>JACCIC010000027.1:2795000-4270000 GCA_018907035.1 Sycobia sp. Sy_11 | reverse complement strand
GTAATCAGCTTGAATGATTCTACTTACAATAACTTAAAAACAGCTTAGATAATACTTATCTTCAAAAATTTTAATTTATTTATTGATAAAAACTTAAATTTTTACACTGATCTCCCGATGATCGGCATATGAATATCCTTACGAAACAGCTCAAAACATCTGCAACATAAAACATATGGATTAATTCAATATCAGAAATAATAATAATATACTATAAAACTATTATCTTTCGGTAATGTTAAAAATATAATTGAAAATCAAAGAGCTATAAGCTATTTTTAGACATGGTAAATTTCATATAAAAGTCAAATGTAGAGATGTAATTTTTGAAAGGTGTGTAGATAAAAAGTAAAGAATTTATAAAGATGAACTTCAAATAATAAATTACACCCCTTCCCTCTCTATATATTATATATTGGGTGTACAAATAAGTTTCCACCGTTTTCTTATAAAGAAATAAGAATTTATTGTAAAAAAGGTACAAATAATATCATTCAAAATATTGCCCATCATTTTTTCTAGTTTTGACCATCTTTCGGGCAGCAAGTGGATACCCCACCCCATCGATAACATTCCTCGTCTTTTGAGGCGATCCACGAATTAACCCATTTCTTCAATTCCTCGTAAGAAGTGAAGTGCTGTTCAGTCAGGCCATGAATCATCGACCAGAATAAGTGGTAGTCTGAAGGAGCAATGTCTGGTGAATACGGTAGGTGAGGTAGGACCTACTTCAGTGCCAGACTTTATCGTACCATCTAGCATATGGTGGACGTTTAATCTTCAATGCTCGGCTCAATTGCATCAGCTGTTGTTGGTAACGTTCCCCGGTGCCGTTTAATTGTGTTAGAGTAGTTCGTAATAGATTACTTCAAGCTGATCCCACCAAATGTACAGCATCAGTTTCTTGCCATGAATGTTTGGCTTGGCCATCGAAATAGAGGCATGCCCGCACTTATCCCATGATTTCCTACACTTTGGGTTGTCGTAGTGAATCCACTTTTCGTCTCCCGTCACGATTCCATGTAGACATCCTTTGCGATTTTGCCTTTTGAGCAATTGTTCGCAAGCGAATAAGCGACGCTCAACGTCTCTTAGCTTCAGTTCGTAAAGGACCCAATTTCCTTGCTTTTGGACCATACCCAGGGTTTTGAGACGTTTTGAAATAGCTTGCTGAGTTACTCCTAACTCTTGTGCAAATTCTTCTTACGTTTGGCATGGATCTTCCTGCAGTAAAGCTTCCAATTCTGTGTCACCATACACTGCGTGTTTTGTCCTCCACGTCAAAATCACCACTTTTAAAGTTTGAAACCACTCCCGACAACTTCTCTCACTCAAATTAACATCATCATATGCTTCTATCAGTAGCCGATGTAATTCAGCTGCAGATTGCTTCAAATGACAAAAGTAAATGAACAATTTCCGCAAATGACGCTTACTTGGCTCAAAATTTGACATCTTAACACGATGAAAACCAAGTGATGCTTGCAAAAAGTCAGAGGTAAAGCAAAGCGGTTTCAGAGCCTTTCGCACATTTGCGCCGAATACGTATAGCTACCGTAATCTCCTTTCTTCGCCGCGGCGAGTCCGGGTCAATCGATGTTTGCGACCACCAACGGCGCCTCATTCGCCACGGGAGTCGTTAGTGCAAAAGAAATAAAAGAAAGGGGATGCAGAATGAACAGTCAGAAAGGAAAGGGTGGAAGAAAGAGATCTGGACCTCCCGGTATTTCCGACGATCCACACACGGCGAAAATAAACCTCGTTTTACACTAAAACCAGCACCTTGTTACTATCCTTCAAACCTCCTAAGGCCACGGACAGAAGAGAGAGAGAGAGAAAGAGCAACGCAGCCCCGCTCCGCGCACCGTGTAAATAAGAGAGGAAGCGCCGCCATCGCACAGCATTCCACCCAATAGCGTTTGAACGCAGAGAGAGAGGGGGGCAGCGCCGCCGCACGCACCGCTAACGGTGGCTCGAGAGAGAGCGCTGACCGAGACGCCGCCACCGACGCTGTGAGCGCTACCGCAGCTGGTCAGTTGCAAGGCCGGCGGAGGTCACTACAGCTGGGGCTGTACCTAACCCCTAAAGCAGATATCACCCCCTTTCCCTTTGCCCTCCGGTGGCCTCTACCTCATCGGCCCTTCTCAGGGCCGTCTCGTACGTTGGAGACGATGTAAGCCACCCCTCCGCTCTCCCCTCTTTCCACTCACCTGCGGGTGGTTTTCCGCCTCATAGGCCCTTCTCAAGGCCGTCCCATTCGTAGAGAACAAGGCGAATCACCCCCTCCTCCTCCTTCCCCTCGTCATCCCGTTCACGGGCAACCACTGTGTCTGATCCGGAAATCCGGGTCAGACAGACAACGTCCGTGGTGTGGACTCCGGGTGGGCCACCCCTCCGAAAGGAGTTACGGCGATGGTTCCCAGTAGCTCTAATTAGAAGTCGTGCCCAAGGTCTCCGGGGACACACCGACGCGTCTGGACAGGACGAGCCCCCACCATCCCCCCTCCACGGGTCCGTCCGCGTTCGATCCGGGAATCCGGGTCAGACTGACACCCCCCCGGTGCGGACTCCGGGTGGAGCACTTCTCCGAAAGGAATTACGAGCATGTTACCCAGTAACTCCGAAGAAAAGTGCCCAAGGCTTTCGGAGACGAACGGCCCCTCAAGCCTTAAAAAACCGGCCATCAGGGAGACGACTTAACTCTTCCCCGACCAGGACGGAAGTATGAAGACTATCAATCTCTGCCCAGCAACTTCAGACGAACGGCCTCGTCGTAGGCCTAGGAGACGAAATGAGTGGCAGCGCACCAAGCGCAACTCACGGTGTCATAGCAACCGGAAGGTTCTTCCCGAGCTCGCTGCAGAAGACCTTTAGACGTTGGACCTAGGGCTTCGAGACCTCATGCTCTGGGAGGCTACCTCGAAGGACGAGGAGCCGGAGAGGACTGTCCGGAGCACGATGGTGATACCGAGCGCCTCCAAAAGCAGGATCTGCAGACGGACATCGGTATCCGACGTCCCACTCGGCCCACCCTCATTATCCTATCTCCATGGCCTCATTTGGCAGATCTTGATAGGGTCCAGTCCGCCATCAAGTTCCCGTTCGGAACCTTTCTTCGATCCGGCGGCGTCTGAAGGACTCCACGGCCGCTCCGCGCATTGGCTTGGTGGAACAGGCTACTCCCCACCGAAGTCGGAGTGCAAGTCGGCAGAAAGCGGTGCGTACCTCCGTTCGTTTCTCCGTACCGGACCCCCCCCCCCCCGGTATCACTCACGATAGTTACCAGGAGGAAAAACGGCCTTTTTCAGGGCCACAAAAAAGATTCCACGTATTTCAAAATTGTTCGGGATATTGTTCCCTCTCTCCTGTAACCAAATCCATCCATCCCCGAAACGATTAACAATATATATATATATATATATATATATATATATATATATATATATATATATATATACTACTATGTACAAATATGAGTAAGATTTTATTTATAACTTTTGAAATTGTTACTCATTCTTCTCAATTACCCTCAAAATAACCACCCCCGGATGTAATACAACCATGCCAAAGTTTTTTCAAAACATTTTTTATAATCGTATTCCGCAATGGCCATCAGTTCCTTTTTAGAATCGACTTTTATTTCTTCAATCGAATCAAAATCGTGCCTCCGAAGTTTTTTGAGTTTGCTGAACAGCCATAAGTCACACGGTGCTATATCAGGCGAGTACGGTGGTTGCAGAATGATTTTGGTTTAATTTTTGGACAAATGTTCACGTAAAATTAATGCAGTGTGAGCTGGTGCGCATAAAACTCTTTGTTAAATAATATTCTTTGTTACCATTTGGCCGGTTGGAAGGAATACATAATGCATCACACTACGATAATCGAAGAAAACAGTGGGCATAATCTTAATTTTTGAGCGAATTTGAAGCGATTTTTTCAGTCTTTGCTCTCCATTGGCAGCATATTTGCTCGATTGATCGATTGTTTCTAGATTGTAAGCGTAGACCCAAGTCACATCTCTGGTTATTATGCGTTCCATTTTGTCCTGATAGTCCTAAAGCATCGTTTCACAGACCTTCATGTAACGCTGTTTTTCCAACAAATTGAGTATTTTTGACTAATCGAAATTTCACTCTTTTCAGGCACAAAATGTCTTTTAAAATGGTCTTGTCTGATCCATTGGAAATTCCAACAATATCAGCAAGCGCTCTAGTACTCAATCGACGATTTTGCAGAACCAGCCCTTTTATTTTGTCGACATGTAAGGCCATCAGTAGAGGTTCTTGATCGTCTTTGATGTGGTTAGTCTTCAAAGCGTTCTTGACCTTCTTGGAACAATTTATGCCACTCAAAAACACTTGCTGTTAACATTGACTTCTCACCAAAGGCTTTCTGTAACAATCTGATCGTTTCGGCGGCCGATATTTCATTTCCCGCAAAAATGTAATGCTACGTCCTTGTTGAAAAATTTCAGACATTATAAAAACCGAAGACACAACTTTTCTTTGTTCACAAAACACAAGCGTATCTATATGACAAATGAAGATAATTGCATGAAATTTGGCACAGATAACTCTGATTAGCACCTTACAAATAAAAACAATTGTCCGAATTCTTAAACCCGGGAAGTTTGAATTAAAAATATCTTACTTATATTTATACACAGTAGTCTATATATACAGTAGTCTGTATAAAAACTTTTCAACAAACTTTTTCTTTAAAATAGTCTCCATTAGAAGTAATACACAAATTGACACGATCTTCAAATGTCTTCATGCCTTTTCAAACTTCTTTTGAAATACTTTTTAATTTCGTTATCACACTTTTTTCTTGTCTATCAACGTAAAATAGTCCCCTTTCAAGTCCATTTTTAATTTTAAAAACAAGAAGGATTTAGGGGGACTCAAATTAGGCGAGTTCGGTGGATGGCTGAATACAAGAACTTGAGTGTGCATCGCCACGGTTTGTGCTGGTGCATTATCCTGCAAAAAGAACGAAATGCATCTGTTTACTTTAGCATTACATTTGAACATTTCTTTCGGTATCATTTATTTTATCGAGCAAAATTATGGCAAGTTTCCAGTCAAATAATCGTCAAATAAACAAAGCACTGCTTTTATTCTTTAATAGGAAGAAAGCATCATTGTTTCGAACTAATAAAAAGGTTTAGTTCTTGAGGATGAATCGTACAGGTTCGAAATAACGGACGCCAAAGGAGAATTTAAATTGAAGGAGGTGGGGACAGTCAAGTTGTCCTTTACTAACACTGAATATGGTTTATTATTTTTATTATATTTATTTTATTTTATTATTATTTTATTTTGATTATTTTTAATTTTTAAACTATTTATATTTAGTTAAGTTATCTTTCAGATACTTCGGGTTGATAATAAACAAGGACATTCGAACTGTCACTATTTTAGTTTAATCTATTATAGTATAAAGAACATAAAGCCCGATAAAGATATTTATCATTTTAATTCAAAACAGTCGTCATAATTATATCCGGTATGAGAATAAATCTTTCCCGTTTTTTTTCAAATTTTGAGCCTTTATTGTGAAAAAATGGTTACAAATGAATTATTGAAAGTATTGGCCATCGCTAGCTACAACTTTTTCCCATCTTTCTGGCAACATACGAATCCCGTTGCGAAAAAATTCGACCGGTTTGGCCTCTATCCAGTCATCCACCCATTTTTTGGCTTCCTCGTAGGAATGGAAGTGCTGGTCAGCCAGGCCATGCGTCATCGATCTGAAAAGATGCTAATCAGACGGAGCAACGTCTGGACTATACGGCGGGTGGGGTAGGACTTCCCATTTGAGCGTTTCTAAGTATGTTTTCACCGGCGGTGCAACATGTGGGCGAGCATTGTCATGTTGCAAAATAACTTTGTCGTGCCTGTCGGAGTATTGTGGCCGTTTTTCTCGCACTGCGCGGCTCAAACGCATCAATTGTCGTCGATAGACCTCGCCTGTGATCCTTTCATTCGGTTTCAGAAGCTCATAGTAAACCACACCTAGCTGGTCCCACCATATACAGAGCATGAGCTTGGCGCCATGAATATTTGGCTTGGCCGTCGATGATGATGCATGGCCGGGTAGTCCCCATGATTTTCTTCGCTTCGGATTATCGTAACGTATCCACTTTTCATCGCCAGTCACGATACGATGCAGAAAACCCTTTCTTTTATGTCGCTGAAGCAGCTGTTCGCAAGTGAAAAAACGCCGTTCGACGTCTCTCAGCTTCAGTTCGTACGGCATCCAATTTCCTTGCTTTTGGATCATTCCCATGGCTTTCAAACGCTTGGAAATGGTTGTTCGGTCAACTCCCAATGCTTCAGCAAGTTCTTCTTGCGTTTGACAAGAATCTTCATCAAGCAAAGTCGCCAATTCTCGATCTTCAAAGATTTGCGGCCACCCGGAACGCTCCTTGTCTTCCACGTCGAAATCACCGCTTTTGAAGCGTCGAAACCATCCGCAACACTTGAATCATCGACACAACCTTCTCCATCAGCCTCCTGAAGCAATCGATGCGTCTCGGCAGCAGATTTCTTCAAATTGAACCAATAAAGTGAAACTTCCCGCAAATGACGTCGACTCGGCTCAAATTTCGACATTTTCACGATATCAAAAATTTATGATGCGAAAAAATTTTAACTAATGTGTTAGTATGGAATTGTTGACATATGAATAAGCTTTGATTATGACATATGTAACCATTGAATACTCGCACAGTATTGGTGGCGCCATCTCTTACAAAAAACGGGAAAGACATATTCACACTCCTAATAATTTTTATTTTTACCGCTGTATCGAATCTAATTTATTTTTTTGGAGTGGCATTATAGGAAAAACGGTCAGGATATGAGACCAGGAATCACTCCATTATTTTTCATCATGATAAAGCTCGGCCACATGTTGTGACTTCGGTCACAAATTCTTTGGACAATAACGGATGGGAAATTCTGCCTCACCCGTCTCACAGTCCAGACTTGGCACCATCTGATTCCCATTTGTTTCGATCAATTGAGAACGCTCTTACGAGAATACTGATTTTTTTTCACTAATCAAACAATTATAATGTTTACACAAAGAATAGCGCCTGTTAACTGAATTTAATTGGTAAATCCCAAAACTAAAAAATAAGTACTAGATCCGATACATTCGACTTTTCGTACTATTTATATCGCCATCTAAACGTAAATGTCGGAAACTAAGTTCGTTTATTAATTTATATATATATATATATATATATATATATATATATATATATATACGAGAGGGGATTGATAAGTTTCCGGCCTGACCAAGAAAAACAACGTTTTTAAGAATTTTTTTTATTCCTCAACATAATCTTCTCCAAGGCTGATACATTTCTCATAACGGTGTTCTAGTCTAGTACTGCCATCTCTATAGACTGATTCGTCAAGCTCCTCAAAATACCTATTTATAGCTTCGATTACTTCTTCATTGTTCGCTAGTCTCTTACCGCCAAGCCATTTTTTGAGGTTAGGAAACAGATAATAGTCACTCGGGGCTAGGTCTGGAGAGTAGGGAGGGTGCGGCATCAATTCAAACTTCAGATCGTTGATTTTAGCCATCGCAAATTGGCGGTAGATATGTTCTTTCGAATCAGTTTTTGGTCGACTGTTAGCAAACGCGGCACCCATCTTGCACAGAACTTTTCCATATACAAATGTTGGTGCAAAATATTTTGTACACGTTCGTAACATCTTACAGATCTCAGCTATCTCACGCACTTTCAATCTGCGGTCTTTCAGCATTATTTGATGGATTTTTTCGATAATATCTGGAGTTGTGACCTCAATGGGGCGTCCTGAGCGAGGCTCATTAGAGGTGCTCACACGACCCTTTTTAAACTCGGAATCCACTGATTAACGGTTGAATATGATGTGGAGGAAGTCCCAAGTGTTGAGTCCATCTCTTCTTTAATTTCCTTCGGCGTTAACCCCTGCAAATAAATGTATTTAATGACAGCACGATTTTCCAGCTTTTCCATTTTGACGAAAAACACAGAGGCATTTTATTCAGCGTGCTCTCAAACCTAAATTAACATGGCGATCAGACTGAAATTATGGCTACAAGATATTTAAGGATAGTACTATAGAACGCCATGTAATGGTAGGCCTAATGGCGCCATCTCTTGGTCAGGCCGGAAACTTATCAATCCACCCTCGTAATTCAATTAAGTGATTATTACTGATCCTCTAGCCTCTGCAGTCCCAGCACGTGGGAAGCGTGCGGTAGATAGACGAACGCGTGCGCGGCTAAACAAGAGCTCGTCGCACGTCTTCACCTGAGCTATTGCTCAGAAGGCGCGCGCATCAGGGTGCCACCTTGAATATTTTCTTAGTTTTGAGGCGGATTTCGTGGATTAAAAATACACGCGCAATTGAACAGAAGGCCAGGATGTTCGGAAATTCGCAGAAAACACTCGTGAAATTTAAACGTGTGTTATAAAGGAAAAATAAAACTGCTGGTTTTTATTTTCGACTAAAAGGAAATTTCAGAATAATGACGAAGCTTCAACATTGAGCAAAAATGTTAGGAACTGAGCACCCCGGCAAATACCAGCAATTTCGATGCGACTATTGCGCATCCACTGATGGGAGTAAGTGATACAGTACCATACCAGCAACCAGCTGAAAGCGCGGCGGCACAGCAAGTGCCGCCAGTACAATTCATGACACACGAAGAGCAGCCAACTATGATATCTATAACGCCATAAGAGCTTCGACGCGATGTCGGCAACATTGTGCGTCGGTGGGAGGTACGTTTTTCGGTCGCTCATATAGTATTAAACTGTTATTGAACTGTTCCTTACGAGAGTTGAGGAATGTCGCAAGCTCGCGAACCTGGAAGAGAGAGAACTACTTTCGTCTCTCTCGAAACTAATGGTCGGTGTTGCCAGTATGCGATACCGCAACAACCGCGAGCAATGAACCACTTGGGCTAGACTTTACGCAGAAGCCCGCAGGTGGTACGGAGAAACCCGTAGTTATTAGCAACAACTGGTTTCAGAAGCAAACGAGCATACGCAAGAAAATTGACGAAATTATCCTGCCGTGCCATGGGAGCAGCAACTAGATCCACTGCATAGGCACATGCTACCACGCCTGCAAGACCGCATGCGCTACAATAAAGTTGCGAGTGTGCGTGAATTATTTGAAGTGACGGTGGACATTTAGCTCATATTTGAGGCTCAGCAATTATATAAGCCGATGCCGGAGCCTGAGCCAAACGTGGTGCTCGAGGCTTCGTATCAGTCTGGGCGTAACAAGAGCCAGTAAGCATCAGACCGCGGCTATAACTGTTACAAACTCTTTGCGAACCACCCCTTTACTGTTGAAGAAGCAAATTAAGATGGTTTTCACTTTGGATTTGCTCATTCTCGCCTTCATTGGCCTAGGCGCACCAGAGGACAGCCACTGTTGGCTTTGTCATTTAGTTTCCGGATCATATTGAAAGCACCAACTTTGATCACCAGTAATAACGCGATCAAGAAGAGTAGGATCACTTTTAACCTGATCGAGACGTTATCTCACACCGTTGCTCTAAATTTCTTCGTTCCATTTTCGTGACATGCACTACTCACGCGTTGTTACAAAACACTAAGCAGCTGACGAAGAAATGATCACACAAGGATCGTCAAGGTCTCAATCGAGAGAGTAGAGATCTACTATTACAGTGGCGGAGTTACAGGATCGCAGTGTTATCACAGGCCAATAAATAAAAACGGTAACATTACTTAATTGTCTGACCTCGTATATATATTTAACTTTTTTACTGTTGTCTGACACGTCACTGCGTTGACGTCTATAAGTTGGTATAGCCACTTCCTAAGCCCGCATTCTAACCAAATGCATATTTTGTTGCTAATTTGTTGCTAATTATTTATTAGGAGGCAAAGTTAGTTTCCAACCTTCACGTTTAGATGGCGATATAAGTAGTACTACACAAAGTCAGATGTGTCGGATCTAGTACTTATTTTTAGTTTTGGCATTTACCAATAAAATTCAGTTAACGGGCGCAATCATTTGTGTAAACATTCTAATTTTTTGGTTAGTGAAAAATGAATTGTGATAAATCTTTTTTCGACATGCCTTTTTACACTATTTTTATTTGAAAAAAAGTGTAACAGAAACTTATCGATTGCTTCAAGAATACTATTACGAAGAAGCCCCATCGCTTACAACATATAAAAATTGTTTCAGTAGTATAGAAGTGGAGATACCGATGTTAATAACGAAGAACTTTCTGGACAACCGAAAAGCTTTATTAGACGAAACTCAGCTCAAACGCAGAAAGAGTTGGCTAATAAGTTAGGAGTCAGTGACAGAGCAGTTGGCAAATGTTTAATGCGATGGGAAAGATTCATAGAGAAGGAAAATGGATGAGACACGATTTTACCGAAAATGCCATTATAAATCTATACAATATCGCACTGTTTTTACTTGCCATGCAAAAAAAAAAGAGTTTTCTGTAGCGTATTGTGACTGGCGATGAAAAGTGGATCTATTTGGACTATCCTAAGCGCAAAAAGTCATGGGTGAACCCAGGCCAACCGTCCACAGCGTCACCAAAATGGAACTGAATCCAAAAGGTATTGCTATGCATTTGGTGGGATTAATAGGATGTGCTGTACTATAAGCTGCTAAAACCAAATGAAATCGTCACTGCCAAGGTATACAAATACCAAATGAATGATTTGCAACAGAAATTGATCGAACATAGATCAGCAATCGCGAACAGTAGACGCAAAGGCATTCTCTTACATGATAACGCTCGGCGACATGTTGCAAAAGCCGTCAAAAATACCCTATTAGAGCTCGAATGGAAAGTATTATCGCAAACTACGTACTCGCCAGACATAGCGCCTTCCGATTGCCACTTATTCAGATCGATGCAGCACGACTTCGTTAATACGCACTTCCGACATGTTCAGATAGTGCGAAAATTTGTGGATGATTGGATCGCCTCGAAACCGGGATCGTTCTTTCATCACGGTATCGCCATATTGCCAGAAAGATGGGAAAAAATAGTAGAAAATGACGGAAAATATTTTGGTTAAGCTAACGTGTATCGATGTTCCATCATAAATGTCCTTTTTCCGTTAAAAAAAGGTCAGAAACTAAGTTTGCCTCTTAATATAATAACTCCTATTGCCGTTTCGACTATTTATTATATTAGATGTAATATAATGGTTTATTTTATTGTATTATTGAGAAAATAATTATTTGAAAATTTCATCAAACAATATCAAAGAATATATAGCACGGTCGTTTGGAGGCTGTAGTATCCATACTTAGCTTCGGAACGCAATATGGTCTTTTGAGATATTTACTGTCTCAGCTCTTCCATTACCTTCAATTAGATTATACTAAATTTGAGTGAAATGCGGTAAAAAAAGTGTGCAAATATCCGGTCGGTACCGTCAATGCAGATCTGATATAAAAAAAAATAGGACAAAATCGATAGATGCCATTTCATATACAAACTTCTCTGATTGCAGAGGGTCTCTACTGACCAGTAGCTACTTCATTAGATTGCATGGGAATATAGTTCCATGGTGTTAACAGACAAATGTGGCGTTGTCCACGTGTCAAGTGGAATATATATCTATAATGGTCCGTATCAGGAAATTTTAGGATTACATGAATCAGTAAAAATATTATTGCGCTCAGAAATATTTGTTATGGTGCTTTACTGTGATAAAACTACAGCGAAATCATATGTGAAAACTAGAAATAGTAACAAACTTCGATATATGGTATCGTAAATTCGTTGTAATTTAACGAAATTGTTGCTAAATTGAGATCTTAATATTTGTGTATTTCAGAGTTTGATGAACTGAGCTGAAGATATACATGTACGTAAGTTAAATGAATAAACACGTTT
Organism: Sycobia sp. Sy_11; assembly: GCA_018907035.1. Classification (NCBI taxonomy): domain Eukaryota; kingdom Metazoa; phylum Arthropoda; class Insecta; order Hymenoptera; family Epichrysomallidae; genus Sycobia; species Sycobia sp. Sy_11. The sequence continues at coordinate 4,258,078 of JACCIC010000027.1, read as the reverse complement.
AAATATGTACTTAATACTTTATTTCCTATTAACTTATTATTAATACTTATTAATAATCAGCATAGCTGGATGAATGAGTGTTTTATGTAGAGAGAGTGTTAAAAATTAAGCTTTCTACACATACAATTGCGCCCCATGTATTATATATGGATGTACTATAGTTATATTTCGGCGGCGTGTTCCGGTTGGCATTCTTGTCTCGCGGTCAGTTCGAGTCGCACAGCTAAACGATCTGACACACGAATAGATATTAATATTCAATAATGGCTTTACTGCGTTTCATAGTTATTTACATATATCTATATAATTGCTTTACAAATATCCCTTCAGATAGAATACAATTGCTCTACATTTGAAGAAAAGATAAAGAATTTCTTACCATGAGTTTAAAAAAGTTAAAGTGTATGAAATTGTTCAAATGTTAAGTTTCTATGATGGGTCTTCGTTTGAATCAGATGTGCTTCTGTTTTTCATGTTTCTTGACTGTTTCTGCATGAAGCTTTTATCTGTCCTAAATCGTCTTTGACCCGACAAATCTTTTCGGTTTAAAAGAGTCAGATCAGTGTGAGTGAATGCAAAGTAACTCAATTAATCAGAAAAAGTTTTATCTCTTCGGCACTTACGAATAAACAATATTGCAATAAATAGTAAACTTGGTGCACTGAAGACTACTTTGAGGGGACATCGATTTCGTCCCGCAGTGAAATTGAAGAATTATTTTATTAGATTCTAAACGAGATTTTTAATTAAAAAAATTGATTAATATATTTATTTGCAATTTCTCGTTTTTCTTGTCAGTCGCGGGGAGTTAATTGCATCCCGCAAGACCTTACTAAAGTCATTTCAATTATTGGTAATTTCTTGATTATGATATTTAATTCCTCCTTGACATTTGAATTCTATATTTTTAAGAAAGCGCATATCATACCATTAAAAAGGATTCCCCAATTTTTAGATCATTTCTATTTTGTGTTTTCCATCAAGATTCTTAAATAGTTAGTCTACAATTAGCTTACAGAGAATCTTCATATTTCTCTTCGATTAATAGATGACAATAAAATTGGACAATTAACAGTCACTATACTTTTACTATTTGATTTTACTAAAAGTTCTGACACTGTCTTTCCCGTTTAAATTATTTCCAAACATGTTTGGATAAGGGAATGATTTCGATAGATGCATCTTCTCTAGCTGATTGGGCTACTTTTCTGCCTCACTCCAACTTAATGCTGAATAAACTAAAGCTGTAATATTTAGGACTCAAAGAATCATGTCAAGCATTAGAAAAGGTACTCAGCTTGATGTTGGTCTTGATGATGGAGCTATAGTATCTTCTCGGATTCCGCAATTAGCCTTAGAGGTTTAGGTATTAGACTCAATTTTCCAATATTCTATTATACTAACTCATGTTCAGTCGTTATACTGAATACATCTTTTAAAATCGAAAATAGACTACAAGTTTTACGAAATTCCCGCGTGTAGTATATTAACATTTAAATTTCTGTGATTTGAACCTTCAAACGGCCCTTTCAAAGCGGCTAAATTACACTGAAAAAAAATTTGGTAAATTTCAATAAATACATTTGTTCAAATTGAAATAACTAAATATTTATTTAATATAAACAACTAGTTTTCATTATAAAAACATATATATTTAAATTAACTTTTTTAATTTAAAAAAACATTTTCTTAAAAGCATTAAATGTAGTTTAATAAGCACATCATTAATGTTAATATCTCATTTGTGAAGAATAAAAACTGATTAGTTTATAATAATAAATGTTTCAAAAAATTCTTATAAACATTTATAATTATATACAAAGTTTCAAAGGCAGAGTGCTTGAGTCTGAAATTGAATTGCGTTGCATAGCGTAAAGTATAAATATAATATGTAGTATAAAGCATATATATAATACAATAAAAGTGATGAAATAGTACATTTCTTGCCAGGTACAAAAAGGCTTTATTTACGAAATGGAGAGGTTTTCGGTCCAAGTCAAAGCTAAGGGTTGTAACAAGGTTCGTAAAAAAGCCTTTTCGTATTAGGTAAGGACTATATTTTTTCTCATGAGAATCAGAATTAAATGGCAAAGGTGCAAATTGTTAGTTAAAATGGGGAAAAAATATGTATATATTGAGAAATATGTAAATATAATTATTTTTATTTAAATATAATATATAGTGTACACTTAGTCGCTTACATAGTTTAAGATTACGAAAATGACTAATAAATTAACAAACTATAGTTCCTTTTTATATTTTGTTGAATTATACAATATTAGAATACTGTGTTTTTAAAAAATATTTTGTTAAATGAAATAAATATTTTTTAAAATTAAGAATCTAATTTCTTAAAACAAATATTTGATTTTTTTTTATCAAAACAATATTTCAGTATTTTAAGTACATAAATTACTTATTTTGACTAAGTGGTTAAGTGATGATTTACAAATAAAACATTTATTTAATTTAAAAAACCTTCATTTAAATCTACAAAATTTTTTTAATGCAGTGTCTTGTATCAAATATCAACTATATACAAAGTTCATGTTATAGGTCGAGTCTATATATAGGCTTCTATCAGCAGTCTAAAGGTTAAAGGTCTTAGGTGCAACAATCATGTGACCCGCTCAAAGACATCTCTCGATTGGCTGCACATAGACTCTCTGAAACACTATTTTATGCTGATTATACTTTACGAAGTCATACGCATGAATTATTTAGAATGCCTCTTAAGTATAATCTCAAGCAAACTCTCATGGCAGCGGGTGATAAATAAAGAGCTAGTTACTTTCTACATGCAAACTGAAACTGATAGGTGCACCTTCCATGTTCAAGATGCCCAATTCTCAAACAATTTATCAGTAGACACTTGTGATGCACTATCACTTAATAGATTTAAGTCATCAATAAGAAAACACCTGTAGTTTGACTAATTTATATTATAATATATATTTATTTATTCTATATGGTCCCGTCTACACCTATTTTACATTTTACATGTACCTATGTTTATGAAATGTATGGTTTGAATGAATATATTGAGTAGTATAAGAGTGTATTTCCTTTTAACTATTTTATTGATAGTTATGCAAATAAACTTGATTATATTAATACATTATAAAGCTAGAGATTTGTATTCTTGACCGAGTTTTTTATACACCTTTGTTACTTGCTAAAGTACAGAAAATAAAAAACTGTAATTTTCATCAGCATGTGAAGTAGTAAAACAGGGACTGACAATGAGGAAAAAAAGTATAACCATCGAGGTTTGTAACATTTTTGACATCTGTGTCAGAATAGTAACAGAAACTCAGTATAAGGACACTTTTTATGTGGGGTTTGTACTTCTATCCATGTCTATCTTTGTTACTAATGGTTCCACTATCTAAATTTAAGACATGTAAATAAATATATAAAAAATGATTATATTTTTTCAGCAACCTTTCTCATTTATTATAGTACAAATCCATTTTCATGATAAAAATCACATTTGACCAGTAGTTCTTGAAATTACTATTACATTCTTACCTTAAAAACAGCTTTGTCTTATAATAAATCCGAAACGTTGGTAAAAAGATAAAAGTTGTTTTTTCATCAATTTATTTACACAATTTAAATTTAGTGAGATCATTAGCTTCACAATTATTAATATTTAAAAAAAAAAAAAACTGTCAATAGAATCGAAGAGAATAATATTATATTACTCAATACTTTCTATATTTCAGTCTGTTTGTGTATATTGTTGTTTATGTTTCTATATCGAATCAATATCTAATCTGATTTTTTTTATTATCTTTTAATGCAAAAGAATAAAGCAAATCATCAATGATTAATGCACCTTATAACCACTCCTTAGAAGACCAATAATGACTGCTAATAATTCTAGTAATTTTAGAAATGTAACGATTAAGCAACTATTAATAATTTTTCTTGTTCTTCTAGTATTCTATAATAAAATGATCATAAGAAGAATTTACAATGTATGATAACTTCTATAATCGATTTTATAGTAAAACATGTATGTATGTATGCATGTATGTATGTATGTATATATGTATGTGTGCATGCATGTGTATATATATATATATATATATATATATATATGTATGTATGTATAGCTAATATTTAGATTTCTCATTTTGTATTTTAAAAATTTCGCAAAGCAAAATATTAGTTTTATGTTCTTAATTAACTATATTTACATGTGCCTCTTCTTCATCAGATAAACAATTATCTGAATATTGAAAATAAACTGTGTGCAACATTCAGCCCAATGACCAATAGTTTAAATGTTATAAAACTCAAAACAATATATAGTTATTTTGTATTCTATTATTAATACTAATTAATAAAACAAAGAAAGGAGGAAATTACTAGAAAATTTAAATTGCATAATAACTATACATGTAAATAGATTGAACTCTATTTATTTAATAAATGTTCAAAAGAAATATGCAAGATGAGTATACAAAATCTATTACTCTTGTTTGTTAGAGATTGCAATATTTAGAAGATTTGCTTTCTTCTGTTATAAGCTTTATAATGTTTTTTTTTTCTTCTAATTTTATATATGTATATATATTTCTTTTTCTTTGACAAAATAAGCATATCTGTCCCCTCCCCCTGTATCGCAAATGCTCGATCGCTCGTTCTCTCTCTCTCTCTCTCTCTCTCTTTTCTATCTCTCTATGTCTCTCACTCTCCTCACTCGCTGTCTTCCCTATCTTGTGCCTATTCAGGGATTCTTAAAAAACTTTTTATACATTTCTTCATTCGCTAATATAAAAGAATTATTTGTTAAATATATTTTCTCTGTATCTATTATACACAAAAAGAATCCAATGTTGAATCTCGTTATGAAAAAATGCGCGCGCATACATATAGTTTACACATTAATTCGCATTCTTTAGCCCAAGAGGAAAAGAAAAATAAAACAATACATAGCTAGTCACACGTGTGTTGACAAAATATCTATTATTTGAAGATTTTAAAATTTAGAGTAACTACTTGTTTTTAATGTTAAGCCATTATACTATAAGTTGTTTTCCACTCACCGACACGTCTAGATTGCATTCTAAAACAAACCGTGAAGAAGAAATGGGAAACTCGTCAGGAAACAAAGGCGACAAGCAACAGAAACGAAAGACTAAGACAAAAAAATGAAAATCAAAAGGCTTTACAGCTGTTCGTCGCCTACACATTAAACATAAAATTTTAGTACTGACGCAGGGACTAAAGAGATTTACCTAAATTTTATTCTACGATTTCTTAAAACGTCGTCGTCAGTAAACCAACACAGTAACGCGAAGAACAACGGATATAGATGGTAAAGGGAGAGATCGTCAACGCCACAGCAAAGAATATAGACGCTTATAGAAGAACATTTCTGTACAAATCGTTGGATCCAGTCTTTGGGTAACTTTTCGTAGTTGGGTTACCCAGCTACTAGAAAGCGCCACGGTCGCCACCATATATATATATATATATATATATATATATATATATATATATATATATATTTGGTGCCGACCGTATATATATATATATATATATATATATATATATATATATATATATATATATATATATAAACAATGTATGTGATGTAAACCTTGTTCACCCAGGGTGGATCCGTGGTGGTTGTTTATTGCTCCACCAGTTGGAACATCAAACGATGTATGAAATCTGGATCCATTTTGGATCCAGCAGTTGCAAATATGAAATGAATACAATTTGTAGATTATGTTTTTCAAGTTTTCACGTTTTTTTGTAAATACTGTCTAGAAGCTAAGAGCACGGGATAGAACTGTTATAATATTATAAGTTGCAATAAAAATATATTAATAAATATGACAAAACTTACTCCTTTATAAACAATAATTGAAAATGTGTAGTTCTATTTATTTACAATTTGGATCAAGAACGATAAGTGTTAGTTATACATACATTTTTAGAAATTAGAAACAAAATTTCTAGCGGAAGGTATGTTGTTGCGTCAAAATTAAAAATTAATATAATTGTAGAATACTGTGATTGTTGATGAAGTTAATAAAATATCGATTTAAAGTATATAGATCATTTTCATTTTGATAAACTTAATTTTAAAGATTAATACTTTTGTATTGCATGTGTTTTTTACAGGATTTAGTTTAATTTTAAAGAAAATAGAAAGTCAGAAGACTAATTACAAATGAAAATAATATTAACATACAAAATAATTCAGAAGATAAAATATGTGAAATGAAGTTTATACTAATTGGCATATCATCGTTTTCATTATAACATCCAAAAAAATACATTGCTAAATATACAATAGTATAAAAAATTTCAAAAATATTTCTACCAATGTTTCTATACTTTTGATATGAACTGTAGTATAATTGTGATAAAAGAATTAATTTTGTATTTTATATTATATTTGAATTGCAGAATAAATGTTTGTACAATATAAAAAATAGAAATTATGATACTCATGTTAATACTTTTGACACTACTTAAACTTTATAGTATACTATTAAGTATTTACTAGTTTTAAATATCTTTGTAATGTTTTTAATATGATGTTTCAGTTATCTATAATCTAACCGTTGGGATAATTAAATAAAGTGAACAACAGAGAAAATGTGTAGCTACACTGAAGCATACACTATAAGATATCGATGGTGGAAAGAACTATTCAACTTACTAAACAGTTATATTTATTAAAAAATTTTAATTGTATTTACCTCAACTGTAATAAATTAAACTAACAAATAGTTTATTGGTCTTATAGTTCGACTATCATTATATAATTCTCTTATTTTATGAAGACTATAATGTTGACAAACATATGTTTGTTTAATATTAATTATCAAGTATTTATTAAATATACATATATATATATATATATGTATATATATATAGCTTGTATATCTATATATTAATAAAAAATAATTTGAAATGTATAAAAATTAGATATAATAAATGTTTATATTATTTATAATAAAAGTATTTATTGTATTTAAGTTGTTTTAAATAAATATAATAATTTTTTGTACGCAAATGTGTTTAAATTTATCTATATTTATAGTACAGTAAATATTTTTTTATAATATACACATGCATGCACGAGCATACGCATATGCACTCACACATGCATATACATAAATACGAGCATCCAAGAATTGCTGCAATATGGGTCCAATAGATCTCCAATATGGATCCAATCTAGCGGCAACTGTTCCTGTTCTGTTGCTTGAGTATTGACGATAGATTGAACGGTATCTGGACAACTGGTAGTGGAATCAGAGATAATAAGGGGAGATCGCCAGCGCTTATGGACCAGACTGCAGTAAAAATTTTCGACTGAAAACGAGGGCCTCTGGCGGCTAAAGTGAGGTACTGGCCGTTTCGTGCGATATTCCAGATGTTTTTCGAGCTCGTGCGATCGAGGGGGGAGACGACTGTCTTCGGCGCGTGCAGAGGAAAAGCTTGTCGAGACAATAGGCTCGCAGCGGGGGGGGGGGGGTGCAATAAAAGACGAGTAGCTTATACTGACCAAAAAGAAATTTTATTGCTACATGTATATATATATATATATATATATATATATATATATATATAGTCTCGCAGCAGCTAGCAAGCAGCTTGAAGTTTTGAAACCTACGGCAACTTTAAGGAAAACTGGCAAACATCAAAGCTGAGAAAATCTCTTATAGCAAAGAGCTACCAAATTTTTCAAGTAGTCAATTAACGCGATTTTTATTAAAATTTTTATATATACGTTTTTTAGGATTCTGATTATATATATGGTAGTAAAAATTGGTGGTAATTTCAATTTTATAATAAATCACATTAGTACCCAGTGAAAATATTGTTTTTCTAACTTATCTCGTAAGATACAAAAAATTCCATTAAACGATGTAACTAAAAGTTCAAAATCTCATCAAAATACATATTTTTTCATCTATATATTTTTTCTTTAAACGTTTTTTATTAAAAACAATGCACTTCATCGTAATATTCTCATTGACTATTCTATATCCTCCGTTAGTTTGAATATATTTTTTTGGGAACTCTTGGTACAGAAAAATGTATAGAATAAGAAATATGTTTTTTAGTGGAATTTATAACTTTTCTTAACAATCCTTTTTGGAACTTTTCGTATTTTACAAGATAATTTAGAAAAACCAGATTTTTACGGTGTGCTTATGGTTTTCACTATAAAAATGAAATTTCCTCAAATTTTCACCATTATATTTAAAAAACCATCAATAATATTTCAATAACCTATTGAAATAAGGATTAAGTCCTAATAATAACCCTAATTAACATTCTGCTCGGGATGCCTAAAGCTTGAACGGCAGATTGTGTGCGTTGAACATTCACTACCATTGCGTTTCGTATAATACAAATATATTACATATAATATATATATATATATATATATATATATATATATATATATATATTATAATAAAAACGATGGAAAAATATGTAAATATAGTTAGTATTTATTGCAATATAATATATAGTGTACGTTTGCATCGTTGAAGATTACGACAACGAAGGTCTAATAAGTTAAGATACTACAGTGGAATGTTATATTTTGTTTAAATTCTCAGTTCTCATAAAATATTTAATGTATTTAACTAAACATTCAGTATTTTATATGTATAAATTACTTATTTTGAATAAATGGTTAATTAATGGACTTATTTCTATGACATATATTTTACTTGGAACTAAAAAAATGTATGTTTGATTTAATTTTATAATGTTTCCTATTGAACTAAAATAATTAAGTTGCAACCAAATATATGTACGCTTTAAAAAAATTAACTTAAATTGAGACAATATTCATGGTCATTGTCAGCAATTGATTTATATTTACGAATGCAATAGATTTCGAAAAAGCTGCTAATTATAGACTAAACTTTTCCAAAAATTATTTGATTGCTTTTTATATTTTTGGAGTATCATATCAGAATCCTATATAATCATATGTAACACATAACTACCTTGTATGGAGAAGACAGAGAAAGAGAGAGAGAGAGAGAGAGAGAGAATGGGAATGTGAGAGCGAGAGGGGAATGGGAGAAAGGAAAAATCCAAGGGGATTAACATGGATTACTCGATGTTGGCGGGTGTTGCCATATCATGTACCTGCATGTACCCGCGACTGTCCTCTATACTGTTTCGTTTCTTTCTCTCACCTGCTCTCACTGTTTATTACCTGTCCATCTGCACGCACGTTGTACGAGGCCTAGCAGGCAGTTTACCGCTATACATGCAACAAATGTTGCTATCATTTTGTTATTTTTTTTTTTTTTTTTTTTTTGATAAATTTGCAGTAAAAAATATCGTATCATTTAATCTTGACCGTATAGAATACGTATTCAAAATTTGAAGGCGATCGAAATATTAACTTACATTCAGGAAAAACATGATTTTCTTAAACCAAGAGAATAGATTTTCTTAAGAACAAAAATTCTGTCAAGTAAATATTTATTTAATTATAATGTTCTTATTACTGAAATTTAGCTCATCATAATCTAAAAATAAGCATTATCATTTTCTAGAAAACGTTTCTTTCAAACAAGCTGATCAAAATTAAAATGGAAAACCTGAATTTCTTAAATTTAGTAATCGTATACCTGAACACAATACTTTTGATTCTCTAAAAAAGGCTTTACAGAATCAAATTAATATTTTCTATAAATTAGTATTTAATTGTTTTTATACAGTATATATAGAACAGAGTTACACAATACATATATAAATAAATATGTTCTTAATCTAAGAAAACAAAATTTTGAATCAGAAGGTTATTATATTAAAAGAAAAAAGTAATGCATTGAATTCAGAAAATCTAATAGCTAGAATTGCAAATAATCTAAATACTTAAATTATAGATTGATCAAATCTGTGGTCAAAGATTTTTCTGTTATTATCAAAAGAACAATATTATTGAATTAATTAAATAAAAATTTTCTTAGTTTAAGAAATAGATTTTTCGAAATAATTCATTAAAATTATATACTGCTAAAATTCTAATATAAAGTAAATATTACTTGATTCAAAAAATTTATACCATTTTCTGTACTAAGTAAATATTTTCTTTAACCAAGGAATCGCATAAACTTTAACCAAGTTAGTAGGTACTAAAATAAAGCTTATATTTTCTCAAGAGCAGAACGCAAATATTGGAAATTAAATGAATATTTTCTTATCTAAAGAAAATATTATCTGGAACCAATGATTTCAAATTTAAAATCAGGAAAATAAATTCTTGGATTAATTAAATATAACTTTTTAAATGCTGGTTTTCTTATTTGAAGCAACTTATTTCACAATCTAAAAAATATTAATTTAATATACAGTCACAACATTTTATTGACTACGTTTTAATCAATATTTACTAATATTTATTTAGTATGTTTTTAGTTCCACGATCAATTGGATAAATAACTACCTTCAAGATAACCTTGCTTTTATTACTGTAAAAAACAAATTGACTACTCTTCACTTTATAATGGAAAATATTAAATATATAATAAAAGATCAAATATAAATATAAAATAGCACTTATATCTAAATATAAGAATATATTGAATATTTGGACGCAGAGAATTTTATTAATTATCATTTAATCAATATTTACTAATTATATCTAATATTTTTAGATTACAAGAAACTGATTGTTTATTAATTAACTTCTCTCAAGAACTTAATTCCTTATATCAAGACATTGGTTTGAAAATTTTATAATATAATAATCTTGAGTTGTACACTATAGTACACAAATGTGTAATATGATAACTGGGTTCTCCTGTAATTTTGAATGAAGTGAATAAGTTCTTCAATAAGGAATTTCTTTTATAATTTCTTTTAATATCTTCTAATCATGTATATAGTATGTGTAAGCATAATTAATTTCTAAATATACATGTTATATTTTTAAAAATTTTTTTAACTTAATTTTTATAATTACACAGAAATATTGACTTGATATCAGAACCATTTTTTTCTGTGATATAAATACAAAAAAGAATTATTTTTGATTTTGTATACGTCTTATGATTCGATTTAAGAAAATATTATCTGGATGTAGAAAATCACGTTTTAAAATGAAAACGTTATATAAATTGTTATGATATAAGTAAAAATTATATATAAATGCATATACTATTCATTGGAATCCATAAATTAATTTCATAATGTATAACTATAAGAGATCTAAAATTGATATATAAGATTTTTATAATTGTCCACAGCGTACTGCGATAGCGTAATTAATAAGGTTTTAGTTTACGAATCCAAAGGTCTGCGGATAGAATCCCGGTTAGGTCGAAGTTTTGAAATAAATGTAATAAAAGTAAAGTAACGTATAAATTGTAAAAGAATTCAAGAAATTATTCGCTTAGTTTAAACTTTTGATTTATAAAGTCAAGAAAATAATGCTTTGAATCAAGGAACTATGCACTACTTTTAAACATTTAACATACTTAAATTTTCATGTTTTTGAAAATAAAAACGTATTTCAAGTAATTATTGTTTCAAAAATAAGAATCAAGTTCTTCATTTTAAATTAAATTTCTTGAGTGAATTATTGAAATTCTTAATTCAAGTATATATTCACTTAATTTTGTCGACTTGAATCAAATATCTAAATTTTTTGATTCTAAAATTTGACAAAAATATAGGAGAATCAAGAAACTATGCATTTCTTTTAAACATTTAGCATACTTGAATTTTCATGCTTCTAAAAAATAAAAACGTATTTCAAGTAATTATTGTTTTAAAGATAGGAATCGAATTCTTCATTTTAAATTCAATTTCTCGAGTGAAGACTTTAAATTCTTAATCCAAGTATATATTCACTTAATTTTGTCGGCTTGAATCAAATAACTAAATTTTTTGATTCAAAATCTTCAGTTATTGGTTCAAGAAAATAGTTTCTTTAGATAAGAAAATAGTTATTTAATTTCCAATTTCAGCCACCCATTTTCTAGAAAATTTTGAGAAAAATCTAGGAGATATGTAATTAATCCAAGAATTTATTTTCCTGATTTGAAATTTGAAATTATTGGTTCAAGAAAATATTTTCTGGTATATATATATATATATATATATATATATATATATATATATATATATATTATAATATCATATCATATCATATCATATCATACTAATTTATAAAGACAAAGCGTGTTTTTGTTTGTACGCGATAACCGAAAAAACTACTGAACCGATTGTTCTGAAATTTGACATATAGATTCTATATTACCTTGGGAAGGACATAGGCTATATTTTTTCTTAAAAATAATTTTACTTTTAACAATAAATTAAGTTAACAGATTTAGTGGTTAGTTTCACCAGCGGCCACTACGTGGCGTCTTGAATCACGAACATCAACTCAATGTAGTCAGCTTAAAGTATTAATACCAGGCCAACACAAACGAATGTTCGTATCCAACTTTGGGATTCGTATCCTAAAGGAGGTGTGATGTATAGTCGATATTACCTTTTTTGTTCTTCAGGTTAATCTGACATTACTCCGACACCTTATGGATATCTTTTGATTTTTGTAAATTTTATTTTCTCTTACGGGGGAAATTCCCTCTCTCTCTCTCTCTCTCTCTCTCTCTCTCTCTCTCTCTCTCTCTCTCTTTCTCTCTCTTTATAAAATGGTTCTGTATGCCAAATCATACTGAATATAGTTTGTGACGACAAATTATATTTTTATTTTTATTCATTATATTAAGTTCAGAATTGTAACAAAAGACTATGTTTTCTTTAGTTTGAACAAAAAAAAAAATGACCAAATTGAGATCTTTACGAACCATCTCAGTTGAATTTCAGTTGGCATCACTACGAAAATATTCACGGTATTTAATTGAACAAACAAAAATATACGAAATATGTAATATATTGTATGTATATTATATTGTACATATTATATATACAATTTTAAATACGGTTTCTACAAAGAAATATTGTATTGACGTGTACGGGCGGTTGATTACGATATCCCGTTGCATCAAGAAGAATTCTATAGGCAGTTGTGTGTTCGGATGATAGAATGCAATGTCCAGGTGTCTTTAGGCGATTTCTACAGGGCATATTATATTTAGTTGATAAAAAACGACGTCCAAGTATGAGGAAATCAACTTCTACGGGAAGATTCGTGTATGCACGGTAAAATACGATATCTAGGTCTTTCCGAACGACTTCTACTGGGACTATTGTGTTTAGTTGGTAGAAAACAATGTTGAGGTATGTCAGGACAACTTCTACGGAAAATTTCATGTTCGGACGGTAGAAGGCAATGTCTGGCTATGACGGGACGACTTCTACGGGGAATTTCGTGTTCGGGCGGTAGAAGACGATGTCCAGGTGTCTCTAAACGACTTCTATGGCGAGTTTCGTGTTTGGATAGTGGGATAAGATGTCCAAGCGCTTCGGGACGACTTCTACGGGGAGTACCGTGTTTAGATGGTAGAAAACGATGTTCAGGTATGTCGGGACAACTTCTACGGGAAATTTCATGTTCGGACGGTAGAAGACGATGTTTAGCTATGACGGGACAGCTTCCACGGGGAATTTCGTGTGCGGACGGTAGAAGTCGATGTCCAGGTGTCTCTAAACGACTTCTATGGGGAGTTTCGTGTTTGGATAGTAGGATAAGATGTCCAAGCGCTTCGGGACGACTTCTACGGGGAATTTCGTGTTCGGACGGTAGAAAACGATGTCCAGGTATGACGGAACGACTGCTACGGGAAATTTCGTGTTCGGGCGGTAGAAGACGATGTCCAGGTATGACGGGACGACTTCTATGGGGAGTTTCGTGTTTGGACAGTGGGATCAGATCGACGGGAAGTGTTTAAGATACTTCTATAATGAGATTCATTTTCTGTCGTTCGAACACGCACAATCCCAGTAAAAGTCGTCCCGAAATACCTGGACGTCGTAAACTACCTTCGTAACAAAAAACTCTATAGCAGTCGTCCCGAGACATGTTCTATATTACGAACATGATACTCTATAAACGTCGTCTTGAGACACTTTGACATCTTTTCTTACCGCTCGAACTCAAAAGTACAATTTTCCTCATAGAAGCCGTATGTAATATGCATACGTGATTGTATTAAATACGGTTGTACATTCTGAATATACATACTGTATATACAGAAGCAACGATAGGTAAATTACGGTCAATTATTTATAGTAATATAGATTTTTATATATAGAGCACTTTTTACTTAGATATTATTGAATTGCTTATGTAATCGGTTAAATTCTTATCTCGGGCGAAGCCGAGACGGGGGATGCTGGTATATATATATATATATATATATATATATATATATATATATATATACAAGAAATATATTCAATTTTTGAAAAAACCATTTACTCAAAAGAATGAAATAGTTTTCTCAAAGGGTGGATTAGATCTATTTGATTATTCCTTGCCAGTTGTAAAATCTAATAAATATTTATTTAATTTTATTAAACGAAGCACAAAGATTTAAATATTAAATGTAATAAATAAATAGTAAAAACTACAAAATATATATATAAATAAAAAAAATATTTTCTATCATATTTTTGAAAAAATTATTTACATATAAGATATAAATAGTTTTATTAAATGATTTATTCTTTTAAATTTAATATTTAAATATTTTGTGACGTATGGTATACTTCAGTTAAGTGACTAAATAATCTGAAAAAAAAGAAAGTTGAACTATTCTATTAATGATTATTTCAAATAGCATAATCGTCAGATACACTAGATGGGAAATCGGAGACATCTGGTATTTTCATAGAATGTGTCATTCCCGAATTTATATTAAATACCATCTTTCTGGAATTATAAAAGCAATAAGGGATCTGTAATCATATAATTTGATACATGAGATCTATTGATAACCAAGTTAAATAAACAATTTGAAAAATTTACCTCTTTGTTTCAAAGCATTTAATAGTTCTCGCGTAGTTCTTTTATTGAATATATTAATAATTTGAACATATTTCTAGTTCTTTTTGAGTTTATCTTCATGAAGTTTTCGTTATCTTTTCTAAATTTCGCTAACAACCAAACATATTATTATTACGACATTATTTTCTGATCTAGTAAGTAAATTGACGGTTTACTATAAGTAATACAAAAAGTTATCAGGTATGTGAATAATTCTTTCCCGTTTTTTTTCAAATTTTGAGCCTTTATTGTGAAAAAATGGTTACAAATGAATTATTGAAAGTATTGGCCATCGCTAGCTACAACTTTTTCCCATCTTTCTGGCAACATACGAATCCCTTTGCGAAAAAATTCGACCGGTTTGGCCTCTATCCAGTCATCCACCCATTTTTTGGCTTCCTCGTAGGAATGGAAGTGCTGGTCAGCCAGGCCATGCGTCATCGATCTGAAGAGATGGTAATCAGACGGAGCAACGTCTGGACTATACGGCGGGTGGGGTAGGACTTCCCATTTGAGCGTTTCTAAGTATGTTTTCACCGGCGGTGCAACATGTGGGCGAGCATTGTTATGTTGCAAAATAACTTTGTCGTGCCTGTCGGAGTATTGTGGCCGTTTTTCTCGCAGTGCGCGACTCAAACGTATCAATTGTCGTCGATAGACCTCGCCTGTGATCCTTTCATTCGGTTTCAGAAGCTCATAGTAAACCACACCTAGCTGGTCCCACCATATAGAGAGCATGAGCTTGGCGCCATGAATATTTGGCTTGGCCGTCGATGATGATGCATGGCCGGGTAGTCCCCATGATTTTCTTCGCTTCGGATTATCGTAACGTATCCATTTTTCATCGCCAGTCACGATACGATGCAGAAAACCCTTTCTTTTATGTCGCTGAAGCAGCTGTTCGCAAGTGAAAAAACGCCGTTCGACGTCTCTCAGCTTCAGTTCGTACGGCACCCCATTTCCTTGCTTTTGGATCATTCCCATGGCTTTCAAACGCTTGGAAATGGTTGTTCGGTCAACTCCCAATGCTTCAGCAAGTTCTTCTTGCGTTTGACAAGAATCTTCATCAAGCAAAGTCGCCAATTCTCGATCTTCAAAGATTTGCGGCCGCCCGGAACGCTCCTTGTCTTCCAGGTCGAAATCACCGCTTTTGAGGCGTCGAAACCATCCGCGAACACTTGAATCATCGACACAACCTTCTCCATAAGCCTCCTGAAGCAATCGATGCGTCTCGGCAGCAGATTTCTTCAAATTGAACCAATAAAGTGAAACTTCCCGCAAATGACGTCGACTCGGCTCAAATTTCGACATTTTCACGATATCAAAAATTTATGATGCGAAAAAATTTTAACTAATGTGTTAGTATGGAATTGTTGACATATGAATAAGCTTTGATTATGACATATGTAACCATTGAATACTCGCACAGTATTGGTGGCGCCATCTCTTACAAAAAACGGGAAAGACTTATTCACACTCCTAATATCATATAATAATATTAAAATTGTGTAGAGTGTAATAATAATATAATTTAAATAGCATTAAATAATATAATATATTTTATTATAAACCTGAATTGATGAAAACCTGAAACATGAAAAATGAATGTCAATTCAAAAGCTTTATTTATTGAAAATAATCTCCCTTAATTTTCTATTAAAAGCAATAAAATTAAATTCATGGATTGAGTAATTACAATTAATAACATTTTAGAAGCTCTTGTATGTAAATATTGTAATGTTAACGCATGATTTACTGGAAGCTGCACTGGGGATATCAATTTTAAAAATTAAAAAAATGTACTTGTGATGTCTGTTGTGTAAAGACTGCAAAGCTGAAGAAAGAATTGTTAATAATGTGACGTATGGTATGCGTCACTTAACTTATTAATTAATCTGAAAAAAAGAAAGATGGTTAGATCGAGTACACTTAAGTGAAGTGAAAGAGAGAGAAAGAGAGAGAGAGAGAGAGAGAGAGAGAGAGAGAGAGAGAGAGAGAGAGAGAGAGAGAGAGAAAGAGAGAGAGAGAGAGAGAGAGAGAGGAAAATTCAGAAGTGAGGAAGTAAGATTTTGGAAATAAGATTGAGGAAGTAAAGTGGAAATAAAATAAAGAAACGATCAAATGGAAATATAGAAATTTATATATTCATGGAAATAAGAATTGTTATGAAAATTAATATGAAAATAATCAGTCTATAGTTATTGAGGTGATATAAGTATTAATTATTATCCTATTATTAATTATATTGAATGGCAGACGGGTAAGTTTTTTTTTTATTATATAAATTAACATTTTATTGAAATATACATAGAGTAGTGGTGACTAAATTAAATAAAATTACTTTGAATAAAGTTTTGGTGCGAAGTAATAAAATTTCACTCAATTTCGGAGTTAATCCTGCGACTCCAGACTCGGGAAGAATTCACCTTTGTTGAGTTAATTATTGCAGTTGGACGATATTACTAAAGGAAAAAAATTTTTTATTTGATTATACAGTGCGGGAATTGCGTTTCGTATTTGATACGCTAAATATTGTGTGACAATTTGTGCTTCGTTTAATAAAATCGAAAGAGTGTTTATTAGTTTTTAACAACTCGTTGGATATAATCAAATAAATATATTTCACCTTTTAATAGAGCTATTTAATTGTTCATATTGAATAGCTTTTCCAAAAATTGAATATATTTGTTCAATTTGAGTATATATATCGTTTTTCAAATATTTATTTATTTAACTTTATTTTTTACGTATATGTAGTTCCGTTTAGTAAAATTCAAGAAATATTTATTACTTTTTAATAATTTATTTAGTGTAATGTAATAAATATATGTTCGCTATGCAAGTAAACTTAATTGTTTGTTTCAAATATGTGGTTTACTCTAAATTACAAAATATTCATTCGTATTAAATATGTATGTTTCTGTTTTAAACATAAATTTAAATAAATATTTGTTGTATTTTAATAACTATTGGATTAATTTTAATGAATGCATGATATAATGTCAATAGCAGTGGAATAAAATTTATTATATAAAAATTTAATGAATGTTATTATATAAATAATTTACAGAAAGTATAGTTTTTTATATCAAATTAGTCTTATTATTAAGTTCAACGCAATCTTATTATCAAGTTGTAAACTCAAAATTTTAAGAAAATACGTATATATATATATATATGTGTGTGTGTGTGTGTGTGTGTGTGTGTGTGTGTATGTTCTTAAAAATTTTGGAGCGGAGTGTAGTAAATGGGATTCACTGGTGTCGACAAAGAAATTCATTAAGTGCGTATACCCAGGTATACCTTTTCGTAGCTTCGATCATCGTCACGCAGCGAACTTAAAATTTGATGAAAATACGTGTGTATATAAATGCATCATACACACTTACACACACAGACAAGAAAATCTATACGCACTTCAAGAATTTTGACACCAGTTAATCCCTTTTATTGCATCTATTGTTTCGGCGTCCCGCTACTGAACGCCGTCTCTCCCTCGATCGCACCAGCTCGAAAACCAACATCTGGAATATCGCACAAACGGAGTACCGACATTCACCGCCGTAGCGCTGAGTGTCAAAATTTTACTGCAATGTCTAACATGGGCATCCGCGAACTCCCCTTATTATCTCTGGTGGAATGCTGGAGGATTTCTCCAACAGTTGGAATCAAAGTGACGGTAACGTGGAGCTACCATGTTATCTGGGTAAATATATCTATATATTATGGAGGGTAGAAAGAAGGATTGTAAACTTCCCTAAAATCGTGTCAAATTACACGACAGTACTTCGGGACAGAATTGGCCGCAAGGTGGCGAAACCCTGTGAGTTTGCTCGTTCAAATACATATATTTGAAGACAAGAGAGTGAGGGGTATGCAGTGAACATGGAGAGCGTGGAAAGTTCATAGATTTATATATTAGATCGTGCGCTTAAACGGACGCTCTGAAGCCCATATTGAAGGAAAGAGATAGGTCTAGAGTCGTGTTTTCTCTCTTGCTCTGGCGAAAGAGTAGGGAGGCAGCCTAACAATAACAATGGTATAGAATATAGGAGAAACGTATATTTCTGTTGCGTATATTTCTACTGCTATTGTTCTCCTACTTTCATTTTGTCTTCACTCTCTCACTTGTAAGAGAGGGACAAGATGACTCCTTGTATTGCTTTCTCACTATAGTTTAGGCTTCAACTATGTTTCCAGAGCGCGCGGTCTATTATATAAGTCTATGGGAAAGTTAAATCTCTGAGCCACTACTTTTGCTTCTTTGTTCCCCTTACTGGACAAATCTGAACTACCATCTCCAGTTAATCTTTGAGAAGCTTTCCCCATGTAAAGCGAGCGGAGTTTGCACTCCTTCTCTCTACCCACTATACTATATATATATATATATATATATATATATATATATATATACTATGGAAGGACAGAGAAGAACTTGACTCACTTTACATGGGAATAGCTTATCAACAATCAACCAGAGATGGTAGCCCAGATTTTTTCGTTAGACGTCGCTATCTTGGATATCCCTCGATAATTCTGTGTACAATAGAGAGGGAAAGCAAAGGCCTAAGCCAAAGTAGAAGATAAGAGATGTAATTTCCCCTCTCTCCACACTCGCTGCATACCTCTCACTCTCTTTTCTTTAAGTACATGCAATTGAACGAGCAACCTAACAGGGTGTCGCTGCCTTACGGCCAATTCTGTCCCGAAGTCCTGCCGTGTAATTTTATACAATTTTAGCGGGGTTTCCACTCCTTCTCTCTACCCTCTATAATATAGACTCAACACTGCAATAGCAGCTGGCCTCGTCGAGTCGTCTTGACGGGCAGGCCAGATGCATTGGTACAGAGCCGGTATTCAGAGTGTATCTATTCTGCCCAGACGGTGTAGGCGGATCGCTTCCGTCTGCTGCCCGCGTGTGCCACCCTGCGTCTACGTACGTATTCCTAGGGGACGCTCTGCCGTGGGTACGAAAAGGCTAGTCCACGCGAGAGCGCCCTTGCGGGGCGCTTCACTGGCGAGTAAACGAGAGCGTGTGTGTATGACAGAGAGAGAAAGAGAGAGAGAGAGAGAGAGAGAGAGAGAGAGAGAGAGAGAGAGAGAAAGAGAGTGAGTGAGAGAGCGTGCACGCGTATTGCGGCCTGCGGGATTTCGCGGTCGTTACTGCAAGCGCGCGTGTATAAATAATATTGTATAGTGTGTGTAAATGATAGAGTCATGGGTAAATGCGATTCTTCCCCGAGCAAAACGAAAGTCTAATAAATTCTGGTAATCTAACATAAGCTCTTTTTGAGAGTAAACTTTAGACAGATGTTTCTGAATATATAATATTTGTTTGTATTGTAATATTTCTAAATCGAATAATTTTTCCGAAAAAATGAATGATCTTTTAATTTTACTTAACAATCGAAGAAAATGTTGTTCCTGTATTATGAGGGTAACGGTGATTTCGAAATGATTAATTTTTGTATTTTCATTTTTCAGCGTCCTTGTCATATTCAATAATTTTCTATTAATAACATCAGTATTGCTATTGATCTCTTTGCTTATCTTGTTCACTATGCTTATTGATTTATTTAATGTAATTTAATGGATTAATGTAATTTAATTTATTTAATGGAATCTCGTTGTATTTTTCAATTACGTCTGCTTCCGGTTCAATAATATGTTTATGTAAATACGGTCCATATAGAAGTGTAAACGGTGCCAATTTTGTGCAAGAGTGAATGCTTTTATTATGTATAAGTATAGCCGAGGTCATATGATTTTTAATAATTTCGTTGGGATTTTGATTCACCAAAATGCCTGATTTCTCATTCAGAGTAGAATGTAGCCTTTCGATTGGACCATTAGATGTGTGTCTGTTGACGGTCGTTTGGTGGTATTCGATCTTATGAATTTTGCCAAATTCTCTAAATATTGCCGAGTTAAACTCACTTCCATTGTCGGTAGTAATTTTATCGGGAAACCCATGGTGAGATGCGAAGTGCCTTAATTTATTTAATACTGTAATAGCATTTCCGTCGGATAAAAGATAAGCTTGAGCGTATTTCGAAAAGATTTCAATTATAGTCAAAAATTTTTCTTTATTTACGGGGAAACATATCTATATGTATATGTTGAAGTGGTCTGTTAGCAATAATGGGGCCGTAATTTTCAGTTTTATAGGGTCCTCTCTCATATTTGTGTTTTAAACATACTTCGCATTGATTAATATAATTCTGAATAATTCTCTCCATATTTAGTATATAAAATTTCTTCTTAAAATGCACTGTTGTTTCTTAAATTCCACTGTGCTTTTTGTCATGGTATTCTTTGAATTCCTTCATAAAATTATGTTGACTTATTGAAAGTGTATAAACGCTTGTTTTCACAAATTTTAGCTTTTTATTAAATGTTCTTTTAATATCCTGTAAATAAGGATTTCTAATTCCTCATTTTTAAAATAAATTCCGTAGTGTTTGTCGGGTTTAACGTTTTCGTTTAGAAATTTTAGTAATTGCGCTTCTGCGTCCTTTTAATTGATTTTTACATATATATATATATATATATATATATATATATATATATTTCTGTGGATAAATGGGATTAAGGAATTTCAAAGACTCACTGTTTATTCTTGGAAGATTCCAGATGACTTTCTGCCTGTAGGTGGGACTTGAGTTGCACGTGGTAAGTTTTCAAAAAAACAACTGCGAGGATGGGGTTGAAACACCAACTGCCTCCTTGTCGTTGATTTCCTTCACGAAGTTTGAAGGTGAATCCTAATTCAGCAGCTTCGCAGTATCCTATCCGCAGCGCCAGTTAAATAACTATATTTTGAGAACATTTTTACGAACGAATACGCAAGAAACACAAAATATTGATAAAGAAAAGTAAAGCAATTGAACGAGAGGAGTTAATTGAAATACTTTTTATTTACACTTCTTTACAGCTTCAGATCCCGACAGAGAGTGTCACATCGCTGATTATTAAATTATTTATACCCATCAGTGTCTTTGTCTTTTCTTCTTCACTGATGCTCCGAACGGGAGCGGCCCGCGCTTTCTTATATTATTATTCATATAATATTAATGATATTAAAATTAAAAATATTATATTATTCATATAATACCTAAGTAAAATATATAAATATAATTATTATTCTTCATTGCAATATAATATATATAGTATGTTTACATAGTTGAAGATTATGATAATGATGACCTAATAAGTTAAAATTCTAATGTGCCATTTTTTATTTTGTTTGAATTATACGAAATTAAAAACTATGCTTTTAAAAAATATTTCTTTAAAGCGAATAAATAGTTTTTTAATGATATAAAGATTTTAGAAAAGATAATTTAAAATTAGTTAAAGAGATATTCATTAACAATGATTATCCAATAGAATTTATAGAAGAAATGATTGCAGAGAGAGTGTATCAAATTTAAAATAGCACTAGAGAATGTAATATGGAAAAGAGGAATAATAATAATAAAATCGTCGTGTTACCATATATCAAAGGATTATCCGAAAGAATTAGAAGTGCATTTAAAAACATAATATTCAAGTTTACTTTAGAAACAATAATAATATTAGAAAGCTATTTAATAATTGTAAAGGTAAGGATGATAAATGTTTGAAAAAAAAGTAGTATACAAAATAAATTGTAAAGATTATGACAAATATTATATTGGACAAACGAGAAGATACTTAAAACAAAGAATATTTGAACATCAATAGAGCTTACGACGCACAAATGGTACAGCCGAGTTCAAAGAACATAGTTTAAACTTGTTACATACTTGTTACATTCTTTCGATTTTGAAAATGTAAATATTTTGGAACAGGGTATTAAAAATAAATATAAAAGAGAAATTCTTGAAAATATTCATATTTTGGAAAATACAAATAATGTAAATTTAATGTTAGACTCAAGTAAATTGGACAATACTTATCATTCCTTATTAATATGAAATTTGTATTTCGCATTTAAGTTAAGAAAAAAGGGGGTCGTATAAATATTATACTAATAAATTTAGAGTGGGCATGGGGTATATAAAGTAGCGTGCTGGGTTTTTCAATTTCGTTTAGTTCCTGAGGATGAACCGTAGCGGTTTCAAACGTCGAACACTAAGGTAATTCTAAATTTAAGGAGGTGAGGACAGTCAGGTTGTCCTTTACTGACATAGGATAATACTTTTATTATTTTTATTTTATTTTATTTATTATTTTATTTTTATTTTTATTTTATTTTATTTATTATTTTATTTTTATTTTTAATTTTTAATATAATTTATTGTAGTAATAAGTTTTATTTTAGATTCTACGGGGGTGAGCATAAACAAGGATAGTCTAACTGTCATTATTTTAGCTAATCTATTATTAGGAGTGTGAATAAGTCTTTCCCGTTTTTTGTGAGAGATAGCGCCACCAATACTGTGCGAGTATTCAATGGTTACATATGTCATAATCAAAGTTTATTCATATGTCAACAATTCCATACTAACACATTAGTTAAAATTTTTTCGCATCATAAATTTTTGATATCGTGAAAATGTCGAAATTTGAGCCGAGTCGACGTCATTTGCGGGAAGTTTCACTTTATTGGTTCAATTTGAAGAAATCTGCTGCCGAGACGCATCGATTGCTTCAGGAGGCTTATGGAGAAGGTTGTGTCGATGATTCAAGTGTTCGCGGATGGTTTCGACGCTTCAAAAGCGGCGATTTCGACGTGGAAGACAAGGAGCGTTCCGGGCGGCCGCAAATGGCGCCAAGCTCATGCTCTCTATATGGTGGGACCAGCTAGGTGTGGTTTACTATGAGCTTCTGAAACCGAATGAAAGGATCACAGGCGAGGTCTATCGACGACAATTGATGCGTTTGAGCCGCGCACTGCGAGAAAAACGGCCACAATACTCCGACAGGCACGACAAAGTTATTTTGCAACATGACAATGCTCGCCCACATGTTGCACCGCCGGTGAAAACATACTTAGAAACGCTCAAATGGGAAGTCCTACCCCACCCGCCGTATAGTCCAGACGTTGCTCCGTCTGATTACCATCTCTTCAGATCGATGACGCATGGCCTGGCTGACCAGCACTTCCATTCCTACGAGGAAGCCAAAAAATGGGTGGATGACTGGATAGAGGCCAAACCGGTCGAATTTTTTCGCAACGGGATTCGTATGTTGCCAGAAAGATGGGAAAAAATTGTAGCTAGCGATGGCCAATACTTTCAATAATTCATTTGTAACCATTTTTTCACAATAAAGGCTCAAAATTTGAAAAAAAACGGGAAAGACTTATTCACATACCTGATATATTATAAAGACTGTAAGCCCGATAAAAATATTTATTAATTTCATTTGTATAATTAAAAAAGCATGTATTGAAATCTATAAAATTTTAAATTAAAGAAAATCTCGTGAAAAACTAAATATAACAGAATCAATCAATTTCTTTATTAATTGAAAATTATAAAAATTTATGAGATGTTTGCATCTTTTATTAATTCTATTATATTTAAGAATACTGATATATTTAAGAATAATGGTTCAGTAGTTTTTTCGGTTATCGTGTACAAACAAAAACACGCTTTGTCTTTATGAATTATTATGATATGATATGATATATATCTATATTTTTTCTTGAGATTGTTTCTAAAGTAACTATATTTTACTTTCTCTTATATATATATATATATATATATATATATATATATATATATATATTGATCAGGGACAAGCGAACACTGGAGAATGTCGCGAAGTCCTTTAATGACGCCATCAAATATGTTTTTGAGAAAAATTGTCGCCCCAAGCGGGCGAGACCCAGGGGAGAGGTTCGATGGTAGAATAAGAAACTGAACTACCTGAAAGAGAAGACTCTGGTCCTCCGGAATATAGCCAGGAGAAAAGGTAGTGATTCTGATTGGACTGCATATAGAGCGCCCAAGGACAACTACAGAGTAGCAGTAAGGTCAGCCAGAGAGACAAGCTGGAGAAACTACTGTGAAAGTATATGCGAGGCTAAGGAAGCGGCTGGGCTGAACAAAGTCCTGTCGAAGGACCCTGGCGCGGTCCTGGGCACGTAGGGTCATTTGGCGCATTTAAATCACCGGGACTGGATGGAGTCTACCCGGCCTTCCTACAAAGAGCCGGGGACTGTATAGTGGGCCAGATGACAAGAATGGCACGGGCAAGCATCACTCTGGGTCATATCCCAGCAAGATGACTAGGGACCAGGGTGGTATTTATACCTAAAGCAGGCAAATGTAGTTATACATCCCCGAAGGATTTTAAACCCATGAGCGTGACATCTTGTATTCTCAAGACTATCGAAAGGATGATTGATAGATTCATCAGAGACGACGCCTTGAGAAGAAATCAACTCCATGAGGAGCATCATGCATACTGCACCGGAAGATCCACGGAGACGGCTCTATACAGAACCAGGGGTAACTCCATCTCAGCTGGAGGCTAAAGGGTTTGCCGTAGGTGTCCTTATGGACATCGAAGGAGTCTTTAATCACACGTCACGTAAGGTTATCAAGAAGGCCTTAAATAGGCATGATATCCCTCCGTGCATCACAGAATGGATTGACCACATGTTGGGAAATCGCATCCTGGAAGCAAGCAAAGGGAACACGACCCTACGAGGAGGAATAGGGTCAGGGTGCCCACAGGGGGGCGTCCTGTCCCCACTCCTATGGTGCCTCGTGATGGACGAGCTCCTAAATAAGCTGAATAGCATTGGATGTCTGGCGGTTGGTTATGCTGACGACATAATGCTAATTGCCCGTGGGCCCGTTTCAGATCCCCTTATGGGAGTACTACAGGGTGATTTAGAGCTGTGGTTTACAGATGGCTCTAAATGTGAAAGGGGTGCAGGTGCAGGAGTATACCAAAGAAGTAACGGAAAGGGCACAAGTTTCCCTTTGGGGAAGTACACTACTAGATCCAATCTGTTAAGGGACTGTTACGAGACCCTCAATAGACTGGCGAATAAGGCAACGGTCACGCTACTATGGGTACCGGGCCATTATGGAATTAAAGGGAACATGGTGGCTGATGACCTTGCTAAAATAGGAGCTAGAATTCCCTATAGCGGCCATGAGCCAGCTGTAAGACTCTGCAACACCCTCATTAAGGGGGAGATAGATAGGTGGATAACGGAAGAAAACAGCCGACTATGGGAGACAAATCGAGAGTGCAGGCAGGTTAAAGCCTTCACCTCCACAAATAATATAAAGGACTTGACTAGGGTAATCCTTGGCCTCAATAGAAGAAGGGCAAAATTGCTCATCGAGATCCTCACAGGTCACGGTAAGATTAACGCCCATATGTGCAGAATGGGTCTCGTGAGAGACCTCTGCAGGGGTGCCTACTTGGAGATTGAGGACATTAAATTCAGTATGACGACCGGAATAATTTCATTTTGGAAGGCCTGCCCTTTATAGCCGCTGCTGGTCAAGGGAGGGTTGCGAAGGGTTTATCCATGCGTCCGGAAACCGGGAAGGCCCAACTCCTTAAAATAAAATAAAATAAAATAATATATATATATATATATATATATATAGATGTCAGTTTTAGGCTAGTTTCAATAATTATATTATTGCATTGTTGCTCGCCATCCCTTTATTTTTTTTAGACCTTCACTACCCTCTTGTTGCTTATATTATTAATTTTATTTTCTACATATTGTCTGTTATGATATATTTATTAGTTAGAATGATGAACTGTATTTAAAATTCTGCTGAGCCTCCACTTTATTATTTAAACTTGAGAATTTTTTAGAAAATTCAATTAAAATATGGCAACATTGAGCTGCTCTGAATTATATCAGTATCAGATTTCTTTCAATCATTGTCGAGAAACGTCGAAAGTCTATTACTGTGTACAAGTATGAGAACGACTTTATTTATAACTTTTGAAATATTTATTTATTCTTCTAAATCTAATTCAGCCCCTTCAAAATAATCCCCTCAGATACAGTTCAACTATGCCAATGCTTTTTCCAATTTTCAAAACATTTTCTTCCAATACTTCTTTTATTCAGGCTTTAATTTCTTCATTCAAATCAAAACCATGTCCCCAAAGTGGTCTTTTGAGTTTGCTGAACAGCTAGATGTCACACGGTGCTAAATCAGGCGAGTACGGTGGTAGCAGAATGATATTGGTTGAACTTTTGGCGAAATATTCACGTAAAATTAATGCAGTGTGAGCTGGTGTATTATCGTGATGTAAAAACCAAGAGTTGTCTTTCCATAAATCTGGCCTTTTGAGATGAATAGTGTCATGCAAACGACGCATAACATTCAAATAATATTCTTTGTTACACATTTGGCCGGTTACAAGGAATTCATAATGCACTAGACCATAATAATCGAAAAAAACAGTGGGCATAACCTTGATTTTTGAGCGATTTTGGCGTGATTTTTTCGGTTTTCGTTCTCCATTGGCACCATATTCGCTCGATTAATCGATTGTTTCTGGCGTTCTGCAACATTCTGAACGTTTCGTGGCCGATATTTCATTTCGCGCACAAAATGTAATGCTACTTCCTTGTTGAATAATTTCAGACATTATAAAAACTGAAGAGACAGCTTTTTTTGTCCACTAAACACAAGCCTTACTATAAAATAAATCAAGATAATTGTGTGAAATTTGGCACAGATAACTCTGATAGTACTACCAACTTAAAAATAAAAACATTTGTGGAAATCGATAAGCCTGGGATGTTTGATTTGAAAAGTTTTACTCATATTTGTACACAGTTGTATAGTTCATCGCATTTCCACATAGAAATAATGTTTTTTTTTTTTTGTAATTTTGATCGCAAACAATCACACGACATCAGTTCCAATTTTCCGAACTTTTAATAAAATTTCTGTCAAGTTTAGTTGGGAAAAAATATCATTTATATAAATACAATACATTATAAAGAAGAGCTTTAAAATTATTAGAATATCCAATACATCATACACGCCTTATTTTATAATTTTGTATAAAGTTATTTTAAAGATATATAGAGATACTGTAATAGCAGCTGGCTTTGTTGAACAGCGTGACGGACAGGCTGGCGGTAAGCCTATGCAAAGTCGGTATGCAGCAGAGGGTGTATCTATTCACGTTGTAAAAAAAATTTATGGTGTGTCTATATAAAATAATCCATGGCTTTCCGGCTATGGTTTGACCTGTATTAGCTGGAGTTCTGGTGATGGAAAAAAATTGATAAAAAGAAGGACTTTGAGATTTTCCATGTTTCAAGCATTTTAAATTTTCTTCGAAATTTGTGTCCCTTTTTTGTGATCAATCGATATTCCTGTATAGTGAATTTACAGTTTAAATTGCATATTGTTACATATGCTGATGGATCGAAAGTTTATTACAAAAAAAAAGTTAATAAAATATAAAGTTTTTTTATACTTCCAATTGTATTTGTATAACATTTCAAATTGTAGTTAAATATAAACCCTTACGCATGGAATTCATAAAAATTCACTAGATTTTATAAAAAAAATAGTGTTCGAAATAAGTTTAAAATGTATATTATTGTGGCGAAATATTTTATTTTTAATTTAATATATTATATTAATATTAATTTAATATTTAATTTAATATATTTACTTTTTAATTTAATATATAAAGTTAATTATACCAATGGCTTCCGATATATTAGTACATGACCATAAATACAATTCTAATTTTATATTAAGATTATAAAATATAAAATCACAATTGAAATTACTTTAGTACATAATTCTAGTATTCAAAAATATGATTCTTTTTTTTAATTATTTTTTCAGTTTACTATTTTAATAATTCATAATAAAACATAATACTATTAGATACATAGCTATTTAACTATATATAGACATATGAGACATTTGCACAATTTTAACGTCCCAATACATCACTAATATCCTTAGATTGTTGAGAATTCTAATCAAATAGATTGTAAAAATTTTTATTGGTTAAAAAAGTATCGTATTTTTGAATACTAGAATTATACAGCAAAATCATTTTTATTATGATTTTATATTTTAAAATCTTAATATAAAATTAGAATTCTGTT
This sequence comes from Sycobia sp. Sy_11, assembly GCA_018907035.1. Taxonomy (NCBI): domain Eukaryota; kingdom Metazoa; phylum Arthropoda; class Insecta; order Hymenoptera; family Epichrysomallidae; genus Sycobia; species Sycobia sp. Sy_11. Next base: position 4,229,045 of record JACCIC010000027.1, on the reverse strand, counting down.
TATCGTCATGTACTAATATATTGATAGCCATTGGTATAATTATCCTATATATTTGTAAAATAGTTTGTTACAATAATATCAATTTCAAACTTGTTTAAAAAAATATTTTTTTATAAAGTCTAGCGAATTTTCATGAATTTCGTGTGTAAGAGTTTATGTTTACCTACAGTTAGAAATGTTATAAAAATTTATACTTTATTAATGATTTTTTTCTAATAAACTTTGAACCTATCGGTATATGCAACATTTTCAATTTAAATTGTAAATTCACTATATGGGAATTTCGATTAATGGTAAAGCGAGGGGTCATAAAATTCGAAGAAAATTAAAAATACTCAACACATCGGAAACCTCTATAGCCTTCTTTTCCTCAATTTTTTTCCTATTACCAGAACTCCAGCTAATGCAAGTGAGACCAGAGTCGGGAAACTCTAGATTCTTATAGCATGTCATCAATTTTTTGCCTATTTTAATTCGGCAATCCCTATAGTGAAGCGGCTCTTGTACAGCTGGCCTGACCAGTTCATTCATGCGGGCCAGCGCATCACATTGTTCACCTAACGGCCTGCCGCGGCCGACTGTCATAGTAGCGTCATCATCAAACAGCTAAAATATTTTCGTATCGCTGCCCTATTACTTATGTTCTTCTATAGGCGTCTATTTTCTTTGCTATGTGCGTGTGTGTGTGTGTGTGTGTGTGTGTGTGTGTGTGTGTGTGTGTATATATGTATAATTAAATATTTCTAAGTATTTCTTTGGCAACTTAAATATAATATGTATAAACATCTATTTTTTAATGTATGTAACCAGTTTTCCTATATCAGAGCCTATATACTACCTGTTTTATCTTATCGCCCACGATTGCCATTTTTGCTTTGATACAGTGGCACCCTCATATACGCAGTGTACGTTTTCTTTGTCAATACAAACGGACTAATTTCGTGACCCACACGCCCTCCCTAGACTGATTTAAGAAGTACAACTGATGATTACATTATTTCATCTAATTTATGCTCACTGCGGGAGTTTTCAATGGCAGTACCTAATAGTTTTACCACCAGATGCCATTGTTTCTCTAGTGCAGTAAATTTTCTTTACTTATTAGCTCGTACATGACTTGTATCACACAAACGTTAGTATAATCTCTACCCATAGTCCTATATTTATTTCTGGGTTACTGATGCGGGTAGTATGCGAGAGAATGTAATATATATACATACATACATATATATATATATATATATATATATATATATATATATATATATATATATATATATAAGTATTAACGTATTATAGATTCTCTTGTCCATGGTGAGGTGACGGCAAGTCCCTAAATCTGCAATTCTGTACTCTTCGAAAGCAAGTCAGTAAAAACGACGCGGAAAGAGTGAACAATTTTTAGATCTTTTTTTCACAACAGATTGTAGATTTTGTGCATTAATAGTATCGTGATTGACTTATTAATTGCAAAGTAAAGAGTTTATGTTCAGTGAATATTTTTAAAACCATCAGAGGAGCAATTTGTGAGGATGACTGAACGGGAGGATAATGTCTATAAGGCTAAGCTTGCTGAACAAGCTGAACGTTACGACGGTGAGTTGATATTAGATAGTAATTGTGATGTCTTCTTTAGATCTCGACTGTTTTTTCTTCTTCGCTGTCGTCACCCTGACTTCTTTCAACATATAGTATGTCAGTAAGCAATCTAGCTCGATCGATCCACTGCGCGACTGATGAGATGGCCGATTCTGTCGTCGTGCAAGAACTGTCAATGGTCTGAATTTGGAACTGCATACATGAGCAGTGATACCAAAAAGCTACATATTAATTAAATTGAAAAAAAATTGCTGTTGAGATTCGAGGTCACATCTTGTAAAATGCGTCTTTTTATTTATTTTAAATAACAGTACCAACATGGCCAATATATGAGGGGCGCTTTGATCGTACTATGTATCTTTCCTAGCTTAGAAAAAGAAATATTTACTTAGGCACATATTTAGTTTTAACTTTTTATCAAGTAAAACCCTTTAGCATGTACAGTTTTTTGTTGTATTCATCTATGATTCATTATCAGCGTATGCATTGCATAGATAAGCATGGGTTACATTGTGAATGTTGTACATGCGCGCGCGCCAAATTATTGCGAGTTCGTCATGTTCATTATATAGATATATTTCACTCGAAATTATGTTATCTACCTGAAAGTACGTGTCTATATTGAGAAATATAAGACATTATTTAATATATGGCACTGCTTATTTCTATGATATGAGCACGTGCAATATTAGTGCTATGACTAAAAAACACTTTAATTAAATTCTAATAAAAACAAGACTAGCGATATATATCATTCACGAAAAATAGCAGAATTCAATTTTTGTGCTGAAGAACAGCAAGAAGATAGGAAGTGAAAGAGCAAATTAAGGCTCGTTATAGAGATAATAACGTAATAAAATAGAGAAAGAATACTTTAAGGCTGGAATTTAACCAGAATAGTATCCTGAGATAGGAAAAAGGTATAAATAAGTTATATAGAGGTGACGCATTGATCGATGATGTTAGTAAAAACTATAAACGCATGATAACCGAAACGATTTATCTATCTTATTATATCAAACTGTTATGCCATAGAATTAAAAAAATATTATAGTAGGGTATGGGTGATATGACACTGTATTCTGGAAATATTTAAGAAATTTGTCATTGATTCACTTATATTTTAACGTTGTATTCTAATTAGGCTCGGAGTAGATTTCAATCTTGAGACCCGGATGAGTTCGAGGCCTTGTTCTAAAATATAGAGGCCCGATTTTGTCTGTTTTGCTTTTCGTCTGTGTATATTTCAAAATTTAATAAATCCTACAATATATTTAAAATTTTTAAAAAATGCAATAAAATTTTAGTTAATATTGATTGCTATGTGGGATTTTAAAATATAGTTTTAAAATTATAAATTTTGATAGATATTTTATAATTTAATGTTTATTATATTTTGAGCAAGAAAAATAAATTGGTTGTTTAAAAATAGAAACTTATGATAAGTTTTAATTCTTGATACACCTTAAAAGAATCTTACTATAAATAAAAAATTTAAAAATGATTAAAAAATTTGATTAAAAAAATTTAATATGTAAGAAAGAAAATTTATAAATCATTTATTTATTTTTACGAAAAAAATTCTTAATGCTTCACTGATTTCCCTTTCAAGTAACATTTTACACAAAATTTTCTTATGTATATATTTTTAAATAATAAATAATCTTATGATATAAAAATGTAATAATCTCTAACACAATTCAAATACGTTTTGAATTTAGAAAGTTTAGTTATTTTAATAATTTTTATTGTTAAATAATAAACCGTTTGATTTTACTTATATATAAAAATTTTTTGAATAAAATATAGATATATAACTAATGCTAGACTGGATATCATGAAATACCTCAAAAAATTTTATTTTTATTTTTTAAAAATCTATGAATCAAAACTATGAAAAACCTAATAAAATAAACAATATGATAATTACAGATTAAAGTAGCATATATAAATAAATATTAACATGAATAATATCATTGTAAGTTAATATATTTTAAAATATCTTTTTAAAATAAATGGAACTATACAGAGACCATAAATGAGAAAAAAATGTAAGGAATCAAATAAATATGCCTTCGACCTACATATTTTAAAATAAAGTTTTAGTTTTTCATACTTAATCTATGGATATATGGCAAGTTTACAATAAAATGTTTATTATGAATTCTGTATCCTAAATTGTGAGATTCATTCCTTTAAATTTTTCAGAAAACTTTTTTTTATTAATGTAACCTTAACTTTTATAATTATAAAATAAAGGATACATTATTTTAAAGTTATTTAAAAATATAATTGATTATGAATTCATATCTTAAGGAAATGTAAAACTTTTTTGTAATATACTTAAAAAATATACATTAAATATATATTTAAAATATAAATCAAGTAATTAAAATATTTTATAATAGTTCATATGTTTTAGAACCTATATTTAGTTTTATATTGAAATTTAGTACAGATTAATTTAAACTAGGATTATTTAATTTTCTTGAATAAAACAATATGTATATGATCTCATATCTCCTTGTCAAATAAGTCTTTAAAAAATTCCTTTTTATAATGTAGCTTATTGAACTTTATTTTGTATTATAATATTGGGTTTTGGGATAAAAAAAATTATTAGTTTATATTTGATAAATACAATGGTGTAAAAATATATGCCAAATTATACAGAAAAATATTACTTGAACTAGAACATTGAAAACATCTTTTATTATTGAGGAGCTTCTGTTGGTACTAATTAATTTAGCATATAATCATAGTCCCATCTGCTTTTGTATTAGTTGATTGTATAGCAACACAACAACGTATGGGTTCTCTATTGTCAACTTAAATATAATATGAGCTGCTGCCATCAGCAAGCAAAATTAATAAATATGGTCAACATGAGTATACAATTAGTAGGCGAAAGTATGGTTTACCTAAACTTTATTGGCACAATTCGTAAGTTCCTTATAAATTTGTTTTAATGAAAAGTAAAAATTACCAAAGTAAATAAAAATAAAGTATCAAAATGTTATAGTAGTTAAGTGTACCAAAGACGCATCAAGGAATTTTCTTCAGATCATCAAAAGGGTATTACTAAGAGAGACTATTGTAAAGAAATTCACTTTTATTAAAAGTGTTAGTACCAATTTAAGTTTTATTGTATTTTTGAACCTGAATCTGTACGTAAAATTACAATATTCAATTTATTTAATGATATATAAATCACAAAGAATCATAAAAAATAGAATAATATAATAAAAATTAAATGTTATAAAAAAACATTCATTTACTGCTGATATGATAGTTATGTTTCTAAACAAAATACATGCATTAAAATTATTAACAAAAATAAATCTTATTTGAAAATTTACTTTTATTTAATTTCATTTTTGCTATGTATCTGATTCAAATGAAAACAAACCGATTATAATCCATTCTTTCCTTTTTGTATGCTATGGCACTAAAAAATTTAGTACATTTTAATAAATATTTTAAGCATAAACATCTAATTTATAATAAAAATATAAATTCACTCTATTTAAACATTGTATTATCCATGTACTCTTCTCAGTCATTTTTATCAGTTATTTTTATTTGGCGATACCCTGGTATACACGATTGCAATTTTCTATACCAATTAATAAGTTTAAAATGTTTTTTTTTTTAATTTCATACCTTAATTAATTAATTTCATACCTTAGTTAATAGAATTATATATCAGATTAATTTTGTAATTTGAAAGATAATTAAAAACAATTGAAAATTTAAGAAATATTACATTCTTTATAAATCTAAGATACATTGCTGCTATCCATATATATTTTACATCAATTCAGCTTGCTATTATATTTCTTGTATTAATTTAATTCATAAATATTTTTTTTCATTGGTCTTACAGTCTAATCAAATCAATCGAAAACAATATGTAACAACATCAATAAACTTTTGTCGACTGCTTATATACAAATTAATAAGTTTTTTTTTTTCATTGGTCTTACAGTCCAATCAAATTAATCAAAAACAATATGTAACAACATCAATACACTGGTGTAGTGCATGACTGTAAGATCAATGAAAAAATATTTATTAATTTGTGTATAAGCAGTCGACAAAAGTACAATTAAATTATTGTATTAATTTAGTTTGCTTCTAGAATCTAAATTATTTGTATTAATTTATCTTGCTTCTAATTATTTACAATGCTTTCTTGCTTGCTCTGGAAAATCTCATGTGGTCCAACATTTGTTGCACAGAACATGGAAACTTAAGAAAACCTGTTCAGATTCTTTATAATTAGTCAAAACAAGTAATTTATTTTAAGTACATTATTATTATCTTTCTGTATTATTTACTACATACCCATTTCTGTAATTACTTAGGAATTTATAATTGGTATTGAGATACTTATGTCTTGAAGATTTGTTAATCATTCTAGGCATAATAGCTTTGGCAGGCTCAAATACAGCTTTAACAAACCATACTTATTTAGTTACTATCAATGAACTTGTACTGATGCTTTTCTTTGAATAGCGAATTTAATTAAGTAGCTTATATACTTTTTTTATAACAATACTTTTACAGATATATCAATTAAATAAAGATATAATCAATGACAGACTTTAATATAAAATGTTTAATAGGAGTCTGATGATTTTTTTACAGTATTTTTTCCTAGGTTTCCATAATTTGCAAATTTTCACGTACAGTTTCTAGATATAATTTTAGTATTTTTAAAAGCCCAATACATGTATATTTAAATCGGCAAATGTAGTTATTTTAAGTTAACTTTGTTTAATGTACCGCGTTTAGAATATTGTATTTAAAAACTCTATATAGATCATTCGTGATAAAAATTTGATATTTTATAAATCGGAATTTTTTACAGCTTCTATAATTAATTAAAGTATATTTGAAGTTTTTTTCTGGAACATATCCACGCATGAATTTTGAAAAAATGGATAAATTTACTCTAAAATCTTTAATTTGAAATTGATTCTGTCAAACTACATTAATCGCATCAATGCCGAACTATTTTCATTCACATACTATGTTATGTAAACTTTGAAAGAAAATTAAAAAAAATGTTAATTTTTAAACAACTTAAAAGTATAAACAATTGAATTGTTTCAATAATTGTAACATACCTGAGCTTAACTGAAATCAATTGCGCTAAATACTGTTTTCTTTAGTATTTTTTCATCTTTTAGATCTATTAGATAAAAAGTTATTAAATATTTCAGAATACAAGTCATGCAGCGTGCTGGCGCGCGATCCACGCAATTCCTCTGAATCTTCCAGTAATAGGAAAATGAACTTTACTGCGATTACAAGTGATTGGCTCAACCAATATTGAGAATTCAATAAGCCTTTGAACCATTTTACTCGTAAACCTAATCAATAAACATATCCAAGCCGTAATATAACATAATGAAGTAAAATTGGAACAAATATATGACCATCTTAGAGATTTGACGCCCGCTCAGCATACTGTGCTCTCACATATGAAATAATTGTTGATTTAACATAGACACAACATTTTTATAAAATGAATTTTTTTGATAAGCGAATGAAAAACAAAGGTGATACTCTAAAGATTAAATACCTCTATAAAGTTTTAACATTGGTTAAACCAATAACTTGTAAAGTTAATTTTTTTGCTACTATGGACATCCGAAGTACACCGTGAGTTGCTCGCTACACTATTTTTCACGATGTACATATATATCGTAAAAATAGTCTGCAAAATATCATTAATATTAAAAATTATACTTATGTCGACTGTTTTAAATTAAATTAATAAATATTTTTATCAATCTTACAGTCTTTTTATTATAATATATTATAATAAAATAATGATAATTAAACTGTCCCTGTTTATTATCATCTATGACGAATCTGAAATAAAACTTATTACTAAACATAAATTAGATTAAAAATAGAGTTAGATTGTCTTTCACTAACATAGAATATAATTTATTATTATTAATTTTTAATTTAATATATTTTTTGTAATAAGTTTTATTTCAGATTCTTCATGGGTGATAATAAACAAGAACAGTTTGACCGCCATTATTTTATTATAATGTATTATAGTATAAAGACTGTAAGACAGATAAATATATTTATTAATTTAATGTATAACATCACCTTTATATACACTTACCATTATATATATATATATATATATATATATATATATATATATCATATCATATCATCATATCATATCATATCATATCATACTCTTACTAATTTATAAAGACAAAGCGTGTTTTTGTTTGTACGTGATAACCGAAAAAACTACTGAACCGATTGTTCTGAAATTTGACGTATAGATTCTATATTATCTTGGGAAGGACATAGGCTATATTTTTTTATTGAAAATCATTTTACTATAATCAGTAAATTAAATTAATGGTTTTAACAATCAGTTTCCAGGTATGACGGGACGATGTCTACGGGGAGTATTGTGTTTAGTTGATAGGAAACGAAGTTTAGGTATGTCAGGTCAACTTCTACGGGGAGTTTCGTGTTCGGATGATAGAATGCGATTTCCAGGTATTTTGGAACGACTTCTACGGGGAGTGTCATGTATAGTTGGGAAACGATGTTCAGGTATATCATTACGACTTCTATGAAGAGATCAGTATTCTATCATTCGAACACGCACACTTCCAGTAAGAGTCGGCCTGGGATACGTGGACATTGTATTCTACCTCCCCAACACAAAACTCTCTATAGCAATCGTCCCGAGACATTTCCTATAGTCTGAACATGATACTCTCTGTAAACGTCGTCACGAGACACTTGGACATCTTTTTTTACCGCTCTAACTCGAAAGTACAATTTTCTCCATCGAAGCTGTATTTAATATGCATATATATATATATATATATATATATATATATATATATATGGTTTAATATATATATTAAAATGGTCGGTACAATATCAACTATTTGAAGTGGATGCTACATTGAAACAACTTTTTATACAGAAGCGACGATAGGTAAATTACGGTCTATTATTTATATATATATATATATATATATATATATATATATATATATATATATATATATAGAGTACTTTTTTACTTAGATATTATTGAATTGTTTATGAAATCGGTTAAATTATTATCTCGGGCGAAGCCGAGACGGGGGATGTTAGTATATATATATATATATATATATATACTAACATCCTATCCAATATAACCAACTATCCAATATATCTATATATTACATCATATAGATATATTACGATAAAATATTATATTTTGGAGTTTGGGTGGTAGAGTACTTTTTGAATTGAATATGATAAAACAAAGAAAAAATGTTCAGATTTTGAATATATATGCGGAATGAGTGAGGGAAGGGTTAAACAATAAATAAAAAGCCAATAATATCGCGGGCAAATATTAAGCACTTGTTTCGGCGTAAAAACCCTCACGGTTTAGAGGGAAAAGCCGAAACAAGTGTATAATTTATTTTTATTTATTAGCAGTAAATGTGAATTCTAATACAACTATTAATGCTAGTTATAGTAATAATAATAATACTAATGATGATAATGATAATAATAATAATAATAATAATAACGACGTTCCACTAGGCAGTATACACTATACAATTCGCGTGCGCTAGCTAGCACTCACACACCCATATCGCACTAACGGCGCGCACGCACAGACACACACACACACATACACGTGTATGTAATATGATTTGACTTTACAATTTACCTGGGGAAACGATACTTGTGATGTTGTTGGTCGGGGCCTGGCGGCCGCATAAATCCCTGCAACCTTTTCTCCGCAACGACGCATCGTACGTGGACGATGGGTACGGGGAGAGTCCAAGTCCGAAATGATCTACAGCAGGACTTAACGTCCTGTGAAGCGACACACAGCCGCACTGGACAGCTTCGCGCAAACCGGCGCGGACTCTCGCCCAGGAATGGTTCACGTCGACAATTCAGCGGTAAACTCGTTCCAAAACAACGGCAAATGATCTCGAGCTATTCTCGATCGCACACACACAGCACTCGATAAATCACGCAATTTAGCAGCACAACAACGGCGACGAATAATACGCAATTGGCCAATACAAAATGGCGACGGCGCAAATCACAACTGTATGACGCAGCAACGATCGCAGTGTCTCGATATTATCCACGAAGTACACTCGACCGAAAGCAGTTTTTCACTACTCGAACAATCTTTTCTTAATTTACAAGAGGCACTAATATTTCGTACATACGGAGCATCTCCCACTCTCTCTCTCTCTCTCTCTCTCTCTCTCGCTCTAACCTTCCTATCTACCTATCTAAGTATCTATCCATCTGTCTTTCTCTCTCCCTCTTTACCTAGATGTCCATCTGCTCTCTCTCTCTCTCTCTCTCTCTCTCTACGCCTATACCTGAAAACCCTTATTCGGCACGTATGAGCAACCAGGTGCGGACGGGGTTTTTCGCTCTTTAGACGTTATTGCTACGTTCGCTTGATATTACCGAAACAAGTACAATGCATACTTGTCTCGGTACAACTTATAAAGAGAGTTTGGTATTCGGATGACAGAATACGGAACTCCTTGTAGATATCGTCCCGTCATATCTAGAAATTGTCTTCTACCGTCCGAACACGAAATACTCCGTAGAAGTGGTTCTGAGACACCTGGACATTGTATTCTAGTGTCCGAGCAAAAAATTCTTCATAAAAGCCCTGCAAGGAAACTTCCCGTGCAGAAATATACTCGGTATATCCTTAGTTGGGGCTAGATCCTAGTCAGTATTACTGATGATTTCCTCATATAGGTAATATTTGCCAGATTCGAGTTAGATTTCCCTTCGATCATCTAATAAGTGTCTTATATTAATTATTACTTTCTCGACTTTATTCAGATTTTCTTATCTTTTATTGATGTTAGAAAGAAATACGTGTTTTCTATAGTCAAAATTTTACAAGTAAAAAACTTAAGGAAATGATCAGGCTTCCTATCTTGGATCTAGTCAGACTTCCTTAACTTCTCCCTATTTTGAAAAGAATGACGTTTTTCTAGGCGAAATCTGCAAAGTAAGAGAAGTAAGGCAATGGTTAGACTTTCTATTTTGATTAAAATTAAAAATTGTATTTATGTCGACTGTTCTGAATTAAATTAATAAATATTTTTATCGGTCTTACAGTCTTTATAATATCATATATTAGTTAAAATAATGACAGTCAGACTGTTGTTGTTTATGATCACCTCTGTAGAATCTGAAATAAAATTTATTACTACATTAAAGTATATCAGAAAATTAAAAATAAAAATAAAATAAAATTAATAATAAAATATAAAAATCAAACAAACCTTTCGCTTTTTCATTAGTTCCCTCACGCCATCCTTACTTACTGATTTATTAATTTAAGTCCTAGAGGTAGATTGCTGAATAATTTTAAAATCGGAATATAATTTTACACCTATATTTTAATTTATAAACATAAGTATTACCCTGATTTGCTCTATAGAAGATATGATACTGCTTCTCAGATTTTTAATAATTATAATAGGCAATTCAAATTCATTTATGGAACTTAGCAACAGTATTAAATTTTTTGAAATGGTCATAATTAGAAAAAATTAAAGATTAATAAAATATTTGCATCACCAATATTTTGGAATAAAAGATTATTCTTCTATCTAGCTATGTAATTCATTTAAAAAATATGTTGTTTTGAATTCAATTTAGAGTCCTACTTTTAGATAAATATTTTCATAATCAAAATATTAAAGAAACAAATAAGACATTACCCAAAACTAATTTTGCTAATGTTATTACTTGGCACAGTATATTAAAAAAGTAATAAAATATTTACATTACAAAATAAATTAAAATAAAATTAAAAATTGCACCTATGTCGACTGTTCTGAATTAAATTAATAAATCTTTTTATCGGTCTTACAGTCTTTATAATATCATATATTAGCTAAAATAACGACAGTCAGACTGTCCTTGTTTATGATCACCCCCGTAGAATCTGAAATAAAACTTATTACTACAATAAAGTATATCAGTAAATTAAAAATAAAAATAAAATAAAATTAATAATAAAATATAAAAATAAAAATAAAAATAAAATTACAATAATAAGTAAATAAAAAGTAAAAAATAATAAAATTACTTATTCTACGTTAGTAAAGGACAACCTGACTGCGCCCACCACCTTAAATTTAGGATCACCTTCTTGTCCGACGTTTCGAACCGCTACGGTTCCTCCTCAGGAACTAAACTAAATTGAAAAACCCAGCATGCTACTTTATATACCCCATCCCCACTCTAAATTTATTAGTACAACAATATAGGACCCCCCTTTTTTAACTTAAATGCGAAATACAAATTTCATATCAATATGGAAAGATAAGTGTTGTCCAATTTACTTGACTCTAACATTAAATTTACATTATTGGGATTCTTCAAAATATGACTATTTTCAAGAGTTTCTCTTTTATATTTATTTTTAATACCATGTCCTAAAATATTTACATGTTCAAAATTGGAACAATGTAATAAGATTAAACTATGTTCTTTTAACCCGGATGTACCATTCATGCTTCGTAAGCTATATTGATGTCTATATATTTTTTGCTTTAGGTACCTTCCCGTTTGTTCAATATAATATTTGTCACAATCTTTTCAATTTATTTTGTATACTACTCTTGTTTCCAAACATTTATCATCCTTATCTTTACTATTATTAAACAGCTTTCTAATATAATTATTGTTTTTAAAATAAACTTGAATCTTATGTTTTTTAAATGCACTTCTAATTCTTTCGGATAATCCTTTGATATATGGTAATACCACGATTTTATTATTATTATTCCTCTTTTCCATATTACATTCTCTAGTGCTATTATAAATTTGATACACTCTCTCTGCAATCATTTCATCTATAAATTCTATTGGATAATCATTGTTAATGAATATCTCTTTAACTAATTTTAAATTATCTTTTCTAAAATCTTTGTGTGATAATTTGATTGCTCTGTTGATGACTCCCTTTACAGTACCTATCTTGTTTCTAAATAGATGGTGTGAGTTAAAATTTAACAACCTACCTGATCATGTAGGTTTTCTGTACCAATTTACTTTTACTCTGTTATTACTACTTCTAATAACATTGGCGTCGAAAAAACTTAATTTATTGTTTAATTCTGATTCCTTTGTATATTTAATTCTATCATGGAACTAAATTCAACAGTTTAGTTCCTAAGGATTAACCGTAGCAGTTCGAAACATCGGACAGGAAGGTGATCTTAAATTTAAGGTGGTGGGGGCAGTCAGGTTGTCCTTTACTAACATAGAATAAGTACTTTTATTATTTTTTTATTTTTATTTTATTTATTATTGTATTTTTATTTTTATTTTATTATTAATTTTATTTTATTTTTATTTTTAGTTTTCTAATATAATTTATTGTAGTAATAACTTTTATTTCAGATTCTACGGGGGTGATCATAAACAAGGACAGTCTGACTGTCATTGTTTTAGCTAATATATTGTATTATAAAGACTGTAAGACTGATAAAAATATTTATTTACTTAAAAGGATATTTCTGATGTAAAATGGATACACGTTAGCTTAATAAAAATATTTTCCGCCATATTCTACTACTTTTTCCCATCCTTCGGGTAATATGGCGATACCTTAGGGAAAGAACGATTGCGGTTTCGAGGCGATCCAATCATCCACAAATTCTCGTACTTCTTGAACACGTCGGAAGTGTATATCAACGAGGTCGTTCTGCATAGATCTAAATAGGTGGTAATCAGAAGGCGCAATGTCTGACAAGTACGCTGAGTAAGGCAAAACTTCCTATTCGAGCTCCAACTGAGTGTTTTTGACGGCTTGCGCAACATGTGACCGAGTGTTATCATGCAAGAGAATGACTTTGCGCGTATTGCTCGCGATTGCTGATATGTGTTCGATCCATTTCTGTTGCAAATTATTCAGTTGGCATTTGTATATTGTCCCACCAAATGAACAGCAATACCTTTTGGCCGTGGATGTTCCGTTTTGGTATCCCTGCGGACGGTTGGCCTGGGATCACCCACGATTTTTTACGCTTAGGATTGTCATAGTAGATCGATTCATAATGGCACTTTTAGTCAAATCGTATGACGACCATTTTCCTTCTATATGAATCTTTCCCATTGCATGAAAACGTTTGCCAACTGCTCTGTCACTGACTCCGAACTTATTAGAGAGTTCTTTCTGCATTTAAGTTGAGTTTTCGTCCAATAATGCTTGCAATTACTATCTTTAAACTTGTTCGGTTGTTTAGAACGTTCTTTGTCATTAACATCAGTATCTCCACTTCTAAACCACTGAAACCAATCTTTACATGTTAACCGATGGAGCATTTTCGCCATAACATTCTTGAAGCAATTGATAATAGTCCGGGAGCCATCGACATATTTTAGCGACCAATTTATCCACAGCCAAAAATTAGTTTAAATGATTTCTTTGCATGTACTGAAGAGTCGAGCGATCGTCCACAGTGAAGTTTTAAAGACTAAATTTAAGTTTAGAAAAAATTATTCAAACAAAATTTGTAGATCCTATTCAATTGAATTTTTTATATTCTATCCATTTTTGCTGTAAGGTTAATGATTATTGAGCAAAACGCAATTAATAATAAGCGTTTTCAGCTACTATAATCAGTCCAAATTACTGCCGATATGTCAGGGATCTACCCCGCTGCTCAGATGATACATGATACAAGTACTTTTTAATTTGTAATTTTGCTCATAAAAATTCGAGTTTTAAAGCAAAAACATATGGAATGTAAAAAATTTATGGTAGATAGGTCTCCAAATTATGTTTAAAACAATATTTAACAAACTCTCTACTATTTTATATATCATCATGTATGTTATTATATTCAAAGTTTTTAATGGTATTCACCATAAAATTAAGAGAACTTTGTCTATAACATTGATTTTTCTAATTTGATTATCACAAATATATTTAAGTTAGAAAAATAATATATATAGTCTCTTGAATTTATTAGAAATACATTTTCCTATCATAACATGTTAGAGTGGTTTGGAAGGTGCTGTATTAATTGGATGTACAAATAAGTTTCCGACGTTTTTTTATAAAGAAATAAGAATTTATTGTAAAATAAGGTACAAGTAGTGTCATTCAAAATATTGCCCCTCACTTTCTATCACTTTTGACCATCTTACGGACAGCAAGTGGATATTCCGTCTAAAAAATTTCTCGTCTTTTAAAGCGAATCACGAATCGACCCATTTTTTTAATTCCTCATAAGAAGTGAAGTGCTGCTCAGCCAGACTATGAGTCATCAACAGGAATTGGTAGTAGTCTGAAGAAATGTCTGGTGAATACGGCGGGAAGGGTAGGACGTCCTAATTCAGCGCTTCTAACGTTTCCTTTACGGTTTTTTCAACATGTGGCCGAGCGTTGTCACGCTGCAAAAGGACTTTATCGTTCTTTTTGGCACATTATGGACGTTTAATCTTCAATGTTCGGCTCAGTTGCATCAGCTGTTGTTAGTATCAATCTCCGGTAACGGTTTGATTGTGTTGAAGCAGTTCCTAATAGATTTCTCCAAGCTGATCCCACCAAATGCACAGCATTAGCTTCTTATCCGATGACTTCCTACGCTTTGGGTTGTATTAGTGAATCCACTTTTCGTCTCCCGTCACGATTCGATATAGAAATCCTTTACAATTTTGCCTTTTGAGCAATCGTTTGCAAGCGAATAAGCGACGCTTGACGTCTCTTAGCTTCAGTTCGTAAGGAATCTAATTTCCTTGCTTTTGCACCATACCCAGGGTTTGGAGACGTTGAGAAATAGCTTGCCGAGTCACTCCTAACTCTTGTGTAAGTTCTTCTTGCGTTTGGCATGGATCTTCCTTCAGTAAAGCTTCCAATTCTGTGCCACCATACACTTTGGGCCTTCCACTGCGTGTTTTGTCCTCCGCGTCCAAATCACCACTTTTGAATTTTTGGTACCACTTTCGACAACTTCTCTCACTCAAATTAGCATTCCCATATGCTTCTATAAGTAGCTGATGTGCTTCAGCTGCAGATTGCTTTGAATGAAAGAGGTAAATTAACTATTCCCGCAAATAATGCTTACTTGGCTCAAAACTTGATATTTTAACACGATGAAAACTAAGTGATGCTAGCAAAAAGTCAGAGGTATTAAAAGGTTATATTGTTTCCAGATGTCCATATATACTATACGACTTTTTACAGCTGACAATTTCAATGTTATCTTATCGGTGGCGCGATCTTTTCAAAACGGTGAGAACTTATTTGTACACCTAATAAAAGTGGTTTCAAACTTACAAAAAAAATTTTACACTCATATCACGCTCTGTCAAAGAATAATATAACAGATAAATATAACAAACATTATTCAAATGACAATAAGATTCTGGAAAATTTATCAGGTGATTCAATGACAGTGCACCATATGAGATATCCATTATGTTTCTATTGTAGAATAAGGTGGAAAAAGAATTTTACGAGGATAAATGACAACTAATGGGTAAAATTGCTTTCGGGAAACCTGGAACACGATGGATATCTCGCGTGGTTTATTTATTTAAACCAATTTTCGGTCGAGGATAAATATATGACATAAAAATATCGCTGGTTCCTTATTAATTTGGATTATAAATTTCTGCTACATTTTTTTTTCAAATCAAAATAGTGTAAAAGGACATGTCGAAAAAATATTTGTCACGATATATTTTTTACTGATCAAAAAATTATAATGGTTACACAAATGATGGCGCCTGCTAACTGAATTTTATTGGTACATGCCAAAACTAAAAAATAAGTATTATATCCGATACATCTGACTTTTCCTACTACTATCACCATCTAAACGTGAAGCTAGGAAACTAAGTTCGTCTCCTAATAGAAGGATGTTTCATCATAAAATCGTCATTCCTGGTGTTATTTTAAACTTTCCCGGTGAAATTAGAAATTAACTCACATTGACTACCATTTCAGAGGCATTTCGTAAAAGAATTATAGAAAGAAAACATTTTGTTTATCGTCAAAAATGTGAAATCATTATGCAGGTTAGAAGAGATGACCGATGTATAAGTTGTATACGAGTCTAATCATCAGACTGACCACGTACATAGCACGGTATTCTCTAAAAAGATTACTATGACACACTCGTAGAACATTTTGCTTGTATATTTGATTATATATACTATAGATTATGATTATATAATATTGATTATTAAATCTACAGATATTAACCCATACTTTCGATTAATAGAATATTGATTACTTTTTGTGTTTTTCAGATAACTAAAAATTCCTAATCGTTTTAAATTTTTGTCCATTTCAGAGATGGTTGAAGCCATGAAAAAGGTTGCCTCGTTAGATATAGAGCTTACTGTAGAGGAAAGAAATTTACTATCTGTGGCATATAAAAATGTTATTGGTGCTCGAAGAGCTTCCTGGAGAATTATATCTAGCATTGAACAGAAAGAAGAAGCTAAGGGTGCAGAGGAAAAGCTGGAAATGATTCGTCAGTATCGATCTCAAGTTGAAAAAGAACTAAAAGATATTTGTGCAGATATTTTAAGTGTTTTAGAAAAACATCTCATTCCATGCTCATCGACTGGAGAATCGAAAGTCTTCTATTTCAAAATGTAAGTACTTTATACAATATATGATAATATTATGAACTGAAAGAATAATAGTACGGTTGTAAGAAAAATAAGTAAAATGCAGTATTTGAAACGAAGGATTCATTAGTAAAACTTATATCTAAACATATTGTTTCAAAATAGCTCAGTTTATTTTTACATAATTTTGTACACTCGGGATTAATAGCACACCTTGTAGATTGTTCTAAAAGTATTAATAAAAGTACAGTAAGCACGTGAATAATAGGTATGAAAATGAGTATGCACTTGATATCAAATCAATAAATATTTTTATCGGTCTTGTAGTCTTTATAATGTAATATATTAACTAAAATAACGACAATCAGACTGTTCTTGTTTATTATCACCACCTAAGAATCTGAAATGAAACTTATTACTAAAAATAAATTGGATTAAAGATCAAAAATAATAAAATAAAATAATAATAAAATAAAAATAATAAAGTATATTGTATGCTAGTGAAGGACAGCTAACTGCCACCAGCATCGTATTTTTTCCTTTGGTGTCGGACATTTCGAACCGCTATGGTTCATCCTCAGGAACTAAATGTGATTTAGTTCCTAAATAAGATTTCTATAATTTTTAATCAAATTATAATAAGCAAAGGACAAACAAAATATGAGTATTTAGATATTACATGAGTAGCTTAAAAAATCGATTTGAGGTGAATGTTCTTATGACATTTATTCTAATAATTCACCATAATTAAAAAAAATCATTTATGAACTTACCATGCTGATTTGCACAAATTGCATACTCTCTTTTTTTATAAATAGTTAATTTTTGCATGATAGAACTTTACAGCATATACCAAAATTTGAATATTTTAGGCTTTATTAGTAAATCACTTAGAATTTTATAACTACATATGTTTAAAATAGCTGAAAATCCAGATATATATAGTTTATTGTAAGTAAATTATAGATATCAATTATATATAACAAGACATTATTTATTTCAATTTCAATTTAGTAAGTAAAGAACGGTACTTAATGATAGTAAACAATGAGATGACTTTATTACCTGAGCCCATGCTACTCTATATATATATGAAATTGTTTCAATAACGTAAAGTAACATTCTAAAACTTTTCGATATAATTTTGAAATAACAAATAAGGAAAAATCGGTATTTTACATGGAAAATAGTAATCTGTCATTGAAAGGAACTTTAACAAACAATATGGTAAAATTTTTGCATAATTAAGTAATATATATATATATATATATATATATATATATATATATATATATATATATTATAACCCCGAAATCGGGTTATTACTTACGGTTCACTTGCGTGTGTGCGTGGGCTCTTCCACGCTGCTGGTCGTGCACTCCGCTGAAAGGGGACGGGGAACGAAAAATGAACCACGCGGGTGATTTTAGCAGATTATTACAATAGTAACATTTATTATCATTTGCGATCTATTTACAATTACAGTCCGATACGTACATACGGTACTGGTTGCGGGTTCCGCGACGCTACATCAATTATTTATATAATTATGCACTCATTCAACGTACTCGGGGACGGGGGAAACGGAACGGGACGCTCTCGATACGAAACACGTGGGAACGACGGTATAACATTACATACTATATGCTAACAAACTACTTATACGCGAACGCATTTACGACAGTACAATATTATAAAAAGGTATTACGATACTTATCACTTGGCTGCGCGCGATATATACATGTTATTACGGATGAAGCGCGAAGCTATATATTCGGTAGATCGCGGCGCGCGGGTGCGGCGGCAGGTCAGGACCTAGCTATACGCACACGTGAATATAACAACAAAAGCAAAAAGCTGCTTGCCGCCGACGACGATGATGCTGTCGCTGGCGCTCACTGGTGCAGTCGCTGACGCTCGCTGGTGCTGTCGCTGGCGCTCGCTGGTGCTGTCGCCGGCGTCAGGGCGACCGGGCGCGCGCTCTCTCTCTTGCTCCTGGCTGCTAACTTGCGCGGTTCCGCGTGGCTGCGGCTCGTAGTCGCTAATGGCGTCGCTGGCTCACGACGGCACACGTATAATAACGCGTACACGCTTCCTCGGAGCTTTCGCTCACGGTCCGGGGCTGATGCAAGGATGTCGCCGCGTGTCCTCTCCTCGTCGACACCGATGCGCTCGCACAGAGTTTGCACGAGGGCAAACTTGTAACACGTTACCGCGAAAGGCGCAAGAACTGCGGCCTTAACTCTACGATTCGCAATACGATCGAGAACGGAAAATACCACGGTATTTTAAAGCGGGACGAAATAAAGGTGCGTCGGGGACGAAGAGAAAAAGGTGTAAGTGTAGAACTACGAACGATGAAAGCCAACTCCAGAACGCGAATTGACGAAGGTCAAATCAAGAATGCGAAGTTCGTTCCGAACTTCTTACTTCCTATAGCGCTTCTAGCGCCCTCGCGGCTCGCGCGTATCGTTTCGCGGACACGCCCGAACTCTCGCGGTTTCACACGAGCGCTCTCACCTACAGCCGCCGTTCGGGCGGTTACAATATATATATATATATATATATATATATATATATATACTCGAATTATGCGTATGAATTTCTATTATATTTATTCCTATGGACAAAGCTTTGAAAACATAATTTTGATATTATTATCGGAGTTTTGCCATTCGTTCGATTCGTATAAGAAGTTATGTGACTAGTTATTTTTTCAATGTATGTTTATTTTCTTTACATATTTTTTAAAGGTTTTGACTAATCTATTCCAAATTAATTATAATTTAAAGTATACAATTAAAGAAACGTAAACAATTTTTATTATTGGTTGTACAAGTAAGTTTCCAGCGTTTGTCAAAAGATGGCTTCACCAGTGAATCCCGAGAAGAAATACCAGATTTCATGTGTAATATTTGTAGGTTGTGTATTTGTCTACAATTTTTTAGCATGATATTTGAGCATTTCTTTCGGTATGATTTATTTTATTGAGCAAAATTTGTTGTGACAAAGAGACGTTAGCTCGACGCACTTTGTTGAACTAACAACTCTCTGTGTGCATGTATGTGAGAGCGCGCCTCTCGGCAGTTATCCGCCGCCTCGTTGTGCGCCAGTTCTCTCTGTGTATCTATAAGACTCGAACGTGTTTAATAAAGATCTGATATATATTTATAAATTTCTGCTTCATTTATTTAGTAGATCCCTAGATGTTATCGGACGCAGCAAGCTTCCATTGTTGGATTATTTATCTTTAGATTAATTATTAGTATTATTATTTTAAATTAATTAAGCTTTGATAAAAAGGCGCCAAACGCTCGCACGTGATCAGCTTCGCGAATCGATTCAGATTTCACTAGTGGAAGAAGTGCGGGAGTGCAAAGGCCTTATTAAAACGATTATCTAAGTGAAGTGTTTCACAGAAATTTAAGTAAAATTAATATTTTTCTTAATTAATGAGTTTAAATTTAAGGTGTGCAAAGAGAAAACTGAGACGCGAAAAGTAAAGTAACGGGAATTTGAAAAAGAGAAGTGCGCGAATCTCTTGATTTGAAAGTAAGAAAATTAAACGTAAAGAAATTGCAAAACAAAAATTACAAAACCGCAAAGAGAAAGCGCGTGGAAAAACGTTAACTTAAAGATAAAAAGGGAGGAGATGAAAGCTCTTTTAGAACAAAGCAGATTGCGAGAAAGTTTTGAAAGGCACAAACGTTACAGGTCATAACGAGCGTACTGAGACACACGACCCAGCCAGTTATGGCTACCGTGCCATGAGCATCGATCTACTTCAATACGTAAATAACGGTATCGCCCAAAAAATTCCCTATTATAGTTCGCACACAATCTTCCTCCCATATGGCAGCCCCTCAGGATCAAAATTAAAGTCAACCAACATGTTCGTCCAATTCTAAAACAAATTGTGATAGTATAGGTGTTGATCGGAAGATGCAGTCATCAAGATTCACCCGTATTCATAAAGGGCGTAAATGCCTTATAGAAGCTCAACGGTACTCCTGCTGCAGATTTACAAATAAAACAAATGGCGCAATCCGATCAATACCGTCCCAGTTACAAAGGATGTAATCACATAGCACTGATACCTCCTTTGTTTCTAGAGGAATATTGAAAAGGAAGACACAGCTTGCAATTACCAGCCACACATACGAGCCGACGACAGCCGGAGTCAAAACGAGGTGACAGCCCAATTATCCTGAAGTACGTGAGGAAGAAGAAGACCAGTAAAACAGCGAAGAAAGAACACCTTAGTTTTAACTTTTGTTATATATAAATTTCTTTTTATATATCTAATTTTTCTTACATTGTAATTTCTTTCCATATACTAATTTCAATATAATCCAAATTCCTACCATATATTTGAGTTTTGAAATACTTCAATTTTTTTTCATATATCTAAGATACCTTAAATTTTCGTATATATTTAAGTTACATTGCATTTCAAACTTCTTCATATCTTTAAAATTTCAATACATACTTTCAAGAATACATGGCGTTATTTAATAATAATAAGCGAAAGATGTAGATATAAGGTAGTCTAGAGTAGAGTTAACTAGAAATGATAGCGATCATTTCTAGTCTTAGCATTAGGATATAAATAGGAACACGTAATAAGAATTAATTACGTGTTTATTTTACCGTTATCCATATGTTACCCACTCTTTGAGTGTGAAACATAAAACGAGCATACGATTCCAAATTCGTGATGCCAACAATTAACTTCTTATTCTTCGTACCATTTTCGCGCCACGCAACAGTTCCGCATACGGAGAGGATTATGGCTTGTGGGCCTCTACCCCAACTCGGTTTTGGGAGGAGGAGTTCATATTCGTCGTTTCAACGCTTGCAATGTACGATATGCTCGAAATCGATTTATCGAGCGCGATGGTGATCAACGCGACGCGAACTATGAAAAGACAAAGGAGACTTCTGAACTACCGTGTAGAGTGTGCGACTGTTAGCCCCGCTCTTGATTAAAACCTTTGAGTCTATGAATATCCGGAGTCAAGGAGGAGATTCAAAAAAGAACGTTGCACTTCTACGATCAACTATCGGCTACTACCGCGAGCGCAACGTGCAAAACCGTATAAATAAAAGAATGCGGAGCCAGTATATACGACAACTAACAAGTACTGTTCGCCTATACATATTTAAAGGTCCACCACGATCTTCCGATCTACGTCACGTCCCCCTTCTTCTTTACCATCCCTTGACATAAGTCCCTCTACAGAAGCAGAACCCACTCGGGATAGTTTTTTACCGCATAATATAATATAACATTAGACTTGGAAATATATATCTTGTGCGTATGTGACTTTAATATCATTCAGTTTTAAGTTTAGTTCCTGAGCATGAACCGTAGCGGTTCGAAACGTCGGACACCAAAGTGATTATAAATTTAAGGTGGTGGGAGCAATCAGGTTGTTCTTTACTAGCATAAAATATGACTTATTATTTTCATTTTATTTTATTTATTATTTTATTTTGATTGTTATTTTAATTTTATTATTAATTTAATTTTATTTTTATTTTTAATTTTTAATATAATTTATTGTAGTAATAAGTTTTATTTCGGATTCTATTGGGGTGAACATAAACAAGGACAGTCATTATTTTAACTAATATATTATATAGACTGTAAGACGATAAAAATATTTATTAATTTAATATCATTCATATATAAACATGACTGCGATTTCAGTTCATTTTTTCCCTTGCCCCTTTTCCCCATCAGTTTCTCCCTTTCCTAGATGGAACGAAGGCGACTGCTATCAAGCATCACCGAGATGAAAATCAGAGTGAATGTGCGTGTGCAAGCATAGATTACTATATATATATATATATATATATATATATATATATATATATATATGGGTCCACAGGTATATGCTATAAGACTTACAGTGTGTGTGCGTGTGTGTGTGTTTTTTTATAGGCGTAGGCAGAGCAAGCTCTGCACTAGTGGCCTCTCGAAACCAGCATCCCGCCGGAACTATCAGGGAATATTATTTCGGCGGGGTTGTTTGTTAGCCTATATGGCTCCTCTACCTATGACATTATCCTACGTCTCTCATCCACACAAGTGATCAGGGGTTCGGTGTTCATCCTCTGCAAATTAAAATAGAATCAGCTAGCCTAATTCATCCTGGGCCATTCGCCTAATTCTATCGGCATTTCTAAGTTTGGTCATCACCTCTTTTGCGAAACTGGCTACTACCTTCCAGTTTTCAGGAGATTCCAGCCTTATTGATATAATGCTCTCTGGTATTAACGACTTATTAATGATGTTAATCAATTGCGCACGTTGTGTTCTAAAACGGGCGCTGCTCACTAATATGTGTCCAGTATCCTCAACCAATGTCGGACAGATGGGACAGAAGTCATTATTATCCAGGTGAAAACGGTGGAACTAAAACCTAAAACAACCATGTCCAGTCAGCAACTGGGTTAGGTGAAAAACTAGTTCCCCGTGTTTCCTGTTGATCCATGTTTGTATGTCTTGGAGGATACGATAAGTCCATCGGCCTTTGTTAGAATTGTTCCATCGTTTTTGCCATATTTCTATAGAACGATGACATTCCACGTTTTTAGCACCTTGTAGAGAATCCACTGCGGCCTTACATATGTTGTGCAGTCTAGCCAGTTCATCTGCAGTTAAATCGAAAGGAAGAATTCTGGCAAGTACCTCAGCAGCGTCGGTGGATACTGTCCTGTAACCACTAATAATACGTATACAGGAGCGGTGACGGGCTGCAATGGCCAGATCACAATACGATTTAATTCCACATGCATGATTCCAGATTGGCGCTGCATACATGCTAACAGAATTAATAACATAAGCTAATATGTTTGTTAGCTTCCAGCCCGCTTCCACTGGGGCGGGCGTGGGCCACCAATATTAGGCATGAGCCGACACAAGGCAACTGCAACTCGTTGCGCTTTTTCACCAGATATCTTTAGATGCTCTTTGAAGTTTCACCTGGCATCAAGCTGTACACCCAAGTATCGTAAAGATGGCGCAGAACTAATACGGCAGCTACCAACTTTAAGAGTAATACTATCTACCTTCTTAGGACTGCTGACAAGAACTACTTCTGTCTTGTGCTCCGCTAATTGTAGACCAGCCGACTTAATCCATTTATTGATGTTGTTGATTGCCTCATTGGCATTTTCAGCGAGTTCATCAAGGGTCTTAGCCGTCACTACTAGAGCGATATCGTCGGCGTAGCCTACTGTTATTGAACCAGGCAGTTGTGAAATCCTCAACATGCCATCATACATAATATTCCACAATATAGGTTCCATAACCGAGCCCTGGGGGATTCCCGCAGTAACCTTATGCGATACAATGCCCTCATCCGTTCGGTATAATATTATCCTATTTTCAAAGTAGTTGGGCACAACATTCTGTAGATAGCCAGATACACCGAACTCTTTAAGAGAATTAATCATAGAAGACAAGCGCGCTAAGTTGAAGGCATTCTTGAAATTTAGAGCGACAATGGCACAATACTGTTTAGTGCCACCTTTCCATCTTTTGCCACTGATAGCATTTCTTGCGGTACACACTACCAGTTTAATAGCTTCGACTGTTGATTTTGGTTGCCGAAATCCAAATTGGCGTGAGGATAAGCCGTGCAATCCTTCAGTGATGTGTGTGTGTGTGTGTGTGTGTGTGTGTGTGTGTGTGTGTGTGCGCGCGCGTGCGTGTGTGTGAGGGAGAGAGAGCGTAAGTGGGAGAGAGTGATCAGGTCGGATCTTGCATCGGCGTTAACTATAGGAGCAAAAAAAGCGAGTGCACGGGAAAGCCCAGGGATTTCCTGAGTTCGACCGTTATGGAGGAGAGGGATGGTAAAGTGTGCGTCCCGAGCTAATGAGTAAGGGAGAGCGAGGATATTTATACCCATTTCCATTCCCACACACACACACACACACACACATATATATATATATATATATATATATATATACTGTAACGGGGTGGATTCGATTAGGCGAACTCCAGTTCGAATATCGACGCACGACCGCTCCCGTACGGTCTACGCGCAACCCACTTGCTCCTTCTTTTTCTCGTCCGGGGAATAAGCGCCCGTCGGCAGTGGAGTGTTTGACTCGCGAATGCGCGAGCCTACTTACTTGTCTCGTGTACGGTGCTATGGCAACGAGCACTGCGTCCGCAGCAAGCTCAGATGCACGGCGGAAGGTCTTCGCCGTGCCCGCGGAGGCGGGTGGATCCTGCGCGCAATATCAACGCGATGCGGTGAAATAAGCAGGGAAGGTAGAGACAGACAGGGAGGAAATAAACACAGAAATAAACGCGAACGTGCTTTTCAGGTATAAGATTTATTTCTAGCGCGACAATCTACCAGATTACAAAATTAAAAGCCGCAAGGCTCGCGCGCCTGCAATAACGACCGCGAAATCCCGCAGGCCGCAATATGCACGCACTCTCTCTCACTCACTCACTCACTCACTCTCTCTCTCTCTCTCTCTCTCACGTACGCTCGTCCGCCCGCTCGCGGAGCGCCTGGCAAGGGCGCACTAGCATAGACTAACCTGTGTGTACTCACGACGGGGCGTCCCCGAGGAATACGGACGTCGACGCATGGCGGCACGTACAAACAAACGCGGGCAACAAACGGCAGCGATCCAGCTACACCGTCTGCGCAGACACGGAACAAACGCTGGCACTAGCGCGGCAGGCGCTGGGCGTCGGCGGGAGTCGCAGGGCCTCTTGCACGATTCCGGCGATACAACAGTCGTCGGCTCCCACGGACGATCCCTTCGGTCTCGCGTGCTCCTCTCATTCACACACTCGGGACGCAGCGCTGCAGATGGCGCGGAACCTGTTGCGAAGTTTTTCTTTCCTCCGTGGAACGTCTGAAGCGCGTATCTAACTCTTCGCTTTGTTCGCTTTACACGACTCGGGCGCACGTGGCTCTCCTGTTATTATGCAAGACGAAACTAACTGAACTTCGCGCCTCTCCGCGTCGAATCTTCCCTCCCCCCTCTCCCCGCTCTTCTCACGCGGCCGGTCGCTTCGTCGTGGTCGCGCGGTGTTTACATGCACGCGCCGCGGCTTACGAGGCGCATTACGGATGCAGCCTCGTGACAATATATATATATATATATAGACGTATTTTACACGGCTTCTACGGTAAAAATTGTAGTTTCGAATTCGAGCAGAAGAAAAACATGTACAAATTCTCTAGAATTGCAACGGGGAGTTTCATTTGCAATCGATGCCGAAACGAAATATTCATGTAACTAAGGTCATGCTCTGCATATGGTAGGATCAAAAGGGTGTCGTATACTATAAAGTGTCTTCGAGTGAAGCGAACCACCCAAGCACTATTGTATCGAACTAATAAACAGGTTTAGTTCCTGAGGATGAACTATGCAGGTTCGAGAGAACGGGCGCCAAAGGAGAATTTTAATTTTTTTATATCGTCGCTCTCTTATGCTTCCAAATATCGTTGGTAATCAGCGACGGAGGTCTACGATGTGTTTATAGATAAAGCATATGTAAATTATTACAGCGGTGCCTGCGAAAATCCGCTGAGAGCAGGATTTGAACTTGGATCACCAGGTGACTAGTCCTTCGCTCTAGCCATCGAGCCATGGTAGGCCTCAGAATTGTAATTTAAGATGGTCGGGGAAGTCACATTATCCTTTGTCAACATTGAATAGAATTAATTTAATTATAATAGAATTAATGTACTTATGTCGACTGCCCATATATAAATTAATAAATATTTTTTTATTCGTCTTACAGTCCAATTAATTCAATCTAAAAATAAAAATAAAATAAAAATAAAAATAAAATGAAAAATAAAGTAAAAATTAAATTAAAAATTAAATTAAAAATTATAATGATAGTCAGACTGTCCTTGTTTACAATCACCCCCGTAGACTAATCTGAAAATAAAATATTAGCTCACAAAATTCTTTGTTAGTAAACTGCAGTCTGACTGTCCCCAACACCCTTACCTAATTGAAGACTTGTCCAACGTTTCAAGCTCGCTACGGCTCCTCATCAGGGACTAATCTAAACCTTATATTCTAATCTATATATGCCCATCCCCACCACCATATTTAGTAAATTAAATCTAAATTCCCCTTTTGCACAAATTGTTTAATACTAATCAATTTAATAAGGAATGATGAACACTGTTCAATTTACTAGACTCTATCATTAAATTCACATTATTTCGATTCCTGGAAATGTGAATACTTTCAAGGCTCTCCCTTTTATACTTATTATTAATACCATGTTCCAAAATATCCATATTCACAAAATCAAAAGAATGTAAAAACTTTAAACAATGCTCTTTTAAACTGGAAGTAATATGTGAGCTACGTAAACTATATTTATATTCATAAATTCTCTTTTTTAAATATCTACCTGTTTGTCCAATATAGTATTTATCACAATCCATGCAACTAATCTTGTAAGCAACTCCTGATTTTAAGCATAAATCATCCTTATCTTTGCAATTATTAGACAATCTACTCAAATTATTGCTATTTTTAAAGAAAATTTGAATGTTATATTTCCGAAAATTTCTTTTAATTCTTTCAGATAATCCTCTAACACATGGTAAGACAATAATTTTGTCTCTGTTAACATCAACTCTTGCATTATGTCTATTTTCGGTATTACAAATGTCAAACAATCTCTCAACAATTAATCTATTAATAAATTGAATTTGATAACCATTATTAATGAAAGTTTCTCTTACTATCTGTAAATTATTTTGTCTAAAATGTTTATGTGACAATTTTATTGCTCTGTCAATGACACCCTTTAATGCTCCAATTTTGTTTCCGAATTGGTGGTGTGAATTAAAATCTAAAAACCTACCTGACCAAGTAGGCTTCCTGTACCAATTAAGTTTCACCTTATTATTACTAGATCTAATGACATTAATGTACAGAACTTAAATGATTCATCACCTCAAACTCCCTTGTAAATTTAATTCTGTCATGTACAGAATTAAAAACATCTACCATTTCATCCACAAAAACTTTTTAATTCTGTATTCTAATTTTCTTTAAAAATAGCAATAATTTGAGTAGATTGTTTAATAATTGCAAAGATAAGGATGATTTATACTTAAAATCAGGAGTTGTTTACAAGATTGATTGCATAGATTGTGATGAATACTATATTGGACAAACAGGTAGATATTTAAAAAACAGAATTTATGAACATAAATATAGTTTACGTAGCTCACAAATTACTTCCAGTTTAAAAGAGCATTGTTTAAAGTTTTTACATACTTTTGATTTTGTGAATATGGATATTTTGGAACATGGTAATAATAATAAGTATAAAAGGGAGAGCCTTGAAAGTATTCACATTTCCAGGAATCGAAATAATGTGAATTTAATGATAGAGTCTCGTAAATTGGACAGTGTTTATCATTCGTTATTAAATTGATTGGTTTTGAACAATTTGTGTAGAAGGGAAATTTAGATTTACTTTACTAAATTTGGTAGTGGGGATCAGGTATATATAGATTAGAATATAAGGTTTGGTTTAGTCCCTGATGAGGAGCCGTAGCAAGCTCGAAACGTTGGACAGGTCTTCAATTAGGAAAGGGTGTTGGGGACAGTCAGACTGTACTTTACTAACAAAGAATTTTTTCAGCTAATATTTTATTTGCAGATTAGTCTACGGGGCTGAATGCAAACAAGGACAGTCTGATTGTCATTATAATTTTTAATCTAATTTTTAATTTAATTTTAATTTTTAATTTTTATTTTATTTTTATTTTTAGATTGAATTGATTGGACTGTAAGACCAATAACAAAAATATTTATTAATTTGAATATAATTTATTATTTTTATTACTTTTATTTTATTTTATTATTATTTAATTTTTATTTTTTTTAATTTGTAAACTAATTCATTTTTAGTAATAAGTTCTAGTTCAGATCCTTCGGAGGTGATAATAAAGAAGAGTAGTTTGATTGTGATTATGTTAGTTTAATCTATTTTAGTATAAAGACCGATAAAAATATTTATTAATTTAATTCAAAACAGTCGGCAAAATTACAATTTTTAATTTTAACCATTGTATCGAACTTATTTGTTTGATGCGAGCAATATAGAGAACAACCGCTAGAAACTTACTTATACACCCAATATGTTATAGTATTTTCGGAAAGACATAAGCTGAAATTTTTCAAATTGAACAAAAAAAAATTATTAAAAATAGGTAGTTACTTTACTAAAAATTCCGCAACGATATATATATATATATATATATATATATATATATATATATATATATATTAAAAATTTTTTTTGCCGCTTCTTCATAAAAAAGCGATATTCGATCGTTTTCTTGAAGAAAGTTCCACTTCGCAAACCATTTTTTTTGCTTTAATGTCAGTGCGTACCACGAACTAAATATTCATGATATTTAATTCATAATTCGAAAATATACGAACTGTAGATACAAGTACATCTTATTTGAGGTTTCTACAGAATATTGTAGTTTCGTACTTAGGCGGTAGAATATAAAGCCCAGGTATGTCGGGACAAGTTCTACGAGGTGTTTCGTTTTCGGATGGTAGAATACAGTGTCCAGGTGTCACGGAGCCACTTCTACAGATAATAATAGAGTTATACATTCCGCGAAATCTTAAGTTAAATAATTGAGAGATTGGATATTATCTATTTCGATGTTTGAAAAGAAAATGTAATATGATCTCTCAAGATGAGTAATCTTGGACAAAGATTGCAACAATAATGTAGTGACATACGTATTTATGTAAAATTAATTTACAGTAGAGACTGGAAAGTTATAGCTATTCGTTTTTTACATAATATTATAACAGAAAGTAAATTTGGCTGGATTTCTATCTTTCATTAAAAGAGAATGAACGTTTAATAAAGTTGAAATAAATAATCGCATAACATTTTCCTACAGTACCATTTATACATTTTAAATATTTATATGTAGTATCAGTTATATATTCATTTCTATTCCAATCATTTAATAATTCTTTCAAATTATTTTGCAGTTTAATGATATGTGGATTATCAATTTTCAAATAAGTACTTCTTCATTTAATATATTATTTATACTATTTATGTAATCAATTTTATTGGCAGCTACAGTTATATTACCTTTGTCGGCCTTGTGGAAGATTATATTAGTGTTATTTCTCAAAAAATTGTTCGCGGTAATTAATTCATGTACACAATTACTATTTAAAAAATTATCAATTTTATTTTCTCTTTTAAAATTGCTAATGACATTAACCAAAGATACCCTACATTCCTTTTTCACTTCATCATTTAAGCCATAAAGATTACTTTCAACCTCCGCGATGATTTCTTTGATCGGGAAATTATTTTTAGGATATAATATTCCATGTTAATGTCATTAGTAACTTTAAAAGAGAAAATAAATTTGATAGTTTTTTAGATAATAATTTTTAAAATCGAGAAAAAATTGATAGTTATAGATAAACAAACTTACTGATAAATAAATATTGTTGTAAATTTAGCAAATGTATATAATAATATGTCGTTAAAATAAATAAAGTTCCGTGGATCCGCTCTCCGAAAAAGTCCGTTTCTGTTGTCTGCCTATGTATTTTACTATTATTTATTTTTATATTTAAATTAATTTTTGGAAAGGGTACTTTTTATTTGTAAATATGAGATTTGGAATTCGAAGAAAAATAGCTTACTTCAATTGTTTTATAATTTGTAACGGGTACTTAATTTTCTTATTTATGTTAATTGTTGCTCGATAAGAAGCACCCGTTGACAAAATCGTAAGGAATCCCAGACAGTTTATATTTTCTGTAGAACAATCTGAATGGGCTGTATGTTCGTTACTATTTATCTTCGAACTTATCTTTTTAATTTTTCCTTTTCTTTATATAATATATTATAATTTTATATTAATAATAATTTAGAAAAGGACAGGTCATTAATCAGATACAGGGATAAAAAAAATATTTATTAAATATATAAATAAACAAAATATTATTTTTTAAACGTTATACTAAAATTCTTTGTTTTTGTTAAATTGATTAATTTATAATAAATAATATGTTAACTCTACCTAGTATGCACCCGCGATATATTAACGCACGCTTTCACTTCACACAGGGTGCGAGAGAGAAATTTTCGTACTTAATAAGTAGTATTAGTGACAAGAGCACCACCTTACAAGCGCGCGGCGTCTCTAATGAACGGTCTTATAAGAAAATAATTATTATAAATTTTAGGTGTTATTTACATACATTTTTTATCAATAAAATAAATATATGTAGAATAAGTTTAATAACAGTTTTTAATAACTCTCAAATGTCTACAATTATACATATATATATATATATATATATATATATATATATATATATATATTGTAACGGGGTGCTTATCCAATAAATGCCCGGTAAAAGCAACCATTAACAGAGGTGTAAAGAACCCCAAGCGGATTAAATTGTTTTAAAAATAATTTCGGTAGACTGTAGGTTCTTTACTATTATATTTCCTCCGACTTACCTCTTATCTAGAAATTTATTTATTTTTAATCTATATTAATCTATTTTAATCTATATTAATTTATAATAATAAATTATATTAATAGATAATTAATAATCCAGGAAAGGACGGGTTACTTATCAGGTACAGGGGGATATTATTTTATTTTCTATTACTAATAAAAAGAATAAAGAAAATCTACTTAGTTAAATAGAGAAAGAAATTTTAGATTTATTAAATTATATAAAATTATAATAAATAATATACTACCCCTATCTAATATGCACCCGCGTTATGTTAACGCACGATTCCGTTCACACAGGGTGTGAGAGAAAAATTTATAAATATAACAGAGAGATAAAGCAACAAGAGCGCCACCTTACGAGGAACAAGAGTAACTACTACTGAAAGCTGCGTGTGCGCTTGTTGCTCTTATGATTTCTATTCTATGCTATCATCTCTCTATCTCTCTCACACTTTATTTCGCTAAACCAATTTTCTACGATAATTATTTATTTATACTAATTACGTTATATTGAATAAAATCAAATAATAAAGAACTATTATTCAATGAAACCTAATGAGATATATATTAATAAGATCCACCAACTTTATGATACAACGGTGAAACTTTTCCATCCAACATCTTTAATAACAAAAAATTGGATTTTTGGCTTCTTAGGGCTACCAAAAATTCTAAAATTAAAAAAACTCGACAGCGTTATCTAAAGAAACATCTCCTTTGAAGAATGCACTTTGGTTTTTGCGATTCCAATAATTCTGTGGTGCGTAATCGTGTACACCGCAAAACAACTTTTTCTCGAAGAGCCTCCGGGGATTCACTATCATTCGCTTAATTTAGGAAAATATTGTTCAAATGATACATTATTATATGTAAATTAACTGGGTAATCCAGCTGGACCTGTGTCGCGGGATAAAATTCTTAAAAACATGCCTGTTTTATACCGAATTAACCTTACCCCCCTCCCCTAAAGAGTCCAAATGTGGCATAAGGAAAAAAAGGAATAAAATACAAGATACCAATCCGCTGTAGACGCTTCTCTTATATAATTCATTACTTTCAGGTTTCTTTTCTCCTTTCAAGTCCAAAAGCTTCTAGAGTCCCACTATACTGATGATCATGGCACCTGTTATGTGAACATAACTTTGCTGCTCCACCGCAGACGCCTGCGCGCGTGACTCGCAGAGTGGTGAGGTAAGGGGACGGAAAACATTGCCAAGTACAAGGCGCGACTTTAAGATTTCTCTCGCCGTGGGATGGCGCGCGCGTCGTTTTTGTTCTCTGGGACGAGTTGACCCGCGTCACAATATATATACGAAGTCAGACAATTAAGTAATCCGACCCATTGTATTTCTCGGCCTGTGATGCGAATCTGTAATTCCACAACAGTAATAGCAGATTCCTTCTCTCTCTCTATTGAGACCTTGACGACCCTTGTATCATCATTTCTTCGCTGGCTGTCTAGTGTTTTGTAACAACGCGCGAGTAGTGCATATCACGAAAATGGAACAGAAAAGTGAAAACCTTTCAAAGAGAAAACCATGTTTATTTGCTCCATCGACAGCAAAGGAGTGGTTCACAAAGAGTTTTTACCAGCTAGACAAACCGCAAATCAAGTATTCTACCGTAATGTGCTCGACACATTATGAAAAAAGGTGTTCAGAGTGCGTCCAGAGATCGCGAAGACTTGGGTTCTCCATCACGACAATGCTCCCTATTTCAGTGCATTCAGTGTCTCTCGGTTTTTGGCGTCTAAAGGCATCGCAACGTTATCACAACCGCCCTATTCATCGGACATGTCACCGTGCGACTTTTTTCTATTCCCCCATTTGAACAAATTCGTCAAAGGTCGACATTTTGATTCCGTTGAAGACATCCAAGAATTTGTGACGAGGGTATTTGGAGAAGTCCCACAATAAGTGTTCCAGAATTGTTATCAGGTATGTGAATAAGTCTTTCCCGTTTTTTTTTCAAATTTTGAGCTTTTATTGTGAAAAAATGGTTACAAATGAATTATTGAAAGTATTGGCCAGCGCTAGCTACAACTTTTTCTCATCTTTCTGGCAACATACGAATCCCGTTGCGAAAAAATTCGACCGGTTTGGCCTCTATCCAGTCATCCACCCATTTTTTGGCTTCCTCGTAGGAATGGAAGTGCTGGTCAGCCAGGCCATGCGTCATCGATCTGAAGAGATGGTAATCAGACGGAGCAACGTCTGGACTATACGGCGGGTGGGGTAGGACTTCCCATTTGAGCGTTTCTAAGTATGTTTTCACCGGCGGTGCAACATGTGGGCGAGCATTGTCATGTTTCCAAATAACTTTGTCGTGCCTGTCGGAGTATTGTGGGCGTTTTTCTCGCAGTGCGCGGCTCAAACGCATCAATTGTCGTCGATAGACCTCGCCTGTGATCCTTTCATTCGGTTTCAGAAGCTCATAGTAAACCACACCTAGCTGGTCCCACCATATACAGAGCATGAGCTTGGCGCCATGAATATTTGGCTTGGCCGTCGATGATGATGTATGGCCGGGTAGTCCCCATGATTTTCTTCGCTTCGGATTATCGTAACGTATCTACTTTTCATCGCCAGTCACAATACGATGCAGAAAACCCTTTCTTTTATGTCGCTAAAGCAGCTGTTCGCAAGTGAAAAAACGCCGTTCGACGTCTCTCAGCTTCAGTTCGTACGGCACCCAATTTCCTTGCTTTTGGATCATTCCCATGGCTTTCAAACGCTTGGAAATGGTTGTTCGGTCAACTCCCAATGCTTCAGCAAGTTCTTCTTGCGTTTGACAAGAATCTTCATCAAGCAAAGTCGCCAATTCTCGATCTTCAAAGATTTGCGGCCGCCCGGAACGCTCCTTGTCTTCCACGTCGAAATCACCGCTTTTGAAGCGTCGAAACCATCCGCGAGCACTTGAATCATCGACACAACCTTCTCCATAAGCCTCCTGAAGCAATCGATGCGTCTCGGCAGCAGATTTCTTCAAATTGAACCAATAAAGTGAAACTT
The DNA here is from genome assembly GCA_018907035.1 of Sycobia sp. Sy_11. Taxonomy (NCBI): domain Eukaryota; kingdom Metazoa; phylum Arthropoda; class Insecta; order Hymenoptera; family Epichrysomallidae; genus Sycobia; species Sycobia sp. Sy_11. The sequence goes on along the minus strand of JACCIC010000027.1, from coordinate 4,194,226 downwards.
CCCGCAAATGACGTCGACTCGGCTCAAATTTCGACATTTTCACGATATCAAAAATTTATGATGCGAAAAAATTTTAACTAATGTGTTAGTATGGAATTGTTGACATATGAATAAGCTTTGATTATGACATATGTAACCATTGCATACTCGCACAGTATTGGTGGCACCATCACTTACAAAAAACGGGAAAGACTTATTCACACTCCTAATACAAAAACTGGAAAACTCGCTGGAATGAGTATATAGATGCGGGAGGAGACTACTTTGAAGGGGGTCGCAGCCATGTAACTCAATTTTTAAATATATATATATATCGATTTTTGAATTTTGTCGTATTACTTAATTGTGTGACATCTTATATATATATATATATATATATATATATATATATATATATATATATATAAATGTTCAATAAGACCATTTGAACGCTTTCTTTGCTGCCATTCTAGTCTTTTTGAAAATATAAATTTAGGTGAGGTCTTCTGAAGAGCTCCCACATTCCATTTTGTGAAAAATGTATACACTTACGATTTTTTGCGGCACTTATGATGGATGTCATAGTGCCTATTTGCTGAAATTGAATTTGAATGTCGGAATCAATACAAAAAGCATAAAAATGGTGGTTTTTGGTAGTCTTGGAGCATAAAAATATTTTTAAAAATAGAGATGTAATTCTCATAAAAGTGTATCTTTTTTGTTGTGTTCATTTATTTGGTACAACCGATAATTCTGAAGAAAAATTTACCAGTTTCATCTAGCATCGCTTTGAAAGTCTGCGAATTCTGGCTATACTTCAGAAAGCATCCATATCTAAATTCGCTCAAAATTGACGTAATACCGTTTTTGGTATGCTGATTATTATTATCGTTATGATCTTTGATACATTTTGTGTTTTTATGGCAAAGTACATGAAAACTACGTAAATGCATATAAACATTATGTTTCCTGAAATATTTTTGAAACATTTTCTTATTACATAATACCATAATTTCAAAAAACCATAATATACTTTTTTGGACTTGAAAATTCTATTTGCGCCAATAAGCCACATAATATCCAAGAAATATAAATATATAAGTTAATCTTTAAGGAAAACAGAGACGGAATTGTTTAATCGTTTCTCCAAAAATATCGCTTATATTGGAAAAAATGTATAGAACAAAGATGTATATTGATAAAATTTACAACGTTTGTTAAAAATGTAATTGTTTGTGATTTTTCTTATTTTCAAGATTAATTCCATTTTAATCATTTGGCAGATTCCGCGACACGAGAAACGGAGGCACGAATATATGAACACGCGATCGTTCACCGGGAACAATAGGATGGGAACATGGTACTTGGTACGGGAATATACACTGACACGAAGGACACGGATGCGCGCGTTATACAGCGACGGCGGGGCCTGACTCTAGCCTACGTCTCTCTCGTTTTCGAGAGAGATTCGGACATAATATTTTAATACAAGAGGCTACTTGCCGGTGCTGAACGCTGGGTTGTTCTTTCTCAGTGATGCATGAGCGGCGTCCTTGTTGCTACTCAATCTTCTCTCTCTCTCTCTCTCTCTCTCTTTCGCTCGTGCGTATGGCCACTCGGCGTCCTCGATGTACGGAACGGGCGCGTCTCACAGATGAGTCGCTGGATGTCGGAAGACTAAGACGGGAATCGTCTAGCCTTGACGATGCTTGTGGACTCGAGAGTGCCTGCTAAGCCGCTCAATGTCCGGGGCTGGATCTTACACATGAGAGCGATATCGAAGGTTGCAATGATGGTTGCTCAACACCTGGAAGCGTCTAACCTGTTCGACTGCTAGTGCGAGAAGCGTCTCTATTCCTTGACGGTCGGAACAAGAAGCGTCTGATCTGTTTGAAGACTAAGACGAGAAGAAGGAACGAGATGTATGTATGTATGTATGTTTATAATCGGAAATGATTCAGAATTTTTCCGAGCAACTAAGTGAGATTTTTGCACATGTTTTTGTATACGGCTAGTTCAGTGTAAGACATGTCGTATAATGCCGTTATCCGGTACTTACCAATTTGTACCGAAATCTACCAGCACGATTCTTCCGACCGTGCTTCTATCTATCCGGGGTTCCATTCGCCACCATAATGCTCCTCAGTCATTTCCTCCGCAACTGGGTCAGGTCTATTTTCATCCTAATTAGTCGAAGATGACTGAGGATTCGAGGAACTATGTCCTCGAATTGTTTCGTCTGGGGTCACCTTGGGAGTGCAATTCGAGCGGACCCCTATTGGTCGCCTCGCTTCCCATTTCCCGAACACTTCGAGCAGTTATAATTGCGGTAGCCTAGTTCACTACACTTAAAACATTCTACTGGGCCGCTTGGTGGACTTTCCACCTGTCCAACGGGCGGCCTTAGGAAATTTTCTTGTTACTTTCCGGATTAGTATCCCCGGTAGGCTTTTTCTTCGGAGGGGTCTTGTTTCGCCTCCTCGTTTGGCGATTTGGTTTCGACTGTCCTCTTCTTTCTTCTTCTGCTTTCGGTCCTTTTTTATTTGAGTCGACCTGACTCTGTTCAGATGCCAGGCGAATCAAAGTTTCTGCCAGCGTTGTTTCGGGCTTTTTCTCCTGGCCCGAATCCTCTTCCGATGCAGTGGCAGCTACTTCATTTTTGTCTTTGCTGGTAGTCTGAGATTAATGGAGGAGCTTCGTGTAGGATAGTCTTATACTGCGAAGAAGTAGTGTGATAACACTTCTCACACTTCAAAGCGAGTTCTGCTTCTGGCTAATTGGAGGAATCCGTCGACCGTATTGTAGGATTTTCTCCTTATCCTTCGCTAGATTTCAGAGTACGCGTTCCGCAAACAGCCTATCTAGCTGCTCAGTTGGGGGATAGGTGGGTCTAACCTGTCAAATATGGAGAGGAGGCTTATGATATATTCGTTGGCCTCCTGCGTGCGATTTTCCACCTCTCGTAACCACTTACCTCAATATACGGGATTGGCTCCATATCATTTGCTTGCAGCAGCACGGATTAGACCTCAATTTATTAGGTCTCGTTTTATGAGACATCAAGTCACAACTCGGCCATCCCTTAAATATATCGGTGAGTGCCTGTGTCAACTCGTTATCTGTGATTTTCAAACTGTTTTGACGTTCTTCGAGCCGCTTGAGAAATCGTTTGAGGTCCTGTTGAAAATGCTCATATCGGATATCCCGTTTGCGGACCACTAGACAAATATTTCTTTTGCATCCTCCAGCGACTTCTGATTCGCTGGGTAATGCTCGGAGTTACTAGAGACCTCGAGGAGTTCTTCCACCCGTCCAGCCATGCCCACGAGTGGGTAATCTTGGGCGCGATTTCGAATTGTCGCTGGCCGGGGGTTGGACCGACACTGACGATTCGTCTTGCACGGTTGACACGCAAACGTGTCTTGGATGTGTACTTTCATCCCTGCAAGGTCGTCAGCTATTCTTGTGCTGGTAACTGGTGCGGAAGTCTGCAATTTCTGAGAAACAACCTGTGCTGTTCAAGCACCGACGGTCTCTTCCAGCCTATTATAATAATTAAACAAACTATACTTTGTATGTATGTCTCTCTTGAATTTTTTCTTTTTCCCACCAATTTAATAAATTTTTTCGAATTTTGTATTATGAAATATATATAACTCTTAATTGGATATTTTTAACATTATATGTGTTATTAAATCAAATGAATTATATTGATTCGACTAACCTTGTTTTGATTGTACACAATATTATATTCAAACATTTCACTCAACTTATATCTGTAAATCACTGATACCATTTTAATACCAAATTAATTTCGTTGTGTATAGTTATAAAATTTGAAATATATAATAAAGAAATTGTGCTAAATATTGTCAAATTATTTATTTGTTATTCTACTTTTTACATATATAAACTATTTTACATATTTCAGGAAAGGAGATTACCATCGTTACTTGGCAGAATTTGCGATCAGAAATGATAGAAAAGAAGCAGCAGAAAATTCTCTTGTAGCATATAAAGCAGCAAGTGATATTGCCATGACAGATTTACCTCCAACTCATCCTATTCGTTTAGGATTAGCACTAAATTTTTCGGTATTTTATTATGAAATTTTGAATAGTCCTGACAGAGCATGCAGATTAGCCAAAGCTGCCTTTGACGATGCTATTGCAGAACTAGATACCTTGTCTGAAGAAAGTTACAAAGATTCAACTCTAATCATGCAATTACTTAGGGACAATCTAACATTGTGGACTTCGGATATGCAATTAGATGGTTGGTATTGTTTCTAATAAAATTTTAATGAATTTCGGAATTTTAGATTTTTATAATTTTCTTTGGCATTATAATTTTATAATGTTAGGTTGTCAAATATTTTCCTTCCGCTTTTTTACTCTTCATTCAATTCGTTTTAAAAAGTGTTACAGTGGTCGGATTTATTTCACATATGCGCCGTTTTGTTCGATATCTGTTTCCATCTAGACGGCAACTTCATAATACCCCTCTCGTAGAAACCCCTCTCCTTATTTGCGAAGAACTCGGACAGCCACTTTTCACAAGCCTCTTTTGAGTCCAACTTTACACCACCAAAGGCGTTCGACATGAACAGGAACAGGTGATAATCACTTGGCGCTATGTCCAGGCCATTTGTGGATGCGATAAAACCTCCCATCCGAACTCCTGTAGCTTCTGACGAGTCATCAACGAAGTGTGTGGTCTGGCGTTGTCCTGGTGGAAGACTACATCCTTCCTGTTGGCCAATTGTGAACGCTTCTGGTCGATAGCCTGCTTCAAGCGGTCCAATTGTTCACAGTAGATGATAAAACTAAGCGTCTGGCCATACGGGAGCAGCTCATAGTGGATATTCCCTTACACACAGCAAAACCTTCCTGGCCGTCAATCCCGGCTTGGCCACTGTTTGAAACGGTCGACCAGCCTGGATTACGACCGTTTTCGCTTGACATTATCGTATGTGATCCATTTTTCGTCGCCAGTCACCATCCGCTTCTAAAATACATCGAGTTCGTTCCGTTTCCGCAGCACATCGCAGGTGTGGATTCGGTCCAGAAGGTTTTTTCGCGTGAAATCATGCGGCACCAAAACATCAAGCTTTTTTTGTATCCAGCCTTCTGCAGATAGTTTAAAATGGTTTGGTAACTAATTGTCATCTCCTGGGCGATGTCACGAAATGGTACATGCCGGTTTACCTCGATAAATTCCATGTTTTATCGGTATTCGTCGTCACAGGTCTTCCGCCGACTGGCTTGTCCATGGTGTCGTTTTCGCCGGCTCTGAATCGTCGAAACCATTCCTCTATGATTCCTCTATGATAAGTTATAGCGTGCCATCCCCTAAAATACCATTAATCTTACGGAACGTTTCTCTAGCGGATTTTCCTTTGACAAAGGAAAACTTTAAAATAGCGCGAATTTCGGGGTTAGTGAACTCCATGTTTATACGTCTATAACTTTTGAACACAATATTCAAACTAATCATGCATGCGTCGTTTTGTACATTATGTCAAGACTTTTCAAATGATGTATATTATTGCCAGATACGAGCTCTGTAGCGCTATGTACATAGTCACGAAATTCATAAGACAAAAAGGCGCAAGGGAGATATTTGACAACCTAATATATTTTATCTTATTATTCTGTTGCAAATTATCGAAAAGTATTGGATGCAAACTTTAGTACTAAACTCTAACAATATTAATATATAAGTCTTTTAGGTTATTTATTTTATGGACATTAATTTATTTACGTAGGTGAAGGAGAGCAAAAAGAACAACTTCAGGATGTGGAAGATCAGGATGTGTCGTAACTCTAGATACAGTGAGTGTTAAATGCGTATACAAATGAGATAAGAAAACAAACTCTTAATAATTATCAAGCAAAAGGAAATCAGTGCAGCGTAAGGACTTTACGGTTGGAAAGGGAGGTCTTTAGTAGTTTGTGTGATCCTATGTACTCACGTATGGTTAATTCAAAATCATTTAAACCCACATGTTGAGCTACGGAGCACATCGACATGGAATAAAAAACTGATGTAAATGACACGCACTTCGCGATATAGTGAGATTCCAAGCATTTATAAATTGGCAGTTTTTGTCATATTGCTAAATCACGCAATGCATAACATGCGAGAAATATGCGAACTCGAAAGATTGTCCTCGCATAGTGTACATCCGGATTTAAATTTTTTAGTGTAGTTGCATTTTTTATTTATGAGACGTGGATTCTGCACAAAAACGATTGCACCTCTTTATTCCAAATCACGAATTAGTGGGGAAAAGATCCTATTTAATGCATTACACAGAATTCATTATGCTATTCATAGTATTACAGTATTGTTATCGTCTTATTTTCTTCTTTCCTAAGTCTTATTAAACAAATACATTCTCAAAACATGACTATTCACTATCAAAATTCACATTTTATAGTATTTTAAAAGACATAGAAGTTACAATTTTTTTTATATTTTCCTTATTCTCTTTTGTTATGCGAAAGAATCTCATTTTACTTCAGCATTGAATATTGATATTTATCAGTTAAAAACACTGATAAATCTTCGATCTAAATATGTTTTTGTGATCAGGATTTCTTTTGTCCTCATCGCAATTTTCTATACTAAAATGTTCCAATAAAAATTTGCAATATAAGTTTATAATATTATCTATATTTGACTCATAATGATTGCTCAGCATTTTTTACTCCATTTTTAATAAATCTTCAGAATTTTTAAGATAAATATAGAATTTTAATATAACATGCAGTTGACAGTAGTAAAATTTGACAAATTAAAAAAAGTTAATTAAATTTTATATAGATTAAAAAAATGATACTGAGTTGGCAAATTTATTCAAGGAAATCATTTGTATGTAAAAATTGTAGATGTCATTTCAAATATTGTAAAGTTTATAATTAATACAAGAAGGTTCAATTTTTGAATGTATCCTTAATATTCTAATTAAATATCTAGTTCAATATTTAACAACTTTTGCAAGTGCACGTCTCCATATGTTCAAACTTCATTTGTATAAATAATACGATATGATAAATATAATTCAATAAATCACTGTACTGTATTTTGTTAATGTTCTCTTAATTTTTTTTTCATTTTGTATTACCAATAATAAGAAGTACATATCTTAATTTTATTAAATCAAAAAAATATATGAATAGGCAGTGGTTTTATGAAAATATTACTGTTTTACTTATATATAAAAAGTCTATAGTCCATATAATCCTTTACAAAGAAAAAAAATAATACAAATTAATATAATAAGTAAAACAAGAACACATGCATATGAAATTTCAAGTTCGTTGAAAAAATACCAGGTATAATAAACATTAATGTATAAAAACATAATCCTGTGTTTTAACATAATATCAATAATATTGTGAAGGAGACTAAAAGTAAAATACTATTTAAAGAATTATTCGTAGATATTTTTCACTAGATAAGAAATAAAGAAAATTCTTAAGAAAAACTTTTGCTATAATATTATAAGGAAAGAACACAAAGGTACTTATATATTGAACAATTTCTAAATAAGAAAACGAAAAAATTTTGTATTCAAATAGAATACAGTAATTGGCAGTGTATTTGAGTTAATTTGATAATAGATAATTATTTACTGTAAAATCACACTTGGAAATGAAATAAAGTAATTACAACTGATTATAACTTATATTCACTTGATTAAATGAGGATTTGTGTTAATCAGTTTTACTAATGCATTTTCGTTATTTTTTTACAATTCCGTGGTAGCGTGATGAAAGCAAGTAAGACTTACTACACACTTACTACATGGTCGAAATTTTTTTCGGCAAAATCCAAAATATACAGTAATTAGAATTGGTGATTTTTTCAGATTTTAAAATTATTATTTAACATACGACTATTTCTGGAGGCACGATCTTCTTATGGAGATTAACATTGAGTAATTTTCATAACCAATTTTTATGACATACAATTATAATAAAGACATCTACTTTTGGGTCCAGATTTATATGTATACGAACTAAAGATACGCACATATTTATTTAAAAAAATAATAATATCATAGGAATAATAATGCTTAAGCATCGTCAAAAATAGGCAAAGCAACCATTTTCGACCACATTTTTTACCAAGTAAATATGTTTCAGTTTACCTGGTTAATTTATAATGTGTAGATCAACTCTTTTAAAAACAATTGACGAAAAATAATTATTTAATTATCATAATAAATAGGTAAAAATAGAGTTTAAACAAGAAATTTTTTCTTTACAAATTAGGTCAACTTATCCAATCAAGACATAAACATTTTATAAGGGTTGTTAAAAGAAATAGTTCTAAATACTAATTTAAAAGTCTGAAAAAATTCACCAATTCTAATTACACTATATACTATGATATTCTGGGTTGTGCCAAAAAAAATTTTGATCTTCGTCATTTTGGCGCAGTCTAATACGTGTACGTATATATATATATATATATATATATATATATATATATATATATATATATATTTGCTATATACGTTCTATGTAGCTCTATAGTAGTTTTCAATATATTTTTTGATATTCTTACTAGTTTATTTACTAACTTCTTATTAATAATTTAATCTTTATATTTTTATGTTAATTGATCGTTTTGTTTTTTAAATTTTCGTTTAATGAATGTTGTTATTTAATTTTTATAGTGAACATGTTTACTTAGTAATTTTTTTGTTTTAATCAACCTTTTTCTTACATCTGATTTAATAATATTTTTTATTTTTCATTATTTTGTTCCTGCGGAGTGCTTGCTCAGGAACCCCCTGGAGAGGGTTTAAAAAAGAGATAGTTAAAAAAAACTTTAATTTATCTTGTTTTATAAAAAGGTTTCCAAAATGGTAGATTAAAAGATATATTAAAAGGGATCGAAATTATTTATTTAAGTATTCAGAACATTTATTGAAATATATGGAATAGTACACAAAGGACGCATTAACGTTTGTCAGGCATATCATCTCGTCAATGTAAAATTATTGAGTGCACAACTTTGCTTCTCTGTTTTTCGATATAAGTCTGCAGTAATAAGTGTCGATTGAAATATGTAGGTAAAAATTTGATACAGTAAGTTTAGAGATCTGCCAACATAACTATAGCACCATATAGTAAATTTGCATCAGAAGTGTAATTTTAATGGAAAATGTCAGTTTTCCAGCCGAATTCTCATCATTTGCGGGAGCTGTTGATTTTCTGCTTTCATTTGAAGAAAACTGTGACTGAGGCTTATAAAATGCTGTCAAGTACTTACGGTGAGACTGCTCTTAGTGAAAGAGCTTGTCATAAGTGGTTTCAGTGCTTGAAGAGCGGCGATTTTAATGTCGAGAACCGGTATGGCCGTGGAAGAGAAAAGTTTTTCGATGATTCTTAAATGAAGGCATTACTTGCATTAAATGAAGGAATCGTGCCAAATGCAAGAAGTAATAGAATCATTGGGATTCATTTGACAAGCAATTTTGAAACACCTTAAAACAATGGGAATGATTTAGAACTAAGGAATTTGATTTTGTGCAAATGTTATGTTAAATAATAATTGAAGCCGAAAGATGTTGAACGAATTTTTTTTTCTTATGAACAGCTGCTTCAAAAACGGTATAGAAGGGATTTTTACATTGCATTGTCAGCGGCGACGAAAAATGCGTTCATTACGATAATCCTAAACGAAGAAAATCATTGACAATGCCCGGACATGTCTCTACATCGACGTCCAGACCGAATATTTACGATGTTAAGGCTATACTTTATATTTGGTGGGACCAGTTCGATGTGGTGCATTATGATTGGTGAAAACCGACTGAAAATATCACAGGGGATCATTATCAAATCCAATTGATGCGTTTGACCCGTGCATTTAAGAATAACTGGTTACAGTACCAAGAAAGAGACATGGTAAAGTTATCCTGCGAGATGACAATACTTCATCACAAGTCGCAAAACCCGCCAAGACATACTTGAAAACCATAACATTTGAATTAATAAATTTTTTTTATTGGTCTTACAGTCCAATCAATTCAATCTAAAAATAAAAATTAAAATTAAAATAAAAATAAAATAAAAATTAATTTAAAAATTAAATTAAAAATTATAATGACAGTCAGACTGTCCTCGTTTACATCCACCCCCGTAGACTAATCTGAACATAAAATATTAGCTGAAAAAATTCTTTGTTACTAAAGCGCAGTCTGACTGTCCCCAACACCCTTACCTAATTGAAGACCTGTCCAACGTTTCAAGCTCGCTACGGCTCCTCATCAGGGACTAAATTAAACCTTATATTCTAATCTATATATACCTTATCCCCACTACCAAATTTAGTAAATTGAATCTAAATTCCCCTTTAATTGCTGAGAGATTGTTGGACATTTATAATACCGAAAATAGACATAATACAAGAGTTGATGTTAACAGAGGCAAAATTATTGTCAATTGTTAAATTATTGTTCAATTGCAAAATTGTTAGAGGATTATCTGAAAGAATTAAAAGAAATTTTCGGAAATATAACATTCAAATTTTCTTTAAAAATAGCAATAATTTGAGTAGATTGTTTAATAATTGCAAAGATAAGGATGATTTATGCTTAAAATCAGGAGTTGTTTACAAGATTAATTGCATGGATTATGATAAATACTATATTGGACAAACAGGTAGATATTTAAAAAAGAGAATTTATGAATATAAATATAGTTTACGTAGCTCACATATTACTCGGGTTTAAAAGAGCATTGTTTAAAGTTTTTACATTCTTTTGATTTTGTGAATGTAGATATTTTGGAACATTGTATTAATAATAAGTATAAAAGGGAGAGTCTTGAAAGTATTCACATTTCCAGGAATCGAAATAATGTGAATTTAATGTTAAAGTCTAGTAAATTGAACAGTGTTTATCATTCCTTATTAAATTGATGGGTTTTGGACAATTTGAGTAGAGGGGAAATTTATATTTAATTTACTAAATATGGTGGTGGGGATGGGCATATATAGATTAGAATATAAGGTTTAGATTAGTCCCTGATGAGGAGCCGTAGCGAGCTCGAAACGTTGGACAAGTCTTCAATTAGGTAAGGGTGTTGGGGACAGTCAGACTGCAGTTTACTAACAAAGAATTTTGTGAGCTAATATTTTATTTTCAGATTAGTCTACGGGGGTGATTGTAAACAAGGACAGTCTGACTGTCATTTTAATTTTTAATTTAATTTTTATTTTTAATTTTTATTTTATTTTTATTTTTATTTTAATTTTAATTTTTAGATTGAATTGATTGGACTGTAAGACCAATAAAAAAATATTTTTAATTTGTATATGGGCAGTCGACATAAGTACAATTAAATTGTCATAAAATGTGAAGGCTGACCCCGTCTACCTTACTTTACAGACATTGCTCGTATGAAGAAATCAAAGAATGGATCGATTCGTGGATCGCTTCAATAGACTTATTGTTTTTTCCAGATGGTATTCGACAATTGTCCAAAAGATTGTAAAGATTAGTGACTAGTGACGGATAGTACTTTGAATGATAAACAAGTAAACATTTTTTAAGAATAAAGCCTTCACTTTTTGAAAAAATCGGCAGAAACAAGTCGTGCACCTAATAATATAAACGAATTTTGGACAAAAAAATACTATATGCTACTGTGGACACGATGCATCATTAGTAGCGATTGCATACTGTAAGGACAAACGTAGACATATTTTGCATCCTCGATACATAATATATAATTATCGTAATTTTGCTTAATCTTGAGGTGTTTAGATTCATAAATTGAATATTTTATGCAAGTCCAAAAAATTGTAGTTTGCCGCTGATTGATCGATCAGAAATACTTCTTTAAGTAGGTACCAGCGTGTTGTTCGTAACGACGAGCTTCATCCTGTTGATGCCATATAATATTAAAGCTTGTATGAAGATCAATTTGTTTGCGCAGTATATTTTCTTACGTAGAAGTTCCAGAGTTCCAATTGTTTTGAAAAGTTTACAATTTATTATACAATTTCTTGCACAAATACATTTAAATTACCCTGAGATTTATTATTGAGTTTATCAGTCTAGAAGTTTAATTTATGGGAGTACTAAGATTTCTCTTTTCGTAGTTACTGAAGATTTGCATCTACTCAATGTCAATAATTGCACTTATTTAAAGATGTGGCAAATAGGAATGTTGCTTCATCATTAAAGGCTATATTAAATGAAAATTTAAGATTTTTATGTATATGGATCGTAATATCTTTTGAGAACCGGTTATATTTCTCATAATCCTATAACATTGCATTAATTAATCAAAGCTTCATTATAAGAAGAGATATTCTCTCTCTTTCACTTATAAGTAAGGGATCATCTCAATGAAGAAATAATTTTGCAATACTGTATTCAGGATACACAAAATACATTTAATAAAACTAGAAATTAAATCTCTCAAAATATTTTTATTTAAATGGATCTTGCATTCGATTCTTTTAAATGAAGATTTTATTAAAATAACATTTCTATTTGATTATTACTATATTGTTATAGGTTGGAAAATCATGATTTTCTTTATTTATTTAGTTCATCAATCGTTTCGTAAATTCCATGTTTTGTGATTTCACAAGTCATCGATAAAAATATTAAAAAACAATAATAAAAACTAATAGGAAAAGTTAAATATTCCAATCAATTTATAGTATTAGTAGATTGAAGTATACGTATTTATTTATACAAAATCAAAACATATTTTTAAACATACTTGTTTATTTTGTGAAAAATTTCTCTTTGACATTTTAGATCTATTTATAAATGATCATATCAATTATCATAAACAATTCATGAATATTGTTACAGTTACGTTGCCCGGTGCTTGCTACTTGACTCCGGCTCAGTATGCCTTCGCTCCTGATCACTAATGTACCGTTATTTTTTTCTAACGAGCATCGAATACACCTGCTCTTTAATTTTTATGATAGTAACTTATAAAGACAAAACGTATTTTTCTTTTTACACGTTAAACAAAATGATTGTTGAAGCAATTGCCATGATGTTCGAAATATTGAATGTACACGTAAGTTTCCAGCGTTTTTCCAAAATGTGAGGTTTTATTATAAAACCATGGTTAGATATCCTTTATTCAAATTATTGTCCATCGGACCTATTATAGATATTTCCAATCTTTCTAAAAATTTATGAATTTCAAACCAAAAAAAATTTCGCGTCTTTCGAGTGTAAAAACGTATCAAGCCAATTTTTGATTCCCTCTACTGAACTGAACCGTATTCCGGTAAAAGGGTTCTACATTGATTAAAACAAGTAGTAGTCAGATGGTGTAAAGTCAGAGCTATAATGCGAGTGACGCAAAATTTCCCATCCACTATTATCCAAATAGTTTTTGATCGATGCTGCAACAGTTTTTCCTGTAATGCTCGGTTCAAACGAATCATTTGGATTCGATACAATGGCCCTTTGCTAGTTTGACAACTAGGAAACAGTTTACAACATATGACACTTTTTTGATCCCACCAAATTTAGAGCATGCCCTCACTTACGTGAATATTTCGTTCCGGCGTCGATTGGGCGGGCTCGCCGGGTATTGTATATGATTTTCTGCGTTTAGGGTGATCACAATAAATCCATTTTTCATTATCAGTGAGAATACACTGCAAAAATGATTTATATTCATACCGCTGGAGCAAGATTTCGGAGATGCAAATCTTTTGACAGATGCTGCAAACTTAATTGTACACCCAATATATATAATATATTTTATCTTTGAAAGGATATAGGGTATATTTTTTATTCAAATTAATCTTTAATCAATAAATTTCGCGCATGCATTATAAGGGGCGTAGTCCAATTCGGTTGAAATAATAAACAGTGTTGGTCGTGTTTCGTTGGTAGAATTCGATGTCCAGGTTTATTGGGACAACGTATTCTATCAAACAAACATCTACGTCCCTATTAAAGTCGTCCCGTGACACCTGGATATCGTATTCTAATTTTTGAAAACGAACCCTCTGTAGAGCTCGATAACAGTAAAATTGCAACCCGACTATCTTACGTTTTGGATAGTGTGTAGCACTCATCTGGACAGTTTGTAGCCAATAAAAGTACCACAGCTTGGATTACTTTTGTCAAAGTCACCACAATGTAACTCGCCTCCTTGTTCCATCCGGGACAAAGCATGAGATACTTAAATTTAACACACTTTTACGATGCTCTACTTTAAAATCATACCCCTGAAAGTTAAGAGCATATCGTGTCAGACGCACTGTGGTGCTTCTATCGTACGGATCCATGATAAACTGCAATAATCGATAAGGACTCGAAAGCAGTATCCTTTGATATATGCTGGGATTTGATCCATGGCACCTACTACAACTAGATACTTTGATCTTTCTCCATGACCAAATAATTTTATTCCGCTTGAGGCAGTTCGCTCTTGGCAAACACCAACACGCTTTACTATCCATCAATTTCATGGAGTAAAACAATATCTTATCTATATCAGTATTAATCGCACCAGTGTCTACCGTGAATTGACTTTCTAACACTGATTAGTTAAAGGAAGAGGCTGTAGTGATCAGTAATTGAATATTTTCGAAGGCTGGTCGTTATTCCTCTCGCGAATCATTTTGTCATTTTTATTTCTATCATCCCTTTTTGTCAATTTTGTTTGATCTTGATAAGTTATGTCTGTAGTCCGATAGAAGCTAAACACATCGTCTTGCAGATAAAATTGAACATGTGCACATAGAACATTCAAGTAAAAATGACATTTTCAAAATCTCTATCAATATTCTCATGCGCCCAAGCGAATCGCTTTGTCATATGTTTTTCAGTTAACAGAGGCTTCTTCATTGTGTTGCGCCATTTCAGGTTATGAGTACGACGATGGATTCGGATCGTTTCTTAGGATATATCTCAACCTTTTGCCATTACTTTTTCTAGTCCTTACCGCGATGTTAAAGAAGGATTTCGAAAGAACAGATTCACTATTCTTTCTTCATCTTTTTTGTCCACTTTTCCTATCGAGCCACGTTCTGGTAAATCATCGATATTTTTAGCCACTTTATATCTCTGTACAAATGCCTTCGACTTTCGCATATATTTAACAGCCGCTGAGTGCAATATTTTGGCACCTTTCGGGTGGATGCAAAGGAACACAGCCACGTAGCGCGACACTTATTTAGCATTCATGGCGTTTAACGTGATTCATTTTCGATAGATCAACGACAACTGAATCTTTATTGACAATGCATCAAGGACAAAGCTTCCCTCTATCTGTTTGCGAAGGAATGAGAGCGAAATCTTTCATTACCTGTCAGTAAAGTCGGCCAGACTATTACTTCACTGAATGTATAAATGCCCCACTAAACCAATAACAGCAACACGGTACAACAGTTGATTCCTCATATATCTAGTTCTAAAAATTAATGAAAAGAAATCACTTCAATATAATTGACTAAAATATCTAGTACTTAGAATATTATACTTAATATTTAGTAATAATATAATTTTAATAAACTATCGGAAATCAGTATAATTATAAATTAGTATAATTTTCTGTTGTATCCTAAAACATGAAAATCGAAAGGCAAGCTACTCATTATATCTTATATTCTTTATAAAATACAACAAAAATTCTGTATTCTGTACTAAAATTCAGTATTCTGCCTTTCAATGAACCATGATTCAATGAATCTGCTATTGTTAATTTGGATGATTTTGGAAATATAGATACTTACTGGGTTCTTTCCGAAAGCATGGTTACGAGATTTTCGATTTAGATGGTTTTGGTAATCTTAAACTTCTCAAAGAGCTCATGTCAAATTTTAGTGTTGAGGAAGTAAAATACGATTATAAGAGATATCAGAATTTTGAATCTTTTATTTGTAATCATCTTTGTCTTTGTTTCTTAACGCACAATCTATAAAAGTAGTTTTGTTGATATGATCTAATCGTTATGTTTAATTAATTCATGGAAGACAGTTTTACATTGAGTTTGATATGTAATTATTGTGTTCTAAAAGCGCATTATTTTCCTCTTATAAAACTAGTGGAGTATAAGAACTTTGTTTTCGATTTAGCTGAACTTCTTATCGTGAACTAAATTTCAAGTGTGGTTAGAACAAATAATTAAATTTAGAAAAATTAAATTTTCAGAAAGAAACTATTCAGCGCCGTATTTAGTTTTGGCAAAGCCTGGGGCACCATAGGTGTGAGGGTTTTAAAATCACAAACGATACAATTTTTATAATATAATTTTTTATTACATATATAAAATAATTTATTTATATACTCGTATAGCTTTTTAATAAATAAAAATATACTTATATAGTAGAAAATTAAATAAAAAACAAAAACATTAAATAAATTATTGTCGCACGTTTTTCCAGCAAATGTGTTTAATATATCATCAATATTTATATGACACATAGTGTCTCTTTCCATACTTTCCATACTACTAGTAGTTAAATGATTTAGCCGAGTTTGAGTCATTGATATCTTCCAGGCATTATTCATTAAATTTAATTTCGAAAAAGAATTGCTTATTATTATAGTTAAATATGTTCTTAAAATTAATTCCCTATTTGCAAAAGTATTTCTTACTCCTTTTGTAATAATCAATGAAAACATTGCTTGTTCTCGATTAATAGCAATCTCAGATTTTATTTCAAGTAATTAAGAACAAAATGTTTGAAATAAAAGCAGTTCCAATTCTAAATTTGAGTCGAAATGATTTTTATAGATATTTGGTAACCTTTTACTACTTTATTGTATTTGAAAAGAAGTTAAGTTATTGAAGTTTGATTAAAAAAACCGAAGCGTATATCGATCGTTTCATAAGATAAAATGCATTCATCTAAGGAAGCCACAAAAGCATCGATCAAAGGTATGAATTCCAAGGTGCGAAACTTTTCAGAAGGTATGAATTTAGCTTCTACTATTAAACCATAATGTAGAGGATTATACGAACATTTCTCCGGTGTACATGTTCACGTTTGTAATCTGAAATGTTAGTAAGTTTTCTACCTCGATTTTCGTAATGTAAAAACAAATTTCTTTTATTTTCTACAAATTTTCTCAATGATCGCATACTGTAAGGCTGTATTTAATAATATTTTAGGATTTTGTATAGTTTTACTAGCATTGTTCAGATTCTCAAGTACGTCTTCCCAAAATGAAGCCATGGTACCAGTTTCGAATGTATACATTGTCTTATATATACCTTCGGCGTGACATCGAATCTTCGACTCCTATTCATCACTATCAATAATCGATAGTAAAAATTTTTAAATTGCCGAGTAGCTTTTGATAAAGACTTCATTAGCTTCAGAATGATAAGACCATCGTGTGCATTTGGTTTTTTTTCGAAAGCATTATTCTATTACCAATAGTTCTGCTGTCTTTCAAAATTTTACTAAGAAACGCCCAACGTATATTGAATGCTGAAAAAGATACGTAAAGTTTCTGTAAAAATATGAAATAATCTGTCGTATAAGGTGAAGCACTTGAAGCTTTTTCTCCTACGAGATTTAGAGAATAACTGACTCAGGGAACCCAAACAGACAGATTATTCCTCTGCTTTATTAGAGCCCGTAAACCATTGAATCTGCCACTTATAGCTGAGGGACTATCATAACATTTGTCCCTACAATCGTTTAAATCAATGCTATTCTCTTGCAGGAATTATACCACGAACCATATCTATAGTTTTATTAGCTTGATTTTCTAAGAATTTTGTAAATCTTTTGATAGGCTTATCTCTTTCAATATATCTTAACATTATTGTTAATTAGTTTTGATGACCCTTGTCCTTCGCACCATCGACAGGAATAGAATAAATTTTCGCTGCTTTCAAACGCCTCATGATTTCTTTAAAAATAGCAACTCCGATCTCTTCAATCAGCTCTTGAAAAATTGTAGAAGATAAATAACTTGTGTTACCACTTCCACAATTTTCTTAGTGCTCGTCATGTTGTTTCAAGAAAGGATCATACTTCCTTAGAAATTCTATAATGTCTAAAATTACCGTTATCTGTCGATCCTAAATTTTGGCTAGTTTCTCTAAAAGCCTTATTACGTCTACGACATGTTTCGAAACTTTACACTAATATTAAGCAGAACTTTCTTTTTTTTTGTAACACTGCATCTGTGCCACCATATTGTTTCTTCATATTATTGCAACTGACTAGCGATTTCAAATAGATATCTGATGTTTCATAATGTAATAAATGGTCAAGAGCATGTTTCTAATCATAAAAATCATCAAAGCAAATAGACTGTTCTTTAATGTGAACAACTCCGAACAACAATAAAAATAATAACGTCCAGTCCTCGATGAAAAACATAGCGCTAGATTTGTTCGCTAGTTTTGGTTATGCTTTGGAAATAGACTGTTCTTTAATGTGAACAACTCCGAACAATAATAAAAATAATAACGTCCAGTCCTCGATTAAAAACATAGCGCTGGATTTGTTCGCTAGTTTTGGTTGTGCTTTGGAAAAAACTAACGCTGCGTTATCTAATTTTAGATCCATCTTTCTGCTTGACTGATTTTTCTTGAAATAACGCACTATTATTAGAATATTAGGTATAGTCCGGGAGCCAGCGAAATATTTTAGTGACCAATTTATCTTCAGTCGAAAATTAGTTTAAATAATTTCTTTCCATGTACTGAAGAGTGGAGCGATCGACCGCTGCGGCACCTAATCTGGATGTGGTAACGCCAGGCACCCAAACTTTGTAAAAATGATAAAAACCAAGTTTTAAGGTATAATTTTCAGTTTAGAAAAAATTGTTTAAACAAAAGTTATAGATCCAATTCGATTGAATTTTTTATATTCTATCCATTTTTGTTGTAAAGCTAATAATTATCGCGAAAAACGCAATTTATAATAAGCGTTTCCAGCTACTATAATCAGTCCAAGTTACTGCCGATACGTCAGGGATCTACTCCGCTGCTCACATGATACAAGTACTTTTTAATTTTTAATTTTGCTCATAAAATTCTAGTTTTAAAGCAAAAATATATGGAATGTAAAAAATTTATTGTAGGTAGGTCTCCAAATTTTGTTTAAAACAATATTTAATAAACTCTACTGTTTTTTATATATTGTCATTTTTCTGTTATTATATACAAAGTTTTTAATGCCATAAAATTTGGAGAACTTTGTCTATAACATTGATTTTTCTAATTTGATTATCACAAATATATTTAAGTTAGAAAAATAATATATACAGATTGTTTAATTTTTTTTTATAAATACATTTTCCTATTATAATATGTTAGAGTTGCAGTTCAAGCACGCATTTTCGAATGCATTTTACTCACGTTTCTGTTATAGGAAACGTACTTTTCATTGCTTCAGCGAACATACATTCTAGATTGTTGCAATCCTAAAAATTATTATAAATGAACTTACATGTATTGTAGAACAAGGTAGAAAAAGAATTTTAGGAAGATCAATGGGAACTGATGGTCAAAACTGCAGTTGTAGAACGCGCTTTCGGGGAACCTGGAACACGATGAATATCTCACGTGGTGCACTGTCATTGAATCACCCAATAAATTTTCCAGAATCTTATTCTCATTTGACTAATTTTTGTCATATTTATCTGTTATATGATTCTCTGACAGGATGTGATACGAGCGTACATACTTTCTGTAATTTTGCAAGCACTTTTAAATGATTTTGTCGCATGCATTATACCAGTATACAAATATCTCATTATTATAAATTAAAGAGTCGTGTATATTGTAGTAATTTATAAATTTTTCTGGGAAAAAATTCTGTAAAATTTAAAGAAATAAACTATATGTATATAGATATATCACTACCATACTTCCATTTAACAAATTTCCTTCATCGTCATTATATTTTAGTATTTTTGATTTATTGGTAATGAACAATTTATAACAATTAGAAAAAGGTTTTTAAAATGATTTTTTGAGCTTTGGAACATTAATATTATACATAAAATTAGTTTAATTAATACTGAAATAGTGAAAAGCATTAAAAACTTTGTATATAATAATAAATAAATGATAGTATATGAAACAATAGAGTTTGTTAAAAATTATTTTAAATAAAATTTAGAGATCTGCCTAAAATAAATTTTTTATATTCAACATATTTTTGCTTTAAAAGAATTTTATGAGCAAAATTAGAAATTCAAAAATACTTGAACCATGTATCATCTAAGCGGCGAGGTAGGTCCCTGACTTATCGACAGACTTGGGATGATAACAGCTGGAAATGTTCATAGTTAATTGCGCTCTTGTCCATAATTATTAGTTTTAGAGCAAAAATGGATAGAACATAACCAATTTATTTCCATAGGATCTACAACTTTTGTTTGAACCATTTTTTTCTAAACTTAAAATTATTTCATAAAACCTTATTTTTATCAATTTTTAACATTTTTGCAGATTTTGGATGTTTGTCGTTGCCACATCCAGATTAATTGACTCAGCGGGTGCTCAGTACGTCTTAGTGAAGATTTAAACGAATTATTTAAACTAATTTTCGGTCGAGGATAAATATATGACATAAAAATATCGCTGGCTCTCAGA
The DNA here is from genome assembly GCA_018907035.1 of Sycobia sp. Sy_11. Classification (NCBI taxonomy): domain Eukaryota; kingdom Metazoa; phylum Arthropoda; class Insecta; order Hymenoptera; family Epichrysomallidae; genus Sycobia; species Sycobia sp. Sy_11. Next base: position 4,173,665 of record JACCIC010000027.1, on the reverse strand, counting down.
CTAGTATTTATATTTAAATTATTGAGCCAATTATCAACATTATTTGTCATATTTACGGGCTACAATGCTATATCGTTCAATTCAAAATCTGGACTATTTCTTTTCTGGATCTGAGAACGTATATTTATATGAAATTATAATATTAGGTACAAAATACCAAATTTAAAATTGAATTGGTAATTAGAAAAATATGATACGAGAAAAACAAATGTGGGAGCAGGCCGTGTCGGATGTGTCGAATCTGGTATTTATTGTTTAGTTTTGTCATTTACCAATAAAATTCAGATAACAGGCGCCAACATTTGTGTAAACATTATAATTTTTTATTAATATGTAAAGAGTGGTTTCAGTTTTTTAGAAGTGGAGATATTGATGTTAATGACGAAGAATGTTCTGAATAATCGAAACATCTTTTCTTGCATGTCAATGCTCGGCCGCATGTTGCAAAAGCCGTCAAAATACCCTATTGGAGCTCTAATAGGAAGTATTACCGCATAGCGCCTTCCGATTGCCACTTATTCAGATCGATACAGCACGACCTCGTTGATACGCACTTCCGACATGTTCAGGAAGTTTCGTATATTTTTTCTTATCATCCGACGAAGTGGGTAGATTCTTTTGTTTTAAGCCTGGAGCTGTACGATGCTTTGCACAGAATGATAAATCACGATGCTTGTCGTATACTTCCTCAGGATATTCTAAATATACTTCATCAATATAGCCTGTATCTGAATCCACTCAAACATTAAAAAAGTCTGAATTCGATCCATAAATAATTCATTTAATTTTTTTCTCATGGTCTATGTTGTGCTATCGACCATCTATATAGATTCTTAATATTATGATGCAAACATATTTTGTTTATATCATAATTGAGGTTATGAAAAATCGTGGTAATGAATTTCGAAGGTTAGGCGAGGACTATATATATATGTATATATATATATATATATATATATATATATATATATATATACACTAGCATCCCCCGTCTCGGCTTCGCCCGAGATAATAATTTAACCGATTTCATAAATAATTCAATAATATCTAAGTAAAAAGTACCCTCTATATAAAAATCTATGTTTCTACAAATAATAGACCGTAATTTACCTATCGTCGCTTCTGTATAAAAAGTTGTTTCAATGTAGCCTCCACTTCAAAAAGTTGATATTTTACCGACCATTTTATATTTTTATTACAGTTAATTTTGCGCTATTTTCCGTAATGCCTCTAATATTCGGCGCTAATTACCGCACGAATACCCGGTGTTATTTTCCACGCGGGGATTGAATGAACCGAGACAGGTAGATTTTAAGGAATAAAAGAATAAGGAAAACTTAACTCCGCTGGTCTTTTGAGGAGCGCCTCGCAACCAGGATCAAGAGTTAAGGGCAGAATTTCTAGTCAGGATAAGTAAACTTTTAGTACGGTTTAGTAGTTTTTCGGTTAACGCGTACAAACAAAAACATGCTTTGTCTTTATAAATTAGTATATGATATGATGATATGATGATATGATGATATGATGATATGATATGCCTAGCACCGACGGGCCGGTGATCGAGCGGCGCACGAGGCGTCGCCCTCCCCGTTAACAATATACGCGATGTCCGTCCGGACGGACAACGCGTGAGTGTGCACCCTGGTACGTGCACCTTCTGAGTACTAGCTCAGGTAGAGACGCATGGCGAGCTCCTGCCAGCCGCGCCCGCACAAGTGGCGGGAGTTCGTCCCGTAAACATATTAAATTAAAAGAAATTTTCGGAAATATAACATTCCAATTTTCTTTAAAAATAGCAATAATTTGAGTAGATTGTTTAATAATTGCAAAGATAGGGATGATTTATGCTTAAAATCAGGAGTTGTTTACAAGATTAATTACATGGATTGTGATAAATACTATATTGGACAAACAGGTAGATATTTAAAAAACAGAATTTATGAACATAAATATAGTTTACGTAGCTCACATATTATTTCCGGTTTAAAAGAGCATTGTTTAAAGTTTTTACATTCTTTTGATTTTGTGAATGCGGATATTTTGGAACATTGTATTAATAATAAGTATAAAAGGGAGAGTCTTGAAAGTATTCACATTTTCAGGATTCGAAATAATGTGAATTTAATGTTAAAGTCTAGTAAATTGAACAGTGTTTATCATTCCTTATTAAATTGATTGGTTTTGAACAATTTGTGTAGAAGGGGAATTTAGATTTCATTTACTAAATTTGGTAGTGGGGATCAGGTATATATAGATTAGAATATAAGGTTTAGTTTAGTCCCTGATGAGGAGCCGTAGCGAGCTCGAAAGGTTGGACAAGTCTTCAATTAGGTAAGGGTGTTGGGGACAGTCAGACTGCACTTTACTAACAAAGAATTTTTTCAGTTAATATTTTATTTTCAGATTAGTCTACGGGGGTGAATGTAAACAAGGACAGTCTGACTGTCATTATAATTTTAATTTAATTTTTAATTTAATTTTTATTTTTATTTTTAGATTGAATTGATTGGACTGTAGGACCAATAAAAATATTTATTAATTTGTATATGGGCATTCGACATAAGTGCAATTAAATTATTTTAAATTAACGCAAAATAAATTATGGAATTTATTACAAAGTAATTACTCTACTTAAAATATATTTGTTAAAAAGTATAAATAATAAATGAACCAAATGTATTCACAGTAATATTTATTATAGCTACAATAACAAAAATTAAATTTTTTGTTGAATAAGTGGTAATGTAAATGTATTTAATAATTGTTAATTTTTTATACAGAAAAAAATATATTTGTGTCAATATTTTACCAAAACCTAAGGGCATCGTATCTTCATGTATTTTACAAATGTCAGCTTATCCAATACAATATAAAAACTTTATTTATTGAAAATAAATATTACTGTGGTTTTCGTTGAAAAAGTCTGTAAAATAAGAGTAAAAAATTGGTATTTTTTGATACTCATGAATATTTGTAGTATGTTAGTCATCAGAGCAGTACTAAATTTATGAACATGTAACGTAAGTAGATAAGCTAGGAGAGTTCTGGATCACCAGAAGTGATCAAAGTTCACAGTGCTTACGTAATGGACACTGACGTCACGTGCAATTCCGGATCACTTCCGATGATCCAGAACTCTCATAGCTTACAATGTCGACGTCACGGGCCCTGTCATCACAGGCCCTGACGTCAGCGACCTTTAGCGCTATATACTTTTCTCTCACTCGTAAAGGGCACGGCCACTAGCGGCGTGTGTAACAGAGAGTGAACTATATATTTTCCTACAGAGAGAGAAAAGTATATAGCTTTCTCTTTTCTAATACTGCCCGCTCTATGACAGGAGAATCTATGGTATCCATGAGAGTTAGACGGAGAGAGAACAATATACTTTTCTTTTTCTCTGTCAGGGCCCTTTTCTTACACAATTGCCACGGTCGCATTGTTATCCACATGCATGGACATGTTTACGTCAATTCGAGGAGGACGATTTTCTAATCATTTTTATTGCTATCTAATGCAGGCAGGCAACTCAGTCGAAAACACTTGCGTGCACTACTATTGCAGGCGCACGCGCGTGTGGTACTATTGCTCATTCACAATGCTTATGTTCCACGAGGAAAAATTCAACTTTGTCCGTATGTCGAGATAGTATTTATTCAATAGTTTTACATTATGCAAAGCATACGTAACTTTGTACGCTGCATGACGATTGATGCATACTATTAGAGTATTCTTGGGCTTCTGTTTCTTCCACTCGCAGAATGATAAATGATAGTGTTAATATTGTAAACGATAAAATTATATCTTTTAAATCTAACTAACCATTCTTTTTTTATTTCTCCATCGGTGAGTATTTTAGTTGTATTGGGTAAATTTTTATAAAGTAGATTGACAATTTGATTATAGCAAAACAGTCCTGAATTCCGTGTAATACCATGTTAATTCATTTCAAGACATTTATTTTACACTCTTATATGATGTGAAAGTCGTTCAAGAGGAAATGGATTATTAAATGAATACACTATATGTTCCGAATCGCCATTAAGAGGTAGAATGGCAAGTTCATTAAGTAGATATTTATTGTCACCCTTCTTGAAGCCTTGCATATCAACGACATACTCCACCTTAACTGACAGCTTCTATTTGATTCTATTTTGAAATTCTTATATGGTTATGTGTTATCAGTTGAATTTAGTGTTGCTGTTTGCACAACAGCCATTAAATCGTTGCGTGATCTGATGAGAATTACTTCATGCTTTGCATTAATTCTAATTTTATGGTAATCTTCAGCGAGACCGAAAATCATGTTGAGGGAAAAGGATGCATCAAAATGGCCTCAATTATCGGTAATTTTATTGGACTCTTCTATATGGAGCCACCCTGCATTTAACTCGGATTTATGGAAACTCAACCTTTCATAAGGCTTGTAATTCCTGTATTTTTACACCTATGAATTTCTATTGCACTCTATTTATATCGAATATCCTCAAATAGATAATAAATGACGTTCCTTAAAATTGTCGTATTTCGCAACTCTGTACCGTCATTTTTAGTAAATTTATCGCATACTCGTAGTGAATTACGCAAAAGTAGAAAGCACAAGTCTTGATGTTGAATAGATATACGAATTGCATCACTCTTACTAAAATTAGTTGATGTGTATGGCTGATGAGCGTAAACCTCGCAATGCACAATCGAATCATTAAATGTAACAGGTATACTTAGAATGTCCGCTATTTCGTTGCATATAGATAAAAAAAATACAATTTATTTTCCACCAGGCGCGATGACTTATAGACCTATACTTTTTAGGAATTGAATGTTTTGAGGTGTAAGCTCTTTAACTGCTGGATTGTGACAAGAACGACAATGACACTTTAATCTTTTTTTATTTTACTCAGGCAACTGACTTGTTTCAAAGTCGGCGGAAGACTGGACGTTTGCTGACATGACCGGCTATTCATATTACCAGGTTGTAAATGATTCCTATCGTCACTAAGCTACTTGTTTAACGTGTAATCTGATAGTTATAAACCCTCCGCAAATTTACTAGGTCTCCATTTTGATCAATGATGCGTAAATCTATATGATATATGTACTTGACGGTTACTGGAAGGTAAATCCTGGCGGCATCGCAGGAAAGAACTCGTGAATTGTGTGCACACGACGTTTATTTATATAGGCACTTTCTGTAATACTACATTCTATTTTCAAGGAATTTACCTTTAGAATGATCACTGATAACTCGAAATTGTGTATAACACCTGCTGGTAAAATCCGCTGTTGAAAGCCCAAGAGTTTACCAAGTGAATCTTTGGCTTCAAAGTTGATTTGATGACTACACTCAATAACACTACGAAGCGTGCCATTATTAGGTTTAAGAGTTAATATTATACCTTTAGAAGTTAATCTCTCCTGCAGATATTTTCATTATCTTCAATTTCATATCTGCCAGTCAGTAGGCTAATTATTCTTTATACATAAAATTTATTGTTCTTTTCATCAATATTGGAAATGGAGTTAAATGTTAAAAGCTCAACTAAACCTAGAAATAATTTTTATTAGATGAAAGTTCAATAGGAATAAAATATTGAGCATCAAGAATAGACGATGTATCGGAAAGCGTCAAAGTAAATGATTCATTCACCATGGTTAAGCTAAGAATGGCGTGTATTAAAAAAGGACTGAGATTATATAGAACTACTTGCAAGATTGTTAAATAAAAACTGCACATATAAATGACCGCAAATATATGTATTAACATTCTAATATCTTTCATAATTATGCAAGGTATCAGATATCAATGCTCCTGTTGCACTCAAACCGGCAAATAAACATACAAGAAATGGTAAAACACTGTCAAGTTTTTGAACAACCGATAATATCTTTCGAATTGTCATATTGCCTTTACCGCCTACCTCTGTAACAGTCTCGCGAGCTTCCTTTAATGCAGAGCGAACTATTTTTTGAGAACTCGAACTTGGAATAACAGAATATGCAATAGGTTTAATTATTTTTTTCAATGTTATTAATAATGATATTCTACAAAATAACCACAGCACTGACAACATTAGCACCTCTTTTGCATCAGCTGAGAGTGATATTGAACATGGTGATAAAAGTCTTGAAAAATAGCTAGGTATGATGGACCTTAATCGCCATACATTTCTTGATTCTGTGTATAGAAGAAAATAATGATCTCATCATTGGAAATTTGCCAATCAATTTCGCCAATGGTAAGGTCATAATTAATAGTTAATAATACAAAATATCCTATCACTAATGGATTGTTTGAACTATTATTTAGAAAATTATCAGATATAACAGTCATTAACAATAACGATCGTCAAACTTATGACAAAATTCTCGAAGTATCCAATGATCATAAAAAACATTATCATAAAAATAAAGGAATTCATGTAATGAAAAATAAAAAATGTATAAAAGTATTTTACCGATGCTTACGAAAAAAAGAAGAGGTATTTTACCTCGATTTAAAATTGTACAAAAAAATATATACTTAGACTATGTATACTGGGATAACTCGAATAAATTAATAAATCGACTAAGGGTATTGTTGACTGAAAGGTGTGCTGAAAATCAGAGTCAAACCAATGAAATATACTCTCGATAGTAAGGAGCTGTGTGGGGCTAGTGTTATATATTAATCCATAAACAAAATACTCCAATCAGTTTAATAATGAGTGCCAACGTCTTCGTACGTAAGCTAGAAAAAACTGAAGGCACTCAAGATCCACCTGGTGTTGGTTTTAAATTTACATATGATAGTTAATATTATATGGAAAATATACGACTCTGTTAATCTCTCACCGCCAGTTAAATTAAATGATGCTGTTGATTTAGAGACATTGAGAACTTATGTGCAAGCGGAAACTTCAAGCTTATTAAAACTTTTAGGCGAGATAAGTGAAAAAATCGACGATTTACGAACAATATGACATTTATAGTAGAATTAGAAAAAAGAATTGACGTGTATCAAAGAATTTGCATACAGATAGTGGTACAGAAGTTTACAATGAAGATTTTCGAGAACTAGGGAGAAAAAATATTATTAACTTATTTCAACATATAATAATCTAAAAGCATTTATATGCGGGTGTTTCAATCGTACTTTGAATCAAAAAATGTGGATACAGTTTAGACTTCGCGGAAATTATAAGTGGATTAATATTTTACCGAATTTAATTACTGCTTAAAATGCGACAAAGCATAGAACTAGCGGTGTTAAACCGAAAGATATTGGTTCTGACTTATTCAGTTGAGCAATGTACTAAACTACTAATCACGTCTTCTTCTTCTATTCCGGTTGCAACTTGTTCAGTAGATAGTTGAAGTATTTGTTCATTTTCAATGTCTCTCTCATACTGAATGCTATAATCTACCCAAGGAAGAGTGTCTGTCGAGTTTGGTTCTACAAAACGCTTATTACCAAAAGGATTCAAAACTAATTTGTTTTATTTTTCTGTTTGTAGAATATGAAGTCTTGAGCGAATATTAAACTGATCTCTATGTATGATGGTTTTTTCAAATGATGGTTAATCTTCAAAACTTCTTGTATTTTTCAGAACTGCACTTTTAACCCCCTTGGCTTTCTTGATTTCACTTTCCCTTGGAATTTCATACAATACATTTTACTTCGCAATCCAACATTTTCAGTTAAAATTCTACCATTACACTCATCCTTCATTAACCCGACAATTTTCTTATTTTTCTGAGATATTTGATAAGGATTATTCTCAGGATAATCTGACCTATCCAATTCATGACTATCCTTTCGCATCAAGTCATACATATCAATCTTCTTTACTTCAATTACAAAACTATCCTTATCTGTATATAATAATTTATAATTTTCATCTATTGTATTTCGCATATATTCATAATGAAATCTATAAACAAGAGTTTTAGATAAGTCCAATACGGACAACCCAACATATATAGGTTTTTTATATAAATCTTATATAAATCAATACATGTGCGACAACGAAATTTTCATAAAAATTGGAGCAATTGTGGAAATTTGGATTAGCGATTAGTGCGTCTGTGCAATAACGTCTATCCCATCTATTTATTCACTTTACATGGACTCTTTTTCTTTCATTTTCCATAGTCTTGCCGTAAATATTATTATTAAAAATTTATAAAAATTTCTAAAAATTCATTATTAAACATTTAAAAATAACTTCTCAAATTCATTTTTAGCATGCTGTCTCTTTTCACTATTTAAATCAATATAATTTTTAAGCCTTCTGGTTAAATTTTAATACTCTATGTATTTTTTTAAGCGTAAGCTAAATTGAAGTACTTACTGTAATGCTCGATAATGCATGATAAGCGATTTTTATCGTATAATGTCATTAATAATTTCTTCATTTTACTTCCTGGAAGTGCAATATGTTCGGAGCAAAGAGGTAGATCTTCATGTGAATGATGAATACTTTCAGGATATTCTAAATCAACCTCTAGTATGTATTCAACACGAGAGTCTTCTGCTATACTAAGAAATTTGGTTTCATCATCCATATTATGAAACTACTCAAAGCCTCCGTAAGGAAGATATTGTGTCATAGCTCAGCCGTGTGTCTCATCAAAGTAACTACTCATGTATTTTTTATGTGCTTTTGCATATTGATTAGAACATTGACTAATACCGCCTCTAATACCTCTTTCAATAAACAAGAATATTAATATCTGTAAGCAATTCTAATTTTATTATCGTATATTTTAGCACGGCATCCCATGATAGTGTGTTGGATCGAGACCGTAAGCTTTGAGACAATTGTTTCCATAGTTTTCGAATATATCAAGAAGGAATACATTTGCTTTCAAATACAAATCCGAATAGTCACCTAAAGTTTTAATAGAAAATGTTTGCCAAACAAGTTGAGCATGCTTATAATCTTTATCAGCAATGGTCCAATTATTTAAATTACTATAAAATGCATCTTTTAATGATAGCTGTGATATACTGTGTTATACTCATTGTGGTATACTAACGACCAGCCAGAATTTCTCACTTGAAATTCATCCATATAACGTTGAATGGGCTTTTTAACATGCGTTGAAAACCATTCTTTTACATTCGTAGTATTAAATATTTAAGAATTTTTTGTATTAAAATACTATTTACTCTGAATTTTTAGATACAATATACTATGCAGAGAGCAATGTATTAATTTTAATATCTGTATGATTTTGTAAAGATAGTTTAATTTTCTCTTCAACCAATTTAAATCCATCATCTAAAAATGTATGAATATCTTGATGTTTGATATTCGTTACAAGTTCAGATTTTATACAATTGTTGAAAGTAGATTCAACATTACTCCAAGTTATCTTGTCGTCTCCTTTTGCGTTAATTTACCACGATTTTTAGCATAACTATTTAATTTGCAAAAAATGCTTTGAAAATACTTTGCAAGTGTAATATAACATCGTTTTTCAGATGTGATTCTAGCAGTTCACTATCATCTATACTTCTAGGTACAAACAAGCAGAATTCTTAGAGCCGCTGAATAACACCATGATAATATTTTAATAACGCTATAATGTTTGACAACACACTTACAAGACAAGATAATTTAAGGTTCTATAAATATCAGTAACTTGTAAAGAGTGAAAAACCTGATTACGACAAGCTACCAATATGTAAAGATGTGAATAGTTTGAGATTCAAATGATTAAAATCTATACTGTGTAAATTTGCTGCTTCGTCTTACTAATAGAACTAGAGAATTCTCAAAATTTTGTTGTTCATAGTGACCTTTCTATAGAAGTATACCTTGATATACCAGCATGCCTAATACATGCTGGAAAATATCCTTTCACTTTTTAACTAAATTATATTTCTCTTGCTTTAAATGAAAAGCTTAACTCAATGAAAAATTACTTAAAAGCAATATATACGAATAATGAGCAATATGTAATATAGCAATTCCATATGCAATGAAAGAATAATTATGTGGATGTTTATTTATTTATAAAGGCAATTGGAAAAATAAAAAAAAACATTTTTATTCATTATCGAGTACATTGTAGACGTGCAAAGCTATAGTTTATGTGTAGCAAGGCACCAATAGTTTATTTATTTCAAGCACTGAAAAAATTGTGTAGACTGTCTGAAAAGGAAAAAAGTGAGAATCAATAGTTAGAACGTAATTACATGGGTTATCGTGGAGTCTGGCAATATACTAATAATTGGTAATGCTCGAACGATCTATGTATACGGTCTTCAAAAGAAAATATACCTGTAAAAATTTTCAAACAATATTAACAATCTTGAGGACTTAAAGTATTCCCATTATGGAAATTACAAGCTTCAGGAAATACTTACTGCAGTCATCAAATATTATGTTTTAGGTCTACCATGTGATCAAAACATTAACCAAAATATGTTGAGTCGATCCATAAGAGATGTTGAGAGCCTCTGCTATTTCTCTGATGTCGACGCAACGATTTTGGAGCACCATTTCCTCAACTTTTTCGATGTTATCGTCGTTAACAGAGGTGGATGGGCGATTCGCATGAGGTAAGTTTTCGATGACGTCACGACCTTCACTGAATACTTTGTGTCACTCAAATACTTGCATTTGCGATAAAGTAGACTCCCCAAAACGTTTCTGCAATATTTTCAACTATTCCATAGCCGTACTTCCATTGGAAACACAAAATTTCATGCAAACTCGTTGATCAACTTTTTTTCCATACTCCATATCGCCAGACAAACTTTTTGCGTCGTAAACAAGCAGCTGACAAACACACACACTAATGGAGTTATGGCGCTCAAATTTCACACGAACATCAAGAAAGGTTGTACTAATATAGGAAAAAAAATTTTTACCGATTCAGTTTACACGCGGAGTTTAAATGTACCAGTCCGGGTCAAATTTGATCATATGGGATTTGCGCAGTACAGAATGCATATATACTAAAATCTTGAATACTCGAAAATCATCATCGAAAGATGCAAGAAATTGACGAAAAAAGTAGAATTCATTTTTAGAGAATGGATGCGCCACTTCGTTGTTTGGAAGTCTATAAGTCAAGTAGGACTAGAACATCTTTCAAGAGCAATATCGGTAAGCTAAGTCAACTTCTCCAAGTTTATAGTTCTATATTTTCACAAGGAAGTAAAATAAGTGAATTTCACAGCAGTCTAGAAGCACTCGAAAAAATAGCCCCGAGCGCGGAGACATGACTTATATTTCTCAGTGTCCAAACTTGATTGCGGGTAGAAAACTAAGGCATAAAAAGGCCAGTCCTTATCCGTAATATTGGAACTTATATTGACATTTTGTTGTCTGCTAGGCAAAATTGAAGGCAAAATTGAAGGCAAAATTGAATGTCAGTTTCCAGGCATACAAGACTTGAAACTTACTATCATAATGTAAGCAGCGCGAATAGAGAAAAATCTTTTCATTGACATTGTAATGTATTCGAAACAAAGTTTGAACTGAGCTGCCTGCCTTGTGCAGAAAAATCTTCTTGCTCTCTACCTGCCTATGAAGTACAGCAAGCGGCAATAAAAACGTTCTCCTCTACTGCTCGAACTGTCTCTAATGTAAGCAGCAGAGGAGCTCGGCCTGATTCTGGTGTAAGCAGCGGGCCTTGTATACGGATACCTACACGATCTGGGTAAGTGCTTAGGAAGCGGAGAAGGGCTATGAATTAGCAAAACAGATTCCTTAGATCATATGTCACTTATAGTTATTTATTGTTCAAAGCAAAATGAGTTTTACTCTCTCTCTCTCTCTAAGCTGAAACTAGTATTGTCAGCGAGAAAAGTATATAGCGCACTCTCTTACACACTCCGCTAGAGACTGTGCAGCGTAGTATTTCTGCGAGAGAGAGAGAGAGAGAGAGAGAGAAATACGTCAGGGTCTGTAACGTCAGGGCCTGTGACGTCGACGCTATAAGCTATGATAAATCTGGATCATCGGAAGTGATCCGGAACTGCGCGTGACGTCAGTGTTCATGGCGTAAGCGCTGTGAGCTGTGAGACTTCTGGATCACCGGAAGCCATCCAGAACTCATAGCTTATCTACTAACGTGTATAGGGCTCCTAAATTATAAAAGATCTTTACTGATTAAAATTTGTTTAGACTTGTAATTATACAATTTATAAAAATAATATAACGAAAACTAAAAAAATTACCGATAAATTTTTTTTGAAAAATTTATTTGAAAATTAATTCATGTAATATTAATAAATCGACAATATAAAAAAGGGTATTATTTTGAATAATATTATTATAAAATGAAATTATAAAAATAAAATTCAAAGACTTTTGATGTACATTTTGTCCACGCGTGGACTCATGAAAAAGAGTTAATTATCTTGAATCATCGATGTTTTTAGGTAAACATTCTTCTGCAATTTTTTGTGATAATTCATTATATTAAAAAACTAGGTATGAATTTGCCAGAGTTTTATTAGATATTACCCTTTCTCATAAAGCTTATGCTGTTGTTTTAATAATTAATTTTTGCATGAAAACATTTTACAGTCTATACCATAATCTCAATAAATGAAGCTTTATTGGTCAACAACTTTCAATTTTGTAACTACATACGATTTAAATAACTGAAAATATAAATACATATAATTTATACTTTTATTATAAGTAGATTATAGATAACAATTAGGTATAACAAGATATTATTGATTTATATGGATAGATTATATAATATTTTTTTAAGGATTATCATTCAGAGTTCAATTTTCGCCCTCAAAGAAATAGGAAAACACTGTTTTGTTAAAAGATTCCGAAAAATTCGATTGACAGGAATTGACAGACCATTGACAAACTTCAATCTGGCCAGTAAAGTCCAGTTCTTAAGAGTGCTCCATACCTTTGACAGAACTTACAATCGATTGCAGCGCCTGATTTTTAATATACTGCGGAAATTAATGGACTTGAAGTGTGCCAAAAATTCTGTTCTGTTTTATCGACTGTTTCAATATTAATCAGGGCCGTAGTAGTCCCAAGTTATTATAAGATAGATCCAGACAAAATTTATATTTTATAATATTCTTATGAAATAAGTAGCGGAGTAGCTGATCGTTTGACACAAGAAGTTTATATTATATATATATATATATATATATTAATAATTTTAAAAACACAAAATAAATCATATACAGTAAATAAATTTTTTACATTCTTTCCCATGCTGGAAAGATCTGCGGGTGTTTATATATATATATACTAGCATCCCCCGTCTCGGCTTCGCCCGAGATAATAATTTAACCGATTTCATAAGCAATTCAATAATATCTAAGTAAAAAGTACTCCATACATAAAAATCTATATTACTATAAATAATTGACCGTAATTTACCTATCGTCGCTTCTGTATTTACAGTATGTATATACAGAATGTACAACCGTATTTAAAATGAATCTTTTTATAGAAGTATCTTAAACACTCCCCGTCGAAGTCGTTCCAAAACATCCCGACAACTGATCACACTATCCAAACACGAAACTCCCCATAGAAGTCGTCCCGTCATACCTGGACATCATCTTCTACCGTCCGAACACGAAATTCCCCGTAGAAGTCGTCCCGAAGCACTTGGACATCTTATCCCACTATCCAAATACGAAACTCCCCATAGAATTCGTTCAGAGACATCGGGACACCGTCTTCTACCGTCCGAACACGAAATTCCCCGTGGAAATCGTCTCGTCATACCTGGACATCGTTTTCTACCAACTAAACACGGTACTCTCCATATAAGTCGTCTCGACATACCTAAACATCGTTTCCTACCAACTAAACACGATACTCCCAGTAGAAGTCGGCCAGAGAAAGCTAGCATCGCTCCCTAACGACTAAACACGATACTGGAAGATATATACTCACGATAGTAGAAGTCGTTCGGAAAGACCTAGATATCGTATTTTACCGTCCATACACGAATCTTCCCATAGAAGTTGATTTCCTCATACTTGAACGTCGTTTTCTATCAACTAAATACAATATTCCCTGTAGAAATCGCCTAGATACACCTGGACATTGCATTCTATCATTCGAACACACAACTGCCTATAGAAATCGCCTTGAGGCAACGGAATATCGTAATCAACGACCCATACACGCCAATATAATATTTCTCAGTAGAAACCGATTTAAAATGTGTATATATCTTATATACAATATAATATACTTACTATACATATATATATGTGTATGTGTGTGTGTATCTCTATAGTATATACATTACAAATCGTTGGTAAAGTAATTACCTAATTTGCCAATTATTGATATTTTTTTCGAATTTGCAAAAAAAAAAAAAAATAGCCTATGACCTATTCCTGACTGTGTAGAAGATGTGGTTAAATTTTGAAAGCGATCGGTTCAGTAGTTTCGGAGTTTATCCAGGACAAACAAACACACATACATTCATTTTAATATATATATATATCCTCCAGCCGCCACCTATAAGAGGTCTTCTGCGTCTGATACGACAAGTACCGTGTTACATATATATTGAGTTAATTCTGCTTGGCGTCCTCCCGTAGTGTTCGCTCCGCGTCTCCATTTCTCCGTTTCTTCCTCCTCGCATACCGTTGTACCAAGATGGCCGCGCTTCTGCCCCGTGTGGCAAGTATAACTTCCCCCCATCGAAAAGTCGGGATGAGTCCGTGGTTAGCACCACGAGTAGGCGTTAGTCGGTTCGTAATAAAATAAATGTATAAAATAGCGTGTGTAGATATATTGCCCCTAGTGTACATGTAGAAATAAAGACTAGTTATTGTTAAAGAAGTTAAAATAATTAATTGAATTAATAAAAGATCTTAAGAATTAGATAACTATTAATTACATGATAAAATTAATAACAATGTTATAAGACATTAAATAAATATACTTATAAATCAATAATAATAAAATGATCTAAAACAAAATAATTAATAATAAAATACATGCTAAAATATTAACATTAAATTAATAATAACTATTGCTGATAACATAACAACATTGTTGCTTAGTGCATTCAACATATATGGAATTCTAACAGTTTCCGCAAGAAATTTAACTAGGGAAGCGAAGGCTAAGTAAATACATTATAGAACTACCCATAACAATTATTAACAATAATTATAATTGCATGAATGGAAGTAAAATATAAACGAGAATTTTGTCTGGTTTTAAAATAAAGCATTAATAAAATATTTTCTTTCATTTTCATTATGTTTATGTAATTTGATATATCTATGGAATAATGTTTGGACGGATACTGTCATAAATTAAAATGTATTTGCATTCGTGGAGAATTGTAGCATTTGACGAGAGTGCGTAGAATTTGCGTCAGCTGCGGTTCCGTTTTTTGTTAATTTTGATTTGGGTTTTATGATCGTTCTCTCGGACGATCGACGAGAAATGTGAACTTTGTACAACATTGTAAAATATACGCTTAAGTTGTAGATCGTCGTCTTTTAGGAAAAATCTGCGGAACAGATGCGTCACTAACTATGTATACGCTCATAGTATGAAAATTCAGCGTACGATCTATTGTAAAAGGGCGATGAACGAGGTAATTTGTAATGGACTGTTTTTATAGTTCGACAGTTCTTCTGTGGTCTCCGAAGAGTTCACATTATATATGTACATATAGCAAATATACATTTATTAAACCTCTACCTTATTCACACTGAGTTTATTTTTTCTTATATCCAAAAATTAGTTTCTTCGGATGAAAAATTTCGGAGCAACGTACCTTCAATACGGTACAATAATAATTTATAAAAAAAAATTTATAGAGAGTTATAATAAAAAGTATTGAAATAATAAACATAAACAAATATAAATAATGTATATAGCACTTATAAAACTATTGTAATTTTAAATAACACACATTAACAATAATTATTAAAACGGACCGTTCGGCAAGCACTGACAGATCCTACCGTAACGCCAGCGAGCGTGAAGTTCCCCGTCATCAATGAAAAGAACGTACATACCGGTCAAACTCCAGAGAAAGGACCAATAAACCCGACGAAAACCTAGATACCAGGACATATTGGACCTGCAAAAGATCAGGAAACGAGGCAGACAGGTGCACAGAACAACAATAAAAGTGCTGTTGTAATTGCAGAGAAAGCACCGTACCAACGTTAAACAGTCCACGTTGTGGATAAACCGATAACCGATCGGGAAACGAGAGAGGAAACAGAGTCTATCCTGCAACTCCTTACGAATCGACATCGCAATGCAACAGAAACCATCACAGACATACGAAGAACAACTACCCTATCGACTCCCCCGAAACTTTCCCACCTCAATGGATACCGACAGGTGGCTTCCAAGAGCAACAATAATTACGGATGCGCATCTCACAGCCATGGTGCAAGATGAGAAAAACAGATTTTTCCTCAACATCGAGGTTTTGGGGAGAACCTTCCCAACATTAATTGACCCTGGAGCCAGGCAGTCCTATATTAGACACTGGCTAGGAAAATTGGTAAAATCAGCCATTTTACGAATCATCTCATATATGCAGATGGTCAATTATCCTCAAATGACGGCGAAGTCATTTATCGGAGTAGGTTCATCATCTTAGGGATGGACATTTTGGTAAAACTCGAAATCACCATCAACTTTAAGGAAACAACATGGCATAAGCCAAGAAACATCATCAGAACTTTTGCAAATACAGAAGCAAAACATTCACAACATCTTACAGCGTTTGCAGCCGCAGATGGTGTAGCAACACTGAACAAGGATGAGAAAAGAAAATTACAATATTTAATAGACAGCATGCTGCCCTGATGCTACGAGGTGCTCCAATTAGCCAATGTAGCTCGGCACCATATTGATGTCCAGGGTCACCGCCCTATTAAATAACGAATAAGACGTATTGAACAAATACGGACCGCTTGCTCAAACAAGCTCACACAGAAATTGGTAGACTGCTATCCGAAGGGATTATTGAGCTATCAAAAAGCTCATGAAGTAGGTGCCTGGTTATCGTCTTGAAAAACGATGGAAAAATACGTTTCTGTATCGATTATCGAATAGTTAATGAATTCACAAAAAAGGACGCCTACCCACTTCTTCATATGGACTCGTTTTTAGATAATCTTTTAGACGCGAAGTATCTATCAAAAATAGACTTAAGTCAGGCGTACTATCAGATACCGCTAGACTAGTAGGGCAGGGAAATAACTGCCTTTGCAGTACCTCAAAAGGGGCTATTCTAATACACAAGAATACCCTACGGGATGACAAAGACCTCGGCAAGTTTCCAGCGAGGCATGGACCTTGTTTTCGGGTCACAGTGGCAGCCGTCATCTGTATTTGTTTATATGGACGATATAATCGTCGCCACTAACACTTTCGAGAAGCACCTATACAAACTGGAGGTGGTGCTAGGTTGCCTTAAGAACTTAAAACAACTGAGGGCGTTCTCAGGAATGGTGGGCTGGTATGCAAGATTCATACAATTACTGGCCGATATTAAACTACCGCTGACTCAACTACTAAAAAAGGACGTCAAATGGACATGTGGATTAGAACAATAAGAGTCGTTTGAGAAACTTAAGATTATATTAACACAGTCTCCAATGTTAGCACGACCATCACCCAATATGCCAAATATATCACAAACCGACGCGAGCGACTACGCGCTTGGTACAGTCTTAAGCCACAATATAGAACTCTAGCGAAAGCTGAGTTAAACTATACGGTGGTAGAAAAAGAATGCCTGGTGGTGTTATGGGCTGTAGAGAAATTTAGAGGCTACCTCCAAGGAGAGAAATTCACGATAATTATCGACCGTAGTAGCCTAAAATGGCTACATTCCATCAAAAAACTCGTAGGACGTTTAGCGCGCTGGGCTACTGTCTTACAGGCATACAATATGACTGCAGTACACCGAAAAGGTGCATTGCACAAATTGCCAGATGGCTTATCACGTGCACCGAATAACGACAATATTCCGACAGCGACACTTGTCACAACAGAGCATGATTCGTAGCATAGCAGAAGACTGCATGACATCAAAAAGAGGACCGAAAGATTTCCAAACTGGAAAGTCATAGGCAACATATTATACAAGCAGCGTCCGTAACGGCGTGAAACTACGACGGAAGAGGTAGAGGGGGTTCTTATGGAACGATGTAAAACTAACAGAATATCAGCCCTCGAAGCTGACTTAGAACTGTGACGTTCAACAGCGTTGGTGTTACACGGAGATAACAATGGCGATTTACTGCCGTTGACTTCCGCTGGTTGCTCCCTCGTTTTTTGGACACGCTCTAGCACTGAAGCCAGGGATACGCGGGGCGAATCGCGAGATTGTTTATTCGTGGAGCTGTACCATTATTTCGCCGTTCGTGAGGGCCACACTCGCAGCAGCTCCAACAAGACAGTCACATTTTCGTCCAGTCCTCGGGGGTGTCGTAATGGCCCCTCTCTGCTCACCTCTTTGAGCGATCTTTTGACTCTGTGGAGGGCTCTTGCAGCCGCTCCCGCCAGGGTCAATTTAAATGGCTCTAGTTCGAGGAGCATGCCGAGCGCAGTAGTAGGTGTAGATCTAATCGCTCCGGAAATGCTCCTCACTACCATGATTCTCATTCTTTCAAGTGAGTTTCTGACAGTCACCAAAGCCGTCCTTTCCCACCAGACCAGGCCCCGTAAGTTAGTCTGGGTTTCAGGACGACCTCGTATATCCATTTCATGATACCTGGCTTGAGGCCCCACGTCCTGCCTATGGCTCTCCTAACCTGCCACAGACAGGCCGTCAGTTTGCCAGATACACACTCTAGGCGTTTATTCCATAATAGTTTGCTATCTAGTTTGCTATCTAGGTATTTCACTTGCTTCTTAAAAGTCAGAGAATGCCCTCCAAGAGTCAAGCCACAACAATTATTCCATTTATATCTCCTGGTAAAGACTATGACCTCAGTCTTCCCTGGGTGAACCAAGAGACCGGTCCGTCTGCACCATCCGTCGACCACTTCAAGGGCACCCTGTAGTACTCGCATAAGGGGATCCAAAAAGGGCCCTTGGGCAATTAGCATTATGTCGTCAGCATAACCAACCGCCAGACATCCAATGCTATTCAGCTTCTTTAGAAGCTCGTCCATGACTCCCACCTTGGGTTTGGGGGTTGGATGTAATACCCATTGCGCCTCCTGAACGCAATGGGGGCTTGCCCTTCGCCTCTGGGTTGTCCGCCTGGCTGTTCTCGAGAGTCCCGACGCCCAGCTCCGGCTGCGAGAGAGACCTACGCGGCTTCCTTATTCAAGGATCCCGCAGGAGTGGTTATTCTGGGGCCCGAGAGGCAGTCGGCTGCACTAGCACCTTTTCGCCACCCAGCCCGCCCTAGGGCAGGTACGTTTATAATTGATTATAAACGTATACTATCGAATATAATAGTAGATAGAATAGTAGATATAAATACGTAGATAATAATAATAATTATAATAATTAATTATAACGTATAGTATTTAATATAGTAAAACCATTAGAATCTTAAATACTCTGTAAAAATTATAGATCATAAATACGTAAATAATAATTACAATTATAATAATTGATTATAAACATATACTCCTGAGTATATAGTAAAACAACCAAAATATTAAATAATCGGTAATAATTATAGATTATAAATATATATTTTACATTATAATGGTAAAAGTAATAATAATAATTAGTTTTTTGTTTTTGTTTATAGAGGAGGAGAAAAATCCTTTATGGATCCCGGGGATCGGTCCCTGGGTATGTGGGAATCACCAACAGAAAGGTGCATTCCCTCGACTGCTTCCTGCAGCTCTGAAAAGAGCTGCAAGCCGGAGTCGGCTGGCGTACACTGAGGAGACCTCCTCTCCCTGGCTCAACTCCCCACGCCGGAAACCGCCGTTAGGCATTACTTCGAGAAGGGGACCAGGATGTTCGGCTTTGGGCGGGACCATATCCCAGCAAAATAGAAGGACCTAGGGAAGGTCCGTCTTCTTCCGTTCGAGGATATCCTTGACGAAATAGCAACCCTTCCCCATGTTTCCTGGCTGGAGAGCATCAGGGGAACGATGACTTCCAGGGTAACCCTTCCAGCGTCCTCCCCCAGTAGCGCCCTCTGCTGCTCTCACTGCCCGTATGCAACAAATGTATGATGGGCATCGTCTTTTGCGGATCCACAGTATATATAATCTGGATCCGCGACTGTGCACATCTTGTGCAAGTATGCGCGGAAGTATCCATGGCCGATCAGCATCTGGGTGAGATAGTAATTTACTTCCCCATACTGCCAACCGATCCACGGGGCCACCTGACTTATAAGTCTGTCGGTCCAACTTCCGCGCGTATCTTGCTCCCACCTATTCTGTCAGCGAGCCAGCGAACGCTCTCTTGCTGCTTCCCTTCGGCTTGGTGAAGTGTCATGTTCATCTGGTGGACGAACTTCCACTTCTGGGCCACGAGGTCTACCGGGATCATCCCGGCAACCACTAGGGAGACGGCCTCCGAGACCGTGCGATACGAACGCGCTACACGAAGAGCGTATGTCCTCTGTACAGCCGCCATGCGCCTGCGATACTTTTCGTATGGCAGCGCATTGGCCCAGTCTTCAGCACCGTAAAGCATGACGGACTCAGCAGCTCGCAGTAGCAGTTGTCTGATGCAGGGGCGTGGTCCTCCTACGTTGACCATGACCCTGCAAAGGGAGGCCGCTGCCTTGTCCGCCGACCTCCGAATATATTCCCAGAATGTGAGCTTCGTATCTAGCATCACCCCTAGGTACTTGACAGATGCCTTGGTCAGAACCGACATCTCCCCAATAATTAGCGTCTGCACTCTGGGGACGCGCTTCTTCGTAAGGAGCACAATCTCAGTTTTCGCCTGCGCTAGTTCCAGCCCGTGATCACCTATCCAATGGCGAATTCTGCGCATGATCTGATCAAGGCGCGTCTTTGCCAGTGTCAAATTGCGCGCAATAATAACAGCTGCCACAACATCCACATACTGAATCAGCGAGCAGTCCTCCGGCATTTACAACCGAAGGATCCCGTCGAAGGAAATATTCCATAGATCGGGACCCAGGATGGAGCTTTGGGCCGCGCCACACGTTAGTTCTTTTTGCTTAGAGCCCTCTACCGTTTCGTACAGAATGGATCCATCCTTCAAATAATCTCCATCCTTCGATTATCTGGAGTAGGCCACACCTAGCTTTTGCTTTATCGGCCGGTTGTGCTCCAGAGCTTTGCAGTATTGCTGATATTTTCTTATTGGTGCAGATCTATGCCTCATTGCGACTTTTGTTGACCTACAGTTTATAGTAGATTCCGAACCACTTCAATTGCACCAGTTTATTACAGACTAGAATTGTAACCAGTGTAGAGGCTGGTTTTGCGTTATTGCTAATTTTTATTGCACTTGTCGACCAGTGTATAGTGCTGGTCTACTTGTGTAGGAAAAATAGAAAAAATAAATTTGTGTTCGTGTATATATAAATATTGCCTTTGTGATTTGTTGCGGTTTCTTGATTTACAGATTTGTGGACCGGTGTATGGCGCCGGCCCACTATGTTAATGTTATGCTTATGTAAAATTTATTTGTATATGATCCACTGCGCTGTAAAATTTTCCAATTCTTCCCCTTTGCGGTCGATTGCGGTGGAATCAACACCTATTAGCACCATCCTCCCTCGAAGTGCGTGCATCACCTTACTTAGGTGTGTAAGGTGTACCTCTACATCGTCGCTCAGCTGGAAGTATCCACTGACCACATACATCGTTAAAGAACGCAACTTAATCTCCGCTACAGCGAAGTGTGTATTTGTTAAGTGCGTTAGTTTCAGCACTGTCAGTTCGGGATTGAGGACTGTTATAGCCACCCAGGGGGTTTGCCCATCTGCATATACCATCTGTGTGCGCAGTCCGAATTCCTGTATTCAGCCACTGCGCTGGTATGGCTCCTGGAGAAGCAGGATGTCTACTCCTCTTTCCACTCGTTTTGATCTTATCTCTGGAGTGACCCTGCGTGCTCTTCTGGCATTTAGCTGCGCAAAGCGCAGGACAGGTCCACTTCGATTATCTCGTGCATTACTGGCAACAGTCCGTGGAGTTGACTAGTCTCTCCATGGCAGCTTTATTTTTGCAGCCCTTCCGGCCACGTTCCCCCTGACTGCAGTGGGAGCAGTATTGTTCGCTTTTGCAGTGCTTAGTTACGTGCCCGTAGCCTTGACACTTATAGCACCTGGTGATACGCAGTTAATCTTGCACACGGCAAGATAACCACTCAATGTAAATTCTTTTCCTATGTAGGAGTGTACCCCGAATGTTTGGGGTAATTTCCACCACCCAGTTCCTTCCATTCCTTTGCCCTACTTGTTGTGGAGAACTTTTCCACATCCCTAGGCTTTAATAAGACCACCTTGGGTGGTGGCCTTATCGCAACTTTCGCAACCTGGGCCTTTGAGGCGACCAATTTAGTTTGCTTCTCAGTGCCATTGGAGACCACAGCTGCATAGGTCTGCGGGCCCTTCGCTCATCAGGGACTGGAGGAGCCGTAGCAAGCTCGAAAAGTTGGACAGGTCTTCAATTAGGAAAGGGTGTTGGGGACAGTCAGACTGTACTTTACTAACAAAGAATTTTTTCAGCTAATATTTTATTTTTAGATTAGTCTACGGGGGTGAATGTAAACAAGGACAGTCTGACTGTCATTACAATTTTAATTTAATTTTTAATTTAATTTTTATTTTTAATTTTTATTTTTTTTATTTTATTTTTATTATTTTTTATTTTTTATTTCTTATTTTTTATTTTTTATTATTATTTTTATTTTTTTATTTTTATTGTATTTTTATTTTTATTTTATTTTATTTTTGGATGGAATTGATTGGACTGTAAGACCAATAAAAAACTATTTATTAATTTGTATATGGACAGTCGACAGAAGTACAATTCAATTGGCTTTGTAAAACCGGAAACCCCTCTTTATTATATTATTAACGTTTTTTTTGCCTTTTCATCGACTCCATCATCATTTTAAACAAATTTTGTATGGAGTTGATGAGGACTTTATCGTGATCATCCACAACTGTGCTGCCATGACTTGCTGCACAAGCAGGGCTGTCAGCTTTGGCGTTACCGACCGTACGGGGGACATTCAGGCTGTTCACCTTCGTACTCTTCTGGTCCGTCTCCTGCAATAATAATAATTAGTAACGATAATAACAATTGTAATAATAATAATAAAAGTAGTAATAATAGTAGTAATAATAGTCTGAATTAACTACGTGCAGAACGATATTTTCATATTTTATTCTGGAATTTTCTTCAAAATAATATTTTCTTCGGCTCCGGGTTTTCATCATATATTTTAAAACTCTCTGTTAACTTGCATTCGTCAAAACTGTTGGTGATATTCGGCGACCTCGGATTTCATACTTTGTATACAAAAGGGATCATAAATGACGCACTCACGCGCACTCCGCTTTCTTCCGAATTTCCTACGGGAAAATAGCATCGGTGGAGGAGGTAGAGAGGGGTATTTCAGTGCGAGTCGTAATTTCGGCGCGGCCAGTATGCGCCACGAACGGACCGGCGGCCTAGCTATACGGTTCGTGTCGCATCTGGTCGGACTTTTATTGGGGGAGGGAGGCGTGAGCTACGCAGTTAGTCGCCCATATACATTGGCGGAAACCCTTGTATACCATTTATACGTCTTTAAAATTTTCCAGGTATTATACTGGAATTCACTTCACCTCTTTCACATTCTTCGCTCCCATTCCTTATTAATACCGTATTGCCTTCTCCTCTTTACCGATTACTTTCGGAGCTTCATAGATGCAAATACACCTTTTTATAAATGCCTCGGCAATTGTTGACATTACCGCGTTGGGCAGCTGTCCAGCTATACAATACTTCGATAATTGATCCTGCATCGTTAGGATATATTCGTTTCTGATTCTTGTTTTCTGTAATGGGCCCACTATATCGAGGGCTATTTTCTCGAATGTAGTACCTGGAGTGTCTGTAATCACCATGGGTTGCCTTGTTTTTACACGTACAAATTTCTTCAATTGGCAGTTTATACATTGCTGGATGCGCCTTTGTACATCTGCCTTTAAGTTATCCCAGTAATAATCCTGTCTAATACGGTTATATGTTTTTGAGACGCCTCTATGACCACCAATAGGTGAGTTATGATACTCATAGAATATCTCATCACGGCGATCAGGTGGGACAAATTTTAAGAGTCCGTTTACAAATTATTATCTTTATACCTGTATCCTTAAATTCGTTTAAGAAAATACTTATAACCTCGCACTATTCTAACCCTTCTATGTCTGGTGAGTGAGCTATACTGAATTCTTCAATTTTTCTTTCTAAAATAAATGCTCTTAATTCTTTACAAACTTTCTGCATGTTTTCCTTTATTCTTCAGAATGACTCGGGCTTATCGCCTCTGATACTTAGGGCAATTAGAAAATTACGATTGCTCCGTTTATACGAGCTTTTACTAGCTTCCTTTACATATTGCTGCTCTGGATTTTTTTTGATTCGGCGAGCTTCCGTGCTGCTACATCGCAAGGTTCACCTTTACTATTGATGAACTAGACAATATGATCGTTGCGAAACTGAATCAATTCCTTGGTTTCTACGAAGTTATTTTTGTTCTCTTTCGAATTTGTCCTTCTATCGTAAGCTGTGCTCTGTTTAACATTATCTTTTTCGTGATCTGAACGGTTACTCCGATCCGTTGTTACTGAGCTTTCGCTGCTAGAGGTATCGGAATCACTATTACGGTGACTACTATTATTTTCGAATGTTAAAGTAATTAATTTCTGTTTAGGTTTTCTACCTTTCCGTTTGGGCTTTTGCAGTACATATAACGATTTGCTGCCTGATTCGCTAGTAGATTCACTACCTGTTTGCAAGGTATTTGTTACATCTCTCTTTCGAACAAATGTTGGTTTATTATTTTTTAATTTATCTATCTTAGTACGTGGCTGGTGTTCTTTATTTGTCTGCGTGTTCACTAATTCGGGAGATTTACTCTTGATAATATCGTTTGATTTTCTTTAGTCTTGAATTTCTGTAATTCGCAGTCGTCCTCGTCGTCTACGAATACATGTTCGATCATTATTAATCCCTATCTCTATCTGTCTAGAAGTAGAAGTAGCAATTGGACAGCTGTATTTTAGTTGGTTATTGATAGCCGCTTTTTCAGTACCTTGCATTTTCTCGTTGCGTTCTTGGGTTTGTTTCTTAGTTTTACGTCGTTGCGGACGAACATTTTTCCTTAAAATCTTCCTATTTGATTCTTTGGTAATGCGCTCAACTCCCGACTTAGAATAATTTGCACGACTTCTCTTATTTTTACTTAAACTTGGAAAATCTTTAACTCCTTTTGAAAAATTAGAAACATTCGGCGTCTTATCCTCGCCATTTTCTCCTCCAACTTCAGATCTGGTAATTCGGTGATTTGGTACAGTACTTCTAATCCCTTTTAACTTAGCATTCCTCATACATGCCTTCGGAACTTTGGGAGGCTCAGTACAATGAGGATCCGGATTTTCAGGATTCACCACTGGTGTATCAAGATTAAGTTGTTTCTTCCTTTGCCCTCGAATGACTACGTTAATATTCTCAACAGAATTACGTGACAACGCATCAGCGTGTACATTCGTCTTTCCTGGGTTGTAAACGACTTTATAGTCATACTCCGAAAGCTTTATCACACGCGTGTTCAAATCAGCTGTTTTGAACCACACAAGCGGTTGGTGGTCAGTCACGAGGGTAAAAGTACGTCCGAATACCTACGGCCTAAAAGTTTACATGGAATGAAGCATAGCAAGTGCTTCTTTCTCGTATACCTCGTAGTGTAACTCAGGCCCGCGTAGAATTCGCGACGTATAGGCAATCGGTTGATCCCGACCGAGTTCGCCATGTGATAGGATGCCCCCAATCGCATAACCCGACGCGTCCATCGTGATAATGAATGGTTCATCCATATCAGGGCATCGCAACACAGGCGCTGTCTATAGAGCACTTTTTAGGCATGCAAACGCAGTTTCTGCATTTTCTCTTCAGACAAATGGTTCGTTGCTTTGCAGAAGCTTGATAAGGGGTTTAGAAATTTTAGCAAAATCCTTAACAAATCTACGGTACTATCCGGATAAACCCAAAAATAATCGCTCTACCGCTTCTAGGTTCTTTGGGTCGGGTGCTAACCCGTCTTCGCTAAGAACGTGTCCTAAATATGCTACATTTCATTGTAGAACACGCCCTTGCCAATAAGGCCCTCAAGCGTAAAGTTCGTCGCGCGCTGATATTCTACGCCTGCGTTCTTCAAACCGAATGGCATGCGAAGGAATTCAAAATACCCGTCAGTTGTTGAAAAAGCAGTTTTATGCATGTCTTCCGGATTCATGGGTATTTGATAGAGTCCGGAGACGCAATCCATGACAGTGTAGTATTTAGCAGCACCAACGATGTCGAGTATTACGACAATATTGAGTAGCGGGTATGACATTGCTACTGTTTTCACGTTCAGAGGACGGAAATCTACTACAACTCGCCAACGTGGTTTATTATCAGTTAATTGCTTTTTTGGTACGACCCAAAGCGCTGACCAATAGCTACTTCTAGAGTGTCTAATTACACATTTCTCCAGTAACTCATTCACTTATCGATTCACCTCGTCTTTTAGAGCATGCGGCAATCTGTATTGACCCGTGCTCACCAGAATATCATCAGTTGTGGGAATCTAATGAGCTACTAAATTTGTTGTAGTAAGTTCATCACCCTCGAGATAAAACCGATCCGAATTATTTTTTAACAGTTACGCGGCTTGCTGGTATTCTTCCTTTTGCAGCTTATTGATTTCCGTAAGTCCGATTAACTTGGTTAGTCGGTCCAAAAATACAGGTATATCATCATACCGTTTGGATGCCAAAAAAGGTTTTTATAATCTCCTTTACTCCAGTCAAATTCTTGGAAATTGGTATTGTCAAATTGCATTAGGGACTTAAGATTCTCGAACTCCCAATCATGCATTGTATCTATTTTGGATTCCTCGTTATTATACATAGTATTTCTTCGTCGCGTAGAAACTCTAATTTTGTTCTTTCATTTTCGACCATAATGATTTTTCCTCCAAAATCAATAATAGCTTTAGCGCTGTACAAAAAGTCAGATCCTAATATCGCATCGTATGGTATGGCACTGTTATTCGGTATTACTGTTATTGCTGATTCTACGCCTAATATATTAAGGGGACGGCACCGAGTGTAGGCATTAGTAATCCGTCAATCTCTTTTAGAGAAGTTTCGTGCGTTGTGTCGACAATTTCCAATGATGATAGTACTTTTGCTTTAATAACGCTCGCTTCACAACCAGTGTCGATTAAGAATAGTGTTCCTTCGTAATCTAAAAATAAAAATTTATTGTGATTTCCGGTAATTCCATTTCTCGTTGAAACTCCATTCCTAATTCACCGATCAGTTGTTATATATTTCGAGGAGGTACATATATGGTCTCTAAGTAATCTTTTAGAGCTCTAACGGTTTAAACGTTTACCCACGGATCGCCTGTCTCGCCTCCCTGGTTACACGCGACCGTAACAACTTGACGAAGCTTGACTCGCTGGTCGCATCTATGATCTCCAGGGCTTCGTCGCAGTCTTCAAAAAACTCGATTAAGGTAATATTGCGCCTATCGAATACGGGCACTACCGTAAGCGCCTCTTTCAACGGGTTACTCTGAGTAGGTATTTTTACGTGAGTTTGTTTGTTATGTGGTATATGTATACTGAGGTTTTCATATTCCTCTTTTTGCTCGTTATCAGCCGATTTTGCCGTTTGCACGATTGATTCTAGGAAAGAGTTTTCCAAAACTCGGGATCTCATTAGACGGAGAAAAAGGGTCGACGTTGTCGATCTCGTCTGGACAGAATTTATTCTTATCTGCCCAATTTCTAGTGACATGCTATTCAGACATACGTCCTTATTATATAGCTCGTGTCACACAAATTTTCGCATTAAAATCGGTATTATTTGTAGCCTTATAATCGTCACATAAATAATAAATAAAAGAATAATTAAAATTAGAAACCTATTAGTTAAAAATATTTTTAAAACATTATAATGTTAGATAATTAATGCAGGGCTAGTCGACTAAGTAAGTTTCTGACGTCTGTATCGCTTAATCAACCTTACGTGCGTACATAAAATAAAAAAATGAAAGTTAGTTGAAAAAAAATTAGTTGGCAGTGTCTCTACCTACTTCAATCGTTCAGGCTTAATTGCCTAACGACTTCTTCCAAAAGTTCTATATCTACTTCACTGTCGGTTTGTTTTCGGTTTAGCTCTCTAAAAGCACGTGCAGTTATCGCCCAAGTTTTTTCTAACCAAATTTTAAGTTGTTCGTTTTCTTTCTCTAGCTCCTCTATTCGCTTTTCCGCACTTGTTATCTTTCGTAGCAAGACATTAGTGTTTCTGTGTGTCTCCGCACAGGCCTTTTGTAGTTTCTCAATATAAGTGCGATTATTTCGCGACAGCGTTCCGACCGTACAAAGCCCTATGGTGAGAGCTTACTCGCTCTTCTATCGTGTTGCGTTTGTCTTCATTAGGCTAAGGATAATCCCTATTTAACCCTACCATTTAAACGGAGGAGTTTCCCGGTTGGGAAAAAGGATAAAAAAATTTATAAATAATCATTGAATTATTAAATAAATAGTTATTAAGAAAATAAAAAAAAAAACAGAAAAAATTGAAAAAATATGTAAAAGTCTTAATTATTAAAAAAAACGAATTATTAAATTAATTATTAAAATTAATAAAAAAATCTTAATTATTATAGGTAATCTATTTTTATACACACAAAAGAGGGAAATATAAATAATACAAAAATATCTTGATAAAAATTAAAAAAATCGAAATGAATAATTAAACGATTAAATTATTATTATTAAAAATTAGGTTAACAATTATTTATATAGATAAGAAAAAATGGAAAGCAAAAACGAAGAGAATATATTGAAATAAACAATAAAAAATGAAACTTAACGGTAAAATACTAATATTAAAAATTTAATAAATTACGTTTTGTTAATAATAAATTAAAAAATGGAATTATTATTTATGATATAGTTAGGATAAAAAAAGAAAAATAAACCATAAGGAATGTTGGATAGAAGGAAAAATAATCCCAACGCGCTATTATTAGTAGTTTTTTTTTATCTGTATCAATATCTGGGTCTTGAGTCCCCGAATATAATGGTCGTGCAGGGGTGGTATATTCGCCACACGGTTGCCTGGAGGTCGCGATCAGGTAATCGGGCAAGCCCACTTTCTTCCCGCTTGTTCCGCCTCTAAAATTTGGCCGCGAATCAGTAGCCTTTTGTCTCTTTGTAGCTTCTTATGAGCCCGACTTTTCCTCTGTTTATAATTTGAACGCGGCCCTTCCACTATAATAAGAAAAAAAATGATTCTTAAAAAATTTCATCCTAGCTGGATAAAAAAAAATGGGCTCCGAAACTCGTTAAAGAACAAAAACGCACGCGGGCACACAACAGTAATTCTCATAACCTATTTGTTTCTATCCCGGACGAGCCCCCAATTTTTTTTGTGACGTCCAACAGCGTTGGTGTTACACGGATGTAACAACGGCGATTTACTGCCGTTGACTTCCGCTGATTGCCCCCTAGTTTTTTTGCGGGGCGGATCACGAGATTGTTTATTCGCGGCGCTGTATCGTTATTTCGTCGTTCATGAGGGCCACACTTGCGGCAGCTCCAACACGACCGGTTGGATATCAGGAGCAACAACGGATCTGATATCCTCTAGGAGGTAGTAGGGGTGCGAGCTTCCTCGGCCTCCAATCCACCTCACTAGCTATCCGCGCTAAACTTCAAGGTCCAGTGGCAATTTTCTTGTCTGCAAAGACTAGCTTCCCCCGTCCTAAACCTGAGCGCGTGCTTCGCGGATTCGAAAGAAAAACGATGAAAAACAAGATTTAGGTTAACTTACTTTTATTTCAACCGATATATTGCATACAATGAAAACTATTAAGCTATGCGCGGATCGAACACGGCTGGCAGTCTGGATTTTGCGTGTTCGTGGGTCCGTATTTCTACCCGGGCCGCGACGCCGCCGAAATTTTCTCCACGGAAAATTCGGTTGTGGTAGGGAGATGGAAGGGGGCTTTTCATAAAGACAAAGCAGTCTCCATTCATCTCTTATAATTTCTTAAATCTATCTTAGTTTTATATATATATATATATATATATATATATATATATATATATATATATATATTCCAAATAAAACTGAGAAGAATAATTAAAATGGTTATTTATGTTATATATACATATATAAAACGTTATTAAATAATTATACTTAGAAAGATTAATTTTCTACGTGATAAAATGTAGAGAAATAATAATAATAAATATAAAAGATTTCTATTGTCAATATTAATAACAATAAACATAGATAAGTAAAATAATATTTGCTATTTAGTAATTATAAAGACTGGTACAGTATAAAATATAAAATATTTTGATGTAAAAATTCTTCAACGTATTAATTGAAAGTAACTATAAATTGATTAATAGAACTAATTGTAGATTACAAACACATATCTTGCAATATCATAATAGAAAAGTAATTAATACTAATAATAATTATAATAATTGATTATAAACGTATACTATCGAATATAATAGTAAAGCAATTAGAATCTTAAATACTCTGTAAAAATTATAGATCATAAGTACGTAAATAATAATAATGATAATAAGAATAATTATAATTATAATAATTGATTATAAACATATACTCTTGAGTATATAGTAAAACAACCAAAATATGAAATAATTGGCAATAATTATAGATTATAAATATATATTTTACATTATAATGGTAAAAGTAATAATAATCATTAGTAATGATAATAACAATTGTAATAATAATCATAAACGTAGTAATAATAGTAGTACTAATAATAGTATGAATTAACTACGCGCAGATCGACGTTTTCATACTTTATTCTGGAATTTTCTTCTAAATAATATTTTCTTCGGCTCCGGGTTTTCATCATATATTTAAAAACTCGCTGTTAACTTGCATACGTCAAAACTGTTGGTGATATTCGGCGGCCTCTCGGATTTCATACTTTGTATACAAAGGGTTTGTATAAATGACGCACTAGTGCGTCATTCCGCTTTCTTCCTACTTTCCTACGGGAAGATAGCATCGGTGGGGGAGGTAGAGAGGGGCTCAGCTATACGGTTCGGGCCGCATCTGGTCGGACTTTTATTGGGGGAGGGAGGCGTGAGCTACGCAGTTAGTCGCCCATCTACATTGGTCAAGAAAAACTGGATGTTATTCAGCAATTCATCGCTCCGTATCACGCGCAAGCGAACCCAGTGGAGAGAGTCAACAGAAACATCAAATCAATGATTTCGATCTTCATCGGAAAAGATCACCAAGACTGGGACCTCCACCTTCCAGAATTTGCCTTTGCAGCAAACACATACATACATGCGAGTACGAAGGTATCGCATGGTATTCTTAACTTTGGACGTATTCAAAGAGAAGGACCCACGTACCGCAATACATACGAAACAAATCTGAATATAAGATCCCTGACACAAGAAGACTGGTTGAACCGTATGAAATGGTTACCAGCCATTTACTCCCTAGTCAAGAATAATCTGACTAAAGCCAGTAATAAGCAGGTTCACTACTATAATAAGAACAGAAGACAGGAAATTTTCAGCACCGACAACTTGGTATGTCGACGTAATCACGTATTATCGTACGGTTCCGACAATTTTACGACCAAATTGGCGCCGAAATACATAGCCCTATGTCGCGTCATAAAAAGAATTTCTCTTGTTATTTATGAATTGGAGGATGTAGTCGGCAGGAGGCGAACGATAGTACACGTTTCTGACGTGAGGCATTATCACTCTCCTACCGATCTTCCATCTCTTCCCACAGGTACCATCTAAGATGTTCAAAGCAATAAGACGCGGCTGAGGATTATATTGCTCAATAGAGAGCACCGCATTGCGCAAACCCGGGGACGCGCATACTCCCGATCATATGGTCTCCGACGAAGAGATACAGAAGAAACGCTCAACAGGACATTTTGCCGGGAACGGACCGGCAGAAGAGCAGATGTCAATGCTCAATGTGCAGACGCCATAAAAGAGGTAGAAAATTTCTGGGCTCAAACCGATCTCATTGGGTTTAGCCCTGACTCAACCCAAGAAATCGACGCTGATTAGGAATGACCTATGGTCAAGAAGCCGTTGGATGAAAATTCGTTTGCTCTATTTCTGCTAGACACGAACAACCCCCTATCAGACAATAAAGAGTCGCAAGATCCCTCCCATCCAATCCCTATAAAACCATATCAGCTGCTGAGACGCCCCATCATGAGGAAGGCAAAGAATATGGATTTAATTTATAATCCTTTCACAAAATCATATAACGATCTGGGAGAGAAAATTGCGGTCGTTAGTGAATCCGACAGCAACGACTCGCAGAGAATGGGTCCGTTGGAGCCATCCAACAGAAGATTATCGTGCATTAGATACCAGCGGACGCTATCCCGTAATAACATAATATACTAATGTAATGAGAGTCATACAGACGTTATTTGTAATCACCAGCATAGAATCTGAAATAGAAATTACTACTAAAAAGTAAAATAAAAATTAAATTAAATAAAAAATATATAAGCAAGTTAAGAGTTAAGTAAATTTTATTAGAGTTTAGATCTTGAAGATGAACTGGAACTGTTCGAAACGTCGGAAATGAAAAGTAAATTTAAATTTAAGCTGGGAGCAGGAAGAGGAGAAGAAGGACTTGTAGAAGTTGACCAGGTTCACAACCCCTATTCCCATCGCCACAGCCTTTCTCTCTCTCTCTCAAAAGAGTATGAAAGAGTATGAAAAAGTACGGAAAAAGTATGAAAACTTTCATATTCGGTAGAAGATTTGATAACCATTTCTTCTTCTCTCGACCCTTCACGTATATTTTCTGTATTCCAGCACAACAAATCTCCAATGTACTTTGCAGACTATGATAAGGGATG
Source organism: Sycobia sp. Sy_11 (assembly GCA_018907035.1). Lineage (NCBI taxonomy): Eukaryota > Metazoa > Arthropoda > Insecta > Hymenoptera > Epichrysomallidae > Sycobia > Sycobia sp. Sy_11. The sequence continues at coordinate 4,140,586 of JACCIC010000027.1, read as the reverse complement.
TCGCCATATTCCCAATCTATGACATGGTAATAATTGCGTTCGAGCCAGTCTATTGTTTTTTTCAGCCCATGCTAATTTATGCTACGGAAATAGTGGTTGAGAGAGTTACGAAATAGGAGGTGCACCTCCTTCCAAACACAGAAAACTGAGTTCTTTTAAAACAAAAGCTTGCGGTCCTTTTATCTGGAATCCCTGTATGTCGCAGAAGAACACTTTATCTTCCGGATATTGTAGAATATTTTTTCTAAACATTACTTCGTATTCTCGCACTCTAGTCATTTTAAAATTTTATATATTAATTTTTATAGGCAAAAATGATGATTAGGAATCATAGTTTCATACTTATGCCTTCATTTTTATAAGGTTTCTTTCCTCCTCCTGAAATGACTGCTCTGCTACAATTGGTTGATTCAAGAAAATCAAAGATAGATTCTATTGGATGAATGGAGATTGCATTTTCGTTATAAGTCAATTCATCCTCTCCATTCTGAGAGAAGTCACTTACGATCGACTGCAGGAGAAGGAAAAGGGCGTAACAGTAAAATTCAGATGGTCGTAAAACGATACACACCTCCTTGCTCTGTAGGATTTCACGTTTACGATTGGATGTTCAAGGAGAAAGTAGATGATTTACATGAATGTACTAAAACGTTGATATTTGATTGACTCTAGGCAGATAATACATACTTTCTTCTCATTCTAACACGTTATTGAACGTTTTCTATATAAATGCTATTTTCCTTACACTTCTGCTTCCCCTTCTCTATATTTTAATTTTCTTTAAAAGCGAGACAATATCTTGAAGGAACACAATTTCTATACGTCAATCAAATAAGTTTAGTTTCATCTTTTTTATTTTTTCATCTGTGATCAATACGAGTGTGTTGTATTGTATCAGTGTTTTATTTTTGTGTCTTACTTTCATCAGCCAGGAAATAAGCATTATTAACTGAAGATTGAATATATTTTATTAGTTAACGTAAAGTAAGATGGCTATTCTTTGGTCTATTGAATTTCAAGCGAAAAAACTTCGTAATATTTATGAACGTCTCAGTGAATTAAGCATGCACGAACTCGAGAATTATTTATCAATAACTGAACAGGATATGATAAATTTCATGGAATTTGGCAAAATACAAGGTCTCTCTCGAGTAGAAAATTAAAAATGTTTAACATGTTTGATACATTTTTCATGTTTACAAGCAGGTTTCCGTTATCATCTTGATAGTGCAGTGCCAGTTGGAGGTAACCAGTCTAAGCACTAACGAGTCAGCTAAAGTTGAATGGCGAGATATTTAATCTGCTTTTAAAAATCGAATAAGAACAGGCTTTGTTGTTAATTTAAAACATCTGGACATTCTAAGTTTCTTGGTCGACGCACAGAAGGTATTTGAGGATAAAGTTAGAGCTTGCTTCCAAGAATATACTGCAATAAAAGTAAATTCTGATTTTATATCAGAGTTTTCCATGTAGAAAAATTGAGAAGAAACAACAGACATTAAATATTTCACAACTGTGAGTGCTACATGTCTACCGATTTAAAAAAAATGGTATGAGGAACATATATATAAGGAACCACTTCTTAAATATTTAGAAGAATTTCAGGATAAAGATTCCGGATGAACATTAAAATGTATTATCAATTTGTCCATAAGTATGAAAAAATTTTCACGTTACAAGAGAAGATCATATATTCCTCTTCCTAAGTTCATAGCATCAAAAAGAGCATGTACCAATGCTCATAACATTGATAATCAATGCTTCAAATATGCTATTCTTTCAGCATTACATCGAAATGACAAAAATCCTCAAAGAGTTCATAATTATGATAAATTTGCAAACGAGTTTTTAGATAGAGAACTTTGGTGATATAGGATTTCCTGTAAAACTGAAAGATGTTTGTAAATTTGAAAAGTGGAATAATATTTCAGTAAATGTTTATATGCTTAGGAAGTGCGAATCGAAATATGAAATATCGCCTTGTCGTATTTCAATAAATAAGAAGGAGGCACATGCCAATCTTCTCCTCATTCAAGATTTCTAGATAGACGATTATGAAGAAAACAATATTCTAGACGATAATGGAAGTGTGCCTAAATTCCATTATGTTTCAATTAAAAGTATATCCAGACTTCTACGATCACAAGTGAGTAGGATTGATAAAAAATTATACCATTGTCAAAAATGCTTGCAACATTTTTATAGTGAGGAAAGCCTACAAAATCATGAAAATTTTTGTAAAAATATAAACGATTGTAGAATAAATTTACCAAACTCATCGAAAAACATTTAAAAATTTGAAGATTATAATAAAAGTAAAAAAGTACCATTTGTAATTTACGCTGATTTTGAATGTTTATTAAAACCTACAGAAAATGAGAATGCTTTTCAACTTCATGAAGCCTACAGTATAGGTTTCTATTTAAGATGTAGCTTTGACCACAAACTATCCGCTTAGAAATCATATAGAAAGAAAAGTCCAGACGAAGAGACATCTGCACAATGGTTTATTTGTGAACTGAAATCAATTGGTGGGCAGATTGATTATCTCTATAATAATCCAAAACCAATGAAACTCACAGATCTTGAAAAATTAACTTTTCAATTGTTGACCGATTGCCATATATGCCATATATATCAAGAGTATAAATTTATCTCATATTTCTTCATGAGGTTTTGAAAGTGTGAATTGTAAAATTCTTTTCCTTGATCGGTTGGTAGATTTAATGTCATTCTTCCATGTTTCAGTATCGTATTCATAGACAGAGTAACATTATTACCCCTATTTGACTAGTGATTAAGAATCGAAAGCCTTTATTTCATCTATACTAAGTATATCATATTTTCTTCGCTTATACCTGCGACGAGCGGGTTTGCGTAGGTCTTCAACCACTTTGTGTCGTACTTCATGTTGACTTTGCCTTTGGTGATTTTTTCGATGTATTACCATACTATACCGTTCACATTAATAACCATTTGTGAAACTTTATCTCTTAAACGAGTACGTGAGTTACTAAGAGTTTTCAATTTCGATTCTAGTTCTGATTGATACTATTCGGTTTTCATAAAATTTTTATCGAAATTACTCATTCTTTCTTCCAATTTAAATCGCTTTTCATTATGTGCATAATATTTTTGATAAAGAATTTTGAATTTCTCTTCTGTTATCAAGCCATTTTGTTCATGATATTTTTCATTTCCTTTTAGAACTTCATAAATTTTTAAAGATACAGTATTTAGTTCCTGCTGCAAGATTGGATATAACGTTTTTACACAAATTGCATCAGTATCTGCAGTAGCATCATCAACATTACAAAGTCGATTATTTTTTATATCAAAATTACCATATGCTGTAAAATTGTATCTAATGCCGGGATGACTTCGACTTCCCTTCGAGTCTTTCAAATTTCTTCCAAATAAGTCGAGACTCATGATGATACTGATTGAAGAATAGACGAATGTATATTAATATATATATATATCCTATTTCACGCAGTTGCTCAATAATTGAATGGATTTCATTGATATGATTGTTATCTTCAGCTGATTTTTCAGCAATTAGTAATCTTAGTGTCTCAACAAGCTCATTCGAATCATCCCAGTACACTAACTCTATTGAAGAATCTTTTTCTGCTATTTTACATTAATGTATGTGACCTCCTCCTTCCTTTTTTGTATTACTAGCACTGTTGCGAAACATCGGTGCAATGATGTTGAAATATTTTCTACTCTTCGATGAGCGTATAGATTCATCTTTACTATGTTTTTTCCGGTGAGCACTTGTTACTTCTAGAATACTGCAATAATCTAGAATTTACGATCTGCTGGACTTATTAATGTGTCGTCTGGTTCTTTTTTAATAATTAGCTCCATTAGTCCATTACTTTTAGGATAAGTTAAATCTCACTTTTATTTTCTTATTATCAAATATAATTTCAGAATCACCAAGCATGTATGTGCCTCCAATGTTTCTTACTACATTGTATGCTATCGAATTTACTGCGGCTTTGATCTAAAATATTAGTTTTAACATTATCTTTATGCATAGATTTGAATGTCGAATTCATCATTGCGTTATCTAATGAGGCAAAATCATCATCGAAACCATAATCTTTTATGGAAGTTGAGTGAATATTATTATCTAACATAAAATTCATCTTTTTTCGGGATTTAGTTGGTTTGTTAATGCTGCGATCATCCGAAATGAGATTAGAAGACGGTAAACTGTTCGATTCGACAAGATTTTCAAGTGGTGTAATGACAGGTTTCAATGTATATCCTACAACTTTTTCGAGATACTCTCTCTCTCCTGTTTCAATAGTCCAGATTTTCTTTTAATAGCTTTAAGAGCGTGCAACAGCTCGTTAAGGATATTCTTTTCTTTCTCAAAGTGCGACATGGTGTCGTGTTGCTGTGTAAAATTGAACTGAAAATTTAAGATTTTTTAAATTTCTTTTTATTGCAAAACAGTCAAAGCCTTTTCTACCATCTTCGTTTTATCTTTATCAATAAGAGCAAATCCATATTTATCATTTTTCCAGCATTCAGAATAAAGACTTCGAAATTCGTTGAAAGAAAGATTAGTATTGACATGTTCAAATATGTTTTAAATTCACACCATGTTGTCGATAAATTACTAACATATGAATATTATCTCTAATAAAATGTTTTGGTATATGAGCATATGACTGACACAGGTAGAAGCAATCTACACTTTTATGTCTCCCCATACAGAAAAACACTCTGACGTTATCTTGCTTCTCACAAGCTACATCATCAAAAATCATAATTGAATTGTGCAATGCTTCATCTGGTGATATTACAGATTCATGTTCAATAAACGGGAAATAGGAGTATATAATAATTTAGGAATATAATAATTTAAACCTTGTCATACCTAATAATGAATACGCAATACTGTATAACATGTATGCAAATTCTCAAAAAACATACTATACAAGTGATCCTCAACCACTGCTTTCAACAAAATAGTTTCTCGAGAATGAACCTCGCATAGTTACTGATTGCTCACGACAAAATGAATCTCTAAAGAGTAATTCTGTGGATGTACGTTTAGAATTTGAGGCGAAAGAGCCGATTTCCAGCCAATACTACAGCTTATTGCTTGATTTTGCACGATCGCATAATTCAGTATAATCCCATCAATGGATATGTGAGAAAGGTTATTTAAATAGATTATTAAAAAAAAAGGTAGTTGACTTTGCTATAGGCATCATGGCACATAAAGGAGAATGTATATCCCCTCTCCTCCCGACTTTCCTCAAAACACAAGGTGAAAGTCTATAAATATTTTACTGCATCTAAATAAAATTACTATACATAAGATTCCATTTTGTCTTGTTCGAGGACTCTTCGAGAAGATGCTTCTTTAGTTTTATAATTAATTTTATATTTGTAGATTGGTCATTCTTTATATTGATTAAATGTCTATTTGTAATCCCTTATGAGTTTTTCATATTGATAATTACTCCATGGCTTGTATTGTTTTCTGTTTATGATTTGATTTTATGTATTGATTCGTTAGCGACTTCAGATAGTCTATAAGTATTTTACTGCACCTAAAGTTTCCTTACTTCTAAAGTATACTATGTCCTCAGCATGAACTAAATGGGGCTCAGTATACTTTTTATGAGAGGGAAGTGTGCTCGAATTCCTATGTGCTCGAACGTGGCGATAGCAGGATGGATCTATAGTTTGGATCTCATTAGAGCCGTCCGTAATTTAATTAATACTGAGTATTGAGTATGCCAGTTTTTTATGCAATCATTTTCATAATATTAAGTTTCTTTACGCAGTTATTTTTAAGATATTTAAGATATTCCAATTAATTCATTGGACAATCGAATGCAAGTCTGAGTAGTATCATCTTGCGAATAATTGACAGCTTTTGTTTGCCAAGATTTAAGGTCACAATCAATGATTTTATTTGTCAAAAAGATGGTAATTGTTGATTTAGAGTGAGGGAACTGATATCTGCATTCATTTGAGAATTTGATTAGTTTACTTAAAATAATTTATTTAAGAATTTGTGTTGCATTGACGTTTTTGTCAGAAACAAAAATTGTGTAATCGTCGGAAAATATTCTATGAATTACAGTAGGGATAATAATGTTAGAGATTGCATCTATAGCCACGATAAAACGATTCCATTTGAAATTTAGTAGGGTTCTAAATACTTTCTATTAACACGGAATTTGATTGTTGTATTTTTCAAAAAGCTGTTAATGAATTATAACATGTTGACAGCAATAATGTGTTATAAGTATAAGTAGTATTTTTCTGTTTCAGAACATATCGCATTTTTTTAAATATAACTGCAAATCGCTATTAAGTATTGTTTGTTATTGAATTTCCAAATGTTCAACTAAAGAGTGACTAAAAGGTCATTTATAAACTTGAATTGTCGGAATCCACATTGACTGTCTTGAATTACATTATTTTCGTCTAAAACCCACTGGAGTCTCTTATTAATAATTTTCTCTAGGACTTTAGATACAGAAAATTCCTGCTATGGGTGTATAACCCTCTGTAATACATTGATTTTTATCTTGTTTGGGAATTAGTATTATGGTTGCATTTAGTAAATTTTTTTGAAAAATATTTTTTGTTCATATGACATTGTAAATTTTCAATAAATAGATTACAGCTGTTTCGGATAATTATTTGAGCATTATGTTAGGTACGTTATCTGTTTTTGGACTAGAATTGTTGCAAGCATTGAAGGTATTAGTTAATTCATGGAATGTTATCATTTGATATTTTTAATGTTATGTATTGATTTGATTTATATTGGTTTTTTCTTTAAATTTTAACAATTTAGGTGCAAAATTTGAAAAATTTCTTGCCAACGTTGCAGCGAGTATTTTAGCTATTTCTTTGTTGTCAATATTATTGTGTTGGACTATTCAATCACTGTAATCTGTGTATATCAATTTTATGCTTTGTTGGCTTCGATTTCGTTCCATATTTTTGAAATTGTCATACTGCTTTTAAAAGCAGATACAAAATTACTATACGTAAGATTCCATTTTGTCTTGTTTGGGGACTCTTTGAGAAGATGCTTCTTTAGTTTTATAATTAATTTTATATTTGTAGATTGGTGATTCTTTATATTGCTTAAATGTCTATTTGTAATCCCTTATGAGTTTTTCATATTGATAATTACTCCATGGCTCGTATTGTTTTCTGTTTTTGATTTGATTTTATGTATTGATTCGTTAGCGACTTCAGATAGTTTATATTATTCGAAATCCTTTTAGTTTACTTTACTACTATTATTTTTGTCTAGTTTGTCAAATTGAGGGGTCTGAGCCTCTATTTTCAATATCATTAATTATTGAAAAGTGGTTTCTTCTATAGAGATTCGAGATTTCTCTACTAAAATTTGTCAGTGTTAATCGTTAACATTTTGAAGTCAATTTCACTCATTTTAGTATTTGAGATATTAAAATCAGTACAATTTGTGGAATTTAGAAGTGATATCTTATGCGCCAATAATAGATTTTCGACCATTTCGACTTTTACATCGATTTTATAAGAACGCTACAGTCTATATTGAATATTGAAGGCAAGAACAATAAAAAATGGCTTAGACAGTTGACTTATTATGTTAGAAATGTCGTGTACAGCTATATAATAACTGCTTACATCTTTAGATTACAGATACGCAATTACATCGTGTATAGTATTACGGATGTAACAATTGCTTTTAGATTACTGTTAATATTTAGTTCTATGTATTCTAAATATTTCTAATTTAATGATGCGGTCTCTCCGCTCGCACTAAGGCAATTTACTTATTGTTATGTATAATGTTGTAGCCAGAAGTGCTGCGAACATTTTTTTTTAATTAGTCTCTTCTATGCAGATGTGAGCTGAATTTGTGCAAAAATAGAAGATGTGAGATAAAACCATTTATATTTCATTATATAATTTAAATCATTTTTATTTGTACATTACGAGGGTGGTCCTAGAAGTACCTGGCTCAACAAATAAAACTCAAAAATTTTGGAAAAAAATATATTTATTTTTTAACATAATCTCCTTTTAACTCTATAGTACACTTTTCTTAGCGATGTTCAATAAGTTTGATACGCTTTATATAATAAGAATTGTCAAGCTCCTCGTAATAGCTATTAACTGCCGACATCACCTCTTCATTGCTGGAAAATCTTTGACCAGCGAACCATTTTTTCAAGTCTGGGAACAAATAATATCAGGTATGTGAATAAGTCTTTCCCGTTTTTTTTTCAAATTTTGAGCCTTTATTGTGAAAAAATGGTTACAAATGAATTATTGAAAGTATTGGCCATCGCTAGCTACAACTTTTTCCCATCTTTCTGGCAACATACGAATCCCGTTGCGAAAAAATTCGACCGGTTTGGCCTCTATCCAGTCATCCACCCATTTTTTGGCTTCCTCGTAGGAATGAAAGTGCTGGTCAGCCAGGCCATGCGTCATCGATCTGAAGAGATGGTAATCAGACGGAGCAACGTCTGGACTATACGGCGGGTGGGGTAGGACTTCCCATTTGAGCGTTTCTAAGTATGTTTTCACCGGTGGTGCAACATGTGGGCGAGCATTGTCATGTTGCAAAATAACTTTGTCGTGCCTGTCGGAGTATTGTGGCCGTTTTTCTCGCAGTGCGCGGCTCAAACGCATCAATTGTCGTCGATAGACCTCGCCTGTGATCCTTTCATTCGGTTTCAGAAGCTCATAGTAAACCACACCTAGCTGGTCCCACTATATACAGAGCATGAGCTTGGCGCCATGAATATTTGGCTTGGCCGTCGATGATGATGCATGGCCGGGTAGTCCCCATGGTTTTCTTCGCTTCGGATTATCGTAACGTATCCACTTTTCATCGCCAGTCACGATACGATGCAGAAAACCCTTTTTTTTATGTCGCTGAAGCAGCTGTTCGCAAGTGAAAAAACGCCGTTCGACGTCTCTCAGCTTCAGTTCGTACGGCACCCAATTTCCTTGCTTTTGGATCATACCCATGGCTTTCAAACGCTTGGGAATGGTTGTTCGGTCAACTCCCAATGCTTCAGCAAGTTCTTCTTGCATTTGACAAGAATCTTCATCAAGCAAAGTCGCCAATTCTCGATCTTCAAAGATTTGCGGCCGCCCGGAACGCTCCTTGTCTTCCACGTCGAAATCACCGCTTTTGAAGCGTCGAAACCATCCGCGAACACTTGAATCATCGACACAACCTTCTCCATAAGCCTCCTGAAGCAATCGATGCGTCTCGGCAGCAGATTTCTTCAAATTGAACCAATAAAGTGAAACTTCCCGCAAATGACGTCGACTCGGCTCAAATTTCGACATTTTCACGATATCAAAAATTTATGATGCGAAAAAATTTTAACTAATGTGTTAGTATGGAATTGTTGACATATGAATAAGCTTTGATTATGACATATGTAACCATTGAATACTCGCACAGTATTGGTGGCGCCATCTCTTGCAAAAAACGGGAAAGACTTATTCACACTCCTAATAATCCCAGGGACCTAAATCTGTCGAATAGGGTGTATGAGATAGCAATTCAATCTTTAATTAATTAATTTTGGTGATTGCAATAATGGATGTGTAAGCTAGTGCATTGTCTTGATGGCACAACACTGTCTTCTTAGCCAAATGTGACCGTTATAGCTTGATTTTTTCGCTCAAACGTTGCAATAAGTTCGAATAATACTCGCCTTTGATAGTTTTTCCTTTTTCATGATAGTCAATGAAAATTACCCACACGCATCCCAAAAAACCGGCGCAATAAACTTGCCTGCAGAACGATCTTTGCCTTCTTTGGAGCCGGCTCTCGTTTTTGAGTCCATTGTTTTGATTGTTCTTTTGTTTCGGGTGTGAAGTGGTAAACCCATGTTTCATCCATGGTTATGAAACGGCGCAAATATTCGGCTTTATTTTTGTGAAACATTACCAAACACTCAACTGAAATATCTTCACGACACTGTTTCTGTTCCATGTTAAGCAAACGCGGTATCCATCTTGCGCACAGCTTTGTCATGTTGCAATTTTCAGTTGATATGCGATGTACCGCATTTTTTGAAATGCCTCACGTGTCAGCTACCTCGCGCACTTTCAGTCGATGATCATCCTGTATCGCTTTGTGGATTTTCTTCAACATTTCTGGAGTCGTCACCTCGTTTGGTCGACCAATGCGATGCTCGTCTTTGCAGTTCGTATGGCCTCGTTTAAACTCTGCTACCCAAGATTTTACTGCTGCAAACGAAGGAGCTGTCTCACCCAAAGTAGAGTCTAGTTCAGCTTTTATATTGGTTGGGCTGAGGCCTTTCAAATAAAAGTATTGTAACACATAAAGATGACGAATTTTTTCCATGTTTACAAGTTCACTGAAAACGTTCACTATTGATGGATGTCAAACAAATACTAAACATTATGGCGTTTTCAAACTAGAGATATCTACTTTATAGATTGTATACTTTTTAATACAGTGGTATTTTTTTAGCAACTATCGCCATATCTAGGTCAGACTAGGTAATTCTGGGACCACCCTCGTATAGGGCAGGTATGATGAAGTTTCACTATTAGATGCGTCTGAATTTTTTACGCTACTTAATAGGAAATTTATTTTTAATGGTACTATTTCTTAGATTAGGGTTTATTTTTATTTGTATAAAAGCAGAGAATATTTCAGAATTCGTATTATATCTATTAATAAAATTTTTTAGGGTTTTAACTCCTTTTGTATTTTCAAGTAAACTTTTAAAAGCAATGTACTTAATTATAATAAGATTTTACATCATTTTTCATAGCTATCAGACCTTTTATAGCTCATGTATTATATAACTGATGATTGAGAAAACTGTGCGAATTCAAGGGCATTGTGAAGCCTGTATATGCGTGCACTTTGTACTTAAGCATTGCATGCTTTAATAAAGAAACTCTAATAAAGAAGGTGCTCATTTAAGCATCTATGCCAGTTCGTAAAAGAAAACCGGATCTTGCGCAGACTAGAATACGATGACAGTGCGTACGTCAATAAGGACACGCACGTGTCGCAGCTGTTGGCGGCCGTGTTCCTCGGCGAGAATTTCTTGGAGGAGTTTAGCTTCGCTTATTCTGAGCCTCAAGACATTCCCATGGGAAACGGATATCCATGATCAGAGCTTAAGAAGAGTCACTCCATCAGGCGCCTCCGTGTAAACCACAATCCTTACGCAGAGGACGTTCTGTGGGATATGACCACCAGAGATCCCCGCCTCGAGGTATGCGAGATCCTGAGAATCAAGAAGCCGAAGAACTTCCACAACCTCGTAATAAGGAACAGGCTGGGGAAGATAAAACACGTATTATCGAGCGTGGTATTGTAAATAACGTACTTAGGTACAACACGTTTAGAATAAGAATAAATAAATACGCGTTCGAACTTACCCCAGGCCTGGGGCGCGAGATCACGCACAAAGGGGTGTATTGTCAAGAACGGGGAATGCGTAATTATTTTTAAGGATTAGACCAGCGATTACGCCGCCCTGTAGAAGCTGCAGGTTGAACCGCAGGTGTCGTAACACAGATTAAGATAAATTTAAATCTTCGTACAAAAAGATGTATGTATTGTAACATAAGCACTTTGGTGAGAGCTAGTTTGTGCTCCGGCTCAACGCGCCTCGGCCCCGATCGCTCAGCACGCCGTCGGGTTCTTTTCACCCCACCAAAGGCTATGTTCGATTCGTTTTAACTTGCATAAATGAGTGGCTCCGGCTCAACCCGCCTCGGTCCCTAGTCGCTCAACGCGCCACTAGGTTCGTTTGTACAAGATAATTTATTTTTAATTTTACGGCGTGTACTATACTTTGGCCCACGCTCAACACGCCTAGGCCCTTGGTCTATCAACCCGCCACCAAGTTTGTTCTAGTACACGCCGAACCCGCGAAATCCAATTCTCACTCTCGCTCAACCCGCCAGAGTTTGAATTGGATTTTATTTAATTTATTTGCAATTTTTAATTTTCTTTTCGTTGCTGGATTCGGGATCTAAATAAAGTTCTATTTATTAAATAATAAACAATTTGATTTAACAAAATTTAATAAAAAAATGATTAACAGAATTATAAAAAAAGAAACTAATTAACTATTTTATTTTTCGACCATTTGATAGCTTAGCCGCTACTCTCGAGTTGTTTTGTCGCGCTATTATCCGCTGTAACAAATAAAAAAAAAATCATAAAATATATTTATTTGATGATGTACAAAATTAAAATGATGATCCCACGGCAGGGGGAGCGCCGAAGGCTTCGTGGGGCGGCGCGGCGCGGGGATAAAGCGCCGGCAGCGGCGAGGATGAGCGAACGCTCTCGGGCCGCAGGCGGCTGGAAGAGCAGCGGCGAGCGATAATTTTAAGTTAGAATTAATTTTTAATTTTGTACATCATAAAATAAATATATTTTATGATTTTTTATTTGTTACAGCGGATAATGGAGTGACAAAACAAGTCGAGAGTAGCGGCTAAGCTACCAAATGGCCAAAAAAAAATTAAATAGTTAATGAGTTTCTTTTTTTATAATTTTTGTTAATCATTTTTTATTAAATTTTGTTAAATAAATTTGCTTATTATTTAATAAATAGAAATTTATTTAGATCCCGAATCCAGCAACGAAAAGAAAAAAAAATTACAAATAAATTAAATAAAATCCAAATCGAATTCTGGCGGGTTGAGCGAGAGTGAGAATTGGATTTCGCGGGTTCGGTGTGTATTAGAACAAACTTGGTGGCGGGTTGAGCGACCAAGGGCCTAGGCGTGTTGAGCGTAGGCCAAAGTATAATACGCACCGTAAAATTAAGAATAAATTATCTTGCACAAACGAACCTAGTGGCGCGTTGAGCGACTAGGGGTCGAGGCGCGTTGAGCCGGAGCATGAACTAGCTCTCACCAAAGTGCTTATGTTACATGGCGCCCGAACAGGCGAAATTCATGGACACAGTCGTACTTAAATTAATACTATTGAAACTAAAAATTTGAAAAATCCTTATTAAATTTTGAATTTTGATATATTGAACGAAATTATTTGCTGGATGGGATATTTAGAGTAGATTGCAATATTATCAATAATCGAATAAAAACAATGAAGGTCTCGTGGATATATAAGCTTCGTAGGGAACAGTTGCTTATAGAGTTAGCAAAATTCGATTTAAGTTTAAACGGTAATGTTGTTCAACTCCGGCAGAGATTGGTTCGATACGTAAGTCAATTCCGGAATTTTTTGATGATAAGCCAGACGACGCGCCGGATTACGTAGAACAGCACGATAAGACGGCCGATGAGCAGCAATTGCTCACGGAGAAATTGGAAAATACATCGTCTCCACTATTAGGAGAAAATAATATACTTTTAGCACCTAATCAAGTCATGGCGAATATTCCAATTAATTCGGCGGCAAAAATAGCCGACCCGATGAGAAAATGGAATTGTCATTTCGACGGGAAAAATGTTTACGCATTCCTGTAAAGAGTTTCGGAATTGCGTGCCGTCTACGGCCTAACAGACGCACAATTGTTGCAGGGCTTACCGGAATTATTAAAAGGCGACGCGCAACAATGGTTTTGAAATTTTGCCAGGGATATCACGTCGTGGGAGGGATTGCAGAAATTAATGAGAGAATTTTACTTACCTCCAAATGAACATCAACAGTTGGATAGACAAATAATAGATCGAAAACAAAAATCGAAGGAATCGATTTTAGATTACGCGAACGCTTTATGTACGTTAATGAGACGTCGCGAAGGTTAAGATATTCGTACACAAATAGATAATTTGTACGAAAATATGTTACCTGAATTGCAATTATATGTTGCAAGAGAAAACATAGCTTCTGTAAGCGATTTAGTGCGGAAGGTGGAAATCGTTCGCGAAAAATTAAATAGAATGGAAGGAGATAGAACAAAATCAACTTCCGAAAATCATCTATCATTCGTGAAACCACGAAATGCAATTATGGTATTTACAACGTCGTACAATGTTGCTGGCGTTGTAAGCAACAAGGCCATATACGTTTCCAATGCAAAAACGCGAAAAAGAAAATTTTGCACCCGGTGTGGCAAAGACGGCGTATTTTCGCGCGATTGCAAATGCCAAAAGCCGGGAAACGAAATCGCGGCTGGAACATCACAGGCCCGGCCGACCAACAATTAGATTTACGCTATTTTGTAATAGTAAAAATAGGCCAAAAGAAGTATAAAGCATTAGTTGACACAGGTTCAGTTAATTCTTTTATACGGCCGGACGTGGCGAACCATTGCATAAATAAATGCAATTGAACTGCGGTAGAAAAATCCAAAGCAGCAATACTGGCAAACGGTGCATATATATCCGAAATGAAAGGGATAAAAGGCACAGTCAAGATAAAAAATTATTACGTAAATCAAGAATTTTACGTAATGAATAAATTAAGTAGTAAAATTATCCTAGGAATGGATATTTTAACTAAATTGGACATCGACGTTTCATTGAAAGGCAAAAAACTTAGAAATAGTAATATATTTATAAATCAAATTTCAAGTATTCAGAACCAAACAGGATTGCAAGAGTTACCAAAACAGCAAAACAAAGATTTAGAAAAATTTATACATACGGAAATGGAAAAATTTAATTTTATTAAAGGGGCTACGCCTTGTGTGAAACATGAAATACGACTGACGGACACTACGCCTTTAAAACAACGTTACCGAGCTAGAAACCTGGCAATGCAAAAAATTATCAACGAGGAAATTGATAAAATGATAAAGGAGGGCATAATACGACCGTCCGAAAGCTCATGTAAGTAAGCCTCTTACGGCTTTTACAGTGCCAGGACGAGGCCTTTATGAGTTCAATGTAATACCTTTTGGTTTACATACTGCCCCAGCAACGTTTCAGAGACTTCTCGATACAATTATTACACCCGATATGGCACCAAATGCATTTGCATATCTTGATGACATAATTATCGTCACCGAGACATACAAGAAATATAAAGAAATGCTAAAGACAGTCTTTGAAAGGTTGCGGGCTGCCAAATTAAAGCCGAATCCAGAAATATGCAAATTTGCAAGATCACAACTTACGTATCTGGGACACGTGGTTGATGCACAGGGAATTCGAATTATACTTTTAAAGAAGAAAACAGAATGGACATGGACACAGGATCAAGCAACGGCTTTTGAAGAGATAAAGAAAAACTTAACGGAAGCTCCTGTTTTGGCATGTCCAAATTGGAATCTGCCTTTTGTCCTGCAAACAGATGCGAGTTTACTTGGTCTAGGCGCCGTGCTAACATAGATAGACGGAGAATAAGACAACGTTATTGCATATGCCAGCCGCACACTAAATCCAGCAGAAAAAAATTATTCCGTCAATGAATTGGAATGTTTAGCTGTGCGGTGGGGCATATGGAAAATGCGCCCATATCTAGAAGGTTATCCGTTTAGGGTAGTAACGGATCACCAATCATTAAAATGGTTGGAGAAGTTAGATAATCCATCAGGAAAGTTAGCACGATAGGCACTGGAATTAGCTCAATGGGATTTCGATATACAGGTTTGAAAAGGGACAGAACACAACGTGGCCGGCATACTATCACGGGATCTAGTCGAAATAAATGCGATATCGAAAACGGAAAATAAATGGTACGAGAAAACTTATAAATCGGTATCAGAAAATCCGAAAGATTTTCCGGATTACAGGATAGAAAGCAATAGATTGTATCGGCACATATTACACACGCTTGATTTTAATGAAACAAATGAACTAAGCGAGTGGAAAATATGTATAAATGATTCAGAAAAACAGTGAATATTGAAAGAAAACCACGATGATCCCATGGCAGGACATTTAGGAGTAGCTAAAACTTTAGCAAAATTAGCTAAAAGCTACTACTGGCCAGGCATGTTCCGTGAAGCCACATTGTACGTACGCGCGTGTATAAACTGCCAAAAGCATAAAGCACAGCAGTCAGCCCCGGCGGGAAAAATGCACGCGACAAATGTAACACAGTCATGAGAGATGGTCTCTGTTGATTTGGTGGGGCCTCTCCCACGATCGAATAACGGACATATTATGCTTCTTGTAATGCAGGATCGATTAACGAAATGGATCAAACTACGTGCATTACGAAAAGCAACGGGTGCTGCCATAGAACGAGCAATCCAAGAACAAATTATATTACGTTTTGGATGCCCGCAAGTAATAGTGAGTGATAACGGTAGACAATTTCTTTCGAATGAGTTTCGCCAAATATTAAAAAATGTGAAAATTACTCATCGAACTACGCCACCGTATTCACCCCAGTGCAATCCTGTAGAACGGTAAATCGCACTGTAAAATCTATGGTAAAACAGTACATAGATACGTCCCAAAAAACATGGGATAATTATTTAAACGAAATTTCATTCGCATATAACACAGCCATGCACGATAGCACGGGTTATACGCCAGCTTATTTAAATTTCGGACGAGAGCTAAGCGCACCAGGTAGCCTGAAACAAGAAATAGGACAGCGTTCAAAATCAAAAGCAGAAGAAAGAATAAGGAATATTCAAGAAGCACTTGAGCTCGCCAAAATAAAAGCGGCACAGTCTTTCTCACGACAGAGAAAATATTATGACTTACGCCGACGTGATTGGCAGCCACGTGTTGGCGAACAAGTCCTGAAACGTCAACACATACTGTCAAGCAAGGCAAATCAGCTCAATGCAAAACTTTGCGAAAAATATAGTGGGCCATTTGCAATAATGAAGAAAGTTTCCCCAGTCATATTTAATCTGCAAGGGGCAGATGGGAAACTAATAGAAAAAATTCATGTAAAGGACATAAAACCGTATACCGGTCACGATACGTGAATTTTTGTAAATAATTAATTTTGTAAAATTGTAAAATATTGTACATTGCCGGCAATAGTAATAAATAAATAGTATAATTAAGTAAGCGAGATCTCTTTAAATAATTTTGTATATAGCGTGTTAATAATTTAAAATAGCGAGTTAATAATTTTATATAGCGAGTCAATAATTTTGTATATAGCGTGTTAATAATTTTAATAGCGAGTTAATAATCCTGTACAGCGAGTTAATAATATGTATAATGTAATACGGCTCGGAAATAAATCGGGAGGAAAGAGGTTGTTTTCCTAAATAAACGCGACTCACGATGGAGAATCTATATTCTGCAAACACACAGGATCAATACACAGAGTTTAAATGATCGATCAACTATACAAATAATTTTGTATATAGGCATGGGCTTTACAATTCCCTACCTCGACGATAAACTCGAACGTACGGTCGAGTCGGGATATAAATGTAAACAAATACGCCCTTGCCCACCGTTCAAAACGTTCTAACTTTAATATTGAATTAAATTTAAAGAGGAATAATTTGATCAGTGTAAGATCAACCGTGATTAAGCATAGACATGGAAGCAATCATGAACATGACGCCACAGGAGCTGTGCGAGGAGTTCGAGCGTTGGCTAGACGCTCAGGACACCTCGTACTTCGGGGAGGTGGCTGGAGATGAGGGATATTTTCCTCAGCTCACCCCACTGCAGACACTGGTGACGGCAGACTATCAGCCGACCAGTAAGGCAGTCCTGGAGGCTATGGCCAGGAGGCCAATGGTGCGGCTGGAGCGGCTGCAGACGCGCCCGGGACCCTTAGCCTTTCCACCGCCGCTTATAACACTCCCGCCAATCCATCGGCAGCAGCGGGAGGTTAAGGTGCTTCCAAATTTTAAGGTGGAATTTAAGGTGCCTCCAAATCCGGCGGAATTCTTCTGCCGGATTTCCATCCCGGAGCCCCCACGGCCCAGAATGGTGAAAATCCCAAATGGGCCGGAGATCGTGATCCCGCCGGGAGTGCGTGAGTACAGGGCTCGGAACAACGGTCTGCGATGGCGCATCAGAATAGACGCCAACACAGGAGCAGTGCGAGTAGGGAAACCTAAAGGTTTGTTTTTTTTATTGTCGTAAAATAAAAGTTATTATATGCGCGAAACCGGATTCCTCACAATTTATTTCAGCGAGTCCGGCGGAATAAATTAATGTAGTATTAGCGGTAAGTAAATATCTACGTTTCATTGTCTGTTATGTATCCGAGTTTCACTCTACGGGAGAAGGGGGAGATGCGACGAAACAATAGTCTCGCGCAAAAATTATATATATTGTAAATAAGTCGCGAAGTCGCGAGCGACGCGGTGCGGTGAAAGGGGAGCGCCGAAGGCTTCGTGGCGCGGCGCGGCGCGGGGATAAAGCGCCGACAGCGGCGAGGATGAGCGAGCGCTCTCGGGCCGCAGGCGGCTTGAAGAGCAACGGCGAGCGATAATTCGCGAATCAATTCGCGAATTCTCGCGAGCGGCGACGGCGCTGCCTAATACGAAGGCGCGGTACAGTGCGGTAAGGGGAGAGCGAGCGCTCTCTCCCAATTCTCAAATAGAGCCGCACTGACTGCGAAAATTCAGTGTGCCAGCGACCTCGAAACTGGCTATTCGAGGGGGACCTTTCGTCGGCGCGATAACGGGCGACAAGTCTCAGCACACTCAGGGCGAGACGCGAACACGAAAAATAGATAATAAATAAAATTTTGCAATTACGCTCACGCGGAGCGTTAATTTTAAGTTAGAATTAATTTCGCCAGAGTTCGAATTGGATTTTATTTAATTTAATTGTAATTTTTTTTTCTTTTCGTTGCTGGATTCGGGATCTAAATAAATTTCTATTTATTAAATAATAAGCAAATTTATTTAACAAAATTTAATAAAAAATGATTAACAAAAATTATAAAAAAAGAAACTCATTAACTATTTTATTTTTTTTTTGGCCATTTGGTATCCGCTGTAACAAATAAAAAATCATAAAATATATGTATTTTATGATGTACAAAATTAAAAATTAATTCTAACTTAAAATTAACGCTCCTCGTGAGCGTAATTGCAAAATTTTATTTATTATCTATTTTTCGTGTTAGCGTCTCGCCCTGAGTGTGCTGAGACTTGTCGCCCGCTATCGCGCCGACGACAGGTCCCCCTCGAATAGCCAGTTTCGAGGTCGCTGGCACACTGCAAATTCGCAGTCAGTGCGGCCCTATTTAAGATTTGGAAGAGAGCGCTCGCTCTCCCCTTACCGCACTGTACCGCGCCTTAGTATTAGGCAGCGCCGTCGCCGCTCGCACGAATTCGCGAATTGATTCACGAATTATCGCTCGCCGCTGCTCTTCGAGCCGCCTGCGGCCTGAGAGCACTCGCTCATCCTCGCCGCTGCCGGAGCTTTATCTCCGCGCCGCGCCGCGCCACGAAGCCTTCGGCACTCCCCTTCGCCGCGCCGCGCCGCTCGCGACTTCGCGACTTATTTACAATATATATAATTTTTGCGCGAGACTATTGTCTCGTCGCATCATAAATAGATATAAAAAAACAAGATCTAAATAAAATTTGGTTTAAGTTTAGATGTAAAGCGATAGAGGGGAATCCCCTACATCAGCCCACCCGAATTTACTAAAGATTTAATAAAATCGCAAAAATAGGGGAGTGATGCAGGGACGCGGCCCTACATGTATGCGAGAGTGCATAAGTATGCGTGTACTACGAGGCGGCGCTTCTGTGGAAAAGCGGAAGCCGCCGATAAGATTTTGTGAAGGGCACGTACCGCATAAGCGGCGGCACACGCCAGTTATCTCCCGTCCCTGCTACAGCACAGGCCTCGCGAGACTCCCCCGATCCCCTTCTTAAGGGACTGTGATATCGTTAGAATTATCGTATATATATCGACACTCGCAGTATCACCACAAACGCGTATTTTATATCGTCTGTTCATTTTGAGTTATATATTTTATAGAATAAATTCGGTGAACTGAATAGCTCGAGTACTAATTGATTTACCCACTAATCCAACCTCGTACGTGTGGGAACGAGAATAATCCACTAAATTCCTCACCACATGATCACATAAAGAATGACTGTTTTTTCAGATTTATCAACAGCTCCAATAAACAACAATTCTTTGAATTTTGACATTAGTTCCATTGTTTGACCTACCAAAATTATAGCTTTTGCTTCTTGAACTACAATTTATTAATATTAGGTGTAAAAATAAGTTTCCGCCTTTTTGAAAAGATGGTGCCACCGATAAGATAACATCAAAATTGTCAGTTGTAAAAAGTCGTATAGTATATGTTGACATCTGGAAGCAGTATAATCTTTTAATACCTCTAAATTTTTTCTGGCATCACTTAGTATCATCTTAATATCATCACTGGCATCAAGTAAGCGTCCTTTTCGGGAATTGTTAATTTACTTCTTTCATTTAAAGCAATCTGCAGCTGAAGCACATTGGCTACCTATAGAAGCATATAATGATGTTAATTTGAGTGAGAAAAGTTGTCGGAAGTGGTTCCAAAAATTTAAAAGTGGTGATTTTGACCTGAAGGACAAAACACGCAGTGGAAGGCCCAAACTGTATGGTAACACAGAATTGGAAGCTTTACTGGAGGAAGATCCTTGCCAAATGTAAGAAGAACTTGTACAAAAGTTAGGAGTGAATCAGCAAGCTATTTCACAACGTCTCAAAACTCTGGGTATGGTCCAAAAGCAAGAAAATTGGGTTCCTTACGAACTGAAACTAAGGGACATCGACCGTCGTTTATTCGCTTGCGAACAATTGCTCAAAAGGCAAAATCGCAAAAGATTTCTACATTGAATCGTGACGGGAGAGGAAAAGTGGTTTCACTACGACAACTCAAAGCATAGGAAGTCATGCGGTAAGGCCGCGCATGCCTCTACTTCGATGGCCAAGCCAAACATTCATGGCAAGAAACTAATGCTGTGCACTTGGTGGGATCAGCTTGCAGTAATCTATTACGAACTACTCCAACACAATCAAACCGTCACAGGAGAACGTTACGAACAACAGCTGATTGAATTGAGCCGAGCATTGAAGATTAAACGTCCATAATATGTCAGTAGGCACGATAAAGTCATTTTTCAACATAACAATGCTCAGCCACATGTTGCAAAAATCGTAAAGGAAACGTTAGAAGCACTTAATTGGGACGTTCTACTGCATCCGCCATATTCACCAGACATTGCTCCTTCAGATTACCACCAGAAATAATAAGGGGAGAGCGCCGACGTTTATGGACCAGACTGCAGTAAAAATTTTCGACTGAAAACGAGGGCCTCTAGTGGTCAAAGCGAGGTACTAGCCGTTTCGTGCGATATTATAGATGTTGTTTTTCGAGCTCGTGCGATATTGCGATCGAGGAAGGAGACGACTGTCTTTTGCGCGTGCAGAGGGAAAGCTTGTCGAGACAATAGGCTGGCAGAGGGGGATGCAATAAAAGATGAGCAGCTTATATTGCCAGCGACCAAAAAGAAATTTTATTGCTACATGTCTAAATATATATGTAATGGGAAATCTTTTATAAATTTATTGGCATGAAATTAAAAACTGTGTTTCTCTCTGTAATGAAAGAATTTTATTCTTTTATAAATTATTTTACAAAATATATTTGCAATACTTAAAACCTAACTATATATTCACTCATACCTGTAATGAAAGAAATGACATTTAAGTTTTTATTCTCTCAATGCCAATTCCTTTTTATATAATTCTAATTAGTTTATTTTAACAACTTTATTAACCTTTATTAAATTCAAGTATTTTAAACCTAATTCAACATATACTTCTTTTTATTATTCATTTACTGATATATTTAGTCTGAAAAGGAAATAAAAGAAAGTATCTTTATTTATATCTGCGCCACCGACCAAAATGAAATAAGTTTTTTTGCGTTATTCATATGTAGCTGGTGCCAGTTTTGATATGTGAAAAAAATTGTACTGAAACCTTTTGTGACCTATATCTATTTCATAGATGGAGTTTCATATTTTTTTGTAATTTCGTATGGTCCCATGCGTAATTGGTCTAATTTTTGTCCATTTAATTTGTTTCCAGCCATTATAAAGACCTTATCTCCTACATTAAAGTCTATATTTTTTCTGTTCTTGTCAAATATATTTTTATTGTAATTATGTGATTTGATTGAATAATTTAATGCTTTTTCGCAGTCTAATATTCATTCTTCATGTGTTAGTTATTTCTTTTGGTAATATTTGTATGTTTTTTCCGTCTAATAAATATATTGGTACAAATTTAGTAATCGTATGCTCAGACTCGTTATATTTCTTTATAAATTCATGTGCAATTGTTGTCCACGCTTTCTTCTTTTGTTCTTCGTTCATTCTGCATCTTATTTTATTTATCAGTGTTTGATTCAGTGTTTCGTTCAAACCATTTCAAAACGGCGAATCTAGTGCAGTAAAAATAATTGAAATATTTCTTTCTTTTAAAAAATCTTTGAATTCTTTCGAATTTATTCCTGGATATTGATCTGCTAAGACTATACCAAGTTAATTATTTTTCGCTATGTAATTTACTAATTTAATATAATCTTTAGCATTTTGATTTTTCGAAGTACGTATATATGCGTATTTCGTATAGTGATCTACTAAAAGATGTAGATATTTTTTTGTTGATCTACAACCTCCCAAGCCTACAATCGTATCTATTGATACTATCTCAAATGGTTTTTTGCTGGGCCTAAATAAGACATTAACCCTATTTTTGGTTTCGCTCTACTTTTATTTTTAATACATATATCACAATTTTTACAAACATTTCTTATATTTATCTTCATATTCTTTGCTGTGTAATAAGGACTGATATTTCTCCGCATTTAATTTATGCCAATATGACAGAAGTTTCTATGTACTTTTCCTATTAATTTTTTACGGAAATTCTCAGATAAAATAATTTTCTCCTTTTTCCTTATTTTCTTATAGTATATTTTTTGTTTTTTTATTAAGTTATCCTTTCTTTCTTGTAAATTTCTGTTTTTTTTTTGGTCTTTTATTATATCATTCGTTTCTATATAATTTACTATTTTTAATTGTTCTTGATTATTTTCATTAGGTTGTAACACTGGGTTTCTACTGAGACAATCTGCCTCGAGGTTTGATTTCCCTGGATTATATTTGATATTGAAATCGTACTGTGATAGATAGTAGGGTAAATCTAGTTCTTTATCTGTTCTAGATCTAATATTCATATTTTCTAGTGGTCTATGGTCACAGAAAACTGTGAATTTTTTTTCAATTGAACGATGTTGCCAGTATTTAACAGCTTCTTTTATCGCTGTTCTGTTATTTTTTTGAGATTTCTTTTATTTGCACTTTGGTTATGTTCGGAGCGTGTATTGATTATCGTCTCCATTATTCGTGTTAATCCTTCTTCTGTAATACGCATTTGCGTTAGATTGGGTATTGTTATTTCTTCTAATAAGTAATTATCAAATATTAAATTCTTATCTTCGTCAAGATAGATTTTTTTTTAATTTTTCATTTCGACTAATCCATATCTTCCTTGACTCATGCCTTTTTGTTAATGTATTTTTTAAGTTTTTAAATGCTTCTGTTACTACTAATTCCTTATGTATTGATAATGTTTGAAGGTTTGTTGGTATTCTAAATATTTTTTCATCTTGTGTTGTTATTGAGGTTAGAACGCAACAGTTAGTCTTACTATCTTCTCCTGCTATTCTTGTAAATTCAAATTTTAATTTTTCCATTATAATTATTAACGAAATGTCGTTTTGTAATGGGAAATCTTTTATAAACTTATTGGCATAAAATTAGAAACTGTGTTGCTCTTTGTAATGAAAGAATTTTATTCTTTTATAAATTATTTTACAAAATATATTTACAATAATTAAAACCTAACTATATATTAACTCATACCTGTAATGAAATAAACGACATTTAAGTTTTTATTCTCTCAATGCCAATTCCTTTTTATATAATTCTAATTAGTTTATTTTAACAACATTATTAACCTTTATTATATATATATATATATATATATATATATATATATATATTCTCGCAGCAGCTAGCAAGCAGCTCAAGGTTTTGAAACCTACGCCAACTTTAAGGAAAACTGAACAACATCAAAAGCTGAGAAAATCTCTTATAGCAAAGAGCTACCAAATTTTTCAATTAATCGACTAACGCGATTTTTGTTAAAATTTTTATATATACGTCTTTTAGGATTCTGATCATATACGAGAGTGGATTCATAACTTCCCGGCCTGACCAAGAGATGGCGCCACTAGGCTTACCTTGAGGTGGCGTTCTATGGTACCATCCTTAGATAGTTTCTAGCTATAGTTTCAGTCCGATCGCCATCTTAGTTTATTAAAAGTGCGAGATATAGCTGAGACCTGTAAGATGTCATATGAACGTGTACAAAATATTTTGCACTAACATTTGTATATGGAAAAGTTCTGTGCAGGATGGGTGCCACGTTTGTTAACAGTCGACCAAAAATTGATTCGAACGAACATTTCTACCGCCAATTTGGCCTTTTATAAGCGTAATCCAAGCAAATTTTGCGTCGATACGTGAAAATTAAACAACTTCATCTGGCGAAGAAAAAAATCTTGTTTCATCACGATAACGCACCAGCGCATACGTCAATCGTTCCGATGGCTAAAATCAACGATCTGAAGTTTGAATTGATGCCGCACGGTCCCTACTCTCCAGACCTAGCCCCGAGTGACTATTATCTCTTTCTTAACCTCAAAATATGGCTTGGCGATAAGAGATTTGAGGACAATGAAGAAGTAATCGAAGCTGTGAATGGGTATTTTGAGGAGCTTGACAAATCAGTCTATAGAGATGGCATTACTAGACTAGAACAGCGCTATGAGAAATGTATCAGCCTTTGAGGAGATTATGTTGAGAAATAAAAAAAAATTCTGCAAACGTTGTTTTTCTTGGCCAGGCCGGAAACTTATCAATTCACCCTCGTATATGGTAGTAAAAATTGGTGATAATTAAAATTTTATAATAAATCACATTAAAACCCAGTCAAAATATTGTTTTTCTAAGTTATCCAGTAAAATACGAAAAATCCTAACAAATTATTTAAGTAAAAGTTCAAAATCTCATCAAAATACATACTTTTTAATCTATATATTTTTTCTTTAAACGTTTTTTCTTAACAACAATGCACTTTACCGTAATATTCTCATTGAATATTCTATATCATCCGCAAGTTTGAATATATTTTTCTGGGAACTCTTGGTACAGAAAAATGTATCGAATACGAAATATGTTTTCTGATGAAATCTATAACTTTTCTTAACAACCTTTTTTGAAACTTATTGTATTTTACAAGATAATTTAGAAAAAAAAAATTTAGATTTTTACGGTGTTCTTATGGTTTTCACTGTAAAAATGAAATTTCCTCCAATTTTCATCATTATATTTATGATAATCACTCCAAAAAACATATACAGTAATTCAATATACTAAAGTAAGGCGACCGATATAATACGCAGATACAATCTCATTTTTATTAATTCAAAAAGTAAATAGATTTTTCTATCAGTAATATAATAATGCTCAACAATACAAACATTCTGGTAAAGATTCTGTAAAATAAAATTTTTGTAGAGGCCTAAAATCAAAACCTTCGTGTAGTAGACAATATATGGATATTATAAATAAATATGAATATGTAAAACAATTATTACTAAATAATGGAAATTAATTTAAAAAAATTATTCTACGAATCTGTTCTCGAGATTGCCAGATTTGAAAAATACAAAACAGAGAATAATACAATAGAAGAGTTTAGTAGAAAATTATTTTTAATAATTTTCTTTAATATTTAGTCATTTATTAGAACGCGATGTCATTCAAAATCAAAAGTTACTTTTCAATAACAATTTGTTCAAAATGAATTTTTTTACAACAATTGCAATTCCAAGAACAAAACTGTAATTGTAAATTGTAAGTTCACATTGTTATTTTTAAAGAGAAATTTTATTCTTATATAGTTCTAAAGTTTTATCATCTTTATAATACTACTGCATCATTATTGATTATTTATCAGGACCATATTAATTAAAACAAGAGTTGTCGACTAAACATCGTGGTTCTAGATTAACTCAAAACTGCGCCCACATAATCTGCGTGAATCTGTACCGATCGTCGCCCAACTGCAATGCATTCTATGCCCTGATTGGATTCACGATTTGGAGCCAAGATGTGAAGGTAGTCTGCGCTTGTGGAATGGATCCAGTCTGTCACCAAACAGTCGGTAATGTGACTGGATTTTGTATACATGTGTATATGTGTGGGTGTGGGTACTATATATATATATATATATATATATATATATATATAGAAATATATATATATATATATATATATATATATATATATATATATATATAGAAATAAAAGAAAATATTCTTTTTTTTATTTAATAATTAATTTATTAAAATACGCAAATAATTAAAAAACATAATAATACCTATTTGAAATAATATAAAATAATATAATATAATGTATTGTAATATAATATACGTATATATATATATATGTTAGAATTAAAAATTGTATTTATGTCGACTGTTCAGAATTAAATTAATAAATGTTTTTATCGGTCTTGCAGTCTTTATAATATAAAATATTAGCTATAATAATGACAGTCAGACTGTCCTTGCTTATATTCACCCATGTAGAATCTGAAATATAACTTATTACTACAATAAATTATATTTATAATAAAATAAAAGTAAAAAGATAATAATAAATAAAATAAAAATAATAAAAGCAATATTCTATGTTAGTAAAGGATAATTTATTGTAGTAATAAGTTGTATTTCAGATGCTATGGAGGTGATTATAAACAAGGCCAGTGTTTATTTTAGCTAATATATTATATTATAAAGACTGCAAGACCCATATATATATATATATATATATATATATATATATATATATATATATATTATATTACAATACATTATATTTTTATCTTACAACATTTCTTCTGAATATTCTAGTTCATTTTCTTGTTCTTGTTCTTGTTCCTATATCTTCAGTTTAATTTCTATTCTATCTTTTGGTTATTTGGAAATTCTACAGTATACACCTTGTCTTCTATCTTTCTTGTTATTGTAATTTCTTTATTATCTGATACTGTTTGTCGTTGTTCAATTTTCCATCTGGTCTCGTTACAATTTGAGTAGAAATAGAACATGCAATAGACCTTTCAATGCTATGTGGGTTTGATGCAGTTTGCCAAATTTTTGCCAATTGGTCAGTATTTATTCTGAATTATGAAATGAATAATGACGTTCAGAAATTGTAAATATTTTATTATTCTTATTTATACTGTACAATTAATTACTTACTTTCCATCGATATCAGGATCTAATTTTTGACTATTTGATGGTATTTCAGAAGAACGTTAATAATTCCTCACAAAGATTTTTGCACTAAATTTTCTATTAAAAAAATCTTCAATTATTTACAAAGCTTTATAAAAGGTATATTTAAAAGATTATTAATTTAAAATATCAGGTACTTATAAAAGAACCTTGAGTTTGAATCATCATTGAGTGTTTAAACTTCATCACCAGGACTCTTTTTATCAAAATTTTCTGACATTGGCAATGCATTTGAATAATTATCTACTTTTATAATTGTTGGAATGAGGATAGGAAATATATATAATAACAATAAGTTAATAATAAAAGAACAATTAATAATGCACGTACTCCGTTGACGTAGCCACGTACTCCGCTTGACAAGTAGACAAGGGTACGTTGGGCTGTTTCTGAGTATTCCAACCCACAGTATCCTCGTATAACCTGATTAGGTGTCTACACGTAGTTAACGAGTTTTTAAAATCTGCTAAACTGACGTCGGAGAAGGTCTCGAGTTTATTTCCTAATCCTCTATACATTAAACCTTTACTCGCGGTTCCGGACAAGTACCCTAATAGTTTTATAATCATATTCCATTCGGTTTTGGTAGGGTTTTCTTGGTGTCTACTTAAAACGTTTACGTTATGTGATTGTCCGCTCATGTAGCATTGGCTAGATACAACAGTGATCCGACAATTTCACGATATCTAGTATTAGATTTAACGTTTTCCTTCGCGTTATCATTTTCTTGGTTTTTCCGTGTTTCATCTGAAATCGTGGCGACGCTTATCGGTATCTTACTATGTTTAACATTGTTGAAACCGAATCGTTTAATCAATTTCTCAGTAAATCTTTGCTGCGACAAGAATATCGTTTTATTTGTTTCGTCACGTTTAATGTTTATACCCAAGGATTCCGTAGGTTTATCGAAGCGTTTTAGTTGAAATTCCTTTGCGAGATCATCGATTGAACGGTCTATTTCTGCGGCGTCCTTGCCCATTATTAGTATGTCATGGACATACAATAAGAACGCGTATAGATTGTTTTGATCATTTTTAATGAATAGATATGGGTCAGATTGGCTCGCGTTATAACCTAATTTGTTCATAACTTCGGTGAATTTAACCCTCTAAAGTTTTGGACTTATTTTTAATCCGTAAAGAGACTTTCTGAGTTTAAGTATTTTATCTCTTTGTTCTCCGGGTATTCTTAAGTGAATGTCTTCTACTATATCACCGTATAGAAATGCGGTCTCTTGTCTAGCTGCTTGAGTTTAAGTGCATATTTATTTGCTATAGATAGAAACGACCTGACAACAGGCCTGTGATTTCCAAAGAACTCAAGCTTATTCCAACGCGATCCAGGATTTCGCTTCTCTATATATCCGTAGTTATCTGCTGTCCGTCGTGCAGTCGTCCAACCAGGAAAGTATGGCCACGTGCTACGGGGGGACGTTCCACTTCCCAGAACTGTACCTTGATATCAATTTTTAATTTATCCGATAACAACATTGTTGTATCCTACCCGCACGTTCTGAGAGTCTCGGTAACTAGCGCTCGTTAACTTCCGCAAATATGTGTAGGCGCCGCTACTACGGCCCCAGTGCGCCGTGAGTCGCGACTTCTGTAGAGAAAGACTCATTGGATATGCAGCGAGAACTTTCAATTTATGTATAACTTTCTTTAATTTAAGTCATAATTCGATCGTTAAATTGAATCTTATTTTGACTGATTAGTCTTTCTGGTTTTTAAAAACATTGTCTTCGCTGCAATCCGAATCCCCGACAAGAATCCACATGCCGCGCATGCCCCGAAACCTGAGCGGCACGGCACATGCAGACAGGGAGGCTCGAATGCAGCATTGACTTGATTAATTTGATTTATTCTCTCTCTCTCTCTCTCTCTCTCTCTCTCTCTCTCTCTCTCTGTGCTGCTTAATTTCATATTCTTATTTGCACATGCACATATAGAAAGTATATATATCCATAGGGGCTGATTGCATTAGCCTACACGTGACAATAATGTTCAAAATTTATCAAACCATTTCATTATATACTCTTAAGTGCATACGCACATATAGGAAATATATATGAACATACGGGCTAATTACATTAGCTTACTCGTAAAAACTACGTTCAAAATTTACTAAAACATTTTATTTCCTACTCTTAATTGCATATGCACATATAGGAAATATATATGTACATACGGGCTGATTTCATTAGCCTACACGTAAAAGTAGTGTTCAAAATTTATCAAAAACTTTCGAAAAATCTAAGCGCATTCACTTTATATTTTAACATAAAATCAGAAGTATGATTTTACCACGAGATTCTATCCTCACGGAGCGCATACACTCTTCCATTCTCTTTCGAGTCAGTTATACTGGGGGGGGGGGACGCTGATTGGCCGCGCCCCGCCCCTTGGCTCGCGCATGCTCAGTTCCTTCGGTCGAGAGACGCGGAGCGGTACGCATGGATCCTATACCATAGCGCAGTGGTCCGCGCGGACTCCACTCGCGCTCCACTCCCTGCGCGCTCATGCTCTCTCTCTCTCTCTCACACATACTCATGCGCTCTCTCTCTCTCTCTCTCTCACAGTAACAGGCGCTCCCTCTCACACAGTATCATGTGCTCTCTCTCACACTTACAATGCATGCATGTAGCGTCGCGTTATCGTGCGTTCCTTCTCATTCCTTACATCTATCCATCCGTACATGTGCGTTGCCTCGGTATCCTCCTATATAATAATAATAAGTTAATAATAAAAGAATAATTAATAATGCACGTCGTAAAAGCCTTTATTAAAAGATAACACGTCCGATCTACATGAGCAGTCAAGACAGAATAACTCGCCGCGAGAAGCTCCTAGAGCGTCCGAGTGGCGAGCGCCAAAATCATATAGACACAGCATCTGCATTGCACATGTATTGGTGCTGAGATAAAGTAACGGGCAAAACGCATATTCCTACAATACTAAAAAAGAATGCATTATTAAATTAACATAATTGAAAATAGCATTTATTAATATAATATACAATAAAATTTTGTATATTCTATTATATATAATATATAATAAACTTTGTATATATTTTATATTGTATATATTCTATAATACAATTTGAAAAAGATTCTTGCATTAAAAATGAAAAAAATATTTAAAAATCTTTGTGAATTACATTGCAATATCATATTTTAAAGAAATTCCTTTTATTAACCGTATTATGAAAATAAAATTACCTAAGTCTTTTCCGATGAAAATTTAGCCAAAGAAAATAAAATAATTAATACATTTCATATTGTACAATAAAATTCTTAATTTTGTTTCTAATCATACAATAATTTAAGTTATTATAATAAATGATATAATTCTCTAACTTATAATAAGAAAGCAAAAAATTATTTTACATGATGATGATGGTTTAACTCTTCATTCATTATTTTATTACGCATTTCCATTTATTTAATTTAATGAATTAATATTTTAATAATCAACAAGATATCTTTACAGATTTTAAAATAAATAACGATTAATATAGAGCACTTACTTTGAAAAGATCCAAAAATATTTTATCATTTTCAAATCCATTAAAACCACCAAAAAATTTCTCATAAAATCATCCATTTAGGTTTCAAAAAACCGAGTCATGTATGTGGGATCGGTGATTATTTTAAGCTGATATCGACTATT
This sequence comes from Sycobia sp. Sy_11, assembly GCA_018907035.1. NCBI lineage: Eukaryota > Metazoa > Arthropoda > Insecta > Hymenoptera > Epichrysomallidae > Sycobia > Sycobia sp. Sy_11. The sequence continues at coordinate 4,109,593 of JACCIC010000027.1, read as the reverse complement.
TGGCTCTTTACTAAATACAAGGACAAAAATATGATTATAACTAATAATTAAAACAAATAATTATAACTAATGCGTAAGTAATACCTGTAGTTATTGATATCATCTTCATCATTATTGTTTTACCCAATTGGATTTCTGAAGCTATTTCTGTAGTGTTGATCATCTTCAAACCTGTAAAACATTTAATAAGTATTAGAGTTATTTATGAGTAAAAGTAATATATTGAGATATGTATATGAAATATATAATCAGATATAATCGTGAAATATCATATCCGTCTGCCATCTATATTATTATAAACAAACTTCGCGTACTATTATATACATATATACATATATATATACATATATATATATATATATATATATATATATATATATATATATAGTGACGAGGCCGCAGCCGAAATGCGACTCGTCTGCCGCGGCGTGCGCTAAACGTAAACATTGCACGACCTCGATGCGACCAGCCGACCGGCCGGCGAAGGAGAGCAGAGCGGGGAGAGGGGGGAGCGGAGTCGTCGCGGAGAACAGAGTAGATTCTTTTGAGGAGTCGTGGCTCGATAGAGGAGCAAGAAGCCACGTGCGTCCGAGTCGCGTAGGAAACGTGGGTTTTGTTTTCGGGGCTTCGCGCACGTGTCCGAGACGTTTCGGGAGAAAGCCGGTACTCGCGCAAAAGCCCACGCCATGCATGACGACGCGTCCCAGGCTGTAGAGGAGCCAGTGCAGGCGGGACCGGGGAGACCGCCCGCAAGAGCCAACGACTGCGAGCGCCAACGACCCGGGCAGTAAGTCCTGCTACGCGTGTCATTGTCGAGCGTCGCCGGAAGACGGTGTACGCGGCATCCGCGCAGACGGTGTAGGCGGACCGCTGCCGTTCTGCGCCCGCGAGTGGTTGTGCGCGTAGTCCGGCGTCGACGCCGATATTCCTGCGGGACGCCCCTTCTCACACAGGTGAGTCCGTTTGTGTGGACTTGCGAGGCGCCACCAGCTGGCGGACGAGTGGGCGTGAGAGAGAGAGAGAGAGAGAGAGAGAGAGAGAGAGAGCGCGTATTGCGTCTCGCGTTCTTCGAGTCGTTTGTTGAAGGCGCGCGAGCTTCGCGACTTTTGAGTTTGAACGAGGAGAGCCTACGCTGTTGAATAAATTCCGTACTTCGTTAATACGTCTGCGTCTATTTCCGCGCTTTCTTTCCTTCTCCTTAACGACTCCTATTTTCCCTAACTGTTTTCTAGCATCGGGTCGATATTGAACGCAGGATCCCCCCGCCTCCGCGGGCACGGCGAATTCCTTCCACCGTGCGATCTGAGCTTGCTGCTGACGTGGTGCTCGCTGCCAGAACACCGCGCATGAGTCAGGTGAGTAAGCCCGCGTATACACGGGCCGACTTCTTTCTTTGTAAGGGGCCGGCGCGTCGCGGCGAGCCGACACCGCGCTGCCGACGGGTGTAGATTCCCCCACGGCGAAAGGCAAGAGCTACGTGGGTTGCGCGCGGGCCGCACGAGAACGGCCGCGCGTCGGTATTCGAACGGGAGTTCGTACAATCGAACCCAACCCGTTACAATATAGATATATATATATATATATATATATATATATATATATATATATATTGGGATTTCTACGATTTTCTAATTGTGAGAGTAGATGAAATCAATAAAAAGAAACTATAATTTAATGAAACCCGAAGATATTACCAGCAAAGAAAAATTCACCAACCTTATTACACCACGCTGAAAAATCACAACCCAACGATGTTCAATCACTGAAATCTTGGATTCTGTCTGTACTAATGGACGTACAAATCACCAGTCGGTTTGCTGATTTCTTGAATTATTCCGTAGAGACTTCTACGAAAATCCACTTCTACAGAATAGCACAATAAATATCTTATATTTTTCAAAACTAAGTATTTAACAATATCTCGAATTACTTTTCTTACTAAAATAATCACGACTAAATTCCAAAAACTCAAAAACTATATACGTCAAATATATCTCAAAACTATATATCAACTATATATTAGCTAGAATAAATAAATAAATAAATATATATATATATATATATATATATATATATAGTTTTATATGATATATAAAACTATATATCAACTATATATTAGCTAGAATAAATAAATATATATATATATATATATATATTTATTCTAGCTAATATATAGTTGATATATAGTTTTGAGATATATTTGACGTATATAGTTTTTGAGTTTTTGGAATTTAGTCGTGATTATTTAAGTAAGAAAAGTAATTCGAGATATTGTTAAATACTTAGTTTTGAAAAATATAAGATATTTATTGTGCTATTCTGTAGAAGTGGATTTTCGTAGAATCCCTAGAAGTCCCTACGGAAAAATTCAAGAAATCAGCAAACCGACTGGTGATTTGTACGTCCATCAGTACAGACAGAATCCAAGATTTCAGTGATTGAACATCGTTGGCTTGTGATTTTTCAGCGTCGTGTAATAAGGTTGGTGAATTTTTCTTTGCTGGTAATATCTTCGGGTTTCATTAAATTATAGTTTCTCTTAATTAATAAATATTTTTTATTGGTTTTACAGTCCAATCAATTCAATCTAAAAATAAATAAAAATAAAATAAAAATTAAAAATAAAAATTAAATTAAAAATTAAATTAAAATTATACTGACAGTCAGACTGTCCTTGTTTACACTCACCCCCGTAGACTAATCTGAAAATAAAATATTAGCTGAAAAAATTCTTTGTTAGTAAAGTGCAGTCTGACTGTCCCCAACACCCTTACCTAAATGAAGACTTGTCCAACGTTTCGAGCTCGCTACGGTTCCTCATCAGGGACTAATCTAAAGCTTATATTCTAATCTATATATACCCATCCCCACCACCAAATTTAGTAAATTAAATATAAATTCCCCCTCTACACACATTGTCCAAAACCAATCAATTTCATAAGGAATGATAAACACTGTCCAATCTACCAGACTCTAACATTAAATACACATTCCTGGAAATGTGAATACTTTCAAGACTCTTCCGTTTATACTTATTATTAATACCATGTTCCAAAATATCCACATTCACAAAATCAAAAGAATGTAAAAACTTTAAACAATGCTCTTTTAAACCGGAAGTAATATGTGCGCTACGTAAACTATATTTATGCTCATCAATTCTCATTTTTAAATATCTACCTGTTTGTCCAATATAGTATTTATCACAATCCATGCAATTAATCTTGTAAACAACTCCTGATTTTAAGCATAAATCATCCTTATCTTTGCAATTATTAAACAATCTACTCAAATTATTGCTATTTTTAAAGAAAATTTGAATGTTATATTTCCGAAAATTTCTTTTTATTCTTTCAGACAATCCTCGAACATATGGCAAGACAATAATTTTGCCTCCGTTAACATCAATTCCTGCACTATGTCTATTTTCGGTATTACAAATGTCAAACAATCTCTCAGCAATTAATCTATTAATAAATTGAATTGGATAACCATTATTAATGAAAGTCTCTCTTACTATATGTAAATTATTTTGTCTAAAATCTTTATGTGACAATTTAATTGCTCTGTCAATGACACCTTTTAATGCTCCAATTTTGTTTCCGAATTGGTGGTGTGAATTAAAATCTAAAAACCTACCTGACCAAGTAGGCTTTCTGTATCAATTAAGTTTTACCTTATTATTACTATATCTAATTACATTAATGTCCAGAAAACTTAACTGACTATTAACTCCCTTGTAAATTTAATTCTGTCATGTACAGAATTGAAAACATCCACCATTTCATCCACAAAAACTTCTGGAACAATTGTAAAGATATCATCAACATATTTCTTAAATATCATTGGTTCAAAAAGCAATTTTGACAAGGCTATACTTTCCAACTTTTCCATAACTAAATTAGCTATAACCGGTGACAATTTAATCATTTATATTTAATTTACTAAATTTGGTGGTGGGGATGGGTATATATAGATTAGAATATAACGTTTAGATTAGTTCCTGATGAGGAGCCGTAGCGAGCTCGAAACGTTGGACTACGTCTTCAATTAGGTAAGGGTGTTGGGGACAGTCAGACTGCACTTTACTAACAAAGAATTTTTTCAGCTAATTTTATTTTCAGATTAGTCCACGGGGGTGAATGTAAACAAGAACAGTCTGACTGTCATTATAATTTTAATTTAATTTTTAATTTAATTTATATTTTTAATTTTTATTTTTTTATTTTTTATTTTTTTTTATTTTTTATTTTTATTTTTTATTTTTATTTTTATTTTTATTTTATTTTTAGATTGAATTGATTGGACTGTAAGACCAATAAAAAATATTTATTAATTTGTATATGGGCAGTCAACAAAAGTACAATTCAATTATAGTTTTTCTTTATTGATTTCATCTATTCTCACAATTAGAAAATCGTAGAAATCACAAGCTAGTATTGTAAAGTGTGAGAGAGAAGCATAGAATATAAATTATAAGAGGAACAAGCGCGAGTGTAAACTGTGCGTGACGTGACTCACTGTAGAAAGCTAGGGGAATAAAGATAGTTTTAATTTTTTTTTGTTGAAACTGTTAAGCAGAGCCTGAGCCTATTTTCATCTTGTAAAAGTGGAATAGGCAGAAGTGTTAAACGTTGTATCTTCCTGAGCTTAAAATATATTTTTAATTATTTTATTTGTTTTTTATTTTAATTATTTCTTAACTATTTTGTTAATTGTTTTCTATTCTATTTTACCAGATTAATAATATTAGGATAGAGTAGGAATTGATACCTCTCAAGCGACGGAGACATCAATTTCTACCAATAATAACAAAATATAATAAAATCAAAGCCCAGCATAAAACCTTAGGCTAGCCATATAAGGCAGTAAAGTTAATATAAAATTTTTCCAGAGAGAAGACACTTCACGACCACTCAGGAACTCAAATTGTGTTAAGTAAGAAATATTTTATATTGCATTCTTATTTTACTTTAGGTTATAGAGAGTACCCATTATTTTTAGTAGGTCCCTCTCTAAAAAGAAAAGAAACACGTTTTGAATTATCCTCCACATTTATCACTATAACTATGTATCTCGCTTTTTTTGCAACCTGGCCAAAAGATCGACCTCTCCCTCCTCTAAAACATCATCGACTTCGGTCGACCAGTGGTGTTTATATCTAGCAGAAGGTGAAGTTGATGATTACCTCCAACAGCTGTCTCTGCGAAGCGATGGTGCTATTTTTGACTGGCTTCGCAGAATAAACCAATGGCTGAAGGGAGGCTATGATCAGGATTTTAGAGGTTAGCATCGATTGGTCTCGCGGGTATATCACGACAGAAATAAGAACGTGTGAAGAAGCTCTTGAATAAAATCCTGCCGGCGGGAAAAGTGCCACTGGGACGTACAACGTGGGCGGAACATATTAGATATGTAGGAGATGCTCGCCCTATACATCAAAAGGCATATCCAGTCTCTATGCAAGTATAAGAAGAGATGCATTCTCAAGTTAGAGAAATGCTAGAGACTGGAATAGTCGAACCATCCATAAGTGGGCGGTAAAGGCCAGTGGTGATGATACGTGAAAGCAACGGGAAATATAGATTTTGCATCGACTTTCGAAAAGTTAATTTAGTTTCGAAACCTAATGCATACCCGTTACTTATGGACCAGATTCTAAGGAAGCTACACCAGCTAGATATATTTCTACCTTAGATCTGATTAGTGCTTACCAACAAATACCACTTCATCCGGAATCCAAACCGATGACGGCATTTACGGTACTTGGAATGGGGTTGTTACAGTTTATCAGGATGCCCTTCGGTCTATCTAACGCTGGAGCGTCGTTTCAACGACTTATAGACCAAATTATCGGACCAGACCTCGAGCCGAATGCCTCCTCATATCTTGACGATATTATCATCGCCACCGAAACATTCAAGCACTTAGACTGGATACGTCGTGTTCTTGCTCGAGTACATGAAGCTGGACTGACGATAAATCGAGGAAAGAGTGTCATTGGTCACACCGAAGTCAAGTATTACGTGTTCTTGTGAATCGTGAGGGATTCCGTCCCGATCCCGAGAAAATCGAACCAGTGATGCGTTACACGGAACCGAGAAACCTGAAGCAACTTTGACGTGTCCTCGGGATGGCATCATGGCATAGGAAATTTCTAAAAGATTTCTCTACCATCACCGAACCACTCACATGTCTATCTAAAAAGGACTGTCGTTATGAGTGGACCGAGGAACAACAAGCCTCTTTCGACAGAACAAATCAATGATCGCTTCGGCGCATGTCCTGCATAGACCTTTTTATATCCAGTTTATCGTGCAAACAGATGCGAGTGATACTGGTATTGGAGCTGTCCTTACGCAGGAAGTCGGCGAACAAGAACGGGTGTTGGAGTGCGCAAGTAGAGCACTCTCCCAAGCTGAAAGAAACTATTCGGTAACTGACAGAGTGTGCTTAGCTGTCATATGGGCTATTGATAAGTTCCATCCTTATATAGATGGATATCATTTCCGTATCATTACGGACCACAGCAGTTTTAGGTGGATTCGTACGATGCAGAATCCAACTGGCAGACTCGCACGATGGGCTCTAAGATTGCAAAGGCAAAGTTTCGATGTAGAGCATCGTAAGAGGACGTTGAAGAACGTGCCAGATGCCCTTTTTAGCCACCCAGGACGAATGGTATCTACAATGGTTCAAGAACGTCCAAGATCGTCGCAACAATTATCCGAAATGGAAAATAATCGGGGGACAATTATATTGTTATCGTTCAGATGAAGTCCTCGAAGTCACCATGGACGATGAGAACGCTTGGAAGATCGTCGTTCCTAAGGAACATCGTGACACAGTTCTTAAAGAATGTCACGATAATCCTACAGCCGGATATCTAGGGCGTGAGAAAACTTTCGCTGGAGGCAGCAAATATTATTTCTGGCCTGGATTTTATAAGACGGTTCAAGAATATGTGAAAATTTGTCTTATATACCAGTCCAAGGTGGACCAAAGACCACCTGCCGGATTAATGGGTCGGAGAGTTTTAGGGAGACCTTAGCAAATGGTCGCCGGTGATATTACCGAACTATTTGTAAAGAGTCGCCATGGCTTTGAGGATATCTTGGTATTTCAAGACTTGTTTACACGGTGGGTCGAATGTATCCCTAAAATAAAGTTTGTAGAAATTTCTACAAAATAATTGAAGTAATTAGTGAACCGGCCGGTGATTCCCTTAGCATGGACGGAATCAAAAATTGGAGTAATCGCCCATCGTTGGGTTGTGAATTTCCAGCGTCATTCAATAAGGTTAGTGAATTTTTTTTGTATCTATATCTTCGAGCTTCGTTAAATAATAGTTTCTCTTTATTGATTTCATTTATTCTCACAATTAGCAAATCGTAGAAATCACAAGCTAGTATTTTAAAGTGTGAGAGAGATAGAGAGATACCGACATAGAATAGAAATCATAAGAGTAACAAGTGCGTACACAGCTTACAGTAGTAGTTTTTCTTGTTCCTCGTAAGGTGGCGCTCTTGTTGCTTTGTCTCTCTGCTATACCCTGTGTGAACGGAATCGTACGTTAACATAGCGCGGGTGCATATTAGATTTGGGTTTAATTTAATAAATCTAAAAATTGTACCTGATAATTAACCCATCCTGGATTACTAATAATATATTAATATACATACATTATTATTTAAATAAATTCCAGGATAAAAGGTAGGTCTGAGGAAGAAATATCTATAAAGAACCTACGGTCCAAACAAATTGTCTTAAAACAATTTAATCCGTTAGGGGGTCATTACACCTCTGTTAACGGGTACTTCTACCGAGTGTTTCATAAATAAGTACCCCGTTACAGAACATATAATTGTTAAATATTTTAAAATATATATTTTTCTTTATATATTATAAGCAAGAGTTTCATTACTAATGTTTAATATAGTCATATGTTTGTTACTTACTAAATAATTAAAAATTACTTCTAAAAATTCTTAACTTTTTAGATAACTTACAAAAAATAGGAAAAACGCGGTACGAGACACAATAACAAAATCTTAAGTACCTTCCCTTAAATGTAAAAACAAGATGAACCACAATTCTACTATCGCTCCAGTCAATCTTGGGATTTTCCAAAATATTCATTATTCCTATTAAAGGAGTAATAATTAATTCCTTAACTGGTTTCTTTATATATTTAACTGTTATTTCTCATGTTTACGAGCATTGTATATTGTAATGTTTCCTAAGCAACCTTTTTCTTTTCAACAGTAATATTTAAATCTTGTATTTTTAAATAAATCTGATCAAATAAAAAGATTTTTAGTTCATATTTCTACAATACTTTTGAATTTTTTATATTCTATTATTTACTTACAGCTGAAACTTTAATTGTCTTATCTGGATGCGATTTCATATTATCACAAAGCAATTTAAGCAGCTTTGTGATAAAGAAGATTAGCTATCTTAATGATAACACATTCCTAGCTGTTAACACAGCTTTAAACCTAAAAATATATTTGATTATTTTACATTTTAAGTTTTAAAAGAAATAATGTTTTAAGATGGACACTTATAATAAAAACAAGCTTGAGATCTATTTTATGTAAAATACATTCATACCAAAAAATGATAAGCACATAAAAAATCACTGAATAATTATAACAATTATAAGAGTAGACTTTTAAAATTTAAATTTAAATATTTTTATTTAATTTTTCTATATTAAAATAAGATTTTAAATAGAAAATTTTACTGTAATTTTAAATAAAACTACTATTTATTATTGCTCATGAAACTTTCAGAATAATAAAATGCCATAATAGAGACTCTGACAAAATTTTGTACAATATAATATATATAAAACTTTTTATTTTACTGAATAAAAATCTATCATTGCATTATTATTAGCCAAAATATCAGTTTAAATATATTAGTCGCTAATATACAGCATTGATTAATAGAAGAAGACTTAGGTGTTCTTACAATTCTAATATAATGCATACATTATTAGTATGTTATAAATAGAAAATAGTATTTTTAAGTTTGTTATCATGATCCTGAATAGAACCTAAAATTTATATATTATATAAATTGATTTATTTTGTAAATATTTTATAGGTTGAACAGTTTAATTAAATAGTAACTTCATCACTATCTACTAAATTACCTATTTTGATATGGAGACAGTTCTTTGAGGCAATGCAAAATATTTTTGTCTATGTTATGTCGCCCTAGAAATGACCATAGAAAAAAAAAATATATATATTTAAAAAGAGAAATATTTCAGTGCACATATTCCATAGCTTTCGTTAACAGCGAGAAACTCTTATCTCAAGCTCTCCGACCGTTGGGCCTATGCGGCGCCGCATTAGCTTACCTCCCCCACACATCTATTATCTAACATTGTACGTGCACACACCTAACGCACCAAAATTTAGAAAGTTCCGTAAGACAAGTGCACCTGCAATGAATAAATTAAGTTCAAGGGTATGCAGCGCTACATATACACATGGCCAAGTGCACATGTGTATATGTAGATGCAATTGTATATATATATATATATATATATATAATGTATGTATATACATGAAATAACATAATGTCAAATAAGAAGTATAAATTATATATATATAATGTATGTATGCTTCTGTATTAATAAATAGAAGATCCAAACCAAAATTACTCCTACAGGCAAGTTGGGGAATCATTTTGGCGAGCTCGTCGCTGAAGGGTCCGTAGAGGCCGGCCTCGTGGGGGGGGGGGGCGAAAACTAAAGAAAGAAGTATGGATATTCCTGACAACAAGAAAGAAGAGGTAGAGAAAGCGAAGAAGACGGACCAGAAGAGTACGGGGGTAAACAGCCTAGATATCTCCCGTACGGTCAGTAACGCCAAAGCTGATAGCGCTGCTGGTGCAGCAAGTCATGGCAGCACAGTCGTGGATGATCACGAAAAAGCTCTCATCGATTCCATACAAAATTTGTTTAAAATGATGATGGAGTCGATGAAAAGGCAAAAAAATGTTAACAACATAATAAAGGAGGGGCTTCCGGCTTTACAAAGCCAATTCGAGGAGCTTGTAAGTAGAAGGCGCCTCAGAGCACGGCGCCTACATACACCCGAAGTTGCAGAGATAATAGAAGGACAAAAGAGACATCCTTCTACCTCTCCAACGGAATTACCTGAGGGGGGCGGGGCGAAAGAAGAAGAGAAAAAAAAGAGACGAAGGTCCAAGAATCGAAGAAGATGCAGCTGCCAACCCGAACCGTGGGAACGAGCCACAGCCTGAGAAAGGTTGGAAGAAAGTCCCCACCAGGCAGGACAAGAGAGCAACCAAAAAAAAGAAGAAGAAATAAAGAAGAATAATACAAAGAGGGCTACCAAATGTGGAGAGGGCCCCACTAAACCGAAATGTGGAGTAGGGAGAAGGGCAAGGCCTGAGGCGCTGCTCCTCAAGCCCGCGGAGGGGAAGACCTACGCAGAGATCCTTGGAGGGACTCGCCATAAGGTCGACCCCTCGCAACATGGACTCACAATCAGGGACATTCACCGAACATTAAACAGCGATGTGCTGATCAAGTTTAAGAAGGCTTCGGCGGAGGGCAAGGAGGACTTTACGAATGCCCTCAAAGAGGTCGTTGGGCAAAATGCGACACTTCGCGCTCTGACCCCCAAGATTACCTTGGAGATCAGAGACGTAGACGGCTGCACGACACTCGAAGACGTTAAGACAGCCCTCCTTGGCATTTTGCGGGACTATACCGGCCCCCTCGAGGTGAGGCTTACGAGGGAGAATAAAGTCGGTAAACGACTAGCCCTCGTGAGCCTCTCTGAAGAGGCTGGCCAGCGGCTATTGGAGGTCGGAAAGGTGGTCATTGGATGGGTCTTTTGCGGCCTACGGCGGCGAGTTCAAGTCGAGCGCTGTTACAGATGTCTCGGCTATGGACACCGCGGTTCGGGTTGCGATGGCCCTGACAGGAGCACCGCCTGCTTCGGGTGCGGGCAGCAGGGACATAAGGCGTCTGACTGTAGAACGCCTCCACAGTGTTTCCTCTGCCCGGGGACCACGCCCGCAGCATTAAATCACATTGCGGGATCTGGGGCTTGTGTGGTATTCTGCGAAGCCCTTGCTAGGTCTCGCCAAAATGGTTAAAGTCCTGCAGGCGAATCTAAATAGGAGTCGGATGGCGAGTGACCTCCTTCCGCAGATATTTCTTGAGAAGGACGCTGACATCGTCACCCTCAGCGAACAATATCGAGATGGAGATGCGGAAGTCTGGTATGGCGACGACCTCGGTACTGCGGCGATTTGGGTTTTTAACTCGCACCCCTTTCGGGTGGAGCGCCACGGATCCGGCCGCGGCTTCGTCTGGGTGAGGGGCAACAACGTAAATTACGTCAACTGCTATCTCACCCCGAATGAGGCCATTGGGGGTTTCCAGTCTAAGCTGGATGCCCTTAAGAATGCGGTAAGAGAAATGGAGGGGGAGTTGGTAGTGGCTGGGGATTTGAACAGCAAAGCTCTCGAATGAGAGGAACCCTTGCCAGACTCTAGGGGAAGACGAGTAATGGATATGGCCTACAGACTAGGTCTGGTTGTCTTGAACTCCGGATCTACGTCGACCTTTCGGAGACTTGGCTACAGGGAGACCATCCCTGATGTATCCTTTGCGACGGAGATTCTGACCACACGAGTGCGGGACTGGCGGGTGATCGAAGACAATACAGCCAGCGATCATCAATACATCATCTTCCGCGTTGGTGATGCCACGCCAGTCAGGGCGACAGTTGAACGTCGCCCAGCCAGATAGATCGTCGCAAGGATGATCATACATTTTTTGTGCGGGTAGTGGGAGCAGCAGAGGGAGCTGTTGGGGGGAGGATGCCGGAAGGGTTACCCCGGAAGGCATCATTCCACTGATGCTCTCCAGCCAAGAGGCATGGGGAAGGGTTGCCTATTTCGTCGCGGATATCCTCAGATGGAAGAAGGCGGACCTTCCCTAGATCCTTCTATTTTGCTGGGATATGGTGGCGCCCGAAGGCGAACAACCTGGTTCCCTTACCGATGTAATGCCTAACGGCAGTTTCCGGGGTGGGGAGTTGAGCCAGGGAGAGGAGGTCTCCTCGGTGCACGCCAGCCGACTCCGGCTTGCAGCTCTTTTAAGAGCTGCAGAAAGCAATCGGGGGAATGCACCGAGGAGGTAGTTTTTTAGTGGGTATGCCTTTCTGTTGGTGATTCCCACATATCCGTGGACCGGTCCCCGGGATCCATAAAGGATTTTTCTCCTCCTCTATAAAAACAAAAAATAAAAAAAAATTATTATTGTTATTATAATTATTATTATTATTATTATTATTATTATTTACTAGTTATCTATAAAAACTACAATATAAAAACGCTTAAAACTCTTATATTAAGGGCACTCATAATATAAAAAAAAACACGTATACATTATAAATATATAATTAACCACATAGAATTAATTATATAAATAATTATAAAAAAAGGAGAGGATGCGCACATAAATTTAGTGGCATTATATATGCAATTAATATATCAGATACATATCCGCCAATATGTATATCTGTATTTATGTGTATGTGTTTCGAATATATATATATATATATATATATATATATATATATATGCTTATACACATAGACTCATATGCTATCCCATATGAGTAAAATTTATGAATAAAATGAAATAAAGTTCTTGCTTGAAATATTTATAATCAATGCGAATGTTTAATATTAACAAATAATAAAACATGGTATTAACCATGTGACTGCCTGTGCACCTGGAAATGCACATGTACACACACACACACACACACACACATATATATATATATATACCTAAAATTATATATATACCTAAATATATATAATTATATATATACCTATATATAAATGATATATATACCTAAAATTATAAACAGAAAATGTAAAAATATTTGCTCAAAGGGAAATTTGTAATTATAATAATAATGTTATTAATACTTATCCAAAAATCAATGGATAACATATTATATTGATAATGTTATTATTATAACGATAACATCATCACTCGGAAGTGAAGAAAAATAAGAATTTATATTAAGAAACAATATATGTAATTTTGAGAAGAATTTTTATCAGACAAGGCCCCCGAATGTTTCGGACCAATCATAGGGATACATTTACCGAACAATAGGAGCTATCCGCGCCTCCACTATAAAAGGAACGGGTTTTCTCGCACTCGGCCTACTCGTCTATGCCACTACTCGTCTACGCCACTACTCGTCTAAGGCACTACTCGCCTACGCCACTCGACTCGTCAATTCTACTCGTCTATTCTACTCGTCCGCTGTTCAAGATTCTGCATCTCACTTCAAGGCTCTGCATCTCAAGTTCAAGAAATCACCAGAAAGACGACAACCCGTACTGAGCATACACACACACACACATACACACACTATTTCTCTGTCTTTCTCTCTCTAGTGGATTAGGAGGAAACAAATAGAAAAAGCCAGACAAATAAATTAATATTATAAACAAATAACATTTCGATATAGATATATATATTTTTTTCTTTCTTCTTTTCGCTTACCTAATCCTATCCGGTTCTGTGAGCGTTCCTTCCTAAGTTGGAGAACTCAAAGAACCAAATCCCCACCCAACTCGTCTATCTTTTTTTATTTATTTTTATTTAAAGAAGTTAGGGAACCTGGTTATTCAGGCCGAGGCTATTCCGATTGTTTTCCGAAAGGAAGACAATTTGAACCAAATACAAGCCTTGAACTGTAACCAGTTCTAAACCCAGATAGGAAACGAAGGATTAAAATACTCAAACTCCCTCTTCCTTTTATTAACCACATTCCCTGGCGGAAAGGATTACGCGAGTTTTCCGAGCTATTGGAGTTAATTCCTCAGGCGCAATAATAAGCTGCAGACATACCTGCGTATGTATACAAGAGGTGCATTCGCAGGCTTATAAGGTAAAGGCGGACGGCGGGGTTCTGAACTCCAACGTCACACCTATAATAGATTCATATCGCATTCTTTCAATATTTTTCATATATTCCAATAATTGCAATAAAGTTGTTTCTGGGCAACGCTGAAAGTAAGGACAACCTGTTCAAGATCAATATTTTCAAGGTATTTGTCACATTGGGGTTGAACATTGCTCATAAAAGTACATTAACGACAATTATTCTATCAGAAAATACAATCAAATAGCAACCGCAGGATTTTTTAACATTTGACCTTGAAATGACCTTTTAAGGGTCATCAAAATTTTTATTTAATGTTTCTGACGTGAAATTTCCCGCTCTTTCCAAATTCAGTGTCAAAAAAGGGTTCCCATTGGAAAGAACACCCTAACCTCTAGATAGTCTTGAACGCACGAGTGGAATTGACATTGAAATGACTTGCTGGAATTTGACATTGAACCTTTTAAGGGTAATAAAAAAAATTTTGATATTCCGTTTTGGACGTACAATTTCCCGCTCTTTCCGAAGTCAGTATCAAAAATAGGGGTTCCCATTTAAAAAAATACTTTGACCTTCAAATAACCTGGAAAATGGATTTCAGGGTCAAATTCAAGGTCACCATTATTTGACCCTCTTTGTCATGAACAACTTTTGTCAAACCATTTTTTCGGTTCATCTCTTAGGATCGAAGAAATTCGGGTGTATAAATTAAAATGGCTCACGCTGTATATAAATACTTCAAAGTATGTAATTTATTCTTCATTATGTAATTCTAAGTTATAATATAATTTAAATAAACATTAAATAGTTCTAACAAACAGAACTGTTACTAAAATCAATAGATTTATAATCGATCAATATAGAACTTCTTTTTAAAGTTTGTTAATATACATAACAAATATAGTTATATAGCATATTTATATCATAATGAAAGTAAAGACTTACTTGTAAAGTTGTCGTATCTCCCTCGGGATAACTTATGTCTTTATTTTTCCAGGGTTATTTGAGAGGGGAGGAAGTATATCCGGAATTGGACGGCGGATCGGGAAATAATTTAACAAAACACAGTATATTTTTTGTAACAAAAAATAAAAGTAAATTTATTCAAAAGAATTCTTCTATTGACAAGAATCTGAAACAAACAAATAAACGAAAATAATTACTTAAGTGAAATAAATTAACTTAACGCTAGATATATCTATTATCGTTACTAGATTCGTGCCAGTTTCTGCGAAGTTTAATTAATTCAGCGCTAGTTTCTGCACGGATAACCGGTGCTATTTTCCACGCGGGGAATTTAAATGTGACAGGTAGATTTTAATCTTGGTGTAAAACTAAGGTGAGCTAAACTCCGCTGACTTTTTGAGGAGCGCCTCGCAACAGAGATTAAGTTAATAATTTCGGTAGGATATCTTTACACAGGATTACACACATATCGAGCTCTGGACAAGAGTTAGCTCCGGGAGGAGTTCAAGTGATACGACTTTGGGTCAGCCGGTTCACTGGACGAACTCCTCGATTTTGCCTTTTGCAGGCCCTGTTATAATTAAGTTATCGGATAGTATCAGGTATTATACTTAAATTGTCGGTAACAATAATAATATTACTAACAATAATAATAATATTAATAATAATATTAGTTATAATTTTCACAGTTATAATTAACAAGGCAGTCGATTTATTGCGTACAAATATTGTTTCATATACATACAATAGCGTACGCACACACGCACACACACACACACACACACACACACACACACATATATATATATATATATATATATATATATTTTGGTGTTAATAATATTCTATTTTAATTCTATTAATTAAATACAGCGGGTGAATTTGTTTTAGGACACCCGTTTTATATACTGGAATGCGCGCGCCAGTATAAAGTGTGCGCGTTCCCCTACCGCAGTATTCGCTGCTGACGCATGTCGTTCAACGAGAGAGTACGGTAGTGTGCGTGCGGCATGTATTAGAGGGAGATAGCTGCCACTGGCCTAATACGCTTGGCGCGGTACTCTCTCGCCGCGCGAGGTGTCTCCCCTTTAACGTACTTTTCGTATTTAAACTTAGTGGTAGAGAGATTATGTATTGCGTTCTCTCTCTACGCTTCGGTTTTCGGCGGTTGCGTCGACTACCTGATACAGTAGTCGTTGCGACCTTTGCCTGCTTTCGACATGTTTATCGCGTGTATTATATTACTTTTAGATTTATATTTAATATATTATATTAAGCTAAATTTCGGTGTAGCTTATGATTATTTTCGTGTGAGCTAGAAGAACACATAATTTATTCGTATATTGGTTATTCTGTGTTAAATATTCGCGATAACAAAAATGAACTTTGTATAACGTTTGTGATATATTTACGCGGCCAAATTTGTGATCGTCGCCAAGTGTAGTTCAAAATGTAATATAATATTCAATATTAATAATTAACAATAAATGTCATTTCACATTTTAAAATAAGATTTGATAAATATTATAAACAAAATAATTTTATGACTGCTACTCAATGCAATACATGATATATCAATAATATAAATTTGTTATATTATTCAAATAAAACTTATTATTAACTTATAAATATTTTTTTTTCGATTCAGAAATAAAAAAGTATATTTTTAAATATATAAAACGAATGAGGAACCAGCAGAAACCTAAAATTGTAGTAATACGCATAATAATAAATTTCACTGTGAATTTATATTAATAATTATAAATTATATTAGAATAAAGTAGTTAAAAATATGTTAAAGACGAGATCAAAGACTAGATCTGCAGAAAGAAAAAGAGAGAAAACTATATATGTGAACCTATAGAAAAGTAGAAGAGGTAAAGATAATATTAGTCCTATATAAGGAGGCCAATTCTAGGACTTTTCCAGCATATTCTCACCTAAACACACACAACTCACCTAAACCTACATGCATAACTCGGATCTCTATAAATTATGTGTCATGCATTTCGACTTAAATCTTTGAACCTTTCATTACTGCAAACATTTTTATTTCGTGATTGAAGTTTTACTAAACGATTATAGAAATTGATATTAGAAGTCCAAATTTACTCTCTTTATTATTAATTATTATTTAAATTACATGTTATTTCATCAGCTGTTAATTATTTAATTAATACCTGTAGATTGGCTACCAATCTGGACAATCTTTACTGTTCTTCGTTGACAGAAAGAAAGAACTTCCTGTTTTAATTTTAAATTATTTAAGAACCTTGTTTATTTAAAAAAAATTTATTTATACTATTGTTGGTTTTAAACTTTTGTTATTATGATTTTATGTTTCCTGTACATCTCTTCTATGATCTCATAGCTACCCAAATTGGGCCATCTCGTACAAGCACACCTTGTTTTGTCTCATATCTATACATATGCAGGTTTATCCTGTGAAGGCTTTATCTATGTGTGTATTTATTTATTTAATTAAAAGAAAGTTTTTCGTGAATAGCTTACCATTTATTTCTGCTCCCGAGGTTTCAATCGTTTGCGCCGTTTCATAACCATGGATGAAACATGGGTTCACCACTTCACACCCGAAACAAAAGAACAATCAAAACAATGGACTCAAAAACGAGAGCCGGCTCCAAAGAAGGCAAAGATCGTTCTGCAGGCAAGTTTATTGCGCCGGTTTTTTGGGATGCGTGTGGGTAATTTTCATTGACTATCATGAAAAAGGAAAAACTATCAAAGGCGAGTATTATTCGAACTTATTGCAACGTTTGAGCGAAAAAATCAAGCTATAACGGTCACATTTGGCTAAGAAGACAGTGTTGTGCCATCAAGACAATGCACTAGCTTACACATCCATTATTGCAATCACCAAAATTAATTAATTAAAGATTGAATTGCTATCTCATACACCCTATTCGACAGATTTAGGTCCCTGGGATTTATTTTTGCAAAAATTTATACTTATTTATAAATAATTCCCAATTTAATTACCACTATTGCTGTAGTTCACACAAGTTTAATGAGCTTTGTTGGGCCAGAAAATTCTTCCTTCTTCCCACACTTTTAATGGTTTTAACTTCTCACCTATATGTACTACACTTGACATATAGGTTATACGTGTACTGCATGCCTTGTACAGCAGGCAGATATTATTCTTTTCTATGTGATAAAATCACTGGCACTTTCACGGATTTTTATTAAACATAATGAAAGGCTAGATTGGAAAAAGGCGTGTACTTGTTTTTGCGTGTAATTGTTTAGAAAAATTGAATTAAAACTAGTGAAACCAAAAATGTTCGGTATAGCTTACAGTATCAAACAAGTCATTCACATATAATGTATCTATAGTTTTATTTGTCTTATATAGGAAAATAATCGATAATAGAGCAAATGGTAGCATTCTTGATTTCTTACATTCCTGCAGGTTAATTATAAAAATATGGTTATACCGATCATGCACATTGCTTAATATTATCTTGTACTTATAAATCCCATATCTTACAGTTATTATTTAACTGTAATAAGAAAAATGAATGGCGATGTAACTCCCCCAGCCTAAAAACGATGGTTGATGTACGAAAAGAACCGTTCTGCATCGGTGGTTTACAAAAATATGTGGTTGCCACGGAAAAATACAAAGGCACTCAAGTGAAGTGAAATGTATTTGATATATATCTGTGAGAAAATGGTGTTAATATTCTTACTATAATATTCTTACTATACGGTTTCTCAATATATCGACGTCGTTCTACGTATTTATCTCAAAGAAACTTCTCGGTCTATTTTCGGTTGTCTCTGATGCTGGCATAGAGTTGAGTGGATGTGCAGCCTCAATATCCAATTTTTGGTTGTTTGTCCTTTTATTATTTTTCTTTGATATTAATAGGTGTGTAAGGCCAGTCCACACTGCTCCAAGAAGATGAAGTTACAACCCATAAACTTAATGAAGCGCATAACCGTTTATGAAAATGCTAATTAACATTTTTATTACTTGGATTATGAATAAAATTCCGATGATGCCTGCACTGATCGTCCCAAAAGAGTTTTTGCTACACCCTTCCCCATGTGGATTCCACTAGCTTCTCTATTGCATTTTTATTTAATAACTTTTCTAAGGTTCCTTCTTCTCTTCTATAGCGTCTTCGTCGATCTCTCTTGCCACATCGTTGAGGAATGATACCTTTTTGACTGGGAACATAATAGATTATAGACATCTGTGGCAAGGTCTTCGGGACTGGTGTATTTCCAAGTAGGTTCGGAATGTAGTTTTAGGATAGCGGGACTGATTCCTGCTACAGGTTTAGGTAATATTTCGTACCATTGATCGCCTATTTGATAGACTGTCGGAAGAGCGGGGTTTGTACCTTTGCTTTTAAGAATGTGTGTCCTAGAAGTCATGTATAATGTAGAGTTTCCCTTTAAGACTTGTAATTCCGTGTAACAATTCGAGCAGTGATGTATCGTTAATTCCACTGGTATACACTTCACCAGATGGATAACTTCTCTAGCTAAAACTGCCATGTAACGGGGACCTTTCATGAGGTTGTACGTGAACTTGTCAGGTGCTTGAGTAGCAATAGCAAGTGTTTTTTTGATTGTTTCTCTTTTTATGTTACAACGGTGAAAAACTACGTCCCGGTATAATTTTTTCATTTGGGTGCGCATATATTTCTCCATGTATACAAATTTTAAATTCACATAGGTAAATAAATCTAAGTCTGCGATTTTGGTTTTACGCTATTTTACAAATGATCGCCCTCTGACTGTTAGAAATATTCGATTTCGCCATTATTGACAACAGAATTATGCAAATGCATCCCCCAGTAATAAATGGTTCTCCGCATCTCTGTTTTACATTATAATGCTTTAGTTTCTTGAAAGTCGTTGATTTGAAGCAACTGTAGATAAGTTAATTGAATTGCGGGATGAAGTTGAGGAAAATTGTATCCTCTAACGCCTAATAATGATATGATTGTTATATTCCTAGTATTAGATCCTCAGTCGTACCCTATTATTGTTTTTGCCGGGGTGATGAAAAATAATGTAAAAAGTAATGTGTATAGGAATTCATCTTTTCTGAAATCAAGAAGAGGTTAGTTTCGTAACCTAAAAGAAAATAATATTATTATGACATAAGAAAGAAAGAGACAAGTCACAGATTAGCTTGTGTTTTTGACCTGAACAAGTAACTACATTTGTGGTCATTGCATCCGGCGGGTTGCGACAGAGTGCGTCTGCGTTAGAACTTAATTTTCCTAGTTTGTATAGAACTTTATAGTCGTACTCGAACAATTTAAAACGCCATTTCTGTACGCGAGTGTTTAGATTTGCTGTCTTGAACCAGACTAGTGATTGGCGCTCCGTGATAATTGTAATTCTTCTGCCAGAAACGGAGGACCGGAATGCTTTTACACCGTGTACGACAGCTAACACTTTCTTTTCATGCACTTCGTACTTTAGTTCGACACTGCGTAACACGCGCGACGTATATGTAATAGGTCGATTTTTTCACTGTCAGGTAGACCAAGAAATTGGCTAACATTTTTTACATTCTTAGGTTGTGGTAAGTTCTTTACAGCCTCTATTTTCTTTGGGTCTGGAGTAAGTCCCGTTTCACTCAGTCGCTGCCCTAAATAATTGACTTCCCGTTTTAAAAACTCACATTTGTCAAACTGTAATATTAATCCTGCTCCTTGGGGTCTATCTAATAACAATTTGACTTTCTGATCATGTTCTTCCAGAGTGTTAGCATAGACGACGATATGGCCTAGGTAGACAAAGTTTTATCCTCTGTAATCCTTCTAAGAGACTATCCATTAGTCTTTGAAATGTTGCGAATGCATTTTTGACTCCAATGGCATTCTAACGAATTCATAGTGGCCAAATGGGGTGCTAAATGCAGCGTTGTATGTTTGTCATTATATTTGTCATTAAGGGCCCTAAAATCAAGTGCTATGCACCATCTAGTGTGTCCTTCTGAATCAGTACGCTTAGGAATGATTCATAAAGGACTATTCTAAGGTAAATTTGAGTCCTTTATTACTCCAGTGGCTAATGGATCGTTAACTTGTCTGTTAATTTCATCTTTCAGTGCATGGGAGAATTTATACTGTTTTGTATTCATTTGAATTTATACTGTTGAGTTCATCATTGATCGTTTTAATTCCATGCATTATCATGTCCGTGCCTGGTAATGAGTCTCCAAGCAGGAAAAAGACGTCGCGATTTCTTTCAACTAAATCTTGCACATACTTCATCTCGACAGGGTTGAGATGCTCGGTTCGTATCAGCTCCTTTATTCCTACGATCTGAGTACATGTGATGATTCTGATTTCTGGACCAGAATTCTTTGAATCAATTACGCTCCGAGTGATACCTAAATCTTTCGAGGTATCACTTTGTGAAATAGAATGTAATGTTTTAATTGCATTACTCTATGAATCAAAATATTGATCGAAGTATTTATCGGGTACGTCATTGATGTACAGTAGCTCTCGGTTTAAATTTTCTAGTTCTTCATCGATTTCATCGTTCTCGCTAAATTCGTCTGCAGAAGTGTTAGTATGTATTGAGTCGTTTATACAATTAGGAATCTCTTCCTTTGGGTTCTCCTTCTAGTTCTCGGTTAGATTTTTTTATATCAATTTAAAGGATGATCCATAGTGGGGTAATATATCCTTTTTGCTCTATAATCCAGTTTGACGCGTAAATCGTAATGATAACGCGTACATAAAATTCCAGTATACTCCTCCTAAAACTTTAATTTTTATTAATCCAAGCGTTAGGAATGGTTTAGAGTTTATACCTGTCAAGAAGGCCCATTCCGACTCGTTGATCTCAAAGCGAGTGGGCAGTGATCTCCTTTTTACCAAATTTGACTCTGATCCTCTATCAATCAGAAATAGAAATTCGCTGCCTACCGAATCTCGGACCTTTACAACAGGTCGAAGGTTTCTTTCTTGTTATGTACGAATGTTAATTATTCCATAATCAGGTATTTCGATGGTGGTGTTTCCTACCTTTAATTCAATCGTTCGGTTGCTTATGCTTAGTTCTTTTCGTTAAAATTTATAACAGCTTGGCTATCCATGAGGTAGTTGGAACCTATGATTCCACCGTAAGAAATAGGGAATTCATCTGAGACGATTGAAAATTCTGCTTTTATTCCAACTATTCGTAATAGTACAATCCCCAGCGTAATATCTTTAGCATTACCTACTGCTTCGAGCGTATACATTTTCTTTTTCTTTATGTCTGCATTTTCCGGTATAGCTTTTCACAATACAGACCACTATTCAGATCCATTCCGATTCAGATCCACTATCGAACATAAAAGAGAGTGGTTCTTTGAGACCGAATTAGACATTTACGTTCGGTATGTATCGAATTACTCTGGTTCGAAAAGTATTAACTCTCCTAATAAGTTTGATAGTTGAGACGCTTTAGTCGAGCGCGTTGGTGTTTTGGGAATCCCTTGGGTCGCGCTCTGGTTTCTGGACCTTGGTCATTTCTGATGATTATAAAGTTTTTTCCGACATTCTGCTATAGTGTGACCGACTATCTTACAATATGCTCAAACTAGTCTGTTGAATGCATTGCCGTTGGATGGCGTTATTTCGTGAGTTCTACAGTTAGCATATGTGTGTCCTATACGTCCGCATTTTTGACATATGCATTTTTGACATATGTCTAGTTCGCATATTATTAATTAATTAGTCGCTTATTGCTGTTCCTTGGATTGAAATTTTCCCTTTCTGTTAATCGTTGATTCCTTTCTATTTCTTTTTCGACGGCGATAACGTTTTTAAGAATGTTATTGACCGCTTCAGTTAATTTCTGACGGGATGTAGTGTCGGACTTAAGTCCTACTCTAAGGCAATCTATTAAGGAATTTTCAACGTATGTTTTAAAGGTAGTTATAGCGGGTGCGTTAGTGGCTACTTTTTGCTTCATATATCTGCGAGGCTCGTGTCTTTAGCTTGTTAGCATATGTCAATACCGATTCATTTCTGCGTTGAAACTCTTGCTGAGTTTTCCGATTAGTTGACCTATAGTTTTCGATGAGGAGAACGTTTCTCGCAAGTGTTTTTTAAAATCGTCGTATGATTCGAATTTCATACCTGTCGTTGCATCTCGTGCGTCTCCTGTAAGACGGCTTTTTAAGTAGAGGGTGAATTTTGCCTCGAGATTAGGGTCTATTAATTCCAATGCATCGGAACAATATTCTAGAAATTGTTGCAATAAATAATGAGATCCATCGTATTCAGGTATGATATTGGATACATCGTATACGGGCAGCATCTCTCAAGGATATCGACGGTACTGATGCATTTGTTATATTTGGATATGTGATCAAGTGTTCGTTCCTATTGAGGACAGTGTTTTCTGGGGTCCTATATGGCAGCTACTTGAGCATGAAGCGAGGCTCGATGCTTTCTCGGGAGTAGATGATTCTTGTCCTTTCTTAATTTGTTGTGTGGTCTGATCGTCAAATTCTCCTTTGTAGTGTTTTTCTTTTTGGGTGACTTATGTATTTTAATCGTGGCTTCAACTACTGTTGCTAGGATCGATCATAAGCGTTTTTCGTTCTCTTCTTTATTTTTTCATAAGGCAATAAGACGTTGATCTCTTCCATTCGAGTCTTTTATTTCGCTCTGTTCTTCTGCGAGCAGAGAATGTATTTAGTATATGGTATTTTTTAATATCTTTTTTCGTTTCTCTCGGTCTCTAGAGTCTTTTCTAAACTCTTAATTCGATTTTTTAGATAATTCCTGTATTCCTACCTATCGTGATCGTTTTCTATTAGTTCGGATATTCTTCTTTCCATACGTTCAAGACGATGTACTGATTGTACTGATTCTCTCGGGTGATAATATGGGGATCATCTGTAATTAACAAAGATAGTTTTATTTATATTAAGTTTCTGGTAATTCGAGTTGCCTATAATATTAGATATTTTAGTTATTCCTTGGTTTCTTTTTTAATATACTTAGAATATTAGTTATAAATCTAATATTATTAATAGTAATTAATATTAATTTTTTACTTCCCCTAATTTTACTCACCTTTTTTTCAGATTTTCTTTGTTTGCAAAGTCCCTTTGTACTTATATAGATTTATATAAATATGTATATGTAATTGTGTTGGTATATGTTCTTTTCTTAATACTTGTCTTCTTGGTTATATTCGTACATGTTTATAGATTTGCCTACTTTTATCCTTGGTTTTATATCTTATATATATATATATATATATATATATATATATATATATATATATATACGTATACCGATACACTTACACGTGCATTTTATAAGCCATCATATATGCGCTCATATATGTATTCATGATTAGATAAGAAAACATATATATATATATTTATTTATTTATTTTATTTTGAGGAGTTGGACCTTCCCGGCCTCTGGACGCATGGGTAAATCCTTCGCATCCCTCCCTTGACCAGCAGCCGCTATAAACGGCAAGCCTCGCAGAATGAAATTATTCCGGTCGTCATACTGGATTTAATGTCCTCAATCTCCAAGTAGGTAGCCCCCAAATATCGCCGCCTTTTCTCAGATATATTTGGACAGTGGCACAGAAGATGTCATCCTCTGTGTAGTAAAAGCGGCAGAAGTGGTCTCTCACGAGATCCATTTTGTACATGTGGGCATTAATTTTACCGTGACCTGTGAGGATCTCGATGAGTAGTTTTGCCCTTCTTCTACTGAGGCCAACGGTTACCCTAGTCCAGTCCTTGGAGGTGAAGGCTTTAACCTGCCTGCACTCTCCATTTGTCTCCCATAGTCGGCCTTTTTTCTTCCCTTATCCACCTCTCTATTTCCCCCTTGATGAGGGTGTTGTACAGCCGGCTCAGAGCCGCTATAGGGAGTTTTAGCTCCTATTTTGGCAAGGTCATCTGCCACCATGTTCCCTTTAATTCCATAATGGCCCGGTACCCATAGTAGCGTGACCGTTGAATTATTCGCCAGTCTATTGAGGGCCTCGTAACAGTCCCTTACCAGATTGGATCTAGTAGTATAGCTGCTTAAAGCTTGCAATCCTCCTTTACTGTCTGAGCAGAGGCAAAAGTGGGTGTCAAGGGCCGCTTCCGCAGCCATCTCAGCTCCCCGCAGGATTGCCACTAGCTCAGTTTGAAACACGATAGGGTAGTTCCCCAAAGGGAAACTTGTACCCTTTCCGTTACTTCTTTGGTACACTACTGCACCTGCATCCCTTTCACATTTAGAGCCATCTATATACCACAGCTCTTTAATGTTGGGGATGCTTACCAGCCCCTTCTCCCATTTCTTTCTGGATGGAATACTGATCCTATATTTTTTGTCAAAGAGGAAGCTCCTGTTCGTGGCGTCGAGGTTCATTCGCAAAGTCACCTTTTCATCCAGTCCCCGGGGGAGCCTTAATAGCCCCTCTCTGATCACCTCTTTGAGCGGTCTTTTGACTCTGTGGAGGGCTTTTGCAGTCGCTCCCGTCAGAGTCAGTTGGCAGTAAATGGCTCTATTTTGAGGAGCATGCCCAGCGCAGCAGTAGGTGTAGATTTAATCGCTCTGGAGATGCTCCTCACCACCATGCTTCTCTGGTTAGCCTGGGTTTCAGGACAACCTCCTATATCCATTTCATGATCCCTGGCTTGAGGCCCCACATCCTGCCTGTGGCTCTCCTAACCTGCCGCAGACAGGCCGTCAGTTTGCCAGATACACACTCTAAGTGTTTACTCCATAATAGTTTTCTATCAATGGTCACACCTAGGTATTTCACTTGTTTCTTAAAGGTCAGAGAATGCCCTCCAAGGGCCAAGCCACAACTCGTATTCCATTTATATCTCCTGGTACAGACTATGACCTCAGTCTTCCCTGGGTTAACCGAGAGACCGGTCCGTCTGCACTATCTGTCGACCACTTCAAGGACACCCTGTAGTAGTCCCATAAGGGGATCTAAAAGGGGCTCACGGGCAATGAGCATTATGTCGTCAGCATAACCATCCGCCAGACATCCAATGCTATTCAGCTTATTTAGGAGCTCGTCCATCACGAGGCAGCATAGGAGCGGGGACAGGACGCCCCCCTTTGGGCACCCTGACCCTATTCCCCCTCGTACGGTTGTGCTCCCTGGATGCTTGTTTCCAGGATGCGATTTCCCAACATCTGGTCAATCCATTCTGTGATGTAAGCAGGGATATCATGCCTATTTAAGGCCTCTTTGATAACCTTACGTGACCTGTGATTAAAGGCTCCTTCGATGTTCATAAGGACACCTACGTCAAACCCTTTGCCTCCACCTGAGATCGCATCACAGATACGGTTCTGTATAGAGCCGTCTCTGTGGATCTTCCGGTGCAGTATACATGTTGCTCCTTATGGAGTTGATTTCTTCTCAAGGCTTCGTCTCTGATGAATCTATCAATCATCCTTTCGATAGTCTTGAGAATAAAAGATGTCAGGTTGGTGGGTCTAAAATCCTTCGACGATGTATAACCACATTTGTCTCTGCTTTAGGTATAAATACCACCCTGGTCTCTAGCCATCTTGCTGGGATATGACCAAGAGTGATGCTTGCCCGCGCCATTCTTGTCATCGGGCCCACTATACAGTCCCCAGCTCTTTGTAGGAAAGCTGGGCAGACTCCATCCGGTCCCGGGGATTTAAATGCGCCAAATGACCCTGCAGCCCATCTGACCCTGTCCGGTGTCTGGTTTGCAATCTGGTTTGCTACCATTCGGTTAGCTCTCAGTTTAGCGTAACCCGTCTAGTGGTTATTTCCTGTGACTGCATCGTCATCTTGTTTAATATTTCTACTGAAGTTAGGGAAGTGGACTGGGATAAGGTATTCCAAGGTCTCCTCATCCGATAGTGCATAACTGCCATCGGGTCTCTTCAGCGTGCCTAGGACCGCGCCAGGGTCCTTCGACAGGACTCTGTTCAGCCTAGCTGCTTCCTTACCCTCGCATATGCTTTCACAGTAGTTTCTCCAGCTTGTCTCTCTGGCTGACCTTACTGTATCGCTGTAGTTGTCCCTGGACGCTCTGTATGCAGTCCAATGAGAAACACTAACTTTTCTCCTGGCTATCTTCCGGAGGACCATAGTCTTCTCTTTCAAGTAGTCCAGTTTCTTATTTCACCATCGAACCTCTACCCTGGGTCTCGCCCGTTTGGGGCGACAATTTTCGTCAATGGCGTGTTTGATGGCGTCATTAATGGAGTTCGCGACGTTCTCCAACGTTCGCTTGTCACTGATCTCTACAGTTAAGTCCTTAAAAGCAGTTTCGACGGACCTTCTGTAGCCCTGTCAGTCTGTGCGCTTAGGATCGCGCAACGTAGTTGGCTCCTCTTCATTGGGTGTACCAAGTGAGTATGTTATCAGAGTGTGATCCGACAGTGTCTCCACCTCTTTCACTCTCCATCCGTGGATCTTATTAGCTATCCCAGTTGAGCAGATAGTTATATCTATTACCTGCTCCCTTAGCCTGTTTCTGAACGTTGGGGTGTCACCTACATTGAGTATCTCGAGGTTTGTACCCGCAAGATACTTCAGTAGTTTAACACCTCTTGGGTTCGTCTTAGTGCTACCCTACACCATATGGTGCACGTTTGCATCACATCCAAGGACTATTGGAAGACTGTTGATTCTATAATAATCTACTAGTCTCCGGACCTCCCCAGTGGGGTTGTCTTTGTTATCATACGGTAGGTAGGCAGATGTGACAAGAATTCGCCCCATCCCTATTATCTCCGCCGAGGCCACCGCTAGGTCCCCAGTACATAGACCGATTCATAGTGTTCTTGAGTTACTAATGCAAGCGGCCCTCGACCCTAGACCCCTGATCGCACCTTTCACTATCCAAGGTTCTTGGATTAGCGATATACATGTCTGCACCCCCGCCAAACTCCTCAGCATAACGGCCGAGGCGTCTTTGCAGTGGTGCAAGTTAATCTGGAGGAATGAGATGCCCGATGGAGCCATTTATTGTTCCATCGTGCTCCTGCCCTCAACATTCTTCGTACGCACCCGCTTCTCCCGGCGGCTCACCTTAAAGGCGATCCTGCCCAGAAGGTACCAGGGTTTGTAATCTAACGCCTCCGACAACCTGCCGTGCGATTCCGGCATGGTCAGTACCTTCCTTTCTCACCGTCTTGGACGTTGACGACCCTTCATAGGCTTGTTTTGCTCCTGAGGGATGCATTATTCGCCTCAAGCCTTTCCAAGACGGTGGACGGGTTCTCCGGGGGCCCCGGTATTCAGGTCACCGCCTTGACTCTAGCCTGTAGGAGCTCTATACCCCCCATTTTCAGATTGGCCCTTTCCCAGGGTAAGTCCAGAGTAGCCAGTCTAGCGGCTAGCCACTCCTTCGCCTCCGGGTTGTTGGCCACCAGTATAATGGCCCCTCCCTTGCAGAGGTATCAAATTTGGGCCATGTGTTAGGTGGTGCACTATACATAACCTTCGACACCGCCCCTCGGAATTGCGAAAACATTTCCGAGGTGATGATTACCTCCGGGTATCCTTCATGCACCACGACACATGTAAGGGGGTTTGACCTTGGGGCAGCCGTAATAATTCCGACACCCGCTAGCCTCTCTCCCTGGGGGGGGGGGGCAGGGTTCCTTTATTGTCACCGCCGCCACTCCCCTCCTTTTGCTTTTTAGCGATACCGGATGTCGAGGGCGGAGTCTTATCAGATCCCTGTCGCCACTTCATCCCTATCTTAATCTGCGTCGTAGGCCCAGAAGTGCCGGTCCTGCTAGCATTTTGCTGCCGGGCCAACTTCCTCCTGGCCGAGCCACACAGCCTCTTTTTCTTAGGGGCAGTACTGCTTCCCTCTACACTGGTTAGTGTTTCAGTGGTTATAACCACTCCAGGCTTGTTACCTGGAGCTGCGTCCTCCTTGCCCACTTGGCCAGTAGCTCCTACTGAGGTCCTCGGGGGCGTTGTATCCTCCCGGGCCTCGCATTCACTATGCTTAGGTACAGTTTTTTCCATAAGAATACCATGAGTAGCTTGGGAAATAAAAGTCTGCCGACACAGAGCACCGCATGTGCCGGTAAGGCTAAATACTCGGGAAGGTCGCCCGGTGATCTCGAGGCATCATTTGCGACCGCTACTACCCCAGTGGCCAAGTCGGTACCCTTCAGCACGATGGCTCCCACCTTGGGTTTGGGGGTTGGATATAATACCCATTGCGCCTCCTTCTGAACGCAATGGGGGGTTGCCCTTGGCCTCTGGAGTGTCCACCTGGCTGTTCTTGAGAGTCCCGAGGCCCATCTCCGGCTGCGAGAGAGACCTACGCGGGTTCCCTATTCAAGGATCCCGCAGGAGTGGTTACTCTGGCGCCCGAGAGACAGTCTGCTGCATCAGCACCTTTTCGCCACCCAGCCCGCCCTAGGGCAGGGCCGCACTCTCCCAGACCATTGCCGGGTCAGCCGCTCAGATCCCTAGACGAGCCTCCACACCGGCCTACAAGAGTCACGCGACAAGATGTCAACCTCTGGTGGAGGTCGGTGAGAGTAAATGCTTTTCAAAACCAGGGTGGCAACGACGTTATATCCCGGCTGAGCCCCCAAAAATTTTTATATACATCATGTGACGTCCGAGATGAACTCTTCTGGTGCATAAGATGTATAAGCCGCCCTTTTGAGTCTAGAGTTTCCTCCACTAGCTCGGGCCCTGTTCCTGAAGAACTTATGTTTACTCTTCCTACATCTAATAATAAAAACCTACTCTTTTTTAGATAGGTTGGACACCAATGGCTTCACTTAGATGAAAACTGTTTCCTTGGAGGGAAATAGCTTACACCTACTTCGGTTTTCCAACTTATTTCCCTAGTCTGTTTAAAAACCCTATTCCTTAGTGGGATATGCAAGGTTTATGGGGCATGCAGAGTTCTCAGCTATAAGGAGAACTGATCGCTTCCCGGGATTGGGATATGGTTATGAGGAATAATTACAGAACACAAATTTTTATCGCTACTTATTTTTATTTCTGATCTCTTTCTTTTTCTCTTTTTTTACAACCCTTATTATCTCTGTCCAAAGATGGAGTGTATTTCTCGAAGAATCGGTGCTGTTGATGCGTCTGTTAATTGGTTTTTAAATGTACTGAAAACTTTTATAATGGAGGCGCGTTATAAATTTATAAATAGATTGTAACCCGGAACTGAAGTTCGCCGCCGCGCTCATGCTTATAAAAGCTCGAGGTAAGCAGTACCCCGAGCTGCCCGAGCGAGAATATGGAGATTCTAATTCGGTGCGGAGCAATGCACGTGATTTGTTAGTAAATTTTCAGAGTAGTCTGTGGTCACAATTCTCTACTACGCAACAACCTAGTCAATGTCTACCTGCGCAACCTGATATTTTCTTATCGTCATATATATATATTATAACCCCGAAATCGGGTTATTACTTACGGTTCACTTGCGTGTGTGTGTGTGGGCTCTTCTACGCTGCTGGTCGTGCATTCCGCTGAAAGGGGACGGGGAACGAAAAATGAACCACGTGGGTGATTTTAGCAGATTATTACAATATTAAGGTTTATTATCATTAGCGATCTATTTACAATAACAGTCCGGTACGTACATATGGTACTGGTATGATACGCGGGTTCCGCGACGCTACATCAATTATTTATATAATTATGCACTCGTTCAACATACACGGGGGACAGGGGAAACGGAACGGGACGCTCCCATTACGAAACACGTGAGAACGACGGTATAACATTACATACTATATGCTAACAAACTACTTATACGCGAACGCATTTACGACAGTACAATATTATAAAAAGGAATTACGATACTTATCACTTGGCTACGCGCGATATATACACATTATTACGGATGAACCGCGAAGCTATATATTCGGTAGATCGCGGCGCGCGGGTGCGGCGGCGGGTCAGGACCTAGCTATACGCACACGTGAACATAACAAGAAAAGCGAAAGGCTACTTGCCGCCGACGACGATGATGCTGTCGCTGGCGCTCGCTGGTGCGGTCGCCGACGCTCGCTGGTGCTGTCGCTGGCGCTCGCTTGTGCAGTCGCTGGCGCTCGCTGATGCTCGTCGGTGTCAGGGCGACCGGGCGCGCGCTCTCTCTCTTGCTCCTGGCTGCTAAATTGCGCGGTTCCGCGTGGCTGCGGCTCGTACCCGTTGATGGCGTCGCTGGCTCACGACGGCACACGTATGATAACGCGTACACGCTTCCTCGGAGCTTTCGCTCACGGTCCGGGGCTGATGCGAGGATGTTGCCGCGTGTCCTCTCCTCGTCGACACCGGTACGCTCGCACGGAGTTTGCACGAGGGCAAACTTGTAACACGTTACCGCGAAAGGCGCAAAAACTGCGGCCTTAACTCTACGATTCGCAATACGATCGCAAACGGAAAATACCACGGTATTTTAATATATATATATATATATATATATATATTACAATATATAAATATATATATATAAATATATATATATATATATATATATATATATATATATTTACAATATATATATATATATATATACTTCGCAATTATAATAGTTAACGTAGTTGACTTAATTTTGTGACGTCGGAGTTCAGAATCCCACTGTCCGCCTTTACCTTATAAGCCTGCGCATGCACCCTTTGGGTAAATGCGCTGGTATATCTCGAGCTTATTTTTGAGCCTGAGGAATTAATCTGAATAGCTCGGGAAACTCGCGTAATCCTTTCCGCTGATGAATTTTGTTAATAATAGGGAGAAGAAGATTGAGTATTTTAATACTTTATTTCCTAACTGGGTTTAAAACTGGTTACAGCCCAAGGCTTGTATTTCATTCAAATTGTCTTCTTTTCGAAAAACAATCGGAATGGCCTCGGCCCTAATAACCAGGTCTCCTAACTCTTTTAAATAAAAATAAATAATACAAAGAATAGACGAATTGGGTGTGGATTTGGTTTTTTGAGTTCTCCAACTTAGGAAGGGTCGCTCCAAGAACCGGATAGGACTAGGTGGTTGAGAAAAAAAGGAGAGAAATATATATATAAATATATATATATATATATATTTATATAGATATTTGATTATAATATTAATTTATTTATCTTACTTTTTTATATTCTTACAGTTGTTGAACTTGAGAGAGAGAGAGAGAGAGACAGAGAGATTCTAGTTGGATTTATACTTGATGTGTTTGTACTTGACTGTTTGAGACTGCTTGATTTTGTGGAAAATTCGGGGCTTAATATTCCCGATTTTTCTATCGCTATCAGAAATCCCTCTTTCCTCAGCTCATGACTTTTATAGTCATTTTCATTACATTGTTGATTCTTCTTATTTCTAGCCTTAATAATAATATAATTTTATAATATTTATTAGAAGAGTTTGTTGTAGTATTGATACCAACTGATTATTTTATTATTAATACAGTTTAATTGCTAAAAGTAGTAGATATCTTGAGAATTGAACATTAATAAATGTAAACTAATGCATCACCAATGGACACACTGCGTTACCTAAAATGCCTTGGTCGGAAAAATATACGCTTCTGACGTATGAACTTGCATAAGTCAAACGCCTTATTTCGGGAAGTATCACGAAGTTGTTTTTCTCGCCCAAATTTGGTGATTTTAGTTTAGACTTATTTTCTTGATTTTATTTTGTTCTAGGAAAACTTATATTATTATTATCGATATATATATATATATATATATATATATATATATATATATAATGTGACGAGGAACGCAAGCGCCGCGTACGCTTGCTTTCCCACGTCCCTATGCGCTCTCTCCCGTCGTAGCCCTTGTACATATGTATATATGTTTCTCTTGTTTATATGTAAATACTAATATATATTTGTTACAGGCCAACACACTAATACACCGGCGGAGAGGTAAGTGAGAGAGAAAGAGCGGGGAGTGTGAAGAGATGGTCGCGCGCGAACTTTGGGAGAGTTAGAATGGAGGGAGCGCTCTGCTTGTGACGTACTATTGAGACTTTTTCAAAAGGAACGCAAAAAGAGATTAGGGAAACGGTTTCGAGTGCTGGTGGTTTTTTGTTGTCGCCTCCTGTCTCCAGCGGACGACGCGACGGCATTGGCCCCGACTGTAAGTGGTAGCAGGTTACTCTCTCTCTCTCTCTCCCTTCCCTGATTCCACGCGCACCATCGCCTCGGCGACTCTCGGCCTGCCCGCCTCGCACATTCTGGGTGCATATTCTGTTTTCTTTTTTTCTCCTCCTATCTTCCTTTCCTTCTCTGCATATATTTTTCTTGCTGTCATTTCTACATGTATTTTTCCTTTTTATTACATGCATCCATCTCTTACTTCAATCTTCTCCTTCTATCTTCCTTTTCTTCTCTGCCAATATATTCATTAATCATTTTTTCTATTTGTATACGTCTTTATTCATCTGCATGCATCCTTTGCTTTATTTTTCTCCATCTATTTTCCCTTCCTTCTATGCGAGTACCCTCTATTTGTTACATGCATCCATATAACTTTTCTCGCTAATTTTACTTTTACCTTTATTTATTCTTATTTTATTTTCAGGTTGAAGTTGCTGCAATTCCCATTGTAATATATATACTTTAATATTTATATATTTCTTGTATACTTTTATAGTATATATATTTTTTATACTTCTTCTACTCTCTACTTCTCTCAAATTGGTGTAATAATTGTGTCCGTGATCTATTTTAACTTCTACCGGTATGCATTTTATCAGGTGAACCACTTCGCCGGCTACCACAGCCATATGGCCTGGACCTTTCACGATGTTATATGCAAGTTGATCGGAATTCTGAGTAGCGATAATAAGTGCATTTTTTAATGCCATTTGTTCTACTCTACATCGTTCTGTTGCTATATTGCGATATAAAATAACATTTGTCTTTTCACGTGTTTTTCCAGATACAAAGTTCGCATTTACATAAGCAAAAATATCAATATTGCTACTAGACAGTGTACTCTTTCTCGCAAATGTTATACCCTCTTTAGTTTCAAAGAGAACTAATTTTGGATGTTCTGTTCTTACTATCGTGTAAGCGCATATCTGTTCTTCAGACCATTTACTTAGGGCAAACGTTAGTTTTTGATCTGGAAAAAAATAAACTACTTTGTTATCTATCGAAGGATTCGTCATTTTTATTGCTTGGCCTTCGAATAATACGCCATGTTCATGGCGTAGATCATTGAATATATATTTGTTTAGTTAATTCTGACCCCGTTTATAACATGGTTCTGTCCAAATCTAATTATCCCAGTTAAATGCAATTGTAAACAACTATCTCTACTAATATGATACAAATATTCGATTTCGCAATTATTAACAACAGAATTATGCTAATGCATCTCGCAGTAATAGATGGTTCTTCGCACCTCTATTTTACATTGTGATGCTTTAGTTTCTTGGAAATCGTAGATTTGAAGCAACTGTAGATAAGTTAGTTGAATAGCGGGATGAAGTTGAGGAAAATTGCATTCTCCGACGTCTAATAATGACATGGTCGTTATATTCATGATGTTAGATCCACAATCATACCCTATCATTGTTTTTGCCAGGGTGACGAAAAATAATGTAAAAAATAATGTAAAAAATAGGTATTAGTACGCTTATAAATAATATTCGTACGCTCATTTTATTTACGTAACTTTTCGTATCTCGTTAATTCCAATTCTAGGATGATCACTCTTGTTGATATTTTTGATACGGCAGAAAGTTTCATTTTCTTTAAGCCTACTTCTATTGTTTAAAGATCAAATATTAGCATTTATCATTTATCATAGGGTTAGTATGGAGAATATAAAGCATTAGGTAGTATAGCGGAGAATGAGGAAGTTACTTTATATAGTTAACTTGATGCAAAGTTTATTTATGCATATATATATATATATATATTTTTTATTATTTAAAATAAAAAAAAATTTTTAGATGTTTAAAGTGGTAGAAGTCATTATTTTTTTAGCTAAGGATGACACTGATCAATCTGGTTTCTCCTGTTCCTTCTGTCTACCCTTTTTCTTTTGAGTTGTTATTTCTTCATTTATGTAAGAGATGCGAATTCTGTTCGCATGAATGATCTTACTGCTTTTATTTATTTGAATTCTAATATTATTTTTGTTTAGCACTTCTAATATTTTATAAGGTCCAGAGTAATGTTTTCCAAATTTATTTGGTTTAGGACCTGACAGTGAGAATAAATAATCCCCTTATTTTAAAATGCTGCGTATTAATTTTTCTGTCGTAGTATTTCTTTAAGCGAAATTTTGAGGATACTAGATTTTCGTAGGCTAATTTCTGGATTCCATTCAACCGTGTGACTAAATCAACTAGATATCCCATGTATGTGGGTCATAAGTCCCCTTCTCTTAAAAGATCGATAGAAGGCAACCTGGCTATTGTATCGAAAATTGCTTGGTGCTCTCTTGGACACAAGTGTTATAATTTAAAATGGCTATGTCTAACCAACTATCCCATTCCTCATCATTGGTAGTATATTTTTTACGAATTCGCTCAAAACGTGATGTGAGCGTTCTAGTGATCCATTGGATTACGGATCGCAAGCGGTTGTCCGTAGTTTCTTTATTTTAAACCGTTTAACTATTCGGTTCATTAAGCTACTCAGAAAATTTTTTCTTCGGTCTGTTAGAATGATTTTTGGTGTTCCGAAGGTGCAAATGAATTTTTTTATAAAAGAATCAGCTATGGTAGTGGATAGTGTATCTGGAACTGGTACTGCTATGCAAAATTTAGATAATGGATCTTGCATTGTCAGGATGTATTCGTTTCCAAGTTTAGTAGGGGTTAATGACCCTACGACATCTAAAGTTATTTTGTAAAATGGTGTACCATGTATGTCGGTGATCACCATTGGTTGCTTGGTTTTTAATCTCACTAGTTTTTTAAGTTGAGAATGCAAACACTGTTGTATTCTTCTTTGAATGTCTTTCTTTAAGTTATTCTAATAATACTTCTACTTGATTCAGTTATGTCTTGGACACTCCTCTATGTTCTCCTATTGGTGACTTATGTAACTCGTAGAAGATTTCGTCCCTCTTTTCTTTTGGAACGTATTTAAGGGTTTCAATGTAAATGATAATTTGAATCGGGGAATTCGTAAAAGATGCTTTTATTGATTCAAGAATTTCTTGCCATTCTATGTTTTCAATGTTCTTGCTTTTGGCAATGATAATAATGTTTTCTCCTATTTTGATTAGAATTTTTCTTAAGATCGACAAAGTTTTGTATATATTGGTTTTTACTATAGTCATAGATATGAGTATTTCAATGAGGTTTTTGCAGTGCGTCCGTTTTATTTGTTGGACATTTCCAACATCCATTGGACTAATGTTCATGCCGTTCTTTTGCAGCAGTTTTTTAGCACCATCGTCAGAAGACTTTCCGTCGCTAGTTACGAAAAAAACGATGTTATCTTTGCGGTGGCATATTAAATCTTTAGTTATTATTACTCTGTCTCCTTCAACCTCGTATTCTTTGTTGTGATTTAGGCTAAATAATGAGTTGGTGGAGGATACTGATTTGATCTCTTCCAAATGTTTAGCGGTTATCAGTTGGGGTAAGATTGTTGATACGGCTTCAAACTCTTCTTGTAATTCTTGTTCACTTTCGGCATAATAAGGCGCCTATAGTACCGCGTCACGCGTGGGCCTTTTTCTTACCGGAGATATTTGGTTAGTTTCTCATTGCGTAATATCCTTTGTACTTTCGTTTTCGATTACTTGTAAAGAAGATTTTTCGGATTCCCTTTGCGTAATCTTTTTAGGTCGCCCCCTTCTTTTTGGCTGCGTAATTGTTTTTGGATTGGATTTATTTTTATCTGTGCATCCTGGTGCATTGCCGAGTTCTCGTCCTGATCTAGTCACGAGATTTGTCGTGACTATATCAGGTGAATTTCGACATAATACATCTGCATTAGAATTTAGTCTTCCTGATTTATAGAAGTCGGTGTAATCATATTTAGAGAGTTTGAAACGCCACTTCTGCACTCGTGTATTAAGATCTAATGATTTAAACCCAACTAAGGGTTGATGGTCAGTGGTAATTGTTATTTTTCTTCCATATACGTAGGAACGAAATGCATGTACGCTGTATACAACTGCTAGGGCTTGCTTTTCATAAACCTCGTATAAAGTTCTGCATTGCATAAAACTCTAGAAGTATATGCTATGGGTTTATCTTTCCCTATTTCCTGAGGTATCAGTTGTTATATTGAATGGTTGAGTAAAGTCGGGGAATTGTTATAAAGATGCATTACATAGAATGTCCTTTAAAGTCTGAAAGGCTTCTTCAGTTTTGTTCGACCATTCAAATGTTACATCTTCTTGCAGCGATTTTGTTAACGGTTTTGCAATTGCAGCGAATCTTTCAATAAATCTGCGGTAATATCCGGATAAACCAAGAAACTGTCTCGCGTTCTTTGCATTCATTGGTCATGCGAAATCATTTACAGCTTCTACCCTTTTTTCGTCGGGACTAAATCCCTTTACACTCAAACGGTGCCCTAGAACATTCACGTCTTTTTTGAGAAATTCGCACTGGTCGGTTTGTAATAGGCCCGTTTTTCTATCGTGTTCTGCCAGTGTGTTTGCATATATCACAATATCGTTCAGATATATCAATTCTCTGCCTTGTAGTTCTCTTAATGACGTATCCATTAACCTTTGCAAAGTAGCCGGTGCATTTTTCTACCCAAAAGGCATACGAACGAATTGATAGTGTCCAAATGGCGTACAAAAGGTGCTTTATGTGCATCTCTCGGGTCCATCTTAATTTAGTGAAACCCTGATGTAAGGTCCAGTACAGAGTAACACTTTGCATCTCCTACTTGGTCAAATATTTCAGTGATATTCGACAGTGGATAGGCATCGCTTACTGTTTTTTCGTTCAAAGCTCTGTAGTCGAGCACCATTCACCATCTTGGTCGACCTTGTGAGTCTGCTTTCTTCTTTACAATCCAAATTGGGCTATTAAATGGAGAATCGGAGTTCTCTATCACCCCTTGGTTTAATAAATCATTCACCGATCTATCTATTTCTTCTTTGAGCGAGTGAGGAAATTTGTATTGTCGTGTATTGATTGGTTCTTCATCTGTGGTTTTTATTCTGTGAGTTATGGCATCTGTTCCCAGCAATGAATCTCCGGGTAGAAAGAAGATATCGCGATTTTTTTCGACTAAATGCTGTACGTATTCTTTTTCAGTTTCATCAAGATGGTCTGTGCGTATTATATCTCTTATAAATGCGGTTTGTATGGAAGTTAAGTTTTCCGTGGGGCAAACGGTGGTTTCATTATTTATTGCCTTTGAGGGGATATGGAGTTCTTCCGATATTAGTTCTTGTGTAAGTGAATAAAGTGTCTTTGTGGATATACTTTCATTATCGAAGTAATTATTTAAAAATTCATCTGTTTCCTCATCAATGTATAACAATTATTTGTTCAGCCTTTGTCTCTCGCAAGTCCCTTTCTTCGCGCTCTCGTTCTGGGGACTTCGTCCATTTCTCTGGTTATATTGCCGCTTTCGACATTCTGATATTGTGTGCCCTGGATACTTGCGCATGTGGGTTTGTTAGAACTGGCTGCAGTTTGTTGAGCGGGATCGCGTACCCTATGTGTAGCTTCAGAGTGCCCTAACCTTCCACATTTTTGGCATTTTGGAATAGGTTTTTGTTTATTGGTTTGATTTGTTCGACAGAAGTTAGCTTTATGGCCAGGCTTATTGCATAACTGGCACACTATAGACGGTGGTTTATTGTTACTTCTACAGTCGCGGACATTATGACCGATTTTGTTACATGCTTGGCACTTGATCGTTGCAAAGCA
Source organism: Sycobia sp. Sy_11 (assembly GCA_018907035.1). Classification (NCBI taxonomy): domain Eukaryota; kingdom Metazoa; phylum Arthropoda; class Insecta; order Hymenoptera; family Epichrysomallidae; genus Sycobia; species Sycobia sp. Sy_11. The sequence goes on along the minus strand of JACCIC010000027.1, from coordinate 4,070,826 downwards.
CTGGGCAGTGGTATGGTTTGACCTTCCGCAAGTTTAACGTATTAGCGCTTGGCTTTGTTTGAGTCTTTTCCGACATTCCGTAAACCTATGACGTATTATATTGCAGTAGCTGCAAGGTATATTCCCCGGAAGAGTTAAATTGTTTACCTAGCGGGGGTATATATCTTATTTGTCCGATTTATGGCGTATTTCTTGCCTCCCAAATAAGTTCTCTCGAGCTTCGAGTCTTCGCTCTACAGCGATTTCGTCTTTTAGTACGTCCTCGATCTTTCAATCTGGTTTCGATTTCGGGCTTTAATCCTAGTCGGAAACAATCTATTATTGCTTTTTCGATGCTGTGCTTGAAGGTAGCTGTATTTGGTGCTTTAGTTATGTGCCGATTTACTCACATTCTGTTTGCGTACTTTATAACTGACTCGCGTTCACTCTAATATTGACTACTTAGTTCGCCGAAATGTTGGTGAACGTTTATCGATTGGGCGTAAAAGTTTTTTAAATGTTCCTTAAATGTCTAGACCGTTGTAAACGCGTACGTTAATTCATTTGCTTAATTTGTCGCATCTCAATTTAGGTTTTCAATGATCATTTGTTACGTTCTGCCTTTTTTTTCTTTATCGTTAAATAATTTGTTTTATTGTAGTTTTATAAAAATATTTATTAATCTTTCAATTACTTAATTCCACTCCAAGTTGTGAGGTTTATTCCGTTAAGGAAAGTTGTTTAAGCGCCTTTTCTAAGCTTCCTAGAGTTTCAGTGTTCTCATTTTTAGGTAATTTGCGTAGGCTTATTGTACCGTTTATAATTGTGGCAATAATTGTTCGTAAGATTTTTGCGTCTCTTTGCCTTTCTCTTAGTAAGGTTATAATTTGTTGCTTCTTCTTTCTGAGGTTTTGAATTCATCCTGTTCTTCTGCGAGCAGGGAATATATTTAAATATCGTCTTTTTCAATCGTTTATTTTCGGCTTGTTCCTTATTTAGTGCCTTTTCCAGTTGGTTTGTCCTTTTATCGAAGTAGTTCTCGAATTCCCAACGGTCATGATCGTTGCCGATTAATGCATCAATATTTTGTTTTAGGCGTTCTAATCTAGTGTCTGTATAGATGCTTATTCCTTCGGGGGCTAGTATTGATATCATTTATTTTATTTTGTGTATGTATGTATATACATCTCTTTTATATATATATATATATATATATATATATATATATATATGTTTATTTTATTATTATTGCTTTTTATTTATTTATTATATATATATATATATTCTTTCTTTTATTTATTTATTATTACTGTGTTATCAGTAATGGTTCTTGTTATTATTATTATTTATATTATTGTTTTATTACAATATTATTGTTATCATTATTATTATTATTTGTAGTAGGTCGTTGATTAAATTTTGACGTGTAGAAAGTTACGCAAGAAAAACAACAGTCGCGCCAACTTTAGCGTAATGTAAAAATATAGAGCACGTGATTACGCTGATGTCCGCTAATTGCGCTGTTGGACGTCTTCGCGTAGTACGTGCTGAAGTCTTATTGTGTGGTAGTGAGTGTATACGTCTAGCTTGCTACTTTGATGCTAGGCAGTTGAACGACCACGTTTTCGAAAAATTGTCAGATAAGTTTCCTTTTATATATATTTTATTATTTAATTATTTAATATTATATATATATATATATATATATATATATATATATATATATAGACCTATTAGTATATATTATTTTTCTTAGTTCAATTGTTTTTCTTTCTTGATATCTTATTTTTCTATAAGTATACACGAGTGTAAATATAGGTGTATATGTATATATATTTTACTGTATGTGTATATATTGTATCATGCATAGGTTACCTTACCCTATATATGTTAGTAACTAATACTAATGATCAAAAAAGGAAGGAAAAAGGGAAACGCTCTCTCTCTCGTTTACTAAGAAAACATTTTGAACGGAGTTCAAAAATAAAATTTTCTTGATCAACGTTGGGTAGAAAATTTACAGCGTTGCTTCATAAGGTTGGTGGATCTTATTAATATATATCTAATTAGGTTTCGTTGAATATAAGTTGTTTGTTATTTAATTTTATTCAATATAACAGAATTAGTATAAATATCTAATTATCGTAGAAAATTGGTTTAGCGAAATAAAGTGTGAGAGAGATAGAGAGATAATAGCATAAAATAGTAATCTTAAGAACAACAGGCGCGCACGCAGCTTTCAGTAGTAGTTCTTCTTGTTCTTCGTAAGGTGGGGCTCTTGTTGCTTTATCTCTCTGTTATATTTATAAATTTTTCTCTCTCACACCCTGTGTGAACGGAATCGTTCGATAACATAGCGGGGGTTCATATTAGGTAGGGGTAGTATATTATTTATTATAATTTTATATCATATAATTAAATAAATCTTAAAATTTCTTTTTCTATTTAACTAAATAGATTTTCTTTTTCTTTTTATTAGTAATAAAAAATATAATAATATCCCCCCAGTACCTGATAATTAACCCATTTCAGTAGCAGAGGTAAGTCAGATGAAGAACCATAGTAAAGAACCTACGGTCTACTAAATTGTTTTTAAAACAATTTCATCCGTTTGGGGTTTTTTACACCTCTGTTAACGGTTACATATATATATATATATATATATATATACATATATATATATATATATATATGTACGTTATTTTCTTATATATGTATATGTATATATTTATTTTACTTTATATGTATATACATGTTATATTTTTTTTATATATATTATTGTTTGTATATGTATTTTCTTGTTTACTTTGTGAATATTTTTTGTTTTAGGTGTTTCTTAATGACAGTATGGCGAATGTAGGAATTCTTTAGATATGTAATCTCTCCTTTTTAAAATAAATTTTTCTTTGTAAACTAGGTGTTTCAATTGGCGCTTCTCTTTATTTAAATATTATTGCATTTCATAATTTATTACAAATTTTTCGGATAATTTTTATTTATACGTATTTTTCTTAATTTTCCAGTTTTCTTGCCTTCTAAATCTTAGTACTTCTTTGGGTCTGGTATATTGTTTGGCCTCACAATCTAAACAATCTTCAGTGGGCAGACAACGCTCTTCGCAGCATTTGGAGCAGAAGCTTTGTTACTGCACTTCAATAATTTCGTCTATAGAAAGTAACGAATATTTTTTTTGAATTTCTGCATCTCCTAATGTTTTTCTGATGTCGTAAAGTTCTCTCAGCCGATTGATGTTAAGCTCATCTGTTGTAAGTTTTGGGATTTTATAATCCAATATGCTGTACATTTCTCCTTGAGTTTACCACCAAGGTAGTAGACACAGAGTGTATTGGAGAATAGGTTCTTCCGCTATTCCAAGGTAAGTTCTTGGCAAGCTCGAGAGAAGAAACTCTGTACCCTTGCAGTGGAAATGCCTAATCTCTCCTCCCTCTTGACAGCATGTATTCTGGCCTCTTCCGTCCTTCGTATTCGCAGTGTTTTCTTCTGCGATGGTTTCTTTGATTTTTTACTGTAATGTAGCCGGCATTCTCCATTTTAAGAGCAAGTAAAAAGTGAGTAAATTTGAGGCCTGCGATGGCTCGATCGCTAGAGCGAAGGACTAGTAACTTGGTGATGCGAGTTCAAATCCCGATCTCGGCCGATTGACACAAGCACCGCTGTAATAATTTATATGTGCTTTGTTTACAAACACATGATAGACCTCCGTCGCTGATTAGCACCGGTATCTTTTTCAAAAAACTTTTTTTAAGGATACATACGGTATTTCGGCGACAAAAAGAGAAACTGTTTTTAAATTAATTTTATTTAATAATTAGACTTTAAATGATATTCTTCTATCTTAAATTTTATCTTTTCTTTTTTTTCTTTCCTTTTACTATATAAGTGAAAAAGGTATATATATATAATTTTTCTCTCACTAATTTTTGGTTGTTTTCCTTCAGCTAGCAAATCAGAGTCGCAAGTTGCTCAAGCAATCCCCGCTGAGCCTCCAAATTTTTATAAGGATATGTGACGTCGGAGTTCAGAACCTCCTGTCCGCCATTACCTTATAAGCCTGCGAATGCACCCTTTGGATACATACGCAGGTATATCTCGAGCTTATTTTTCAGTCTGAGAAATTAACCTCAGTAATTCGGGAAACTCGTGAAATACTTTCCGCAGATGAATTTTGTTAATAACAGGGAGAGGAGATCGAGTATTTTAATATATTATTTCCTAAGTGGGTTTAAAACTAGTTACTGTCCAAGGCTTGTATTTGATTCAAATTGTCTTCTTTTCGGAAAACTACCGGAATCGCCTTGGCCTGAATAACCAGATTCCCTAACTCTTTTAAATAAAAAGAAATAAAAAAAATGAATAAACGAGTTGGGTGTGGATTTGGTTCTTTGAGTCCTCCAACTTAGGGAGGATCGCTCACAGAAGCGGATAGGATTAGCTGGTTGAGAAAAAAAGGAGAGAAATATATAAACTTATTATATAAATATTAATATAGATACTTGATTATAATGTTAAATTATTTATCTTACTTTTTTATATTCTTACACTTTTTTATAATTTTACAGTTGTCGAATTTAGGGTTAATATACCGATTTTTCTATCGCTATTAGAAATCCTTTATAATAATATAATTTTATAATATTTATTAGAAAAGTTTGTTGTAATATTTATACCAATTCATTATTTTATTATTAATGCAGTTTAATTGCTAAAAGTAGTAGTTTCCTTGAAAATTAATCATTAAAAAATGTAAAATAACGCATCGCCAATGCACACATTGCGTTACCTAAAAAACCTTACGCTGAACCGAAAAATATACGTTTCTGACGTATGAATTTGCGTAAGTCAAACGCCTTATTTCGGCAGGTATTACGAAGTTGTTTTTCTCGCCCAAATAGGATGATCACATATTGCATGAAATTTGGTGATTTTAATTAAGACTTATTTTCTTGATTTTACTTTATTCTACAAAAATTTATATTATTATTATCCATATATATATATATATATATATATATATATATATATATATATATATATATACTTTAATATTTATATATTTGTTGTACACTTTTATAGTATATATATTTTTTATATCATATTTCTTAAAATTAATATTTTATTATAATTGTTTAGACCGATGTTACAATTTCTTATTTATTAAATTAAATTTTAAATGTGTATGGTAATAAACTTGTTACATTACTATTTCACATATATGTGAGAGGATAAATTGTTGTCAGCAGGTAAATTATGATGGTTTGTTCTGTTTATATATATATATATATATATATATATATATATATATACTTATATAAATGCACATGTGTATGCATATACACCTGTACATACTATTTGTATTTTGTTTTATGTAGTTCTGTATGTATGTCGTTCACCCATCCATTATTATATATTTCCTATATATAAATCTACATACATATACGCGCACACAATACACGTCAATGCTTCATTATATATTTATTTACGCGTGTCTACGTATATTCTAATACCAATTTAATATGCACAATTCGTAAAATTATTCAGTATAAATTAGAGTATCAAACAAGTCATTCATTCACAACGTTTTATTTGACTTATATAGGAAAATGATCGATAATAGAGAAAATGAATTAAAAATTGTACTTATGTTGACTGTATTGATTTAAATTAATAAATATTTTTATCGGCCTTAAAGTCTCTATATTAGCGTCTTTATATATTGGTTCCTGAGGAACTATACTAACGAGTGTAGTTCCTGATGATGAACCGTAGCGGTTGGAACGTCGAACAAGAAGATGATCCTAAATTTAAGGTGGTGGAGGCAGTCAGGTTGTCCTTTACTAAAGCAGAATAAGTACTTTTATTATTTTTTATTTTTTATTTTACCTATTATTGTATTTTTATTTCTATTTTTATTTTTATTTTATTATTAATTTTATTTTATTTTTAGTTTTAATTTTCTGATATAATTTATTGTAGTAATAAGTTTTGTTTCAGATTCTACGGGGGTGATTATAAATAAGGACAGTTTGACTGTCATTATTTTAACTAATATATGATATTATACAGGCTCTAAGACGGATAAAAATATTTATTAATTTAATAGAGAAAATAGTAGCACTCTTGATTTCTTACATTCCTACAGATTAATTATAAAGACATGGTTATAACTATTATGCACATTGCTTCATATTATCTGGTACTTATAAATTATTCCTAGATCTTACAGTTACATGAATATCTGAAAAAGTAACTGAGTTTCTTCAGCAGGGACTTTACACTCGTCATTCGTAATATTCTTTTATTAATTTATATATATATATATATATATATATATATATATATATATATATTGTAACGGTGCGCGTGAGGTAGGGCGGCTAATGGAGCACACTCGAAATAATAAAATAAAAATAAGTAAAATTTAAATCGGCTTTAATAGCGCAGCGTTAATAATATGGTACAGCGCCTATATGCGAGGCGTGCGGGACGCAGGCCGAGGGTCGCCGAGGCGACGGCGCGCGAGGAGTTCGGGAAGAGAGAGAGAGAGAGAGAGAGAGAGAGAAGGGGCTGCCACTTACAGCGAGTCGGAGCTCGTTGGTCCCGTAGCGCGTCCTCGTCCAGCAGCAGCGCCTTTCTTCGCCGGGAGCAGCGGTGACGTCGGCGTCCAGAAACCCCGGGATGGGGCGGTTATTCCGCGGAGACGGGGTCGGACGACAGTTCGTCCGCTCGAACTCGTCCTCGGCGCGTGTGCACTGCACACACCCACAATACCGTGGCACAACACGCGCGTCCGATCGGGTACCCTCCCCGAAGACGAGGTACGTGGCGAGGGGAAACACTTGGAGCACAAGGCGTGTTCCCGTACGCGATCAAACACGACACAGTAGCAGCAAAAAAGAAAAAAACGTGCGTGGAAGGCCGGTTACGACGCGTGTTTTTAGCTCGCGGTTTTCTCTCTGTCCAATTCTTCACGCGCGTGGCCGTCTCTCCCCACTCCCCGCTCTCTCTCTCTCACTTACCTCTCCGCCGGTGTAGTTGTGCGTCGGCCTGTAACAGATAAACATCTATACATGCAAATATACAAATACATATTTACAGGCTACGGCTAGAGAGAGAGCAACGGGACGGAGAAAGCAAGCGCACGCAGTGCTTGCGTTCCCCGTCACAATATATATATATATATATTATATGAAATAGGCTTATTAGGTTAAATTATTGGTAAATACCTTTTAGAAAAAGAAGCTATTGATCACCAAGTAAAGAATTTATACCAGAGACTGATAAAATAAAAATGCACATTAGAAATAGTCTCCTGCATAAACTTTCTTTTCAATTTTAACTATCTTATCATATTTTAATGTATTATCAATTTTATTTGCAAAGTTTGCTTTTATAAATTTTAATCTATTTTATTATTATCTATTAACTGTACTGATTACACATAATTATTTTCGCATTCTCCATTCGCACGAATAATACCTACTCTTTCATTCGTAGTATAATCTGAAATACTTTAATTCTGCTTTTGTCGACTGCTTATATACAAATTAATAAATATTTTTTCAATGGTCTTACAGTCCAATCAAATCAATCGAAAACAGTACGTAATAATATCAATACATATATACATTAACATTAATACATCAGTACACAAAAATAATAAAAATAAAAATTAAATTAAAAATTATAATAACAGTCAGACTGTCCTTGTATACAGTCACCGCCGTAAACTAATCTGAAAATAAAATATTAGCTGAAAAAATTTTTGTTAGTAAAGTGCAATCTGACTGTCCCCAACACTCTTACCTAATTGAAGATCCAGTCCAAAGTTTCGAGTTCGAAAGTCGAGTTCGCTTCGACTCCTCATCAAGAATTGGAGATTGATTTGATTTGATTGGACTGTATGACCAATGAACAAATATTTATTAATTTGTATATAAGCAGTCGACAAAAGTACAATTCAAGTATTTTATAATCAATTTCGATTTTCTTGTCCTTAAAATAAATTTTGTGTTTTTCATTAAGATCAATGAGCTATTTTAATTCATTGTATGGAATTGAGAACGATTTTACATTTAGGCGCTCTCACGAATATTCACATTGAGATTTTTCAAACACTGATATAAATTAAATTAATAAATATTTTCATCGGTCTTACAGTCTTTATAATATCATATATTAGAATAATATAAAAGAGAAACTCTTGAAAATTCATAGTTCATTCCTTATTAATATAAAATTTGTATTTCGCATTTAAGTTAAAGAAAAAAGAGGAGTCCTATAAATGTTATACTAATAAATTTAGAGTGGAGATGGGGTATATAAAGTAGCATGCTGAGTTTTTCAATTTAGTTTAGTTCCTGAAGATGAACCGTAGTGGTTCGAAACGTCGGACAAGAAGGTAATTCTAAATTTAAGTTGGTGGGGGCAGACAGGTTGTCCTTTACTAACATAGAATAGTACTTTTATTATTTTTATTTTACTTATTATTGTATTTTTATTTTACTATTATTTTTATTTTATTTTTATTTTATGTTTTTATTTTTACTTTTCTGATATAATTTATTGTAATAATATGTTTTATTTCAGATTCTACGGGGGTGAACATAAACAAGGACAAACTGTCTGTCATTATTTTTTTGATTAATATCTGATATTAAAGACTGTAAGACCGATAAAAATATTTATTAATTTATTTCAGAACAGTCGACATAAGTACAATTTTTAATTTTAATTCTTGATGGTACAAATTGATCATAAAAGTTACTTTTATAAAAAGGAAAAATTTCTGATTCTATTGTGAAAATACATTAGTAATACAAAACATAATACTAAAACATTATCATGAAACTAAAAAATGAAATTATGAAGATTATTATGTATATCATATTTATAAGTGAAATATAAATTTTATTTTTTAAAAATTTTTTAAATAAATTGTATTTTTTAAAAATTAGCTTTATTTTTACTAACTTCAAAAAATTTTCAAAAAATGATATCTAAAGATCAATGATATCTTTATTGTTTTTTACATTAGTGTAAGTATATATGTTTTATTGCCTTGTTACCTTTAGAAGTAATTGATTACATTTTCACTAAAAACAATAAGTGTTGTCGAAAGCTGATCACATGCCGATTAGTTCGCAAGAAATTCAGAAATCTTAACAAAGCATAAAATAGGTGTACTAGATGTGTCTATTAAGTATCGATATTGGTTAAAAAATTTTCAGTTTAGATATTATAATATATTTATTTATAATATCTATTATCACCTTCAATATATACCTCTCCTCTATCCTTACATCGTTTCATATGGATCTTCCATTATTCGAAGCATTACTTGAAGTCTTTTCTGTCAGTTACTTTAGTAGGCTTTCTCTTTTTATTTTCATCTGTATTCGTTAATTTTCAATTTCGAACGTGACTGTTTTTTCATATTATTCCATTTTCATTTTTTACATCATAGATAAATGGGTATATCTTACGTAATACAGTAAATGGTACCTCGTATTTTAGCGCTAATTTTGCATTAAACGTGGCCTATTCTTTGGACAAATCATGAGTTCTCTTCATAAGTGTCTCTTCAATCTTATGTCTCCATGCTCGATGTCTAAGATCGTGGTGATATTTTTGTTTTTGAAAATTTCGTGCCAATTGTATTTGCGCAAGGTGTAATGCTTCCTGTATTTGTTTAAGTCTATCTTTATGGTCTATGTGTCCGATCGTTTTTGTACATTATTTGTAATTCCTGCTATACTTAACTTTCGGCCGTAATTTAAATAGACAGGCGTATAACTAGTATTATACACGTTTTGTAGAAATTGTACGCAAACACAATATCAAGCAAGAATCGATCCCATTATTTTTTATTTTTGTCTTCATGTTGTGCAATTATTATTTTGATTACGCGATTGCGCTTTCCACGGGATTACACTGTGGTGTGTACAGAGGTGAGCGTCGGTGTATTATTTTAGAATTTTTTTAATAAGATCAAAAAATTCTTCTTTATGATTCTTACTTCCATTGTCTGACATTATTGTATTAGGGCATCCATGATGTAAAATTATATGTTTTCTTATTCCATTTATAAATGCTTCTCCAGTTGCGTTCCGTAGCGGTCTTAGTTCAATCCATTTTGTCAAATTATCTTGCACGATTAAAAGTCATGTATTTAGTTTTGCCGAATGGATCAATGGTCCAATTAAATCTATAAATACTATTTCCCAAAATTGCTCAACTTGGTAATATTTTTTAACATTAATAATGTTAATATTTTTTAACATTAACCAAATATTCATGAATGATACTAAATCATTCTTAGTCATGGAATATTTAGTAGATATTACAAAATATTTTGTAAATTTGAGTAAACGATTCATTAAAGATACTAAATTTTTCCGAAAGTACTGGAATATTTAGTATATATTATGTAATATTTGGTTGGAATTACTAATTATCTCTATAAGCGAAGATAATTTTTTTGTAAAATTGACTAAATAATTCATTGAAGATACTAACATTCTTAGAGTAATGGAATATTTAGTACATTTTATAAAATGTTTGGTTGGAGTTACTAATTATTGATGTAAATCAAGATAATATTTTGTAAAATTAACCAAACTATTAATGAATGATACTAAATCTTTCTAATGTAATAGAATATTTAATTGATGTTATAAGATAGAATTGTGAAATTGACTACACGATACTTTAAATATAATAAATTTTTTTAATGTTCTGTAATATTTACTATATTTCATACAATTTTGATTGAAATTACTAATTGTGTGTGTAAATCAAGATAATATTTTGTAGAATTGATTAAACGATTCATTAAAGATACTAAATCATTCTTAAACTAATGGAAAATTTATTTGATGTTATAACGTACTTTATTACAATTGCTAAATATTTTTGTAAATTCAGATAATACTTTGTAGAATTGACTAAATGATTCATTGAAGATTTTCGTAAAGTAATACATATTTATTTATGTCTTATTAAAGTCCTTAGGCTTTCAACCATGAGCATACCCATGCGATTTATATGTGTAGTATTGCTAGCACAATGGCTGTTTCCATCAGCACTACTTCGCGTGTAGAAATATGACGCTAGAAATTACACGTGGCGAATCTAATTTTTCTCCTTTTATATCAAAAATCATTTCCGTGACAATATAGGCCGCTATTGTAGCTGTACCACACGGGAAAATCATGCTTTAACACAACCCGATTCCCGTCGCCTACTCACCTATTCGTTCATATCGCGTACATATATACACAAATAAAATCGCGCACCACAAAGTCACTCTACTGTTGCATACATATACTTTTCACAGATACTTCTATAAGTCAGCGCAGTTTCACAACTTCAATCTAATTTTTAACTGAATAGCTTAAACACATTTAATGTTATTATCATGTTGAAAGCTCAGTCCGCTACAATCGAATTTATTTAAAAATATTGAAATCATCAACAACTATGAAGAATGAACTAAAATAATATAAATTAAATACAATAAGAAAATAATGTTTAAATCTTATGTAATAGTTACGTTCTAGTCAATTTTCAAGGCTTTTTTCACTTCTATAAAACTTAAATGGTAATCAATTCATCATGCATGAAGCTGAATATTAGCAAAGAAAACGTTATAATTGTGTACTATGGCACTAATGACTAGAAACAAAAATAACCAAAAAGGGTATATACAAGTAATAGTGTTATGTGTATTTTTATTCAAAAATATTTGTTGCACTTAAAATATTTTGTAACGGGTATGGCAAGCGCCGCTCACATTTGCTATCCCACCTCCCGATGCTCTCTATCATATCATAGTCTGTATATAAATATATGGATTTATTATTTGTCATTTATATGTATAATTAATTTGTAGTTATGTTACAAACCGACACAATAACACACCGGCGAAGACGTAAGTAAGAGAGAGCGAGAGAGGAGCGAGTGGAGCAGGTACATCACGCACGAGAATAGTTAGATGTCTGCCATGTTACGTGCAAGTTCACGTACATAAAAACCAACAAAATTGTGTTCGGCTACCACCTGGCCCACGCGCAGTTTCAGTTGTCGTAACCATAATCGCTTCCATGGGCGAGAGTCCGCAAGTTCGTAGCGCGACGTGGCCCGGCTGATCGAGCTCAAGCCAATATGCTACCCGGCTCCTTTCCAGTGCGGATCCTGAGACTTCCCATCCTGGAGCTACTTACTGCGGGAACAACGCCTCCATCAGTGGCTTGGAGACCAGCTGCTACGCTCCGAGGATCTGCCACCGCCGCCTTCTCATCGCTGAAGGATTTCGATGACACCAGCGTTCTAGTTGTAAGTGTCAACCCGTATTATTCTCTCTCTCTCTCTTCCCTTGTCTTCGTGTGCACCGTCGCTCCGGCAGCTCTCGGCCTGTGCACCCCACCTCGTGACCTCGAGCCTTTGTAATTCCTCTATTTTATTAAATTCGACATTTTAAGTGATATATTTTACGTCTTCACTTCGCCTCTCTCCGTCGCCGGATTGGCTCAGCTCAGCCAATTCATGGCTCAGCCCAGCCGGGCACACTTTTTGCAATGAGCGTCTTTGCTGTCTTCGTGATTGAGGCGGACACGCACACCGTTACATGACGCCCAACGCGATCTCGGGATCGCACAATTTATTGTAAAAATATATCTACGAATATATATTTTTTAAAAATATATAATATTTTAGTGCCCCGGCGAAAATTCGCAATAAAATTTATGTGGATGCATTCAAATAATCATAAATTACTTTTTGTATGCAGGATATAATTATGTTTCATATAATATAATTACCTAATATAGAACATAGTCGTATTAAAGAGTGCGAAAGCACTGCACGTCGGAGAGTGCTTACGTCTCCGAGCTAGTAACGTAAACATTCGCGGTCAATTAGGCGAAAGTGGCAGAAATGTAGAACAAATTTAATGTATAGCTAAATAATAAAATATAATATTTGTGAAACTTTTCAAATCAATAATTATATTTAATATAATGAATATAAATTATATTTAGTGTGATGAATGCGAATCATATTTAATACGAAAACTAACCAAGTTTAAATATAATTCTAATATTTAAATTTAGATTTTATATTCTAATATAAGCATATACATATAAACACACAGACTTAATTAAGATTCATGCCAACATGTAATTTCTACCTAGGCTAATATAAATATACTATATATATATATATATATATATATATATATATATATATATATATATATTAGGTTGTCAAATATCTCCCTTCCTCCTTTTCGTCTTATGAATTTCGCGGCTATGTAAAAAGCGCTACAGAGCTCGTATCTGGCAATACTATACATCATTTGAAATATCTTGACATAACGTACAAAACGACGCTATGCATGATTAGTTTGGATATTGCGTTCAAAAGTTACAGACGTGTAAACATGGACATCACTAAGCCAAAATTCGTCCTATTTTAAAGTTTTCCTTCGTCAAAGGCAAATCCGCTAGAGAAACGTTCTGTGAGATTAAAGGTGTTTCGGGGAATGGCACGCTATCACTTTGTACCGCAGAGGAATGATTTCGACGATTCAGAGCAAGGGAAAACAACACCATGTATAAGCCAGCTGGCGGAAGACCTGTGACGACGAGTATCGATCAAATCCTGGAATTTATCGAGTTAGACCGGCATGTGATATCTCGCGACATTGGCTAGGAGATTAATGTTATTCACCAAACCATTTTAAGCCGTCTGCAGAAGGCTGGATTCAAAAACAGCTTGATGTTTGAGTGTCGCAAGATTTGACGCAAAAAAACCTTGTGGACCGGATTAACGTCTGCGATGTGCTGCTGAAACGAAACAAACTCGACCCATTTTTGAAGCGGGTGGTGACTGGCGACGAAAAATGGATCACATACGCATATTTGAAGTAAATCCGACTCACAAGGCGTATATTTGAAGTAAACCCGACCACTGTAACACTTTTATAAAGCATTGAATGAAGAGTAAAAAAACGGAAGGGAGATATTTGACAACCTAATAAAACTCATTTTTAAAGCGGATGGTGACTGGCGATGAAAAATGGATCACATATATCAATATCAAGCGAAAACGGTCCTGCTCCAAGGCCGGTGGACCGTCGCAAACAGCGGTCAAGCCTGGATTGTCGGCCAGGAAGGTTTTGCTATGTGTTTGGTGGGATTGGAAGGGAATCATCCGCTATGAGCTGCTTTTATATGGCCAGACGCTTAATTCTACCATGTATTGTGAACAACTGGACCATTTAAAGTAAGTAATCTACCAGAAGCGTCCACAATTGACCAACAGGAAGAGTGTAGTGTTCCAGTAGGACAACGCCAGACCACACACTTCATTGATGACTCGTCAGAAGCTACGGGAGTTCGGATTCGAGGTTTTATCGCATACAGCCAACATAGCGCCAAGTGGTTACCACCTGTTTCTGTTCATGTCGAACACCCTTGGTGGTGTAAAGTTAGACTCAAAAGAGGCTTGTGAAAAGTGGCTGTCCGAGTTCTTCGCAAATAAGGAGAGGGGTTTCTACGAGAGGGGTATTTTGAAATTGCTATCTAGATAGAACAAGATTATTGAACAAAACGGCGCATATTTGAAGTAAATCCGACCACGGTAACACTTTTTATAAAGCATTTAATGAAGAGCAAAAAAGCGGAAGGGCGATATTTGACAACCTAATATATATATATATACACTAGCACCCCCGTCTCGGCTTCGCCCGAGATAATCATTTAACCGATTGCATAAATAATTCAATCATATCTAAGTAGAAAGTACTCTATATATGAAAATCTATGTTTCTATAAATAATTGGCCGTAATTTACCTATCGTCGCTTCTGTACAAAAAGTTGGTTCAATGTAGTGTCGACATAAAAAATTGATATTTTACCGATCATTTTGTACAATATATATGTGCATATTAAATATGGCTTCATGGAGAAAATTGTAGTTTCGAGTCCGAGTGGTAAAAAAAGATGCGTAAGTGTCTCGAGACGACGTTTTCGGAGAGTATCATATTCGGACTATAGGAAATGTCTGAGGACAACTGCTATAGAAAGTTTTGTGTTGGGCAGGTAGAATACCATGTCCAGATATCCCAGGACGACTCTTACTGGGAGTGATCGAATGATAGAATACTAATCTTTTCATAGAAGTCGTACTGACATACCTGAATTTTGTTTCCCACCAACTATACACGACATACCCCTTAGAAGTCGTTCCAAATCATCTGAAAATCCCATTCTATCATCTGGACTCGAAATTCGCCGTAGAAATTGACCCGATATACCTCAACTTCGTTTCCTATTAACTAAACACGATACCCCCGTATAAATCGTCCCGTTACACCTGGACATCATCTTCTACCGTCCGAACACGAAATTCCCCGTAGAAGTCGTTTCAAAACACCTGGAAATCGCATTCTATCATCCGAACACGAAACTCTACGTAGAAGTTGGTCCGAACTACCTAAACATCGTTTCCTACCAACTAAACACGATGGTCCCTGTATAAGTCATCCCGAGAAAGCTAGCATCGCTTCCTAACGAATAAACATAATATTCCCAAATAAAGATATACTTATGTTAATTTATTAATATGCGTATGAATATCGGTAATATTATTTTATATAAATATGGTAAATATTACATATAAATAAGATACCGTGACAAATAGAATTGTATTGTCGCCATACGATAAATACAGAAATTTATGAAGTCACCGACGTATGCATACACACACATACAGACCATATAGAGCTATAGATACGCACGGGCGTACTTACAAAAGACGACGCATGGAAAACTTTTCCTTTCTTTAGAAAATAATAAAATAAAATTTTTTTGCGTTTTTGCTTCTTGGTTTTTCTCTTTCGAAAAAAACCAAAGTTTTTGTTATATTTTCAAAATTTTTTTGTTTTCTCTTTTCGGAAAAATCAAAAGGAGTTTTTTGGTAGAATTTTTTTTCCTTTCTCTTTTTCGGGAAAGTCCAGAATTCGAAAGTGTGGATTTTTAAGTTTTGAAAAATAAAATTAATCCAAAATACAAAGTAATTAGAAATAGACTGTTTTCAGTTTTCTCTTTTGTATTTTTGTGGTGAGAATAAAATTTCTTAATTTTTTGCGTCAGTCGTCTACTTAAATTGATGGCATTGGTTGGCATTATTTCTTGGCACTACAAGGTTCCATCACTTATCAAATAAATGTGTTTTTGGCTCAATGAAAATAACAAATATTAAATAATTTAATAATCATTAAATGAGTAATGTTACGGATAGAATAGTAAGATGTAAAATCATGTCAAATTATACAAAGTTATATATTTATTAAGATAGAGTAGAATTAAGTTTGTAACGTTCCTGTTCCCCATCGGGATAGCCCACGCGGTATTTTCCCAGGGTAGTTTGAGAGAGGAGGAAGTTTTCCAGGATCGGACGGCGGATCAGGAAAATAATTATACAAAAACACAGTATATTTTTATATAAAAATAATAACGAAGCATTTATTCATACAACCCCCTTCTATTTACAAGGTGTTCTGAAACAAATAAATAAATACAAAATAATTAATAAGAAAGTAATTATTAACTATATATATAATTCTTAAACTAATTTTGCGTTATTTTCCGCGATGTCTATAATATCCGATGCTATTTACCGCACGGATACACGGTGTTATTTTCCACGCGGGGAATTAACGAAACGTGACAGGTAGATTCTAAAAATAGGATAGAACAGGGTAAGCTTAACTCCGCTGGTCTTTTGAGGAGCGCCTCGCAGCAGAGATCAAGTTAATAATTTCGGACAGGATTTTCAAGAAGGAGTTTATTGAGCTATGGATAAATTATAGCTCCGGGGAGAGTTCGTGTGAATCACCTTCGGGGCAGTTGGTTCACCGGACGAACTGTCGTTTTTGCCTTTTGCAGGCCTTTTTATAGTAAAATACTCGGATAATTCCATCGCCGCTCGTTTAATTTCGGTCGAGGTTATAATTTAGTATTTGTACTTGTAGCCGGTGTGCTGCGCACAGTGGTTGTATACATGTATATGTGTTTATACATATAAATATATATATATATATATATATATATATATATATACATATCGTGAGTACATTTAGTTATGTCATTTAATTAATTTAATTAAATACAGCGGGTGCAATTGTTTTCGGATACCTGCTGTATATACTGGAATTTGCGCGTTCGCCACATTCGTTGCGGCTTACGCTGTTCGGTGAGCGCGTATAGTGGTGTGTGTGCGGCGCGTATTAGAGGGGATAGCCGCCGCCGATCTAATACATTGAACGCGCTCTCTCTTGCCGCGTGCAGTGTATCCCCTCTACGGTATACTCAGTACTTAAGCTTAGTAGTAGAGAGAGAGACTAGATATCGTTTTCTCTCTCTACTTGTTCGAGTTTCGGCAGTTGCGTCGACTACCTTCTCCAGTAGTCGTCGCGACCTTTGCCCGGTTTTCGGTATTTATTTCGTGTATACGCAAGTTTTAATTTTATATTTGTAGAAATAATATATTTTATATATTATTTCTAGTGATTTTAATGTTATTTCTCGTGGCGTTTACACATCTAAGTCCGTGTATGTATGTAAAGTGCATCCACCAAATTAGACGTAACACCATCTCAAGCATTTTAATTTTAATATGTGTGCGCGGTATATTTCGTGTAGTGGATTTTCTGTTTCGAACGAATTTGCGCGGCCATGTTTTTGGCCGTCGCAAGTTTTTAAATTTATATAATAATAATGAATAATAATAAGAATGTTTAAATTAATGAAATGCAAATAATAAAACAATTGCGTCATATTTAGGATATAAAAAACTAAGATTTTATATGTATATTTTTAAGCGGAAATTGATGTATATTTATTTTGAGAAGTGCGTGTTCTTATTAAAAATATGATTTATTTTACTTTTTGTATTATAGAAAATATTAGGCTAAAATTCTTTGATAAAATATAGTAAACGAAAATTTATTTAACAATTTGATATTTTGTAAGTATTAAAAAATTAATCGTTAAATAATTAATGTAAAGGAAAGCCACTAATATTTTGGAAATAGAAATTGAAAATTTAATCGAATATATATTTTTACTTATATATTTAATAAACGGGAATAATGTAATTATAAAGAAAATATAGAATGAACTTACATTGATTGAATTGCACAGAACTCGAGAAGTTTACTATTATCAGTACTGTGATTGGAAAATGCCACTTTTTCTTTCGAGAAAACTATACATTCAAAATCCATCGATGCCGTGACTGGAAAACCATAAGGTTTTCGAAAGTTGTATTTTTTGAATGTATGGTTTTCAATGTTAAAGAAAATTTGGATACTATTTTCGAAAGCTGAAACGTGCTCATGCAAAAGTTATGAAGCACCACGAAATACCAAATTTTTTGTATTGATTAATGTATAAATTCAGATCCATCGGTGTCGTGACCGGAAAATCTCAGAATTTTCAAAATCTGTATTTCTGAAATTTATACTTTAATTTAGAAAAAAATTTGGGAATTTTGAAATTGAAATATGTCTATAATGGATAGAAATAAATGAAGAGCTTCAAAAAGAGGCTTATATATCTGAACCAGAAAAGGTTACATATGAAAACTTCTCGAGAGATCTGGTTTCCCTTTGTATCTTATCGCTAAATTCAGAGAATTTGATGGCGGCGCGAGAAGCGAGCCTCTAAAGGTTCGAATGCCCCGAATGTTAGTTCATTATATTACTGGCTATCCTCTGTTTGGTACGTCGTAAAAATGATCGTTTTTATTATTATATTAAATAATTTGAAAAAAGCTTAAACCTTATTTTTTGTTTAATCCCTTTTTGGTTGTCTCGAACAAGTAATGAGTGAAAACGATATAGCTTATAAATTGTTATTTCCAAAAAAACTAAGGGTGATCATTAAATTAAATAATAATTAATTGAATTTTGTTAAACAAGAATGAATTAAATTTTGTTAAATAACAATTAATTAAATTTTGTTAAAGAACAATTAATTACATTTTGTTAAATAATAATTAATTAAAATAACAAAACAATTTAATGAAATAACGATTAAATAACAATTTAATTTTTTTATTTTTTTCTTTCATGACAAAACACACGAAATTTTTCTTTCTGTATTCTGTCTTATCGTAACCACCGTCAAACGAACATTGCTCAACGGGTTATTTACTTGCATTATTTAATTTACTGATTAATTTAATATTCATTAGTTAAATATCTAACTAATAATTTTTCTCTTGTCAAATTTTTTTTGAAGTGGTTAATTGTTTATTTAATTAGTTTTCATTGTCTTTTGCTGTTTTCCCATTGCTGGAATATTACCGAGAAGTTTTTCTTTTATTCATTTAATTAATTGATTTTGAATTTTATTCATCATGTTGTAAATAATGAATTTCAAATTCTATTGTAAACATACTGAGAATAAAATTTAACTTTAAAAGAAAATTTTAAATCGGTCAGTAATTTTATTTAAACGAATCGTACATAAATTATATGACTTTTTTGATTTACTAATAAAGAGAAAATTTTGTTTTTTTCTCTCTTTCGTTTCCATTTCATTATTAGCTGAAATAATGACAGTCAGACTGACCATGTTTACCTCCGTAGAATCTGAAGTAAGACTTATGAATACGAGGGTGGATTGATAAATTTCCGGCCTGACCAAGAAAAACAACGTTCTGAAGATTTTTGTTTATTTCTCAACATAATCTCCTCCAAGGCTGATATATTTCTCATAGCGCTGTTCTAGTCTAGTAATGCCATTTCTATAGACTGATTCGTCAAGCTCCTCAAAATACCCATTTACAGCTTCGATTACTTCTTCATTGTTCGTCAGATGAGGTCGTGTAATTTTCATTTCGTGGCTCAAACGTTGCAATAAGTCTGCGTAGTATTGACCAGTGATAGTTTTACCCTTTTCAAGGCAATCGATGTATATAATATTTCTTGCAATCAAAAAAACAGTAGCCATAACTTTGTTCACCGAAAAAATTGTTTTTGCCTTCTTTGAAGTTGGTTCCAATCCACTGTTAGACTGTGTTAGCAAACACGGCACGCATCTTGCACAGAGATTTTCCATAAACAAATGCTGGTGTAAAATATTTTGTACACGTTCATACGACATCTTACAGGTCTCAGTTATCTCACGCACTTTCAATCTGCCGGCGTTCAGCACTATTTGATGGATTTTTTCGATCATATCTGGAGTTGTGACCGCATGGGGCGTCCTGAGCGAGGCTCATCAGAGGTGCTGACACGACCCTATTGAAACTCGGCAACCCACTGCTTAACGGTTGAATATGATGGGAAGGATGTCCCCAGTGTCGAGTCCATCTCTTCTTTAATTTCCTTCGGCGTTAACCTCTTCGAATAAAAGTATTTGATGACCGCATGACTTTCCAGCTTTTCCATTTTAACGAAAAACACAGAAGCGTCTTGTTCTGGGTGCTCTCAAAGCTAAACTCAAAACTAAACCTAACATGGCGATCAGACTAAAATTATAACTAAAAGATATGTAAGGATGGTACTATAGAACGCCACCTCAAGGTAGGCCTAGTTTTCTTCAGGCCGGAAACTTATCAATCCATCCTCGTACAATAAATTATATTAAAGTTTAGTTCGTCAAGATAAAACGTATTAATTTAATTCAGTCGACATAAGTACAATTTTTAGTTCTAATTTGATAAATGATGGCGGTAACAAACCTTCCGAACGGCTTTGATGACTGGCTCCACAACCTATGCGAGGAGGAGAGAAATATCATAACGACGAAGCTGGAATTAAAAAATGATGGTTCCTTATTTCAAAAGACTATCAGGCTATATCGCAGACTTGAAGGAAATGATAGCCCGGAGGACTTTGTGGAGTGCGAGTGTGAGGACGAAGTCGCAAAGATACTCGCGTGTAGAGATGAAAAGTTATTAAAAATAATAGGAACATCGACAATGCGCGACGCAACAAAAACATGTATTCTAAAGAACATGGAACCGACATACGCCAAGCAAGTTGATAAACCAGCTGACACACAGCAGGCCCGGAAAGTTAATCCAAGCACAGGCCAAAGGCGTAGTACAACAGACGCCGATCAGCATTATCTCAACAGTACAACAGCAGCCGATCAAATAAAAAATCTGATTGATTTTAATTTGGAAGAAATTAATAGGCAAGAACCGCTCACATGTAGCACGGCCAACGGAACACTGATTTAGGCGGCCATAACGAGCGTAGCTACGTCCTCCGACTCGTGTATCACAGTCGAGTTTCAGACTGCTGAGAATGAACAGCCGAGTTACAGACTGCTATCCTCAAAGATAATCAGGTAATTAGTCTTGCCTTAGACAACCTGTAGAATATGCTACAGACTTGGATACGACAACAGAACAGTATTGCCCAAGACCTGTAGCAGAAGCAGAATGAAATACATGCTACGTTCATTCAGCAATAGCTGCATAAAACACCGCGAGGCAATCACGTCACTTTCCAAGACACATACAGTCTTAGAGCTACAATATCGACTGGCGAGCCTACGTTCTCGGCCCCTTGCCACCCTCGGTACTAATGGCCTGGAAGAGAAAACATCACATGGATCAAAAAGATGTGATCAGCTCGCCAGTTAATAGAACGTGATCGTTACTATGAAGTATTTTGGTCGGACATTGGTAAAACCGTGCGCCAAAGGAAAAAGCGTCGACAAATTCATTTAGAGAATCGCGGAATGTCGCAAGTTGACGCCGCGCACAGACGAAGACATGCTCAATGCTATGAAGAAGCTCTTGGACGGCGTCACCATATTCTGGTATCGCTAGTCTCGAAAAGTTTGGAACACGTGGCAAGAGTTCTGCCATGCGTCCCGGAGCTGCTACGGCGCCGATCGACACGTCCATGCCGAATTGATCAGCGAGACACAGCAGCGTAGACAGGCCAAACACGAGCCAACACGTGATTATGTGTTCTGGTGTTCTGTTTGATGACGATCCTGAATCGGTACAAAGAGCCATGGTCAGACGACAAGCAGCTCGCCCTGATATATTGGAATATACTCCTGGAAATATAGAAGTTAGTTCCGCGGAAGAAGATTACAAGTGTAAATCGGTTGAATGATCTCGCGCGAGAGGCCGAATGCGTCCCCGACGCGGAGTGCAAGTATAAGCCTCCGCCGGCACTCAAGAAATGCATCATGCGCGAAGTGTCTTTTCATGCGGCAGACACGTCTCGAATGCGCTGGAGGCCAGGTTTCAAGTCTTACAAGAGGCTGGCTTTAGAGCCACCTGTCCTGATTTTGAAGGCGACAGGTGTCATAGTTCTTACGATGAAAAAAAGCAGTCACGACTCACGCCCGAGGTTGCCGTGTGCAGGAAAAACCACATTGTTGATATTGCCTGAGTCGGAGAAAAAATCTCCGTTCAGGGGAAAGCTCGTAAAGACGCCCCTCAGCACGGTTCCTGTGCTGATGTTGTAGTCGGCCAGGTTACACCTTGCGTAGTGGTCCCGAGTATTCGGGAAATACAAAATGGGCGAGTAAGTGAGGTCCCACTCGTCCCTGCGCTTTGTGAGATCTCTGATAATCAGCAGGCACCTGCGAGAACACTGGGCCATGATGATTGCTAACTCCTGTCTATAAAGAAGGAGCATCACGATCATGATTTCGCTGACTCAGCCACAAGTGTCGACCCAGATGGGTATTCACAGTGATGGATACAGATTAGCATAAACGAGTTTCGCATACCCGCACTGCCCGATGCAGGGGCTGCTCGTAGATCTCTCGGACAAAGTGGCTTGCAGATTACATCTGCCCTCGGTCGTTTAATTTGACCCTTTCCCGGATCTGTCGCTCAACTTGCCACGGGAAAAATTGAGACGATAATAGGCCAGATGACCCTTTCATTGCAATTGTAGGCGTCGAAATAGAGTTAGACGTCATTTTAATTCCAGACTTGGAAAATGTCTGTCTGCTCGATGTAGACTTCTACCGCGCTTTCAATGGTCATCCACCCGCGCGACAATACTCTGTGGATCGAGAGTGTAGTGGATTTCATTCCGCTACAAGTCTGTAAGTCTCCGTTACCTCGGTGTATTCGTTTACCTCTATAGGTTTAGCTGATATTGACGATAGTCAACGTCAAGATCTCGAGGTACTCCTCAACCGGATACTACTTTCGGCTGACCAGCCTCTAGGCTGCATGAATCTGACCGACCACGTGATTGATGTCAGCGATATGATGCCGATTAAGCAGCGTTAACATTCGGTCTCTCAGAAGATAGAGCTGGAAATGCATGCGCAAGTGCGCAAAATGCTCGATCAAGACGTAATTCGTAGATCAACCAGCGAGTGTTCTATGCGAATTTTCGCAAACAGGATTTACCGATTCTGCGTGGATTATCGCATATTGAACTCTGTGTCCATGATCAGAGTGTACCCGCTTCCTTACATGGACGTAATTTTACAGAAATTGAGAATTGCGCGATATATCTCTACACTGGAACTCAGTAGCGCTACTATCAGGCCCCTCTTCGAGAGGAATCACGACAGCCCTCTGCCTTTACCGTCCCAGGCATGGGGTTGTTTGAATGGAACCGTATGCCGTATGTTGTCGCCCATGGGCCTGCTACCTTTGAGCAGTTAAGCGACAAGCTGATGGACTCTGAAATGGAGCTGGTAGCCTTCGCTTACTTCGATGATGTCATAATCGCTACAGCGAGTTTTCACGAGCACCTTAGGTGGCTCGAATATATTCTGCCGTGACTCCCCTACGCTGGATTAATCTAATAGGCAGAAAAGTAAATTCCGACTCGCAGAGGTACGGATTCTCTGTGTCCTCATGTATCGTGATGGTTTTCGATCTGATCAAGATAAGATTGCACGAATCTTAACTTACGTCGCACTAAAAAACTTGAAACAGCTTCGTAAGTTTCTTAGAGAACGTTGCAACGCCTGCTGAGCCTCCTACCTGATTAATCAAGAAGAATATCAAATATAATTGGAGGGAAGAGCAGCAGCAAGCCTTCGAGCAAGTCCGGACGCTTATCGCTTTTGCATCAGCCCTTCTCGACCGTCGCTTGGAGAAACGCTCGTAATACAAACGGATGCCAGCGACTAAGGACTAGGCGCCGTACTGACATAAACAGTTGGTGGCGTGGAGCGCGTGCTTTTCTACGCTAGTCGCATGATGATTGTGCCCGAGCGTACTTATTCGGTCACCGAACGTGAATACCTCGCCATGCTATGGGCTGTACGCAAATTTCGTCCGTAGATCGAGG
Source organism: Sycobia sp. Sy_11 (assembly GCA_018907035.1). Taxonomy (NCBI): domain Eukaryota; kingdom Metazoa; phylum Arthropoda; class Insecta; order Hymenoptera; family Epichrysomallidae; genus Sycobia; species Sycobia sp. Sy_11. The sequence goes on along the minus strand of JACCIC010000027.1, from coordinate 4,046,518 downwards.
GCTATCACTTTCAGGTGATAACGAATCACGGTAGCTTTTGTTTGCTGCACTCATTGCGTAGTCCCACGGGAAGACTCGCCCGTTGAGCCTTAGATTTAATTATTAATTTCGTTATAGGATTATCGACAAATTTCTTTTGGAGCATGGAGTAATTCATTCAACGAAACCCTCTTATCAAGCCAATCCGATAGAGATGGTCACTCGGGCTGTGAAGATCGTGATAATATCCTTCATTGAGGAGTCTCATAGCACTTGGAATGCGCATATCACGGAGTTGATGTTTGCGTACCATACATCGGTACAAGACCCCGTTGACGTAAGTTGAGCCTTCCTCAACACGGGTCGTCACCCCTTAGCGCCTGGCATACATCGTCGCCAGGAAAAGTAGCGCGCAGATGTAGTGCAAAAAGAGGATGCTTTACAGCATTGGAAAGAGCACATGGAGAATTTACCTGATCTCCATCTAAAGGCAGCGGAAAACTCACAGCAAGTACAGACAAAGCAAGTTCTCTACTAGAATGCGAGACGTCACGATGTTTAGTATGCGATTGGCGATCGCGGTATAATAGCATCCTCTCGGCCCTTTACCATAATGGAAGAACTCTTCACGAATGTTTATCTACTGATCCACTTTACAGGAAGAGATGCTGGTAAGCATTACGTCGTCGATCTGAAGCCCTACAATCAAGATAAAAACTCCGAAGACGATGTGCGTTCCAATACGGAAGAGTCTTCGGGCGAAGAGCATGACTGCTATACGTCTGGTTGTAACGTCGAGGCGAGCGAGCGTAACCGCATTGTAACACCACTGCTGGGCGTACGGTGCCCGACCGACACGCCTCATTGTAATCCCGATACGAGCGTGTGAAGCGATACCGTCGCGGGCAATGTCACTCGATCAAACTTCAAAGTCGCACTGCGTAGATTAGGGAAACTGCGTAGGATGCGAATAGTGACTCACCGAGGAACTAAAGCGCGAGCCACTGCGAAGCCCCGTAACAGCGAAGCCGCCTGCTATAATGCTAAACTTCGAGTGAGGCGAAAAGTAGGTCATCTCAGGAAAGGCGGCGCTCAACACCACAGCGGGATGTATCCCCCCGCCGCACTCGGGCCCAGCCTCGGGTCAATCAATAGGCTATCTAGGTGCGTATTCTTACTCTTTTACGGGCTTGGGGAACTCTTCTTACCTATGAATATTACGTTGTCTCGGAAGAGAGTTTCTTTCCGTTACTCTCCTTTTTAAATGAGCCCTCAATTAAATGTTATATTTTCAGTGATCTTTATCCTGAGACGATGTTCAACATGAGAAAGAGAGAGAGTGAGAGAGGGGGGGGGCAGAGATGCAGTGTCGAGACCCCACACTTCGGCTATTAGCGTTTGGAGGGGGGCGTGTAACGAGGATCGCAAGCGCCGCTCAGTTTTGTTATCCCAAGTGCCGATACTCTCTCTCTAGAGAGAGCGACAGGCACACCGCGTGAGTACACACACATAAAAAGCAATAAAATTGTATTTGGCTACCGCCTGGTCCACGCGATATTTCGGTTAACGTACCTGTAATCGCCTCCACAGGTGAGAGTCCGCGAATTCGTAGCGCGACGTGACCCCGCTGATCGAGCTCAAGCCAATTTGCCACCTGGTTCCTTTGCAGTACGGATCGACCGCCCCATCTCGGGACTACTGTCTTCTTTCGTGGCTTGTAGAGTCGCTGCTTCGATCCGAGGATCTGCCACCGCTACCTTCCCGTCGCCGATTGATCTCGACGACACCGGCGCACTAGTTGTAAGTGGCAGCCCATATTATTCACTCAATTTTACCTGCCTTCGCGCGCGCAGTTGCTCCGGCTGCTCTCAGCCTGCGCACCACGCCTCATGACCCCGTGTCATAATTTTTTAAATAGATTTATTTTAATAATTTTAATACATCTATGAATGTTTTTTTCCATATTTATTAAAATAAAATTAGATTATTATTATATTCAGAGCATTAATTTAAAAGAATATCGATCAAAAACTTATTCGAAAAGTGCAAAAGTCTTTTAATAAAAATTTAAGTGCAATTGAATTTATTAAAAGCAATTAATTTTATATCAGACTAAAGTACACTTAAGGCTGCTATAAATCGTTCATATAAATGATATAATCTACAAGGATTGTAAAATAAGCATAAGTAATATATTCATATATACGTACACGTGAACAGTCATAGACAAATTGAACAATATAATAAGTTAAGTTGATAATATAATAATTAAGATATGTACTAAATATGTGAGAATTTATATGAAATTAAGTATATTTACAAAACTATATCAAATAATTTAATTTTTGTCAGAATTCCCATTCATTTTCGGCACGCATCGATAATGAATGAATCTGAAGCAGAACACGCATTAGCAACAAGTAATTTGATTTGCATGATCAATCAGTGAAAACCTTAGTTAGTGCATTGATTTACTTTTTTTTTAATAAGATATCGGGATAAAAATTTATTGTTAGAATACAAAACAGATTTCTTTTGATTAAACAAATTTAAATCATTCTGGAATGAAATATACTATTTTGCGAAATCTACAAATATTCTCACATCAATAACGGTGTATATTTCTGCACTGCTTAAATAAAAAACAAGTAAAAACTCTTGTAATATTATGTGTGAATTATCCTATAAACTCAGATATGAAAACAACTGTGAAACCAATTATGAATATCGCTAAATCTTACAGTTTACATGCAGATCAGTTTGCAAATGATTTCACATTCCTTGCCTATTGCAATAAATTATATGGAATCTATGTAGAAAAGGCTATTATGAATGCAATTGTGAATCTAATTTCATAATTTAATTTATATCTCGATTCATTTTGAGATTAATTATGAAAATTAGGCGATACAACTACATATGTGTAGATAATATTTTACATTTTGCACTTTACTGTAGTTTTTACATATAAAAGAAGATTTATGTTTCAAAAGAACATCAAACGTGCAAGTTCGCAATCATGTATATATACCTACACAATATACAGCGTTCCATGAGTAAGTCGAGCGACTCTTCGTGTGCCTTCTTATCTAAGTATTATCTATTAGCTATACTACGTCTGTCTGTGGCAAACAGCGAAGATGTTTATTGGTTTTTTATTTTATATCTGGTTTTATTGCTTTTACGCTCTCCTCCAACAAACTCAGCTTATGATATGCATTATATTTGTATCATAAAGACCCTCGGATAAAAGTATATACATATATATATATATATATATATATATATATATATATATATATATATACGAATGTACATTAAACCATTTGAACGCTTTCTTTGCTGACATTCATGCCTTGCCTTTTTTAAGAGCGTAAAACTTTATTAGTCATATTGGTGTCTATAGGTCAATTTAATAGTGACTTTGGATTTGATCTTGGGTTTGACTTTCAAAGTTATTTTAAGTTCAACTTTTTATTTTTTTTTTTTTATGTAATTTAACGTCGCTTTATTTATGCTTCCAAATATCGGTGCTAATCAGCGACGAAGGTCTACGATGTGTTTGTAAACAAAGCACATGTAAATTATTACAGCGGTGCCTGTATCAATCGGCCGAGACCGGGATTGAATTCGGGTCACCAAGTTACTAGTCCTTCGCTCTAGCGATCGTGCCATCGTAGGCCTCATCGTAGTTCAACTTTGTTTTTTCATATCGGAACCCGTATTTTTAACAACGGAAATCAAAAGAGCAGAAAAGGTTACGTCCAAACATGTGCTCAAGTCATGGGTCAAGGATGACCTTGATGGTCACACAAGGTCATTTAACCTCGAACAAGGTCTGGAAATCTCTTGGCATAGAAAATTCTTGTACATTCATGGAATTGTATACCGTCGCTAGGCTCCTGAAGGTCAAACTATTAACCAGCATTACTATCTTTATGTTTTTACTAAAGTGTGTGAAAGAATAAGAAGAAAACAGCCAGAACAGTGAAAGGGAACGGCGTGGCTTCTTCATCAAGATAATGCCTCAACTGATTCTGCACCGTCCGTCAAGAGGTTTCGAGTTACTTCTCAGTGTTAGAACAGGCATCTTATTCGCCAGATCTTACACACTTCCAGCTGTTTGCTATGGTTAAATCTGCATGAAAAGGAACAAGATTTGTCACCATGGTATCTGTGAAAGAAACGGTGGCGCACATTCTTCAGAAACTTACAGAAAAAGACTTATAGTTCTGCGAAAAAAATTTAGGAAACATTACAAAAACAATATTTTACGAAATGACCAGTTTTTGTTAAAATGAAAAACAAATTTTTTCCCATGATATTAAAAAAAATAACATGGTTTCGTATTCAATTTCAAAATTTTATCTGGCTTCTGAGGTACCTAAACTCAGTTCTTTGACGTATAACGAGTGGATTTACTATTCATATAGAGCTCGCTTTTGAAGGGACTTCTAAATGGAACAAGTTGAAATATGAAATAAACACAGATCTGTATAAAAATATCATAAACGAAGAATCCTGTACTTTAAATGTCGTTCTTTTGAAAATCAAATTTCAATCATTTTTTAGATTGTAATGAAATTATTATATTTAAAACTAATGAAATACATTTAATTTACACCAATAGAACGTTATAAACAGAATATGATGTTTTCACGATCTGAAATAAAATATTACGAATTTTTATTAATTTACGACAAAAGTTAATTTATTGAAAAGTTATACTTACGTTAGTAAATGTGGTGTTTAATAGTTTAACGACATAACCGCTACTCAAGATAATTGGTTTTGTAGTTCGCTGAAATATAATCAAAAGATCTTTTCTTGTCTCAATACTTAGAGATCTCCAATCGGTTAAGAATATGCTACTACCAAGTTCGATGCTCTGAAAATATCAATGCAAATTATAATATATATTATTCAGTTTTGAATGAAGTAGTACCTAATTCAAGTTCATTATAATTTAAAGTTTAAGGTTAAGAAATAATATTTAAATAGATAAAATTAAAATAATTAAAATAATTAATAATTAAAAATAAATAATTGATTCTACTTACTTTTAATATTTTAGTTACTAATTCATAATAATAATATAATAAAAATTTATAATTTATAATCTAATATTGCAGTAACTAATGTATATTAATATTTAATTATAATTTATTCAGAATGGTAGGATAGCTTCTATTATTATTCTTCTATTAAAAAATATTATATAACGTAATTTCAAAATGGATGTGCCACAAACGAATAAATCTACAATTAAAAGATATAGCGTTACCTCAGGATTTTGTGTCTCCGGTCTCTGTCAATATTTCAAGATTTTCCTTATTACTTTAATTAAAAAAGTTAATATAATTTATGAAAAGAAATAGCATATAGTTCAGTGTTCAGCTGAGTATATATCGTAAATTTTATACAGTATTATAGTGGATATTATTGTAGGGAAGTGTTGACGAACCCAGCGCACTTGCCAGACATAGTGCCTTCTGATTACCGCCTATTCAGATCTATGCAGCACGACCTCGTTGATACGCACGTTCAAGATGTTCAAGAAGTGCGAGAATTTGTGGATGATTGGATCGCCTCGAGCTATCATCGTCCTTTGGCTATGGTATCGCTATATTGCCAGAAAGTTGGGAACAATTGGGAAAAATGTTCTTTTTCAGATTAAAAAGGTCGTAAACTATGTTCGCTTCCTAAAAATTCTACGATTTATTTAAACTATATTGCACCATACTATTACAATTTGTTATATTTGTTGTTTTAATAAATACTATTTACTTTTATTAATATAATACCAAAAGAAGAAAAAGTTTATTTAAAATTTCTGCTTAGTTGCTCTTCTTCAGCGATTGCCACCTATGTATTCAAAAAGTCAACACTTTTGGTAGCAGAGCGAAAATTCAAACGCGTTGCGCTCTTTTCAGTGCTGCTTTCAAAACTTTCTGCAGTAAACCAAGAGCCCCAGATAAGAAAAAGTGATTAAAATGAAATATCTCGTCAGTCTGTTGCCTGCACTCCTCAAGATGAGCTGTTGCTACCATGTTACGATTACCATGTCACGAACTATACAGCGATGCAGTTTCGTTCAATACCAATCAATCGTTGTCAAATTCAGTAAGCAAGGAAGCTAAAATTCCTTAGTGATACTCTTCCTTGTAATTTATTTCCAAAATACTTTTTATTTCGAGCAATTTGTTTCCTCATAAATTTCACTCAAGTAAAGTGATTTTCATGAAATTCAATCAAATTGACTAAAATCTAATATTGTGATATAATTCTCGGAATTATTTTAAGCGATATTGTGCAGTTTTCTAGTAAATTACAGCTCAAAACGTCTCGTGAAAAATTACTTACAATTCGGATCCGGGCCGTAAATAGTATTATTAACTTATTAAAAAATACGAAAGCTAAAAAAGATACTGCTGTGATTATTGTACTCTATTTAGAAGCATGTTTGAAACTGCTACATAAAAATTCAATGATTTATTTGAAGGCAGCAACTTTAACAAAATTTGAAGCAGAAAATATCTTTTTGCTGCGTCAGTTCAAAATAGTTATTTAAGACGCAGCGTGATGAATCATATAAAGATCTCACGAGTAAATGTACCTATATTTTCGGGCGATCAATATGAATGATAGTCTTTCAAAAAAAGATTTATAAGATTAATTTTTAATACTTGTGGGCAGTCAAACGCGAATAAACTATCGTATAAGTTGTTGGCGAGAACTTTCAAGTCGCGTGGGCCTTACTAGAGAAGAGGTAGGGAAACAAAAGATGAATATCAGAGCATCATATTAAAAATTGAATACAGTTAACGCCTATACGTTCATGTAATGTTCAATATATCTCTGACTTACTTGATAAAGACGAAGCAATGGTACGCGAGTTTGAACAGCTTCGATCTGATACAAAGGCTAGTAATCATTGGCTCTTCCCTCATCGAAAAATGTTAATCTATTTATCGTCAAACAAATGGTTTTACTCTCGATTCTCGATATAGACGGGCAAGGTTTACAATCAAAAAGCTAAGCTACAATCACAATAAGTTCTCATTCAGAAGTAGTTGATACTCAATGTGTTGGTACGTCCGTAAAAGAGATTATTGAATTCGATACCGTGACAGACTCGGCTCTTTTTATGTGTTTTTATTATAAATATCTTTTTTTATTATTAATAGACATAACCAAGAACATCTCGATTAACTGATCTTCCCTCCGTTTTGTAACTGTATATATATCGCTATTGTTCACATATTTTCGCCATTATATCGTCCTATTTTAAGAAGCTCGCCTAAGAAAAAAATAGAACTCCCTCAAGAGACTAAGAGTAGCATAGATGAGGAGAGTTTTCGCGAAGTTACAGAAGGACGCGTTGCAAAAAGAAGCCGAGGGGCTATATATTCGACTAGACAAGGATCTAACCATCCTGAGAGACAGGATAACACGCTTCGAAATAAGGCGGCTCTTCGGGCCCGATGCAGTCGAATGGCACGCCGAAGAAGACGAAGCTGCAATGACCCACCAACAGGATATCGTGGAGATATCAAAAGTTCTGCGCTCCACAGCACTCAAACAAATCTAACACGAAGCAGGGAACAGCGATGCTATGACACGAACAGAAAAACGATGGAACACCACGCCTCCACTACGGCACAGATTTGGCCGACTACCGCTCCATACATGGGATACCCGTACGGGCCATGGCTGTCAACACCAGCGCATAGCACAAATGTCGCTGGGGATAGACATCTCCACACTGCCACAAATAGCTGGCAATACTTGCCGGGCGGATGGCCATACGCTCATTCGGCGCCGTTCCAGCATTACCCAACACCTGGAGTGCAGCCCGTGCACAATGCAGCACCAGCAACATTTAACAACACAAATACGAGTCGACCCTTTGAGAACACGAACTTGAAGGAAACACATATCAGACAGTTGCTGCGCCAGTGAAAAGTGCAGTTCATGGGAGTCCCTCACGAGGACATGGAGGAGTTTATCGATAGACTGGAGGAGACAATGAACAGCTTAGACACTGCAGCGGTAGATATCTTGAAGTTCATTCCAGGGATACTGGGCGGCCCAACCCGTATCTGGGCTAGGCCATTATACAGACACTGGCGTACCCTGGAGGAATTCAAGGCAGCGTTGCGCCGTCAATTCCGGCCTATCGACTACACTCTACGCCTAGAAGAGGAATTATGTGATAGGATGCAAGGCTCAAAAGACCCATAGGTTCGTACCTCAGGAGCGTGCGCAAGATGGCGCCTGCACTAACACTCGACGACAAGCTCGACAGGATATATAGAAATCGATATGCATCATACATGGATAAGATTAACAGGGACGATTTTCAATCCATCTATGAGCTGCAATTGCTGGGTCAGAAAATCGAGCTGAAGTACGAGCTCACAAAGCGGTACAAAGAACCGACAGCATTAGATGAATGCATAGTGAGCACGGCAGCCTGTTCCCCGTCAGAGAGGACGAATAGACGATCGAGATTGGAAGCAATCGGCAACGAAAGACCAACGGCCCCGAAGAAAACCGTTACAATAATTGAGCCATCCGTCTCTGTAGAAACCAAAAGCGGCACCGTACGACCGCATTCTCACAACTCTCAGAAAGATACCCGACGACACAGCTCGACTCCCATAGTCAACAGGGAAACAGCCGCGAAAGGAGTAGAAGAGAGCAGGCGATAGAGAAGTTCATCGCCACGGTAACGATCACCCTCCCCTTATTATAGAAATCCGCCTCCTTCACCTAGATACCCCTCATCAGTATCAGCATCACGTTCCAGAAACCCCTCTCCATCTCCGCCATACTGACACAGTTACCCCTCTCGAAGCCCAGATCGGCAATACCAATCATCAAGCAGAGACAATTATAATTATCGCTCGTATAGGTCACCCGATAGACGAGATCAGGAATATTGCTCTCCAGCACGAGAAGGCGTAGTGATGGACAGCAGCGTGAGGATAACAGGCCCTGCTGGTGCTGCATAACAGGGGCACTGGGCAGACAGATGCCCTGATAAGTATCAAGTTCACTGCTATAAATGTGGCGAAAACAACGGGTCATAAAAACGATGATTGCGATCTTTATCCAAAATGTCCATAAAAACTGGAACATCCACCTCCCAGAGTTTGCATTTGCAACAAACACAGCGGTGTACGCTGGCACGCAGACGTCACCGAGATTTTTCAATTTTGGCCAGAATTTCGAAGAAATGACGAGGTACCGTCATTCTCAAGGATCAACGCTGCAGGTGAAAACCTTGACACCGCTGGAATGGTAAGATCGGACAAAGGAGTACGTATCAGTCATTAACCGATACTACCAATCTAATGACGTTAACTCCTCCACAGGTACCAACAACGACCAAGACTGCGTCGATCGGTCATCTCCGAAAGACCTGGGGACCTGCAAATCTCTAGACCTCTCGTATGCAACCCCAACGAAACGTAACCCCCATAAGTGTAACCGCAACTATGGTGCAAATACGCAGGTTTTCCCCCAATCGAGGGTGGTACCGGATCGATCTAACTGAGGCACTAGAGGAAGTGCAGAAGTCGCTGCTCCACCTAATCCAATTCAGCGCCGATACAATACAAGATCTAATCAAAGAAGAACAGGCGATAAAGATCACCCAGATAGTCGACGCATCGTACAACCTCTCGCTATTGGATTCGAGGGTACCAACCCTCGACAACCCCGAAAATTCCGCCCACCCCCAACCCCATATCGAACCTGCCAACCGCCCATACCCTCATACCGTTGTCTCTAGCCACATACCCTATATCGAACTCCATCGCCCGGAACGATGTAAAACTATCACAACATCAGAAGCAATAGAAAAGGATCGTCCGGAAAGATGTAAAACTACCACAATATCAGAAGCAATAGAAAAGGATCTTCCGGAAAGACGTAAAACTACCACAACATCAGAAGCAATAGAAAAGGATCGTCCGAAAAGACTTAAAACTACCACACCAATAAGCAAAGATATAAATAACATAACTCAAATGCATTACCCCTCCAAACAACGCTACGAGGAGCTAGACAATGAGAAAGAAGACGGTTATATCTCCTACAAATCAGGCCTCGTACAAAACAGGACCGCTGGAACCGTCCCGTTCAAAGGCGAGGGTTCAGAAAAATAAATACACCGGTTACGATCAGATCCGTTCGATCAGCCCTTCGCCCTATAAGTCGGGGCCAAGGATCAACAGAGGACCTCTGCAGCAAACCATCAGATAAGCAGCAGCCGCAGCGGGAACTCAGCAACTACTACTAATCATAATGCCGGAAGCAACGGTCTACTGGAACAAGTAGACCATCCGTTGCTAAGTGCCTATACTGCTGTAGAAGATACGATGCTGCGTCAAGTTATACACAAGAAAATAGCGCTGTGAACGCAAGAAGTGTAGAAACTCAAAAGGCACGATTCCGGCTTTTTATCATTACAAATGGTCTAACGAAGAGGCACATTCAAATGGCGCATTTGCCGCACATAAATGGCATAAATGGCGCTATAAAAACTTTTTTTAATTGCTTTTTTTATTTTTTAATTTTTTAATTATTGTTTTTCCTTACGGCCATCCCCATGATTCCCCCCCTGACGTCCCGCGAGAGGAAATGGTACGCATGCATCCCCACGGAAAATATATATGGAACAAACACGAACGAAGAGACGAAACGCAAGAAAGAAGGCGAAACGTAAGCGAGAACCACGTAGAATATAGAGCGCTAGAAACCATATTATAAATAGGTTAGGTTATACGTAAATAATAGTCATAGTTTTCTTTCATATAATAATAGTATGTTCATTACCGCTTTAGGATAAGTTTCGCGTTAGTAATAGGTTAGAGTAGGGCTTAATTTGTAATTAGACGTAGGAAAGTAGAAATAGGAAAACAAATAGTATTGTATAGAATCACAGCGAGCGACCGACGACGAAGATGCACACCAGCAGGTGTAACCACATTTTTCTTTTCCGTTATTTCAAATCACTTTTTTTTCTTTTCTTACCTACGTGAAGAGTAAACTAATGGTCGTCGTATTTTTGCAAATTATGTATTATCCCCTACCGTGTCCCCAATGCATATCCGCAACGTGCACGTCCCGCGCACCGTCACTACCCGAATACCTTCGCGACCGAATACCTGCCCGAACGGCGGTTGTAGGTTAAAGTGTTTTTGTAAAACCGCGAATTTTCGCGCGCAAAACCGTACGCGCGAGCCGCTTGGAGTGCAAACGTGAGGACGTAGCAGGAAAAGGAGCTTCGCTTCATCTCCGGCGTAGTTTCTGTCACCCCACATCGCGCTTGGTTTTAGCCATATACTTCACGTTTCGTTGTAGTTCGTCGTTACCGCCGATTCTTTCCGTCGACCGAAGTTACTCAGGTGAGGTCGCCGCATAAGCTGCCGTCACGTCGACGTGCTTTTGAGGCAGAACTCTGTAGCCTAGCTCAGAGCTGAGGTAACGAACACGTGCGCGTAAGCCGGAGCTGCCGAGACAGACGCACGGACGCAGCCTTGCCGCAACCCCGATCTGTGTGTGAGTGGACGGCAAAGGCAGGAACAGCTTCGCCGTCTGTGTACCAGTACCGTCTGGAGCCAGCGGCACCATCATCGGTCGCTAGCCGCGGCCGAGCCGAAGCGTGGGGCGACCCTCCACGTTCTTACGTAATCGTATAAGAGAAAAAGCGGGCGCTCCCAGCCGCTCCAATCCTGGACGCCAGCAGCGGCCATGAGCGAACTACAAGTTCGGCGGCAAGTAGCCTTTTGTAAAATTTTGTGAAAGTGAAACTATGATCTAGAAAATTAATAAATTTATAAACTTTTTTTTTCTTCCATTATTGTTGTAATTATAGTGCAATAAGACAAGCTATCTACATACTTTAATACTACAGCAAATGTAGAATAATTTAAAATAAAAATGAGCAATTCGTTATTACATTAATCCATTAACGGGCTAAATCAATTAATTTCGCCCCAAATCGGTTCATTATTTTTTTGAGAATGTAAATTTTTGTAGTACATTTCTAGTAAATTCTAGTAGATTCTTTGTATTTCAGTACAAACAATTTTAGTTACTATTAAAGTATGCGATGATCATAAGAGATTATTATATGCAAAAACCCAAGGATTACCTCCCCATTTGGACTCGTTATAACATTATTATTGTGACTATTAATACTTGGAAATAAATATAAATATAAGTACTTTTTGCGTTTACTGAAATTGGATTTTACGTATGGAGTATCGTAGAAACACAATTGTAAATTTCTAACCTGTTTATCATATTACTAACAAACTATAACTAAATAAGTACAAGACAAATGCTGCATCTATTAGGCCACGCATGTGTTAACTATATCGAATTATACTGCATCCAATAACAGTAATTAGTTATGAAAAGCAGTCAATTGACATTTTCATTTAAAGCACTTAATGATGACTTTGATTATTTCAAAATCTCACGTATTTATAAATTAATTTACTACATTATACAATGATTTGTAAATCAGACATTAATGACGTAAAGTTTCAGCACTGCATATACTACACAGTTAGCATAGATAAAATCAAACAGGTTCCAAAATAAATATATACTGAAAGAAAAAAACTATAACTCGCTTCAACCATGTTTCTTATTTACTATTTAGTATACGAGTATTCATGTAGATATATCTGTGCATATGTGATATATACGTATACTTATTCCTTGTCTAGCAGTCAAACAGTAGTAAAAAAATGAACGAGAAGAATACCTTAATCACTATTTTATTAATTTGATTCTAACTAATTTCTACTTTATAGCTAACTTATATGTAACTTATAACTATTCATATTACCATCTCCATTACAAGAGTCTATCATCATTATTATCATCACAATTTTGGATCACCCTTTCATCCTCACAAAGAGATTTTTTCAAAATGAGCTCTCTTTAATCTCCAACTTATTTTCACAATTTCAATATAACTTTCTTCTTTATTCGGTAGACTGGCTTTAAATTAACTCCTATGAATAACTCATTTACTGAATGAAGAGTCCTATAGGTACATCAACAGATTCAAATCTGAGCATTATCGGACTTTCGTTTATCTCCGTGATTCTCCTTTGATATTTTATATACTCTATTCTCATTTTTTCTCAGGTTTGAATTGTCAATTTCATATAGTTTATTTGTACCACGCATTTATGTTCAGGTTTTTGTTATTTGTTAATCTCGATACAATTATTCTTCTATTTATTGCTCTTTTTCAACTCATGAATCGTAGCCTCGACGAATTCGAGTATCTCCTAAAAGATAATTTTATTTTTAACTTCTCTTCCAGTGCTTTTGATACTCACGGGAATTGGGATTTCTTTCTTCATAGTTATTAGATTTATTTTCTTCTTTTTGTTATTTGCTCGCTGCACTTCTCTTGTGGTCTTTTTTAAATACAGACAACTACGCGCGTAACTCGCAATGCGGTAAGGTAACGGGACGGGAGAGAGTGCCGAGTACAAGGTACTACGGCTCATACGAGCGCCATAAGGTTTCTCTCACTGTGGGATGGCTCGCGCATCGTTTTCGTTCTCATCGACGAGTTGGCATGGGCGCCTTATGAAACCCGACACCAATCTCACCCTCTAAATCGAATTTCGTCCACTGGCATCAGCTTCTACGACGGAATAGTCTTCTTGCCTTATTACGTGGATTTCTTTTCCTTTCTTCTTCTCTTTTCGGAGACGCGCGTTGTCAACTTATCCAGGCTCTACACGCAAGTCGTCAATCCTCAACCCTGGGACAACGATCGTGAACGACGAGCTTCTGCTTTCCTCCTTGGTCCTCTCCGGGTCCACCTCCACTCCCTACTCACCGATCCTCATGATCGTCCACCCCCAAGGCGCTCTCTAACACCCTGCGATGGCCTCAAGCAAAAGCCGGATCTATGCTCTCATTGATACTCGTCAAGACCCTCGACTGACAGGCCGCGGGGTCACGACGGCTATCAGCCGCTGCGGCGGTCCACCTGTGGTCAGGATATCACCTTGCCCTCTCACGTGACGGTGGTGTTGCCGCGTGCGTGCGATTCACATACCCCTTGCCAACAGTTATAACAGTGTTGCTGGGGAGGTCCCATCGCGAGGCGCGTTTCTATTAACTCTAGGCCGTCAAACAATACCCCCGTCAAGCTTGGCTATCTCCACCGTATCGGCGCTCCGGCCGACGCTTGATGCGATGTCGAGTCGCGCTTGGGGATTCGATTGGGGGGCTCTGGGTTCTTCGTCGGCGGGGCGGCCAGTGACGACTCGGACCCGCCGCTACGAAATAGCGGCAAAGATTCCCCCGCCGTTCTGGACACCCCAGGCGCTGGCATAAATTCGGGGAATAGCCTATAGCCTCCCCGAGGTCGGGAGATCAGGGGCCGTGCCACCTCTCTCCGGAGGCCCAGGCGGCGGTATTTCCACATCTCATAGTTGGAATAAGAGACGAGAATTATCGAGCGGTTCCGTTATTCGTCTGGTCAACATACATAGTTTAGAAGAAAGAAAAAAAAGGAAAGATCTGGTCCATGAAACTATAGGCCGAGCCTAGGGCTCATAGCATCGCGAGGAGAGGGATGTATCGCTTTAGTTCCGAAACGTGCACGTCAACCGTCGGGGAAAGATCATCTGAAATTCAAAAGCGATCCTCCTACCTAGGAACCAACTTAGAGGAGAACCCCTGCGTCTCACTCGACAAAACGCGCACCCTACGTAGCATTTGGTCCTCCACACTGAATCCCACATCTCGTCAACCCTGGTTATAATATCTCTCTTTAGTGGTCTGCACCGCGTCGGTGTGGCGAATGATCAGGTCTCTCAATGTCTTCAAGGTCCGGTTACTCCGCTCTATTGGGTTGGCCTGTGGATGGTATGGTGGAGTCGTAATGTGTCTTACGTGATATTCTTCTAGCAATTTCTTCAGTACTTGTTTATCGAACTCGGTTGCGTTGTCATGCAAAAATTAAGACCGCGTGCCGTCGGCTCTCTTCAACGCCTTGAACTCGATCCAGCGTGTGAAGAGGACCTGGAAGAGCAAAATATACTTGTACTGCACTTTGCTCGGGGGAAGGTAGGTGACATCGGCCGCCATCAGGACCCACGGTCTCTCCATGATGCGATGATCCATCAGTCCGTGTGGCTCTATTTGCGTAGACTTATTCTGCTGGTACTCGGGACTCTGGTAAACGTAGGTGTTTTCTCGTGTTAGATCCCTGGACAGTCATAATCTCTCGTGATTCTTTCATAAGTCGTCTTGACGTCCAGCTGACGGTTCTCAATGTGCCTCACGCAACACTCTACTTTTGTGGTCTACTGGTATTACGAGTTTCCAATTCTCTTAATCCTCTGTCACGTTCTCGAAAATGGGTTCGACCTTGCGCCTATACAATATACTATCACGTACATCCCACCCGAGAACTTGTACAGAAACTCTATAACCTCTTGAATTCTCTGGGTGTGCCACTCGTGCTGGCAGGGCTCGAATGCCACAATCTGTTCGAACTCATTCTTGAACAACCGGGACATGGTAAATAGCTCCAGGCCTGTCTATTATCTTGAAGTTCCACTGCTGCATTTTCAGAGCCCAGCGGGACAGGCGGCCGGTAGGTTTGTTAAAGTTCCGGAGCCAGCAGAGTGCACTGTGGTTTGTGATTGTCGTGAACTTGTAGCCTTCTAAGTATGCTCTCAGTTTCTTTACTAACCACTACAGCGATCAATACGCGAGCCACGTATACTATCAGGTGCTCACCATCCTCTCTCTCCTGGGTCAACACGTCCCTGGCTACTTTTCGCAGTAATTTGACTAGCGGGATTGTCATCTCCGAGTCTTTATATACGCCACTTGAGAATAAGAAAACATGCATTTTTTCCTATTTACGGATAGTTCTCCACTTCTAAGTCGCTCCAATACGCGCTCTAGCCATACCATATGGTCTTCAAATAACTCCGTGGCAACGATGGTATCGTCAAGGTACCCAAATAGGCTAGGTTCGTATGCTGGTCCGAATAGCGCATCGATGAGCCGGTGGAAGGTCATGGGGGCGTTCGTTAGACCGATTGGCATTCTGGTGAACTACCAGAGACCTGATCCACGTACTGCGAAGGCCGTGAACTTTCTAGTCTTGGTGTACATTGGTATCTGGAAGGATGCTTTTTTCAAGTCTACCTTCGATAAGTATCTGGCCTTGCGCAGCTTATCCAAGATGGAGTCCATACTCGGTAGTAGATAGGTGTTCTTTACGGTGCCAGCATTCAAGAACTCACTGGCCGACCGCTCGATAACTCCTTTCTCTTCTTCACCTTATCCTGGGCTACTTGCATATTCATCGGCGACATGCGTCTCGGCCGGTGTTGGACTAGAACTGCCTCACGTACCTCTATCTATGTTCAATCAGTATAGGCGGTTCTCGTTGTCCAGCAGCCTCAGGTAACTGTCTGCTCACGAGGTACTCGACGAAGGTCCTCTGAACTTCGCTGGCTTCAACGATACTCGCGCATTTGACCGATACGGCTAATTATTCTTCTCCCTCTCTTGTCACGTACGGCAAAATTCTCTCTATCTATCGCCTCATATACACCAGTGTTCATATTCTAGACGGGCTTACATATCCCAAACCTGGCAGAAATCCATGCCCTCCACCGAGGGCGCTGTTAAGCATCGTCGAGGTCGGCTGCAGATGATCTTTGAAACTCTGGGCTTCCCGGGGTCCGACGACTGCGACAATTGCCCCAGGGTCGAACAACGCGCGATTGTTTTGTCCGTTGATCCCAACAGAAAGGAATAGTCTATGTTCTAACATAGCATCGGCTACTTCAGGCACCCCTTGGTCCGGATCGGTCTCCTCAACCGGTTTCGCCTTTCCAGGTCCTGGGACTTCGCAGATTCTAGTCCTCGCTGTAACTTTACTGCCACTCCACTCCCCCCCTAAGCTTTACTCTCGGGTGGTTCCAGTATCAGACAGGCCGGGAGCGTACCCATCGGACATCTCGGCGTTGGGAACTCTATACGCCTCTCTCCTTGCGTGCGGCGACTTTACAATACCTGGTCCCTCCTCCACGTACCACTTTGCTTCCTCGGTCTGACGCTCTCTCGGGGACTCCCCGATCTCTATCTTACCTACCCAATAGTCTTCAGTTTCACCGGTCCCTTACTCTCCACACCGGACTCCAGTGCTCTCTTCTCGAACAACTAACTAACTCGAGACCTCGTCATCCATCAACCCTCTTATGTATGAAGTAACCCTTCGATTCTGACACGATAGGTATTAAATACGACCCGATGGTGAATGAGGAGTTGCAAAACTGTTGCGTTCCGCTGTCTTCTAGATGGAAGCGCAGTCAGGATAGTAGTGGATTGCCACGCCCTGTTGCCCGCACGATTGCAGTGACAGCATGCTTCTCTGGTTGCTTGAACAGTCGGTGGCATAATGCCCGTGTTGTTGACACCAATAGCAGGAGATACTCGGATAATTCGACGCCCGGTTTACCACTGCTCTATAGCGGAAGCGTGAACCATAGAGCCATACCTCCCCGCCGCCACGATTCGACTGTCGCGGAATTCCCAACTTCTTTACCGTTGCTGTTACATATTGGACGAGGGTTATCTTTAGCTGCCAAGTAGCTCTGCGGCTTCTCCGGTTTCCTCGTCGTTGTTGGTTTCGGCGCCTGGGTCTCTAACTGTCCAGGTATGGTCGCTACCTGTCTGACGTTCGCCCTTCCTTTTTTAGGTTTCTTCCGCCCCGCTCATAGGTTCTCCTGTCCCATTCATTTTGCGTGATAGCTACGACCATCGTCCTTTTGACCTTAACGAAGATCGGAGCAACGCTACGGCGTCTCATCTTCTCCTTCGCTGGCGATGCGCTCCACCGGGTTTGGAGTCCCATAGTACAATCCATCTCGAGACCGTAACGTATTAATTCCGTGAAGTTGGTGAACGTCTTTCCCATCATGTATACCTGATACTCCAGTCGTAAGTTGTTAGCAGCGACCATCACCTGCTCACTCAATGGCGGCGTTCTCCGAAAGTACGAAACGACGTGTCTGAACTTCGCGATGAAGGTGGCGACGGCCTCGCTGTGGTCTTTGGTTATTGAATACAATTTTCTCCGCAGGTTTTTCTTCCAACTGGTTGAACAGTCTAAGCCAGAATGCCTCTTCAAAGGCCGCTCAGCTATCTCGGTCCAGATGGGTCGATACTACGACTTCCTGTCTTCCTTTAATGTGCTGCGAATTGCCCTGATGAATTCACTTTCTGTTAGGCGAGCTGAATATCTATACAACTGAAAGTCCGCTAGGTATTCCTTCGGATATTCTTGGTCGGTCCCCGGAAACATAATGTCCCAGTTCTTTAGGATCCAGGCCGAATAGTGCTGTCCGTAGTGTGTACAGACACGCACACGGGGGCGATGTTTGACTGACTGGGTTTCATTCCAGGACAGGTTTCAATCCTAGCTAATGCCTCCGGCCTGCTGAGTTGGACGGCGTTCTCGCGTGACGGTCGGTCCATATCTCGCAACCATATGTTCCATCCGACCGACTTTGTCTATATCCTCGTCCGACGCCAGGTTTGCATCGTCGTTGAAATCCTCCCTGATGCGGAGACCAGTTCCCTCTCGCAGAAACCGGTTCCTTCTGCAGTCGTAGCTGTTCTTCTTCGTTCCGATCTATAGCCATTTGGAGTAACTGGTCCATCTGCAGATTCGCTACTCGTTTCTGGTTTTCCAGGCGGCGCAACGATCCAGACCGGTCTGCCAGGCTGGCGTTCGTAATTATTCCCGGTCTGTCCATAATCGATTGGGCCTCTGGTGCCGGTACCGTATTCCCCGCCATGGTACACATCGATCTGGAGGTGGTGCAGGTCGTTGTCGTGAGCGTCACGGCTCTGATCTACTGCGCAACAATAGGGGGCGATGCTCGTAGGCTATCGAACAGATTTGCCCCCACCGTTGTCGGGGGGATCGCTGGCCCCGGGATATCAATCTGATCCAGGGTGATCACTGGGCGTCCTCACCCGCGTCCGGTACCCCGGCGATGGTTCTCAACGAGATAATCTTCTTCATCCTCCGTCGTCCACGTCACATTTAAGGATGCATCTTGATTTCCAAATTCCGCCCTCAAGAGAATTTTCCTTAACGTATGACAGTCACCATGCGTACTCGCACCTAACGTCCCCAAGACAGTCTACAGATGGTCCTAGTCCAGTCGACGAATTCGACCGTACATCTCTCAGGCCTCATCATACTGGTCCATAATCGGCTCCAAAGATGCGTTACTCGTATCGCTCTTCACCGATGCCATGGTCACTTCTAAGAGTTTCAGCTTCGTCTGGTCTTTCTTCGGTACGGTGACCCCATTCCGAACGCGATCTACTTTGGCGTCCGGAAACATCAAACTGAGGCGGGCTGGCGAGCGAAAATGATGGTATACGCGTATGAAGGATAAATGAGTATTGGGCCCGAATCGCGTGCCAGCGCATTCGTTGAAACAATAAATTCACATTTAATATACCTATAATCAAATCTTTATATAATATGACGATTACCTTAGCCTTGCTACCTCTAGAAGGGATCAAGTGGAAAAAAATGAATCGAGCAAGAGCCACAATACCAGCTTTGCAATAAAGTCGATGCTATTACGACTAGAGTATTCAAGTAAATTATTCTGTTCAGTCAATTCTGCAAGTTCTCGCCCAATCATTAAACTTTCCGATTTAATTATTCATTCATTTTCTTGGAAAGGGAAAAACAACGCGAGGTGGATGGCAAACAATCGGGTTTATCCGATGGGTGCAAGAAAAATATATAGCCATATATACTTGATGTGTTACAAATTATCAATAAATTAAATAAATAGATGATTACATTCATAAAATATAATCAATAATAAATAATAATAAACTTCAAACCGGAAGAATCAGTTCGGGGTTCCATTGTCTCAGGCCTGTCTCTTGCTTCGTACGTTGCAAAAGGGGAGGCTGTCGCCGAATTATCAAAGCAATTACCTCGTTGAAATAAAAAATTTTCAAATTCACCTTACTGGAATTCCAAATATTTCGCCGCGCGCAACGGGAAGACTTGCGTAATAAAGTCTTATGTGGGCAGGTCGGTCAGCGATCGTTGGTGGTACGGAACGACATGACTATATCGAGGTGGCGACTTGGATCGTGTTCGTTAATTGAATACTGCGTTGCAGCTTGTTATCATTCTCGTACCTACCGGAGAACGTGGCTGTAAATGGTACCATAGTCTTCTAGCTAACTTGCCAATTTGGCCTTCAACAATGTTTCTTGGACAGATCTAATTTGTTATACCAAAAAGATTTGTGTGCGACGTCAATTATTATGGACAAATTTTAATATATGAAAAAAGAAAGAAATCCACATGAAAGCAATCAAGTTTGTCTTAAACGTCGGAGATGACGATTAGCATTCCTCTACAACAATACTCTTTAAACCGCATACTCCAAATTTGAGTTTAATTATTAGCACATGAAATGCAGTTCCGTTCTTGAACTAAATTTAAATAAGACCTTATGAAGCGGTTTAAAATCACACATTCATTCGTAAATTTTTAGGTTAGGCCATGCCTTTAATAAAAAATTGAGAAGTAGTTTGAATTTTAAAATTATTTATTTAAATGAAATAATAATAATTTAATATTTTATTTAAATTTACATCAAATATGGAAACTATATTTTTAGTTGACTGATCAATAGCTCAAGTTGATATCTTCTTACATACATTTATTTATCTAATACTATCATAAGAGTGAATTTTTTTTTACTATTAATATTTAGGGACATCTGCTCACAAAAAACCTACGAACTACGATTTAATAAAATAATAAACTCTAATTAAATCGAACTTAATTTACTCAGAACCCCTTAAAAAATTTAAGATAAGACAAAATTCATAAGATTGTTTTCATTTACAGGAAATACCAATCTGGAATTTAACATTTTGACTACCGATTTTGACTACTATTTACTGGATTGATTTAAGTGCCAGGTTATACCATAATTCCGTTAATAATTGTTTTCTTTTTTGTAAAACGTATAATATTAATATCAAACAAAAAACATTTGGGTTTGTATGAAAGGAAGATTTATAAATCCTATAGTATGCATACAATGTCGATTTCTTGTTATATTCATATAATAGGAAAAATTCAAAAGAAATATTATTTCATCACGATATAGTACACGAACACCGAGAGTCATTTCCACTTGATTATTGCATTCGAAACTCAATCGAAATTTAAAAAAGGCATTTTTTTTCTTTAATATTTCATTATTTGATCGTCATACTTTAATAGTATATTAAATAAATAAAGAATTAAGTTATAAACTTGGCCAAAGAAAATAGTTTTAAACTATTAACAGGATATTTAAGTATTAGTAAACCTTTTTTTGTGCGTGACTGTTTTAACTTACAAGATTGTGGTAATGTAGTGCCTAATCCATTCCCTTTTTATTCACGACTGCATAATTTACTTGATAAATCTTGAATTGTATACTAAAAAAAGAAAAACTGCATGGAAATAAGTAACTTAAATTGATACACCGTACATTAATAATCGCGGATCTCGCGCGATTATCGCACTCTGCGCGGCCCGATCACGGCTCTGTCCGGCGGGCGCTGTCGTCCTTCTTCTCTCTCTTCTTTCGTTTTTTCTTTCACGTCTTTCTTCTCACCGTTCTTCTGCTCCAGCTTTTTCTTCCTCGCTCGTGTATCCCCTCTCTTTCTATTCTCTTATCTACGTCCCCTTGCTCCCTCGCTCTCTTCCTCAATTTCCTTCTTTTGATATTTCCCCCTTTTATCAATCTTCAAGAAAAACCAGTAATGAAATTGGATTACCTCTAGCTCTATTAATACATTTTGTTAAAGTGAAACTATGATCTAGGAAGGCAAATAACCTACGCGCATTTTTGTTTGTTAATGGCTTAAAAAATTTTTCTATTACTAGCTAAAATTTATAAATGAATTTTCTTTTGTTTTCTATTCTTACTATAAACCATTGAACAATAAGAAATCTACACCCTTTAACACTACATCAAATGTAGAATAATTTGAAATAGCAATGAACAATTCGTTACTACATTAATCCATTAACCGGTTAAATCAATTAATTTTGCCTTAAATCGGTTCATCATTTTTTTTTTGTTTGGAGGAATGTAACTTTTTGTTGTACAAAGGTAAATTTTGTAGTACATTTATAGTAAGTTCTAATAGATTCTTTCTATTTCAAGGCAAACAATTTTATTTACAATTACAGTATGCGATAGCTATAAGAGATTATTATATACGAAAACCCAATGATTACTTCCCCATTTCGACTCATCATAACATTATTATTGTGATTATTACCACTTAGAAATAAATGTAAATATAAGTACTTGTGAATGTGGCAAAGTCATAACGTCTGTTTCTTGGGATACACATGGTGTGATTTTCATTGACTACCTGAAAAAAGGTAAATGGATGAACAGTGATTATTATATTGACTTGTTGGTATGTTTGAAGGAAGAGATCGCAGCAAAACGAAAAAAATTGTTCACGAAAGTCCATGAAAACAATGGAAAAATTGAACGATTATATTACTCTAAAAGGAGTTTGAAACATTTTGAAAAAAATGTTGTTTTCGTTGTTAGTTTCGGGACTTTTTGAACGACATGCCAAGTGCGAAAAACTCGCTTTTCACTTTTCTAAAAATAAATAATATTAGGTTATCAAATACCTCCCTTCCGCTTTTTTCTCTTCGTTCAATGCTTTATAAAAAGTGTTAAATTGGTGGAATTTACTTCAAATATGCGCCGTTTTGTTTTGGCTTCTTTTAAGTCTAACTTTACATCACCAAGAACATTCGACATGAACAGGTACAGGTGGTAATCACTTGGCGCTATGATTTTGTTTGAATATATTTTTATTTAATAAATTAGTATTTTCACGTTTCATACTTTACATTATTTATAAATATTCAATACATGAATCATATAAATATGAGTAATATGTATGAATTTAATATTTTAATTTTTCATAGATGATTCTGCATATATACTGAAAGTCTGACATAAGTGTGCTTCTGCAATTGCTTTACACTAATACTTTTTATTCAATTCTGTCACAAGTCTAACGCAAATCTGATGCAAGATGAATGTGCTACAGATTTTACTACTAGGGATTTATTGTACATTTACGAGTGTGGATTGATAAGTTTTTGGCCTGACATTTTTTAAGGTTAGAAAACAGATAATAGTCACTCGGGGCTAGGTCTGGAGAGAAGCGAGGGTGCGACATTAATGCAAAATTTAGATCGTTGATTTTAGCCTTCGCAAAGATTGACGTGTGCGCTGCTGCGTTATCGTGATGAAACAAGATTTTTTTCTTCTCCAAATGAGGTCGTTTAATTTTCACTTCGTGGCTCAAACGTTGCAATAAGTCTGCATAGTATTGACCAGTGGTTTTTCCCTTTTCAAGGTAATCAATTTATATAATGCCTCTTGAATCTCAAAAAAACAGTAGCCATAACCTTGTTCACCGAAAAAATTGTTTTTGCCTTCATTGGACTTGGTTCCCCTGGTCCAATCCACTGTTTAGACTGTTGTTTGGTTTCAGGAGTATAGTGGTGGACCCAAGTTTCGTCAACGGTTACGAATACGCTTGGATTACGATTATACAACGCCAAATTGGCGGTAGAGATGTTCTTTCGAATTAATTTTTGGGCGACTGTTAGCAAACGTGGCACCCATCTTGCACAGAGCTTTTCCATGTACAAATGTTGGTGCAAAATATTTTGTACACGTTCATATGACATCTTACAGGTCTCAGCTATCTTACGCATTTTTAATCTGCGGTCTTTCAGCACTATTTGATAGATGTTTTCGATCATATCTGGAGTTGTGACCTCAATGGAGCGTCGCGAGGCTCATCAGAGGTACTCGCACGACCCTTTTTAAACTCGGAAACCCACTGCTTAACGTTTAAATATGATGGGGAGGATGTCCCCAGTATTGAGTCTATCTCTTCTTTAATTTCCTTCAGCGTCAACCTCTTCAAATAAAAATATTTGATGACCGCACGATTTACCAGCTTTTCCATTTTTCCGAGAAACACAGAGACGTCTTGTTGAGCGTGCTATCAAAACTAAACTAACATGGCGATCGGACTGAAATTATAGCTACAAGCTATCTCAGGATAGCACTATAGAACACCACCTCAAGCTAGGCCTATTGGCGCCATTTCATGGTCAAGCCGGAAACTTATCAATCCACCCTCATAGCTTGTTAGATAGAGAAAATAACATGACTGCTTTAGGGAAAGCTAACAAATTATAAAACATATTTTGTTAAATTATTATGCTCTCCTGTATATTTAGTTACCAAAATTTCATAATTTTGATCAAAAATTTAATCAATGAATTTTCCAGTCATCATAGCACTTGCCAAATTTCTCCTTGGAAATGGTCTCCAAGTGCGCAGCGATAAGATCTTTAACGTCTCTATCGAGTCAAAACTGTGTCTCCGGAACGCTCTCTTGAGTTTGTTGAAGAACCAGAACTCACACGGAATGAAATCAGGCGAATAAGCAGGTTCCATAACGATATGCATTGATTTTTTGACGAAATGCTTACGAACGATACGTGCCGTATGAAATGGTTCATTATCTTGATACAAAAACCATGTGTTATTTTGTCATAGCTCCGAGCTTTTGTGCGGACAGCTTCATGCAAATGACGGATAACACTGAGATAATATTTTTTGTTAACAGTTTGACTTGTCCAAGAAAATTTATAATAGAATACACTACACCACGATAATCGATAAAAGATGTTTACATTTCCTTGATTTTTCAGCGTCTTTGAGTTGGGTTTTTTCAGTCATATCTCACCTTTGGTCGAATATTAGCAGAGTCGTAAGCATAGATCGCAGCTTGTTCTCCCGTAATAATGAACGGTTGATAGTCCGAAATCGTCTCTTTTGCAGATATTAAGGCGACGCTCTTTTTCCCAAAAAAATGGAATGTTTTTTGTATGAATCAGAACTTGATTTGAGATGCAAAATGACAGTCACAATCATTTGAGCTCATCCAAATGCAATTTCCTCATAATTGAGAAGGTCTCTGATTGTCAGTTCAAGATTTTGAAGAACAAGTTCTTTAATCTGCTTGATGTAATGACTATCAATCAGTACTTTTGGCAGACTTATCACCACATTCTTCTTAATGTTTTCACAGCCGGCTTTGAACTCTCATTGTACGACTCGTAAATACCCTTTGAATTCCGGAAACAAAACAAAACAAACATTCCGGAAATAAAATTTCATGGAACTTTTCTGATCAATAACAGATGTCATAAACAGTACCAGAAAAATGTTACTGGTTGGAAAAATCCGGGAGATTTATATTGGAAATTGACATTTCAATTTCATCACAGTAGTGTTATGTATTGGCAGCGATGCTCTGCATATGGTGGGATCAAAAGTGTGTCTTATATTACGAACTGCTTCCGAGTGATCAATCTACCAACGGAGCATTATTTCGAACCGAATTGATTCGTATGAAGTGAATATTACAGTAAAAACTACCACAATCAATCGCATTACAGTCTAGGCATAGCTTCATTTGATTACTATTTAATATTATATTAATATTTATAAAAACCTCACATTTTGGAAAAACGCAGGAAATTTTTACATCTAATATATATACTGCAAATAACGCAAATTACTCTTTCTATAAATACATATTCTTTTTATGTAAATTTCTACTACATCTATGCGCTGAAAAAGAAAAATACTCTTTGTGCATGTATTATATATAACTGATTATCTGTTTCTTTCATAAAATATAGACCATCATCTAAACATCCATTATCTAAACAAAATAACTTTATGGCACCTTTCATAACATGTTAAAATTACTATAACTATCTATTAGGAGTGTGAATAAGTCTTTCCCGTTTTTTGTAAGAGATGGCGCCACCAATACTGTGCGAGTATTCAATGGTTACATATGTCATAATCAAAGCTTATTCATATGTCAACAATTCCATACTAACACATTAGTTAAAATTTTTTCGCATCATAAATTTTTGATATCGTGAAAATGTCGAAATTTGAGCCGAGTCGACGTCATTTGTGGGAAGTTTCACTTTATTGGTTCAATTTGAAGAAATCTGCTGCCGAGACGCATCGATTGCTTCAGGAGGCTTATGGAGAAGGTTGTGTCGATGATTCAAGTGTTCGCGGATGGTTTCGACGCTTCAAAAGCGGTGATTTCGACGTGGAAGACAAGGAGCGTTCCGGGCGGCCGCAGATCTTTGAAGATCGAGAATTGGCGACTTTGCTTGATGAAGATTCTTGTCAAACGCAAGAAGAACTTGCTGAAGCATTGGGAGTTGACCGAACAACCATTTCCAAGCGTTTGAAAGCCATGGGAATGATCCAAAAGCAAGGAAATTGGGTGCCGTACGAACTGAAGCTGAGAGACGTCGAACGGCGTTTCTTCACTTGCGAACAGCTGCTTCAGCGACATAAAAGAAAGGGTTTTCTGCATCGTATCGTGACTGGCGATGAAAAGTGGATACGTTACGATAATCCGAAGCGAAGAAAATCATGGGGACTACCCGGCCATGCATCATCATCGACGGCCAAGCCAAATATTCATGGCACCAAGCTCATGCTCTGTATATGGTGGGACCAGCTAGGTGTGGTTTACTATGAGCTTCTGAAACCGAATGAAAGGATAACAGGCGAGGTCTATCGACGACAATTGATGCGTTTGAGCCGCGCACTGCGAGAAAAACGGCCACAATACTCCGACAGGCACGACAAAGTTATTTTGCAACATGACAATGCTCGCCCACATGTTGCACCGCCGGTGAAAACATACTTAGAAACGCTCAAATGGGAAGTCCTACCCCACCCGCCGTATAGTCCAGAAGTTGCTCCGTCTGATTACCATCTCTTCAGATCGATGACGCATGGCCTGGCTGACCAGCACTTCCATTCCTACGAGGAAGCCAAAAAATGGGTGGATGACTGGATAGAGGCCAAACCGGTCGAATTTTTTCGCAACGGGATTCGTATGTTGCCAGAAAGATGGGAAAAAGTTGTAGCTAGCGATGGCCAATACTTTGAATAATTCATTTGTAACCATTTTTTCACAATAAAGGCTCAAAATTTGAAAAAAAACGGGAAAGACTTATTCACATACCTGATAGCTTTCTTTTAAATACTGACTTCCATAGTAATTCTTCTTGGTCTTTATTGCCTCTGAGATTTATAAAAATGCTAGAATTTTCCATCGACTCAGCAGGAGCAGATCTAAAATAATTTTGTTTGTCTCCGACTGGTTTTTGAAACTTTTTGGTTCTTCTCATAAATAAAGTGCTGATCTATCATCATTATTTGATACAGTTAACTTCTTGTTCAATTCTGTAGTTCAACTGCATTTGAAAAATTTCCACAGCTTTCACTTTATCTCCAATATTTTTATTACTTTATATAAAGAGTTCGTATAGCAGGCTAATACAAACACCTATAGTATTAGTGGCGTCTGCTTCAGCAAGAGAATCTATTCGTTCATGTATTACTATTCTGACACTGCACTTGCGCTCGTTGGCAGCATTCCTGCTGCACTAATTCCTCGTATCTAGATACTCACATTCTACGTCCGCATTTCGTTAGCTGGTTTATGTATAACACGAACCGTCCTTACAACAGCGGTGGCGACTGCTGGGATGAGAAGCTTTATGCAGTTCACGATCAATGGCCAGGACCCTGTCATTCGCGTTAATCGTTGCTGGGTACTACTTTAGCGATAAAAGGTGAGAGATAACTGCGGCGGAGATAACGAAGCATATATGGACAATAAAATAAACTTTATAATTAGATTTCAACGTGATCTCTTGAATACGCAAAATTCCGATGCCTGTGCGTGTGACATCAGTACCTGCATTTTTTGACTAATTACGTTTTCTTTCTTTAATGTACAAAAGGCATCCTCGCCTCCCGCTTTTCACTGCTCGCCTGATTTAACTTTTTCGAACTTCGCAAGGTCGGGCCGCCTATTTATATTGCGTCTTGCATTGCTTGCAACAGTATTATTATCTTCAAACTTTTTATCCCATCTTTTATTATCATTTTCGTAAATATTGCTTCCAAACATTCTTGTTCTTTTATTTTATAAAAATCAAAATCATCTTACTTAAATATCCAATTATTGATTAACATAATTCTTTGATTATTACGTACTTACTGATAATTAGTTGACAAATTTTGTAAATTGATTCGAAATATTCCATAATATCATGTCAAACAATTTTTACAAATTAACGATCTAACATATTTTTATTATTATACTATGTATTAGAACGCGAACTTCGTTTCAGACCTTCACGTTTAGATGGCGATATAAGTAGTACGAAAAGTCAGATGTATCGGATATAGTACTTATTTTAGTTTTATCATTTACCGATAAAATTCAATTAACAGCCGACATCATTTGTGTAAACATTAAGTTTTTGATCAGTAAAAAATGGATCGTGATAAATCGTTTTTCGACATCCTATTGCACTATTTTGAGAAAAAGTGTAGCAGAAACTTTGGTTTGCATCTTTGATTGTATCTTCAGAAAATGTAGGAACGGTTCCGATTTCATTTCACGCTCGCCAGAAGCTGCCATCTACTTAAAATCGTGCTGACCTTGTATTAAATCTCGCAGTTGATCTATTATGCAATTATATAAATATATTTTAGAAGAATCCATTTATAGAAATACCATAAAATAATGACAGTCACACTATCCTCGTTTATGTTCACCCCCGTAGAATAGAAATAAAACTTCTTACTATAATAAATTACATTAAAACTTAAAAATAATAAATAAAATAAAATTAATAATAAAATAAAAATAGAAGTAAAAATAAAATAATATGATAAATAAAATAAAATTAATAATAAAATAAAAATAGAAATAAAAATAAAATAATAAATAAAATAAAAATAATAAAAGTAATATTCTATGTTAATAAAGGACAACTTGACTGCCTCCACCACCTTAAATGTAGAATTACCTTAGTGTCCGACGTTTCGAACTGCTACGGTTCATCCTTAGGAGCTACACTCTATTTTAGCTAATATATTATATTATAAAGACTGTAAGATCGATAAAAATATTTATTAATTTAATATTTTGTGTTTGCTTATTTATATATATTCTATCAACCCGCTGTAGACGTCCCACCCGCAAATCCCTGTCACTCCTCCCTCTCACTCGGGCAAATCTTTTTGCAACGGCCGCGGTCGTTAGCCTGATGCTATGGACAAACAGATACACCATTACTATATATATATATATATATATATATATATATATATATATATATATATATTTATATAAATATGTATATGTATAAATATTTATATACAGATATTGTGACTCTCATCCATAGACTTCGCCGGAAGTAATTGTAAAAAAGGACATAAAATCTCGATTTTATGTTGACTTTCTGAAGGAGAATAAAGTAAGGAACAAGACAGATATCCGTTACCATAAATCAATGCAACGTTAGATAAATTAAGATCAACTCATTATCTGTCAATACTTGGTCTAAAAAATAGTTACTGGTACGTAGAGATGATGGCCAAAAGTCGCTCTATCATGGCATTTACTATAGCAGGGAAAAGTCTTTTTCAATTAAATATTATACCCTTTGCTTTACATTGTGCAACCGCTACATTTTAAAGACTTTTAGATAGCGTAATCACATTAGAAATGGCACCATATGCAATTGCATCTTTGAATGCCATTATGGTTGTTTCATCTACATCTCACGAACATTTAGAAAAATTAAAAGAGGTTTTTGACGACTGCAAAACTGATACTAAATCCGGAAAAATGGCATTTTACTCGCTCAAGTCAAAATATTTAGGTCAAGTCAAAATATTTAGGTCAAGTCAAAATATTTAGTTCAAGTCAAAATATTTAGGCCATACAGTCAATAAAAATGGTCTACAAACTCATCCAGAAAAGTAGCTGTTGTATTCAAATTAGCGTCACCACGTAATATTCAAAAAATATAACGATTCAGGGGTCTGATATCCTGGTATAACTTGCTAGGAAAAAAGCATAGTGGATAGAATTGAAACCACTTCGAAGCTACAGCTGAAGATATTTTGAACGTTGTAAAGCAATAAGTAAAGTCCAAAAACTGTTATATCTGACAAAGGGAGACAATCTATCTCCAAAGAATTTACTTCTATCTTTTAAAAATCCAGAATCCAACATAGAAGAATATACCTCCGTATTCACCACAATGTAGTAAATGCAATGAATAAATAAGAAACAATGAAAAACAACTTTATTCATTGCAAAAATGAAATGAATAAAGAAGAAACAAATAAATTAATAAAAACCATGATTTCTGAATATATCCAGAAAAATCACCAGCAATTGGATAATTGCTTGGATGAATTACAATTTGCTTATAATAAAGCCTCATCTGGAACAAGGATTTTACACCAGCGTATCTAAATTTTTCACGTGAGTTATGAGCACCCAGCTCTTTACTTGAACAATATGCTCGCAAGTCAAATAATAACTAAACTCCACGAAATGTTAGAGCTTGTACATAGCGAACTAGTTAAGCGCACCTAAAAATAAAAGCACTACTATAAACTAAGCCGGCAGAAGTGGAGCCATGAGATTCCAGAATCTGTACAAAAACGTACGTACGAAATGCTAGCTAAAGCAGAAGCGTTTCACGCAAAATTAGTACCCAAATGCGATGAACCGTTTAACATTTGCAAGAAAGTATCTTCGGTTATCTCTACCTAAAAATTAATAAAAGCAAAGATATTAAACATATCAATATAAGAGATTAGAAAGAAATATCTGATAATCATGATAACATACATCTCCGAAGTGGCAATATAACGATAAAGCAAAGGCCGATAGGCTCAGGAATCATGCAACACCCCGAGAAACAAGAACTCTGTCACCGATCAGTTGAAATTGGCGTGGTAATTCAGAACTATAATTTGTCTTTTTGTGTGTTTGTTAATACGGCAGCATTAGAGAGAACAGCGCTCACACCGATGAACGTAAACACTAAAGATAACGCATTATCTTACAACGTACCATTCACGAGAGAAAAGAGAGAGAGAGTACAAGACACTTGCTCTCTTACTCTCCAGCTAGTTTAAAAATTCTAACTATGCGGGAGAAGATAGATCTCGTGCAGCGAGAATGAGCCGCGCGCTTGAGAGGAACTTTCTATCTCCCTTTCGCGCGCTCACGCACTTTCTTACCCCGGTAGACGCAAAATTTCAGTAGGCACTGCGGTGAGGAATTGAGAGTCCCCAGTGGTGATGTACAGTGGCTCAATAGTAGTGTTGTAGAGACAGCACCGTAACTACAAAAGCTATTTTTGATAGATGATTTCGCGCTTGCGAAAGTTTTCGTACTATGATAATTGTATTAAATATAATCTAATGTGTGCTCATATTAGGACACAGTAGTATATGTATATATATATATATATATATATATATATATATATATATATATATATATATTGGCCATACAAGTAAGTTTCCAGCGTTTTGCCAAAATGTGAGGTTTTAGTATGAAAACATGGTTAAATATCTTTTATTCAACGTATTATTGGGGTTTTAATTTATTTATGTTAGAATAGTACATTTACTATCGATGGATCCGTGTGACGGTTCGATTTGGCCCGAACATAGGCGTAAACCGAATTAAAGTGGATATCGGGTTACGTAGGTAACGCGGATTTACGAAACCTCGTGTTCAATTATATAAAACGTTTATTAGATATAATGTATACGATGCGTGAACCTGCTGTTAGTGAGGTTTATTTATTTAATATTATTTGTATAATTACGGAGTTAGGCCTTTCGGACCCTGGACGCATAAAAATCCCTTCGGGTCCCTCCCTAAGACCAGCAGCCGCTATAATCGGCAGGCCTCCCAGAACAACAATATGCTCTTCTTCATGCTGGCCTTGATGTCCTGCATATCCAAAGATGTAGCCAGATGTAAATGTACTGCCATTTCCTTCCAGGTATATTTGAACTGTAACACAGAAGATATTTATGGGTTTCATCCTCTGTATAACAAAGGGGGGTCCCTTGTGAGACCCATCTTGCACCTGTGAACATTAAGTTTACCGTGACCCGTGAGGATCTTGATAAGTACCTTAACCCTTCTGCTACTGAAAATAAGAATAACCTTGGCCCAGTTCTTAGCGTTTCTAATGGCAATGAAGGCTTTTTTCTGCCTGTAATCCCCATTTCCCTCCCATTGTCGGCTGTTTTCCTCCGCTACTAAATGCTCTATCTCACCTTTGATAAGGGTGTTGCAAAGTCCTAAAGCCAGCTTCGGGTCATTATAGGCACCTCGAGCACCCATTTTGTTAGATCATCCGCTACCATGTTTCTCTCGGACCCACAGTAGCGTAACCTTTACCTTCTTGGCCAACCTGTTTAGGACTAGACAACAGTCTCTAACCAGCTTCGATTTTGTAGTATAGCTATTTAGCCCTTGTAACGTGCTCTTACTGTCTGAGCAGATGCAAATACATGTGGTAGATACATCTCTGTCCGTCGCATTATTGCCATTAGCTCAGCTTGAAAAAAGGTGGGTTATCGTCTCAATTGGACGATTGTTCCTCTGCCATTACTTCTGCGGTACACGCCTGCACGTGCACCCCTTTCATTTTTAGAGCCGTCTGTGAACTAAAGTTCTTTAATGTTTGTGATGCCTGTTAAGCTAGATTTCCACTCTTTGTTGGATGCGATACAGACTTTACATTTCTTGTCGAAGAGGAAGCTTCTGTTCGTAGCGTCTAGGTTCATTCAGAAAATCGCTTTTCCGTCCGGTCTCTTGGGGAGCCGTAGTGTCTCCTCACTGTTACGTGGAGGGCTTTTGCGCCCACAGCCACCCAAGTCAGTGTGAATGGTTCTATCTTGAGGAGCATGCCTAGCACCGCAGTAGGTGTAGATCTAATCGTGCCTGAGATGCTTCTCACTACCATACTCCCTCTCTCGATTATGCTAACAGCATTGGACAAGGCCGTTCTCTCCCATTAGACTAGAGCACAATATGTTAGTCTAGGTTTTAGAACATCCTCATATATCCACTTCATCGTATCTGCTCTGAGGCCCACGTCCTGTCTATGATCCTTCTAACTTGCCACAAGCAAGCACTCAGCCTGTCAGCTGTGTGTTACAGGTGATTTTTCCACGATATCTTACTATCGATGATCAAACCTAGGTATTTCTCTTGTTTATTGAGAGTTAAGGGTATCTCTTCTAGATTTAAGGGCAGGGGTGGTTACTTATGTATCCCGATAGGCGATTTACCGAATTAGCCCAAAGACCGAGCCTCCCGTCACCCACAGTCATTGCCGGGTCAGCCGCTCGGAATCCCCAGACGAGTTCCAACACCGGCCCGTAGGGTATATGAGAAGATAGCAATGCCCGGTGGGTTTTAGGGAGGTTACGGCGAGACTAAATCTACAAGGTGAATGCTCTCACCGTCTTCGGAAAAAGAAAAGGGTTGTTTATTTACATGGTGATTATGAACTAACGATTCTTACATATACTCGCGCATTTATCGAGCTCGTTTATTGATCGTGCAGTCTGTGAATTGTGGAAGGAAGGACTTGTTCTTGCCCCACATGTTTACCATTCCTCTGGTCAATAGGTCTGATGCGTTTGCGACCGAGTATATCTTCTACCTTGACGTCGGTAAGGCCTCTCAGGCTTAGGTCCAAGAGCATGTCATTAATGTCTCTATGGTAGCTAACCTTGAGGTTTCTTAAGCTGCTGTTGTTCTCGAAACTAAGGTTTAACAGGCAGGGATATACCACGCAGGTCCGTTACATGCAAATTCAGCGTGTTCGATATCACGTATTGTACCATCGCGGACGCGTAGGAATTGTTTGTCAGAATCAGTGTTTCGTTGCTCGCAGATCCGTGCAACGACGGTTGAGGGTGTTGTCCCTCACTGAATTCTGAATCTTCTGAGAAACTAAACTATAGATTCGTCAGGGAGTTTCGACCGGAGAAAATATCGTCGAGTACTTTAGAAAAATGCATATCTCGGTCTATCGAAGTGTAGTTCCTAATCGTCAGTTCTTTAAGCGACTAATTGGTATTCAGGAACGTGTAAAGGTTGTAATCTAATAACCGTTTGCAATGGACTAGGCTCAACTTATATCGATTTCTGGTATAGAATGTGTTAAGCAAGCCGGCGCGCGCTGTGACAGCTCCCACATCTAGGATGGTGATCTCCTCATTTAATTGCCTTAATGGCGTAATTTGGGGCTCACCTGTAACAATGCAAACAAACCTTCGTTAGTTGACGAGTCGCCCGGTGCCGTGTCCTTATCTTATACAGAGAAAAATTAACTTAACTGCGACTTCTGCGTCACTGCAAGATGTTCGGCCTTCTCCTTCTGGTGTAGTGGTAGCGGTTGGTTGGGTTGCGCGGGGAGGGGATGAAACATGTCTCGACGGACTCGATTCGGTATCTCACGCGGGGATAGATGTGTTTCGACGCTTTCCGACCTTCGCTTTCCGACGTGGTCCAGAACTCATCACATGCCTCATACTCTCCTATGGTCGAGATGTCGCAGTCACGTTGTAAAAAGATGTGGGTACAATCGATAAGGTCTTTGAAAACAAAGCTCTTAGTCGCGTTATTGTGATATACGGGGAACGGTTTGACTCTACTTCTGTATTCTTTTAACTCATTTAAAAATACACTATCGCCGAGCTCGTATCCCTGATCAGCGTATAAGGAGCCTGGGATACGGAGCGTTGTCCCGTATAAGTATTCTGCCATGCTGGCACTTATGTTTGTACGTATGCGAGAGCGTAGGCTCAGCAGTATGGTCAGCAGGAGTCGCGGCCACTCGGGATCGTCTCCGTAGCATCTAAAATCTGTGTTCAGATCCCGGTGCCATCGCTCCACCATGCCGTTCACGGCGGGCTGGTACGCGGAGACCATAACTCGGTGCATGGTCTCCTTGTAAATCCACACGGTATATACTTGCAGCCAAACTGCAGTCGCGCCACGAGGCTATGGGGCCTCTGCGACTTAAAGCTCCCGTTCGGCTGCGTGAATAGTCGCTGCTCTATAGCGCGTATCCTTGGCATATGCTCGGTCGGTCGGGCACGGGCATATCCGTCGTTGCTCCGGCATCACTGCTTCTACGCAAGCTGGTGCGCCGGTCGTTGGCTGCGCGCACGCGGCAGTACATCTAGTCGAACGGTTTTTGCTTTCTCTCTCTCTCGTCTTTGTTGCGGGAGATGTAAAAAAAAAGTGCGTTGTTGTCACGTTCATACTTGAACGCTGAAAACATTGGGGACAAAACACGAAGTCAAAGGGCCAAAATGTATGGTGACACAGAATTGGAAGTTTTGTTGGAGAAAGATCGGTGCCAAACGCAAGAAGAACTTGCACAAGAGTTAATAGTGACTCAGCAAGCTATTTCACGTCTCAACACCCTGGTTATGGTCCAAAAGTAAGGAAATTGGGTTCCTTACGAACTGAACTTAAGAGACGACGAGCATCGCTTATTCGCTTGCGAACAGTTACTCAAAAGACAAAATCGCAAAGGATTTCTACATCGAATCATGCCGGGAGACGAAAAGTGAATTCACTATGACAACATTAAGCGTCGGAAGTCATGGGGTAAGCCCGGGCATGCCTCTACTTTGATGGGCAAGCTAAACATTCATGGCCAGAAGATAATACTGTACATTTGGTGAGATCAGCTTGGAATAATCTATTACGAACTACTCCAACACAATCAAACCGTCATCGGAGAACGTTATCAACAACAGCTGATGCAATTGAGCCGAGCACTGAAGATTAAACGTCCACAATATGCCAAAAGGCACGATAAAATAATTTTTCAACATGACAACGCTTGGCCACATGTTGCAAAAATCGTAAAGGAAACTTTAGAAGCACTGAATTAGGACGTGCTACCCCATCCTACTTATTCACTAGATATTGCTCCTTCAGACTACCTCCTATTTCGGTCGATGACTCATGGTCTGGCTGAGCAGCACTTTACTTCTTACGCGGAATTGAAAAAATGTATCGATTCATGGATCGCCTTAAAAGATGAGCAATTTTTTCGACGGGGTAAGAACTTGCTGCCCGAAAGATGGTCAAAAGTAGTAGAAAGTGATGGGCAATATTTTGAATGACATTATTTATACCTTTTTTCACTATAAATTCTTATTTATTTATAAAAAAGTCGGAAAATTATTTGTACACGCAATATAATTTATTTAAAATATATTCAACTTACTTATTTTTTTTATGCTATTTTTTGTTACAAAAAAGCGTTCAAATACGCTTGGCGATAAAATATTATATTAGGAGTGTGAATAAGTCTTTCCCGTTTTTTCTAAGAGATGGCGCCACCAATACTGTGCGAGTATTCAATGGTTACATATGTCATAATCAAAGCTTATTCATATGTCAACAATTCCATACTAACACATTAGTTAAAATTTTTTCGCATCAGAAATTTTTGATATCGTGAAAATGTCGAAATTTGAGCCGAGTCGACGTCATTTGCGGGAAGTTTCACTTTATTGGTTCAATTTGAAGAAATCTGCTGCCGAGACGCATCGATTGCTTCAGGAGGCTTATGGAGGAGGTTGTGTCGATGATTCAAGTGTTCGCGGATGGTTTCGACGCTTCAAAAGCGGTGATTTCGACGTGGAAGACAAGGAGCGTTCCGGGCGGCCGCAGATCTTTGAAGATCGAGAATTGGCGACTTTGCTTGATGAAGATTCTTGTCAAACGCAAGAAGAACTTGCTGAAGCATTGGGAGTTGACCGAACAACCATTTCCAAGCATTTGAAAGCCATGGGAATGATCCAAAAGCAAGGAAATTGGGTGCCGTACGAACTGAAGCTGAGAGACGTCAAACGACGTTTTTTCACTTGCGAACAGCTGCTTCAGCGACATAAAAGAAAGGGTTTTCTGCATCGTATCGTGACTGGCGATGAAAAGTGGATACGTTACGATAATCCGAAGTGAAGAAAATCATGGGGACTACCCGGCCATGCATCATCATCGACGGCCAAGCCAAATATTCATGGCGCCAAGCTCATGCTCTGTATATGGTGGGACCAGCTAGGTGTGGTTTACTATGAGCTTCTGAAACCGAATGAAAGGATCACAGGCGAGGTCTATCGACGACAATTGATGCGTTTGAGCCGCGCACTGCGAGAAAAACGGCCACAATACTCCGACAGGCACGACAAAGTTATTTTGCAACATGACAATGCTCGCCCACATGTTGCACCGCCGGTGAAAACATACTTAGAAACGCTCAAATGGGAAGTCCTACCCTACCCGCCGTATAGTCCAGACGTTGCTCCGTCTGATTACCATTTCTTCAGATCGATGACGCATGGCCTGGCTGACCAGCACTTCCATTCCTACGAGGAAGCCAAAAAATGGGTGGATGACTGGATAGAGGCCAAACCGGTCGAATTTTTTCGCAACGGGATTCGTATGTTGCCAGAAAGATGGGAAAAAGTTGTAGCTAGCGATGGCCAATACTTTCAATAATTCATTTGTAACCATTTTTTCACAATAAAGGCTCAAAATTTGAAAAAAAAACGGGAAAGACTTATTCACATACCTTATATATTATTATAATTTTCGTTTTGAATAAATTATTTTGTTTATATTGTTAATTAATATACACTGTGTTCAATTAAGATTATTTTGACCTGATTCACTGTTTCCTACTGACAATACTTCCTCCGCTTTCAAAAAAACTAGAATTAATACCATGTAAACTATCCCGAAGGCGATTGGAACGTTACATATTAATTTATTTTAAGTAATAATTTCTATTTCAGAATCTACGGGAGTAATTCTAAACAAGGACAATCAGGATGTTATAAAATTACTATAATATATTACTGTATAATAACTGAAAGACTAATAGAATTATTTATTAATTAAGAAAATAGCGTTTTGAATATTTATCTCGATTAATTCCATTAACTTCACTCAGAAAGTGTATATCCGTGCCCAAAAGTAGTGTATGAAAGGTATATCGATTTGATTAGGATATAAAACAAGACTACAAAGCTTTTCTCGGATTTGATATACCACCGAAGTACAAAGAGAATTAGTTAATTAGTTGACATTGACTTTTTGAAAATTAAATGGATTAAATCTATTATATCTATTAAACGCTGTGTCGTCGACAAATCCAATTATAATTTTTTTCAATAATTGGCTGAGAATTACATTAGAAAGCGTGTGTCATGTGTCATTCATTATCACAACCTGCGGCTTCAAAAAACCTCTTTTCGCGTAGTGGGATAAGTAGCAGTAGTTTTACTTAATACATTAGCGTCTCAGAGAAAGACAATAGGATAAATATTAACTCTGCGGATAACAAGAATAATTATTTTAACCTCATATATTCCATTGTCAGATGAATGCGTGAGACGGAACGCGTCTTTGCTTCCACCTAAATCAACTCGCATTTCTACACCATTTATGAACATTTTATTCTGATCAAAAACATCACAATGTAAATGGTCGATCAACGATTTTCTCAACTATCGTAAATTCTTGACGGCTTGACAGGCGTTTGTTAATTTGAGGACCGAAGCATTTGGGCAAACTTCGAAATTACTTCCTATATCGACGTACTATAACTAAAACCTCAATTATGGTTCTTGAGCAGCTGGTGAGTAATTCATGCAAAATTTCAAATATATGCTTTTGGCAGATGATTTGCAAATTAATATCCAATGCAGAAAGGAGGACGTAAACTTCTGTATGGCTCAGCTGAATGAAGATATTGTCTCAATTGTTGACTGAAGTAATAAAAACAGGCTACTGTGACATGCAGCAAAGACAAAAGGTATTATTTTTGACTTTAATTGTACTTTTGTCGACTGCTTATATACAAATTAATAAATATTTTTTCATTGGTGTTACAGTCCAATCAAATCAATCGAAAACAATACGTAACAATATCAATACATATCTACATTAAATTCAATTAAATTTAATTTTTATTTTTATTTTTATTATTTTTGTGCATTAATGTATTAATGTTAATAAATATGTATTGATATTGTTACGTATTGTTTTCGATTGTTTTGATTGGACTGTAAGACCAATGAAAATATATTTATTAATTATTTTTGACTCTTAATAGAATCATATAAGATTCAACAAGTGTCCACTACCTCCTATTAAAGTGGCTAGATAGAAAATTTCTTTGGTTGAAATAGTCAAAAATTTAGACTTACTTTCAGAAGACAGATCATGGAATGGTCATATTAGGCAAATTTGGTTTAAAAATAAATGTTGTTTTCCATAAACATAGATATCGTGAAAATAATCTTTCTAAAAATATTAGAAAATTATTAGTAAACTCCTCAATGGGCATTTTGATTATGTATGTTTAGTTTTCTATCATCTGATAGATTATTTATCTATCAAGCTGCAAGGGCTCTGCATATAGCAGTTAAGTTTATATTTTATTTGAGCACATTATGCAGTATGTATGGATGTAATATAAATATTTAATATAGCGATTATTTATTTGAATTATTTGATAACCAATGTAATGAAGCGTATTTTAAGACGTCGCTTGACCAATGATCAGATGAATTAGAAATAGTAGATAAGTTAATCAACATGGAGTTCATGTATTAATAAATTCTACGTTTTTTATTCTGTAAATAGTTACAGATATATTTATATTTATATATTATGTGTATATCTTGTGGTATATTATACAGTATTTATGTAAATATACCATTTTCCATTCGGTTGTTCCATTCCTTGGCAGTAAAATGTCATCAATCAATTAATCAATCTCTCTCCCCCTCTCTGTTTAATTTAATTTTATCATGAATGGAATTTAAAACATCGACCATTTTGTCTATGATAGAATTAAACATCCATGGTAGAATTAATATTACAAAAATTAAGTGTTTTGGATGTGAATGTTATTGGAGTTGGTAATAGCAGAATAAAATTAAATTGGTATAGAAAGCCTACATAATCAGGTAGGTTATTCAATTTTAACTAACACCATCAATTCGGAAATAAGATAATACTATAAAGGCAGTCATCGACAGAGCAATCAAATTATTACATAGAGATTTTAGAAAAGATAATCTAATATTAGTTAACGAGATATCCATAACAAATGATTATCCATTAGACCTTGATTATTCATTAGAGTGGATCAGATTTATAATAATACTAGAGAACATAATATAGAAAAAAGGGGGAATAAAAATAAAATTGTAGTATTGCCATACGTAACAGAGTTGTCGGAATAAATTAGAAGTGCTTTCAAAAAACATAATATTTAAGTTTACTATAGAAATAATAATAATAATATAAGAAAACTATTTAATAATTGTAAAGATAAGGATGATAAATACTTGAAAGCGGGCGTGATATACAAAATAAATTATTAAAACTGTGACAATTATTACATTGGACAAACGGGTAGATACGTAAAACAAAGGCTATATGAGTAACAGTATAGCTTCCGAAGCATAAATGGTAAATCCGGGATGAAAGAACATAGCTTAGACTTGTGACATTCATTAGATTTTGAAAATGTAGATAATTTGGAACAAGGTATTAAAAATAATAATAAAAGAGAAACTATTGAAAATTATTATATGTTGAAGAATAAGTAAGAAGTATAATTTTATTATATTTGAAATTAATTTTTTGATTATAAAAAATTATTACAGTTATTAAATACTATCCCTAACTATCAGCACACGCGATCGACTAATGCGTGCTATCCAGACACACAGAAGCACCAAGGAATTGGCTACGCGTATAGTCGTGTAAAGAACAAAGTATTGGAACGCCACCTTTTAAAATATTAAAGAGGCGTTTCCTCAGCAAAATATATTTGGTTGTTAAATATCTCCCTTCCGCTTTTTTGCTCTTCTTTGAAAGCTTTATAAAAAGTGTTATTGTGGTCCGATTTACTTCAAATATGTGCCGTTTTGTTCGATAATCTGTTTCCATCTAGACGGAAACTTCATAATACCCCTCTCGTACATACCCCTCTCATTATTTGCGAAGAACTCGGACAGTCACTTTTCACAAGCATCTTTTGAGACCAACTTTACACCATCAAGGGCGTTGGACATGGACAGAAACAGGTGGTAATCACTTGGCTCTATGTTCGGGCTATGTGCTGGATGCGATAAAACCTCCCATCCGAACTCCCGTAGCTTCTGACGAGTCAACTACAGTTTCGGTTATTCTTGAATGCAGCTGCTACTTTATCAATGTTATTGGCACTCTTCGTGAAGCATGGACGTCCCCTGCTTTCGTCGTCTTCAATCGATAATCAACTTGCCGCAAAGAGGTATACCACCAAAAATAGTATCACGAGACACAACATTTACCATAAGCCACGTTTAACATTTTCTTCGTTTCCATTACTTTTTTACCAACTTTAAAGGAAAACTGGATTGCAATACGTTGTTAGATATTTTTATTTATCTTAAACAATGACAGTGACCACTTTGATACTCCCATGTAAACTGCTACTGGACGACTGTATATAATTCAATAAACTTAAAACTTGGTATAGAGATAGAGGATGTTTGTAATAAGTAGTGGATAAATTTTTATAAAAATGGCACAAGTAGTACTGATTTTATACCCGTAGTCTTGCAACTTTTAGGACACACTATGTATACAGTTTCGGAATTATTTGTAAAGTAATTTTTCATATTATGCCATAAATCATAGAGACAACTGCCCGGATGCTCTAGGACATAGGGACAGACCACACTGTCTCTAAACAGCCAATGAGAAAACCGTGAGATAGCTCCCCCTTATTTCTATCCAGCAAGTGATTACCTGTAAGGGTCAGATTCAGCTGCACCGTCGAAAATTTTATGATAAGCACATGTATTCATGCATAATATGTAAATGCTAAAAACATCTCAAAAATTAATATGGAATCCATATAGTAATAAACTGAAAAATAATTTCAATAAATTACAAAATATTTGGATAACAAAAGGGTATACATATAAATTATACATGATAGTATGTTTAAACATTTAAAATGTGAAAATGCTACTCTAACTGAATGGTGTTATTGACAGAACTGTTAAAATATCACATAGAGAATTTATATATAAAAATTTTCAGATGGTAAGAGAAACATTTATTAAAAATAATTATCTAATTGAATTTATAAATAAAATGATGAAATTTATAATAGTAAAAACCCAAAAAGTGTAAAGGTAGAAATTCATAAGGGTGCGATTATGATTTTGCCATATGTTAAAGGAATATCTAAAAAATTAGAAGACACTTTTTTTAAAAGTATAATACTCAAGTATTCTTTAAAAATAGTAGTAATTGAAGAGGTTTATTTAATAATTGCAAAGATGAAGATGATCAATGTTTAAAATCAGCAGTGCCTTAAAAAATTCATCCTATTTATAATAAGGAATGCTACATTGGGCAAACGGGTAGACATTTAAAAAAGAGAATTTATAAACATTAGTCTAGTTTACGGAATGCGAATATTACATATAGTTTAGAAGAATATTGTTTAAAATTTTTTCATTATTTTGATTTTAAGAGTGTGAATCTTTTAGAACTGGGTATTAATAAATAATACTGTAGAAGACAATTATATAGGTCCTTCGTGCTTTCGTGTCGTTAATGCAGGGCTTGGTAGATTGTGGAGTTTTTGAATCGTGTTTGAATGAGTCGGTGCGCGGAATTGATGATTGCCATAAAGCCTGGAACTACTTCTCCTTTTTGAAAATCGTTTTAAGTATGTGTTAGACAGATGTGGGTCGCATTTCAGAGCGTTCATGATTAAAAAACGTTATGGTAATTCAAGTTTATAATCTAAGCCATCGAGTATAATTTCGGTACGTTGAAAAAAAGGCGGGTGGGACATACGCAGAAAAATTGATTTCTTGTGTTCTCGTACTGTGCTCGTAGAGTGTGTATTTCGTTCCAAAATAAAATGTCAAAATAAATAAAAAAATTTATACAACAAACGGATCTTGTGTAAACGTATTCTGGGCGGCTTGAGTAACGACAAAGATTCAACATTGTAATGCGTTCTACTGTAGATAGACTAAATCTAAAAATAAGATGAGTTGCCGTAAATTTTAATATGTAAATTTATATACCCATGTGTATGTTTATGTGTGTGTGTGTACGTGTGCGTTAATGTATATAGATATAATCTCGACTTTGTAACTCGACCGGGATTCCTTTCGACCAATAGACTTAAACGTTTGCGAATGAGCTCGAAACCTTGATAAAAAGCCAGAGAACTTGGTTCCTGGAGTCAGCAGACCTCGCGGGAAAGTTATACTTTCCGGGTATTGAAGATCGTCAAGGAACGGGAAAGGACGCTGGAGAGATAATTTCGATCTTAGACTACCCTTGGTTCGGTAGGCTGGTGGGCGAGGGTCCGAGTGAGAGACGAACAAAGCGAGAGAAAAAGAGTGGGTGTGGGCGGTACCGAAGTGCTTAGAGTCGGCGAAGATCCAATCAGGCCGTTGAACCCATTGTAGTATGATATGATAAATATAATATCAATATTGTGTAGAAAATCAATTATAAAAAAAAGGAATTTAATAAATTATTATTATTTCTGCCCAAACTCACAAATACAAACAAAAACCGTAATTATTCGAAGGAAAGGGAACGGGTAACTCACGTGGAGTGCGAAGATAGAAAAGTTTGTGATGATCGGAGCGGTCATAATAACACGGTCGCGCGAAGTTTATCCTCAAATTCGAAACAAGATTTACTAGCAGGAAGGAAAGGATTTCTACGCGTTGTGCCGTGGACGGTTAGCGGACCAAATGGAGCAATGACAACGTATGCTATGATTGACGAGAGGTCAACGATCGCTCTGATCGACGCGAAGTTTGCGTGACGTATAGGGTAAAAACGAAAGACAGTCGAGATGTCATTATAAGGTTTGCATGGTGGCGCCAATCGAATAGTGTGCGAGAGCACAAGTTTTACGGTGACAGGATTCTTTGGTGAAAAAAGGTCGAGCAGGAGTTAATCATCCTTAAGTTAGAGTTACCACGCCAAACATTATCGATGAAGGTATCGCGACAGATTAGAGAATGCCACGGCGTGGAACTTTTCTATATCAAGATGCGCAGTTGTGTACCCTTATTAAACAAGGTAACTAGCCGCTAATAATATGCAATGAGTCGCTACGCTTGGACAACAACGGGTTCGTAGTTTCACATTCCCCCTTAGGTTGGTCGGTGCGTGGGTACGTAGAAGGTCGGCCGAATCGGGATATCCCGGTTATGCGGCCTATTAGGTTGATGAAATTTCTCAATTAGTTGATCAAATATCTCCCTTCCGTTTTTTCCTCTTTATTCAATGCTTTATAAAAAGTGTTACAGTGATCAGATTTATTTCAAATCTGCGCCGTTTTGTTCGATAATCCGTTTCCATTTAGACGGAAACTTCATAATACCCCTCTCGTAGAAACCCCTCTCCTTATTTGTGAAGAACTTGGACATCGCAGGCGTCGATTCGGTCCAGAAGGATTTGTTGTCAAATTATGCAGCACCAAAACATCAAGCTTTTTTTTGTATCCAGCCTTCTGCAGATGGTTTAAATTGGTTTGGTGACTAACTCTTATCTCT
This sequence comes from Sycobia sp. Sy_11, assembly GCA_018907035.1. Taxonomy (NCBI): domain Eukaryota; kingdom Metazoa; phylum Arthropoda; class Insecta; order Hymenoptera; family Epichrysomallidae; genus Sycobia; species Sycobia sp. Sy_11. The sequence goes on along the minus strand of JACCIC010000027.1, from coordinate 4,001,753 downwards.
TGGGCGATGACACGAGATGCCACATGCCGGTCGAACCCGATAAATTCCATGATTTGATCGGTATTCGTCGTTACTCCATGTTTACACGTCTATAACTTTTGAACGCAATATCCAAACTAATCATGCATAGCGTCGTTTTGTACGTTATGTCAAGCCCTTTGAAATGATGTATAGTATTGTCAGATACGAGCTCTGTAGCGCTTTGTAAATAGCCGCGAAATTCATAAGACCAAAAGACGGAAGGGAGATATTTGACAACCTAATATCTTACGGGAAGCAAAATATAAAATACAGAATAAGAGAATATCTTGCAAATCTTATACGTAAATATTTAGAATATGAAAATATCGGTATTTTCAAAATAGTTGAAAACGTAATTGAAAACAGTTTCAACAACGAAAAAAGAAAGAGCTTAGGGGATTAAATTGACAGCGTTAAATCGATTTTATTCTTTAGAGAAAAAACTAGATAAAAATTCGTCGTTAGCCGCCCGGTACTATAATAAAATGAATAGGTTGATTGAGAACGGTTATGCATGCACAGTCACAAGGGATTTAGAGAGATCGCGAATGTGATACGTACGTCACTTCGGAGTTGAAAATGCAAATAAGCCCGACAAAATAAATTTGGTATTTAGCGCTCCGGCAAAAACGGACGAGATCTCGATGAATGATGTACTTGAAGGCGATCACAATTTTTTAGAGTCGTTGTTAGGCATATTACGTTTTCGAGTTGGCAATTACTACTACAAACTATGATTTCGGTAATTTCTGGTACCTATAAAAGCAAATATAAAGGACATGTATCTGCGGGTAAAATTAATTGTGTGCGATCGTGGTGCCCAACGTTCTTTATGGCGGAATGCGGATTGAGATCGTGAACCTGACATTTATAAAAATACAATTTTGATTTTTGGTTCAAAATCATCCGATTGTAGAGCTATCTGCATCAAAAATAAAAATGCGGAACCATGCACGAACATACAACCCGAGGTTGCCAGAATTATTGTCAGAAATATCTATATGGATGACTATTTGGTATCTGCGATGTCGGGCGATAAAATGAGAGAACAAGTCTGTGACGTGATACTTATCAACAAAGAAGCTAATTTTCAATTACATGCGTGGGCTTCGACTAATTCAAGTGCTGTTTCCAATGTAAGGCAAGAGTTTAAATTTAACAACCACGATCAAGCAAATCTATGCGATGATAAAGAAAGGCTATTAGCGCTTTATTGGGACCGTGAGGAGGATACTGTTACTTTTAATGTAGGTTTGAATAAGATTCTCTAATTTCGTCCAGATTTCTCTTTAGGAACAGTAAAACGGACAAAACGTTAATTTTTCAGCGTCGCGATGTCTGTTTACGACCCGCTCGGAATTATTGCTCCTTTCACACATGAAGCAAAATTTATAATGCAAAATATTTTTGGCGTAGCGCAATTAACTGGGATTCAGTCCTTCGGGGCGACGATTTTAAGGACTGACTTATTTGGTTAAAAAATCTAAGCGAAATGAAAAATTGTAAACTTCCGCGCTACTTCGGAAATAATTTTAAATACGTGAAGATGCAGCTGCATACTTTTTGCGATGCAAGTTTGAAAGCATTTGCGGCAGCCGCCTATTAGCTAACCGAGGCGCGTGATGGAATCATGCACCTTTCTCTAATTATATTGAAGTCGCGATTAGCGCCGAAAAAACCGCTGAGCGTTGCGCGTCTTAAATTGCAAGCAGCTTTGCTTGGAGCAAGAATGCCAAGAACGATAGAGGCCGAATTATACATTAAACTAGACGAACACGTGTGCTGTTCAGATTCGACAACTGTTTTGCATTGGATACGAGAAGAGCCGCATGAAAAACAAATGTTCGTCGCAAATAGGCTCGGAGAAATCGAAGACATAACCAATGTTACTGAGTGGCATTGGGTTCCGTGAAAATTGAACCCCGCGGACAACAGGACTCATGAAACTGATAAGCTGATGCGCAATAACGACCGTTGGCTTGTCGGACCGGAATTTCTCCTTGAGCATTCTGATCTATGGACGATACAAAGCCCGTTGGAAAGTCGCGAAAAAAAGGTGATAAATATTGATGGATTGATTGGAGGATTAATGAATAAATAAATAATAAGCAGAGTTTAATACTGTTCTAATAATCGTCTTTATTAAGCGTCTAACTGGTCGAACTGATCGAAGGGTAAAATGATGCTTGACCGCGAGGCTGCGTAGAGCGGCCGAGCGGTGCATACTTATATATACACACATGCACACATCGTGTGCTTAGCCATCACGGAGGGCGCTGCGCATACCGCCTTAAATCTATCACTCTCTCTCGTTACAGTCAGCGCACTTCTCATTTGCATGAGTTCCAGACACACATCTTTATTTGCCTTTCACATTAGTTAAATTCATACCTTTTTTATTACGTTTACAAGATACAATAAACAACAATAACTACAAACTAATATATTAATGGACAGTAACAATATTGTAAGATAGCTTTTTTTTCTTCCAGTGCATAATTTTAATTTCTTTAAAGTATATTTAAATATATATCTATATAAGGCATGAATGTATCAATTTTCGGCATCGCTCCAGTTGCTTTCACACTCATCTGAAAACATATGATATTTTAATCATTTAATATTAACTTAGTTAGCCTACAATGTGGGTCCTGTCTAAGACTTTTGGTAAATATATCCGCGAGTTGATCTGACGATTTTACCCATTCTATATCGACTAAATTTTTACTAACACACTCTTTAATGTAGTGTTCTTTCCTATCTGTCATATGGCGCAGGCGGTTGCTACCATCGGTTTTCGCACACGCTTGAGCAGCTAAATTATCGCAGAATAATTTAATCGGAAACAGATCTTGCCTAAGTATGATTCTAATAGAGTTATGCAATGCTATGAGCTCCTGACAGGTATTGTTCATGGCAACGTACTCTGCCTGACAAGTAGATAACGCGACCTTTGGCTGTTTTTGCGTTTTCCATCCCACGGTATCGCCGAATAGCCTAATTACATAACCGCAGGTTGTTAACGCTCCCTTGCAATCTGATAAGCTCTCATCGGAATAAGCTACTAGATTATTCTCTCTGCCTCGATAAGTTAAACTAAGCTCTTTTGTACCTGAGAGGTACTGAAATAATCTTTTTATCATTCCCCACTCATTTGCAGTAGGACTAATTTGATGTCGACTGAGGACATTTACTGTGTACGTGATTTCTGGTCGTGTAGAATTTGCTAAGTACAATAACGATCCTGCGACCTCCCTATAAAGCATATTTGGGATGTTTTCACGGCTATCGCAGTCTTGTTCGCGATCTTTCCGCTTTCGATCAGTACCATCGGTCACGGCCATGGATGAATTTACGGTCCTACCATTTACAAACCCGAACCTCTTTATAATTTGTTCTATAAATTTCTCCTGACTTAATTTCAGAATTTTCCTATTTCTATCTCTGTCTATCTTAATTCCTAAAAATTCTTTCGGAGAATCAAATTCCTTAATGTTAAATTCTTTAGACAACTTACTTGTTACCTGATCTAGCTCCCTTTCGCAATTTCCCATGATTAATACGTCGTCTACATAGAGCAAAAGTACTACTATACCTTGATCGTTGTTTTTAACAAATAGACACGGGTCCATATTATTATACTCAAAGCCTAATTTACTGATAACCTCGGTGAACTTTACGTTCCAGCGCTTTAGGCGGATTTTGAGTCCATAAAGCGATTTTTTTAGTTTCAAGATATTTTTGTTTTCTCTAACGCTATCTGTGGCTAATCCCTCTGGGAATTTCAAATAAATGTTCTCTTCAATATCTCCGTACCAAAACGCAGTTTCTACGTCTAGCTGTTTGATTGCTAAGTCGAATTTATTTGCGATTGCTAGAAATGATCTTACTAAGATTAACCTGGAAACTGGCGCATATGTTTCACGAATATCGTAGACGTTTCGATCCTTGAAGCCGCGAATAACTAGCCTGGCTTTATAGGTGACTTTACCTTGGTTATCTATTTTTCTCTTAAAAACCCACCTAGAATCTAGTATGTTCGGTTTAGCTTCCTGCTTGTACATTTCAGATTTGTGTATCTCTGAAAAGACTCCCTTTTCTACTAACGACTTTATTTCTGTATGGATCGCTTTCTCCCATAACCTATTATCTGCGGAGCTTATAGTTTCTTTGTAAGTTTTCGGATCACCGTTAATTTTCGCTAGTGTTGCATGGTATTTAATATCGTCTTGCAGATTAACTTCGTCTGAATCTAATGTGTATAGAACTGTTTCTCCTTTTACTTCATTCTGACTTCTAAGCCGAGTGCTTATAGGTAAATCTGTAATTATTTCGGTGTTTTCTTCTACGAGTTGACTTCCGTTTTCTGACTCAGTTAGTCTGAAACCAGATTTCACTTCGTCACCGTAGTAGTCTTTATAGACTAGATTTTCTATGAACCTAACGTCCCTGGATTCGAATATTTTATTCTTTTCGGGTACGTAGATATTGTATCCCTTACTTGCGTATCCTACAAAGTAGCCTCTTATGCCTGTAGCACTAAATTTAGAATCTGTTCCTCTCTGCTTCCTGAATACAGCTAAGCATCAGAATCTCCTCCATTTATCGTGATCAATTTTAAAATTCTTGCATAATTTCTTAAGTGTATTTCGAACTCCAACGCTTTATGCGGCATTCTATTATATAAATACACGGCGGTTTTAACGGGTAAATCCCAAGTTCCTGCTGGAAGCCCTGAATCAAACATAAGCGACCTAAATTTATTTTCAATGGTCCTATTAAAGCGCTCAGCTACTCCGTTGTGCTGAGGCGTGTCCGGGCTAGCTAATTGTAATTCTGCTCCTAGCTTATTTAGCACGTTTACTGTATCGGCACCTGTAAATTCAGTGCCTTTGTCGCACCTAAGGAAACACACCTTTTCATCTACTTCTAGTATATTCCTAATGCTCCTAATTCCTCTTTCTAGATACTAGATACCTCTTTCTAATATGCTTCGTTTTTGTGTCTCATAGGGTAGGCAAGGCCTACTGTAGAAAAGTCATCTACTAAGACTAATATGAACTCGTAACCTTTCGGACAAGCAACTGGACTGATGGGTCCCATTGTATCAGCATGCAAAATCTTAAGTGGTTTGTCTGCTCGCTGCCTGATCGTACTAAGTGGCAATCTAATACTCTTCGTAATTAAGCATGTTTCGCACTGATCTACTTCTGTCAGATTCGACAGATCTGATTGACTTAATAAGTTCGCGTTTCGTTTCGCATATTGTAATAGATATTTACTCGACACGTGGCCTAGTCTGCGGTGCCACAACATGAACTTGCTAACCTTTTGTTTATTTTTAACCTCATGTTCGTTTATTAATTTTTGATATTCTAGCTGTTCATTTTCCGGTATAGAATCTATTGCATTTATAACCCTATCGTTAATCGTTGTCAAGAGGTCAGAGTCGCTCTTGACATTTTCTTTCGTTTCCAAGATCTTTGATTCATTCGGTATTGACTCCAACGTTTTCACTGCGCTACTCTTGCTTCCAGTTTCGTATCTATGTTCTATCGACGGTTTATCTACCTCGTTTTCTTCGAAATCGTTTGATTTGACTTTAATATTAAAAATCCAAAACGGAGACGCGTATTTTCCTGATAAAATCTTTCTCTTCGAACCTGGCTCTAATATATCTATTTTCTCTTTATCTAGATAGATTTCAAGTCCCTGGTCTACGAACTTCCTAAATGACAGTAAGTTTTTAGATAAGTTACGAGAGTATAAAACATTATTTAAATTGATACTTCTACCGTCTTTATCTACTATTTCTAGATCTCCTCTTCCGTCTACATTTAAGTCCGCGTTCTTATTCGCGCATTTAACCTTGCTTTTGAAATCTAGATTTAAACTATTAAAATTTATTTGACTGTGACACAAATGCTCTGAGGCTCCAGAGACCGCTATAAATTTAAGTACATTATTCTTGCGAATTTTTCGCAAATCATTTCTGTCAAAATAATTAAAATATGAATATATATTATTCTTACCGTTTTGTTGCTGCTCTTCATGAATAGTCGACAAACTGAAGGGATTCTTTAGAATCCCTCCCCTTTTGGCTTCCAATTGCTTTGCTGGGGATTTACCCCTCTTTTGTTGAAATCGAGCCTTCTTTTTGTCCACAGGTGAAACACCTTCTCGGTTTGTTACCATCACGTCTCTTTCTGTAACCAATTTCGCGTCTCTCAAATGGTCTCCTCCGTGTAAAGGGCGGAGGTGACCGTTTGTTCACAGCGCTCAGAGAGCTTACTGGCGCGTCTCGTACTGGTCTAGCAGCTTCGACCTGCAATATCAAGTGTTTCAGCTTCTCTAGCTGCATTTCAACTCCCCTAGTACCAACATATAAGCAATCAGCCAAGACAGTCTCTGGCAGTGCTCCCGATACGGCATTGTAAAATATATCCCTTTTCTCATCATCAGACAATTTATTTGATCGCGGTGCATTCTCAAAATCTCGAATCCTATCTTCGAATTTGATCCAAAAATCCGCGGCCTTTTCTTTATCCGGAATGTACTTTAATTTGTATAACTCTTTTCTAGCAGAAACTCGCGTGATTCTACATTCCAATCTTTTGTATTCTTCTAACCTTTCTAATATTTTTCTAGGCGATTTAATTTCAACAATTTTCTGATAATAGCAAATGTCGATATGATTAATTATTATTTCGCGTACTCTGTCCTTGTCTTCGTCTATTTTTCTTTCGGAATAGTTAACTGATTCAATTGACTCTAAACTCAAAACATAATTAATTTTCTTAGTTTTCAACTCGGTTAACAGATAATCGTTAAAAATGTCGAACCTCATATCTACAGTAAGTTTATATTTTCTCGTGATGCCACTGTCTTTGCTAATCACTACATCCAGCTTTTCAACCAGCTGATCGAATCTATCATTTTTCAATTTTTCTTTCAGTCTCTTTTCTGCAATCGAATCTACAGTTCTCTCAATCATTTCATCTAGTTTTATCTTATCAAAATTATTCTCTATATTGCTGATCTCGTTTAATTTTCGTCTAGTTTCATTTCTTTTCTCGTTAATTACATCTCTTTTAATCAAATCAAGTATCTCAGGATGAATCGTTTCAATATTATTAACAGTTATTCTATCAACTTTCTCATTCAAATTATCATCAACTTTTACATGTATATAATTTTCATCTATATTATTTCTCTCCTTATCAATATTCAAATTCACAGAATTATCAATTATATCATTATTCAATATCTTATCAAAATTATCATTGTTATATATTTTATTAATATTTTCATTACTATGTGTTTTATCAATATTATGCAAATTAATACTTACGTTCTCAAATGAGTTATCGATATCATTGGCGACCATGCCTTGTGAAAACACAGGCACTGGTCGAGGTTTGCCATCAATTTTAAATGGATTAGCCTTTGGCTCATTCCAATATTCAATATTATCATCAATAGATTTTTCAATTTCCTCTGATCTATGCATTACGTCGGCAACGCTTTTCCCTATTTCCTCACATTGACGTTCATGGTCTTTGTCAGTTACAACTTCCACGCTCTTGATCTTTGGTAGGGGTTTCGAATCGTTTTCTTTGATGGCAGCCAAGTTCAATGTATGCAGGCGCATTGATTCATTCAGGTTTGTTACCATATGATTTATAAGTTCTCTATTGGCTTCTTCCTCTTGCCTTTGCATCGGCTTTTCGCTCTAAGTCCTCTAAGGCTCGTCGCAACTCTTCTCGCGTTATAGGCTCTTTGTCTGACGACTCAGGGATTTCCAACCTGAGGGTCTTTACACCTCTCGGCCATTCTCTGATCAAAACATCTTTCTCACTCTCTGACAACATGTTGCCAACCTGAATTATCTTTTCGTCCGAAAAGTACAGGTACACGCTCGATGCGTCCGGACTCACCAGCGAAATATGTACTTTATTTTCACTGGGGATAAGGTAGAGTCGTTTTTCTCCCCACATCCGCTATTGTCGGATGAGTCCGCTCCTTTAAACCTGTCAAAACATGCAAGTAAATATTAATTTATTTAAATGCTCGCGCTCTCTGCACCGGTGGCTGGTGTTCTCACGGGGCTCTAATAGGAATTCCTCTGATCTAACTATCGATTGCCTAGCCTGCATCGGCATTATTAGCAAGCCTGTTATAAGCGTATATTGCAACGCGACTGAACAGACATTAAGAAAATATTAATGCCCATTCTAGCTCGCGGCACCGTTTAACTACCCCTTCTGTCTCGACTTCAAATGCATTTATTTGTTTGATGAGCGCACATCGATCCGCGTGGTGTCGCTTACAACCAGATCGTACGGGCCCGTACATACCATTGTTTAACTGTTGTCTCACGTGCGATCCTCATTGTGGTTATTCAAATCATCTGTCTACCTGAACAACCGCGATCCTCATTGTGGTTATTCAAATCATCTGTCTGCCTGAACTAAGGAAATATTAGCCCTTGCAGACAAGAGAGGACCACCGTGGTTGCCATTAAGAGGACACTTAAATAAGTTCGCCTACTGCTTTTTTCCTAGCTACTAGCAAACCACTCTTCGCTACCAGCCACCTTTATCCATTACAAATCAAGCTTATCGCAGCGTGTTGTCTGCAAGCTGATTTCGCTTCGCACACTCTCGCAATTGCTAAGAAGGACGCACGCTTAGCGTGCTCTTAATTGCCTGATCCGCTTAGCAACTTACGAGGAATAGGCAGAATCGGCGCGGAAGCGCGCGCGGCATCGGTATAATCGTATACATTTATCGAAATATACTGCATGCGCTGCATCATTATTAACTACGCAACACTTAATCTAAATTTACATTACACGCGCATAATCATCGCTTCAATTCAAAATTTCTATTTCATCTTGACAATTGCATTTAATAAATTTATTTTTGCAAATCGCGTGGAATCCAGCCGGACTCCGACAAGCGTAAAACCAGTGCTTAGCACTAGGCGCAAGCCAGAATTTCCGAATGAAAGATTCGGCGGTGATTTTAGAACGGTCGGACACGATTCGCCTCTACTCTGGCTGCTAAAGCATTGCACCTACTCACGCGCGCGGAGCTCTCTCCCCCTTCCCTCACTATACGGGAGCGGTTCACTCTCTCGCCTCGCGCTCTGATTGGCTCGCGCCCCACTCGACGCAGCGCGCACGCGCTGCTCATTTCTCTCTAGACTATGTACGGTGCGGATGGATCTTTCAACACGTAGGTCGTCGCGGCGCTCTCCTCTCTCGCTCGCTCAGTCGGACCTCTCTCGCTCGCTCAGTCGGACCTCTCTCTCTCTCTCTCTCTCTCTCTCTCGCGCAGTACACGGACACAGTCCGCCGCGCGCATGTTAGTGCACACACATACACTCTTCGCTTCGCTCTCACGCATTCACTCAGTTTTGCGAGCATACATTTATTGTATACCCGCACGCACTAAAACTCGTTCAGCATGCAAGCAGTCTGATCATACACACACATGTATATGTGTGCGCGCATTACTTACTAACTCTCACGTTCGATTTCAAGCATTCACATACACATACTCACATATATATATATAGCGGCATTCATATATATATATGTGTGTTTAATCACTTTTGCACATTGATTATTTAATTTGTTTAAAACATTGTTTAAACAATTACTCTCATTTGTTGCATACATTTAATTTATTCAAACTTAATATATATAAATCTGTATATATATATATCACTATTTCTATCTCTCTCTTATATTATATATACGTGTATATATACATATATATATAACTGGTCGAACTGATCGAAGGGTAATGATGCTTGACCGCGAGGCTGCGTAGAGCGGCCGAGCGGTGCATACTTATATATACATACATGCACACATCGTGTGCTTAGCCATCACGGAGGGCGCTGTGCATAACGCCTTAAATCTATCAAATATACTTCAAGCGCGCCAAGAGTATATATGGACGACCTATATAGCAGTCAGAAAAATGGGAAGTGTTAGTGCGATTACGAATACTCGGTTGGTTAAAAATTAAGAAGACGATGTAATCAGAAATTTTATATTGTCGAGCTATGTACGAGATTACGATGGCTCACGAAGAGTGTCGAGTTGTGTGCGAACAGCGACCTTACATCCATTGCGGTCCGATGTTCGTAAAGATCACCCGAGGACAAGAAAAGCGGTGAGACGTCATTTCGTATTACAACGTATGCAATACATTTGGAGATTTCGCACACATTAAACGCAGGCTCGGAAATTATGGCCATACAGAGGTTGTCAGCAAATTGTTCTGACAACTTGTTGGATTTCACTCCCATTCCAGTTTTTGCTTTTAATTTCATAGTAGTTACCATAGTTTTAATCCGTTACCAAGCTTTATTAGCAAGCTTTATATCAGCCACTTTAAGATTACTGTTTTTATTAGATTACTCAATATCATGTTCTTTACATGCCTTATCTAGTGGATTTATTTCTAGATCATCCCTTGTTAATCGCTTCGTTAATTTAGTTCCGGGGCCACAGCGTTGATAACCAGGAAGATGCATTTCAATAGGTAAATTGCTGATTACTCTATTGAGTAATTCACATCTTTCCTTTTTCGAATGTCTACGAGTTTTATGTTCACACATTGGTTTCAATGAGTAAAACTTCCCGCTGCTAACATTGATTTTGGAAAGGATAAAAGAAGGAAGCGACATGGAAAATTACTTCTACATTCGGGTTAAAAGAACATATTTTAAACTTGTTACATTCTTTCGACTTTGAAAATGTAAATATTTTGGAACATGGTATTAAGAAGAAATTTAAAAGAGAAACTCATGAAAATATTCATATTTTGAAAATGTTGCAGTCGAGTAAATTGGAAAACACTTATCATTCCTTATTAATATAGAATTTGTATTTCGCATTTAAGATAAAGAATAAAAAAGGGGGGTCCCATAAATATTATACTAATAAATTTAGAGTGGGGTTTGGGGTATATAAAGTAGTATGCTAGGTTTTTCAATTTAGTTTAGTTCACAATTCGTAAAATTAGTGTTTTTGATATTGTACCTTGTTTAGAAAAATTGAATTAAAACTCGTGAAACCAAAAATATTCAGTATAACTTAGAGTATCAAACAAGTCATTCATTCACAACGTTTTATTTGATTTATATAGGAAAATGATCGATAATAGTGAAAATGAATTAAAAATTGTACTTATGTTGAGTGTATTGATTTAAATTAATAAATATTTTTATCGGCCTTAAAGTCTCTATATATTAGCGTCTTTATATATTGGTTCCTGAGGAACTATACTAACGAGTGTAGTTCCTGATGATGAACCGTAGCGGTTCGAATCGTCGGACAAGGTGATCTTAAATTAAAGGTGGTGAGGGCAGTCAGCCTGTCTTTTATTAACATAGAATAAGTACTTTTATTATTATTTATTTTTTATTTTACTTATTCTTGTATTTTTATTTTTATTTTTATTTTTATATTTTATTATGAATTTATTTTATTTTTATTTTTAATTTTCTGATATAATTTATTGCAGTAATAAGTTTTATTTCAGATTCTATGGGGTGATCATAAATAAGGACAGCCAAAAGACAGACAAAAAAAATTAAAAAAAAAAGAAAAAATTCTAGAAAATATAAAATTCCTATAATTTCCTGAAATTCTAGAAAATTTCCCATTTTCCTCTTCCGCTGCTTCATTGGAATGCTTTATGTTACACGTATAGCAGATTATATTACTGTTTTAGCATAAGGTCATTGGATTTATTTTTTATTATGCAATATACATTTCTTTCATCCCAAGATATTAAATTTTTTTTCATTTTATACTCATATTCTTATATTGTGTGCATTTGACAAATATCGGCAAATCAAAATTAGACGTACAAACGTGGAGAGCTTCGATTTACATAACTGGCTTCTTTCTATTTTCATATATTCATTTGCAAAAGATTAATTTAATTTACTATGCGATATTCTATTTAAAGCTCTAAAAATATTGAAATTTCAAAATTTCTTGTGTTAATTAATAATGGCTTCGTAAGATTTTTAAAAAATCGATTTTATTTTTTTGTCTCAAGAAATACTTCAACAATATGAAATATATATAATAGACTTTATAAGAAAGAAATAAAGTTTGAAGTAGCCTGATAATAATCTTATCTATCTACAGTTTATCTAGGAACAATACGTTCAATTAAATCATTTACATCTGTAACTTTGAACTCGTTTTTCTGCATCTTTGAACTCGTTTTTCTTCGAAATTTATTTTTCTTCGAACTTAGAGGATGAATTACTCTTATACTATATTACATGAATCAGTTTCAAAGTTGAACAGTTACTTCATAAATACATTATTTATTATTCCATATAACTGTTTATTTGTTTTCATAAAATTGGTTTTCTTTTAAAAAATTAACAATTTCGAAAAACATTAAATTAAAAGGAATTCCTACATTTTTTTTACATTAATTAGGTAATAGGACACTGGATGGAATTACATAGGAATGTCTAAATAAAATAATTATTACATTTTGAATTCAATTTTTGCTATCGTTTTTATTATTTATTATTTATTCTTTATTGATTATACATTTATTATTTATTTTTTGTTATTTATTAGTGTGCTGTTTTCTAAGCCCACATCTGATATGCTGCAAGGCAGTCGATCTTCTTCGAGTATATCGATCTCCTTCAAGCATATGGATCTTCTCGATACTACTACTCTGGTCGATACTCTGGACTGAAGGATTCTGCTTTCGCTCTATCACATTGTCCTTCTTAGGGTGATTCCTCCGTGATTTTCCTGATCTGGATCTACTCCGTGATCGATGGTGGCATCATTTCAGAGAAGTTCGCCTTGTTCTGTTATAACTTGCAATATAAGACAGAAAAAATATTAATATATTATATATATATATATATATATATATATATATATATAACTAAATAAATATGTATTTACATTATCTTGATCAACTGATTTTATCATTTTGGAAAACTTCGCTACTTGCAGAACTATGTCTGCAATCTCCAGCTCCCTTGCATGGAGAGCTCTCCGATCCGCAGATATTGCAGAAGCTTTTCTTGATTCCTTCACCGGTGATTGTGTGCTAGAGAGGCTATGATGATGTGGATAGAGGTGGTGAACCCTGTTGACTTCGACATGTCCTCCTCCTTCTCTTTCCCGAACAAGTTCATCGACTTGTATTATTTCCCTTTGCAGGTACGGCTACAGAGAGCCTTTAGTAGAGACGGGTTCCCTTTGCAGGTACGGCTACGGTAAGCATTTGCCTGCAGTTGCTGTTGGCGTTGTTGTTACTATTAGTGCTCATTGCTACCTTGATGTTTTAAAATATAGAAATTTTCAAATTTGAAATATAAAGGTAGACTGTGATGCATACAGCCACTGCCGTTCCGCTTTTATATCGTTTTCCAATGCTGGTTTTTGCACTAACTCGCTCTAGAAAACTTTCCTATTGGTCAAAAAAGAACCGCCTACAGATTCTAATTTTTGTTTGGAAATTGCGGCTAAGTACATCCTTTCTATTTTTTGACACAAGAAACTTTTCCTCATTGGTGAAGGAACTCTATTTTCTCCTCCCTCCTTTCCCTTCCCCACTCACTCCTATGACGTTAAAGGTAAGCGAATTATATTAATTGATGAGTCAACCTCGATTAGTATATCAAGAGGCATATGTATTCGCCTCTAATATAACTGGCTTTTGCTTTTTGAAAATAGAATATTTATATGTTGGTTTTCTGTAGTTACTCCCTTTCCCATATGCTACGATATTATATACTTGGCCGAAATTGAGAGGAACCAAGGTGTGGAACTGGTAAAGAAAAACAACTCGCATTCAATATACAGCAAAGGGGCACGTGTTTTCATAAGAATAGACATTCATTATTATCAACGGTCAGCGGATTATACTAATTGATTTCGGTCTAGCTCAGTTGCACAAGCGTTCGCTTCTACTCTAGCACTCTCCAATACTTTTCCGAGAAGCGTACCTCTTTCAAAATAGAACACTTATACCTTGACTTTCCACAGTCAATCCCTTTTCCATACACATTGATATTATATACTTTACCGAAATTGAGAGGATGCAAGGTCTGGGACCGGCAGAGAAGAATAATTCGTTTTCATTATACAGTATAAGGGCCACCTATTTTCTATAAAGATAGACATTCATCGCCATATATGGCAAGCGGATATTATTAATTGATTTGGGTCCACCTCAGCTGCACAAGCGTTCGCCTCTACTCAGACCCTCTCTCACGCTTCCTCTGAGAAGTGAATCTCGATCAAAATAGAAAACTTATATTCAGGTTTTCTATAGTAGTTCGTTTTTCTAATTGCAACGATATTATAACAGATCCAAAATTGAGAGGACGAGAGACATGAAACCGACAAAAAAAAATCACTCGTTTTCCGTATACAGTATAGGGGCAAGTGATTTGAATAACAAGTCATAATCATCAACCGTGTTTTCCTTTTCTCACACGAATGTCGAATTTTCATCGTGACGATACATTGCTCTGTTCAAATATAATGAAAAGAAATTATGAGAAGAATCGATTCCCATCTCCCTCTTTCTTTATCTATTATAATATAGCAGAACTGGCACCGTTTTCGGGGGGGGGGGCACTTTCTTTTTATGCTTACAGGCATTTTATTGAATCTAAAGTGTACTTAGGTCTAAAGTGTATCCCTCTGCACGACCTAGATGGGGGTTTAGTACACTTTTTAAGGGGGGAGGTGTGCTAGAATGCTTATGTGCTAGAATGTCTATAGCCATCTACTCAAAAACGTTGGTATTCAAAAAATTTCAGAAGTTATAAATAGTCTTACCTATATTTGTACACAGTAGTATGTACATTACTATACTATCTGCAGCTGTATGTATTAGTACAATACTATAATGTATGTAACATACTCTGCTACAGATGATAATCTCGTTTTCGGGCTGTCGAATACGATGTCCAGATGAGTCGGGACGACTTCTATGGAGAGTTTCATGTTCGGACGATAAAATATGATGTCCAGGTGTCTGTAGACAAATTCTATGGGAGGTTTCGAGTTCGAACGGTAGAAAATGATGCTCAGATGTCTGAAGACTACTTCTACGAGGAGTTTTGTGTTCGGGTGGTGGTATACCGTGTTCAGGTGTCTGGGGACAACTTCTACAGGGAGTTTCGTATTTGGACAGTGCAATACGATGTCCAAGTATATCGGGAGGACCTCTGCCGGGAGTTTCGTGTTTGGACGATAGAACACAATATTCAGGTGGTTCACTGAAAATCAGATATTATATGTCTAAATGTTTGATATAAAAAAAAGATTTATAGTATATTAAAATATTTTTCAATAATATATAAATATGTTTTTAATCTCATTATGATCATGTGTTTTTTTGTAAAAATAGCATGTATGCTTCTAGTAATAGTACGTCGAGAATTCTTTCCTTAATCTTATAAGAAAAAATATATTTTTTACGGTAGAAAACAAATGATATTTCAGAATATAAATATATTAATTATAACTATATAAAAATTTCTGAAATCTCTATGGAAATATTACTTTCTACGATATTATAAAGTAAGGCACATATGATGTATTCGAATTCCTTATCATTTGGAACTTCTCTTTAATGTAATACATGTATCAATATCATCAATATATTGTATTTATTTATATAGATTAAATGTTTTCCTAATTAGACTTCTCGGTCAATTACACATAAATGTACAATGTTTAAAAAACAACTTATGGTTTTATTATTTTTAAATATTTCTACTTCAAAGGAAAGAAAGTATTGAAATCAATTTTTACATAGTCGAGTATATGTAAATATGTATAAGTACCAATTCATATAAGTTTCAAAATTCAGGTTGGCCTAATAGTTTATGTCAAATGTTTATTTTATTAATTAAATAACAGAAAAAAGTAAATATATATAGATTTCCTAAGAAGAAAAGGATATTTCAGGATTCTATTCATTTATTTCTAATATAAACAAAAGAAAGTATTGAAATCAATTTTTACATAGTTAATATATGTAAATATGCATGAGTACTTATTCGTGTAAGTTCGGAAATTATTATTTATTATTATTCAATAAAAACTTGCTTATTAATTTAAAAATTATTTTGACATGTACTTCCGGGCCAGTCTTTGAAAAGCTTATGGTATTGTGGGCACTGTGTACGAGGACAACCTCACGACGACCACACGCATGCGCTTTAGTGCATAACTATGTACGTAATATAGCGAGCGGTGGCGCCTCCGACTAGATGGAGGGCGCCGCGAGAGGCACGGCGTGGGCAGCGGCCGCACGCCGCGCCCTTCCTGTTCCGTCCTAGGTAGAGCTGAGACCCGAGTGCTCACTCTCACTAACAGATAAGTATCTTATATCGTGTGAATAAACCTCATTGTTAAATATTACACGTTGTGTTTCTTTCTATCATCCCTCCAACGACCGACGCGTAGACGGTCGTGCAGTGATCATACTGCACAAATCCTACAGTATAGAAAAGCTTAAGGTATGAAAAACTTCTATTTTTTATTGTGAATTCTATGTACTTGTTGAGCACCTAATTCGAGTTTTCCCACTTGTAGAATAAAATAATGAACTAAATAAAATTTGTTTTATCGCTCTACATGCCACATACTTTGAGAAAAAGTAAATTGCTTTCACAATGTAACCATAAATCCGATAAATAACTATAGTTGTCGGCAAAACAGACAGAAATATAGTTGCTGCGTTTTGAAAGAGATGGAGCAGCAAACCACGCTCAGTATCGTACGAATTCAATCAAGTAAAGGGGGCCTTGTGCTTTAAATTTTTACTATTATTTTATCTATTTTATGTATATACAGGATTAAAAACTATTATGAATAAATATATGTATGTATACTCATTTACTTTATATGTTTTAGTATAAGTTTTAGAAAAAAAGCTATATTATTCTACATTTTCAGACGATCGTATATGCATACTACATCTATTAGCGCTCGATGTTTTGGACGAAAGTGCGTTCGTTATCTTGGTTTCTTATTACAGGATCGAATTTCATTGCCTTGCCCTGTTGCGAGTAGTTGCCCGTAAAATATAGCTGAAAGATCAAGCATACATTACCAGTACGGGCATACGGCATTTTTGTCATTTTTAGTAAATTTTCTGATAATAAATATTAATGTTCATAGAGTAACTGTTTTAACTGATACATATTACTAATGCACACATACACATACGCGCGTGCATATTCTTTTTAATTGTCTCCTTCGAACGAATATCTATTTAGAATACATGATTTTAATAGAAATAACGATTCTAGGCTCAATATTAAAACAAATATTCAGAATAAACCACTGCAGTATGAATTGTCAAAATTAATTCAACATATTGTATGCTTTCAAACTATCAAAATAATTCCTCCTGTAGCTATACTCAAATTCTGTCAGTTTTGAGTGGTGCACTTTTCTTTGGTGTACTTCTTTTCGATAATATTTTCCGTTGGTAGCCACTTTTATTCAAATTTTATCTAATATATAATTCATTTTTTTTTTAAAAATTGTTCATTTATTAATTTATTTTATTGAAAAAATTTAACTAAGTCGTAATATACCTATAACATTAATTATACCTATACAATTATTTATATTCCGATATACCATCTTATAATATTTCTTTATCAGCAGGAAAAATTTATAATTATTTCAAAATTTATTGTGTTGTTATCATAACTTTTTGATATACAGTTATCTTTTCTGTTATTTATAAACAATAGCGTTATTGAAATGAATGTAATTAAAAGTAGCTAGTGCTTTCTACTGTCTAATATATTATATTATAATCTGAGCGAGGTTTCGTTATTTAGTTTGAACTACCTTGTTGGAATAGTAATAAATTTCTCTGATAAAGAATTACATTACATACATGTAAATTTAGTTAGCCAATTTTTATATTAAAATGACTTCCAAAAACTTTTTAATAAAAAATATATTTTGAATAAATCGATAAAGTATTCTAAGTAAAGCTAATTCCATGAAGAATAAAAATAATATAATTTTATTACCCTTTATACTAATTATATAAGATAATTTAAAAAAATGATTGATCATTCGTCTTTTTAATAAATTCAACAAATTTATTAAATTAAATTCAAACCATAACGCTTTTAGCTATTTATCTAATGTTAAATATAAATTATTTCATAAAAAATGTAATTACTCCGCACATCAGTTAAACATCTCCGAAACTTAAATATCGCTTAGAAATAGTGATTACAAATATAAACGGAACAAATCTACTCATTATGATAATAATTATAATAATAATGAAAATAATAGAAGCAAAAAGACACACATACACACATACAGACTGCAATTAGGCGAGTTTCATGTGCCTTAGCATGGTAATAAGTTTAAATGCATCTTCTCACGAATTTTATAAAGATTTCATATAAATTCCTAATATATTAGCCCAAAAATATTCTATAGTTAAATTAAATATCAGTCCATTGATATAGTCAGATGTCCTACTAATTGTGACAAAGGGAAACATAATAATATATATTCATAGCATATTCTTTTCTGCAAACTTACTATTTTACTGAATTTAGAATAATATTTTATATAAAGACAAAAAAACATACAAAAAATCTATATAATTATATTGTTAATCTTTTCATAGATCAAGCATAAATATTCATATACCACAATAATATTTACACAAAATTTTGTTGTAAAATCTTCCAATACAAAGTAGCACAAAATAAATTATACAACGCAATAACTTCTTAAAACAATGTATCATTGAAACAAATGGCTAAGTGCATTTTACGTGCATCCTTAGGAATAACAGCATAGTATACTTTACAAAAATATATGTAAAACTCTAAAAAATAATAATAAATATATATTTTTAATTGAAATATAGATTAATAAAGTAAGGAGATCATTTACAAATAGCCGAATTTATTTCCACATCATTTTGTCCACGCGTGGGCTCATAAAAAGACATTTTTGACAGTATATGAGTAAATCACTGGGAAGTAACTTATTGTCAAAGATATGTTAAAATGTGCATTTGAAATTAATTAAAACGATGTATATTGTAAATATGTGAAAAAAATAACTAGCCTATGTAAGTTAAGGACTCTGTAACTACAGAATCAATCAATAAAATATTAAGAAATTTGTAAAAAATATTGGATAATATACAGATAAGATAATGATAATGAAAATATTGTAAAATCCATCGATTCTGTTATTCGTGAAATATAATAACAAAAGTGCTAAAGAAATTGTAAAAAGCATGGTGTTTAGTACAATGCAATAATATTTATAATTAAAGTTATAGATCTCATTGACATACATTTTTGATGTTTTTTTGTTGAAAATCCAATATGAGCGTTCCGAGCTTGTAATAAAAAAAGTCGCAGTCGATCCGTGAAGAATAGGTATACGTCCATGCTGAGATGTTACAGTGTAACTCGAGGTACAATCACTTTTTAAGTTTATATTTTGTAAAAAAGCGACTTTTATCGGAAACACAAATACAATATTGAAAATTTTTTTTTTTGAGATAGACAAATTTTCTTTAAAATACTTTTTGCAAAGCTCAACATTGTTTAATATAGAAGATATTTGATATTATTAATTTCTTTAAAACGACTCTTTAATTTATAGTACTTACATATTCATATTATGTTACAGTTCATTTGGCGTCGAAGAATTTATGCTTTGAAAATTACATAAACTCGCATCGAACTCAAATAATAGATTTAAAACATTTTATAAAAAATTATTCGAATGAAAAATACATCTCCTAACCCGACAAGAATGAACTACGCGACATATCCATGGTGTTACAATTTCCCGAATGCGTGCCCTTTATAAGCAGCCATAACAATGTAGCTGTTATTACCTTTGGTATCCAAATATTTTGATATGGTAGAACCCTTGTTAGAATTACGATGAATGAAAAATGTTTCAAACCGTAGAAAATGGATAAAAATATAAAAATTTTTTTTTGCTAGGAAATGCTAAGAAAGTACGATTATTTTTCATTCTAAATATTAACCTAATGTCTAAAATATAGTTAGTAATTACATTTAGTAGCTGTACTTAAGAAGCTTCTAATGGATTTTTATTGGAAGCTATTATATATATATATATATATAATAATAATAATAATAATAATAATAATAATAATAATAATAATAATAATAATAATTTTTTTTTTTTTTTGGGAGGAGGAGAAAAATCCTTTATGGATCCCGGAGACCGATCCCCGGGTATGTAGGACTCACCTGCGAAGGGCATACCCACTAAAAAACTACCTCCTCAGTGCATTCCCTTCGACTGCTTCCCACAGCTCTGAAAAGAGCTACGAGTCGGGGTCGATAAGCGTGCACCGAGGAGACCTCCTCACGATGGCGTAAGTGCAGCCCAGGAACCGTCTATGAGGACATTACTTCTGGGCTGCGCCATCCTATTCGCCCTTGCGGCCTTACACGCCTTCTTCAATTCTTCTTTTGTGGTCGAGAATGGCTTTGCAGAAATTGTAAATCCTGGACCACTTCTCATGGCTCTCTAGCATCAGCAGAACGATATTATCAGGCCCACATGGTCCTATGTCTCTCCAGAGGCACTCCCTTTCAAGGCGAAACACCTCGCACTGAAAGAATGTGTGAAGTGCATCGTCTCGGGGAGCGCAACAGTGGGCACAGCTCGGATCCGGTACTTTCCCCATCTTGTGGAGATAGGATCGAAACCGACCGTGCCCCGATAAGAGCTGTGTGAGGTGGTAATTAACCTCTCCGTGCGACCTCTGGAGCCATGGCTTTAACTGATTGATCAGACGAGCCGTCCATCGGCCACGGGGATCCCTCTCCCAGCGCTTCTGCCATTCGGTTATCGTGACAGCTCTGGCCCGTGCAGCTGCCTCTATTCTGCCGAGAATATTCTTATTTTGGTCGACAAATTTCTTTTCTTGTGTCTGGAGATCAATGGGGGTAACACATACGATTACCAGCACCACCGACTCGGAGACCGTACGGTAGGAGCTCACGATGCGTAATGCCCCTCTACGCTGCACTGCCGCCATTCTTTTTCTATATTTTTGGGCCATCAGTGCATCGGCCCATACCTCCGCGCCGTATAGCATGATGGATTCAGCTGTCTTTATGAGCAGACGCCGCTTGCAGGGTGCTGGACCACCAACATTGGCCATCAACCTGCTAAGTTGTGCTGTCACTCGGGCAGCTCTATCCGCCACTTTTTTTATTTGGTCCCAGAAGGTCAGCTTGGAATGAAGCGTCACCCCCAGGTACCTTACAGCTGCTTTGGTACTCACCGTCGTGTCTCCAACCTGCATAAGGCGTATCTTTGGGATACGTTTCTTAGTTAGGAGCACGATCTCCGTTTTCGCCGCCGCCAGTTCTAACCCATTGTTCTCCATCCATCTCTGCACTCGACGCATCACCTGGTTTAGTCGCATCTGTGCAGCGTCATAATCTCTAGCGATGATAACGGCTGCCACATCATCTGCGTATCCAACCAGAAAGGTGTCCTCAGGCATCTGCATCCGGAGTATTCCGTCATATGAAACGTTCCACATGTCGGCTGCGAGTACAGACCCCTGAGCCATCCCGGAACTATGTTTTTTCCTTCTCCGACCGTCCGTTGTCTCGTAAACCAAGTATCGATCCTTAAGGTAGTCATCCAATATACGAAGTATATAAGGTGGCATCCGAAAGTCTCGCTCCATGGCCCTCAAGACATTTGCCCATCCAACAGAGTTGAAGGCATTCCGAACGTCAAGGGTAGCCAGGAGGCAAACAGGTCGAGAGTAGTGATTACCTCTCTCTGTGCGCCTCGCCGCATCAACAACCTCGAGGATTGCGTCCACCGTCGCCCTGCCTCCCCGGAATCCGTACTGTCTGTCAGCCAAGCCGCCGGCAGCAGCAACAGCTCCCAGGAGTCGTGACTTCAGTAGACGCTCCATCAGCTTTCCAGCTGTATCTAACATACATAGAGGTCGATACGACGAGGGCGCCTCCGGCGGACCCTTGCCCTTGTCGATAAGCACAAGTTTCGCCACCTTCCAGCTAGAATAGAATAAACCAGCTGTCAAGCACGAATTGTACATCGACAGAAGGAGTTCTGGATGCTCCTCAACTACTATTTTCAGCACCTCTCCTGGAATTCCGTCGAGTCCTGGAGCCCTCTTATTCCGCATGGTTCTCACGGCTCTACCGAGCTCCTCTTTGCTGAAAAGAGGTACATCCAGTTCTCGTTTCGGTGGAGCTGGATCAGACCTATCAGGTATCTACGATGTTTCGCATTGTGCCGGAGTCCAAGGTGCCCATGTTTCCATGAGCTCCCAGTTTTCCAGCAACTACCCTGTATCCCAATCCCCATGGATCCCCATCTATGTCTTCACACAGCGCCTTCCAGCATCGGCGTTTGCTGGCTTCGATCGCTCGTCGAAGGGCTTTCTTAGATAGCTTGTATTCAGCCCTCATCATAGTGATCTCATCTCCGTGTTTACGAGCTCTCTGTGACATTCTTCGTAGATGTAAACACCTACGCCTCATGTCAGCTATCTCAGCCGTCCACCAGTAAACAGGACGTCTTTTTCCACCAACCACTTTGCACGGCATCGACTCTTCGCAAGCCCGGCGTAGAATGCGCATTGTGGCGCTAGTCAACTCCCTGGCGTGCTGAATTGTCGATGAGCCATTTGGAATCCTAACAAGGCTTTGCTGACCGCGTTCAATTGCCTGTGAGAATTTCTCTCTATTTATCCCTGCAACGTTCCATCTAGGGGGCCCTCGCAAATTGTGTCCAGTGAAACCTGGCATTCTATCGCATACGCGGAATGTGATGTACTGGTGATCGCTGGCTGTGTAGTCCTCGATCACCTGCCAGTCCTGGATTCGAGAGGCCAGATGTTCTGTCGCAAAGGTCACATCAGGTATAGTTTCGGCATAGCCCGGTCTCCTGAAGGTCGAAGTATTGCCAGTATTTAGAACTATTAGACCAAGTCTGGACGCTAGTTCCATGACTCTTCGACCTCTGGAGTCGGGCTCCACCATGCCCCATTCTAGAGCCCTTGCATTAAAGTCACCTGCCATTACCAGCTCACCTTTCATTTCTCTGACGGTGTCTTCCAGGTCATCTAATATGACCTGGTAGTCACCTATGGCTTGGTTTGGTGTAAGATAGCTACTCACATACGTGATGTGATTGCATGTTACCCAAACATAGCCATTTCCAGATCCATGATCCTCTACTTTTGTTTTTCGTGGGTCAGGAATCCAAATGGCTGCCGTTCCATAGTTATCGGTGAACCAACTTACTCCTTCTCTGTTCCGATACTGTTTGCTGATAATTAATATATCAGCATCAGTATCGTGGCAAAGCCGAAGAAGGAGGTGATCAGCTGTCCTGCTGCGATTAATATTCCCTTGCAGAATTACGACCATTTAGCCTTTTTTGAGAGAGCCTCGCGAAAAGTCGGACAGGCGCCGGAACCGGCAACGTGCCAGCGTCCCTCCGATTTCGCTTCACCTTTACAGAGAAAGCGTTCGGGTTCTGCGGTGCAAGACGCAACCTTGTGTTCTCTCTGTCCGCAACGATAACAACAGGCGCTACGATCAGGGCCTTTACAGCTGTGGCTCCGGTGGCCATATCCTAGGCACCTGTAGCACCTCGTCATTATTTCGCGGCGGCGTACACGACAATTCACCAGGCCCACTCGCAAAAACCCGATCTTCAGCAGACGCACGGCAGCAACCTCTTCCAACACTACGATAGCAGCACGCTGTTCTGCAGTGTTGGTTTTGGTCACTCTAACCTGCAACTCGCCACAATAATCTGGCCACAATAATAATTGCTTTTGAGGGCCTCACACACCTCATCCTCCGTCACGCAGCAGTCCAGGTCTCTAACCTCTAGACTTCCTCTAGGGGTCAGCTCCCTGACACAGCCACTCTGGCCAGTTGCTTCCCTAAGCACTTCAGCGAGTGCCTTCCGACCTTCGGGTTTGGTATGTCTGAGTTCAATCAGCACCTCACCCGATTTGGTTTTCCGGACGGTCCTCATATCCGCGCCCAAGTCCTCCGGTTTGACCTCATTACCTCAGCGTAGGATTTCCCCTGCGCTGGTTTGATGGCGATCGCATCGAGCTTTGGCCTTTTTTTTTTAATTTCTGTGCTTATTGCTTTCTTTTTTGGATGCTGAGGTTGGTCCTCAGTATTCTGCACACTTTGCTTCTTCTTACTGTTCTTTTTTTTTGTTTTTACTACTTGCCACCCTACTTTTTTGTCCTCCTGTTCTCCCCTTTTTTTTTCTCCTTAGTAAGGGAGATATCCGGGGGACTTGATGCCGGTCTCTTCGGGGTTATCTCTTCTCTCTTCTGTCTAGTTGTTGGCAGGAGGCTCCCCGGTACCTTCTTCCCTTGTATTTTGTGCTGAAGAGCATCTACGAGCTCTTCAGCTTTTGGAAGGCCATCCTTGATATCTTTTTTAATGTTTGGTTGGCTCTTCATTGCTTTGATCATGTCCTTGAGCAGCCGAGAAAGTTGGAGAATAATCTCCAGTTCACTCATCCGCTCAACAGACTTAATCCCGGCCTCAGCCGGCTGTCCCTCCCCCACTCCAAGGTAACTCTTTTGTTGCTTTTGGCAATCCATGGGTCAATTTTTTTTTTATTTCATTCCTGCAGATGGTCGGCCTCCTGGACCCTTCAACGTTGAGCTCGATAAGGCAGCCCCCCAACACATGCCTGTAAGGGCTGACTCATCTCGGACCATTGTGCAGGAGTATAGCGCGCTCTGGTGCACTATTCCACCTCCGCCCTCTCGAGCTTCGCACCCCAACAACAAGGTGTTTCACTCTCTGGAGAAACATCGGAGGAAATCACACACCGAACGCGCTCACCAAGGCCGTTTGACTAGATCTGGCTAGGATCTAGCCTCCCGTCTTGCCGTCAGCGGGAGCCAAAGATGTTTCGGGTCACCCAGCACGCAACCGGGCGTAAGCCTCGACACCCAGGATCTCCTTTTGGCAGCTCACGGGTCGCACCGCACGGCAAACACGGCGGTCTGTCATTTGTTCAAGAGTACCTCATTCTAACCTTCATTCATGTAGATTCATACATTTGCCCTCAAATATTCTAGTGAAACTCCAATGTTTGAAGTTCACTCATGCATCTATAATTACTCTGCTAGGATCCCTTTTACAGAAACGTTCGCTTACGCTCCGCATGTGTTTTCACTCCTCAAGACCTTACCCGTTTATAGAGTCTCTGAGCGAGTGTGCCTTCCTTAATCTCTGTATTACTGACGAAGGTCTGTTTATAGGACCTGCAGCTTCGATCATGGTCGGCATGGAAGTCCCTATTCAGTTGCCCTTTCGGGTCTTCCAGCACATCATTGCTCCGTGCGTTAACTCATTTACTCTGGGATATACTCCGGGGATATCCGCTCACTCATAAAATGGCAGCTATCATACTATCTTTTCGCCCTTCCATTCATTGGTAGGAGGAGGTACTCTTTTAAGCCCATCACCCGATCGGCTGAGAGATGGTGAAATAGCCGATCTTCGTCAAGGTACAGACAACGGATGGGAATAATAATAATAATAATAATAATAATAATAATAATAATAATAATAATAATAATGTATGTGGGGCCTTGAGTACAGCTACCACACGCATCCCCGGGGTTGCGGATAGGGAAACGACCACTCGCGGTCAGTCACGAAATAAGCACTTCTAAGACTTACGAATAAGTGGCCGTGGACAAGAACTTCGAGCGGAAATAGTGGTATTCGCCCGTCTACACACCCACTCATCATTCACACACCTACATATCTGTAAGATAGCCGTACTCGGACTGTGGAGTATATCGGGAACTCTATAATCGAGTTTCCCACGAATGGTGGAGATGGAGACCCTATAAACGGGTAACTTCCAGGCGGGTTATGAATGAATGAGAGGCCCTATAAACGGGCATCTCTCACGTATGAATGTGACCAGTTTGAGCGACGGTAAGGTCTTGCGGATGCAGTGATTACTTGTTGATTGGTGGGATTAGCTGCGAGGGAATTACTTTATGCTTATGTGCGTTCCCCTTCTGGAGGGTACAGTTGTAAAACCAGATGGCACTCCTGGGCCGCCACAAGTAGGGGGTCCGAACCCAGTCTAGCCAACATGAGAGGCTACCCCACACAGTGGTAAGACGTCGGCAGACGTCAAATCTCGCTTCTCGTAGTAGTGCCGTAAGGCGTACGGATGGGACCCTGCTGCGAGTCGTGGGGGAGGAACAACCGAGGCCACCGGAATATGGGAGGGCTTCAGTATTGGGGAGATTCAGGACGCTGAACCGTCATCTTCAACAAGTGATCCTGCTGACCATCACAAATATAAAACATTTAACACAAATTAATAATATAATCATGAAAGGTAATAAAAAAATTATAGCAGGCTCTCGAGTGCCGCCTGCAAGCGACTCAGTAGAGTCAATGGAGCTTCCCGGCTCTCCTATCACACCAGTAGGCAACATGGCTGGTGTGACAGAAAATGTTACAGGTAGCAGTATGAATGAAAGTGCGAATGTTTATAAATCGCCGGCAACTTGGAAAGCTGCTGAGTGTAAATTGCAGGAGCAATTTTACACAATAAGCAGAGTCCTAAGTAAAATGATGGAAAGGACTTGCATACAAAAAAATGTAAGTCAAATAATAAAAAACGGTTTGAGTGAGATCAATGAAGCAGTGGAAATCGGACAGTATGAACTGAAGCGAATGAGACTGCTCCGACAAAAACAGAAAGATAAAGGACAGAGTGAATGTGAGGAGGCAACTCCTCAGAAACGGAAAAGAGACCGTCAGACCCCTACTCCGGAGCAGGCGGCCGAACAGCAGCGGATGATCGAGACCGAAAGGTGGGCGAAGGTGGTCTCAAAACATAAAAAACTGAAAAAGACCGAGACGGACAACAAACAGACAAAAGAGCAGACAAAAGCGAGACTCCAAGGTCGCGGATCTGATCGCCGTAACCTCAAAGGCAGGGGAGGAGCGATCATGATCAAGCCGGCTGAGGGACAGACGTACGTAGACGTGGTACGAACAATACGGCAAAAGGTGGACCCTGATAAGTGTAATACTCAAGTCAGAACAAATAAGAAAGATAAAAGACGGCGCGGTACTTTTACAGCTCTCCAGACAGAACAACGAGACGGACTTCCGACAGGTTCTTCAAGACGCTGTCGGAGAGACTGGACGCGTAAAAGATTTGACCTCCAGGATGATACTGGAATTCCTAGACTTGGACTGTGTCACGACCGACGAGGACATCGCGAACGCGTTAAATCGGGAAACGGGACGGACTGCAGACCGTCGGTCCCATGTTTTCGACGTTAACAGTCGAGGACAGAGAATGGCGGTCTGCGATTTTGACGTAAAAGAGGCTACCGACCTCTTAAGGAAAGGGCGTATTAAAATCGGGTGGGTTATATCAAGAATACGAGCAAGGATACGCGTCTCGCGATGCTATAGATGCCTCGGGTTCGGTCATGTACGGAAAGACTGTAAAGGACTGGACAGACGAAGCTGCTGCTGGCGATGCGGCCTCGAGGGTCATTCCCACAAGGACTGCAAGAGTCGTGGGGAGTGTTTCCTATGCACTGAGGATAATATCCGAGACAGGGGACACTTACCCGGCTCGTCGTCGTGTGCCGCGTTCAGGATAGCACTAACAGAACAGAAGACAAAGACAGTCACACAATGACCACGACGATACTCCAATGCAATATGAACAGAATTAGCGTGGCAGACGCACTGCTCCCGCAGATTCCGGCGGAACTGAACATCGACGTGCTGATTATCAGTGAGCAATACAAAGACAGACGATTACCGACTTCGCTCACAAGCAGCTCGGGCAAGTCCGCAGTTTGGTTACGTGGAAAGGGTGCGTCGAATATCGTACGCAGCGGGACTGAGGAGGACTGTGTCTGGGTGGCGGTCGCTGACATAACCTATGTCAGTGTTTACCTGAGCCCAAACAGCAGTGCCTCCGAGTACGCGGCTAAACTTGGAAAAATCGAGGGCGCGGGAAATCCCTGGTAACGTGATCGTGGCAGGCGACTTTAACGCGCGGGCGATCGAGTGGGGAATGCCCTTGACCAACAGACGGGGAAGACTGCTGCTGGAGATGGCCGCAAGGCTGGACCGACGTACAGACGACCGGGGTATGGTAACTCATACCAGACGTGACTCTGACCTCGGACAGAATTCGAACTAGGATAAGGGCGTGGCGGGTGATCCAGGACTATACGGCCAGTGATCACCAGTACATTGCCTTCAAACTGACAGACGCGACGAGACAGACAAGGAGACGGGGCACAAGATCTACGGGGTGGAACCCCAAACGCCTAGACATAGACGAACTCGAAAGGTATCTGCAAAATGCAGAACCTCCCTTACGAGAGGTGCCTCAAGAGTTGACGAACCGGGCAGTGTAGAGGCGTTAGCGGCGGCAACGATTGGCTTTCTCCAGCGCCTATGCGATGCCACCATGCCCAAGAAACGGAAAGTACGAAACAGACGACAAACATACTGGTGGACAGCCGAGATCGCGGATCTCAGAAGCAATTGTTTGAAGCTAAGACGGAAAGCTCAACGAGCCCGAAGTTGAGGCGTAGTGGGACTATACTCTACAGAGTATAGTCGCGCCAGACAGCGACTGAGATACGCGATCAATGACAGTAAGAAACGGTGTTGGACAAAACTAATCGACGAGGTAGACTCGGATCCCTGGGGCAACGGTTATAAAATTGTAACATGCGCCCTGGGAGGTCGGGGTCCGCCGGAACTATGAGACGCGAAAGTGATGGAGCGGATAGTTGAGAAACTTTTCCCAACCCATCCCAACAGAACGGACGCGACAAACGAAATGACAGATATAGAGATCCCTCTCTTCACACTGGAAGAGCTCCGCAGAGCTTCGAATGCGTTGAAGCCTAACAAGGCCCCGGGTCGCGTTGGCATACCTAGTGAGGTGTTACGGGTGGTCGCTTCGTGCCGCCCGGACATCCTTTTGGGTTTGTACAACGTGTGTCTGGTGGAGGGAGTTTTTAGCAGGCTCTGGAAGGAGGCTCGATTGGTTCTCATCCGTAAGTCTAAGGGGAACCCCGATTTGCCTTCTTCGTACAGGCCTCTCTGCCTACTAAATATGGCAGGGAAGCTGTTGGCGCTACTGCTGAGACCAAGACTGTCACAGGCAATTAAAAACGCCGGAGACCTATCCGAACAACAACACGGATTTAGAAAAGGACGGTCGACAATCGGAGCTATAGGTGACGTGACGAACATCTTTCACGCGGCGAACAGGGGCTGTCATGCAACCAGACCACTGGTTCTGTTGGTGACCCTGGACGTTCGTAACGCCTTTAACTCTGCAAAATGGACAGAGATACTGGGCGCGTTGGAGTTGACTTTCAAAGTTGACTCCTACCTCCTTCGTATCATACGGGACTACTTACGAGGCCGAGGACTGACGTATGATACTTTGGACGGAAAGAAATGGAAACGCGTGACAGCGGGGGTGGCGCAGGGTTCCATTTTAGGCCCCGACTTCTGGAACGTACAATACGACGGTTTGCTTGGACTAGACATGCCCTCCGACGCGCGTCTCATTGCCTATGCCGACGATGTGGCAGCCGTGATAGTCGCACGCGACTATCACTTGATACAGTTAAAGCTGAATCAGGTCATGAGACGCGTGAACGAATGGATGACAGATCACGGACTGTAGCTCGCGCTGCAAAAGACTGAGTTGTTGCTGCTGACTCGCAGACGTATACAGACGGTGGTTCCATGAAGTTAGGGACGGAAAGACTGGAAACCAGGAGTGAAGTCAAGTACCTTGGCGTTAGCTTGGATGCGAAGCTGAGCTTCTGACGCCACCTACGAAACGCGGCGACAAAGGCAGCAGAAAAGGCCAAGGCTCTAAGTAGACTGATGGCCAATACGAACGGACCGAAACAGAACGTTCGCAGACTGCAGATGAACGTTACCCACTCGATTTTGCTTTACGGGGCGGAAGTTTGGGCCGACGCGATGAATATCAGGAAACGCGCGAACGCCATGAAAAGCGTACAAAGGGTGGGCGCGTTAAGAATCGCGTGCGCGTATTGCACCGTGTCTGAGAGCGCCGTTTTCGTGATTGCTGGGGTCATTCCCATCGATCTGCTCGCGGCCGAACAGAAGCGAATTTACGAGCGGAGCCCAAACGTTGGATGGGAAGACGCTGTGACTGAAGAACGGACGAAGACCATCGAGACATGGCAGAGACGGTGGACGACGGACGAAAGAGGATGGTGGACGAAAAGACTAATACCCGAAATCGGTCCGTGGAAAAAAAGGAAATACGGAGAGGTGAACTTCTACCTTACCCAATTTCTGTCCGGACACGGATACTTCCGTAAGTACCTCTGCAAGATGAAGAGGGTCGCCTCTTCAGAATGCAAGTACTGCGGATGGGCTTGGGACGATGCGGAGCACACATTTTTTGTGTGCGAACATTGGACTGAGCCACGATTAGAGTTACAGACGAGGACAGGAGTGATCACGCCAGAAAACGTGACGAAAATTATGATGACGGACGCGGACAGCTGACGGCTGATCGCAAAATACGTTATGAATGTGCTTCAGAACAAAAGAGCAGATGGATGTCTGGACGATTGAAAGTCTATGAAGAGTGAATGTAATATCGAGTATGCATGAGAATCTGGAATGAAAGATATGAAAGTGAAATGACCACGCAAGGACTGCCGCCCAGGCTGAAATAATGTGTATAACAGTTCCGGGCTGGTGGCGGTGCAACACGGAGATATGTGTTTAGTGCGTAGTGACATGGGTTTTCTGTCGAGTCGCACATACTCTGGTGGTCGTTTTTCAGGACCATTCTTGCTAAACGATCATCGGAGATGCATAAACAGCATTCACAGACTCCGTAAAAAAAAAAAAAAAAAATAATAATAATAATAATGTAAATAATAATAATGTTAAAAATTTTTTTTCTTATCTATCACTTAGTATCGGACAATACAATTTCCATAAAAAATGCGCAATAAATAATATATGTGTAATAGTAGAAGTAGAAAAATTTGACAAACATTAGTAAAATCTACAATATTTATTTCATATGTTCTGTTGAAAACAAAATATACGATCCTTCATGTTTAGTTATTAAATTCTACGTGCAACAAGTTTTCTGTGTGGTATTTCTAACGACTGAGTATATATCTGTATTATTATTTTAAATTTTTTTTTTAAATTTTAAATTAAATCTTATTAAATTGAGTAAATAATTTTTTATCGGAATTATTTTTCTTTTTTAAAACTTTAATTTAATACTACTGCCATATCATCTTGATTCAATATTCTACGATTTAATTTAATTTAATTTAATATTAATATTAATTTAATAATGTTTATTAATGGAATGCATTATGTTTTCAATAATTGTAATAAATAAAATATTCTCTAAAATATCAAAACTTGATATTTATATTATTTCATTATTTTTAATACTTCTAAAGATATTTTGCTGATAATAATTGTTATTTCTTTGCTAATTTTTGTACAAACATCGTTTCACACCTATAAATCGAAAGCCATTTACAATGCCGAATAAATGCAATTCATATATTTATGCATTATAGATGAGGGGTTACTCCGATTGAGAGTCAAGTTCTCCAAAAGTTCTCTTTCGGCTCTCGCCGAGCTCTCTTGCTTCTCTTCTGTAATACAACGCCAAGTAAACAGTACATCAAAGTTCATCTATAAGATTGTTTGGACGATAAGAACGAGAGTCGAAGAGAACTGGAGAGAGCTAAAGAAAACCAGAGAACGCCCAATCACATTATATATTTTTAGGTAATTTTTAGATATTCGCAATATAATGTCTAATTGTTCTTTCTTGAGATAAATATTTTTTAATAAATTCTATTGCGCGCAGGTGAGGACCACGGGAAGTTCGATTAAAATTTACTTTTTCATAAAAATTTAATTTTTTTAATTTAAATTCTACATTATCTTAGAAAATAATCTTCACATTAAAAAATGAAAAGAGTAACTTTCGATTTAGAATTTCATTTTTCATAATCATTACATATTTCAGACACCAAAAAGTTATGTGCTTTTTGGCTCTCACAGAGCTTTCCCCGTCTCTTTTCTACTTTCAAAGTAGTTCTCTTCTTCCCTTTACAAATAAGGTGTACGTTCTTTATAGATGATAACAATGAAAATTATAATATAAATGAATAGATAAATATGAATAAATAAATACACCACATTGTCTTGTTTGAACCTATTATTATTATGCAAGTGGTAGAAAGTATTAATGACTATTGTTTATTGCTCAGTATATTGATGAAAAACTTATTCAAACAGCTATTTAACATTTTATGAAGAAACTCCAAAAATCTGTTTTTAAACCAAAAATATGACATTTTTATAGTGAAGCATAGATTGTAATTGAACTGTCCATTATAGAATAAAAAATGACTAGAAAATGGTTAATGAAATAGAAAATCAAAAAAGTTTTTTTTTCGCTTGTTATCATTTATAAACAACGTACTACTTATTTGTAAAGGGAATAAGAGAAACACTTTGAAAGTAGAAGAGAGGCGGGGAAAGCTCAGTGAGAGCCAAAAAGCACATAACTTTTTGGTGTCTCAATTGTATAATTATTATGAAAAATTAACTTCTAAATCGAAAGTTACTCTTTTCATTTTTTAATGCGAAGATTATTTTCCTAGATAATATAGAATTTAAACAAAAAAATTAAATTATTATGAAAAAGTAAAATTACCTAAAAATATATAATGAGATTGGACGTTCTCTGGTTTTCTTTAGCTCTCTCCAGTTCTTTTCGACTCTCGTTCTTATCGCCCACACAATGTTATAGATGAATTTTAATGTACAGTTTACTTGGCGTTGTATTACAGAAGAGAAGCAAGAGAGCTCGGCGAGAGCCGAAAAAGAACTTTTGGAGAGCTTGACTCTCAATCGGAGTAGCCCCACATCTATAATGCATAAATATATGAATTGCATTTATTCGACATTGTAAATGGCTTTCGATTTATAGGTGTGAAACGATGTTTGTACAAAAATTAGCAAAGAAATAACAATTATAATCATCAAAATATCTTTAGAAGTATTAAAAATAAGGAAATAATATAAATATCAAGTTTTGATATTGTAGAGGATATTTTATTTATTACAATTATTGAAAACTTAATGCATTCCATTAATAATTATTATTAAATTAATAATAATATTAAATTAAATTAAATCGTATAATATTGTATCAAGATGATATGGCAGTAATATTAAATTAAAATTTTATAAAAGAAAAATAATCCCGATAAAAAATTATTTATTCAATTTAATAAGATTTAATTTAAATAAATAAATTTATTCTCCTTTAATATATTTCTTTATACAAAAATGTGGATTTCTAATCAGTATTTTTAACACTCATTCCATTCGGTTTATATTAATTTTGATTGATTCTTGATTATAAAAACCCCAATTAATTTACATGACGATATGATTGGCAAATTCATTTTTTTTGAACCTCTATTAATTTTAAATAATATATATAGATATAATTGTACAATTTCATGATTCTTTTCTTTGAAGAATACGTTGAAAACTATTTTTTACCTAGTCGGTTCTCAAAGAGTCAATCCAAATGTTACGTTCTGATTTGAAGTCTAAAGCCTTAGCCACAAATGTACTATATATTGTTCGTGATATAGCTAAACTTCTTTCTGAATCATTGGTAACAATAATTGTTTCTATAAGCTTTAATGTTATGCCGTCTTTGAACTTTCTCTATCAATTCGTTTCGGGTATTACAATTTTATTTTTTGAACGAATATATAAAAAAATGAAGTTTGGAATAATTTTATTGATTATTATTATAAAAATAAATTTTTTAAAATAATAATACAGATATATACTCAGTCGTTCATTAGAAATGCCACACAAAAAACTTGTGGCACAAAGAATTTAAATGCGAAACATGAAGGATTCGTATCTTTTGTTTTCAACAGAATATATGAAATAAATATTGCAGATTTTACTAATGTTTGTAAAATTTTTCTACTTTTACTATTACACATACTTTATTTATTGCACGTTTATTTATGGAAATTTTATTTCCTGATCCGAAGTCATAAATAACAAAAATTATTTTTTTCACTGCGATAAGATTACTGGTTTATATTTAAATTTTATAAACTCTGAATATATATTCTAAATTCTAAATGTTCTTACCGAATTTTTTAGTAATTAATGAACTAATGTATAACATATATATATATATATATATATATATATATATATATATATATATATATATATATATATATTATAACCCCAAAATCGGGTTATTACTGACTATTGTGTGCATGTGTGTGTGGACTCTTCCACGCTGCTGGTTGTGCACTCCGCTGGAAAGGGGACGGGGATCGAGAAATGAACTACGCGAGTGGCTTTATCGGATTCTGACAATATTAACATTTATTTATACAAAAAGACTATTTATAACAATAAAGTAGTACATACGCAATGTACTGGTTGCGGGTTCCGCGACGCAACTTTAATTATTTATAAAACTACTCAATCGTACAGACTACTCAGGGACGGGGGAAACGGAACGGGACGCTTTCGATATAACACACGCGGGAACGATGGTACATTAGAAGATTACACACTATAGATTACATGCGATTCACACGCGAAATCATTTACTACCGCATAAAATTACAAGATGGAATAACGATAGAATTTACGTGGCTATGCGCGATATACACCTGACAATTGAGATTAAGCGGGCGTGGCGGTGGGCCAGGAGCCTAGCTATATGCACGCATGAATAATTTCAACAAGAAGTATAAGCCTACTTGCCGCCGACGACGATGATGCTGTCGCTGGCCGAAAGCTCGCTGATGCTCGCTGGGGCTCGCTGCCGTCGCCTGGTGTCAGGGCGACTGGGTGCGTGCTCTCTCTCTTCTCGCTGATGGCTCGCGCGGTTGCGCGTGGCTGCGGCTCGTAGCCGCTGATGGCGTCGCTGGCTCGCGACGGTACACCAACGGTAGCGCGTAGGCGCTCGTGCTCTCACTGTCCGGGGTTGCCGCGGGGACGTCGCTGCGTATCTTTTCCTCGTCTCCGACGTGCTCGCACGAAGTTTACGCCAAGGCAAACTTGTAACTCTTCACCGCGAAGGAAGCTACAATGGCGACCTGAACTATATGGTTCGAAACGAACGAAACACAAAACACGAGAACGGTAATTCAAGGCGGTACGAATCGAAGGTGCGTCGAAAAGTATGAACTCCGGGGACGAAAGAGAAAGTGCAAGTGAAGTTCATTCCGGCTCGCGCGTATCGTTTCGCGAACTCACACGAACACTCGCGGTTTCACACGAGCGATCTAACCTACCACCGCCGTTCGGGCGGGTACAATATATATATATATATATATATATATATATATTTATTAAAGCATCATTTTTAATTATCTTTACTATATTAGTAATATGTATTGCCTTGAATATTAATATTTGTTATCAGAAAAGTTATTATAAATGACAAAAATGCATTTCAATATTGCCATATGTATGTACTGGCAACTTATTATCGAACTTTGAGATTTTACTCGCAAGTACTCGCGACAGAGCAAGGCAATGATATATGATACTGAAATAAGAAGCTTTGATAAGGAACGTTCTTTCGTGTATAACATCGAGCGCTACATAGACGTAGTATATATATATATATATATATATATATATATATGTAAGAAAGGGGGCTATTCATACAATTTGCATTGTGGATACGTTCCTGAAATGTCGGTAGTGCAGACCATTGATTTTAGTTCTCTAATTTGACGCAAAATTTTTCTCTATGAGGCGCATCGATCGATTCTGACTTCCGGCAATCGTGAGGAGCACTCTTAATAAAGTAATTTTTGTGAAACTTATTCAAATGAAATTATTTATTTATTCTATTTTGGAATATTAATATTATTAAGTAATAATAATTTACCAAATATTTAGTGAATTCTTAATGAAGAATATCATTCAGTTTCATGTAAATAAACATACCTTTATTGTAATTTCATTCCCATACCAGGTGTACAGGAAAATTTGAAGCAGCATACACAATAAATACAGTAGTATTGCACAGAATTCGTTATTGAGTGATGAACATAATGCTAAATTATATGTACTTACACAGAGAACAATAATACTTGCAATAAATTGTGAGGATATTACAAAAATAAAAATATCGTTAAGTATATCTGTTAACCTGAAAATAAA
The DNA here is from genome assembly GCA_018907035.1 of Sycobia sp. Sy_11. Classification (NCBI taxonomy): domain Eukaryota; kingdom Metazoa; phylum Arthropoda; class Insecta; order Hymenoptera; family Epichrysomallidae; genus Sycobia; species Sycobia sp. Sy_11. The sequence continues at coordinate 3,965,315 of JACCIC010000027.1, read as the reverse complement.
ATATATAATTACAATAAGTCTATTAATTTACTTTTAAGAAATCAAAATTATGAGATATTTCAATATGTATAATATTATTAACACATTATCAAGGAGCGCGATCGCGCTCCGAAGTGAAGTAGAGAAGATATATGCATCTATATTGAAAAGTGATTGTGCTTTACGTACATTGCATTTCGGTTTTTAAAAATTAAAATATTTATAGTCAAATTTCATATGAATTCGTTAGTTTTATTTCTTAAGTTATATTTATACAAATACCCCCATAACAGAGCCAGCTCCCTATATAAAATCCTTGCCTATATAAAACACTTGCCATATAATTAATCATTAACAAAAAATGTAAAAATTTTATAACAATTTAGTAACAGTTGTATAATAATTTAGTAACAGTTTTATAACAATTTAATGATGTTTATTTATGCCATTAACATTAGATTTCACTTAATCTAATTATTTGCTGTGATGATAAATAAAATTGTCATGTGATTTTTCTTAATAAAACAATATTTCTATTGTATACAAATATTCATTTATAAATAAATGTTTTAATATTATATGATTGTGTTTGTAGTTTTCCTAAAAAAAAAGAAACTATTTACAAACTTAATATGCTGTAACTACATATTAGTCTCAGATCTTATAAATTGTGTTCAAACATTTTTTACAAAGCTTTTATCCTAATTTTAATATAGAAAATGATTTATAGAAACAAATAGACGCAAAAGAATTTTCTTTTCATTTTTTGTACCTGTATCAACTATATTTGCCTACGTCAAAATTAAATAAAAGATATCAAAAAAATTCGTTAATATCTGCTTTCTTAATGAAACTGACGGATACTTAAAACTTTAACAGTTTGGTCTCTGATGAGGAACCGTAGCGAGCTCGAAAAGTAGGACAACAGTAGCAGAAACTTCAAGCAAATAAAGATCGTGGGAACAGTCAGATTGTACTTTACTAATAAAAAAATTTTTTTAACTAATAAAAATTGTTATTTCAGGTTAGTCTACGGGAGTGATTTTAAACAAGGACAGTCTGACTGTCATTATAATTGTTAATTAATTATATAATGGTATCTATTAATATTAATATGAACATATATTTATATAATTATATAATATATTTCTTCAATTTAACTGGAATGTAAGACCATTAGAAATATTTATTAATTTTATATAAAAACCATCGTCACAGGCACAATCAAAGTATTTTAAATTAAATAGAAATAAGTTTCCACAAAAGAAATTTAGAAAATCTGTTCTCCAATATTGTAATTTGGATTGTATAATATATGTAAAATAAATGTTCAATGATAAATGTTATTCAATTCTTTGTTCCTTTTTCATGCATTAATACAAATTTCAATAAATTTCTTTGGAATCTACTATATAGGAAAAATTTTTCATTTTAGAAACACTCTCTTAAAGATAAAAAGTAACACTGAATATTAATATTTATACTTTATACAATTAACGCATTTTCCTTTTGTTTTATCGGTGCAGCAAGAATTTTCATTGCAATGTTCCTGATATCTTCAGTGTAGTAAAAGACATATTACAAATATCACACTTTAAAATAGGATAATCGTCTATTACGCACTCATTAAAATTCTATGTTTCATCAATAGCACTTATTACATGTTTTGCATTACATGTTTTGATATATCGTTAATATCGTCAATATGTAGAGGCCATAAGTACTTCAGAATAAAAGTCCATGTTATTTACCAAAAGAGGTGGTCGTTGATGCGAATTACTAAATACAATTCACATTTAAAATATTAGTAAAAGCTTATTTCATCAATATCGTACGTCCTCATGCACTTATCTAATGGATTGTCAATATTGACTAAATCTTTTCATTCGATACCCTGAATCTTAAAATATTTGAATAATAGACTTAGTAAATATCTTAGAATCGGTAAAATTTTTATTCCTATATTGGTTCAACCTTTTTGATGTCTGTATCAAATTTAAGCACCATATCTCCATTAGTGTATGTTTTTCAGCTGTTTCTTTACGACGCAAAAAGTTTGTCTGGCGATATTGTTTAGGGATTTATGGTGTGTTCCCCGAAGCGGATGTTTGTGTTTCGGAAAAAGGAAAAAGTCCCAGGCAGCCAAATCTGGACAATTCGGTGGCTGTGCGATGACTTCACTTCGTGTTGGGCCAAAAAATCTGACAGTCATAATGGAATGTGTCGGCGCATTATCGTGGTGGAAAAAACATGAAGTGTCTGCCCGCAAATCCGGTCGTTTACGATGAAGTGCTTCACGTAGATGCCTCAAAACGGCTAAATAGTACTCCTTATTGAGCGTTTGATCTTTTAGAACGAATTCATGGTGAACCACTCCATGGTAATCGAAACAAACGATGACCATCACCATAATTTTCGGTGGATGGGCGACATCAATCTAGCAAGTTTTCGACGACTTCTTTATCTTCATGCAATGCTTTGTGCCACTCAAATACTTGCGTTCGCGATAAAGTAGACTCCCTAAAATACTTCTGCAACATTTTCAATTATTCCATAGCCATAATTCCCTTGGAAATACAAAATTTGAAGCAAACTCGTGGATCAACTTTTTTCTCCATAGTCAATATCGCCAGACAAACTTTTTGCGTCATAAACAAACTGCTGACAAATACACACTAATGGAGATATGACGCTCAAATTTGACACGGTCATCATGACTCATGATGCCATCAAGAAAGGTTGTACCAATATAGGTATTAAAAAAATTTTACCGATCCGATTTGCTCATATGGTACATTGTATGAAAATATTATTGAATTCATATAATACAAGCGCTTTGGCAAGCACGCCCAATAAAATAATTTTTGTAGGTACGGCGGTGTATAGACTCTCGAGTCCACACTATCACAGTACCTACTTCCATGCTTGGTCGGGGCAAGGTAAGAGAGAGAGAGAGAGAGAGAGAGAGAGAGAGAGAGAGAGAGAGAGAGAGAGAGAGAGAGAGAGAGAGAGAGAGAGGGAGACTCACTACAACAATCATTCTCGAGTTCTGAAAAAGTTTTTTTTTTTCATCGAGAAAATAATCATGTAAAGCATTTCAGTTCATTTCAAGCGTCTATTTAATTGAATTTAGTTAAAAGTTGCTATTTCTTCAAATTAAAATATTATACTGATATCAACCACATTATGTACCTCGGATTATATCAGATAAATTTTCGAGCACGAATGTTACAGTTGATTAAAATAATTGTCTGTAAAAGATAATATTTATTAATTTATTAATATGATTTCATATTTAACTTATAATTTATTATAATTATTTAGTAATTTCTTTGATTTAATAATATAATATTTGATTTGATAAATATTTTTATCGGTCTTACAATGTTTATTATTAGTTTCTTCGGGGGCGATAATAAACGAAGACAGTTTGACTGTCATTATTTTAGTTTCATATATTATAGTATTAAGACTGTAAAACCGATACAAATATTTATGATATTAATTGATTTAGTTCGTACGATATTTTTTAAAATTCATAAGACACTAACTATCTAAAATGAATGTATATCAATTGATCGAATAAAAAATTAAAATTGAATAAATTCATTTCCTTAAATGTATGAGATGTAATTTAATATGCAGATTATTAAATTTTATTTCATATTTGATCAAAATAAAATATTGGATCTACAAGTAAGTTGTAGCGTTTTTTCTAGTTTTATTATGAAAACATGATTACAGATCGGTTATTCAAAGTATTGTTCATCGGAAGTTATAACTTTGTTCCATCTTTCTGGCAATTTATGAATTCCGAACTAAGTACTTTCGACTTTAAGAACGTATTATCGAGCCAATTTGTGTTTCCCTCTACTGAACTGAAGCGTATTTCTGTAAGAGGGTTATGCACTGATCGAAACAATTGGTAGTCAGATGATGCTAAGTCTGGATGGTAAGGCACGTGAGATAGAAATTCCCATCCACGATTCTCCAAATCGTTTTTCACCGAAGCCGTAACATGTGGCCAAATGCTATCGGAATGAAGAACGCCGGACTCATGCTTGATCTCATATTCTGGCCGTTTTTCCTGTCATCCATGATTCAAACAAATAAGCTGGCTTGTTATAATGATCATTTGTATACAAGTCCGTAGTATACGACACCCATTCGATTCCGCCATACGCAGGGTATTACCTTATTTATGTAAATAGTTCATTTCCGCGTTGATTGGCCGCATTCACCGGATTTTGTAAACGATTTTCTGCATTTACGGTTTGGATTCTAAATATATTTTTCATCACCAGTGACAATACGATGCAAAAATGATTTATTTTTATACCGTTGCAGCAACATTTTAGACATACGAAATCGATGTTCGACGTCTCTCGGATTGGTATGGAACCCAGTATCGAACTTTTTAAATGTATATCAATGCTTTTAGACGCAGGGAAATGGCTTCTTCCGTCATGCAACAACTTCTTCTTGAATCTGAGACAAATCCAAGGATGCAACAAGTACTTATTGAATTTCAGACGAATCGTCATCGAGCAAAGCGTTTTTCTTGTCTTCAAAACTTTTCAGATTTCTAGAGAAATCCTTGTCTTCAACTTCAAAATCATCACTTCTCAATCGTTCAAACTAATCGCAGTACGTTGTTCCATCAATAAAATCCACCCCATACAATCGATCGAGTAAGAGTGTGGTCGACTTTACTGACAGGTAATGAAAGATTTCACTTTAGTTCCTTTGCCCTTGATGCATTATCAACAAAGATTCAGATGTCGTTGATCCTTTAAAAGAGAATTACGTTAAATGCACTGAAAAAGATGTGAGAAAGTGACTCGTTTGGGCGCATGAGAATATTGATAGAGATTTTGAAAATGTCAGTTTCACTGATGAATGTTCAATATGTGCTCGTTGTGTCCTCAGACGAGACTAGTAAACTTCTACCAACAGGCGTGTTCAGCGGACCGTAAAACGCCGAATAAAGGTGCATCTTTAGGGCTGCTTCTCAAAGTACGGATTCGTCACTTTGCATCTTATTATTGACAAGTTAAATGCCGACAAAATGATAAAAATTTATAAATAGATTGTACTGTCATCTGACAAAGAATAGTTTATCAGAAAAAATGAAGATTGAATTTTGCAGGAATACAACAATCCTAAATACTCCAGCAAGCTCTGTACTGAGCGGAAGACTTAATCTGGCATCGTTACATTGGATTGCAGTCACCCGATGTAAACCCTATTGAAAAAGTGTGGGCATATATGAAACAGTAGCTTCGTAGAAGACGCACAGAGACTTTGTTCAGTTGTGTTACCAAATTCATCGGATATGGAGATCGTTGCCACTAGAATATGCCATCAAATTAGTAGAAATCATACCTCACAGATACCAGGTAATTATCGACGCCGGTGATGACTGGACACATTATTGACCGAATTGCATCATCATTTTATATATTTATATATAAATAAGTATTTATATATAAATATAATAGTATATATATATATATATATATATATATATATATATATATATATATATATATATAAATATATATAATATATTTATATATAAATATGAAAGTTTCATCAAATACCTTTTTTATAAATTAACATGATTATGCTTTTACTTGGCAGACTGCAAGTTACTGAAAGCAAAAGATAGGCTACAGGCGCACTTTTCTTCATATTCAAGAATAGAAGCTGCGTTTCTCGTAAATGACGTTTATTTGATTGAAAACTTGCAATAATTTTGCCCAATAAAATAAAGTATACTGAAAAAAGTGGTTAAATAACGCTTCCAAGTTGCTGGAGATACACCAGCTGCAAATGTACACAAGAGGTCTGACTACTGGGAGGTCTACTGGTGAGGCCAGATTTTGATCAACGCCTTGTAGACTGAAAATGTTTAAAAAAATTCTCGACTCTGTCTATGACTACATAATGATTTTATAATATTTATAATTATCCAGAATAGACTAACCGTTTAAAAGGTGTAACTGTTTATAAGTCCTTTAGAATATTAGGTGTACAAATAAGTTTCCGCCATTTTAAAAAGTTAGCGCCAGCGATAAGATAAAATCGAAGTCGCCAGCTGTAAAAACTCATAGTATATGTTGACATCTGACAGTATAAATTTTTAATACCTCTGACTTTTTGCTGGCATCACTTAGTTTTCATCGTGTTAGGATGTCAAGTTTTGAGCCAAGTAGGGAGTGGTTCCAAAAATTTAAAATTGGTGATTTTGTCGTGGAGGACAAAACACGCAGTTGAAGGCCCAAAGTGTATGGGGACACAGAATTGGAAGATTTACTGAAGGACGATCCGTGCCAAACGGAAGAAGAACTTGCATAAGATTTAGGAGTGACTCAACAAGCCATTTGATAACGTCTTAAAATCCTAGTTATGGTCCAAAAGAAAAGGAAATGGGTTCCTTACGAACTAAAGCAAATAGAAGTCGAGCGTCGCTTATTCGCTTGCGTACAATTGCTGAAAAGGCAAAATCGCAAAGGAATTCCAGATCGAATCGTGACGGGAGATGTGGATTTACTATGAGAGGAGAAAAGTGGATTTACTATAATAACTCAAAGCGTAGGAAATTATAGGGTACGCCAGAGCATGCCTCTAATTCGATGGCCAAGCCAAACATTCATGGTAAAAAGTTAATGCTGTGCATTTTGTGAGAACAGCTTGAAGAAAGCTATTTCGAACTACTCCAACACAATTAAACCGTCATCGGAGAACATTATCAACAACAGCTGATTCAATTGAGCCGAGCATTTAACGACAATTCCAATTGGAATATGTAAAGTTTGAACAGCAGAGTGCTTGCTTTGCTTTTGACATTCACTTATATGGATTTCGAATAATACAAATATATTATATTATATATTATATATATATATATATATATATATATATATATTGTGACGTGTAACAAGGCATCCATCTCGGCTTATTCAGGCCAACGCGGTGAGTGCACCATATTCCCTGTACGTTGATCGGAAGGTGTCCGCGTGCGCGCGGTCGCACTTTGTACTCGTCCTTGTCTTTCGACCACTTACTTCACCTCTCGCACACAAGTTGGCTCGTTTGTCTGGCTATTTAGAGGCAGGAGCTCGTCTAAAACAAAGTATAGAAAGAGATTTGCTGAATACGAAAAAAAAGAAAGAAATAAAACAATAATAAACCCACTGACTCAAATTGAGGAGAACTTAGATAAAAGGATTATTCCGATTATGGAAAAATGAAACAACAGAAACTCTGAGCAGAAATTCTGATAATAATGACTACAATACTGTAGGTTGAGTATGGATTTATTATCAAAAAATTATTATTGCACTTAGAAATTTTTGCAATTATAAGTAATTCATAGACATGTTGTAAAAAAACCTCCTCAGTTGAGCTAAAGACACTGAAAGGAGCTAACGGCAATACGATCGCCAGAGCTTTTGAAGATCTCATTTTATTCGGATGGAATACGCCCCACTATTTCATTAGCGACAACGGCATCGAGTTCGACAATTTTACGTTGAGGGGGATACTAGACAATTATGGCATGAAGTTCGTTATGACTCTGCTATATTATTCGCAATCCAACCTAGTAGAACAACGTAGCTGGAATTTAAAAGTCATGATCCACCTCTCGATATTTGTGGGACTGGACACTGGAACACGCATCTGCATGAACTCAAACATGCAATGAATATGGGGACCCAAACTTCGACCAAAGTATCACGTACATTTTTAAATTTTGATAAACATTCAAGATGGTTGATCAGTTTAATAAGAGAGGCAGAATTGCATGGTTTAGTAGAGCTTATTGGCCCAGAAACGTGGAAGCATGGAAGGCTATGGTTGGATTGATAGAGCATAAACTACTCATGAAAGATATTACAATATAGATAGAACAGACGTAGGATGCAGCATAGAGGACCAGGTGTTATGAGGGGAAATATGTTGTCTTCTAAATATGAACTGAAGCGTTATATACCCTCTATACACGACGGGGTAGATCCCAGTTCCGGCTTTTAGAACCGTGAAGCAAGGAAAATCCTAGTAAAACTAAGTAAGAGATCTGAGCAGTAGTTGAATAGTGAATTAATTTATACAGAAAAGAGTTAGATACTGAGACACCACCACTAGGCCTCAGAAGAGAGGCCATGCCGCTAATCATTGTCATGGCTCGACCAGACGTGATTGGTCGTGGTCATCATTGTCTTCAGACGATGATACCGTGATGAGTGATCCGTTCGGCCGAGCGCATGAAAGCTATTCGCTCTCATGGCGAGCGTTCTCCGCAACACCTATATGGAGAGAAATGCACCTGCATGACGGAAGGACTGTTCGACGACCCAGAACCGATTGAGACGCGGTTTGTGGTAGATCTACCCTACAGACATTGCTACAACATTGCCGGCAAGGGAGGCACGTCCGAAAAGACTACCTGCTGTCCGAGGTTGCAGTGTACTGCTGTAATTGCGGATGGTAGAGAATCAACGTAGAGGATTGCCTCCAATGCCAGCGTGTGTAAAACATTATGTATAATGTGTGAGCCTCTTGTAAGTATGTTATATGCATATCAATTATAAATTGCAGTATTTGTAGACATTGTATAATTAACAGTTATATGCATTTACGTCTTGGGTGTCATATTTTGTATTTGCAAGTTGTATATCTATCAAAAACTTTGCAGCATTATAGTTGAGTATTTCTTTTGATATCGTTAATTTTATCGAGCAAAATAAAGATAATTTTTCATTGAAATAATCTCATTTGCGGGAAGCGCTGTTTCTTTTCTTTAATATGACTATAAGCGCCGCTGAGGCCCAACGTTTGCTTTGAGAAACTTATGAGGAGAAATAATTCGGTAAATCAACGTACCGCGAGTGTTCGAACGATTGAAAACTGGTGATGAAAGTAATTGCGAAGTGGTGAAAGTTGAAGACAAGATCTCTCCAGAAAACTGAAAAGTTTTGAAGACGAAAAATTAAACACTTTGCTGGATGAAAATCCGTGTCACATTCAAATAGAACTACCTGCATCATTAAATGTCACGTAAGAAGTCGTTTTCCTGCGCCTAAAATCATCGGGATTCATTCGAAAGACTGGGTATCGTACGAATTCAAAAGGAGAGATGTCGAATAGGGATATAGCGTGTTCGAAATATTCTTGCCGCTGTATAAAATTAAATTCTTTTTATATCGTATTGTTACTGGTGATGAAAAATTGATTTCTTATGATAACCCTAATCGCAGAAAAAGAAAAGAAATATTCAGGTGAATAAGATCATGCTCTGCATATGGTGGGATCGAAAGGGTGTCATACACTACCAACTGCTTCCAATTGTTCAAAATATCAAAACACTATTGTATCGAAGCCATCTTATTCGTTTAAAGCGAAAATGACATAAAAAAATCAGGTATGAGTCCGTGATTTTTCATTACGATAACATTAAGCGACATGTTGCACCTTCGTTCAAAGACTATTTGAAGGATAGTGAATGGAAAATTCTACCTTACGTTCTGTACCGTCCAGACTTGGCACCATCGGATTACCACTTGTATTGATCAGTGCAGAACAATCTTACGGGCATACCCTTCAGTTCAGTAGAGGGAATCACAAATTGGATCGATACGTTCTTGGGCTCAAACGATGCGAAGTTTTTATTGTCTGTAATTCATAAATTACTAGAAAGATGGGAAAAATTTATAGCTTCCGATGAACGAGACTTTGAAGGACGGATATCTAACCATGTTTTCGTAATAAAACCTCCAATTTTGGAGAAAAAAAACCGCTGGAAACGTATTTGTATACCCAATGTATATGACTATATATATTGTGATGTGGCGAAAAAGAAAAACAACAAAGAAACAATCTCTGTTTCAAATTTTAATTTGATCTTTAATTCACGCACACAAATAAATTTGTCACGTCGCACTCACCTGCCATCCATAGTGGAGGCTCCACAAACCTCTCACGGAAAAGTTTTCGTCACGTGGGGGACACAACAAGCACTGAAGGGAAAAGGAGAAAAAAATAGAAAAATATCTGTCGCGCACGATAATAGGTCCACCTGGCCACACGCACTTTCTTGCCGGTTTATCAGCTCCAAATTACACTCGCGCATCATAGCGGAACTGACACTCCCGACGCGTCTCGATTACCGCGACCACCGACGCGACCGTTTCCCAAAAAAAGAAACCCCCCAACCGACACACAGGAACTCTGGAGACCGCGCGACGGACCTCACCTCTCTCTCCCGAAGGGAGGCTGGCTAAGGGTGGCGAGTCCATGGAGGAAGGGCGGCATGTGTGCACCGCGATTGGTTGGTCGGCACTATCAGATTTTCCCGGAGTCATCCTGTCTCTTCACTCCTCACCCTCACTATCTCTCTCTTCCTTCGTTTTTCTTTTTTCACGCCTTTTCCCCGTTCTTCTGTTCCTGCCTCTTTCCTTTCGCTCGCTTCTTCCTTCTCTTTATACTCTATTATCCTCGATATCTCTCTACCTATTTTTTTTTCTTTCGCCACCCTATCCCAACTCTCCACGCTTATCCACTGATACCTCCCGGCTTTCTCTCTCTAGACCTCGCTTGAACTTCTCACTTTAATTTTTGCCCACCTCAATTACTCCCAGATACTTCTTCTTCACCTTTCCTTTTCGAAAGCCAGGACGAGAGTCCCCGAGCACTTCACGCGTTTCCAAAAAAATTTTTCCAGTAGGAACAAATGACATAAAAAGAAAAAGAGAGGCACGTTCGTCGGCGGACGAACGCTAGGCTCGATGCTAGGCTCGCGTCGGACGCGACAACCACGATCACCAATTAAATATTAAGTACCAAACTTATTAATTCTTTTGTTGCACAATGAAAAAATAAATTTGAAAATTGAGTGAAACTAGCCATAATTTAACGAAAAATTGTTTAAGGAAATGTGAATTGTAAATTATAAATTTCAAAACAAAAAAATATTGTATAATTGATCGTGATATGGGCAAACTTTTAAAAAATAAAATATAATTTCTATTTTGCTAAGAAATAATATCAAACGTATATGAACAATATCTATTCGAATAACCATGTCATAATATAATTATGTCATAGCTATATAAAATCTTGGTAGCACTTTATGATGGAAAAACTTGTTAGATTTCAATTCGGAAACTATTAAATGTATAAAAAAGATGTATAAAGAAAAGAATATAATACAATCTATATGCAATACCGTAGAACCGGCAAATTGTACATTTTGGCAACATTATATGCTTGACATTATTTACACAATTTCTAAATTAAAAAAATAAATGACATCACTATGTCGCATTTAATCTTTTTATAATTTATAATTGTTTGTAAAATGAGCAGCCTAACCCGATTAAAACTTAAATTCAAGAAGATAAAAGAAAATTACTTTAATTGTGCTTATGTCTACTTTATTTGTATAGATACTATTGATATAAATATAAATTGGTTTTCTTATGTTTTAAATTTAATCTATTTAATTGGACTGTAATATCAATAGAAATTTTTTTTATTAATGTAAGAAAAAAGTTTCCTTATTATTATTTATTTTTTTTATCAGGACAATATAATAACAATAATACAATAAATATAAATTGCGGATCGTTGTAGCTCAATTATTCGCCTTACTTCAGTTTCTTACAAACCAACTTCATAATAATTATAATCAATATAACGTTAATTTTAATTAATATAAGATCAAAATTCTTTCTTCATTTTTGTCTGATTTCATTAATCAAGCCTTTGCAAAAATAATGTTTGGCTATCATGAAATGATATAAAAATTAGAATTACAAGCATAAAGTATTTGAAAAAAAAATTCTTGATTTTTGTCTGATTTCATTAATCAAGCCTTTGCAGAAATAATGTGTGGCTATCATGAAATGATATAAAAATTAGAATTACAAGCATAAAGTATGTTTTACAACATTAATATACCAAATTATAGTTTTATATAGATGAATACTCTTAAATATCATAAAGTTTTACATAATCTAATAATGAGTTTATAAACTTGCATCTTGAATAAGCTTATGAAATATATAAATACAATCAAATATATCAATACATGATATCACTATGCGAATATATAATAATTTTGGTAATATTTTGGGAAAGGAACAGCGCTAGGTCCTATTAGGTACCTCCGCCGGTTTTTTTTCAAATTTCGAGGCATTATTGTAAAAAACTGGTCACACATTTATAATTCAAAGTATTATCCATCGCTCGTCACTACTTTCTCCCATTTTTCGAGCAGCTTTCAAATTCGACGTTGAGAAAACTGATCAACTTTTGAAGCGATTCACGAATCGATCCAATTTTTTTAATTGATCAAAACGAGTGATAGCCTAAGGAAGCAATGTTTGGAGATTACGGCGGGTGGGATAGAACTTTCCATTTCAATGATTCCAAGTATGTCTTGACCACTTTCGCATCATGGGGTCGAGCATTGTCATGCTGTAAAATAACTTTTTCATGTCTATCGTTGTATTATGGCTGCTTGTCTTTCAATATGCGGCTCAAATGCATTAATTTCATTCGATAACAATTACCTGTGATTACTTCAAAGGTTTTAGCAACTCATAATATAACAGCGAATATAACAGCGGCCGTTACGCGTTTGGCTACCGACGTGGAAGCATGGCCGGAATATCTGATATCTCATGATTTTCTGTGCTTGGGTTTATCGTAATGAACCTATTTTTCATTTCCAGTCGCAATGCTCTAAAAAACCCCTTCCGTCTTTGCCTTGCAAGTAGCTGTTCACAAGCAAGAAACGCCGTTCCAGCCAATTTCCTTGTTTCTGAATCATTCCCATGACCATCAGGCGTTTTAAAATTGCTTGCTGCGTACTCCCAATGATTCTGCCAATTCTTCTTGCGTTTGATAAGAGTCTTAATCAAGTAATGCCTCCTCTCTTTTTAGTAACCATCTCTTTTTCACTGCCATGCTGATCTTAGACATGAAAATCACCGTTCTTGAAGCGTGAAAATCACTCTTCCCACGTTTTTTCACTAATAGCGGCCTCATTATAGGTATTTTCGAGCATTCGATGAGCCTCTAGAGCAGAAAATTAAAACCTCCCGCAAATGATGAGAATTTGGCTCGTAAGCTCTCATGTTTAATCGAGAATAACTTTATTATGCAGATACAAATCGATTAATATTTCGATGACGTTATGTTCATCGACACCTAAGCTTATTGTATGACATCTACGATCTATTTATCTGGACTATCACTTACCGCTACAGCAATGTATTGCAAAACGGCGGCAGCAAAGTTGTACACCTAATATTATTGTAGTGAAATATTTTACAAATATATAGGGGGTCTGTTCCGAAAAGACTCCGGTAGTTACAGAATTGAAGGGTATAAATTGAGAGAGTGAGAGAGAGGAAAGTCTTTTTTCTGCTATTATTAGGAGTGTGAATAAGTCTTTCCCGTTTTTTGTAAGAGATGGCGCCACCAATACTGTGCGAGTATTCAATGGTTACATATGTCATAATCAAAGCTTATTCATATGTCAACAATTCCATACTAACACATTAGTTAAAATTTTTTCGCATCATAAATTTTTGATATCGTGAAAATGTCGAAATTTGAGCCGAGTCGACGTCATTTGCGGGAAGTTTCACTTTATTGGTTCAATTTGAAGAAATCTGCTGCCGAGACGCATCGGTTGCTTCAGGAGGCTTATGGAGAAGGTTGTGTCGATGATTCAAGTGTTCGCGGATGGTTTCGACGCTTCAAAAGCGGTGATTTCGACGTGGAAGACAAGGAGCGTTCCGGGCGGCCGCAAATCTTTGAAGATCGAGAATTGGCGACTTTGCTTGATGAAGATTCTTGTCAAACGCAAGAAGAACTTGCTGAAGCATTGGGAGTTGACCGAACAACCATTTCCAAGCGTTTGAAAGCCATGGGAATGATCCAAAAGCAAGGAAATTGGGTGCCGTACGAACTGAAGCTGAGAGACGTCGAACGGCGTTTTTTCACTTGCGAACAGCTGCTTCAGCGACATAAAAGAAAGGGTTTTCTGCATCGTATCGTGACTGGCGATGAAAAGTGGATTCGTTACGATAATCCGAAGCGAACAAAATCATGGGGACTACCCGGCCATGCATCATCATCGACGGCCAAGCCAAATATTCATGGCGCCAAGCTCATGCTCTGTATATGGTGGGACCAGCTAGGTGTGGTTTACTATGAGCTTCTGAAACCGAATGAAAGGATCACAGGCGAGGTCTATCGACGACAATTGATGCGTTTGAGCCGCGCACTACGAGAAAAACGGCCACAATACTCCGACAGGCACGACAAAGTTATTTTGCAACATGACAATGCTCGCCCACATGTTGCACCGCCGGTGAAAACATACTTAGAAACGCTCAAATGGGAAGTCCTACCCCACCCGCCGTATAGTCCAGACGTTGCTCCGTCTGATTACCGTCTCTTCAGATCGATGACGCATGGCCTGGCTGACCAGCACTTCCATTCCTACGAGGAAGCCAAAAAATGGATAGATGACTGGATAGAGGCCAAACCGGTCGAATTTTTTCGCAACGGGATTCGTATGTTGCCAGAAAGATGGGAAAAAGTTGTAGCTAGCGATGGCCAATACTTTCAATAATTCATTTGTAACCATTTTTTCACAATAAAGGCTCAAAATTTGAAAAAAAACGGGAAAGACTTATTCACATACCTGATATTTGATTTGCACTTTATGAACAAAGTTGACCTATATGATCTCGTTGTTTATATAAGTAGTATCTTGTAGAGTCGGTAGTGAAGAAAATTCAATACGATGTGTCACCGTATAAAATTTGTCCCGTTTCGGGCACAAGGTATTCATCTTTCTGTTGTATATATACTTGACGAAGGAATGATAAAATATTTGTCAAGCTTCAATAAGTCAACTCTTAGAGCACTTTTGAAACGGAAATAATGCATATTTTCTTTATTCGAGATTATCAATCCTTTATTATTTCAAATTAAAGATTTGCATTTGAACTCATGTCCTTGTATAGCAGACGCTTGTCAACAGCTTCTCCATTAGTAATTTATCTTCAGATAGATTTTGTGCTACCTGTCACTTTTGAAATAAATCTTATGCGTCCCATTTGAATGATTTCTTCTATATCATCGAGGTAATTATCATTTGTGAAAAGAGAAAATCAATACTTTCTGCAAATGACGAGAATTTGACTCGAAAACTAACATCTTCGATCGATAATACACTTCTGATGCAAACAAAAAGTCACTAATATGGTCTGTATTTATGTTGGCAGATATCCCACCTTACTCTACACAATTTTTTACCTGCCTATTTAAACCGGCATTTAACGCTGTAACCATCTAGCGAAAAATGGTGAAAAAAAATTACGGACCTAATACATGTGAAGAAGACAAAGTAAAATTCTACAACATTTATTAAGGTAGTAAAAAACAGATGAAATGAGTTTCACGAAAAAAGTAAAAACTGATAGCATTATTAATAGAGTGGAAGATTAACAAATCTATAGAAGTTGAAATATCAAAAGTAAAAATCCAGGATCTGCAATAAATGAATGAAATGTTGATCAACATAGTCCAATTACAATTAATAAAATTAATGAAATAATAGATGTAGCATGCATAAGAGAGTTGGTGTAAGATGAAAGGATTTATTTTATGAAGAAATATCGTTTTCTGTATCTTCTATAAGAAGAAGGAACAGCATTAAGCATATGAACAAGTTTATTGAGTACTACGTGTAGTCTAATTTCAAAGAATTAATGTGAGTAATTCCCTTATGTCATTAAAGATAGGGGAAGAACAATATGTGTATTTTATCATTTAACTGGTATATCACAAAAAATAATACTAATGTACTCGAGATTGGATCAATTATTGCGACTCCATTCTATCCATTAAGCAAAAATATTAAAGTCTATATTCTTCGTCCGTTTCGAACTGTGCTTTGAGTTGATTAGAACTTTAGCTAATTATTATATAATATCAACTAATTACTTATATAACTAAATTTGTCTATTTTAGACTATAATAATTTTAACGCTAGTAGGCAAGTTTACTTGTATAAGATTTTACCAGCATACTTTTGTAAGAATATGCTGGGATTATAAAGAAACTGTCTGATGCAGAAAAAAATAGGCTTCACCTCAGCATACCTTAGAATTTTAATTGATTTATTCTATCTTTAAATATCTCTATGCGATCAGAGCACATTTACTCGTAAAGGAAACTACATCACTCAGTGCTAACTGTCAGCTTCGGCTTGATGCACTTCAATCACTTTGTGACAACAACCAAGTACAAAAACGCGGAGTGATTTTCTTGTTTTCTTATGTCTGTAACCCCGCTCAACTCCCAATGTCAATCTCAAAAATGTTAACTCCTTTCATTGCCTTCCTATTCATCGCTGGTTAAAAATGACATCTTAGAATTAATTAATAGTCCTTTGTTAGTTGATAACTTATGAGGGGAAATACTATCTTTAAACTAAAGAAAAATTATTGCTGATCTGTTGTATTTAGAAGAGGACGCCGATGCGTCAACTACAGCTTTCTAGTTTTACATTTTCTAGCACCGCTTTCAATACCGGCTAGTTTAGATGGAAAGAGTAAAATAGACAATGTCAACATTTAAATACAATTCATGATTCATAAATCTAAATATTAGTTTGTCAAATATCTCCCTTCCGCTTTGTGATAAAACCTCCCATCCGAACTCCCGTAGCTTCTGACGAGTCATCAAGGAAGTGTGTGGTCTGCCGTTGTCCTGGTGGAACACTACACCCTTCCTGTTGGTCAATTGTGGACGCTTCTGGTCTATAGCCTGCTTCAAGCAGTTCAGTTGTTCACAGTAGATGGTAGAATTAAGCGTCTAGCCATATTAGCAGCTCATAAGGGATAATTCCCTTCCAATCCCACCAAACACACAGCAAACCTTTTCTGGCCGTCAATCCCGGCTTGGCCACTCTTTGGGACGGTCCACCGGCCTTATACCACAACCGTTTTCACTTGATATTATCGTATGTGATCCATTTTTTGTTGCCAGTCACCATCCGCCTCAAAAATGGGTCGAGTTCGTTCCGTTTTAGCAGCACATTGCAAGCGTTGATTCGGTTCAGAAGGTTTTTTTGCATCAAATCATGCAGCACCTAAAAATCAAGCTTTTTTTGTATCCAGCCTTCTGCAGATGGTTTAAAATGGTTTGGTGACTAAATCTCATCTCCTGGGCGATGTCAGGAGATTCTACATGCCGGTCTAACACGTTAAATTCCATGATTTGATTGGTATTCGTCGTCACAGGTCTTCCGCCGGCTGGCATAGGCATGGTGTCGTTTTCACCGGCTCTGAATCGTCGAAACCATTTTTCTAGGTAGCAAATAGCGCCAATTTCAGCGTTAGTGAACTCCAAATTTACACGTCTCTAACTTTTGATCGCAATATCCAAACTAATCATGAATAGCGTGGTTTTGTACATTATGTCAAGATCTTTTAAATTATGTATAGTATTGCCAGATACGAGCTCCGTAGCGCTTTGTACATAGTTGAGAAATTCATAAGACAAAATGGCGGAAGGAAAATATTCGACAATCTAATAATATTATATTTTTGAAGATAAAAAATTAAGAAAATATATAAAAAAATACTTACATAATAATACGTAAATGATGGCATACTAGTTTATACAATAAATGTTTCTCTTTGTGTAATATTTTACTTTCAGATTCTCTCTTATTTCTCATTTTATTAATAACTTTCGGTAGTTGAATAAATCGTTCTTCAAGTATTTTAAACTGTGCGCAAATTTGTATCATAAAACCACTAACTAATGTTTCTGTTGCTGCATTTGTAGTTGCCGCAATAGTAACGGCAAATGCATGATGAAGATATGTTAAATAGTAAATATTAACATTTACAAGTGAATAAGGTCTCCATCCCCGATAAGGAAGTACTCTATCGTCAAGTTCTGATATAAAAAATGGCATATAAACATATGTGCATACGGATATGGAGTATATAATAAATAATTTTGTAGTGTTATCCCTATAAAATAAAATATTATTTTCAAAATTATATTGTTTATTGACGATTGACAACATTTTTGAAATATAATTATAATGTTAATTCTTTATATTTGTAAGAAAAAAATTAATGTAAATGAATAGAATTTACAAATTAGCTTAATATGTTTAGAATGGAACGGAATATTAAAAAAATTAACATTTTATCTGTTGTAATGGACTGCAAACCTATCTCTCAAGTTTCAAACGTAGAGGGACCTAAGTTGATTGTGTTGCCCATTACAAAAGCAGAAATCATTTAGTATAGGCCTACGGTTCTTATACCAGGACAACACTTAGCAATATCCGATATAACTATCCGCTTTTATATTACTGAAGGTGGAAAATATCAATTACTTTCGTCGTTATTCTAACTTGGCCGATCCGTAATATTATCAATAAAAAATAAATCTTAGTATTATATATATTTAATAGTTAGTTTGAATCGAAATCCTCTTTAATATATTGGATATTTCAATATCAGTTAGGTAAGTTGCCGCCAACAAGAATCATTAAATGGATTATAATTGTTGCTCCGAATATCGCGAGGAATTGAGAAAAAAAAGAGTATAAATGAAATAAATTTAACAAATAACCAAATTGCACGTACGTGCCCTTGCTACATGAAAGATAGAGCAGTACTTTCAGTGTCCACAATCCTACAATCCTTTAAAATAAACAAAACAAAAAGAATTGGCCATTTGTGTTCCAAAGATCAGATTAGTACATCATTGGGGCGTTTGGTGCGCCTCCAGTTTATAGTCGGTTCTGAACCACTATGTATTGCATCATGCGGAAACAAAATGACTATATATAGATCAGTGTATAAGACTGATTTATATGAGTATTTATTGCCATGTATATATTTGTTAGATCTTAAATCTGTGTACATGACTGATTTTCATTCCTTTTTTCAGGGATTAGCAACCATCTTACTAAGGCGCTGACTAACCGTCGCCGTACCTAGGATCTTTAGCAATTGATCACAAACCGCGAACATGGTATCATCCATACGGCAATACTAGCGTCAAGCATTCTTGCCATGCGAGATGAGCTCCCCCACCTATTTCCACATGACTTAGATGCTAATCTTCTTTGTCGCCGTTGGTCTCTCTGTGTCTCCGGGACTCTCTTCCACTTGATTCTCTTGAGATGGAAATGGAGAGTCATTTCTCCGAAGTGGAAAGCATGGGGTTCCATCCTGGGCCCAGTGCGTTGCGGATATGCAACTGGAACGTTAGGATATCGAGGTAAAAGTAGATTGAGGTCCTTGCCAGGTGCTGTTTCCCTTTTGTTCCAATGGTCGATCTATTGGTAGAATTGGAGGACCTGTACTCGAATAATAATTTCGCAGCCCTGGCCTTACAGCTCTTTTACGATGGCCTTAATAAAATCTGCTGCTCTCTCCATCTGAAACAGAGAAACAGAAATACTTTGTATGAGATAATGAGTACAGCTTTTGCTCTTCTCCTTTTCATCTCCTTTTGGTCGTTCCCCGATGGTAGAATCTTCATTTAAAGTTGTTGAATGATATGTGACATTTTACGCAGACGACTACATGCTTGATGATAACAAAAATGTCATACACTAGGTGGTTCGTAAGACGGTTCAAATTTATCCGATAGTTGTAGTACCTCTTGGCACGAATACAGGGTGATTTTCTTCCACAAAACTTACGATGGCGGTATTCTATGTACGGTTGACCTTCACATTCGGATGTCTCGAATGATTCATCAGAGTCAGTACATTATGAATACCCACCTTCATTTAGGTAATTATCTATCAGCTTAATTTTTAACTCCATGTAATTATCTGAGATTATTCACTCTCTTAATGGCTTCATGACCACCATATCATTAGGTTTGCATGACGGTATACTTTTCGCATTTCGTTAATAAATCCGAAAACATGAGAATATATGCGTAACAACTTTTACTACAAATACATTTGCTAGAGCCTGTTCAAGATTTTATGACCCATATATCCAGCAAGTGGTCTTTAATCTACATTGCTTTGCAGGCATACGAGGGTGGTCCGCGAAGTACCTAGCCTGACCTAGATGTGGCGGTAGTTGCTCAAAAATACCACCGTATTAGAAAGTACGCAATGTATAAAGCATATATCTCAAGTTTAAAGATGCTATGATGTTTAGTATTTGTTCGGCAGCCATTAATAGTGAACGTTTTCAGTGAATTTGTAAAAATGGGAAAAATTGGTTATGTGATACAATACTTTTATTTGAAAGGCGTCAACCGAACCAATATAAAAGCTAAAATAGATTCTACTCCGGGTAGCAGAGTTTGAATGAGGCCATACAAATTGCCAAGACGAACATCGCAGCGAACGCAGACGAACAATGAGCTGGGGACTCCAGAAATATTAACGAAATCCACAAAGTGATACTGGATAATCAACGACTGAAAGTGCGTGAGGTAGCAAACATAGTAGGCATTTCCAACAGTGCGGTACATCGCATGTTAACTGACAATTTGGAAATGCAAAACTGTGCGCAAGATGGGTGTCGCGTTTACTCTAATGGAACAAAAATAGCGTCGTGAAAATGTTTCGGTTATTATCAGGATTACAGTTTGAATTGCTATCTCATGAAGCCTATTCGACAGATTTAGCTCCCTCGGATTATTTTCTGTTCCCAAACTTGAAAAAATTGTTCGCTGGTCAAAGATTTTCAAAAAATGAAGAGGTGATGTCAGCAGTTAATGGCTATTCTTAGGAGCTTGATAATTCTTATCATAAGAAGGGTATCGCATTTATTGAACATCGCTGGGAAATGTGTATAGAGCTGAAAGGAAATTATGTTGAAAAATAAATATATTTTTTTCCAAAATTTTTGAGTTTTATTTGTTGGGCCAGGTACTTTCAGGGTCATCCTCGTATACCATAATTTATAATATAATCCTCTACGTATATATAGCAGACTCTTTTAATTTCTGGATCAATTTTTCGTTGAGTAGGACACATTTTCAGGCATCCGCATTGCCATCTGATAAAAGTATCTAACGCATTATTTAGGCACACTTTCCAATTCTCTACCTGAAAAGCGGCATCGTAGGGTTTCAAAATAAACTGATCGTAACAATTCGAAGATGATAGGCCTCTACCTAGGGCATATATTTTCTAATGGCCCAGACTGCGTACTTTCTCTGCGTAACCGCAGAGAACCTCTTCGTAACTCCAATATCGTTTACGTCTGATTGTACTATAAACTAGACGTTCGTCCGTGAAAGATAGGAACTGAAATGAAGCAATCATTAATTTATTTGGTCAAATGACTCTGATTAAAAATATTATAAATCAGATAGTTTAATGTAAAAGTCGAAATCATGAAGTTCGGTATTCTCATCATATATGTTCATATTGCAGAATGTGAATTTCAACGTTTTTATTCTATGGGATTTGCTTGAAAGGTAAACTAAGGCAATACTGATCTAAATGTCCTTTGTGACATAATCCAGCTTTTGTCTATACGGGTGCTCATACTGATTATTACAGTTTGATTTGGGCGTTACTCGTGATATAATTGCTTATTTTTTACAGCCGCGTTTTCATAAAAATCATATACATAGATCCACGATATACAACTCCTAAATTGATTTTTACATCGCGGTAATTTTTTTAGATGAGAAGCAAAGGGATTACGGTAATGAAACACACGAAAGTAAGAGGTAATGGTACTGACTAAAATCGTATACCCCAAAGACATTAAATTTTAGCCATTTCCACTTCTTGATTCTAGGTCATGCTGATAGTAAAAACTGAAATATTGCTTGGAAATGAGCTTCATAATAAGCATTACTCTTTTTCTGCATTCTTGTACATAAAAATGTACGGATATCATTTCAGATAGAAAGTAACAGCTTTAGCCTTTATATGTAATGGACAAGGTCACAAATGTAATCTAGACATTTTTTAATCTTAGAGTCTTTAGTTACGTAGGATTATATTGTTAATTGTAAAAATACAATTCTTAACATTGGACATTCTGATCCAGATAGGTCTCGTCGAAATTTGGGCCAAAAAATTTATTTCGTAATTGAAGTGATAGATTCTCCGATTTTATGTA
Organism: Sycobia sp. Sy_11; assembly: GCA_018907035.1. Classification (NCBI taxonomy): domain Eukaryota; kingdom Metazoa; phylum Arthropoda; class Insecta; order Hymenoptera; family Epichrysomallidae; genus Sycobia; species Sycobia sp. Sy_11. Next base: position 3,943,164 of record JACCIC010000027.1, on the reverse strand, counting down.
CAATTATCATGTAAATAAAAACTCAATATAAAAATTTTAATCAACTTTCAACATCAACTGTTTGAAAATGTGGAGTCGAACTAAGTTTCCGCTCTTTTTTCAGGAAAAAAGAACGTTCATGATGGACAATGGATACACGTTAGCTTAATCAAAATAGTTTCTGCTACGTTATCCCATCTTTTTGGCAATATGGCGATACCATGACTAAAGAACGATGGCGGTTTCGCGGCGATCGAATGATCCACAAATTCTCACAATTCTTGAAAATGTCGGAAGTGCGTATCAACGAGGTCGTGCTGCATCGATCTGAATAAATGGTAACCAGAAGGCGCTATGTCTGACGAGTACGTTGGTTGCGGCAACACTTCCCATTCGAGCTGCAACATGATGGTTTTTGACGACCTTCGTATCATGTAGCCGAGCGTTGTCATGCATTATATACCTCAGCAGTGACGGTTTCATTCAGTTTTCGCAGCTCGTAGTATAGTACACCGGTTTGGTGCCACCAAATGCTCAGCAACACCTTTTAGCTGTGAATGCTCCACAGTTTTGGTGTCGATGTGGACATAGAAAACTCTTCTTTTTTTCTGGCAAGCAAAGACAGTACGATGTTGTACCGATTCATAATGGCACTTACGATGAAATCGTGTGTCGCCCATTTTTCTTCTTTATGAATCTTTCCCATCGTATGTAAATGTTTACCAACTGCTCTGTCACTGACTCCTAATTTATTAGCGAGTTCTTTCTGCGTTTGAGCTGGCTAAATAAATTAAAAGCTCAGATATATATCTATAGAATAACCAGGACGTCTATATATATATATGTATAATGTATTTTCTGTTAATATATTGATGAATACTTTCGAAAATATTTTATTTAAATTTTTTATTAAATAGGTTATTAGACTTCACGATTTGAAATTCCTTAATATGGTAAAATATGCTTAAAAGAATTTTTTAGATTAGATATATAATTATTAAGAGAACTTAGTTTCCGATCTTCAGGTTTAAATGGCAACATAAGTAGTAAAAAAAGTCAGATGTGTCGGATCTATTAATTATTTTTTAGTTTTAACGTTTCCAATAAAATTCAGTTAACAGGCGCTATAATTTGAGTAAACATTATAATTTTTTTAGTCAGTGAAAAATGAAACATGATAAATCGTTTTTTCGATATGTCCTTTTGCACTATTTTGATTTGAAAAAAAGTGTAGCAAAATCTTATAGATTGCTTCAAGAACATTATGGCGAACAAGCCTAATAATATGTAAAGAGTCGTTTTAGCAGTTTAGACGTTGAAATACTGATGTTAATAACAAACAATGTTTTGAACAACCAAAAAATTTTGAAGATAGAAACATTGCAAGCATTATTTTATTATAACTTAGCTCAAACGCAGAACTCGCTAATAAATTGGGAGTCAGTTTTTTATATACTTTTACTATTTACATACTAATATACTCCTCCTAATATTTATTTCCTCTTGTTTGACTACAACGGCGCTAGAGAGCGGCATCTCGGCTGCGGCCTGACGCCTTAGATGCCATCAAGTTGACTTACCTGTACTGAATATGCTGCGGCAGGTTGCGCATCCTCGCGCTCTTCGTGATTATTGCTGTGCCCTAGAGATGCTCACCGGCGTCGGTGGCTGATACGGTGTACACCGAAGGTACATTCGGTGTTTTCGTCTCTCTTCTTCTCTCTCTCTCTTTTTCCGTCGTAGATGGTTTCCGCGCAAGCAGTTTCGGAGTACGTCTGCATAACTCGGCGGTTCGACCGTGTTTCTTGTTCCTGTCGTATGAGTTGCACGTTAGCGTAGCGTCGCTTTAAATCGCGTTCGATATCGATTTATCGAACGATGTGAAATGCGCAACCGTCGAATCGACGGTTATTATATATATATATATATATATATATATATATATATATATACATATATATATATATTATTCTGCTTTTCTTCATCACTAACAAGTCATCTGACTATTTCAATGATCCGATTTGTAATCCCTTTATATAATAGAACATGAAAAATCTGCTAGTAATTTAGCCAATTATTAGAGTAGTATTTTTATTATTTAAATTTAAATATTTTCATGTACTTTTTTATATGCAAATATCATAAAATTCTACTGTATTTTTGGATGCATCTTTTCTTCAGTATTATCTATGATAATTAATTATCATAGTAATAAAAGGTCATAACAGAGACTACGGCAAAGTTTCTCAGTTATTGTGCATTAAATTCAATAAAAAAAATCTTTTTGTAGCTCACTAACTAGAATATTCAATGCACTTACATTACTAAGTAACTGCAATTACATTACTAATATATTAAATAAATTCAATACTTACATTAATATTGTTTATATGTAGTGCGCACTAAATAATACTATTAATTATAATCAAAGATGCATGTCCTTGCCTTTCTAATTTATGATAGGTCTATGCATATACGATTAGTCGCAGCTAATATTATTATGTTTGTAACCATGATATTTAAGAAAGATGTTTATTGTATTTAAATATATTTTTTTTTCTCTTTTTTGATTCTCTAAATTACTGAAACTTTTTTCAGCACATCGGGGAAAATAACACTTTATTTTAACTTATAAAATTAGAAAACATGTCAATGGTTATATTTAAATGTAATCGCACCAAAGATTGATTACAGTTATCCATACGCTAATTGAAACAATATGCCTTCTAAGGATCCGTCCGGGCAATGGTAATTGAGGCGAAGCCTATCTCACGAATCAGCGTGTTAGATTGATTAAAATCTTTCTTCTTCGAGGCTACAAGCGAACCTGAATACTAAATCTCTCTTGCATAAAATCTGGAAGTTTAGAACTATAATGTTCTATATAAGATCAAACTATTGCTATTTAATAATATTGAAAATAATTCTATGTTATATTAAACTATCTTAAATAAATTTACGTAAACTTATTAATTAATACTTCCCGAACACGGGCTCCTTATATTATAAATACATAAATATCCTTTTGGCGATGACGTTTCTTGTAGCGTCAGAATTTTCGGCCACTTCATATGTGTTGTTGAGTTATTTATGATTCTGCTCATACTGATGTTTGATGTTTATGTTATTTATGACATTGTTCACAACATCTTTCCAAGTAATCTTTATGTCCTATTTTAACAGACTTAAATATTATTTCTAAATAATTCGCTTATTTTATAATTAATTTATACGCAATTAAACTTATCATATCTAATAATTCTATACGTAGCATATCTGCCTCTCTATGAAATGAATTTAATTTTGAACTTCATTCGTGCTTAATAATCTAATGATTTAGTCGCTTATAATCACCCATTGATACGTGTACTTCTGCTATCTTAACTTCTATATTTATTATCAGAAAACACTTGTTAGTACCTTTTTTGTAGCTGTTACGCGGACTTTTCAAATTCACATCAAGTACGATATTACCTATTTCTAAAGATTTGTCAGATTCACAAAATTTTCGTTTTGTATAAAATTAGGAAGATAGTCTCGCAATACGGAGCTTTCAAACCGCATTAACAAAATGTTGAGCTATTCGTTATTATTTAGGCAAACACAAATGTTGTAAATGATATCGTAATTTTATCTCACCTAACGAAATTCCGGTTAAAAAATGATGAAGCGTCAATGTTTTTTTTGTCGCGGGGATCTGCACAGGCATGTTTGTGAGTTTTCTGCAAAAATTATTTACAAAATTTCGTAGGTGGGTGTATGTTCCTTTAGTATTACATTCGTAGCGACTTTCACGGATTTAATCAATCGCCCCCATGCTTTGCCTATGTGCGGCATTTATTTATATTGCAGATTCTGAACTTAAAGAATACGATATCTCGAAATAAATTGTGCGAGTACTTAAACGAGGAAACCATACGCCCAACTCTTTCTCAGTCCAATAATATAATATTTTTGTCTAATTTCGTTAAACACAGCATCAATACAACTGTGGTAAAATGTTCGATAGTTCTCTTGTATGAGCTGCTTCGTTATCTAATGTCTTTTATCTAAATAACTGTAATATTGATAAAAATATTTATTAATTTAATAACTATTTTAATTTTACATACTTTTCTTGACACTTCAAAATTTGATTTTTTATTTTTAATTTATTCGGATCCGTTATCTATATAGTTTTTAAGTCAACCTATTTTAACTTTAATTTTGCAGTTCATATAGATAGATTTGGAGAAAAACAATCTCTAAAACATTTGTAGAAAAATTATATATATATATATATATATATATATATATATATATATATAATATACATTGCATCTGATATAATTAATAGTTTCGAACTTTGAATTTACGATACATAATTCTATGTGTTTTTCAGCATAAGATAATAGTTCATTTTATACAAAGGTTAGATTTATTTAAAAATTCGCAAATTATTTGACCTGCTCGAATGTTAGGATTCGCTATTAATGTCTTCATATTTAGGAGTCGTTAATAATACGTTATTAAGGTCTTGCAGCATAGACATAGACAATTTTATACAAAAATTTTTCTAAATTGAGAAATATATTAAGACAAAAATACAAAAATACAAATATATATAATTATATTGTAAACCTTTTCATGGCAAAACAAAAAATTGTCCATATACCAGAATAATATTTATACAAAATATTTTTCTGAAACATATCGAAATAGATTCACAAAAAGTAAATCATATAACGCAATTATAGTTTCAAACAATGGATCATTCAAACAAATAGCTAAGTTCATTTTATAAAGATACCTAAAAATAACAGCATATACAGTTTAATAAAATAAAATTTTATGAAAGGAATGTAATTTTGACTTTCTTGTGTATGGATTATTTGGACGATTATTTTAAAAGGAGAAATGTTGAAAAAAATTTTGCCAAGGATTTATGAATTCAGAAGATCAAAAATTTTGGGGTAGTTTATGATGACAATTTTTCGGCCGATATGAAAAAAAAACTTGTGACTATAGCAGACTGATCAAAATTTCGGACTAATATAAAATTAGATGCTTGTTTTTTTTTCTGAGATATTTCTTGAAAGAGTTATTTTTTGGTTCTGTGAAATAATCTCACTAAGTTCACACGATTTCAATTTGAAATTTTTGTTTTAAGTAGAGTTAGTTTTAAGTAGTTTTTCTCTTTTTTTTATATTTATCTCCAGCTGGTCAACAAAATTTTGTTGTACGTAAAAGGTTGTACGTGAGACAAATTTAATAAAAATGTGTTGTTGATGTACAGAGTTCAGTGTGAGCACAGGCCCGAACCGAGAAGTTGATGGATCAGTTTCTACTGAATTTTCAAAAATATTATGGTTACCTGGATACGTGCAGTAAATTGACGTCGTTGTGTAAGGTATCAACGTCCATTCGTCCGACTCGCTCGTTGTAACATCTTTGTTACATAAGCCGTTTCGAGTGCATGCGTCGGTGGGGTTGTTTCTATTAAGAAAATTTCGATTGAGATTTATTTTCTTCAGGTCTATTTGTAATTTCTGTCTTCGAAGGCAAGATCCTTCCATTACGGACGGGCCTGTAATAACGGAGCACGTCACCTCAAATTTTTTTTGAAATTTCAAATTTTGTATAATTTTGTATAATTGTAGAAATTACAAATGACTAAATAAAGGGATTTAGAGGAAACTAATAAATGAAATTTAACAAGGAATTTTTCTGCTATATGCGTGCACCTTGGGTTTTCCTCCCGCCACCACCACCTCCGTTTCGGATTACCACCAATGATGGTAGGAGCGAATCCGTTTGAGAAATTACGATCATCGTCTAGCATAAAGACAGTTCCTAGCATAGCAGTGAGGGTGACCACGACTACCTGAAATACCGTAGGAAGTTCCGTACCGGCATCAACGGCCTAACGTATCGTGACGAGACCCGGAGTCATGATAATCACTAGCATTATGAAGCAATCGGGGACCTTACTGCAGTTGGAGACCTAGAAGTGCGTGGTAGGTCTGCAGATGGATTAGTTGCTCCAGATGGTCATAGACCCAAACAAAGAGAAGTGACTATAAGAGGAGGTAGATCTTCGATCGGCTATGTCACAGCGCGATCAGCAATACCTGCGTCGTCGAGTTTTGTGCCTTACATATTCGAATCAACGGATGATCGGCGACGGTAGAAGCCTCGTTAGAGATGTGTCCAGCCTTTGTATTGGACATGACGAGGATGACGATGAGATGATGCAAACCTGGCTTCCAACGTCGATTGATAGCACGGAGGACCGGTCCGCTATGAGTAGGATGAAGGTGAGTAAGGTTGCGTCCATCACACGGCACGTGCGGAGCAAAGGAGTTGGATCGACCGACAGTGACAGACGCCCTAAGCAAATTTGAAGGAAGCCCAGGACGAAGTCAAAAATCAAGGAGGTAACGGCTATACCAGGGCCCACTGAAGTCATGACTATGAAACGAATGTGCGGACCGAGTAGAAGAAACCAATGAATTCCAAGGCATCTACGAGACAAACCCCTCCTAAACCACCAGAACAACAGCGAGATAGCTCGGAGGTATAAACGGCGAGGACCAGATCGTCTCGAGACTCAAATCGTCGGAGTAGATGACAAAATCACAACCAAGAGGGTAGAAGCTCATCAGTAGCTTATGAAGATGACGAATGCTTATACGGATCGTGTTTCCACCGTAGATCGGTGAAGTATCGAGAATCAAAATGCCCGAGCTTCTGGGAGAGAGTTTCCGCGCTTTATTCGACCCCAACAGTAAGTTGAACCCCGAGGAGTGCCGAGAGATTAAATGATCGATTACGGCCAACAACAACAAGGCTTAAAAATACCCTCGGTGAACGAACGACCATGTTAAACAAATTGCGTTTGACGATAAAGGTGGTGGGGATAGTTGGAAAGTTGTCCGCCAAAGTAGTGAGCTTTTTGGACCATGACGTCATATTCAGAATGGATTTTTGTTAGATTTGCGAGATCAAAGCCCATCTAGCATGTGGACTATGACGTGGACAAGGCGGAAAATAGAGAGAGTTTAGTCGCGCGAGACTATTTACTTGTTTAGACACGGCTTTGAAAATCTAAAGTTTAACATATATTATTTTTGGGTTTGAGATCAATATAATACATATTTATTTTTAATTTAATTTAATTGAAGTCTCAACAGATTTGTGTGGAACTATAAATAATCGCCTATGGAGTATAGTTTCTAGTACATCAACGACGGATATTTTCTCCCTTTTAATTAGATTTATGATATCCATTCTGTAGTAATATTGCACGTTGACCTTGCAGAGCTTTCCGACGATCTAGATGATCAATCTATAAGATTAATGTCTTCAACGTCGAATAATGGTAATTTGAACCGTTACACTGAGAAGAGAGAAGTAAAGTTGTAATATGTGGACATTTCATTTAAATCCATTTACTAACATAAAAGTATTACTTATTAAATGATTATTAAATATACATAAAATTTAACACATTTGTTCGAGTAGAATTTATTAAGACATAACCCATTAATTAATAAAATAGAGCTGAACAAATATATTGGTTCTTTAAGCCGGTTCATGAACTTGACAGACATTCAATAAAACCTTTTTGAACTTACGAACTACATACCTTTTTACACTAGAGAACCACAACTTATTTGAATTAAATCTTTGATGAAAACTGATAGAACAGAATCATTTAGTGTACCGTGTCTGCATAATATGTATTTATGAACCGTGTAGAAATTTGTACAATATAAATGAGAGATTTTCTATATTTCTTCTAATTATCACCGGAACGAGAATAAATGAACTAAAAAAATTGGAGTATCTTTCTGCGGAGGTCGATGTCTCATCACAAGAACACGTAATCTATGAAAAGCCTTAACAAAAATAGGTCCGTTGTTAAGTGAATGTTAATAAAGTATTAGATGAAGTGAATGTAAAATAAATATGCAGTAAAATTTGGTTTCAATTAATTTTAAAATTTATTTATTATTATACATGTTATTAAAAACATTACAATTCTTAAACGACGCCTAATTTTTGTTAACTTTTTTAGCTATTATATAATAACGATTGAGCAAATAATGTACTTAATAAAATATTTAGAACGTCGAATTTTCGAGCTAATATCTCCATACTTGATTTAGCATAATTTTCAATGTTATGCTTATGAAGAAAACAGTATTGTTTAAAAGCAAGAACATCGCTATGTATGGTTTTTAATTCTTCTGGCTTCTCATTGAACAGTTATTTTATTAAAAATTTTGATATAAGTTATATTATACTGTTTATGATATTAGCGTGTTCTATTGCAATTCTGAGCTAAGCGTTGATGCATTCGCGAGCTTGCAATATACACATATGTGTAGCTTCGAATTTTATTCGTTGTAAAGTCATATTTGGTGGTATTTCGTATGCATTTCTCTTGCATACACGCTGTTTTTCAGATGCGTCTTTTGCTAATTCGGCTTAAGATTACACCGGTTTTTAACTGCACATGTCGGTTACAATATTTTCTGTTTTTTTGACGACCGATCTTTAATATTTATTGCTCTGAAACCGTACAAAGAACAGATCATGATTCTAGAGAAAATTTTTTGTTCGTTTCTAGAGTCTGTGAATGCTATTTATGCATTTCTAATGTCCGTTCAGCAAGAATAATCTTGTAGAATGGCCATTGGTATATTGCGGCTCGACACAAAACCCATGTCACTACGCACTAAACACATATCTCCATGTTGCATCGACACCAGACTGGAACTGTTATTTACATTACTTCAGTCTGGACGGCAGTGCTTACGTGGTCCATTCACGGTCATTCTTTTCATCCTAGAATACCATGCATACTCGAAACTGCATTCACTCTTCACAGTCTTTCCATCATCCAGACATTCATCAACTCTTTTGCTCTGAAGCACATGCGTAACATATTTTTCCGCCAGCTGTCTGCTTCCGTTGGCATACGTCTCGTCATCTTGCCTGGCGCCATCACGCCTATCCTCGTCTATAGCCCTAGTCATAACTCGGTCCAATGATCGCATACGAAGAACATGTGTTCCGCATCGTCTCAATACTTGTATTCCAAAGAGGTAATCCTCTTCATCCTGCAGAGATACGCACGGAAGTATGCATATTCTAATAAGTTTTCTATTGTCTTGTTATATTATTTCTAACGACAGGATTAAATATTTCCCATAAATATCGGCTGGTATTATTTTAAATATTTGAGTAAGTCTTGTAAGTTTAGACTTGTAACCTCAGAGAATACGTCATCGTAGCCTTTAGAATGATGTCAATATATGATTTCAAAAATATGAAAGTGCTACTCTTTTTTCGAGTTAGTATATTTAAGAATTATAGATATGATCTTAATAAAAAGTAAATTATATAAATTCATTTTTATTTACAATTATCATGTAAAGGAAATAATGGAGTAGGTGGAAATAATAATCGCAAAGAATTAAAAAGTTCTACATTTATTGAAATATTCTATTGCATTTTTATAATAAAAATATTAATTTTTATAATAATTTATATAATATAATATAAAAATTTTCATCATCAATGTATAAGAATGATTACAAAATCTAGCTGCGATAGTGATGCTGCGAAGAAACGTGTTAATTCCTACGCGGAATATTATATATTTTTTTCTTAGTTTTGGAATAATCTTTTTATAAAAAAATGCTACCAATGCTTCTTTCCGTCATGCATTTCGCATGCAAATATTATAGTAAAAGCGTATATACGTAATAGAGCTAAAATAGAGAAATGCAATGCAATATTCGCCGCACAATTATAAATCGAAACTTGAATTTATTTTTTATTCTATTTATATCGTATACAAGTACTCTTGAGACGCATAAGATGATATGGCGATGTTGGTAGAAGACCATAGGTATCGAAGTAGTTTTCAATCTGATGAGAGCTACATTTGCTCATGTTTGCTATATTTGATATTACTGCAGCGTCATATATTCCAACGGAGTTGGCTCGTATATTTTTAAGAGCCGGCATAATCTCCATAGTATTCATGGTCGCGATGTATCTGAGAATGCTATTTGGTCACTTTTTTCGAATTCCCTCACTTCATGAATTCCAGCTTTACTAATAGAATTAACGTGTGATTTATATTGCTATTCTTTAAACTGAAATCACCGTTATAGAAATTTTCGCTGTGAACTCGTCACAGATAATCTTCTTCAGGTACAAGTGAACATAACCAGTTTTTGATTAATTGGTTTTAAATCGAACAGAGATCGATGTATTGTATATTTCGATATTAATTATGCAGCGTATCATAGATAATTTCAAATATTGAGCTTTATCTTCACCCCGTACGTATATTCGTTGCGCGTCTCTAGCTATATTACATAGATAAAACTGTAAGTTATGCAGACAAATTGAACCTTCAAAACATTGAATTTAGTGTAAATTGAAACTGCAATAATTTTAGTCTTGTATATATCGTGAGGTAAATCTTTCAAAATGAAAAGTGCTTATACAAATCAGTAATATATAATTTTGTCTTGCACGGATGTAACTCCAATTTCTTTTGGAAGAAACGCTTTATTGATACAAAACTTGGAACAAAACCATGTATAAACGCTTTATAGTGTAAACCTTATATATTAGTTACGTAATCCATTTCTTTTTACCGCTCCTGTCAATAGAGTGTCACCGAAGGTAATGATGAATTTTACCAACGTGATATATACTGATATATACTGTTCTATCCACCATATCAGTCGCTGCCTCTATTACCAGCTCCATCCGTTAAGTGTTAAAATAATCCAGAATTTTTCTACTTGAATAAATCTCTACAACGTTGTGCTATTCTGCATAAACCATAGAATTATTAGTGTTTTGGATTGCTCGAAACCTACCTCTATGCGCACACTTTCCGAAATAACGAGATTCCAGTCCGTCACACAGTGTGCTGCTAAATCAGGTGTGAGAACAAAAGTGGTAAGAAAATAGCCTTTTAAATAATTATTTCAATTAATTCCAATACCTTCTTCGAAAGTGTATACCTATTTGTGTGTGTATACCTATTCGAAAGTGTATACCTGTACCCAAAAATAGAATATGAAAGGTGTCTATATATAAATTTGAGTTAGGTGTAAAACGGGGCTGCAAAGATTTGCTCAGAATTTGTACACGATCGATGTACAAAGAGAGATATTTGATGTTAACGTTTTCAAATTAAATGGATTAAATTACGATTTCCATTAAAAGCTCTATTTTCGATATATCCAATAAAATTATTTTCGGCAATTGACCGAAAAATATTTTTACAGCGAGACGTTCATTATCTCCGTGTGCAGTATAAACGATTTTATCCTTATTTGCATAATAGACTATTGAACGATAGTTTTAGCTAATGTATTAGCGTAAATTTTACCTTAAATCGACCATTGGCAGAAGGATCCATGAGACAGAACGTGTCTTTGCTTCTCAGTAATCGAACTCGCATTTCTACGCCACTGATCATCAATATTCACTTTTTGTTTATTTTTATTAAAAATATAATGAAAAACGTCACAGTGTACATGGCCGATCATATCAAAGGTTTTGCCACTGAAGCTAATAAAGGTTAAGGATTTAGTTCTACACCTAATACTAAGTACTAATACTAAGTACACGTAGCGTTTAGTACAGTTTTGAAATTACCTGATGTATCGTCCTATCATAATCAAGTCAAGTGTGACTCTTTAGCAGCCGGTTAGTAGTTGAGTAGGATTCTATATATGCTCTGTATTATTGGGTATGCAGTACTGGGAGGTCAAACATGCAGTACTTGAGAGGATCCTACATTTATCAAACGCATTATTACTCGTGCCGAGACATGGGTTTATAAATATGACGTCGAAACTGTCCAACAGTCTAGCGAATGGCGCTCCAAAAATGAGCTGAAAACGAAAAAACCACATTAAAGTCGGTCGCAAATCAAGCAGATGCTCGTCGTTTTTGTCGATTACTATGGGTTGGTTCACCATGAATTCGGTTCAGCATGATTGTGTCTAATTTTTTCGAGGAATAAGAAAGAAAAGTCATCGCTCAGCAACCGTATTCCCCAGATTTGGCTCCCTGTAACTTTTTCCTCTTTCCGAAACTCAAAAATCGGCTTCGGAGAACGCACCATGAGTCCATTGAAGCCATAAAAAGTAATTCGCTAAAGGAACTGAAGGCAATCCAGGTAAAGCTTACAATAGGTGTATGAAAATTGGATTAAGCGTTGGCTAAGCTCTACAAACGTTTTCTTTGCGTTCACAGCAGACTGATGGGAAGGGCTCAGCGGCGTGACGTGGGGAAGCGCATTAATAGTAGCGTGTGTGAAATTCCTCTGGCAGCGCACATGAAGAAGCTAATAATACAGGCTCACTAGACGCTCATTCTGTTAGTTAATCACAGTGGGCGCAAAACCCCCTCAAAATGATTTATTCCAATTTTAGTGTATAATTATATATATATATATATATATATATATATATATGTATATATATATATATATATTGTGACAGGGATCGCAAGTACCGCTTACGCTTGCTATCCCACGTTCATATGCTCTCTCTCCCATTGTAGTCTGTGTAAATATGTGTATATAATATCTGTTGTTTATATGTAAATAGTTTGTTACAGGCCGAGGCACCGATACACTGGCGGGGAGGTAAGTGAGTGAGAGCGAGAGAGCGGGGAATTGGCATAGATCATCGCGCGCGCAAATTTAGAGTAGAGAGAGGACTGTCGTGCTACGCGCAAGTAAATTTTTGAGCTAGAGACGAGCTTCATCGAGTTCCGCTGTCGCCTCGTGAGATTCTTTTTTGGGCCTTCTTTGTGCTGTTCGCGCTCTTTGCCGCCCTCCAGGCTGAGATTCGCGAAGTTCGTCCCGCGAACGCAGTTGCAGGGCTTGAGCTAACGAGCCTGCCACCCGGCCCCTGCTTGTACGGAGTGACCGCCCTATCCCGGGGCTACCGACGAGCGGGAACACCGCCTGAAACGTCTGCCGAGAGTGTACTGTCGTACGTCCTGGGCTTACCGCCGCCGCCTCCTATCATCAGCGGACAACAACGACAACTTCGGTGCCCCGATTGTAAGTTGCAGCACGCTATTCTCACTCTCTCTCTCTCTCTCTCTCTCTTCTCTGACTCTGCGTGTGCCGTCCCATCGATTCGTGTTCGTGAATCCTCGTGTTCGAGGTAGGTACGCGCACCGTTACAATATATATATATATATATATATATATATAAGATAGTAATGGTGATTATCGCAGTTAATTATCGGGTTGACGTTTGTTGATGTGTGTGCGCGTTTACTTTGACGTAACGCTTTCTCCGGCGGTAGTTATAAAAGAAAAATGGAAGCGCACGTGGAATACACGTTATAATAACAACACGGTATTTATTTATTTGTAATTATATGCAGACATATATAAGCAGTAGCTCGTGGGCTACCCACTCCTCGCCGGTCTCGGGACACGTAGGGCAAAACACACGGTAATTATATATATTTACTGTTCATACGTAGACAGCTACATAATCACGAGCAACTCGCGCGTATGTGAGATGATAGGGAGAAAGGCGGTCCGCTCATGAGAAGACCTAGTACAGGGATGTGAAATGCGCGTGCGGATGCACTGAAAAAGGATAACCTCTAATCTAACTTGGGAATATTGCATGTAATAAATAGTAGGCTACATGGCAGATTCTGGCTGTCATCACTTCTTCTCTCTGTCTCCCTTTCTCTCTCTCTCTCTCACTCTCTCTCCACCTATCCAGAGAAATTTCTCCTAGTATAATTTTAATAAGCTCAACACTCACCATTTGTTCTCTTACTTAGAATCATGTAACAGGTCAACCATAATTGAGGGATGTGACATAGAGACTACTCTAAATTGTCTGAATACCTATTTGTTTGAACACCTAACCCGCTCTGTTCCATTAGTAACCTCATCCTTCCATAAAAAATCTGTATATTTTTGGTGCTCTAAATATACCAAAGAGCAAATTCAGAAGCGTATTCTTCTCTATCGCAAGTATAGACGCTCTAGACTGTAAATTGCTCTCCAAAAGTATAGGAGGTCAAAACATATGACTTCGAAAATAATTGAATCCTCAAGGTAACATCACTATCAATAGTGACTATCCAAAATAAAAGACTCTAGCCAACTCTGGAAAGAATTGAGTACCTTAGATCTGGCAAAGAGTCATGACACTCCTGCTTGCAAAATAGAAATTGATAGCCTCAATCAATACTTTGCGACCATATCGACAGATTCGAGCCCTTCTTCAACATATTCCTGTCGTACACATCATCCTTCTTCCAACTCTCCCACTGTCCCATCATTTAGTTTTACTACTATATCTAAAAATGATACACAAGGCCGTACACCACTTCAAATCACATGCCAAAGGTACAGATGAATTTCCTAAAGATTTCATATGAGCAGCACTCCCAGTCATAGACTATTAATTAGTATAGCTTTACTTAGTATAGCTAAATCATGCTTATTCGAATACTCATTAATTTTACTGTTCAAATTTTTTTGATAAGTAGTCGTAATACTTCGAGTAATAAAAAGCGCGGACTCCAGCGCTGTTAAGAAAGATATATTCATGTAAGTATGATGCCATCTCCTTCTTTACCTATATCTCCGTATCGTATTTCCTCATTAGTCAGGAAATAATATTTTATATTACCTATGCCGAACTTTCCACTTCGAGGCTGCGGAGCCTTCGCGAATGAACAATTCTACTTGTGGACGAGTCTGATTGAAAAATGTTGTAATCTCCACAAACAAAACTGTTATTGTAATAGTAAAAATGTAAATTTTTGCACAAAAACGCAAAATTTCTTCGTATAGTTATTATAGGTCGGACTGCGCGTACACTGGTGGCGAGTATATAGAGCGGAGGAGAATCGCTGCGAAGATCCGCACAAAAGACAGAGATCAGTAGTTGTCTTCGTCGCATCCACAACACAATGACTCTCTCTCTCTCTCTCTCTCTCTCTCCCTCTCTCTCTCTCTTTCGGTGTGTCTTCCTCTACGTATTACATGCATTCATTCAATAAAAACATTTTTAATTATCTACATGCGATCATGTGTCGGTATACCTTCCAGATGCTCGAGGGAAGTAGTTGTTCTGACTTCCTGTTCAGGTCGGCACCAGAGGTGGCATGGTGTAAGTTTTTTGTGTCTCCAGAAGCGTTTATATACTACTTATGCAATTTGTCCTTTTATTAACACTTCCAGAAAAATCCAGAAGGTTTTATTTCTTCCAAATATACAAAATGATGTGAAAATGCACTCGTCTATTTATAAATGTCTCACTACTTTTTCAAGCTGCATTTCCATTAAAACTTTTATTTATTATTGTCTTTTAGAGTTTTAGATCCAATGTACTTTATGTAAATACATGCTATTATTTATTGGGAGAAATATAAAAAGAACTTGTTAGCCATTTGTTTTAATGGACCATTACTTTAATCTATAAAACCGTTATATAATTTATTTTTATTAATCAATTTCGATATATTTTAGATACATATATTGTATAAATATTTTTCTGGTATATGAACACTTTTTTGTTTAACTATGAAAAGATTTGCAATATAATTACATATATTAGTACGTTTGTATTTTTGCCTTAATATATTTCTCAATTTAGAAAAATTTTTATATAAAGTTTATATATAATATATAAAGTTTTTTTTATCATTTTTTGGGCATTTATTCTCTCTCTATTCTTAGACTTCACGGCCAGAACAGTTGAGTTCGCTAACGTTTTGAGTGTCACGTGCCGCGGTAGCGCCACGAAGGCGAGTTTGAGAACCGCTGGCATAGCACGGCCGCTACACTATTTACTTCTAAATTCACTTCGAATTTTAAATCTAAAAGAAAAATTATTTATCAAGTATTTATCTTTAATTTTTCAATTCATTTCTACTATTTATAACCTAAAGAATCGTTTCCCGCTTTATTTATTTTTCGCTAAAAAGCAGTTTTTAATGTCAAACTCTGTGTGTTACTATAGAAAATGGTCAGAAATATTTTTTTATACATATAGTAATAGAAATACATAGCAAAAAAGCTCAGATTCAGACGCCTCAAATTGTAGAAAAAGTTCAGAGTAAGACTCTTTATATAGTAACTCGCTTTACTATAATATATCGTGGCCCTGCCGCGCTTGTTGATATAATAAAACGTTTTAATATCTAGTATATTGTAAGAGGCTTTAATATCATAATAACCTCTAACAACATACAGTACAATCAGGTGCAATCATAACAGTGAAATCATAATTAACTCTTTTTTATGAGTCCACACATGGACCAAATGATGTGAATATAATCTCGGCTATTTGTAAATCATCTCATTACTTTATTAAGCTGCATTTCCATTAAAAATATTTCTTTTTTATTATTTTTCAGAGTTTGAGATATATTTGTGTAAACTATACATGCTGTTATATATAGGGATGCATATAAAATGCACTTAGCCATTTGTTTTAATGATCCATTGCTTTAAAACGTTATTGTATGTATTTTTGTCTTAATATATTATTCAATTTAGAAAAATATTTTATATAAATTTTTTATTTTGCGTGTGCGTGTGTGCGCACACGCATACCTGTGTGTATTTGAAACGTTTATGTCATGAAATTATTTATATTTCAAGATAGTGTCTATCATTACGTATAGCTCCTACACATATACAATAAATAGAATTCAAGTTACTAATATTTAGAAATGTGCTATAATCTTGTCGTAATTTGGTTGTGCCATATTGTCTGTTTAAAGAATGTTTTTGTATATGTATAAAAATCCATTACAGAAAATAGTCGATTTTATATATTAGTTTCAATATTCATTATTTTTACATTATATGAATCAAAAGAATGATTAGTTTTTTTAATATGTTGACGTAGAGTAGATTTTAATCTATTGTGTTTACTTATATGTTTTTTTCGACGATATTTAAGTTTACTAGTTGTTTGTCCATATAAATATGTACAATTTTTACAAAATAATTTATAAATAACATCAGATAAAGAAGTGAAATCATTATGGTCTTTACATAATTTAATAAATTTTTTTATTTATTATAAAGACAATTGACAATCGAAGTATTAAAAGATTTAAGAATATTTTAAAATGTTTTTGTAAACTCGGTATATATGACAATAGAATTATTTTTTTCTTCTTCATATTATTAGTTAAATTTGCGCTGTTTAAAGAATATTTAAATTTATTAATTCTTTTTGATTTATTTATTATTTGATTTATTTATTTATTAGTAAAAAATTTTGGATAATCGTTATGGTATAAAAATTTACTAACAAGTTTAGAATTTTTATAATGAAATTATTTATCAAATAATCTTATGACTTTGTCGATAAGAGAGTACATAACCCCAATTTTTTGAGATGCAGGATGGTGTGAATGAAAATTTAAAAATCTTCTCCAAAATGTAGGTTTTTGAAACCAATCAATTTTCAAATTATTAGAGACAATTCAACATCTGGTCATGTTCGATGTTCAAAAATCAAAGTAACACTTTGACAATGAAAGAACACTTATTAAATATAAAGTAGAAGTTCACACATCGAACACACGTCTGATACTATTTACAACAGGGATATTTGCCACAACACACTCATTCAGTCTATTTGATAGTGTAGTCACTCACTAATGAAGTCTTTTATACAACGGAAGTAGTATATAATGCTAATGGAGAAATATAACAAATCTCCCTCTTCCCCTCTTTGGCGCCAACCCGAAGCAAGAACCCCCCCCCCCCAGAGTGTCTGGCGATTGAACTGAAATCTGACCCATGTGATAATTAAAAATGTTTTTATTACTTTTTAATTGCTTTTATTGTTTTTTATCGACCTTTGAAGAGGTGATAAGGGGGTGTCTCTCCATAAGCGTTTAGCGATTTATATTTGTGCATATGTATGTGTAGATATGTGTATATATATATATATTTATATATGTACGCGCGCACGCATGCACACATGCAACGTAGAGGAAGAGAGAGAGAGAGAGAGAGAGAGAGAGAGTCGTTGCGTCATTGGGCCGAAAGCAGCTGGCTATCGGTCTCTCTCTTTTGTGCGGATCTTCGCACCGAATCTCGCCCGTTCTGCCTATCGGCACCAGTGGCCGCGCGCTCTAGCTAAAAAATCTATCCGAATGACTAAGATTTTAACATACGTGCATGGATTGCATAGAAATAGAGTGCAATAGAAGAAGAGAGCGACCCGTTGCTTCGTCCTCCGATAGGAGCCTGTTATCGGCCTCTCTCTTTTGTGCGGATCTTCGCACCGAGCCTCGCCCACTCTTTCTATACTCTACTAGCCTTCGTACGCCAGTGGTGTTTTACGCCTTACTTTTTACATTTAATCGAATTCGAACACGGATATGTATAAACCATCTATCGACTTCTCTCTTTTGTGCGGCTCTTCGTAACGAGACTCGCACACTTTCTCCACTCACCGCCAGCGGCTGCGCGCCGGGTAGAATATGTACACGGTGGAATTTGACTTTAACGTTTTAATATAAAACTCTTTACATTTTCTATTTTACATTAACACCATCTGTACAGCATTGTGGAGCTGAAATAAATTTTCCGATTAAACCCGTCCATACGTAGCGCTGTTCAAAAGGACGTACAAAGGAGATTGCGTCATGCTCATACGAAAATATCTTTCTTAAGCGATGGTCCTCTCGCATCAACTGATATTATATTTCGAAAATAATTTGAAAAGTAAAAAATTGAATATATTACCTTTACGGTTCTTTTGCTTTTGAAATTCTTTTCATAGAATACGTGGACTTGGCTAATCGATTATCCTCTGTTTGATTTACGATATCCACACTCCAACGTCTCTGAATCTACTGACAATCCTTTCGTCTTCGAAATAGTTTTATATAGAATAAGAGGGGGTACAGGCTGGTAAGAAACGGTTAGAGTGTATAGTATGAACCTAATCGATGACAAATTTTGTCGCTCTTACAGAATGAATTTTAATATTATATATGTGTAGTAAATATGCGTAGTTCATGTTAACTTTTTTTAATAATGATTCATATATTTCGCACGCAATTATTATAGAGTATGTTAATATAGTTAATATTTTATTTCAATCTATTGTACGATATAAACGGAAAGCCATTAAATTTAATACCCTTTTTGGTCAGCGACATTCGCACGATTGCTTATCTTAAAATTGACGACGAAAGAAGGAACGGATGTAGTTGATTCCACTGATCTTTTTCAGAAATATGCGCTTACATCCTAAATGCAATTCATACCTAGCATATATATACGTGATACATGTTGAAAGACATATGTACGTTGGGGAAATGTGAATATTAATGTAATAAGCCAAAGATATTTACTCTTTGTGGCTTCGATTTAAATCATTGCTTCCTGCCGACAAAAGATATATGGCAAAGCAGATGCTCATACTCTTATTACGAAATCCTGTTTTAAAAAGAGTTATAACGTAAGCCATCTTCGAAATACGTTTTATAAGAAATTGAACCACTCTCAACAAAAATATTCTTATTTCGTCTACGAACGTGTCGTTCTTCAAGAAGGTCGTTATATTAAATAGCTGATTAGTTTTTGTTACCCATATACGACTAGTGAGTCTTGAGTTTTATAATTACATGTTGTAATTCGACTTCTTTTTATTATAAATAAAAGGCAATCGGTGAAATAAACATATGGAAAGATGATATCTAAATGATCTTGTAAAAGATGCTTCGTATCACGTTCAATTTCACTGCTATAAAATACGAGGGTCTAAACCCATATCTTTTAGTAAGCTCGAGAATTGTGTGCATAGTAGATCTACATACGTTTTTGGGTAGTAAAATTCACAGAGCTTCGCAATGGATAATGTACGGTAAATTATTTTTTTGCAGTGATGCAGCAAATTTGCAATTCGCTGCATCACTGCAATATAATTATTTTCTGGTTCGCAGAAGATGTGGTACTATTTGGCGTATTCGTGTCCGTGTTTTGGGTGTTAGTGCTGTAAAACGCGAAATGTGCTTTTTACTTAAACAGTGTAGTGTGTCGAGAATAGTGAGATACCAGAGGCAGCTTTTTATTAGATCTCCTCTGGTTTTAGAGAATTTGGAGCAATATTTAGAACGGGTAAATTCTGGAAATAATAGTATTAGAAACAGAGTTTCCGTAGATTACGTTGAACAAAATGGTAAATATTGTTATAATTAATGAATTAAATAGCCTAATAAAAGAAATCATGTTGATAGCTTTAATAAAAATGTATCTCATTATAAAATTTATTATAGAATATTGGTAGCGATAAATATGTCCAATATCGAGGCTCCGCTCATAGAAAAAGTTGACGATGATGAGTTTTTTGAACGAAGATTTATGGAGCTTGATTAGTAGTTTAACGCAGATCAATGGCAGTTTTCAAATTAACAATACATTTGTTTTACAAGCTATTTTTATTAATATGCCAGTTGTAAGTAGTTTTCATCGGAAAAAGAATTGAACAATAGATAGCGTTGCACAGAGATCTATACTTTCCATTAACAATAACGATAATCTTTGTTTACCGCATGCTCTTGTCGTTGGTGAAGCACACATCTGATTAAAATTAAATAACACGAAAGAAGAAGAAAACGAGTGGAATGTTATTCATGATGCTCAACGAAAAAGGCAAAAAGAGCGAGCTGTAAAACTTATAGAGGAAGCACATGTCAACATCCCCGACAGAGGATGTACATTGATAGAGGAAACGAAGTTTCAACAGTATTATGGACCTCGCGGAATTGCGATTGTTATTTTCGATAAACAGACTTACAGTTATGGTGAGTCTATACTGTTTGACGGTCGCAATTCTGTAATAAATAGTAATACAGAGCTTATCGGCACAATTAATCTTCTTTTTTGATGAGATAAATCATTTTGACACAATATTGAATTTGATTGGAGCTACAAAAACGAAATTTTTCTGTTCATATTGTAACAAGCGGTATCAGTACATAGATCAGCATGTGTGTAGTAAACTTTGTTCGGAATGTTTTTTACTATCAGCTTGCGAACAGAAGAATACCGATGATTTAATTAAATGCATAGCATGCAATCGTGATTTTTTTGGTCAATCTTGTTTCGAGAATCCTAAACAAAGTCTAGAACAAATAGAAAAGGTAGCAACAAGGAGAAAAAAAATATTTGCGATACCGTTAAAATATGCACTTTGTGTAGAACGAATTGGTGTAAATTTTGTAAAAAAAATCACACAAGTAAGAGAACTTTGTTATATGCAGCCTATACGATACAATGTGAAAAATGAAAAAAAAAGAAGAATCTAGATTTTTCTGTGTCACGATTTTGAGTGTGGCCAAGATACAACATATCAACATCATTCGACCACAAAAATTCATGTACCCAATCTTTGCGTAGTTCAACAGGTGTGCACAGATCGTTTGCATTTAGACGATGATACCGAACGTTGTAATACTTGCGGAATTAGGGAATATATATTTCACGATGACCCCGTTCGTCGTTTGATAGACCTCAGTATACGTGAAAAATCCGAATTCAATGAAATTATTTGCATCGCTCATAATTCTAATGGATTTTACACCCAATTTATTTTAAAGCGATTAACAGAGCAGCGATTGAATGAACAGATAATGCCTAGTGTAATTTTAAATGGTCAAAATGTAGTCATTTTGCAATTAGGACGGACAGAATTTATCGATAGTCTAAATTATTTTCATATGAAATTAAGCGCGTTACCCTCTGCTTCTGGTTTGCCTGACAGTAACAAAAAAGGCTATTTTCCACATTTATTTAACACGGTAAATAATCGAGAATATGTAGGACCGCTTCCAAATGCCCATTTGTACGAGCCTGATTCTATGTGATTGGAACAGAGAAAAATTTATTGAATGGATGTAGAGATTTTGAGACGACCTTATCTGGTTTTTAGAAATATTCTTTCTCTCGGTGATACGGATCCTTTTCTAAATGCTGCAACTGTAGCATCGGCGTGTTCATACATGTTTAGGAAAAAATTCTTGACTCCGAATAGTATAGGTATAATAGCACCTTCAGGTTACATACGAGGCGACATACACTCTCAAAAAGCTATCGAGTGGCTACTTCTGTACGAGCGTGAAGTTGGAAGAGACATAATATACGCTGGTAGATCGCGAGAATTCCGACTACGCGAAGATTTTTTGGTAGATGGATACTTACCTCCGATGAATGAGTGGAGTGTTGAGAAGGGCGTAGTGTATGAATTTCAAGATTGTTATACGCACGCTTGTCCAAAATGTTTTAAAGATCAGCGCGGTCAGAAAATAAAATTTTCACGATCATTGGACGAGGCATATGAAAATACTAGAGCTACAATTGATAGCCTCAATTCTTTCAGATACGTAACACACAAAATGTGGGAATGTGCGTTTGACAAAATTAAAAAGGAGAATTCGGATATTAGGGATTACATAACAAATTATCCTCTAATAAGTAAAATTACATTGAATCCAAGAGAGGCATTTTACAGAGGTCGAACAGAAAATATCATTACTCATTATCAGGTGAAAGAGGGAGAAAATATCAAATAGATAGACATTTGCTCTTTATATCCGTACATATGTAAAAGGGGATAATTTCCTGTCGGTCATCCGAAAATATACGTAGGCTCGAATTGTTCTGAATTGATAGAGGGCAATAATGATAATTTATCGTGTGTAGAAGTACTCGTAAAATATAGAATTTTACCACCGCGCGACTTATTTTTACCCGTTTTACCGATACAAATGCACAATAAATTATCGTTTGCATTGTGTCGGAGTTGTTGCGAGGAGATGTTTCAGCCTGTCTGTAACCTCGAAGAAGTTAGTGAACGGGAATTTACGGGATCTTGAGTGGCCGACGAGTTGCGAAAAGCCATCGAACTATGGTATCGTATCAGCGAGGTATATATAATTTGGCAGTACAAAATGACACGGTTTGATCCGAGTACAGGTATGGGAGGCTTATTCGCCAGCTATATAAATACCTTTTTACGTATAAAACAGCAAGCTAGTGCATCGCGTAGGTGGTGCGTCGAAGAATTGAGTAAAGCTATATATTTGCAACAGTATAAGGAAGTAGAGGGTATACAATTAGAAGCGGAACACATTGCAAAAAATGCGGGTTTACGCTCCGTGGCCAAACTCTGCTTGAATTCGTTCTGGGATAAATTTGGTCAATAAGATAATTTAAAGCAAACAACTATTATTAAAACTCGAAAGGATTTACTGGAATTATTGCTTGATCCCAAAAAAGAAGTTTTAAATTTATTACTCGTAAGCGACGAGATTTTATACGTTAGTTGGTAATTTAGAGATGAGGCTATAGAGCAAACTACGAACACAAATGTTGCTGCTTATACTACTGCACTTGAAACTGTATTTTTATTTGGAAAAATTAGACCGACGAATTCTATATTACGATACAGATTCATATATATATATATATATATATATATATATATATATATGTGAGTACGAATAACATTGGCAAATACGAGCCTCCTACAGGCTCACTATTAGGTGAAATGACGGATGAATTTACAACCTACGGTTTAAACGATTACATAGAAACATTTCGATTCGAACTTTCTGCAAGAAGCCTACATGGACGCCACAAAGAATCCTCACTCTTATTTGTTTCTAGATTTATCGCAAGATGCCCTCGACAACTTTTGTGTACGTAGCTGCATATTTCTCGACGATGAGCGACATTACGTGTACGTTTCTAAGCATCAGAAACCTTTCTTTTAATTGGCTAAAAAAGTTAGTCTACAAAAAGATGATGATTATAAAAAAAATTTGTCGAGTATGCGAGCTCCAGTCTTTCGCGAGCAATGACTCCAACGGCATCGAGAAATCGCAAAAAAATTAACAACTTACCTGTTAAACATTTTACAAAGAAAATCGCGTCTCTGTTACTAACCCTCAAACACGATGATAACCAAGCGCGTAAAACACCTCTAAAGTGTAGCAATAAAACAACCGTAAGGTCTATATGTGAATGCACGTCGAATATTCTGAAAGGTGTGGTTCTGTTAAAAAATTCAGAGCATAAACGTTTAAAACAGCATCGACACGTACTACGTAAATTAGTTCACGATAACCCTACGAATGGTTGGAAAAGACGAAAGAAAATTTGCTGCAACACAGTAGCGGTTTCTTACCGTTAATTATAGCACCTATAGTCGGTGCCCTTATCTCCAGATTAATTGGTAAATAAAATTTAAAAATAATTATAGAGCAAGCTAGTAAAATGATTATCGTTCCTGAAAATATGATTGACCGCTTGCAAAATAAATCCGAAACTATACACCAAACGAGGTTGCCAGCAGGAGAAACTGAAGCCCCTGAAAATACAACTCAATCTAGGGGGAATAATTTCTCAAAGCTTGATTCTGAAATGCACGATATATTACATTCGAAAGAAAGTTACGCAAACGAACGGGGAAAATGTCTAAAGTATTTACAAGTCTTACGTCGATATCTTTTTTTCAAGGAGAGCAAAAGAGACACAGAACGAAACATTGATCGCGAATTAGATGATGTAGCAGCATTTCTTATTTTCTTATTATTTTCTTATTGCATTTTTATTCCCACTCACCGAAGAGAGTGATAGAAAGCCTACCTAAAGATTTCGAGCGAAAAGTAAGACTTTTACTCCGATACTGGAAACGAACGTCGTTGGAGCGATTGAGTTGGGATAATATAGGTGCAGTTACTATAGATGGTTGGAAAATCGAAAATTCAAATTTTATCGAATTCATAAAGGATATTTTAAAAACAGGTAAGGAAAAAAATAACTTAAAGGAAATGAGGACACTTGGAGAAATGCCCAGCGGTGTTTTAGAGTTTGCAAAATTTCTTCAGATCTCTGAGACACTGTCAAATCGATAGTTAACACGCAAATCCTGAAAATTGCCAAACATTGACAAATTCAACCAAGCCTTTAAAAAGTCGTAAACGTCGTTTGAGTAAGACAGACTGGTGGCAGCAGCCGTGTGACGAGGTAAAGAATGTTAGTACTTCACCAAAGAAGAAGACTCAAAGTGCCGCGAAGGCTACGTGGGTGCGCAAAATCTTTTACGTGTCATTAAGAAAGGTAAGTACCTCAACAAGACGTGGAACAATAAGCTTTAGAGATAAAGGTCATCGGACACTGGATTGTACAACCACCTTGCAATTTTAAAGACTTACCTCACAATATACGCAAGACTAAGAATTATTGCGGTTTGAATTTATACGGAATTCATTGTTTCGAAGGTTCAATTTCGCTGCATAAACAGTATGATCTATGTAATATAGCTAGAGAAGCGCAACGAATATACGTACGGTGTGAAGAAAAAGCTCAATATTTGGAATCAGTTATGACACGTTGATTAACTAATCTCGAAACATATAATACACCTAGCTTTGATCGACTTGAGCGCCTCTTTCCACGTGCTCATACGTGTAACGTTCACGGATCGTGCAAATTTGAGTATAAAAGGAGTATAAAAAATTACTGTGCTTGATTCAAGAGCCATTTAATTAAAAAGTGGTTATGTTCGCTTGTACCTAAAGAAGATTATCCGCGACCGGTTCACAGCGAAACTTTCTATAGCGCACTTTTGAGTTATCAAGAACAGCAACGTAAATCTCACGTTAATTTTCACTCTATTAGTGATGCTGGAATTGACGAAGTTGACGAATCCGAGGAAGGTGACGAAATGTCATTCTCAAATATATCGGGATCATAAATACAAAAGAGATTATGCAGGCTCTAAGAAATGTATGAGCCAGCTCCGTTGGTGTATATGCGGCGGATCATATAACTAAACGCTTGAGTCTTCCTGCTGCGGTAATATCAAACACAGACACCTGCGACCAACCTGGTTCGCACTGGATTGCTTTCTACATAGATAAAAACGGTTATGGAAACTACTTCGATAGCTATAGTCTTCCCCAACATCGCCATATTATCTTGAATGACTCAAGAGTAATTGTGTAAGATACGAATGGAATAAAAAACAAATTCAAAGTTTCGATTCGTAAATGTGCGATGAATATTGCATTGTGTTTCTTTATTTTATGTATACCGGTCGTTCTTTGCGCTCTTACTGTAATATTTACACGAAAAATACACGGCGCAACAACTTGTTGGTGACAGTGTTATATAAAGAAATTATCAAAAAACTAAGAAAAAAATGTAAGAAATCCCGCTTACGAATGCGTATCCTCGTATCAATTCTATCGAGGCTGGATTATGTAACCGATCACGTGCATCGATAATGAAATTATTGTAAAAATTAACTTTTTTATACAGAAAAATGTAATCGAATATTGTAATAAATGTAGATCTTTTTAATTCTATGCGTTTATTATTTTTACCTATTCCACTATTTCGTTAACATTCTACCTGTAAATAAAAATGTGTCATAATTAATTATTTTTCAAAAAATTGATATCTAGTTGTTATTCGTAAAAATCATACATAGAAATCTTAAATATACTATACACGAAAAGAGAGAAAAGCAGTTTAACATTTTTGTACGTTGATATCATTCTAGAAACTACGATGATGTACCCTTAGAGGTTATAGGTCTAAACTTGCAAGAGTTAAATGTTTACTATGATAATAACATCCGTCATTTTTGGGAGTTATTTTATCCGGGGGGCTAAAGAAAGATTAAAACTTGTCAAAACGTGTTAAAACCTGATATGTAACACTTTTTCAGTTTTAGGAGTTGCGTCATAATTTGAAGTAGATATACTTGTCAGAATCTGTTGCCTTATGCTATGTAACGTTATTCAACTAACATAGCGGGTGGGGTTGAAAAATGTTAGGGTGGGGGTTATAAGATATAAAGCGGGTTGATTCGCGTGTGATTATATATGTGAAATTAGAACGGCGTACGGTTCCGGAGCAATACATACTAAAGAACGACCATTAAAAAAACCAAGAAATATTGAAACCGCTGTGAGTAGTAATAAACCGAATCAGCAAGAAGAAGAAGAAGAAGCAGAAGAAGAACAGCCTGTTTGGAAGAGAAAGAAATACGAAATACCACCCAATTTGACCTTACAACTAAGAACCTTCGAAGGTATGTTGCAAGCTCGCGAATGCGTCAACGTTCAACTTAGATGTGCGATAGAGCAGTCTAATGTCGTAAACAGTATAATAGAACTTTTGTCGATATTTCTAACAGAAGAACTACTCACCGAGAAGCCAGAAGAATTAAAAATCATACATAACAAGCTTGCTTTTAAACAATACTGTTAGCTTCATTAGCACAACATTGAGAATTATGTTAAATCCAGTATGAAGATCAGCTCCGAAATTCGACGTTCTAAATATTTTATTATCTGAATTATTTGCTTATTCATTACCTATGATAGCTGAAAATGTTCATAAAAATTTCGGTGATGTTGAAGAATTATAATGTTTTTAATGTCATGTATATATAAAATAAATAAAATTTAAAATTCATAGAAACCCAATTTTACTATATATTTATTTTCATATTGCCACTGTGTATACTACCTTATCCTACACAAACAAATAAAAACTCCTTTCTTTTATTAATTTAATCGTAATTTACGGCACTTTATATTTTATTAACAAAGTATAGTCTGCACCCATTTTCTTATCCGTTTCATATATACTATTTTATATTTGATTAATATTAATTATTTTACAATAAAACTGTAGGAATAAAGAGCGTTAGCTCGAAGCATTTCTGCGAACGTTCGTTCTTTATATCCTAACACACACGTGTGTGTGAAGAGCGCACCGCCTCGCTGTGTTTCACTTCTTGTTCGAGTCTCTGACTAGTACAACGTGTTTAATAAAGATCTGCTTTAAACTAATATATAATCTGTATTATTCTGCTTATTTTATTATCCAATCCAAGAAAAACATTGCAATATAATTATAAAATTTATAACATTGCTAGATCGGAGATAACATTATGTCAGTACTTTGTGTGAAACGCTTTGAAAATAATAAAAGAACAAACAAACTTCAGTAACTTCTAAATTTAAGGATATATACACATATATTTACAAATCTATCTTTTTACATTAATAATAATTATTATTATAAAAAAGACAAGATATGAAGAACAATCATTACTATTTTTATTAAAAAATAGAAAAGATTTTTTCCAATAGTTTTATATTATAAGAAAGCAGGCTCAAAATGAAAATTACTTTTACAATGTAGATTTTATAAGTTGATACCAAAACACATAAGTACTCGTAATGCTTCATTAAATTTAAAAAGAATCACATTTATATTTCAATATTCTTTTATAATCACAAAAAATTTAATTTAGACTGTAGAACAAAGAATGTTAAATTATGAAATTTCTAATATAAATATACACATCAAATACTTACAAAATCAAATATTATATTATGAATCTAATTTAAACTACTTTATTAACACATTTTTTACAAAATTATTTAATGAATTGTGTTACATGAAAGCATAATTTTTAATACTTCTTTATATTACAAAATTGAGTACAAGATTGATATGTATTCTATTCATAAAAAAATATGAAAGCCGGTTACAAAAAAATATATATTATACCAACATAGAGAAGGATCATAACAATCATACAACTATTGGTAATTGAAATAATATTGACCTTTAATAACACGAGGACATATATTAATAAACATCAACACCAAGAAAATATATGGTTCATGAACGCATCTGATTTTTCTCTTCCACAATATGTTCTAGATAATTTTTTGAAAAAATTTAATTTTGTTAAAACTTTTGATGATACTATGGTATTAACAGAGCTCTACAATGGCTCGATCGCTATAGAGCGAAGGACTGTTAACTTGCTGATTCGAATTCCAATCCCATTCTAGGTCGATTAACATAAGGATCGCTCTAATAATTTACAATTGCTTTGTTTACAAACACATGGTAGACAACGGTCTCTGATTAACACCGGTATTTAGAAGCATAAATAGAGCGACGTTAAATGAAATAAAAAATGGTATTAATATGTTTAAAGAATTTAGAAAAATATTTACATTTCTATAAAACTGACAAAAATATTCAAATTAAAAAAAATTTTGGATCTGATTAAAGTTCATAAGAAAAACAATAATTACTCTACATTGAGCAATTTTAAAAACAACTTGATTTTAACATTCAAAATACTAAAACATTCCTAGAAGGTAATAGAACTTACTTGTAACAAAAGAATTTAAGGGAATATTACTGTTATAATTAACAAAAATAAATACATAGAAAAAGTTGAAGCTTTACTGAAAGATAAAATATATTATACCTTAATAAAAAAAAATCCGTTACCTTCTTTACAAAAAATACAGACTGTGTAATTAGAAATTTAAATAATATAGATTGTTTTATGAACAAAGACAAATTACAATTAGTTTTCAACAAAGTAAATTTATCTGAACTTTATGGCTTAATCAGAATGCATAAAAATCATTTCCCAATAAGAATCATCGTTTCTGCAATAAATTTTCCTACGAATGAGATATTTGAAATTTTTACCTTATACTTTACTTACTCCTTTTACTGACATTCGTAATAGTTTTGAATTTATTGGTATAGTCAAATTTATCTTAAACAACAACTTTTTTTATTAATAATAAAAATATATTAGCTGAAAAAAATTCTTTATTTGTAAAGTGCAATCTCATTGTTCCCACCACGTTTACTCAATTGCAGATAGGCTGAGGTTGTTCAACGTGTCGAGCTCGTTACGGCTTCTCATCAGGGACTAAACTAAACCTTATATTGATATTCTAATTTATATATACCCCTATTCTCACTAAACTAAAATTTTGTAATTTCAATATACAATCCTCCCTCTACACAAAATTTTCAAAACCAATCAATTTAGTAAAGAATGATAAATGTTAACGTGCTTTCTTGACTCTAACATTAAATTCACATTATTTCGATTCCTTGAAATGTGAATACTTTCAAGACTCTACCTTTTGTACGTATTATTAATACCATGTTCCAAAATATCCACATTCACAAAATCAAAAGAACGGAAAAACTTCAAACAATGTTCTTTTAAACCAGAAGTATAATAATATGTGAACCACGTAAACTATATTGATGTGAAATATAAATTTGTTTGTAATATAATGTAATATAATATATAATATAATGTAATGTAATATAATATAATATAATACAATGTAGCATTCATTAAATCCATACAATGAATTTTGCAAATGGCTTTAGATTTGAAACATACCTAGATCATCCTTATCCTTGCAATTCTTAAACAACTTACTTAAATTATTACTATTTTTAATATAATTTTTTTTTTAATTCTGTATATGAGAGAAATAAATTTACAAAAGAAATTGAAGTCTGTAATGTTTCTATCCTCATCGGGATAGCTTACATGGTAATTTGAGAAGGGAGAAAGTATATTCGGAATATCAGGAAAATAACTCAATAGAACACAGTGTATATATATATATATATATATATATATATATATATATATATATATATATATATATATTATAAATACTAGGTTCGCGCTAGTTTCCGCGACATTTGTTTAATCCGGCGCTATTTACCGCACGGATACCCGGTGCTAGTTTCCATGCGGGGAAATTAAACGAGACGCGTAGAATTTAATCTAGCTTAATTCCGCTGGTTTTTTGAGGAGCGCCTCGCAACCAGGGTCAAGAATTAAGAGGACAATAATTTGATTAGGATAAGAGAACGGCTGGTCTTTTGAGCAGCGCCTCGCAACAGAGATCAAGCTAATAATTTCGGAAGGATTTTCAGGCAGGAATTTCTGATCTCTGAATAGTTTATAGCTCCGGGAGGAGTTTCAAGTGACACGACTTCGGGCTAGCGGGTTCACTGGACGAAATCCCTGATTTCGCCTATTATAAGCCCTTTTATAATAAAATTGTCGGGTATTATCGTCATCCAACATCAGACGAGCCGACGATCTATAATAATAATATTAATAAAAATAATAATTTTAATAACAACAATAATATTAATAATAATAATAATTAATATTAATCATAATTTTAATAAGTATTATTATTCTGGCAGCCGGTATACTGCGTACAAGTATTGTTCTTTACATATATATCAATGTACATATACGTATGTATATATATATATATATATATATATATATATATATATAATTGGTGTTCACAATATTAAAATATTTATAAATTAAATACAGCGGGTGTGTTCGTTCGCGACACCCGTTGAATATGCTGGAACGCGCGCGCCAGTCTAGAGTCTCGCGAGTTCCCCTATCGCAGTGTTCTTTGCTGGCGCGTGTCGTATGGCGAGAGAGTGCGGTAATGTGCGTGCGGGCATGTATTAGAAAGGGATAGCTATTGCTGGGCTACTACACTTGGCGCGGTTCTCTTTCACCGTCCGAGGTGTATCCTCTTTTACGCACTGTCCTACTCAAATTAGCGGTAGAGAGAGACTATGTATTGCGTTCTCTCTCTATGCTTCGGTTTTCGGTGGTCGCGTCGACTACCTTCTACAATAGTCGTCGCGACCTTTGCCTGCTTTTCGGTATATTTACCGCGTATATAATATTAGTTTCATTTTATATTTAATATATTATATTAAGCTAAATTTCGGCTGAGCTTATAACTATTTACACGTGCGCTGTAGAAATACATAATATCTATTCTGTATTTCCATGGTAGATGTTGGAATTTGTATAGCGGTCGTGATAAAATTGCGCGACCATATTTTTGATCGTTGTAAGTCAATAAGCACTTGAGTTTTTTGTCATTAGATACAATAATAATAATAAAGTGAAGCTTAATTGGTATAGAAAGCCTACTTGGTCAGGTAGATTTTTATATTTTAAGTCACACCACCAATTCGAAAACAAAATTGGGACACTGAAAGGTGTCACTGAAAGAGCAATTAAATTGTTAGAAGAATTTGCAGATAGTAAGGAAGACTTTCATTAACCCTTAGAGTACCGGTATGATGCATATATACGTGGCAAAATAAACCATTGTAAAATACCAATTTTGTATTGAATAATGATTAAGAATATATTAAGATATTAAGATATTCGTCACCGACACGTCGTTGATTCTGGATAGTACTGAGAGCGAGTTCTTGCAGTCATTAAAGAAAGAATTTATCATATTTTGTTCATCAAAAAGTTTGAATTTTTCAATTTTGACTTCACAATTGTAATCAGCGACCCAAAAAACCTATATACATAACACGTGGTTCAATAAGTCCTGAGACTAACATCGAAACATTTTTTTAACAAATCAGTTTTATTTATCAATATAATCTCCTTTTTGAGTGATATAATCGCTCAAATGCCTTTCCAACTTTTATATACCATGTTTATGCAAGGATTTATCCCTTGCTTTAAAATAGGCTTTAGTTTCGGTAATAACTTCCTCATTGGAGCCAAATTTTCTTTCCTCGAGTATTTTTTTGAGATCAGCAAAGGGCCAGTAGTCGCTGGGGGCTAAATCTAGCGAATACGGGGCTGGGAAAGCAAATCAAAGCGCAACTCGTTCAATTTTGATATTGTTTTCATGGACTTGCAGCATGGTGCATTGTCTTGTTGAAAAAGGATTTTTTCTCCTTCATGTGCGGTCGTTTTGTTGCGATCTCCCCCTTTAAAGGTACCAATAAACCAATATAATAATCACTATCGACGGATTTATCTTTTTCCAGGTAGTCAATGAAAATCACGCCTTGTATATCCCAAAAAACAGACGCCATGACTTTGCCAGTAGACTGCTGTATTCTTGGACGCTTTGGTCAGCTTTCACCAGCCGTATACTACTCAGATGATTGCTGATTCGCTCCGGGAGTGAAATGATGTATCCATGTTTCATCCCTGGCTACGTATCGATGCACGAAATCAGTTCTATTGCGAGTAAATAGCGATAGTAGCTCTCTGGATCGTCGACTCGTTGCAGTTTTTGTTGAAGAAACCTTTTTATGTTCAATTTTACATGAAGGATTGTAAATACTCTTCCAGATGATATCTGTGTCATTTTTGCAATCGCACGAACCTTCACTTTGCGATATTTCATAATGATTTTTAAAACTTCACTCACATTTTGCGGTGAAACGGCTTCCAATGGCCTACCCGTACGTTCTGCATCGTTTGTGTCTGTACGATCACGTTTAAACTCAGCATACCACCGACAAATCGTTGTCTTGGATGGAGAGCAGTCTTGATAATGTTTTTGAAGCCATTCTGGGCTTCTGTTTTTACCCATTAAAAAACAACGTTTTATCAACACGCGATACTCGCTTTTTTCCATTTTTCAAAAAAATTACAAAGTAGCTTCTATCTAACCTCGATATTTTGTTCGATAATGCTGTTTGTCGTCTGATCGACATGAATTATACGTTTCATGTCAAGCTTCGTGTGTCTCTATTGCACCTTCTCTCTTTGTTTTTCTCCCTTTGTCCCTCTCTCTTTCTCTTTTTCTCTGTATATCATTGCGATCTGGTCCATCATAATAAAAATATAATCTAAATGTTTTTCACAAGTAAAGAACTTTTGAAATAAAAATACGATGATGTAGTTGTGTATTTAACACACAGCTTAGATGCGCCATGTTTCAATTTTGAAAAATTGCTCGAAATTAAAATAATAGGTTATTCATTGAAAGTAAACAGTTGTGCCACTCCGGTCAAGAAATCAAAATACGTGCGCTCTAAAAAAAAAAGATTTATCTAACCCGCGAACTAGGGCCAAAAGAGAGCAGAAGCAAACTCGCGTGCATCGTGAAAAAGATCTGTTGCCGTATGGCAGCCCGTGTGAGTAAGCTGTTCCGCGCTCCTGCGATGCTCGAGGTCAGGAACTAGAAATACAGTGTAGGCGCTAGTTGCTTCATTTCGGGTGCCCTGACAAAATACTAGATTAATTATTATTTGTTTAATTATTTTTATAATAATAAATTGTTGTAATAATAACCATTATTTTTATAAACAAATTTATCTTTTTATAAAAAATTTTAGAATTATTATTATCTTATATTAAGTACATATATTATCTTATTCCTATCGTATTATGAAACCACCACATACAGGATTTAATTACACAATACGATCATGAACAATTATGTGGTGATCTAATGTATTTGCTAGAAAATTATTTTTATCGTTAATGAGTATACTTTTCAACAATTCATTTTACGTTTAACAATCAAGAACTAAAAGTGCATATAACCACGAACATGACTTCTCTCTCAAATAGGCTGAGAATCCTTTCTATAATAGACATTTTGACAATTTGCATACATGTTATACAATATCGAATATTAATTTTTCACAATATTAATATTTAAATTTTTGTATGGATAGTATTGAAAAGGATTTGGAAAAATTTACATGACTGAAATCACAATGGTCAAAGAGACTGAAATTTGTATCTTTATGTTCTTCACTATTTCTTGGAATTTCCAGAATGGTGAATCTCGGCTTTCCAATTTGATTTCTCGTTTTCACAGTTCAAACGTACTTGAATATAGTAGAAAGAAGCAGATTTTAACAGTGCCTCCAAGTAAGAAAGCTTGTAGAGATAGGGTAATGTTTTTCAATTCTCTTAAAATTCAAAGATTGTATTCATTTGATTATATGAACTATGGCATCGACCTTTATATCTTTGTAAATCTTCTGTTTTGAAATTTTCCTATAGTTATGCATTATAGATTAATCTCAACGCGTTTATATTTAATTCTTTTGCATGATTATTTAAATCATTGCATTATTTGTCGAGAACAAGGTCATATTTTTCATTAATTTTCTTTTGTTATAATCTGCAGTTAAATCGATAAACATGATGACGGGAAGATATATATATATATATATATATATATATATATATATATATATATATATATATATATAAATAGGCTAGATTATCTGTGATTCAATAGGTCGCTTCTATATGCAGTCTGCATTTTCTATTCTTAAGCTATGAATTGAGCTTAAAGAAATCGAATTGTTTATAAGGTTGCTATTCCAGTATGGGTACACCTGTCCATTTCTATTGCATTCAACACGAATGAAATATCCTCAAATATACAATATATGGTATTATTTAGAAACTTATTATTTTACTGAACTTGTTTAGTTGTTCTATATGTTTATTGAGCGTGAAGCTCATAACGCACAATTGAGTGATAAAAATCAACTGCAGATACAGGATTATATACTTAGAATATTGACAATTTCATTGCAAAATGTTGAAATAAACAAAATTTAATTTACATTATGATTGATGTAATTTATATCTATGAAGTACGGCTATTGAGTAACGAGACTGGCGCTGCCACACAAGAAGTAAACATGCGCCGAAAGTTAACCACTGTCAGCTGTTAAACCTAAAGCCTACTCTTTCGAATGTAATGCGTATCGTGCCTGTAGATTTTTGTTGGGGACGTTATTTTACAAGAAAAATGATCGATGTAGCAATAAAGCAAGAGAATGTGGTAATTGATGTAAAATTTCAAATAAGAATTGTACAATCTGTTAAAACAAGTATATAGCAATCAATATTTATTACGTATATTTGAGTGCTTTAACCGTTTTCAAGGTGGCCGGAAAATGACGATTCACGCTCGGATTACCCTTCCACATCGAAAATGGATGAAAATATTAGAAAACTCGGCAATTTTGTTTAATGTGATCGTCGGTAATTGTTCAAGTGATTGTTCAATCTATATGAATGGACAAATAATGTATATGGTATATGTAATATCAAAAGTGTATGCGAAGCTGGTACATAAAATCTTCACATTCGAATATCAAGAAGCTTGCAAAATTTTTTCGATCTGCATCGAAAAGTATAACTTCACCATATTCCTGAAATTATAAACCAACTCCAGGTCATATTATAAACCAAAATTACTATCTTATGTTTCACTGAACTTTCGGAAAGAATAAAAGTACCCGAATTGTGGAAGTAAAAATTATTTTTACAAAAATACTTTTACAAATGTATTCTATATATCCATTTATCTACTACTGAAAAGGACAAAATTATAGAATCTATTTGTGATAGTGGTGGTAATTATCATAGACTACTGCGATCAAATTAAAAATGAAATGAAATTTCCTATTTAAATTTCTCGAATTTTTCCATTCGGTAAAATTTTTTTTTCGAAGATGGTAGTACTGTTAGTATGACCTGTGCCAAATTTCACATCAAAATTGTTATGAGTGTGTGAGTAAGAATGGAATTTCGACTGTGGAAGCATCAACAATGCAAAAATCCTTTGGAGATCAGACTCGGTTTCAAAGTCGGCTACGTAAGTGTTGTATTAAATCGAACAAAAACACCGACTCATGTTAATGACTTAAAGCAGTTCACGGAACTTGTGCGCCAAAATCTTCGCCTAATAATTCGAGACCTTATCGATTTTGTGGGAATTTTACTTGGGAGAGCACATATCATTGTGACTCACATTTCGTATCAAAGACGAGTCAAGTCCCGATTGGTTCGAAACACTTATGTTTTTGGAAAAAGAGCGTCGCGTTAACATTAATCAACGGATGATTTCAGACTTTTAATCGCTCATGGAACGAAAGATGAAAAAATTCTTTGATTATCGGAGTATTATGAATTCAATATTATACGTTATTTGCGTAAAGTCTTTTCCAAAAAATTTCGGAGATAAGCCAAAATAATGTGTCTTATCATACGGCACTAGTCGTTCGTCAGCATTTCGTCCAAAATTCAATGCATGTGGTTCCGCAATCAGCTTATTCGTCTGCTATAGTTCGTGTGAATTGACTGACTGTTCAAAAAGTTATGAGAGGTCTCTGGTGCACTAATTTGAATCGACTGAGGAGATAAGATCTTAATCGCTGCACGCTTTTAAGGCCATTCCGAATGAAGACTTTGTCAAGTGTTATGATAACTAAAACAGTCGGAAACCAGTGTGGCGAAAATGTCCCGCATTTCGACACTTACTGTTATTTGTGTTCCATGTATTATTTAAATAATAAAAACTTACACGATTTTAACTTTTTATGGCATGGAACATGTTCTACGTGTATAGAGGAATACACAAATATAATATTACCTTAAATAAGTAAATAACTGCCGAAAGGCTTCATCCTAGTTGCGTGGCGCTTCATTATAAATCAGCGGCTACACTTAATTATCCTTTCTGATTTCTAGTAAAGCTTGATCCTCGGCGTGTGCCACTCCGGGAAACCCCAGTAGGCTTCATTCATTTCCAAACTCCCTCCGGTTCTAATAATAAATAGAGATAGTAGGAGAGTACAGTCTTATAATAAGCGCGTATACAATATCAATTGTAAATAAGTTAAAAGTAAAGTGTGCGAACCGTAATTTTAGATTTCAAGATAATGCAAAATCAATAAAAAATCTTTCTTTTTTGATATAGATACGAGAGCTCGAGAGAAAATTAATTAAGTATATTGCATAAGTTATTGGAATATACCTTTTTTATATTTTGTGAGAAATAAAACTGACTTTGGTTATTTTTTGCGATCTTTTGATTGAAAGATGGGGATTGAAGCTGATTCTCGAGCTACTGCAATAGCTATCTCGAGATGAAGATGGAAAACGTTACATAGCATTCGAACAGAGACCGTTAAGAACTTAATTTTTATTTAAATATTTACAATTTGTCGATAATAAAATAAAATTTGTATGGTATTAAAAATTATATGTATATTGTAACATGTATGAATTACTTCACCCTATACATGTTAATTACTATAAGAAATGGAAAGAACGGAGGGAAAACGGGAAAAAGAGAAAGAGAGAAGGAGAATAAATTCTAAATTTATTATACCTAATATATAGTTAATATATAGTGGGGATATAATTGACATATATAGTTTTTGAGTTTTTTTGGAATTTGGTCGTGCTTATTTTAGTAAGAAAAGTAATTAGAGATATCGATAAATACTTGATTTTGAGTGATATAAGATACCTATTGTGCTACTACTATATTTGACGTATATAGTTTTTGAGTTTTTGGAATTTAGTCGTGATTATTTTAGTAAGAAAATTAATTCGAGATATTGTTAAATACTTAGTTTTGAAAAATACAAGATATGTATTGTGCTACTCAGTAGATGCGGATTTTCGTAGAAGTCCCTACGAAATATTTAAAGAGATCAGTAAACCGGTCGGTGATTTGTACGTCCATTAGTACGGACAGAATCCAAGATTACTGTGATTGAACATCTTTGGGTTGTGATTTTCCAGCGTCGTGCAACATAGTTGGTGAATTTTTCTTTGGTATTTATATCTTCCTGTTTCATTAAATTATAGTTTTTCTTTAGCGATTTCATTTATTATCACAATTAGAAAATCGTACAAATCTCAAGTTAGTCTTATAAAGTGTGAGAGACAGATAAGTATGAACATAGAATATAAATTATAAGAGTAACAAGCGCGTACACAGCTTTTTGTAATAGTACCTCTTGCTCTTCGTAAGGTGGCGCCCTTGTTGCTTTGACTCTCTACTATACTTATAACTTTTTCTTTCTCACACCCTGTGTGAACGGATTCGTGCGTTAACATATCGCGGGTGCGTATTAGGTAGGGGTAGTATATTATTTATTATAATTTTATATAATTTTATAAATATAAAATTTATTTTATTATTTAACTAAATAGATTTTCTTTTTATTTTTATTAGTAATAGAAAATATAAAAATATTTCCCCCTATACCTGATAATTAACCCGCCCTTTGCTGTTTTATTGATAATCTATTAATATATATATATATATATATATATATATATATATATATATCATTATTTAAATAAATTCCAGGATAAAAAGGTAAGTCTGAGGAAGCAATATCGGTAAAGAACCAACGATCCAAATAAATTGTTTTAAACAATTTAATCCGTTCGGGGTTCTTTACAACTCTGTCAACGGGTACATCTACCGGGTATTTCATAAATAAGTACACCGTTACAGAAATGGCGCCCAACGTGCTTTAGACATTTTAGAGGAAATTTTTTTTTATCTCTTTTCTCTCTCTGTTATACAGTCTCCTCGTTAAAGCACTTAGCGAATATAAATACGCCCATTTTGAACCCACGAGAGAAAAATTTTCTTTTATATTTTTAAAGAAATTTTTCTTTTCTTATTATTAATAAGAAAGAAAATTTAGTTTTTTTCCTTCGTTCCTCAGACTGCCTTTAAGGACGTGATTAAAAGATAACAATATTTTTGTGTCTTTTATTATATCAGGTTGTATACAGGGTCTACCCTCCTTACCACATTAGGTCGTTAACGACTAGGTGTTGCACCCG
This sequence comes from Sycobia sp. Sy_11, assembly GCA_018907035.1. Classification (NCBI taxonomy): domain Eukaryota; kingdom Metazoa; phylum Arthropoda; class Insecta; order Hymenoptera; family Epichrysomallidae; genus Sycobia; species Sycobia sp. Sy_11. The sequence continues at coordinate 3,903,820 of JACCIC010000027.1, read as the reverse complement.
CAGACTTTAGAAACAAACGTATTTGCGTTAGAGTGTTTGAAAATCCTTCACACAGAATAAACAATGTAAAGTATACGTGACGTGACTCACTGAAAAAAGCTAGGGGAATAAAAATAGTTTCAATTTTTTTTTGTTGAAAATCTTAAGCAGAGCCTGAGCCTATTTTCATATTGTAAACGTGGAATAGGCAGAAGTGTTAAACGTTGTTTTTTTCTGGGCTTAAAATATATTCTTTAATTATTGTATTTGTTTTTTTATTTTATTTATTTCTTAATTATTTTGTTAATTGTTTTTTTATTCTTAATTTTTTTTGTCAGATTAATAATATTAGGATATAGTATACCTCTCAAGGGACGAAGACATCAATTCTTACCAATAATAACAAAATAAAATAAAATCAAAGCCCAGGATAACATCTCAGGCTTACCATATAAAGCAGTAAAGTTAAAATAAAATTTCCCCAGAGAGTGAATCGCCTCACGAACACTGAGGAGCTGAAATTGTGTTAATTAAGGACTATTTTATATTGTATTCTTATTTTTCTTTAAGTTATAGAGAGCACCCGTTTTTTTAATAGGTCCTTCTCTAAAATGAAAAGACACACATTTTGAGCTATCCTCCATATTTATCACTGTAAGGAGGTATCTCGATTCTTTTACAATATGGCAAAAAGATCGACCTCTCCCTCCTCTAAACCACCGGCGACTCCGGTCGACCAGTAGTTTTTCTATCTAGCAGGAGGTGAAGTTGACGATTACCTCCATCAGCTGCCTCTGCGAAGGAATGGTACTATTTTTGACCATCTTCGCTGGTCATTAATTAGGATGACTTTATCGAAGAAAAAAAAGAAGATCCGGGTCGTGTTTCCTTAAAAATTCAGCCAGGAAATCCTTCATTGAAAGAATTATAGCCGGATCTGACCATCCAGCCTGGTGTAGATGTGCAGACGACTGCAGGAGACCTACTCCTCCCACAAGAACAGTCGGGACAGACGACCCCACCCCCGTCGTCAAGCGCAATCTTCAATTCTCACTTGGCAGTCTACTTCCATACACAATCGAAGATATTGTACGCTTTCTGGCAGTACCAGACCTCCGAATAAAGAGGTTAGAAGAAGCAATTGCTGTCGTAACCAATCAATTATATGCTCTGTCACAAGTTCGTTCCGCACCGATCAGCAATACACGACTGGCTGACAACCCTGCACGGAAGAAGGTATAAATACAAGACAGATTTATGTGTCATGCATCCACCGTGCAGGAAGAATCGTCAGTCTCCCTGCAACCGCCAGTCAGTGGTGTTTCGACGCCACGTTCAAGTCCTCGAGTCCGCAAACGTGGCTGGAAGCGGGGGGGGGGGGGACTCCGCGAAGCCATCAGAAACTTCGAGAATAGCGCTGCCCGGACGATTGCCCAGTGATAAGTTAGAATTCATTGGGAGATCCAAGAGCGATATAGGTCTTGTGGTCCGTAAATGGGATATTCATTATGAAGATTCCCAGCAGGACCTAGAATTATTCCTCAAGCGGATTGAGGAGCGCCAAAGAAGTTCACAAATATCTGATGAATATTTAACTCAGACGCTCCCCAAAATATTTAAGGGGGAGGCAGAGATGTGGCTCGATGCTTTAAACAAACGAGGCATAACCACCTGGAGTGAAGTCCGTACCGCTGCAAAACATTGGTATGGAGCCGGTCCAAAATATCGAGGAAAATAGGTTAGACAGGCTGAAACTTGAATTCAAGAAGCGAACGAACCTTCGGGTGATTATATCGCTTGTCTCCTCTCGATATTTGATCAGTTAAATCCACCTCTCCCCGAAACAGAGCAATTAGATAGACTCTTGCATAATGCGCGGCCCGAAATCCAGCGAAGGATATCAAGGAAGTCGATTAACAATGTCCAAGAAGTCTTAAATCTGGCCAGATACGCCTAATTTGCATTAGAGTGTGAAAAATGCTACCACACTCCTCCTTCGCTGGATAAGGCGATTTTGCGCGAAGCCGCATATAAATCTTCGAATTCTAAACGGGCTAGAACTAAAGTAGCTGCAATTGTACATCAGGAAAATCGTGATCAAGGAAAAAGGATCAACCCGACATGACAGAAATATGTAAAATACTAACTCGGCTGGAATCTAAATTCGGGCAGGTGGAACGTCTAGTAGACCATCTACTACTCAGGGTGATCGAAGAACGAAACCAGAAGAAGAAAGAAGAGGGCCTTCAAAATCGAACCGCCAACCCTGGAGCCGGAATCGAACAGCCCCTAAGAAGAAGTCTACTAGAACTACCAGTCCGGAGAGTGCTAACAAAGCTCCGGAGTACCGTCCACCGGATAAGAAGAAGAGTTTGGACGGTCCTGTAAAATGTTATAAGTGTGGTGAATTAGGTTACCGCACTCATAACTGCTCGAAGTGTTCGGGAAACGGGAAGCAAGGCGACTAATAGGGGTCAGGTCGATTTGCAACCCAAACGTGACCCCGGACGAAAATATTTGAAGACCTTATTCCTCGAATCCTCAGTCGTCCTCAACTAATCAGGCTGAAGAAAGGCTTTATTTATTTGAGGAAATACCGTCGACTGAGAAAAGTGACAGAGGCGAATTAGATCTCGGCCAAATTGCAGCACGGCCGGAAGAAGCGCGCTGATGGATTGCGGTGCAAATTGCTGAGTATCGGATTCGTGCATTGTACGACATCGACGCGTCTCGTACTGTCGTGGACAAGATCGGGCTACTTTTAGCAACGGCCTGACAGCGATAGTTCTACCCAGACCCGTCCTGCATAGACCGTCGTTTGATATCCACTTTACCGTGCAAACAGATGCGAGTGATACTGGTATTAGAGCGATCCTTACGCAGGAAGTCGACGGACAAGAACAGGTGTTTGAGTTGGCGAGTAGAGCGCTCATTCATGCTGAAAGAAACTATTGGGTAACCGAGAGTGAGTGCTTAGCTGTCATATGGGCTATTGATAAGTTCTGTCCTTATATAGATGGATATCATTTCCGTGTTGTTACGGACCACAGCAGTTTGAGGTTTCGATTGAGGATTCATATGATGCAGAACCCAACTGGCAGACTCGCACGATAGGCTCTAAGATGCAAGGGCAATGTTTCGATGTAGTGCATCGTAAAGGGGCGTTAAACAACGTGCCGGACGCCCTTTCTATGATGCCTGAGGAAGACTAACTATCTTGTTCAACTGTAACCTGGGCAAGAGATACCCAGGACGAATGGTATCTACAATGGTTCAAGAACGTCCAAGATCGTCCAAGGATTATCCGGAATGGAAAATAGTCGGAGGACAATTATATTGTTATCGTCCAGATGAAGTCCTCGAAGTCATCATGGGCGATGAGGACGCTTGGAAAATCGTCGTTCCTATGGAACGTCGTGATACAGTTCTTAAAGAATGTCACGATAATCCTACAGCCCGACATCCAGGACGTGAGAAAACTTTCACTTGAGTCGGCAAATACTATTACTGGCCTGGACTTTATAAGACGGTTCAAGAATATGTGAAAAACTGTCTTATATGCCAGGAATCCAAGGTAGACCAAAGACCACCTGCCGGATTAATGGGTCGGAGAGTTTTAGAGAAAACTTGGAAAGTGGTCGCCGGTGATATGACCGGACCAGTTGTAAAGAGTCGCCGGTGATATGACCGGACCAGTTGTAAAGAGTTGTCGGTGATTCAAGACTTGTTTTTACGGTGGGTCGAATGTATCCCCATCCATAAAGCGAATGACAGGACGATCTTCAAAGAATTAAAGAGAGTATCGTACTCAAATTCGGCGCGCCAGAGGTCTTCCTGTCGCATAATGGTACTGAATTTAAAAATCGTACGATTGATGAATACTTAGTGGAAGCGGGTATACTTCATACGTTTACCGTACTATTCGCAGGCTAATCTGGTGAAGCGGATCAACAGGACATTGAAAACCCGCATTATGGCGTTCGCAGAAGTATCCCATAATATGTAGGACGAGAAACTCGTTGAGTTAAATTTCTCGCTAAACACGACGCCACATAGTTCCACTGGATAATCTGCGGTTCTATTGCATTTCGGACGAGAGCTGACTCCGCCAGGAACTCTCTGCTGCAGCTAGGATAAAGCTACGGCGGAAACTCAACAAAAAGAATGAGAGAGTTACTGGCTAACGAAAATGAGTAAGTTGAGAGAACTCCTAGGACGGCATATATGAGTATTATCGTGTTTCACATTCGAACGTAATTATTACTCGAAATAGGGATGAATTTTATACGTTCAGTAGCCTCACAAGGTAGGCTGGAGTTAGCGAATAAAACAAGGAGCAACTTTAGTGTACAGTATTGTATTGCAATACAATTTAAACTGTAAATAAGAATCCTCTAAGCCTTGTAATCATCTTGTTTGGAACACCGATTCATTTTTGTCATTGCTTTACTTTTATAATTAGGAAAAGAATTAGTAATATATCGTCTTAATTCATATTGGATCTCATGATGAATATCCATTTATTAATTTAGAAATTCTTACAGATTAGAATAAAAATTTATTAATCAAGAGCGCAGAAGATTCCCTCTTATGAACAACACATCTATAATGAATTAATCATCTAATTTACTGAAGAATATTGAAAATTGATATAAATACTGAATTTCTGCAAGCTAGATCAGAATGACAGGTAATAATAATTTGCATGTAATTAATTAATCTTTGATAACCATGCATTTATTCCGCATATTATAAAATAGCCGAATATAATGCTGACAAGGCATCTTATCCTATGTATGACTTATGTATACTACATTCATCATTGATACATTTAAATCGAAATAATTTATCAATTTGGTAATGTTCACAACAGTTACTTACATGGGTCTTCAAATTCACTATTTTTCCTAAATAAATACCAATTATTATCTTAGACTTATAATATCAAAATACTTATGGGAGCATGGCTTTTACATTCGATAAAGTTAATATTCCTTGCCGCATTGATGTAGAATAATTAAAAACTGACATTCAGTTACCTCCCAAGCCAAAGATTATAGAGGCTAACAGCATAATAACATCATCATTGAAAAAATGAGTGAATTGGCGATAAGTCGTTGCTGCAGAGTCAATTGACGGGTTGAAGATCATCGAACGCCCATACCTGATAGCTTGATTTTAAGTGAAAATAATTAAAACATTGAATTATAGTACAGCTTTTAAGTTGAAGAATGCTTCTATGTTTGAATAATATATTTGCGTTAAGAAGATCCATTAACTATTATTAATTTATGAAAATTATGAACGATATGGGTTACACAAAGTTTGCTTGATTAACGCTGAGGTTATCCTAATCTCGAATAGATCACGAACATATGCCTTGGAGCTTGTGTTTGCATCGGAGTAATTTATTTTAGTCCTATTTGGTGCATATTTATCTCAGCTTTTATTTATGTAATCTTTATATTCTAATTATGTTTATATGCTGCGGGATGCATCGTCTGGAATTGCAGATGAAGTTGTAAATAATAATAGTATTCTTCGAATTTATCCTATATTTGTATTATTACACCCATGCGACAGCCCCGGTACATTTATAACACTTTTATTGGTTATAACCAGAACACGTGATAACGTGAATCTGCAAAGATAAAACACGGTCCCAAGTGCAACAGCATTGTCAGATCGAATATTATAATATTATCTGACGTTCCACTCCATTAGAAGTAGGTAAAAGGTATCAAAATTCTCTTCGAGTACGTGAGCTACTTTGTTGTAGCGAGGAAGAAGGAAAAACGCGTACGATTTATAGGATTATGATAGACAGACTGAGCAATTATTTCATGCGAAACATATGACACCGCATGTTCAGTCTAAAGAAGAGAGATGGTCTACCAACTACCAATAGAGAGCGATACGGCTATGTGTAACCCGCCTGGCGTATACCAAATTTCATAAGCGGTATTGGATGCGAAGTCCTCTGCATAGGAGACACGGTATATGTATTTGCTAAGCCGTAGTATTCATTCCGGGTAAGAAGCATGATCATACGCGCAAACACAGATGGTGGTTACAAAAATCCAGATTCTTGTTTGTTATATCAAACAGGATGGAAATATTTAAAACGCTCAGACGTAGATGTTTTCGCGCAAAGCGATAAGAAAGTACTTGAGAGCCGAAAAAAAATTTAATTTTAATTATTCATATAATAAAAAGTTTAAATTTATAACACAAATGTTGTTAACCTTTTACCTCTGAAAAGTTCCACTGAGCACAGGACGTGATTCAAGAGAATGGTAAATGTAATTCACACAAAAAAATTCAATCTCAACGATGAATTTTTATATCCACTAGAATATCAAAAAATTCACAAATTGCACAAGAAAATTCAATAAGGAAGAAAAATAAATTTTATATATCTATTGAAATATTATTATATATATATATATATATATATATATATATATATATATATATATATATATATAATTTTATTTTAGTCCTCAATGGTCACTGCATCAAGAGAACAAAAAAATAATCTATTTAATTTTATCTCAAATTTTTCTTTTTGCTTTAATCTTAAATACTTTTTCTTTCGAATTTTGCTTCAAATACTTTTAACTATCAATTTCTTTCTCAAATTCTCTATATGAAAAAAAATGGCGTACGCTTTTCGACACGACTAACTTATATGAAAATAAGTTTTATCACCAGTTTTATTTTCCAAAAGTCTTACTACAACCACCAATTTTCCTGGAAATTTCTTATTATGATTCTTTTTGGATCAGAAATAATCTCCATTAAATACTCTCACAACGTGCTTAGTTTATATATATTGATCAATTTCATTAAGCTTTTATTTCGTAAACTAGTAATCCACGACTTTATATTATTAAAATTTATAAATAAACTTTGGAAATATAAAAAATATTGTTAATTATGGAAAAAAGTAATAGTTAATACTTCGTGAAAAGACCAACTAACATTATTATATATAAATCTTGCTGCACATCAAATTTTATAGTTTGGTCATCTTTTTTTTTCTCGATTACGTATTTACTGAAAATAAGTATTGGCTTTATTTATTTATCACCCCTTACAAACTCAATAATTTAATTTTCATTAAATTAATCCAATTTTTATCATAAGAAACATATATTTTCTTTATACCTTTCTTCCAACATTCACTGTCATTCTTACTGACATAATTTATATCTAATTTTTTAATTAATTGTTTGTTTATTTGCGGAGACGCATCACGGATACATCTATATAATCAGGCAAGTATTGATGTTAAATATATTATATTAAAAGTCATTTTCATTTTCGAAATCATTAGCTATAATATATAATACGTTGCAATAGGTAAGTACGCCTTATATCCTACTATTAATAAAAACTAAAACAAATAAATCATCAGACTTATATGCTTTCTTTTCTTTTCCAGATTATGATAATTGCATATATTCTATATATCCGAAAGAATGGTAGAAGTATAAGAAATAATATCATTAAGTTTATTGCATCTCCCATATTATATATAGGCTCAAATGACATTCTAATAATTTTATTATTGTACCAGGTTTTCGGGCTTATTAGCTTACAACATGCATAATTATACGCATACCATGCAGATAATTATACTACGTTACCTCGCAACTTACGTCTACCTTTACATTATTACCTACGATGTCTTTGAAATATTATTTTTGCGAGCTTATGATACAATATACGAGATAAATTACAGCCGCATTATTTGTTTTAATTCAAACTTAATTAATATTGTATTTGTCGGCGTATTACATTATATTTTATCAAGCATACAATAAATACTCATTAAATAGGATTTTGATATTTTATAAGTGGTAAATAAAAAATTTCGAATTTAATTTTTTTTTATTTATTCCAAATTTACTATTTGAAATATAAATTATACCTCGATATATTGTTAAACTTTTTTTGAATTTCCTTTTCATTTTGTGTACTGGGTAATGTTAAGTCATCAAAAAATAATGTCATGAATTGAATAATTTTACTCCTTTTTAATAGATAACAAAAAATCTTTTGGGAAACATTTAGAACGTTAACAAGTTGTATCATGTTCTCAGTTACTTGTTGAACATTTTTTGCCACTAGTATAATATCTAGAATTTCTGATATCATAAATGAATAAAATACGAAAATTACTAGTACTGTATAAGAACGGTAACACCATATGGATAAATTGGACTTAAAACTTTCTGGTCGCCATAATCCAAAAGTGGTTAATAAAGAAAATGAAATCGTGTGCATTTTATAATCCACTGTCAAACCGTGCCCATAAATTGCTTTCACTTTTTATTTTCCGTATTATTTATACATGCAAATGAAGTTTTTCGATTAGTTACTCATATTTTCTTCTAATATAAGCTTGTCTTCGCTTCTCTAGTCATTAGTTGATCTATAATCTGTAATTATTTTAATGAAAGCTTATTATTATTCTAGCTCTTGCTTGAAGTATATCATTATCACAATTATATATAGCATAGTATACTTCGATCATTATTATGATATTATTATAATTATTTCGATATTTCAAACTGTAGAATGTTTAATTGTATTATCTTTAGTATGACTGTCTTTTTATAAAAAGCCGAAGCAAAATTATGGTAGAATAAAATATATAAAATGAAATATAATTTAAAGTAAAATTCAATAAGACATTGAATTCGAAATTTCTATAAAACTTTAATACTAATAAACATATAAATAATTAAAAATTTTATTATCTTTTATTATAATCATCAATTTGATATACATGTATTATTCATAAAACTATTAATTCAAATAATAGAATTATTTAAAATTGTATAATTGTATTAATAGCATTTAGAGAGTACAAATCGCTTATAGTAAAAACGAAGGAAAAGGTTAAGCATCGATACATAAATTATCTTTGACAATCTCATGGGGGATATATTAACTAGAAATCAACGAAGTACACCGAACCAATTTGTTGATAATATTTTATTTCATGTTTGCATATCATCGATTGTTTAAGGCAAAACAGTGAAAAAAACTAGCAGCATAGTTTGCTATTAACAGAAAATACTAAATTTAAGATCTGATATATACATTGTGTTTGACGACAAAATTATTTCTGTATTAACATCCAGATATTGGATTAACGTAGAACATAGATCATAATCGGTAAAGATGTAAAAAACTTTCTAATCTAGAACGATCATTCTTCTTGCTTATGGCTGATGGTGGTTTTTTGTATTGTTTTCATAACAATAATGATTATTTAAAAAAATATTTTTTTATATATGCCTGAATAAAGATCGTTACTATCATTATAAGAAAAAAAAATGTGATGGCACCCAGTTCCATTCCTATATCTTTCTTATTTCTTTGATTTCGCTCCCAATTTTCGTTAGCGATTATCTACAAATATATTCATATTGTATGGTTTTTCTCATATCCATTGTAGCAGCATCGTATAATCGGAACATTAAAATACCTCTTTCATCTCGAAATGTATATTTAACAGAAAGTTTGCTTCCCAGCACGTCCGCTTAACATTCGAATTGAAGAATCATCATTAATTTAAGACAGATTATTTTCTTGATTTGACCATGGTAGGGCTACCTTATTTGAAGAGTAAACGTTTTCGAATCTCAAATAAGCTAGATCTGCTTACGTTCTCTTGTTGACATCGTAAAATAAATAAATCGTGTTACTTTTCTAATAATGTGGTGTCCCAAGCTGTACACTGGTTCAGATTGCTTGTAGTATTAATGTAGCATGCATTTCAGAGGTATGAAGTTGATTAAGGATTGTCAGATTATTCGGTGAAACAGACAGATAGAAAATTTATCTTTATTTTAACCACTTATTTATTAAAACCCCGACAGCTCTGTCAAATTTTCAAGCTATTTTATAACTGAAAACTGTAAGATGAAATGAAGAAATATATTTAAATACAACTACCAGAAGGAAGCAGACGAATGAAATTTTTTGTATTATTAGTGATATATATATCTTTCAAATAGCGAATAGTAAAGTAGCATTATACAATCCGATCTTTTCATTAGAAAAGAGATCTGATAGTGATTCTGCTTATACTATTCGAGTTATACTACATACATTTACAAGAAAAATATCAGATGACAAAGTACACTCGCATTTATTATTCTTTTGTGTGCATAAAGTAAATGAACCAAAGAATATTACAGTGCACTTCGATACTGCAGCACATATAGCAGAAACAACAAATAGTTACCTGTATTCAGAACTGTATTCGATACAAGGAGAATTAAGAATTATACTTAGGTTTCATCAGTTTAGATTTGCAGCAAAACGGGCTGTATTAGATATGCTTTTGCAAATCAAAATCAGAGAAAAAGATCGCCAAGCATAAAGATCACTACAGCGTGTGAGCAAAATCGATAGAACCATCGACATAAGAAATGACCTCGTAAATTGTTGAATCTAGATTTTCGATGTAACATTGGCGTGTTCCAGTGAAAACTACTTCGTGGCTCCGGCTCAGCATGCCACCAGGTTCTTTTTGCTAAAATCAGAACACGTTTGTTTTATATTAATCATTGTGTAAGCGTAATTCTAGCTCAACACGACTCGGTTCCTGGTCGCTCGACACGCCACCAGGTTTGCGTACGAAACGTCAAAATTTACCTTAATAAATTTTTATTATTTCTTTATTTCTTTTCGCGTTGCTACTCGCGTCTGTATACTGTATTTTAATTTCAGCTCAACACGCCTAGGCCCTTGGTCGCTCAACACGCCATCAAGTTTGTTTTTGTGTATTTCTCGGTATTTAAATCTATTTCTTGTCTCTCATTCAGCACACTAGAGAACTAAAACAGATATGCCTTTTATAATTCTCTATTTACACGTAGACAGAGTTTGTGTTTTTTCTATTAAATAAATACTGTTGCTCTGAATAGAAAAAATAACAATTGCTTATTTAAATAAAGAAATATAAAAATATAATAAATATAACAAAATCAATATAATATAATAAGTAATTAAATTTAAATATAAAATCAAATATTTTCTATTTTTGCAGTCTTATCTTTCCGTTTGATGTGTCCATTGTCCATTTCTGTGGACAAAAGAAAAGTAAAATATAAAAGTAAGATTATTTTACTTTTTACATTAGATTTGATCGGTTTTTTATTTCTAAATCGCGGCCTAAATTATTTAAATCGTATTTAAATTTCCCCCGCGTGCAGAGTATGTCTGAGACTTGTTGACCGCTATCGCGTCGATGGCAGGTCCCCCTTGTAAAACTGTTTTCATGGCTGGCGGCACACTTAGATTTTGCAATCCCAACAGTTCTATTTGAAAACCGCGAGAGTTTCATGCCCCTCACTCTCGCGCATACGTCCTCTTTGTCGTGCCGCATCGCGCTTCGCCGTGTCGCGCAGCGCTTTCGCGGCTTCGCTCGACTTCGCCAATTTCAGTCAGCGTCTCCCCTCGCATCGCTGAAGCGCTTGCTCTCTCTGCGATTCTTACTTTTGCACGGCTGCGTGATTATTATATGCGTCTGAAATAATCACACGCATATAATACACGTATTGTACTACGTATTTAATCTAATATTAATTTGTTCGCGCGCGATTTTGTTTCGTTTCTTTATTAAATATTCTCATAATGCGCTCGTCGCATCAAAAAAAAAATAAAAATGAAAGTAGTTGGAAACAGCTAATTGGATACACAAAATAAAAATGCACAAAAGAGCTAATTTTGATGTCGTATTTGGGCGATAGATGTTCTCCATGTCCTAGAAGGTATTCAAAATCAACAGAGAATGCTTGATAACATAGATACTAATGATGATCATCCGTAAACCGTAAAAGAGTATTTGGTTTCACATGCAGTACGGAAGCGACAGATTAAGATTCAACAGCGACTTCATTAAAGCACCGGAAAAACAACAAACGAAATCACTAAACAAACTGAACACAAGTTTTCCAAAATTCTCTGAGCCCTCTTACTTTACTAGCTTTCATAACCTAAGTTAAACAACTAAAAAATTACTTCGCTTTATTTTCATTAACTTTTCATTAAAACACAGAAAGTTTAACGTCGGATCAGGCTATTCTCAAAGTATTGGTCAAAGAAGGTCAAAGATTTTCCAATAATGAAGTAGCGATGTTAGCAGTTAATGGCTATTATAAGCAGTTCGAAAATTCTTATTATAAAATGGGTATCGGACTTATTGAATATCGCTGAGAAACGTGTATAGAGCTGAAAGGAGATTATGTCAAAAAATAAATATATTTTTTCCAAAATTTTTGAGTTTTATTTGTTGGGCCGGGTTTTTTTGCGACCACCCTCGTATATGGCTAAATTATTGGTATACTCTGAGGGGGGAAGAGAGAAATGTGGAGGAGCCAGATGAATAAATGTAATTAAGAGTATAATTTTGTGGGTAAACCCGAACTATCTCTAGCGAGATGCCTTCAGAGTCGTCACTATTCGACTCGTCGTCCACTCTTAACCTTTCCCCAAGATTCTCATACCTTTGCAGAAACGGATTGTAGATCCAATCAGTCTCTTTATCCTTTCGTCTTCTTTATGCTCATCTATCTTCTCTTCTATCATCTCTTATATTTTCTCTTCTGTCTTCTTCCGCCTTTATATCTTCGTTTTTGTTACCTCTTTCTCTTCTTCATCTGCGCCTTTATACTTTCCTGCATTTTTTCCGATATTGTTGTTGGTGTTGTCGTAGTTTCACATCGTTCTGGATGGTCCTCTTCTATCACTTCTCCTGATGCTATTGCGGCAGTTTTACGTCTTACCGCACGGTCCTCTTCTATTAGCTCTACTGATATTGTGGTAGTTTTACGATTTTTCCGGACAGGCGCAGTCTTGTGCCTCTTCTTCTTCTACGCGGCTTCCTTCATCATTAGTGATGAAGATTAATGGGGAAGATCATCGCACTGCCGCTGTGCGGGTTGTTCTTGAGAGGGGGGCTGCGAATTGCGTGCCTGGGATCTTCTAACTCGCACACGTCAATGTCCATCAAAGACAGTTTAAAGCACGCTTGGTCGACAGCTTGCACATCTGTCGCAATCTCAAAATCCTCCACGACCTCCTGTGTCGAGTCCGGACTGAACTCTATGAGGTCGGGTTCTCCTAACTCTTCTATCGTTTGCGTTACTTGGTTAGAACGAGGTGCTTATGCCCTTGCATCGGGAGGCCCGGACGTTCTTGCATATGCTGTGCTTTCACATCGTTTAGGGTTTTTTAGGGATAGTGTCCATTTTGGAGCCGGACATATATTTAGGGACCTGGTCCGTTCATCCACGATTACAGTGCAGAAAGCATCTCAGTTCGCTATCTGTGTGACGTATCGCTTTAGATTTTCTGCCTGTTTTGCAGCACCTGTACTTGCACGTGTACCTGCTCCACTAAAGTGGAATGTGATTGTTCTGTGATCACGCGAGGTCCAGTCCTCCCTGACGGTCCATCCTGCGATGAGTGGCTCAAGATTCGTGGTGACAAGAGTTGCGTCCACATTTCCTTCTCCACATTTTCTAATTCCTGCCCTTTGCGGTCGGTGTGATCAGATCCTCACAGGGGGGACCTGGCATTGGAATCGACATCTATTAGCACTATCCTCCCCCGAATAGCGTGCAACACCTTATTCAGTTGCATTAGGTGCACTCCTATTTCGTAGGTCAGCTGGAAGTATCCACTGACCACATACATCCATGAAGAATGCAACCTTACCTGCGCTACTGCGAAGTGTGTATTTGGAAGGTGCGTTAGTTTTAACATGGTCACTTCAGGATTGAGGACTGTTATTGCCGCCCAAGGAATATGCCCTTCCTGATATACCATTCTCGTGCGCAGTCCAAAGCTCTCTATTCGGCCACTGCGCTGGCCACTGTATGGCTCCTGGAGTAGCAGGATGTCAACTCCTCTGTCCACATATTTCGATCTTATCTCTGGAGTGACCCTGCACACTCGTCTAGCTTTTAGCTGCGTGAAGCGCAGAACAGGTCCACTTTGACTCTTTCGTGCTCTACTGTCAATAATCCGCGGAGTTCACTAGTCTCTCCTTGGCAGCTTTGTATACTGGATACTTAATGTCCATTGAGTCGTAGCTGTGCGGTCTCTTCGATCTTTTGTAGGTGACGCATTTCGGCGTTGCATATTTATTTTCGCATTCTTTGCTGCCATGTCCCCCCTGACTGCAGTGGCAGCAACATTATTCCCCTTTACAGTGCTTGGATACGTGCTCGTAGCTTGGCAATTGTAACACCTAGTGACTCTAAGATAATCTTGTACACGACAACATAGCCACTCGATGCATAGTCTCTTTCTTTGCAGGAGTTTGCCCCGGATATCCGGGGTGAGTTCGACCTCCCAATTTGTTGCTGTGTCGCTCCTCTTGATCGTTTTGAAGCGGGGTTTGAAGAATTCAGAGAATTCTTCGGTTGTTGAGTCCAGCCCCTCATTTTTTTCATAAACAGCCAAGGTCACCTTATCTGGTGACATGTCCTTGGGCACTCATAGATGATGAGCCTCAGCTTGATCCTTGTTAAGATCTCAATTTCAAAGAGCTCTGTCAGACTTTTTGAGGCTTTTAACTTTTCCAACACCGCTTCAGTTGCTGTTTTCACAAGGAGTCCCTTTCTGTTCTTCTTCAGATTCTTAATCTGGACCTGCGACTATCTAGGGTTGAAAGTCTTTTTCAAAACTTCCTTCGCCTTTCCTGTGGTAGAGATTTTTTCCTCGTCCCTAGGCTTTCATTAGACCACCTTTGGTGGTGCTCTTTTTGTGGCTTTAGCAACCTGGGCCTCTGGGGCGATCAGAGATTTTTGATCCTTGTTAGAAGAACTTCCTCTAGTCGGTGGCTTTGATTTGCCTGCGGACAGGATGGTGTCCTTAGACTCACTTGTTTTAGTGAGCCTTATTAATGGCGTTTTGCCCACTCTAGTTTTGCTTGCATCCGTTTCTTATAGCTCCCTCTATGCCATTAGATTTTGACCATTATAGTTTCACGTCCACGTACTGATGTTACCTTGCGACATCCTGTTCGGTGGACAATGTTTTATATAACGGGCGTTTTGTGAAATTTCGACTGGCAGTTGTAATATCTCTCATCTTCTGCCTTGGAACCGTGCATCCCCTATCGCAACTGCCATACAATTTAGGATTAGGGGGGTTTTTAGAGAGTAGTTCTTTCTCTTAGCCGAGCGATGAAGCCAAGCCTCCGGCCTATCAAAGCAGAACGTTCCATCGATTTGACTGTCGGTGGTCGCTGAACCACTTGCAACGGGTTGACGGTAACAAGGAAGTAAGCGCCGATTTCCCACTCCCAGCATCGGTAACTCCGGGTTTACTAAGCCCGTTAGGTCAAAAGCTCATTTGATCCTATCCTGAAAGATCATTGCTGCATTTTAGCCGCATCCTTCATACATACTCCATTGACTAAAGATGACGGATACGTTACCCCAACAGATGAGCGTGGACGTAAACAGTTGATATTTTAGCGCCGGTGTCCACAGACCCAGTCATTGACCATACAGGTCTCTTGCCTTCGCTCATTGTTGTATTGTCTAGCCTGTTTTTGCTGGCGGTGCTCAGATGTTCTTTCATCATCGTGCATACTGCTGTCAATCTAGTAATTCGATTCAGCCAGTCTGTTTGTGATAAGCTTTGTATTTGCAATGCTCCCTGTATGCATCGGTACGTCGACATTTCGCGCGAAATACGCCCGAAATTCAAGAATGCCAACGACGCTTATGTGCTTGTGTGCATAGCGATGGTAATTGCAAATGCAAGCCCTGGGAGGTGTAGATTCACGCGATTCACACGTTCGACCGGATTGGTTTGAGCATCCTATCCGCTTTCGGATATATTAGGTAATTCGGGCAACCCCACTTGAATATGACCTGCTCTTCCAATGCCTTGGGGATCACTTTCCACGCATTTCCACGTATGTCGTGAATAGGTCCTGGAACACGAGGAGATATTTCCACTATCCTTTACTCGCCGGGAAAGGCCCCGTTATCTACCACGACTCTGGTCCACTGCCCTTCTATATTCCGTTGTACCATCAATGCGGTGGGCCCTCAATGCGACACCTTATAAATTTGGCAATCGGGACAGTGCTTGGCGTACTGATGTACGTCACTCCACATTTCAGGTCAGTAGTAACACTGGCTCACATTATTTAACGTCTTGTCCGTGCCGAAATATCCAGACGTTGGTCTGTCGTGGCACTGACGAAGTACTCGTTCGCGATCTCCTAGCGGTAATACTAGCTTCCAGTCATCTTGACTGCCGCCTAGTGTCTCCATGAGTGCATTAGGGCTATGTTAGTATATTCTGTTGTCTATGATTGTCCAGTCGGGGTATTTATCGCGTTTTTTGCGTATTTCTGTAATTTTTTCATTGTACCATCTGTTCCTTTCTATGTCGCTGAGGGTGACGGTAGGTACTACAGTTGACTGGAAGGTATAGAAAGTGCATCAGGTATATGATGTAGACCTCCCTTACAATGAACAATGTTCATGGTATACGCTTGAAGTGCTGTTGTCCATACCGCTAAGCGGCCTGTGGGGTTCTTCAAAGTGTGCAACCACTTGAAGCTGCTGTGGTCCGTCACCGCCGTAAATTTCTCGCCGAGTAAATACCCGCGGAATTTTTCCACATCCCACAGGACGGCTAGGCACTCCTTCTCGGTCACGGTGTAGTTCAATTCTACCATTATTAACGTTTTGCTCGCGTATACGATCGGATATTCCTCGCCTTGATGCTCTTGGCTAAGTACTGCGCCTAAGGTGTAATTGCTTGCATCCATCTGCAGAATGTATTACTTATGTTGGGTGGAGCGTGCGAGTACTGGCGCTTGCGTCAGCAGGATTTTGAGTTTGTCGAAAGCTTGCTGCTGCTCTTGTCTCCAGTGCCAATTAACGCTTTTTTCAGTAGTTTCGTAAGAGACAGCTTAATTTTCGCCAGATCTTGTATGAATCTCGCGTACCACCCGAGCATGCCTAAAAAGGTCCGTAATTTCTTCAAATTGGTAGGCTTCGGATATTCGCTCACCGTGCGAATCTTCTCTGGGTCAGTGTGTAAATAGCTTTCGTCTACTATGTAGTCCAGGTACTTGACTTCGGGGCAGCTGCACTCAGATTTCTCGACTTATTTTTAACCCGACCTCATTAAAGCGGGTGAGCGCTACTTTAAGTTCACGAATGTACTGCTTAAAAGTCTTCGTCGCAACAATGATGTCGTCTACGTAGACCAAAACATACGATTGCCACTCTGGCCCGAAAACGAGGTCCATACCTTTCTGGAAAGTGGTCGGGGCGATCGTTGGTCCAGATAGCCTTTTATATTGAAAGAAGCCTTTTTGCGGGATCGCAAAGGTAGTGACCTCTTTGCTGCTTTCATCTAGCGGTATTTGATAGTAAGCCTGACTCAAGTCAAACTTGGACACGTACTGTGCGTACGTAAGTTATTCAGGAGAACATTCATATTCGGCAGGGGGATACGCGTCTTTCCTGGTGATGGCATTGACTGCCCAGTAATCTATGCAGAATCGAATTTTTTCGGCCTTTGTCGGGACTAATACCGAGCTATTCTAGGAACTTTTCGGCAGGTCAAGGATGCCTTCGGATAGTAGCCGGTAGATCTCCTCGGAAGCCTGCTTCAGTAGCCGATCAGGAATGCGGCGCAAGCGCTACTTTATTGGGCGATACCCCTGTATATCTATATGATCTGGCTGCATCCGCACCAGGCATGTGTCTGCATTCGTCCTTTTTATTGAAGTAGTATGTCCATCCCTAGGATGGTGTCATACTTAAGGCTCTTTGCTACCTTGAACGGTGGTTTAAGCTGTCGGTTCTCGATGTTAAGTAGCAGATCGATTTCGCCATAATTTGAGAATACTTTCCCATCCAGTAGTTGCATGTAAGGGATCAGCAGTATGCTGATCTCAGCAATTTCCTTCAGGCTGGACCCACGTATGATTTATGCGTTCGTGGGTCGATAAGCGTAGGAAATACTTTACCCATCAACTCAATATTGAGGAAGAATCGGTTTTCCTCATCATGAGTTTTGAGGTTCGAATGGACGTTCATGACATCCTTTGCCTTGGGGTATTGATTGTCGTTGTTTCCAGCGAGTGGAGTCGTAACATGAGGGATGTGAAGGTCGACACCGAGGTCCTCTCCCCTCATGCGTTTCCCGGCTTATTACTTAGAGTGCATTGTGGGCAGTTCTTTGTTGTTAAATTTTCTTTGCTGCAGTTGTAACAAGACTGGCGTTTCCTAACAAGGCATATATCAGCTCAGTGTCCTGGTTATTTGCAGGTCCAGCAAGGCTTCATGTCTTCCCCTTGCTGTCTGCTTTCGTCGCTCCGGTCGCGAATGGAGAACATGGCGTTCATGGCGAACGGTAATCGTCGTAATTGCATCTATAATCGCCCCGTGCAACTAGTGATTGCCGGCTTTAGCGGTATCTTTGGTCATTCTTGTTGTGTGATGGCCTGGGTATTGGCTCATCTTAATATTTGTAATCCTTCCAATTGCCGTCGCATCTTGACGGTTAATAGTCGCCATCGGGCGTTTGTTGTCGACGTCGTTGATCGCGCTCATGGAAACCACGCTTTCTGGTTCGATTTCGAGGGGGACTCGGGAATGTGAAATGGTGTCGTGAGTATTTGGGACCTGAGGATTATTGGTATCTATTTCGTCAGAGATAGGACAGGGGCATATTGGATCAGGCCGTCGGGATGGTTAATCCAAATCCTCACTGGGCATGGAGAGTTCGGGTCATATCTCTTTTGCTTTCATCTAAGAGAGAGAAGTGATACATGCTGATATGGGGAGGCAGATACACCAGAGTACGTCCTGAGCATCTGTGCCAAATATAAGGAAATTAGGATCAGGTTCCAAAGAGAAAATAATACCTCTGTTGAGGTTTTCAGACCAAGGAGTCACTCGAGGCCATAGAGAATCTGCTAGAAGTAGATATTACAGAGGAACCGGAATAGGTAGGTAGGGATGGCAGTTTGGAATTGACGGTCAACCTATACACAAAGAGTAAAATCATATACGGGAAAATTTGGTACATTTCTATACACATAAGTAATGATATTTTATTCCTATGCAAATTCCTGTTATTAGTCTATGTCCAGTTGTACTTGACTTATTTTAAAAGTGCGTATACAGTTTACACTTTATAATAGATGATCTTATGTATATGAGGTTATTATATGATATATGTAGATATACCGCATATTCTATTATTGATGTTATGAGGTTTGATATATGTCATATCATACGTGTAATATGTGTATAATATATGTACGATAAAACATATATTCTATATTATATATTGTATATTTGTTCTGTGTGACGTATCTTTATTATAATTTTTTTTTCACACTCAACACATCACTTGTATGTTATTATAGGCTGCTTTCTTATAGGTTGGCTATATACACTTTTTCAATAATAAGTGCGATTGTTGTTTTGTTACACGAATGAATGAAACTAATAATAGATTGATAATCATAGGCGTATATACGTTTAATTAGAATAAGGAGAATGAGATAATGGTAAGACAAATAAGAATAAAAAATACATACAATTATTAAAACAAGTATAATTACTTTATTAAAAAATAAAGGCATAAAAAACCTCCGCTGTATAAGTGGAGGAAAAAGCCGACATTTAATAAATAATATAGATATTAAATTGAATGATCATTCAAGACTTAATCTAAGGCTTACCCTACAGACATGTATTGTGCACAGTTTTGCCGGAATTCGATGCGGCGAGACTTCAAACCTCGTGAGGCTGAAAGTTCGCACTCTGAAGTGCAATCTCCCACATGAAGATCGAAGTATCTCTCGAAGCGACAGGTGCCTATAATCGAAAGACACAATGTGTCTTAGGCCGACAGGGGCCAATTCGAGACACTGAGCCGCTAGGGGCGATCGAGGCCTTTCATAATTGAATTTGCAGCTCAGGGGAATGCTTCACTTCAGAGCAGAAACACACTCGTCGCGACGCACGAATTCATTTAGCAATAACAACGATAATACAATGAACACGCAATATAATCGCAAAATATAAGAAAACGCGCTTAAAATGCTATATATGGATTGAAACTATGGAAGTGCACCTCGCTCGACTAATGCTCACGACAATCTAACCAATCGCTCACCTTACGATTTTTAAGAGGGCTCTCCGCGCTCGGCTACAAATATAAACAAAGTCCCCCTTTTTCTTAATACGTATCAAATATATATTCACACGCCTATGCCTATAAGCATATACATATTCACACACATATAAACTACATTTATACACAGACACAAATATACATATAATACATATACTATTCGGAATAAAAGATAAATAACGATTAGCGCAAACAGCAATATTTGTTAATTATGCGTTCCATATTTGGAAATAATCTTGAGCTATTCGCAAATCTCTCTCTCTCTTATTGATTTTATTGATTATTGAAATCACTCTTCGACGACCCTACTTTTATCATTGCTTCAGTGTACAGATAAATTGCTAAACGGGAAAAAAACTACTTATCCAGCTGCTTAAAAGGCTGGTCTTGTTTAAGTGCAAGGAGCACTTCTTAGCAACAAGTTATTTTTTTCAAAATTGTTATTTTTCAAACTATCATTTCAAAATCACTTTTCAAAATCTATAACACTGGAAAAATAGAGGCTGATTATAATATATGGTGCTGGGGGGGCTGGGACTGGGATGTGCTATTATATTGTAATAACTACAAGTAATTTCAGAGGAAATTACTGCTTTCAAGGGACCTGAACATTAAGGACTTGAACATTAAGGGGCAAGCAAAGTGTATGTTTGGACTAATTTATTAATCATATTATAACATAATAGCCATAGCAATAGACATGTATATATATATATATATATATATATATATATATATATATGTATTGTGATGTGACGAATTCGAGGTAGAAAAAAAATTAATTTCAAATTTAATTTAATTACCAATTATTCGCGCGCGTAAAAAAAAAATTTATTACCTCACTCTCTTACCTCAATCCTTTAGAGGGGGTTCCGCTGGTCTGGAAAAAAAGAGATTTCGGAAATGGAAAAGACAGGAACAAAAAAAAATTTAATTTCTCGCGATGCAACGATCCTTTATGGACACGGGATTTATTCAAGCAAAAGAATTCACTACAGTCAATATTTCACGCACTCTCCCGACTGCGCGCATTTAACTCCGATTCCACGCACACGCCGCGTCCCGACAACGATCCGCCACCCGGCACGCTCGCCGAACCTGGGGAATTATGTACGGAAAAAGGGAAGGGAAGGGAGTAGATTCCGGCTGTCATGTACGCGCGGGGACCCGCTGACGGTCGGAGCCCGCTGTAGCCGTGGGGTTACTCACGTTGCGACGGTTGGAGGTCCTCGGCAGTCACGTGGCCCCCTTTCTCAATTCTTCTTCTCTTCCTTCGTTTCTTCCTACTCTTCCCGTCTCCACTCCGCGCCTCTCCACTCTGCTGTCCTCTTGGATCCTCTTGCTGTCGTCCTCGCTCTCCGTCTCGCTGCCTCTCCTTACACCAACCAACCACTCCCACAACTCACTTTCTCTGTTCCTTTCTAAATTTCCTCCGCTGCCTTTCTTTCGTATCACTTCTCTCTCCGGCCTCCACAACTATTGCCATCTCTCGTCCTCTCTCTATCTCTCTCTTCGATGACCGACTTCTTCTGTGGCCGACAACGGAGTCCCGCACGTCTCGCTGCTCGCTGGGAAGAAGAATGGTTTAAGGGGGGGGGGGGAAGTTCGGCGGCGGCCGACGACGGCCGATTGCGGTCGTGACGCGCCGAACACGGCCCTCGCGCGTAACAATGATAACAAGTTTCAGCCTAATATTAAAAATAGTTCGCCAACTTATAAACTTATAGAAGGCCCATATCAAGATAAATAAAAATCGTTCTTTTAGATAAAACATGTTCGGATGAAATAAAATCTCAGTTTTAAAATTTAATGTAAATAAAAATTTAATGTAATTTTTTGCGATAATAAACTATTAAATACAAGGTTCTCGTATTATTCAGAAAAAAAATTTCTATTCAACTTCATAAAGATTCATAATGTTTGAATTTGTCTTGATATTTTTCCTCTTCACAGCACAAGTATGATACCAATTATGTCAAATTCATATAGCTCAAGCATCTCTCAAGTTCGTAGCGCAGAGACTTCCTATGAATGAACCGAACGTGCCTCAGTGTGAATTTTAAATAACATTATAAACGCAATCATGGTTTTAGAAATAAAATTCGTTTTTCAATTAACAATAAGTTTTTAATGAATTACGTATTTGTATTTGTATTTGAATTCGTATATACTATTATCTCATTTTATTTCTATTATCTCTATATCTTATATAGTTTCTTATTATCTATGTTATTCTATATACTATTATCTTAATTTATTTCTATTATCTCTATATCGTCTATTATTTCTTCTTATCTAATTATTTCTATTATTTCTAATTATCTTCTTATTCTTATTATTTCTAATTATCTTCTATCATTTATTATTATTAACTATTTTATTTCTATTATGTTTAATTATGTTCTATTATCTATTATTAACTAATTTATTTCCACTATTTCTAATAATCGTCTACTATTTATTCTTATTTCATCTTCACTTTCACTTTATCCTGTTCATTTATTCCTTTGATCCTTAATTTTTTCTCATTCATTACCTTACTTAAATATATCATCATTCTATTCAGTATCGCCTTTAATTTATACTTATTCTTTTTTTTTTGTCTTCCGCTTTTTGTTCATTCATTATTGTACTCATTTTTATCATGAAATTCTATTACCTTCTATGGCATCGTTTATTAATTTCAAATTTATGTTCTAGTATCTCTGTTGTATCTATGCTCTATTATCTTCTTGATATTTCATTTGCTCGTTTCTACTTTTTCTAATTCATTGTCTTTGTCATCATTATTATCTGTTTCATTTTTTTTCTCTTTCTTCAGATATCTCACTCTTAGAATTAATTTATTATTTTTTTCAGTTTAATATCCATTTTTTTTTCATCCTCCGGGAGCACCTATCAACACTCGTATGCGTCGTGCTGTAGGTTATGGCTACTGGCCGTTCGACCAGCCGATGGTTATGCGCGGCTCGTGGCGCGGGGAGGTAAAGGGAAGGGAGAATGCCGAGCACAAGGCGCGACGGTGCGCGCGAGTGCCTTAAGGTTTTCTTGTTCACGGGATGACGCTCACGTCGTCTTTTTCCTGAACAAGTCGGCGCGGGCGCCTTGTGACTCTTGTCACATATCTCCCCCCCTAAACCGGACTTCGTCCGCAAATTCTTGGGTGTCGTCTTCTTGACCGGTTTTTCCTTCTTCTTTAACACCCCGCCCTTGGGTGTCCGACTCGTAGTTGGTCTCGGCTGGTGTTGATCCTCCCTCTCGGTCGGTGACTACTGGTGATGAGTTTGACCTTACCCCTAGGTCATCTCCTGGTCTGCCTCACCCTCCCTCTCGGTCTTCCGTTTCTTCGGTCCTTCGTGTCCCGACCACGTCCCAGGGGGTTCCCTTTAATGCCCGGCGACGGCCTCCAGCAACAGTCGCACCAACGCCCTTACCGATACCCGTCGTAACCCTCGACGGACAGGTCGGGGGTGACGACGGCTATCAGTCGCTGTGGTAATGCCTCTGTTGTCGGTATGTCATCTCGGGTCCCACGCGGCGATGTTCATGCCGCGGATGCGTGGTCGCGGGTCCGGACTAACTACCAAGGAAAAGGGAAGGGAAAGGCTAGGGAAAATGAAACGTCTCGTCACGAACCTAAGAACCGAGCCTTGGACTGGCAAAATAACGCGAGGAGGGGATGTATCCCTTTAGTTCAGACACGTGCACCGTCGCGTTTCGCCGACTCGAGCCCGTCTCGAGCACGTAAACCGTCGGGGAAGGCTGATCGGAAATTCGAAAGGGGCCCTCGTACCTAGGAGCCAATTTAGAGGAGAACTTCTCGGTCCCACTAACATCTCGTCTACCCCGATTATAATACCTCTCTTGAGTGGCCCGTCCTCCGTCGATGTGGCGGACGACAAGGTCCCTCAACGCGTCTAATCGCCGCATACGGTCCTTCCATACCTCGGGGTCGATCCTCGAAATCAAATTGCGCCCCTCAACCTCTCTATTCAAGCTTTTGACCGGTTGCGGATGCCGGCCGAAATTTAAAAACGCTGGTGACACTGTAGTTGATGTTTGCGTCGCCGTATTCATGGCGTGACGTAGTTCGCATAGATGCAGGTTCCAATCGCGGTGGTCGGGTCCCACGAATATGGAAATCATGGTCTTTAAGGTCCGGTTGCTACTCTCCACCGGATTGGCTTGCGGGTGGTATGGTGGCGTCGTGACGTGTTGCACACCATACCCTTCTAACATCTTCATAAGCATATGATTATGAAATTCGGTCCCGTTGTCGCTCAAGAAATAATCCGGCGTGTTCCATCGGAATAGGACTAAATCCTCGAAAGCCTTGGTGACTGCCTTGCCGTCGGCTTTCTTCAATGCCATTAATTCGACCCATCGGGTGAAGAGGTCCTGGAATACCAGTATATACTTGTATTGCCCCTTGCTCGGGAGAAGCTCGACGACATCGGCGGCCACAACGACCCAAGGTTTCTGCACGATGCGATGACCCATCAGTCTTTGTCGCCCTGTTTGCGTGGGCGTATGTCGCTGGCACTCAGGGCACTAGCGAACGTAGGTGTTCGTATCGTGATAGATCCCCGACCAATCGTAATCTCTCGTGATTCTCTCGTACGTCTTTTTGACGCCCAGATGACCAGCTGACGGTTCCTCATGTGCCTCACGCAACACTCTCTCTCGGTGGTCCGTTGGTACGACCAGTTTCCAATTCTCTTGGTCCTCTGTCACGTTCTCCAAAATAGGGTCCACCCTCCGCCTGTATAACATACCATCGTGTACACTCCACCCCGGCAACTTGTGTGGGAATTCTATGACTTCCTGAACCCTCTGGGTGTACCAGTCATCCTCACACGCTTCGAATGCAGCAATTTCTTCGAACTCATTCTCGAACATCCAGGACAATGCGTCCGGGACGTGGTGAATCGCTCCGCGCCTATGTACTATCTCAAAATCCAATTGCTATCTCCAAGGCCAAGCGGGACAGGCGGCCAGTAGGTTCTTGCAGGTTCCGGAGCCAGCGAAGTGCGCTGTGGTCCGTAATTGCCGTGAACTTATAGCCTTCCAGGTATGGTCTCAATTTCTTGATTGACCACAGCAACGCTAAACACTCTTTCTCTGAGGTCGTATAATTGCGCTCCGCCGCGGTCAATACACGCTTCACGTATACTATCGGATGCTCGCCATCCTCGCCCTCTTGCGTCAGTACTGCCCGATCGCGTAGTGGCTCACGTCGCACTGTATCGAGAAAGGCTTCGAAAAATCCGGTTGCGCGAGCACTGACGCGGTCGTCAATGCCTCCTTGAGTTTGTTGAATGCCTCTTCTTGATCTGTGTCCCAGGTTCACGGTTGGCCCTTCCGTAACAACTTAACTAACGGGATTTTCAATTCCGAATCTATATCGATGAACCTTGAGTACCAGCCAACCATGCCTAGGAACCGACGTAGTTGCTTTACGGTCCTCGGGGCTGGATACTCTAGCAATGGTCGTACTTTTTCTGGGTCCGGTCTGAGACCTTCACGGTCCAACAGGAAACCGAGGTACGCCACTTGAGAACAGCAAAACTCATACTTCTTCCTATTTACGGATAGTCCTGCACCTCTCAGTCGTTCCAACACGTACTTTAGCCAGGCCAGGTGGTCCTCAAATGATTCTGTCGGTACGATAATGTCGTCCAGGTACCCAAATACGTTGGGTTCATACTCTGGTCCGAACAGTGCGTCGATGAGCCGCTGGAAGGTCATGGGGGCGTTCGTCAGGCCGAACGGCATTCTGGTGAACCAGAGACCCGATCCGGTTACTGCGAAAGCCGTGAACTTCCTGCTCTTTTCGTCCATTGGTATCTGGAAGTATGCTTCCTTCAGGTCTACCTTCGATAAGTACCTGGCCTTACGCAGCTAATCCAAAATAGAATCCATACTAGGTAACGGATAGGCGTCCTGGACGGTGACAGCGTTCAGGTCTCTGTAATCCACACAGAAACGGAACGAATCGTCGGACTTTTTCACGATAACAGGCGCGCTGCTCCACTCACTGGCCGAGCGCTCGATCACTCCTTTCTCGAACATCTTCTCACTTCATCCTGTACTACTTGCATCATTATCGGCGACATTCGTCTCGGCTGGTCTTTGACTGGAGCCGCGTCCTGTACCTCTATTCTATGTTCGGTCAGGGTACTCGCTCCGAATCGTTCAGCGGCATTGGACAACAACTTACTCACGAGGTCCTCGACTAAGGTCCTTTGGTCCTCGCTGGCTTCGACGATTCGCGCGCATTCGGCCGATATGGCTAACTATTCCTCATCCGTCTCTTGTCATTGCGCGATGCCCGCGACCTTCATTGCCTTGGCCTTAGCTACGGCGGGAGCCGCACTGCGAAGTCTCATCTTTTCCTTCGCTGGTGGTGCGCTCTACCGCTTTTGGAGCTCCATGGTTCGCTCCATTTCAAGGCCATAGCGTGTTAGTTCGGTAAAGTTGGTGAACGTCTTGCCCACCATGTAGACCTGATATTCTGGTCGTAGGTTGTTGGCAGTGACCATCACCTGCTCGCTCAACAGACGCGGTCTCCGGAAGTACGAAACGATGTGTCAGAACTTGGCGACGAAGGTGGCAACGATCTCGCTGCGGTCCTGGGTCCTCGAATAAAGTTCCCTTCGAATGTCGTCCTCGCCCAGCTGGTTGATGAACCTAAGCCTGAACGCCGCTTCAAAGGCCGCCCAGCTACTGGTCTCCGCCCGTATGGGTCGATACCACTGCTTAGCATCTCCCTTCAAAGTGCTGGGGATCGCCCTGATTAATTCGCTCTCCATCAGGCGGACTGAGTATCGACACTCTTCGAGGTCCGCGAGGTATTCGTCCGGATACTCCTAGTCGGTCCCCGAGAACTTGATACCCCAGACCTTTAAGATGGCTGGCGAGTGCTGTCCGTAACCCCGGCTACTCCCGTGTGGACACGCACACGTGAGCGAGGCTGGCCTCACTGTGTCCCGTTCCAGGCTAGTGTTGCGGACGGTAGGTGGCGGCGGACAACAGTCTCGGGCAATATTTCCGGTCCGTTTGGTCGGCGGACGTTCTCGCATCACGGTCAGTCCGTATTCTGCGGCTCTGCTTTCGATCAGGCCTACTTTGCTGGTCCCAGGTCTGGGAGTAGGTGCACGCACTGCTGGTCGAACCGTGTCAGGATCGATCGAAGGTCTATCTCGTCCTGTAGCCGTAGCCGCTCTTCTTCATTGCGTTCCATAGCCATCTGGAGTATATGGTCCATTTGTAAATTCGCCACGCGTTTTTGGTCTTCTAGACGGCGCAACGAACCCGACTGGTCTGCCAGGCTGACCGTTGAGGCCACCCCCCGGGTTGATCGTAACCAGTTGGGAGGCTGACGTCGGTATGGTGTTCTCCGCCATGGTGTACTTTGACGTGGTGGTGGTGCATGTTGTCACTGTTACTGTCACAGCCCGGCTGGGAATCTGCGCGGCCATGGGCGGAGAGGTCCGTAGACTCTCGAAAGGGTTCACCCCTACCGCCGTCGGCGGGGTTGCTCGTCCCGGAATCTCCAGCTCGTCCAGTGTAGTCATCGGGCGTCCACGGCCACGTCCGGTCCATCTACGGCGCTTATCGACGAGATAGTCATTCACGACTCGGGCCTGGTCAACACCGCGCGTAGGCGACGAGTCCCGATCTTCCTCATCCTCCGTTGTCCAGGATTTCTCCAGGGATGGGTCTTGATTACGGAGCTCGGCCCTTAGAAGGCGTCTCCGTAGTGTATGACGATCGCCGTGCGTACTTGCACCTAGCGAACTTAAGATAGCCTTCAGTTGGTCCTGGTCCAGACGGCGAATCTGACGGTAAATAGCCCAGGCCCCATCGTACTGGTCCATAATCAACTCCAAAGACGCGTTGCTCGTGTCGCTCTTCACGGACACCATGGTCACTTCTAGAGATTCTGCCTTTTCTATTCGCTTCTGTGTACGATTGCCCTGTTCGAACCGCGATCTGCTTTGCCGTCCGAAATCGTCAAATGCTCTACAGATTCTATTGTAGGATGTAAGGTCCCTGGGCGACCAATGCCGTAATCCATTCGAATCGGTTTGTACCAAATTATCGCGTAATTCCCGTAAATCCCCCTTGAATTCGGAAAGAAAAAAAAATTTTCAATTCCCATTATCTAATTCAAAAATCGATGTACAGAAAGTATACGAATCTGCTATTTTCCAAATGTCTCAACTTATATAAATAAGTTAATTTATAAAAATTGGTGCTGACTTTCAAAATCTCAATTTTACAAAAAAAACTGCTTATTAAATTCAATACTCTCGTAAATCTTTACAGTATTCAAACATATAAATTGATTTTACAAGGGTATTTAGAACGATAATTTGATTACTTTGAAGTTATTATATAAATTTTGTTATCTATGTAATTTATTTTTCTATAATTAAGCAATAACTGTAAATCAAATCGCTGAGACAACCTTTTCCTAATCTAAGTTAGGAAGTCGGCATAAAGCACCTATTAGAATATTCTGTTTGATTTTCTGCAGCAATTATATAAATGAAATTATTATGGGCTAACAAATCCAAACAATAATAATAATCGTACAAATTATGCTACAATTATGGTCTGCGGAACATCTTTTGATTTTATCTGGTTTTAGATTTCTATCATTTATCCATTACCATAACTTAATGATAATTGTACATTTTAGTAACACACGAATACTAGCAATAATTACAAAGTTACCAACGCAAAAAGTAATCTTATAATAAATTTATAAACTATTTACTCAAAGAATTTAATTTGCTTTCACTATGTAAATCAAAAAAAGTCGATTTTCCAATTTAGATTCGACCCAATTCTAAAAATACGAATTTTACCTTTGTTAGGAAATAATTAAAAATAACAATACCCTTTCATCGTAGATTATATGAATCAATTATTATGTGTAACTATAATGCAAAATAATCCCTCCTTAGAGATTGCATAGACAACAAAAAAATTAACTATAGTACCAAAAAAATTGTCGGGTTCCTGCAAAATAAACTTAATGTTTATTTGAGAAAATGTTAATATTATATGTTAATACTATTACATAATTCCATTAATTTTTATGTTTAGCTGAACAAATGATTTGCATGTTTTATTAGTATCAATACAATTTGTAGAATGGAAAAATTTTTTTTTAAAAAAAACGTACGGCAAAGCTCCGATTATTAAGGTAATTCTTAAATCCTTTATTTAAGTGCACTGGTTAACTAAAATATTTTCCTTGAGTTTGATTTTATTTCTTGATTTTCAATTGATTAGTAATGCTATAAATCAATATTTTACAAAGTTCCTTACAAAAATCTAATTTCAATATTTGATTAGAATTTATGGAATAATTTATAGTTAAGTGAGACAAGTTCCAGTACAGACAACTAAACGTGAAGTATTATACGTATAATAAATATCACAATCTTCGTAACTTTATATGCAATTCATTAGAGAATATAGCTATTTTTTAATTTAAAATCTACCCTATGATTTTTCCTCATTTGTATATATAAAATTTCACCAAAAGGAATAGCTTCGAATCTCAATAAAAAAAAATTTTTTTTATAAGATTTAATCCAAAAATAGATCGGAATATAAGATTTTGTAAAAAAAAATATAAACATTTGTCAGAAATTCTGAAGAAATTTTCATTCAAAAATAAGTAACTGCATAAATACATACATAATTGTGCTAAATAATTGGCCCAATAAATCACCGTTTAATTATATTGGTTTGTTAACGTAAATAACTGATGTCCAAGAACCTTTAATATTTTCCCTTGTATTTCATTAATATTTATTAATTCATTGTCAAAATACTCATTGCATTCACAGCAATTTTAATGCTATTTATTTACCCATCATGAGAGCTTTTCTGTGTATACATTGAAATGTATACATTTTTAAGCAACAGGTAAATTACGTACAATATAATTTCATGTCAAATGAAGTTTAATTTACAAAAAAATTCAAGTAAAAATAAAAGAAATTCATATCTCGCTTTAATTGAAAATTTTCAAAAATTTTTAATAAACAAAAATTATGTGATTGCTGCCAAAAGAATTTTAATTCAATCAAGATTTAGCGATCATTTAAAATTAACAAAAATTTGCTCTCTTCTATAATATCCTATTTTATATATATATCTCTTTGCAATTACATTTAGGAAATGTAAGTATATCATAGAGATTAATAAATATCTTTTATTGGTCTTACAGTCCAATCAATTCCATCCAAAAATAAAATAAAATAAAAATAAAAAATAAAAAATAATAAGAATAAAATAAAAAAAAATAAAAATTAAAAATAAAAATTAAATTAAAAATTAAATTAAAATTATAATGACAGTCAGACTGTCCTTGTTTCTATTCACCCCTGTAGACTAATCTGAAAATAAAATATTAGCTGAAAAAATTCTTTGTTAGTAAAGTGCAGTCTGACTCTTGAGTCCCTGATAAGGAGCCGTAGCGAGCTCGAAACGTTGGACAAGTCTTCAATTAGGTAAGGGTGTTGGGGACAGTCAGACTGCATTTTACTAACAAAGAATTTTTTCAGCTAATATTTTATTTTCAGATTAGTCTACGGGGGTGAATATGAACAAGGACAGTCTGACTGTCATTATAATTTTAATTTAATTTTTAATTTAATTTTTATTTTTAATTTTTATTTTTTATTTTTATTATTTATTATTTGTATTTCTTATTTTTTATTTTTTATTGTTATTTTTATTTTTTATTTTTTAGTTTTTATTTTTATTTTATTTTTATTTTTATTTTTATTTTATTTTATTTTTGGTTGAAATTGATTGGACTGTAAGACCAATAAAAAATATTTATTAATTTGTATATGGGCAGTCGACAGAAGTACAATTCAATTGTTAACATCATAGAGATTGATATTTATATATAATACGATAATGTTTGTTGCTTACATAAACTTAAAAATTCCTAGTAAAAAAAAAGAATACTAAGAAAGAAGATTAATCTGTTTGAATAATTCCCATATAAAATTATGCACTTAGTTGATCAATAGATAAATAAAATCCAAACCATAAGTGATACGAGTATTTCAATAACTTTCTAAGGAGATGTGAAACATGATGATAGACAATATAATATAAATTTCTTGTATTGACACCATATGTCAATCAAGTATTTATAAAGCCTTGATTCGTTTAATAAAGAAAATTAGATGAAAATTAGATTATAGATTCCTTACTGCTTTCACGAATTGAAAATAAATGCTATATTTACTCTGTGTCAATACATACTACGTCGGACTATACATAAACTAAACTGAAATAGGATTACAGAGCATCAGAAGCATGGTTATACTTTATTATTGATTAACTATAACGATCGGTATGTTATTAACTGTGCAAAAAAAATGTTAAAAAATCCTTAGCGCTACAACAAAACATAATCAAAAATATAGATATATAGGCCTGCGATATAGATTAGAACTTAGATAATAATGGTGTCAAAAAAACAAGTGTTCATTCATATAAATCAAAAATTTACCTTTGAATTTGTTTTTTTTTTGTTTAACAAAAAAAACAATGAAGAGAATTCCACGTCCTTGAATAATTTGGTATAAATTAAAGAATAATAAACCTTTGTCTTACGGCGATCTCAATTCCTTTTTAAATTTTTTTTTCTTAAATTTGAACTTAATGGAACATCTCCTTTACGATAATTATTTTTCTAATTAACTGCTTCTGTCTCCTTCAAATTTCAATAACAAAAATATCCGTCGGTTCAAATATATCTCAATCATTAGTACGATCTGCAATTTATAATAAACATTAAGAATATTAGTTCACAAACTGCAGTAACTTTTCCCCAACTAGAATTTTTTTCTTTGTATATACGCGTCCGATCGTCCATTTCAACAACAACGGCACTCAAAATCATTAACGAGTCGTGTTCCTTGTCGCGCACTTACGCCCGCACGCAGTCGTATACCGGCACGCGGCCAAGATGACGTTGCCACGTGGCGACAAAATCACGTTTCCACTTCAGATCGGCCGAGCCCCACGTTGGGCGCCATTTTTGTGATGCGACGAATTCGAGGTAGAAAAAAAATTAATTTCAAATTTAATTTAATTACCAATTATTCGCGCGCGCACAAAAAAAATAATTTATTACCTCACTCTCTTACCTCAATCCTTTAGAGGGGGTTCCGCTGGTCTGAAAAAAGATATTTCGGGAAAGGGAAAGACAGGAACAAAAAAAAATTCAATTTCTCGCGATGCGACGATTCTTTATGGACACGGGATTTATTCAAGCAAAAGAATCCACTACAGTCTACACTTCACGCACTCTCGCGACTGCGCGCCTATTGAACTCCGGGTCCACGCACCCGCCGCGTCCCGACCACGATCCGCCACCCGGCACGCTCGCCGAACCTGGGGAATTATGTACGGGGAAAGGGAAGGGAAGGGAGTAGATTCCGGCTGTCATATACGCGCGGGGACCCGCTGACGGTCCGGGCCCGCTGTAGCCGTGGGGATTACTCCGTTGCGACAGTTGGAGGTCCTCGGCAGTCACGTGACTCCCTTTCTCGATTCTTCTTCTCTTCCTTCCTTTCTTCCAACTCTTCCCGTCTCCACTCCGTGCCTCTCCACCCTGCTGTCCTCTTGGATCCTATTGCTGTCGTGCTCTCTCTCTCTCTCTCTCTCCAGCTCACTCCTCCGTACTTGCGACACACGTGCTGCTTCCGACCTCGCTCTCCTTCTCGCTGCCTCTCCTTACTCCGAACAACCACTCCCACAACTCACTTTCTCCGTTTCTTTCTAAATTTCCTCCGCTGCTTTTTCTTCGTATCACTTCTCTCTCCGGCCTCCACTTCTATTGCCACCTCTCGTCCTCTCTCTATCTCTCTCTCTTCGATGACCGACTTCTTCGGTGGCCGACAACGGAGTCCCGTGCGTCTCGGTGCTCGCAGGGAAGAAGGATGAGATAAGGGGGAGGGAAGTTCGGCGGCGGCCGACGACGGCCTATCGAATCGCGCGTAATAATGATAACAAGTTTCGGCCTAATATTAACAATAGTTCGCCAACTTGTAAAACTTATAGAAGGCCCATATCAAGACAAATAAAAATCTTTCTTGTAGATAAACCAAGTTCGGATGAAATAAAATCTCAGGTTTAAAATTTCATGTCAATAAATAAAAAAAACTTTTTTTTTGCGATAATAAACTATTAAATACAAGGTTCTCGTATTAATCAGAAAAAAAATTTGTATTCAACTTCATAAAGATTAATAATGTTTGAATTGGTCTTGATATTTCTCCTCTTTACAGCACAAGTATGATACCAATTATGTCAAATTCATATAGCTCAAGCATCTCTCAAGTGCGTACGGACGCAGAGACTTCCTATAAATGAACCGAAGATGCCTCAGTGTGAATTTTAAATAACATTGTAAACGCAATCATGGTTTTAGAAATAAAATTTGTTTTTCAATTAATAATAAGTTATTAATGGATTACTGTAAATAATGACTGTTCATTATGATTTTGACTTGTGATGGTTTCGTTACTGGCGATAAAAATGGAATTCGAATGATGGACTAACTTCGATATTATTGTGGAAAAGAAAATTTATTTAGTTAGTTTAATTAGTTTATATTTTAGGATAACTAAATACTTTGGTTTGTTAATCCATCAAAGAATTATAAATTTTGAGTTGGTAAGCAAGAACTCGATATTAATTAATTTAATATGCATGAAAAGTACATCATAGCCATAATAACAAAATTTAATATTATTTAAATGCTTAATAATAACTTATGAGGATTTTATTAGATCTGCTATCCTAGTAGCCACACTCACATCAACTCTCATTCGCATCACTTAACCTACATTTACATAAATCTCATTCGTATCACTCCACTTAACTTATTCATGCCACTAGTTACTCATTCCCTTTCTTCCATCACCTGTTATTTCTATTATATCTATTATTTTATATATACTATTATCTTATTTTATTTCTATTATCTCTATATCTTCCATTGTTTCTTATTCTCTATGTTATTCTATATACTATTATCTTAATTTATTTCTATTATCTCTATTACGTCTATTATTTCTTATTATCTATTTTATTCTATATACTACTATCTCATTTGATTTCTATTATCTCTATATCGTCTATTATTTCTTCTTATCTAATTATTTCTATTATTTCTAATTATCTTCTATCATTTATTCTTATTAACTATTTTATTTCTATTATTTTTAATTATCTTCCATTATCTATTATTAACTAATTTATTTCCACTATTGCCTAATTATCTTCTATTATTTATTCTTATTTTATCTTCACTTTCACTTTGTCCTGTTCATTTATTCCTTTGAACCTTAATTTTTTCTCATTCATTATCTTACTTAAATATATCATCATTCTATTCAGTATCGCCTTTAATTTATACTTATTCATTTTTTTTTGGTCTTCTTTTTTATCATTAAATTCTATTACCTTCTATGGCATCCTTTATTAATTTCAAATTTATATTCTAGTATCTCTGTTGTATCTACTTTTTCCAATTTATCGTCTTTGTCATCATTATTATCTGTTTCGTTTTTTTCTCTTTCTTCAGATATCTCACTCTTAGAATTAATTTATTATTTTTTTCAGGTTAATATCCATTTTTTTCGTCCTCCGTGAGCGCCTATCAACTCTCGTTTGCATCGTGCTGTAGGTTATGGCTACTGGCCGTTCAACCAGCCGACGGTTATGCGCGGCTCGTGGGAAGGGAGAATGTCGAGCACAAGGCGCGATGGCGCGTGCGAGCGCCTTAAGGTTTTCTTCTTCGTGGGATGGCGCGAGCGTCGTCATTTTCTGTAACAAAATGTATACATACAAATATTTTAATACAGAAAGATGACAGCGAACGACTAGAATGCAAGTATAGGTATCATAAGTTCGATGAATATACCTATAAAAATAACTATTGTATTGCGAATGTAAAACACCAACACACGTACTAATGCTAAAGGATTGAATATAAGGACTGATTCATTGCGAAGCAAAGATAATTATGGAATCACATTGACTGTATTACCGTGACGCGATTTATGATAATAACGAAGATAACGATAATTAACTGTAATCATTGTAATTTTTTTTGTGAAATACATTCACGAGAGTTGTTTCTTATTGTTAATGATATCGGTTATTATATTTTTTTAACTGTGTAGAAAGACCTCCAAGGACAAGATATGTAACTTCAAAAATAAGATATGCACATAAAAACAAGTTGTTGATTTTAAACAGGTATAACAAAAGAACAAAGAAAAAAAAGCTTTCCATCTATGAATAATATCTCTTTATACCAAACTTGTAGATCTCTGCATCTCTGTCTTTTCCGTATGCTCCAA
Organism: Sycobia sp. Sy_11; assembly: GCA_018907035.1. NCBI lineage: Eukaryota > Metazoa > Arthropoda > Insecta > Hymenoptera > Epichrysomallidae > Sycobia > Sycobia sp. Sy_11. Next base: position 3,868,205 of record JACCIC010000027.1, on the reverse strand, counting down.
AAATTTGGAGCACTTTTACGTGTTTTGATAATAATTTAAAAAATTTTTTTATTGTGCATATGAACTCGAAATAATTATTATTAATTTTCTATTTCTTTCATAGTATCAAAAAAAAAAAACATTGTTATAAAAGAAAGTAAGAAATAAGTTAAGCTATTCAAAAATTGTAACGAAATGAATTGATTTAGTTTTGTGTCTCGAAATGATTCAACTTTCAAACATAATTTGTGTTATCGTTCGCAATTAAATTTTAGTAGACATTTTAAAATGTTGATAAAATTAAAAAATAAAAAAAAAATTTTTTTCCATTTCTTATTGAGTTTTGCTGCAAAATAGTAAATTTCTACCAATGCAGAATAACTGTATATGATTGTAAATTTATAAGTTAAATTTGAGTTTACAATTATACTGGATTTACTGCCAGTATAATCCTTTGAAATTTGTTTTGCCAGATTTGGAATTTTAAATACTGTCAAAGTACATGTGGCAGCTGGCATAATGGGGCCCGTCCCCGCCAGTAAAGGCCAGCATAAGTACCCCTTAATATTCGAGGACTTATTTAACAAATATATTGAGATACAACCTCTACGGAAAGCCACAGGCGATGCCATCGCCAAAGCGCTTGACGAGCTTATCGTCTTCAAGTAGGGGTGCCCAAAATATTTTATTACAGACAACGGCACCGAATTCGCGAATAATCTGCTTAAAAACAAGTTAAGCGAATGGGGCATCAACCACCAATACATAGCGCCTCATCATGCGCAAGCAAATCCCGTAGAGCGGGTTAATCAAGTGGTCAAAACTATGATCGACATTCATAGGAAACGACCACAAAGATTGGGACTTGCACCTCCCTGAGTTCGCGTTTGCGGTAAACACCGCCGTACACGCGACGACGCAAACGTCGCCGGCATTTCTAAATTTTGGCTGACAGCTAAGAGACATGCCGACGTACAGAGAGACTCAGGGACTAACACCGCAAATACAAACACTAACGTCCTCCGATTGGCTGAATCGAGTTAAGAGGCTGCTGGCCATCCACGAATTAGTAAGGAAAAACTTGAATTCAGCCGGCGAGAAACAATCTAAATATTATAATCGGAAGCGGAGGCAGGATACGTTCGACATAAACGACCAAATATGTAGGCGCAATCATGTACTTTCATCGGACCCCGAAAAATTCTCTGCGAAACTAGCGCCAAAATTCATACCCCCTTATCGAGTAACCAAGAAAATCTCCCCCGTACTATTTGAGGTGGAGGACATGAACAGCGCAAAAAAGACGACGGTACACATATCGGACTTAAAGAGGTACTGCCCTCCTAATACGAGCATTACTTTCTCCACAGATCCCAGCACCAACCAGAAGAACAATGCTGAGAGGCATTGGCAGAGGCCGAGGACTCCGGTGGCAAGATATGCCCAAACTAACCAGACCCGGGAAGAACTATACCCCCGAGAGACAACCCTCCGATCTAGAGGTAATTCGGGATCTGACCCCAAAAAACGCGAACGGACGAGCTGTGCAAGCGCGTCCGGGTATCCACACGGAAGCGAATTATCCGCTAGACGGGAACGAATTGGCAAAAGCCCTGAAAGAGCTGCAAGCGGACTTGATCCAATTCAGTCCCGACTCGACCCAAGAGGTGGACGAAAACGAGATAACGCCGAAGAACTTAATACCGGCCAGCGAGACATCGTTCGTGCTATCCCTGTTGGACACGAGTGTGCCCAAATTACTGGATCTCGAACAGCAAGAAAACCACCCTTCCTCTACCGCTAGTAATCAATCATCCCGCCACCATTTCGACCAGAACCAAGATTCCACCCAGGAGGTCAGTCCCAGCAAGACAGCCCGCCCGGATGCCGGCTGAAAAGATCGTTTACATGAGCACGCCAGAAAATGGCGAGGTCGGATTGTACCTAGGCGACCGCTGCGAGTTCATGCGCTTGGTCGCAGTGCAAAAATCAGGCCGAAAAGAATAAGTAGGACGATGTTAGTGAATGATCACAAATGGCCCAGAAGAGGCAATTAGCCAAAAAACTGTCCCCCTACCGAAAACCCCTTAATCTACCCCTTCCGCGAAAACGAAACACGTCCCAACCATCCCCGTGGGAAGCAGATAGATTGACGAACAATACCACTCAACGGGAATATTGTAATCGCGATGTACATACAAGCAAGCTACGGGATTCATGGGGAAAGATAAGCAAACGATGCTTAAAACACGCGATTAATTGTTTTTTTTCTCTTCATTTCTCCCAATCATTCGACGATTATGTCGTAACAAGAAATAACACAACGAGTCAAAAAGAGCACAGCGTCGGCGGGCGGGGACATTAACGGCAAAGTTCCGATTGAAGTGAGCATGCAATGGCTCTTCTAAAACGTCAGCTACTTGTCCGCTCCACCAATGCTGCACCCACGCTAAAAGAAATACCGAACTACGACAGATCGCACTGTTTCAGCAACACCTACTGAAGACCACCACAAAAGAACCAAGAAGCCACGGCTCATCATTACGAAACACCAATTATCAACACCGAAAAAAAACAGAACCCATCCACGATTTCACCTTTCCTATTTTTGTATTTCTTACCTTATATCATATCTAGTATTATATTATATATTATATCCTATTATATTATATTATTATATTATTATTATATCTTAGTATTATCGAGTCACCGCAAACAGCTACGACTCCTGTGAGCACCAGCGGGTGTCTCGATTAGGTTAAGAAAAAAAAAGTCATTTTGTCCACTAGTATTTTTGTATCGAAAATGCCACACTAGCGGTTTTAACCAAAAACATAAATACATGTATTTGTTCGCCGGCGATGTGTAGCACATTTCACAGTTTGCAGAAAATTATCACTGTATTCCTAATACAATCTAAGCTTATTCTTAATATTATAGCTTAACCTTTTAAGAACTGGAGTGGTCTATATTTCGACTACTGAAGTATTATAATGTTTTAGAATGATTTCAGAGATAATATGATGTTTTTAAAATAGAAACTATAGTGTAACAAGTATAGGGAACATATTTTATTTTGAAATAGTGATTTCAAGATCAAATTTTTTCTTCGGTATTTCGAAATGGTAAATTGGTACACCCACTGTGAATTCTCAATGGTAAAATGCATTCTCCAAGTAAATATAAAGCTAAGATATTTTATTACTTTTATTACATATTACATATGAATACTTAATTTCATTGCAGAAAATTTCGATTCCCTATCGTTGCTAATATTACAATTTTAAAATTATTATTATTATTATTATTATTATTATTATTGTTTTTGTTGTTGTTGTTGTTATCGTTGTTGTTATTGTGGGGCTAGAGTTCATGCTATTACACGTATTTATTAAAGTAGATTATAAATGTAGGAGAGGCTTTATAAATGGACGACTCTCACGCGTAAATGAATTACCTTAAATAATCACAGAAGTAGTGCTGATTGGTTCAAGGGTGGGGTTGGTTTAGAGGGAATCACGTCATATCTATGTGCATTCCTTTACTGAAGGGTACCGTCATAAAACCAGATGAGACTCTTGGAGCAGCAATAGTAGGGGATCGAAACTAGTCTATTAATGGACAGATGCCCCACACGCTGGTAGAGCATTGTCAGCCTCTTTTTATTTTTCATTTATTATTAGGCAGCGTCAAATCTCCCATCTTGTAATAGTGCTGTACGGCTAATAGATGGAATTCTACTGCGAGATGTGAGCTGTCATCATCGCTAGCCATTATGAGGCTGCACAGATGCAACTAAATCAAGTCACGCGTCACGAGAATGGATAGAATGTAATGGGTTAGAACTGGCGGCCACGAAAACAGAGATCGTGCCCCTGACAAAGAAGCCTATTCGAAAGATACGTCCTATGCAGGTTGGGGAAATGACGGTGAGTATCAAGTAGTAGTATAGTACCTAATGGTAACGCTTGATCTCAATCTGAGCTTCTGGGACTTAATAAAAAAAGTCGCGGATAGGTTTGCCCGAGCGATAGCGCAACTTGGTAGGTTGACGACCAACGGTGGTGGTTCTGTACCCTGCAATCGGCGTCTCCTCATAGACCCCTTTGGGCCAAGTAGTATTATTCAGCAGATCTTGGATAGTTTAGAAACGAAGTATAACATATCTTGCTATTGTAAGAATATCCTGAACCAAAGAATGCTAGAAGAACGAGTCGAAACCCGCTTGGGCGATTAGGATGGGGCAGTCAAGAAGTAATCTCTCTATAGACGGTTCCTTAATTGCTTTCATGCCATCGAAAGCAAAGTGGTTTAGTTTAGTTTAGTTTAGTAAATTCGAATCCTACATAACCTGTGGGCGAATGCAGTAGTAATCCCTAAATGTGAGAGCTCTAGGCCGTCAACGAATTGAATAGTCGGATGGACTTTCCACTACCCAATGCAATAAAGAAAATTGGGTGTTTGTCTTAAAGTAGTAGATCTCCCTACCTAAGAATATAAAAGAAGAATGGAAGTAGAAAAATGATGCCATTATACAAATGTGCTGAGGGATCCTGCATAAGGGTCTCCTTAGATGGATGGTCAATGCGCAGAACAGAAATGGGTTACTAAAGAACTTTGACGCTAACTTTTCGACGTACGGTGCGACCCATAAGAAGTCAAATGTGGTCCTGCATGTGTAGGCTAAGCCCTAGTTGCATTCTGAAAGATTCAAAACATCTTTGACTCCTACTGAGAGCAAGACAGGAAGCTAAAGCTTATTCAGTTCTAAGCAAACGTCTCCGGTCGAATGCGGTCAGTGTGCGATTTCCTCCCAACAGTACTCCAAAGAGTGGAATACTTTGTTGTCCGGGTGCTAAGCTCGAGAGAACCGGGGCTCAATAGTACGTCAGAGTGTTCTATATTCCTGAATGAGGGTCCAATCCATGGGGCTCCTACAGGCATGAGTTGGGAACTGTTCTGGTGAGTTCTCGGTTGTGAGCTCCATGAGGCCAGCCACCTTTGGAGATAAGTCATTTTTTAGACAAAATTTTATAGCAGGAGAGAAGAAGGAAAAGCTGGTGAATCCTAGCTCGAAAGACCTGAGATCCCAGGAGATCCTCGGAGATCCCAGGATTCTCAAATGGTCAGAAAAGTTTGAACCAGTAAAACGAATAGCAAATCCTCTCTAACTCGTCCACTAATGAAGGATATGCTTAAAGCAATGAAGAGAAAACTAAATATAAAGCGGAGATTAAAGATAGGTTTTCAATAGTGGAAAAACTTATAGATGTTCTTCAACAAGAGACATAGAGTTGGTAAACATGAAGGTAATCTATTCACAGTACCCTGAAGTAACCCTGAAGTAACCCTCAAGTAACCCCTTTCAGTAACCCTGAAGATTACGGCATCCAATCATCGCGACGTATCCTTAGTAATCGAAGAAAAGATAAAGGGCAACTAAGTAAAAAGAAAGAAAAAACAAATGGAGGAATGTTCTGCGAAAAACAAAAAGAGTAAGCTGAAACCTAACGTCACTGAGTTGACCGAAGTGCGAAGTGCTCAGCAATGGAACATCAGACCAGGAAAAACAAATAAAGAAAAATGAATCCGAATGGGTGATATAGCTATAAAATCAGCTGTGTGCAATGCCTACTCAGCAGTTGTTAGCGCAATATGTGAGGGAGCTAAATTGTACAAAGGCTGAGAAATTTTAATATAATTGAAAAATACTAAACCAGAAAATCGAAGGGCGCTCACTGAAGTGATTCGGTAAACGACAGGCCAGAGTGTCAATATCAGAGAACTGACTCCGAAAGTCAATCCGGCGGTCATGGATCTAGATTGCTGCACGATGGAAAACGTGGTAAGCGAGGCCCTCAAGAACAAACGGCCTGATTTTCAAGACATGCCGTCAAAATGTCTGAAACCAACTTGACTGACCAGTGTGCAGCAATAGTCACTTTGGATGAAGTCACTGCGGCTGAAGTATACTCTTATAAGTAGGTAATTATTGATTAATAATAATTAATAATTGCAGAGTCATAGTGACTGGATGCTATAGATGTCTATGTTAGGATCACCGAAGTCGTAGCTGTAATGGGACATACCGTAGCACTACCTGATATCAATGCGCACAAGGCTCTCATATGTATCGCAGACCCTAAGTACTAACTCTACGCAGATGAAGGGATCTCGAGAGTTACTGAGATATAGCCGGTTTCAGCACCTGTCCGATCTGTCCCGAGGTAAGACCGAAGAAAACTAAATGTTCGTAGTTCTGCAAGCAAATATTAATTGCAGCAGAATGGGTGACTACCGTAAATGCTAGTTAAAATAAATCGATCGTGGATGTCGTACAATAAACTTAGGAATCTATAAACATAACATCATCGAAATATTAGTCAATTTGTGTCTGCATCATAAAGTTATTCTTGATTAAACATGTCAACCTACAAGCCAAATTCACGTCATTTGCAGGAGGTTTTAATTTTATGCTTTAATATGAAGAAATCTTCGGTTGAGGCTCATCGAATGGTCTCAAATACCTATTGTGAGACTCCTATTAGTTAAAGAAAATGCTGAGAGTGGTTCCGACGCTTCAGGAATGGTGATTTTCTTGATCAGCATGGTGGTGAAAGAGAGCAGGTTTTCGAAGATACAGATAGCCGCGAGATGTTGAACGGCCTTTGTTTGTTTGTCTTCTCTCATAAAAACAATACATACAAAAGTTAATCCAGGAACTTAACATTCTGTCCCTTACAGAAACATCTTTCAATGTGATTATGAACATAGTGGATGCATAGAATGTATTTAGTTTTTGTAAATTGCATAAAATAGAAGCATACAAATTATATACACTACAATACAGTATATTAATTGTTATGACAATATATGTTTCATTGTTTTTTTAGATAATTAAAAGTAAAATATTCATAAATACACAGAAATAAAGTTATGTAGAAAATACAACTATGATTGTACTATCAATGAATATAGTTATTAGATAATACGTGTAACATAATATACAATTATTCATTGTATTATTAGATCGGTTGACTTGATCTTCCACTGAAAGGATATAAATTTAATTGCAACTGAACTCTTTTCTCATATAATCGAAGCTATGTAACTTCTTTTTGAAAATTCATTCGTATATGACTCAATTGATATATGTGACGCAGATTTTTCTGTAACGGTTGTCTGCATCTGCGTGTGGCGCTACGTTTACGTCCAACGTTTCGAGCTCGCTACGGCTCCGCATCAGGGACTAAACTAAATCTTATATTATAATCTATATATATCCATCCCCACCACCAAATTTAGTAAATTAAATATAAATTCCCCAACTACACAAACTGTCCAAAACCAATCAATTTAATAAGGAATGATGGGATGATGTGGATAAAATGGTGGATGTTTTTAATTCTATACATGACAGAATTAAATTTACAAGGGAGGTTGAGGTTAATAGTCAGTTAAGTTTTCTGGACATTAATGTCATTAGATATAGTAATAATAAGGTGAAATTTACTTGGTACAGAAAACCTACTTGGTCAGGTAGGTTTTTAAATTTTAATTCACACCACCAGTTCGGAAACAAAATTGGAGCATTAAAGGGTCATTGACAGAGCAATAAAATTGTCACATAAAGATAGTAGACAAAATAATTTACATATAGTAAGAGAAACTTTCATTAATAATGGTTATCCAATTCAATTTATTAATAGATTAATTGATGGGAGATTGTTTGACATTTATAATACCGAAAATAGACATAGTGCAGGAATACCCATCATACACCCCCACATATACCCATCCCCACCACCAAATTTAGTAAATTAAATATAAATTCCCCCTCTACAGAAATTGTCCCAAACCAATCAATTTAATAAGGAATGATAAACACTGTCCAATCTACCAGACTCTAACATTAAATTCACATTATTTCGATTTCTGGAAATGTGAATACTTTTAAGACTCTCCCGTTTATACATATTATTAATACCACGTTCCAAAATATCGACATTCACAGAATTAAAAGAATGTAAAAATTTTAAACAATGCTCTTTTAAACCGGAAGTAATATGTGAGTTACGTAAACTATATTTATGTTCATAAATTCTCTTTTTTAAATATCTACCTGTTTGTCCAATATAGTATTTATCACAATCCATGCAATTAATCTTGTAAAAAATCCTGATTTTAAGCATAAATTATCCCTATCTTTGCAATTATTAAACAATTTCATTTTATTTTTATTTTTACATTGAATTGATTGGACTGTAAGACTGATAAAAAAATATTTATTAATAATGATCGGGATGATTTATGCTTAAAATCAGGAGTTGTTTACAAGATTAATTGCAGAGATTGTGATAAATACTATATTGGACAAACAGGTAGATATTTAAAAACGAGAATTTATGAACATAAATATAGTTTACGTAACTAACATATTACTTCCGGTTTAATAAATGTGGATATTTTGGAACATGGTTTTAATAATAAGTATAAATGGGAGAGTGGTGGTGGGGATGGGTATATATAGATTAGAATATAAGGTTTAGTTTAGTCCCTGATGATGAGCCGTAGCGAGCTCGAAACTTTGGACAAGTCTTCAATTAGGTAAGGGTGTTGGGGACAGTCAGTCTGCACTTTACTAACAAAGAATTTTTTCTGCTAAAATTTTCTTTTCAGATTATTCTACGGGGGTGAATGTAAACAAGCACAGTCTGACTGTCATTATAATTTTAATTTAATTTTTAATTTAATTTTTATTTTTAATTTTTTTTTATTTTTATTTATTTTTATTTTTATTTTTTTATTTTTATATTGAATTGATTGAACTGTATGACCAATAAAAAAAATTTATTAATTCATATCAAAGAAGTAATGCATTTCCTTTACACAGATGTCAGTACCCTCGAAACGCGTTAGAGAAACAATAATACATATATGGAGGAACTGCAGGACGTTCAAGACGTGGTTAGAGAAAACGTGGACAATTACTGTGCATACTTTTAGGGAAATTAACGATAGATGACCCGTGACTGATGAAGATATAGAATTATTGGAAGAGGCCGATCATTAAAGTACCGTCAATTAAAGTATTTAGATATAGTAATGATTTTAATTCCTAAGCTAATTATCGTGGCTTATTTCATATATGGGTTTCAACACAGTTTCGCGAAGTTAAGCTCATTTAAGCCTCGATTGCGTAATAAGAACGCATGTCTGAATGTCGGATTACTGGAGGGTCTTGAAAAATTTTATTTCGGTAAAATAGGAATAAAATCATATTCTCAGGTTTTCAGTTGTGCTGTATCTAAATCTAGAGTTTGATCCGTCATAACTCATCACAATTACAATCACTCGGGATCAAACAAGGTCACTTCAAGATCAAATGCAGAAAGTATCATATATATATTTGAACAAAAATTATATCTAAGAGTATCCCAAGGTGCTACATTCGAAACTGATACTTGTATGATTGTGACTAGACATAGTTATAATCATTCTTCTGGGTATATGGCCCTTTCAAGGTTTACGTGTTTTGATTGGTGCTTTTGTTTAGAAATGTGGAATTTTTAGGCCTTCTACTCTCCGTCTGCTTTACCCAGAGCTAACGACATGGACGTAGAGAGTAATGCAGGTCCTGCTTTAATTTATTTTATTTATGTTTTCCTATTTTTTTTAACTTTTTTTTAGTAAATATTATACTAATTTTTATACTTTTATACCAAATATTTACCAATCTAAATTAAATTGCACCACATGCAAAAATGCATATCACTACTCCAAGAACCTTGGATAGTGAAGGGCACGATAAGGGACTTGGGTCTGGGGTCACGTGTATCAGAGACCCAGAGGTACTAAGGCCTAGAGCGGGTATCTTGATAAAGGGTGTAAGTGTTGTGACACCGCTCGGCTTCTGTACTGGACACTTAGCGGTGGTTTCTGTGGAGGTAGAGGGAATCGGGCAAGTAGTCGTTGCGTTCGTCTACCTCCCATATGAGAGCACGAACAACCCGACTGGGTAAGTCCGGAGATTAGTGGAACATTGTATGATTAGCAACCTTTCGCTAGTCCTAGGGTGTGACGTGAACTTACACTACAGGGTATGGGGCACTGACACGAATGAGAGGGGCGCCAAACTATTCGAGTATCTAGCAGGAACAGAGCTATAAATATTCAATGTGAGCGACACATTTTCGGAAACAGGCTAAGGGAACAGATTATTCATATAACTCTCTGCTCCACGCAGCTAGCCAACCTAATTAGCAGATGGAGGGTGGAGGTACTAATATTATCTTTGGGGATATTCAATGAGGAAGAAATACTGTGGGTGCGGGATCCTCAGTGAACATACTGGCCTGCAAATAAAAGTCGAGGAAAAACTAAAGAATATTCGAACGCTTGAAAGTACCGCGAATTCCTTTAGTGACGCCATCAGACACGACTTTGAGGAAAACTGTCGCCCTCAATAAGCAAAGCCCAAAATCGCGGTCCGCTGGTGGAAAAGAAAACAAGGTTATCTAAACGAGAAAAGCGTCTTCGTAAGACACCCAGGCGAACAAGTGGAGAATCTGCTGGGAACGCGTACAGATCGTCTAGGGATGAATATAGATATGCAGCAAGGACCGCCAGAGAGAAGAGCTGGAAGAATTACTGTAAAAGCATCTGCAAAGGAAAACAGGCGGCCAGGTTGAGCAGGATTCTTTCAAAATACTTTTGTTCTGGGATGCCTGTCTTAAAACTTAAAATGTATACAATATGTTACGAGAGACAGCAAGTGCAAGATGCCAGTTATGCGATTAAGCAGCGCATACAACAAATGTATGCCGCGACCGGATTATTTGCCAACTATGTAATTTGGCTCGCGTTACTGCCAAAAATTATAAGCCTACGAAAAGTATTTTTCCTGCAACGAGCCTACATATAGGGCGGCAACGTACCCTTTTAATATCATACCTAGAGCGCAACAACAAACCAATACACTATATTGATCTGCTTGTCGCAAATGTAATAGACTAGAACATGTGGCATCATCTGGCGCATCCTCCAAAACTTACAGGTATTACAAGAATGTAGGGCATAACATCAAAAAGTGCAGAAAACAGATGTACAACGAAAGACTGCATGCAGAAAACTCGAAAGTTGCCTCCATGTCCAAAGCGCAACTAATGACAACGCTCGATCCCATGCGCTCAGCCAACGTAGCGAGAATGGAGGAAGAATCCTCCGAATTGCAACCACTGGAAAAAGCGAATTGCAGCCCCATGTTAATCTAAAATTTTGATGCGAGAAAATGTCATTCTTGGTAAACTCAGGATCTCACGGTAATATATTAAAATATGGAAAACTGTATAGTGATATAAGAATAGATGAGAACGGCGTATTGAATCTGAGAGGAATTTCGGACAATATAATCAACACTTTAGGAACCGCTGGAATAATACACTTCGGAAACTTAATAAAATTTCACATCATAGAAGGATGTGTTAAGCTTTCATATGATGACATACTAGGGATAAGTTTTTTAGTACAATAAAGAACAATAGTGGATTTTGAGAGAAGATCGGAGAACATGAACTTGCGCTAAGTGATAAAGTCAATCCCGAACCAACCAGTTCAAAGATAATTAATATTAATTTTGTCCGAGATGACAAAAGATTTCTATTTTTAGATGATGAATACGTATTAATCCTGATTAATAACGAATGCGAAGCGAGCGTTATGAAGGTAAAAAAATTACTAGCCATAGAAGAACTCGACATGATCCATGAAACCTATTTAAGAGCGATTGACGATGCCGGCACTCAATATTCTAGGCATAGAAGTAGGGATAACTGTAGTACCAAACGATACGGCCATACCTTACGACGTCATTTTCGGAATAGATTTTTTATTTAAAGCCAGGGCTGTTATTAATTTTGACAAAATTTTAAATATTAATTAATTTTATCAAAATAAAAAATAAGACAATGAAATTACAAGTTTTACCTGACGAAGACGTGTTCTTTGGATATAAATAACCCTTTCTTAAGAAACCAATAGAGGCTACGTCGTAGCAATTTTAAAAAATCAAATCCTTAATGCGATTTAATAATAATAAAAATTAATCCTTAATTCGATAATACGAACTCAAGGAATTCGACTGTCAATCGAGAGTCAATCCGACTATAAAAGTCAATTCTTATCATTTGAAGAAGGCGCAAATGTTTCCATATGCACTCATCGTTTAAATAAGTTGATTGACCTAACAAAATTAAATAATTTAGGCGACCAAGAGTACCGACAAGCAGTTATTTTATTAAAATATAATCTGGATAGATTTTATTTAGATGGCACCATTTACGTAGTGGCCCTATACGATTCCAACAAATGACGATGCTCCAGTGATTACGCGACAGTATAGGTTACTGCATGCTCTTAAAGACGTAAATGAACCAACAAGTAAATGAATTACTTGAGAAAAGGGCAATCAGGGACTCAACAAGAAGCTATTCGCTAGCATTTTGGGTCATACGAAAAAAGCAATTAGCTGATAAAAAAACACGGGAGCGAATTGTAGTGGATTTTCATGTTTTAAATAAGAAAACAACAGCAATCGCGTATCCACTCCCCAACATCGTCGAACGCATTACCATATGCAAAAGTTTAGATCCTACGTATTTGGTCTTAACTTCACCCTAGTCACTGACCATCAACCAATTATATGGTTCAAGATGGTCGATCTAAACACCCGTGGAGATCGTAAATACTGTCACTAGATGGCAAAAAAAGAAATGCAAATCTCAAGCAAATATAATCTGAAAGTATCCAAAATCCAAACCCTCATAGAGAAACCCCCTGAGACCGCTGTATTACGAAGTAAAAATGGTCTCCATCGAAAACTGTCTAGTTCTAGATTCTTTGAAGAATATCATAACTTCAAGGTCCAATGAGGATAAACAAGTGATGAATCATACTAATTTTTCCAAAGTCAGAACGGATATCCCTTAATTAATTGAGAGAGCTCCAAAAGGCTAGACAAAACGAGGAAGAACTCCAAAGAGGCGGAAATGCATAATGTCTAAGAGAAAAAGGGGAAAATCAAGAAAAGTTCACTGACAAGATCGAGGAGACAATTAGAAAATCTCGATAACGGTATAAAACTACGATGCAAGCTCGGGAAGATACTATTGAAACTCGGAAAACTAGAAACGTGATTAATTAACAAGGAGCCTATAACAAGTCGACATAGACAAATACCTACTAAGGAAGCCCGCGATCGCATTAAATGCATCAGAGTAACTAGATTAAAAAATAATGTATATCACGAATAACTCAAACACCAAATCATCATATACCCCGCGAAGTAAGGCGAAGACAAATGGCAAAAGGTCTAAAAGTAGAACTGTACTATCGGCAAAGTATAGCACCGATCAAAATAGTAGTCAGACAGATACTCACAGTATTGATGGCTCGATAAAAAATGAGGCAAACAGAAAGCATGTTGATTACAATGATGAAGAATGCCGAAAAAAATTCGTAGAAGCTAAAGAATTTATTCAATATCGTAACGACCACATCGTACATTTTCTTAATAATAAGGGTAAAACTTGTGATTACAATTTTAAATAAAGTAAGTTATTTCCTCTTTTTCTTCTATTTTTTTCTCTAGTTATGTATATTCCTTCCACGTATCAATACTCAGCGTTAATCCACGTGCTTAGCATCCATGAGAAGCGCTAGTCGTGCAGGTAAGAAAATTACTGCCTGAGTTTGCAGCCGAACTCGTCAGGTTTGAACGTGACCAATTAACTGCATAAAATTCCGTGCGACACCCAGAACTATGCGGGGACGTTACAATGTAAAAATATTTTTATGTAAAAAAAATTGTTTATACTTAATATTCTTAATTTTTGCATAAGCCTCGTATACTTTATATTTCATTCAAAGTAAAATCATTTTGAAAAATTAAATTTTTAACTTTATTATTAATCATTAAGATATTAATTAATTAAAAAAGGACTATCTGCATTAGCATACGCCTTAAACCAGCATCCCCCCTCGCGGCTTCGCTTGAGATAATATATTACCCGGTTTCTTAAGCATTTCAATCATATCTAAGTAAATAGTACTCTGTATATAAAAATCTATATCACTAGACATAATTTATCGTAATTTACCTATTGCCGCTTCCGTATCAAAACCTGCTGCAGAGCAGCGAGTACTTCAAAAATCTGAGATTTTGCCGACCATTTTATAATATAATATATAATATATATATATATATATATATATATATATATATATATATATATATATGCATATTACATACTACTTCTATGGCAAGTATCATGTACGGATAATAAAATATGTCTCGGGACTTCGACTGGAAGTTTGGGTGTTCGAATGATAACATACAAATTTCACGATAGATGTCATCCCATCATACCCGGGCATCGTATTCCACCGTGTCAAAACGAAACTCCCCGTATAAATCCTCCCGACATAATTAGACATCTTTTCATAACAACTATACACGATACTCCCAGTAGAAGTCATTCCAAAACAGCTAGACAACATATTCTACGGTCGCAATACGAATCTCGGAATAGAAGTCGTCTATACCTGGAGATCGTTTCCTACAAACTAAACACGATAATCTCAGTAGAAGTATTTCTCAGGAAATTATACATCGTTTTCTACCGACGAAACAAAATACTCCCGTAGCAGTCTTTCCAAAACACCTCAACATTTAACTAGACATCGTATACTACTTTATATACACGAAAGGAAATATTTTCCTACCAACTAAGGACGATACTTCCCGTAGACGTCATTCCGAAACACCTACACATCGTATACTACCTTCTCAACAGGAATCTCACCATAGAAATCGTCCTGTCATACTTGAATATCATTTACTATCAATACAATACCGTTAATACAATATTTTGATAAAATGAACTTAACATTGAGATAATAATAATAACCATTATCAACAATTTATTTACAAATCTATATTCACAAATTGAATAGATCTAGAAAAATCTGCTAATGGCAGACTATAAACTTTTTCCAAAAATTATTTGATTGTTTTGCATATATTTGAAGTATGCTATAGGTATCATATTTGATATATATATAGACATTGAAAGAGAGAGACAGGGGAAGGGTAAGCACACATTAAGAGAGAAAGAGAAAATAAGTCAGGAGAAAAGTCAAGGAAATTTACATGGATCCTATAGCCTATTCCTATAGTTTCCTATAGCCCGAAACTCAGAAGACCACGGGACGAACCTAGAAGGGAGTCAAGGGAAAAACAATACCGAAGTCCTTCTCCCAGATATCGCTCGGTAACATCTCTTCGGCCTCGATCAAAATCGACCGATGAATCTCGATACCGGTTTAGGAGCCGGTCCCCACGTAACATGACCTGTATAACCACCAGCCCCTCTCTCGACTACCATCCAACTCAAGAAAACAGTGACCAGAGACGTTATTATGAGAGAATAAGTCGTGAGTCACGACGACCATGCGCCGAACGAAAAAACCACGGCAAAGTTGATCGGCCATGTTGGATGTGCAGTAGACAAGGCCATTGGTTAGATACATGCCCCGAGTGGAAACACATCTTCTGCTACAATGGCGGCGAAGATGCCGTAACAAAAGTAAGCTGCAGGCGTTGCGGCGAGAACAGAAGGACGACGGGAAACTCCTAAGGGAAGAGGCTATCGGAGTTGGTCCTACTACCCTTTAAAACGAAACACCTCAAACAACTAAAAACGTGAATAACGATAACATAATAAACGTGAATAACGGACGCGCGTCAATAATCGCCAGCAAAGATTGTGAAGACAGCTATTATACCAATTACGTCATTCATGCATCTGCCAGATGGCCAAATTTGCTCAAACGACGGAGAAGTAGATCTCCTCCTGAAAATAGATTGGTAACAAGTTACAATGCGCTTCAGAATGTCTACCTCTTTAACGTATGATATAATCCTAGGGATGGATAACCTGATTCAGTTACAAATGACGATTAATTTCGCCAAGGCAACCTGGCATACGCCTAGAAATCTAGAGAATATAGAGATAAAGACAGTTTGTGACGCGTGCGAACAACGAAGTACAGGCAATCACTCCCTTAACAGCAGTAAATGAAGTTGCCACATTGGAGCAGAGGCAGAGATAACAACTGAACTGGCTACTGAATCAGCTGATACCGGAACAAACAGGGGCCCTAAGGCTCGCACAGATGCCGCCACATCACATAGACGTGCAAGGACACCGACCTATTAAACAACTCCTCCGATGCATACCGCACAAATTATTAAGGCAGGCCCATGCAGATGTCGACAGACTTGTCGCCGAAAGCATCATAAAACCTCCGGAGAGCTCGTGGAGCAATTGTCCGGTGGTCGTGCCGAAAAAGGACGGCAAGAGCAGGTTCTGTATAAACTACAGGGCAGTCAACTAGGTGACGAAGAAGGATCTATATCTTCTTCCTCACATGGACGGCATATTGAATAACCTGCGTGACGCTCTTATCTTTCTAAGATGACGCTAGATTTCTTTAGATCACGCTATCAAGGATATAACTGCCTTTGCAGTCCCGCAGAAAGGACTGTTCCAGTATACCAGAATTCCATATGGGCTGACCAACGCCACAGCCAGTTTCCAACGCGGCATGGATGTCGTGTTCGAACCGCAGTCGCAGCCATGCATATTTGTCTATATGAAGGATATTATTATCGCCACGATTACGTTCGAAGAACATACTCAGCAATGAAAAGCTGTACTGGTCCGCCTTAATCAGGTTGGGCTTCAAATTAACAAGGAGAAGTCTGAGTTTTGATGCCCGGAGGTACGTTACCTGCGTTATGTAGTAGACAAAGACGGACTGCGTTTGGACCCCGACAACCTAAAGTCCGTCACGAAATATCCAGCCCCAACAAACATCAAACAGCTCAGAACTTTTCTCGACATGGTAGGGTGGTACGCCCGCTTCATAAAATCTTTAGAGGACGTAAAGGCACCACTCAGTAAACTTTTACAGAAGAACGTGAGATGACACTGGGACACACCTCAGGAAGATACATTTAACTAACTGCATATTTTGCTCAAGTACTCGTATTACTGCGCTCGATACGACAACAATAGAACTGCAAGAGTAAAGACGGCCACGTAGACGTGAAGCTAAGGGCGTAGGAAAGCGACGTAGGAAAAATAAGGAAAAAGGGACTGAATGGATTTTCAATCCTTTCACGAGAAGATACGAGGACTTTACGACGACACGACACCATTGGCGTGGGTTACAAGTCCGACAGCGACGCGTCGCACAAGACTGGACCATTGAAAGCGTCCCGTAGACGCATAGTGGTCCACCGTAACCCACGAAATACGATACTGTATTCTATACGTTAGCAAATACGGTTCATTAGCCACCTACCGTACCGACCAGGCCTAAAAAGCCATAGAAGGAATATGCCGAAGCGACCACCGAAAGTCGGAAGCCCAGCGCCTATCGTATACGTAAGTATCCCGGAAGACGGCGAGGTGCGCCTCTACCGCGGAGTTCGCTGCACATTCATGCGCTCCATGGTGACACAGCGATTAGGTGAACGAAAGAAACGCCAGAAATCGCCAGGCAGTGAAGACGAGAAGGCGCAAGGCAAAGTAATAATCCCGACTCAGTTCAAGAAACATAACGGTCAATATGAGGAAGGCGCCTGTACTGGTAAAAAGTTCCAGATCTCCCTACCGCGCTCAGACAATTCGACCAATAGCCAGAACGACATCTACAGGTTGGAGTACGAGAACGATTTTTAATACTTTCAAGATTCAGAAAACAACCAGCCCCATCGACAGTCTATATCGCCCCGTCATATAGCAAGCGACGACAATTACGCTACGGAAACCCCTAAGATACCAGCACTCATGACCATGGCAGTACCCGCAGAGACTTTCGTACCTTCCAAGCAACCACACCTATCTTATCCCGCAAGACCGTTCTCCAGGCAACAGGCCGGGGAAAAGGCTGACTGCTAGAATTCCGGTGAAGACGGTAATAGGTACTCCACCTGACCACAATCGCGAAGTAGCGAACTTTACTACCGCTGTGGTACCCGAGCAATGAATATCCTTACGTGTCCAAAATTAAACGAGCGGCGACGCAATGATACGATTATGAAAGCGAATATGCGCGAAGCGCGAGCCGCAAAATTGCGCGACGTGCACGTACGAAAGAAGAAGTCGAGAGAAGAATCGTTCTTCTCTTTCGAGCTGCCGAGAAAGACAGTAGTATTGGGAAGAGAAAACATCAATACTAATAGAACACTCTCTCGCTCGAACCCCATCCGCATCCCGATCATCCCGACGCTCCAGCTACGTCTACATTGGAGAATTCCTGACAGCCACGTCAAATCGAGCAATCTAGGAAGGAAACTCTAGCGAGAGAGAGAGAGAAAGAGAGAGAGTAAGAAGAAGACGAGTCGACAGGAAGCTTAGCACACGAAGAAGCACGGAAGAGCACGATTCCGTGTGGATTTCCGAAAAGTTAATAAAGTAACGAAGAAAGACGCCTATCCTCTGCCACAAATTAATGCAACTTTGGACAAATTATGAGGAGCACGATATCTTTCAACATTGGATTTAAAAAATGGATATTGGCAAGTTGCGTTAACACCGGAAAGTGGTTCAATTACTGCTTTTACCGTGGCCGGTAAAGGCTTATTTGAATTTAAAGTAATGCCGTGTGGTTTACACTCAGCTCCGACCACGTTTCAACGACTCCTAGACAGAGCGATAACTCCGGAAATGGCTCCGTATGCATTTATATATCTAGATGATATCATGGTAGTCTCCTCTACATTCGAGGAACGTCTAGAAAAATTAAAAGAAGTTTTTGACCGCTTAAGAATAGCGAAGTTAAAACCAGATTTATATAATTTAAATAAATTTGCAGTTAAATCCATAGAAGTGCCATTTCGCCTGAGAAAGCCTAAAATATTTAGGACACATAGTAGACAAAAATGGTCTACAAACCGATCCGGAAAGGTGGCTGCTGTACTTAATTTAGCACCACCTAAAAACATGAAAGAAATTCAACGATTTATGGGTTTAATATCGTGGTACAGACGATTCCTTAAAGGTATCTCGAATGTTGCCGCACCACTCCATCGTCTTGCTAGAAAAAAAGCTAAGTAAACCTGGGGAAAACCGAGCAAGATGCGTGTGACAAAATCAAGCAGCTTCTCACAAACGCGCCCATCCTTTCCTGTCCAGATTGGAGCCGCCCGTTTATCCTGCAAACGGATGCCAGTAAAGAAGTATTGGGCGCTGCGCTTACTCAAGCGTATGAGAAAAATGAACGAGTCATCGCATTTGCAAGATGAACACTCTCCCCAGCCGAAAAAAATTATTCTGCCAATGAGCTAGAATGTTTAGCAATCAAGTGGTGTGTGTGGAAATTCCGAGATGGTCTCGAAGGATAGCACTTTATAGTACTCACCGACCATCCATCGCTAAAATGGCTTAACAATATAGAGAATCCTTCCGGTCGTTTCGCCCGCTGGGCACTCGAATTAAAGATAATTTATTAGCCGACACTCTATCTCGACAGCCGTTGGCCGTCGAAGCAACTACACTTAAAGTAGAAGATTAGTATGAAAAAATATACAAAAATGTGGAAAGCGATTCTGAAAGCTACCCAGATTTTTGTATAATCAATGGAAGATTATATAAGCATATTCTATATACTTTAGATTTTAATGAGACTAGCGAAAACTTGCAATGGAAAATCTGTGTATCTAAATCCGAACAACATAGAGTTCTAAACGAAGTACATAACGATCCCACTGCTGGTCACCTGGGAATTTCGAAAACTCTCGTAAAAATATCCAAAAGCTATTACTGGCCTGGAATGCTCCAGTTGACAACGAATTATGTAAGAAATTGCGAGAACTGTCACCAGTTTAAATCGCAACAACAAGCACCGGCTGGAAAATTGCATGCGACGTTAGACGAACAGCCTAGGGATATCGTGGCTGTCGATCTCATATGATCACTCCCAAGATCAACAAAATTGAACACCTGGCTGCTTGTCATGCAGGATACAAATTAACAAAATGGGTGGAATTAAAACTTTTACGGAAAGCGACTGCCAACGCTATAACGCTGGCAGTTAAACAGCAAGTCATCCTACGTTTTGGATGCCCGAAAACTATAATTTCGGATAATGGGAGACAATTCGTCTCAAAAGAATTTACGGAAATGTAAAAAAAAGTAAAAAAAACGGAAAACTCTGCGGAAAACTTTACGGAAAAGTAAAAAAAAAATTTTCATTCTTTTTTTGTTTAAAAAAATGTTTAAAAAACAACTAACACGGGCACAATGCGAGCTGTTCTAGGTCGTACCTCCGGCGCGACCACCTCGTCTGCAGTTAGAGGGTCGAAGACCACCTACAACAACAAAAGCCGATCCAAAGCCTGGATCCAATCCGGCACCGCCGCGGGACGGCGAGGCGGACATACCTCCAGCCGGCGGCGAGCAGCCCGTGCTGCAAGGAAACGCCCGAACACCAGGACAATCACGACCGGCGCCGTCAATGCTCGCCGCGGATATTAACAAGAAGTATACGATAGAGGCGATACAATGCGCGCAGCAAGAAAGAGCGCGTCAAGTGTATTAGACCGGCGGCCGCTACCCCCTCTAATAAGCGCCGCACACACACATTACTATACGCTCTCACCGAACAGCGCGAGCCAGCAACGAATATTGCGGTAGGCGAACGTGCGCATTCGAATACATACAACGGGTGTCCGAAAACGAATGCACCCGCTGTATTTAATTAAATTAATTAAATCAGATTAATAATTATACGAAAGATATATAGATATATATATTTATACATGTATATGTGCGTATACATCATTATACGCATATACAAACACTGTACGCAGCACACCGGCTGCAAATATACATAATAAAATATGAATAATAATTATTTTAATTATTATTATCTATTATTATTATTAATGATTATAATTATTATAATTCGGGGGCTCGCCCAAAATTAAACGAGCGGCGACGCAATTGTACGATTATTTTGCTATAAAAGAGCTTGCAAAAGGCAAAATCGAGAGTTCGCCTGGTGAACCAACTGCACTGAAGTTGATTCACACGAACTCTTCCCGGAGCTAAAAACTTATCCAGAGCTTAATAAACTCCTTCTTGAAAATTCTGTCTGAAACTATTAGTTTGATTTCTGTTGCGAAGCGCTCCTCAATAAACAGACAACTAATAGCTTTACTGTTCCTAAGTAAACGTGATCCTGGTTGCGAGGCGCTCCTCAAAAGACCAGCCGTTTACTTATCCTTTACATTTACTTACTTTCCGAAATTATTCGCTCGATCTCTGTTGCGAGGCTCTCCTCAAAAGACAGACGGCTAATAATTTTACCTATCCTAAGTAAACATGATCCTGGTTGCTTGGCGCTCCTCAAAAGACCAGCCGTTTACTTATCCCGACTAGTCAATTTTCTCTTAACTCTTGATCCTGGTTGCGAGGCGCTCCTCAAAAGACCAGCGGAGTTAAACTTACCTTGTTTCATCCTATTTAGAATCTACCTGTCACGTTTTGTAAATTCCCCGCGTGGAAAATAACACCGGGTATCCGTGCGGTAAACAGCGCCGGATATTATACGCATCTGAGAAAATAACGCAAACTTAGTATAAGAATTATATATATAGATGTAGCTTTAAAATTACTTTTTATTAATTATTTTGTTATAATTTATTTGTTGCAGAATCTTGTAAACAGAAGATTCCACCCAGGTTTTCTTGAATAAATCAATTGTTATTGTTATAAAAATATGCTGTGTTCTTGTATAATTATTTTCCTGATCAGCCGTCCGATCCCGAAAAACTTCCTCCCCTCTCAAACTACCCTCGGAAAAATACAAAATACCGCGTATGCTATCCCGAGGGGGACAGGAACGTTACATAGTTAGATTAGAATTTTCATATGTTTACTATACATGTTTTAGTTTTAGCTTAGTTTTAGTTACGCATTACAATATATACTTTTTTTTCTTTTCGTATAAAATAACTGACTAGGTGAGGTGTTTTTTTTTAATGCACAAAAAAGTCCATAATATAATCCGAGCGTGTAGAATACATGGTTAAAATTTGAAGACAATAGGCGCAGTAGTTTCGCCGCCTGTAAAGGACATATATACATACAGATATACATTCTCTTTTCTGTATATACGCTGATAAATATCTTTTCGAGTAGCAGCTAATGGCAGATCTCTTTGGCAAATATTTTGCAGATTATTGTTCAGACTTATAACATCAAATTAGTACAAATTTGAAACTGAACTCTTGTGAATGTTCTTTTTTATTCATTTGTTACTATAAAAATATTTTTAATTTTAAAAAAGTTATTTATAAATAAATATTCTTAATTTTTGCAAATGCAGCGTATTATTTACACAAATTAAAATCATTTTCAAAAGTTAAATTTTTATTTTATTATTAACCATTAAGATTATTAACTAACATTATAATCAGATTAATTAACATTAATTTAAAAAATTATTTACATATTCATATAAATAAAATATTAATTAATTAAAAAAGGATAATTTTTAACTTTTTTGCGTTCATGCTGTAGAATTATTGTTAAAATAAATTTTCAAAGAAGCTTTGATTAATTCAGGTTCTTGAAACCCTAATTAACCTAAATATATGAATACTAGTATACCCCGTCTTAGCTTCGCCCGAAATAATAATTTAATCGATTTCTCTTCCCTTCATCACTCTAAAAAGGTGATATTTTATAGACCATTTTATATAATATATATGCATATTACGTCTTCTACGAGAAAAACTGTACTTTCGAATTCGGTCGGTAGAAAAAAATATCCAAGTGTCTCGAGATGACTTGTACGGAGAATTTCATATTATAGAGAGTTTCACGTTGGGGAGGGGGGGAGTAAAATGTGATGTCCACATGTAGAATACTAAAGTTCGCGTAGATGTCATCCTGACATACCTGAACATCGTCTTCTACCAACCAAACCCACAACTCACCGCAGAAATCGTCTCGAAACACCTGAACATATAATTCTACCATCCAAACATGAAACTATAATCTCTCCCCGAATTTTTGTATTTTAAATTAAATACCGTGAATATTTAGTTAGTGGTTCCTTTTCATTTTTCATGTTCAATATATATATATATTATATGTGTGTGTGTGTGTGTGTGTGTGTCCACAAAAGTCGCAATAATGTACAGATCTGCAACTAAAGGAAAAGTTTTGGAGCACAACCGGCTGATAAAGTGAAAGCTAGGTACGACCGGGAATGTTTATGTATATCAAAGGATAACTGAGCGACATTTGTTTTTGTGTATGTTTGTGCGCGCGTGCGTGTGTGTGTGTATGTGTGTGTATGTGTATACACAGCGTCGGGGCTATTGGTAAGTTAACTTTCTATTTTGAAATCATTTCTTTCTTTCGAACTGAAGAAAATATAGCCTATGTAACTAGTGACGTGGTAGTTTTCACAGTCAATAAAGATAAAAAAAAGAAAAAAACACATTTATTTGGAAATTATTTTTTCCGAACCAAGAATAGAATTTATTATATTTATTACATTTATTAGCTTCACACACTTACAAACCCTCTGCCGGTGTACCTCAGGATTCTTCTCACAAACGCGAATTCGGCTCAGTGATCGCGAACCTGCGCGATGCTCACCGCGTACGGCTTCTCCACCTACTCTCTCACTCTAGCTCTCCCTCGCTCATCGGCACCACGGTTACGACGACAAACGGGAGACCGAGATCTCGACCGCTCGCACTATATCTCTCTGAGTCACCAGCACAACACTTGCGGCGGCGAACCAAAAGACCGAGATCTCGATCGATCGCACTATCTCTCTCTCTCTCTCTTTCTCTCTCTCTCTCTCTCCCTCTCTCTCTCTCTCTCTTTCTGTCTCTCACTCACTAGCACTTACGGGAGATCGAAGTCTCGACCGCGTGCACTCTCTCTCTCTCTCTCTCTCTCTCACGTGCACGAGCGTACGCGACCGTGTACACGATGCTGGGCCTACCAAATATTTCTTCTCGATGCTATAATCGCCTCCAAAGCGGCATAAACCTTCGGTTTCGGCGTGCTGCTGTTTGGTTGCCAAAATGTTTCCCCGTCTTGCCTCGCACTGCGCTGCGCACTCCCTTGTCATTTTCTTTTTTAAAATCTGTAATCATAATACCTGAAAACTTAATAAAATCTATCAATAGAGATAATTTTTCTTTTTAAAGTTGCGTTAGCATCCATTTATTAATTAAGATTGAGATTAAAATGCCTTGAATACACCATAGTTTTACATAAGTACATAAAATAATTTTCAAAAATATCGCAGTGTATATGGATACGCTATGGATTCGTCGTTAGCGATTATTTCGGCATGTGTCGCGCGGGCTTGAATTCAAATTTCGCGAATAGCTTCTACTCGCGATGTAACGATATTCACATTTAACGCATCGCGTGACTTTTCCTTAATTCGAGTATTCAATATTTTAATTTCCTCCAAATGAGCATTCTGTAATCCTACTAATTTTCTAAGAGCTGCTGGACGCATTTTAACGTCTAATCTAATTATATCTTACTAATGTTAAATAGTAAAAACACACTCGAGCGCGACAACAAGCGAAAAACTAATAGACTACTTAACATACAGCTTAAACTAAAGATAAACACACAGTGTTAGTTATAAATCGAAATGAAAAATTTAGCATAAACATATCAGGTATGTGAATAAGTCTTTCCCGTTTTTTTTCAAATTTTGAGCCTTTATTGTGAAAAAATGGTTACAAATGAATTATTGAAAGTATTGGCCATCGCTAGCTACAACTTTTTCCCATCTTTCTGGCAACATACGAATCCCGTTGCGAAAAAATTCGACCGGTTTGGCCTCTATCCAGTCATCCACCCATTTTTTGGCTTCCTCGTAGGAATGGAAGTGCTGGTCAGCCAGGCCATGCGTCATCGATCTGAAGAGATGGTAATCAGACGGAGCAACGTCTGGACTATACGGCGGGTGGGGTAGGACTTCCCATTTGAGCGTTTCTAAGTATGTTTTCACCGGCGGTGCAACATGTGGGCGAGCATTGTCATGTTGCAAAATAACTTTGTCGTGCCTGTCGGAGTATTGTGGCCGTTTTTCTCGCAATGCGTGGCTCAAACGCATCAATTGTCGTCGATAGACCTCGCCTGTGATCCTTTCATTCGGTTTCAGAAGCTCATAGTAAACCACACCTAGCTGGTCCCACCATATACAGAGCATGAGCTTGGCGCCATGAATATTTGGCTTGGCCGTCGATGATGATGCATGGTCGGGTAGTCCCCATGATTTTCTTCGCTTCGGATTATCGTAACGTATCCACTTTTCATCGCCAGTCACGATACGATGCAGAAAACCCTTTCTTTTATGTCGCTGAAGCAGCTGTTCGCAAGTGAAAAAACGCCGTTCGACGTCTCTCAGCTTCAGTTCGTACGGCACCCAATTTCCTTGCTTTTGGATCATTCCCATGGCTTTCAAACGCTTGGAAATGGTTGTTCGGTCAACTCCCAATGCTTCAGCAAGTTCTTCTTGCGTTTGACAAGAATCTTCATCAAGCAAAGTCGCCAATTCTCGATCTTCAAAGATTTGCGGCCGCCCGGAACGCTCCTTGTCTTCCACGTCGAAATCACCGCTTTTGAAGCGTCGAAACCATCCGCGAACACTTGAATCATCGACACAATCTTCTCCATAAGCCTCCTGAAGCAATCGATGCGTCTCGGCAGCAGATTTCTTCAAATTGAACCAATAAAGTGAAACTTCCCGCAAATGACGTCGACTCGGTTCAAATTTCGAAAAAATTTTAACTAATGTGTTAGTATGGAATTGTTGACAAATTAATAAGCTTTGATTATGACATATGTAACCATTGAATACTCGCACAGTATTGGTGGCGCCATCACTTACAAAAAACGGGAAAGACTTATTCACACTCCTAATATAATACGGATTAAATCTAGAACTCGCGATATGCATTCATACAAAATAGTAATAATAAAGCTAGACACACAAACCCTTATATACGCTACAGTCGAAAACCTTGACACTAGTGACCAATTGCCAAGTGACCTTTTGAATCAATAAAAATAATAGAAATAAGACACTTGATTATTCACCTCTACTCGAACACACCTTCCTCACCCGAGGCACCAAAAATGTTAACTAATATTCTAAGAATTACTATTTATATATGGTTTGTGTAATCTATCTTAACAGTGAAGGATATGTTCGAGGGTGAGGAATAAATAACCCAAGAACAAATATTCATATTCAGCGAAACCTATTTATTCAATCGCGAAACAAGGCATAAAAAGCCTCCGCTCGGTAAGTGGAGGAGAAAGTCAATTAACTGTATAAATGCCAAATGCACTATAAACATATATGCGATATTATTAACCAAACGAAAATTACTTTATATTACTTATATTATATAACAACTATATATTATATACAATTTATATAATTATTTATATTATATAACATATTATTACTATTATTATATAACAAATCTTTATTATATAACAACCGAAAATTACTCTATATTATATAACAAACGAAAATACTCTATATTATATATACGTGCGGCGAAAGGTCACCTTTCACATACAATATGAGCACTCTCTCTGATGTGGAAGGGAACCTCCGCAGTTCCTCCTTACGCTGCGCACCAACCCCAACGTCTTGGGCACGTATAAGCTCTCGTCGATAGTGGCAGCAGCCGGGCCTGAGTGTGCCAGCAGTGAAGTCTACAGAGCCTCAATGCTCTGTTCACGGGAGCGCCAAATCAACACGCCTTACACAGCACACACAAATTATTCACGCTTCCTTACACTGCATACATGCGCAAGACTTTCCGCACAAAAACTAAGACACCAGTTCTCCGGGCTAAAAGGTTTTCTAAGGGATGTATACCTTCTTGTATGAAAGCTAGAGGCAAAGTGCTGACTTCTCTGAATGAACAAGCGTGGTTTCCTCAAAACTCGAGGGGCTATTTTTCGGCGCTAATTTAAAAGCAAAAAAGCCCGTTTTATATTATAGGATAGCCCTATAGTTGAGAGGGGGATCTTTCGCCAAGGTAGTTAAAGCGTGGGACCCATCAACAAGTAAAAACATGATAGCAGTCCATACGATAGTCATAAAGGCCTGTACCCCGTTTATGACAATCTTTCAGGCAGGACGTGTGGAACACAAGCATTTTATTTTCTTCTTTCTGATTTCGAATTGTAGGCTCTTTACCTTCATTCCTGTTTTCCAAACACGCAGTGTAGCTTCATTTAAGTCATTCGAATCAAAATTACTAATATCAAGGATAGTCATTAGCTGCTGCTAAATGTTGTCATCGTAACATGGCTGTAGGAAAGAACTAGAAGTAATTATGACTCTGCTGGACTACCAGGTACACAGACATCAAAAGAAACAGCAAGTATTGCACAAGTAACAATCATCAGCAATACCTTAACTTAGAAAAGTCTTTACTTGTGCGTTATTTAATAATATATATAGATGTTTTCCTAAATACGAATTTGTGAGTTCATTTCTTCAAATAATAACTTCACAGGTAGAAGTACACCTGACCCACTATGCTGTCCATCTCATATTTCCGATTAAATCCCAGTATCAACAATTCGATCATTAAAAATTAATCACGTAAAAATTACTTTTTTTTTTAATAATCCTGTTCAATAAAATCTTAATTTATTTATTTAATCTATAAAAGATTACATAAATACAATTTTTAATTTTTATGTTATCCAAGTGTTAAGTCCGTAAAAATGAATTGAAGTGGTTTGTTGGTATAGAATATTGGTTATTTTTATTTTTAGTTATTTTATTTTGCTTTTAATCTTTTTTATTATTAATAGTAATTTTTATTTCAAAACTTTTATGTGTCATCATAAATAAGAATATTTATGTCATTATTCATTATAATTACATTATTTTAAAGACTGTTGTACCCATGAAAGTATACCCATAAGTGTCGTACTCATAAAGAGTATTCTCTCTTTTTTCGTTAAATAACTCATTGTTTGTTGAGTAAAGTAAACGTATCAAAATTTGAAATGCATACATTCTCTCTTCTTTTTTTCTCTTTTTCGGAGTCGATTGGATTTCACGTTTGTATCGGTGCAAAAACGTATAGTGCTCTTTCTTTGATAATTGGCTCCTTACTACGGGACATTTATTTTACTATGACCTTCTTTTAAATTTTTAAAGGAAAATCAGTTTATTCTTAACAAAAAAAATCATATTCACTCTGGCAAATCCTTATCAGAAAAAGGGCAATATTGTATACTTCTCTATTTATCATTACAATCAAAATTTTAATTCTTTCATATTTACGACTCTTTTTATAGTTTTTCGTTCTCCGCGACAGTAGTGGTATTTATTGTGACTACCATAACTAATTATAATTCCGTAAAATTCGTTCTGGCTATTGATGTGGTAACTGAGTCATTATTAATTATCTGTGTGTTTATAGCGTACTGCGCTTTTTCGTAAATAAAACTGACTAATTATTCAAATCGACCATATCGGGATCACAAGCGGCTGCATATTTATTGTACAAGTACAATAAAGTCCCGATTGAAGCTTTCTTGACAAAAACTGAGCTTTTCCGTAAGATATACGGCCTTTAAAGAATTTACTGCTTTTTTAGCGTGTTAGTAAATGGTGCATTATGGTCGGATTTTAATTTCAGTCTTAGAAATTGTTGAAGGTCTTTAATAATTTTACTTACTAATATGCTCTTATTTGCAAATCGTACCTCACGTGTATTCGTGATAGTATCACCTTCATTTATTCGGATAAGTGCTAAATAAATAAGACTGACCACGGGCAAAAACATAATATAGTTGTTGAAATATAGGGTGATTTTTATTAGTAAAATGGTTTATTCAAGATACATTATATTCAAATTAATAAATATTTTTTTTTTTATTGGTCTTACAGTCCAATCAATTCCATCCAAAAATAAAATAAAATAAAAATAAAAATAAAATAAAAATAAAAAATAAAAATAATAATAAAAAATAAAAAATAAGATATAAAAAATAAAAAATAAAAAATAATAAAAATAAAATAAAAAAAAAAATAAAAATTAAAAATAAAAATTAAATTAAAAATTAAATTAAAATTATAATGACAGTCAGACTGTCCTTGTTTATATTCACCCCCGTAGACTAATCTGAAAATAAAATATTAGCTGAAAAAATTCTTTGTTAGTAAAGTGCAGTCTGACTGTCCCCAACACCCTTACCTAATTGAAGACTTGTGCAACGTTTCGAGTTCGCTACGGCTCCTCATCAGGGACTAATCTAAACCTTATATTCTAATCTATATATACCCATCCCCACCACCAAATTTCGTAAATTAAATATAAATTCCCCCTCTACACAAATTGTCCAAAACAAATCAATTTAATAAGGAATGATAAACACTGTCCAATCTACCAGACTCTAACATTAAATTCACATTATTTCGATGCTTGGAAATGTGAATACTTTCAAGACTCTCCCGTTTATACTTATTATTAATACCATGTTCCAAAATATCCACATTCACAAAATCAAAAGAATGTAAAAACTTTAAACAATGCTCTTTTAAACCAGAAGTAATATGTGAGCTACGTAAACTATATTTATGCTCATAAATTCTCTTTTTTAAATATCTACCTGTTTGTCCAATATAGTATTCATCACAATCCATGCAATTAATCTTGTAAACAACTCCTGACTTTAAGCATAAATCATCCTTATCTTTGCAATTATTAAACAATCTACTTAAATTATTGCGATTTTTAAAGAAAATTTGAATGTTATATTTCCGAAAATTTCTTTTTATTCTTTCAGATAATCCTCGAACATATGGTAAGACAATAATTTTGCCTCCGTTAAAATCAATTCCTGCACTATGTCTATTTTCGGTATTGTAAATGTCAAACAATCTCTCAGCAATCAATCTATTAATAAATTGAATTGGATAGCCATTATTAATAAAAGTCTCTCTTACTATCTGTAAATTATTTTGTCTAAAATCTTTATGTGACAATTTAATTGCTCTGTCAATGACACCTCTCAATGCTCCAATTTTGTTTCCGAATTGGTGGTGTGAATTAAAATCTAAAAACCTACCTGACCAAGTAGGCTTTTTGTACCAATTAAGTTTTACCTTATTATTACTACATCTAATTACATTAATGTCCAAAAAACTTAACTGACTATTTACTTCAACCTCCCTTGTAAATTTAATTCTGTCATGTACAAAATTGAAAACATCCACCATTTCATCCACAAAAACTTCCGGAACAATTGTAAAGATATCATCAACATATCTCTTAAATATCATTGGTTCAAAAAGCAATTTTGACAAGGCTATACTTTCCAACTTTTCCATAACTAAATTAGCTATAACCGGTGACAAAGGCGACCCCATTGGACATCCGTATTTTTGTTCATAAAATTTATTATCAAATGAAAAAATTGTGTTATTAAAAACCAAATTAATTGCTTTAATAAATTCATTCATTGTCAATTTTGTATGCAAATTAATTTCATTCCACTTTTCCTGTATAATATCATTTAAGAACTCTAAAGATACATTTGTAAACAAAGATACTACATCCAATGAAATCATCTTGTAGTTTTTCGGAATAACAATATCTTTCATTTCATTGTAAAAACACCAACTATCCTTAATGTAAGAACTAGTTCTTCCAACTATCTTAACCAATATATTAGACAAAAATCTAGCAATATTATAAGTTGGGAAACCTATGGAAGATATTATTATTCTCAATGTCAGATTTTCTTTATGAATCTTGGGAAGCCCATAACATTTTGCCACAGTTCCATTTTCACATTTTAAATACGTATATGTAGTATCATTTATATATTCGTTTCTTTTCCAATTATTTAATAACTCTTTCAAATTATTTTGTAGCTTAATGATATGTGGATTACCAATCTTCAAATAAGTACTATCATCATTTAATATATTATTTATACAATTTATGTAATCAATTTTATTGGAAGCTACAGTTACATTACCTTTGTCGGCCTTTTGGAAGATTATATTAGGGTTATTTTTCAAAAAATTCTTCGCGGTAATTAAATCATGTATAAAATTACTATTTAAAAAATTATCAAATTTATTTTCTTTTTTAAAATTACTAATGACATTAACCAAAGATGCCCTACATTCCTTTTTTACTTCATCATTTAAACCAAAAAGATTACTTTCAACCTCCGCGATGATTTCTTTGATCGGGAGATTATTTTTACAATATAATATTCCATGTTTGGCACCTTTAGAGATGATGTTTATTACTTCATTTGGTATCTATATTTTGGAACATGGTATTAATAATAAGTATAAACGGGAGAGTCTTGAAAGTATTCACATTTCCAAGCATCGAAATAATGTGAATTTAATGTTAGAGTCTGGTAGATTGGACAGTGTTTATTGTTTCTTATTAAATTGATTTGTTTTGGACAATTTGTGTAGAGGGGGAATTTATATTTAATGTACGAAATTTGGTGGTGGGGATGGGTATATATAGATTAGAATATAAGGTTTAGATTAGTCCCTAATGAGGAGCCGTAGCGAGCTCGAAACGTTGGACAAGTCTTTAATTAGGTAAGGGTGTTGGGGACAGTCAGACTGCACTTTACTAACAAAGAATTTTTTCAGCTAATATTTTATTTTCAGATTAGTCTACGGGGGTGAATATAAACAAGGACAGTCTGACTGTCATTATAATTTTAATTTAATTTTTAATTTAATTTTTATTTTTAATTTTAATTTTTTTTTTTATTTTTTTTTTATTATTTTTTATTTTGTATTTTTTATTTCTTATTTTTTATTTTTTATTTTTTATTTCTTATTTTTTATTTTTTATTTCTTATTTTTTATTTTTATTATTATTTTATTTTTATTTTTATTTTATTTTATTTATTTTGGATGGAATTGATTGGACTGTAAGACCAATAAAAAAATATTTATTAATTTGTATATGGGCAGTCGACAGAAGTACAATTCAATCATTATATTCAAGATACATTACATAATACTATACACTACGTGTTTAGTATAAGGCCGCCGGGAGTCGAGAGAGCGAGCGCTGTTAAACAAAGTCGGCTCAAGCCAGACGCTTACATATAGTGCAGAAGTGGGGATCCTTACATTTATTCTGTACGCTCATCTTATTTTTCTACTAATTTATACAATGTTTAGTTTTTTTCTAAATCTTTCAAATTTTTCTTTACATAATGCTTTCGTAAATATGTCTGCTATATTATCATTTGAGCCTATCTTACAAACTTCAATTAGACCTTTATTAACATATTCATGAACATAGTGATAATGAATTTCTATATGCTTCGAATTCTTTGTATAATTATCATATTTCGCAATATGGACAGTTCCTGAATTGTCCTCGAAAATCTTTACTGGAGTTTTCAATTTTATATCAAAATCTTTCAATAGCTCTACTATAACTTTCACTTCGCTAACTTGTTCTGACAAAGCTATATACTCTGCATATGTCGAAGCTTTCGTTTTTCTTTTTTGTTTTCGCGATTTCCAGGCTATTACATTTCCAAATAATCTTATCGCATATCCTGTCATAGATTTTCCATCAACATTATCACCTGCCCAATCTGCATCCACTAGGCAATCTAAAATGGCTAAATTTACGTTTTTCTTATATATCAATTTTAAATCATTTGTTAAATATAAATACTTTAAAATACGCTGAGCATATTTCCGATGTGACTCATTATAATTACTTTGATATCTACTAAGATAATTAACGCTGAAGCTTATGTCAGGTCGCGTGTTTGAACTTATATATAATAAAGCACCTATCAAATTTCTATATTTCATACTCATATTGCATTCTTTTGCTTTCCCAATTTTTAAATTTGTTTCCATCGGCGTGCTATATAATTTTCCTGAGTCTATTTGATATTTTCTTGCTAATGACTTGATATATTTCCTTTGGTTCATTGTTTTTACATTTTCTTTATAAATATTATCTATACTTATGCTAAGATATTCTTTAATTTTTCCTAAATCTTTCATTTTAATTTTATCCTTATTTATTTTTTTCTTATCCTTCTTATCCTTACTTATTTATAATATAAATTTATTTTTCTTTAATCTTTCTATATTATTTTTACATTTACTACAAATTAATAAGTCATCTACATAGAGTAAAATATATAACTTTTCACTTCCTTTATCATAAGTATATAGACAATAATCTACATTACTTCTTTTAAATTGGAACTTTATTACATATTTACCAAAACATTCATACCATGCACTTAGACTTTCTCGCAATCCGTACAATGCTATTGACAATTTACACACTCTATTTGTACCATCTTCATATCCTTTTAGTTGATTTACATATACCTCCGAGTTAACTTTACCACTAAGAAATGCTGTGACAATATCTATTTGTTCGACAATTAATCCGTTTTGACAACAAAATGCAAGTGAAATTTTCAACGTCTAAATATTAGCTACTGGAGCGTGTATATCATCAATTCCATCTGTTTGTTGAAAACCTCTCACAACTAATCTCGCTTTATACGAATCGTCCGATTTTCTTGTATCGATCCATTTAACTTCGATATTTTTTTTATTTTTTACAAATTCTTCAACAAATTCCCATGTTTTGCTTTATTTTACACTGTTAATTTCGCTATCCATTGCTTTTTTCCAATGTTCATTTTCATTGCTTTCCATCGCCTCCTCGAACGTATGAGGTACTTCTAATCTAAAGTAATTTATATAAATATTATGACTTTCATTTTCAGGATATCTTATTCGACTTTTTTTTCTCGCGTAACGATCTACGAGGAATTTTCGATCTCTGCTCTTCATTGAATGCGAAATTCGCATCTTCATCTGTATCAGTTTCCGATCTGTCCTTTTTTCCATCAAAATTGAATTTCTCGTCTTTATCTGCATCAATTTCCGAACTAATATCACTCTCAGTATGATTATCGTTAATTCCTATGCATTTAATATCCTTTTCTACTACATCTACATATCTACTAATTAAAATGTTGTTTTTCATTAGCACTCTATAACCTACCTTACTATATCCTACATCAATATGCCCATTTCCGCTTTCTTATCCCATTTTGACGATCTTTTCTGTTCTGGTTTTCGAACAGAGACTTTACTACCATACAATTTCAAATTTTCTACATTTGGCTTTTTCCTAAAAAATATTTCATATGAAATTTTCTGTTCTACTGTATTCGCCAAAGTTCTATTTCTTAAATATGTTGCCGCACAAATAATTTCAGGCCAGTAACGCTTGTGTATTTTCGCTTCCGTTAGTAAACAACGCGCCTTATCCATAATCGTTCGATTGAAACGCTCTGCCGTACCATTCAATTCGTGTACATACGTTGGACAATTATTTAAAACAATTCCTTTCTCTTTTGCAAATTTATAAATTTTATTACTTAGATATTCTCTTCTATTATCGCATCTTAAAACTTTAACTTTTTGTGCTGTTAGATTTTCGCTCTCATTAATAAAATGTACTAAACAATTAAAAACCTCATCTTTGGATTTTATACAGTAAACTTTAGCAATTTTGCTGTAATCATCAATAAATGAAACAAAATACTTTTCTCCATTCAATCCTGTAGTTTTAAAACTACCACATACATCCGTATGTATGATCTCCAAAATATCTTTAGCTTTTTTTCTATCATTTTTAAAAAGAATGTTATGCATTTTATTTTCTATACACGTTTTGCATGTCATGTATTCTTTTTCAAGTTCGCTTGCAATACCTTCGATCAGTTGTCGCAAACTTAGTATGTTTAAATAGCTAAAATTTACATGACCTAGTTTCCTATGCCATTTCTCTTTTAATGTCATGTTATTATTATTTTTTATTTTACATACATAACTTTCCGTTTGACTCAAGCTACATTTTAGTTAATAAACATTGATCTCTTTAAATGCTACCGCTATTAGCTTCTTATTTTCATCAGTAATGTTAGTTTGATTTCCTTTTGACACAATCGTATTTTTCTGTGTTAATTTTCCATAACTAAGTAAATTTACATTCATATCTTTTATATAGTAAACATTACTCATTATAACTTTATTCTTATTTGTATAGGTATAAAACTCACTCACAACATTTCCGATTTTTGTTGCCTTTACAGACCTATTGTCTCCTAAATAAATATTTACGGGATCCTTTAGTTCTATGCGATTTTCAAAATAATCCTCATTATTAATTATGTGGTCAGTGCAACCACTATCAAGCAACCATGCAATTTCTCTCATACCTAGCATGCCTGTTTTCTTGTTTTCCTCTCTTGCTGTTACTATCCAGGCGCTCGGTTCTTGTTTACTCTGCTCGCACGTTCTGCCCGCAGCTTCGTGTTGACGATAGTTTACTTGGCCTCTGTTTTAGTTACCTCTCCTTCCTCGTCCACGACCTCTGTACCAAGGTTGCTGCTTGCTTGACCTTCTTGACATTCTTTTGCAAAGTGCCCCGTTTTTCCGCATTTATAACATTTTCCTTTTTGGGTTATAAATATATTTGTTCTCTTTTCTTCATTATCTTCTACATTTTTCATCTCGGCTATTTGAATTTTGTTCTTTATAGATGCTGTCGTTTTTTCAACGTATCTATCAAATCTCCAATATACCTGTAACTACTTGGCAATTTATTAACCTTTAGACAGCCGGGATTTGAAAGAGCATATCGTCCTCAGAAAACTGGTATATAAGGTATCTTATATCAACGATTGATCATACACAAAGTGTCGATCAGGGGGTGCGTCAAAATATTGATTTTCCGGCAGGGAACGGAACTGCTAATGTTAAGAATTTCAAATTTTTAAAATATTATTTTTTAATGGTAAAAAGTACTTCTTTCTTCATAATAATATTATATAAGTTAGAATCATCGATTTAGTTAACTATTTAAAGTATTTTAAAGGATTGTTAATAAAATTTTAGGGGTTGTTTTGAAGGTATTTCACCCCGTTAGACACGGTTTTCAAGTTTCATTTATTTTATAATGTAACTTTTTATTTTTTGTACTTTTTTTTTATTTTTTATTCTTTTTTTTTGTTTTTTTTTGTGTTTTTTTTGATAATATTATACAGATTTTAAATACTTTGGTGTAAGAATTCTAACTTTTGGTAAAGATTCTTTAGTGTGATAAATTTCAAAACAAGGTTCAATACATAGAGCTTTAGAACATATTGAACACTCATATGTAGATCGGGACTTTTTGTTGAGCATATGACATAAAGCACATTGACGTGGTAATAGTTTATCACTCTTTTCAGATTTAATTTTTCTAAGAAAATGGCGACCGTTTAGTCGAATTCCAGGTGCAAGAGATAGGGTTGCAACTTTTTCAATGTCTAGTTTTAGAATTTCTCTCACTACGCTCAATCGAAAATCGGGGAATGAAATTTCAGTTGTAGTCTGCATCTCGTATAATTTATGAGAATTCGTCAACATCAAGTCAAGAAGATGAAAAAATAGTTTTCTGTACCATTTCATACATTTTCGGATTGTCTCTGTCATAGACAACTGTCTGTCGATATCATCAACTATACCCATATTTTTGTTATAATCATGAATACAACTTAGTTTCATAATATCTTCATTAGTTTTATAATGTTTTTTACCAGTGGCACAGTACTCCAATTCGTGAATACTTATCAAAATATAAACTTCTTTTTTATCCATCCATTTGATCACCATCCAACTATCGGTGTGAGCAGCTTGTGTTTACCACGATTCAACTTCGAGTCAAGAGTAGGTATTCCTTTTCGATTGTTTTTCACAGTCCCACAAAGGCCAGTTTCTCTATCGTGGAGATATTCCGCAAGTTGTGGTGAAGTGTACCAATTATCAGTGAATAATTGACGTGGTACATTACAATTAGGTTGCAAAAGATGTGCAACAATGTCACCAGAAACGCCTAAATCAAATTTATCATAATCAGTGTCTGCACCAGTGTATACAATAAAATCTAAAAGAAAACCTGTGTCACAATCTACTAATTCAAATAACTTCAGTCGAAATCGTTTTCTTTTCAAAGGTAAGAACTGTTTGAACTTAAGTCTTCCTTTCCACAAGACTAAACTTTCGTCTATACAAAGTTTTTTACCTGGAATAATTGTGCTAGAAAATTTATTTTTCAAATAATCAATCACTGGTTTAATTTTTTTCAAAGGGTGGTTAGGAACCTCTAAATTATTAGAAAAATGTAGATATCTTAAAATTTGAAGATATCGGTTTCGGGGCATAGTTTCGCAAAATATTGGAGTACACAACAATGGATCCTGGCTCCAATAGTGATTCAATTGTCCTTTCACAACATGGCCCATATTTATTCACAAAGCAATAAATATCCATAGTTCATCTTCAATCAAATCAGTCCATGGTTTCATGTTTTTTCGAGTTGGCTCAGGATTTTGCTCTTGAAATAGGTTTGTTTGTTCTACAATAAGGTTTACAATAAATGGGTCTAAAATATATTGAAAACATTCTAATGTTGTTATTTTATTTATTGACACTTCAGGACGTAGTTGAGCTTTGTCAGGAAAATCTTTTATCGACGGATAAAAATAAGGATCAAAGTATACGTCAGGTGCTTCGTAGTCATCATTTGAATCAATATCACTCGCAATGCCTCTATCTCTAAGATCTTCTTCAGGCTCTGATTGTCCACTACTCCAAACATTGTTTTCTACATTCTTTGTATTACGCAATTTGTATAATAAGAAATAAAACGAAAAAAATACTGTATTTTCAATAAAAAATATCTAAATTCAATAAATTTGGAGTTCAATCTCCCAGTTTTCTTATGCAAGAGAATCATTTATAAATTTATTTCTGATTCACTATGTTAATTCTTCATAAAAATTATTTTATGAAAATAAATCTATTCATAAGCCACATGCAAACAAAGTAACATATTTTTCCAAAAAAACCTAAGATGAAAGCATCATTAATATGGGAGGGAGGGAGGGATGGCGGGGGAGGGTTGAAGTGAAAAAATTAATTCAGTAACTAAAATTTTTATCAAAATAATAAAATATATTACGTTGATAATTTTAGATATTTGCAAACAAAGCAACGCATTTTTTAAAAAAAAAAAATAATACAAATGGTAGTGCAAGGCATAGAACGGGTAAACAAGGTTAAAGAAGGGTTGAAAGGAGTGGGGAGAGATAAATTTATATTAAATTGTATTCGATTGTAGTAACAAAGACTTTTTTGAAAGTATATTTCGTTGCAATTATAGTCAGATCGATAAAAAGGAAAAACCGCTTGTGCAAACTAAAAATTATAGTTTTAAGGGATGTCGGGTGGGTGAAAAGGGGTGTAAAGGGGTAAATTTATCTTAAATGGTTGTAAAAAGTAAAAATTCTATTAAGGTTATGCATATTTTAGTCTAAAAATAAAGATTGAAGAAGTTTTTTTGTTGCGTCAAAATATTGATTTTCTGGCAGTTTAAAGGTTAAGCATATAATTTAGCTTCTCTTTCTCTGTGATCTTTGCACCAGCACCTTTTAAATGATTTACAGCTTTCTCAAATTCACTAAAAATGGTAGCTGTGTCACGAAATTTTTCAGGTCTTAATTTTTCTAATTTATTTCTGCAAACTATTTGTAACGCCGTTGACTCTTTTAAATGCATTTCATCAAGTTTTTTAATTATTTTTAGTGCTGTGTCTTTTTCACAAATAAATTCTAATTGTCTATTTGAAATCGAACTATATATTAAATTTGTTGCCTTCACATCTTTATCTTTCCATTCTTCCTCTTTGTCTGTACTTGTCTTTTCTCTATTGATCACTTTATCATATTTTTTAAATTTTAAAAACATTCCAATTCGTATCTTTCACATTTTATAGTCCTCTCCGTCAAACACTGGTATTACTATATCTTTCTTCCCCATCTTATCCTTATCTTGAATTTTCCTTCGTGTTCAGAAAATACTTCTAGAATGTTATCTATACGTGGCCTCTCTAGTTTACTATAGTTCACTTTTTTTATGGAGATTCACTTTGATTTTTAAAATTAAATCGTCTGATTAATAAACAAACCACGGACTGCTACCATGTTGAAATATAGGGTGATTTTTATTAGTAAAATGGTTTATTCAAGATACATGACATAATAATATACACGACGTGTTTAGTATAAGGCCGCTGAGACTCAAGAGAGCGAGCACTGTTATACAAAGTCGGCTCAAGCCAGACGCTCATATATACTGCAGAGATGGGGATCGCTTACATATGTGTGTTCCCTTACTCGCGAGGGTTAGACTCGCGTACAGTCTAATGTACATTCTCAACAATAGTATATCAAATTTAATTTAAAGAAATAATTCTCTAATTATTTAACGTTAAAAGACAAATAAAAGTAGACAAAAGCCTAATTTTCTCAAACTATAAATTGGGAAGAAAATGAGACCGATGACCATTTTTCTGTGTCCAATTGTCCATATGATATAGGTACATTATTCTATTGAGAGGATAAACTTAGCTTATCTTCAATTGGGTAAAGGCGGTGGAGACAGTCAGATTGCACTTTAATAATAAGCAATTTTTTCCAGCTAACATATTTTTATTTCAGATGAGTATACGGGGGTGATTTTAAGCAAGAAGAGTCTGGCTGTCATTATAATTTTCAATTAATTATTTCTTGATATGTATTAGTTTTGATATAAATATATATGGATATTATTATGTATTAATTTTAATTTATTTAATTACACTGCAAGACCAAAAGAAATTTATATAAATACAGTCGACATAAGCACAATTAAAGTATTTAAACTATAATTTATATCAACTATAATTTTCTCTAATATTTATCTATAAAAAATATCATTATAATTCATTGATATAATATTTTAACGTATAGTTCCAATGACAAATGAGATTTTCTAAATCTGGTCTTCATTTAAGGCAAAGTGCAGTTTTTATGCATCTTTTTATTTAATCTTCGTGAAGTATTTCTTATAGGGTTACATATATTCATTAGAAATATTTTTCAGAACTTTCAAATTACATTTTTTTCTCTCTGTACTATTAAAAAATCTAGAATAATTCACTAAATCAAAAAGACGGAGAAGGCAGAGGCGTAGCTGCTATCTCTGGTAAGCTGTAATCCCTCCTCCTACGGGAGCCACCCGTTCAGCCTACTAATTAATGCGATTGAAACAACGGTTGTCAGAAGTTGTCAACACCTTCCAACTGCTTTAGTTACCTCAAATTCTGCAAATGAATCATCGGATACTCGGACATTGAATCCGCCTAATCAGCTACCCGAAACTTGTATATCTGAACACACGAACCCGAGTTTGCTCAAATCTTTATCT
Source organism: Sycobia sp. Sy_11 (assembly GCA_018907035.1). Classification (NCBI taxonomy): domain Eukaryota; kingdom Metazoa; phylum Arthropoda; class Insecta; order Hymenoptera; family Epichrysomallidae; genus Sycobia; species Sycobia sp. Sy_11. The sequence goes on along the minus strand of JACCIC010000027.1, from coordinate 3,827,726 downwards.
GGACAATCAAGAAATACCAAAGACATCAGAGGTATAAGGACTTGGTAAGCAATATACCGAAGTGCTTCGAACCAGTAACATCTCTTCAAATATAACAATCTCACATTCTATACCACCGTGTTCATTGATTTATATCAGAGATCGTAGCTGGCAGGCTTCAAAACATAATCAATGTGGCCCACGACACCAACGACAAAGAGAAAGTCTTCCAGCACGTTTCTCTTAATCTGCATCATGTGCTATACATCAAGTGTACCTGCGGCTGCATCCTTAATTTGGCACCAGGAAGCAACATTAAGTAAGAAACAGAGGAGGCGAAAATATGCTGAAATTCAACAAAACTGAAAGAATTGACTGTTATGATGTTATTAAGATCTATCCTTGATAGTAAAGAAGGCATATTGTAACCAATCAGAGAATGAGCGGAGCTTTAAAAAGCCGCAAGCTAGAGAACCGCAAATTTTTCAACCAATCTTTTTCTTCTTAATATTACTTCGCCCACTCAATAACGTACTGGCACTGAGGATTAATGCACAGACAAACTGTCTTTCTCGACCCCATCTTAAAAAATCTATGGTCAATTATTAATGACCGTCTGGTCTACAATATCTCTTCTAAACCATAGTCATTTATCTTCAGAGCTATGAGATAGTGATCAATACCAAGAAGTATTATATACGGCCTCTACAAAAGAAAAACGGTCGTCTAGGCACTCACGACTTTCAAGATCTCCGGATAATCCATACGGGCCATGAGTCGCGAAAAGAAGTGTTCTCTCGTGTACTTCACTTCTCCGCTGAGGGAAGAATATTCAGCCATTTAGTGAGCTATCAAGTCAAGCCACTACAGTTGCTGATGAAAGTTCCACTTAAGTTCGAACCACAGCTGTTTGGCCTATGCATGTTTGCCCTACCATCTTTCTACATCGAAATACCTTTGGGTAATATTCATAAGGAAACAAGATCTACTCGACACAATATCTAGTGGAACTATCAAATAGTGGCTCGCATGCCTGACAGACCAATAGGTTATTTTAATATTCACTCGCTAGGACCTTTCCATCGGCGCAACAGAATCGTTAACAAAACACGTGGAGTCAATGTGTGATGACTATCTTCGATAGAAACTTCTAGAAGCGAAAAACGGCTCAAATGTAATTCAATATCCTACCATTATTTCGGCAACATTCACAATCGGTGGACCAAACTTGTCTACTAGAAGATAGAGGAAGCTAAATTCCTCAGTAAGCATTTAACATTTATGAATTAAAAAAAACAACAGTGTTTAGTTATATCTTGAGCACATATTTTAAATTTTGAATATAGATTCATTGAATATAAATTCCTTCATGAAGCCTTGAAAAATTCATATAAATCATAGTTTTTCCAATTTAATTTGAATGATTTGTAAAATTTAAACATGTACCCGGGCATTATTGCTTTACTTGAATGTATTTTTCTTAGGAAATATCATTTCTAGAGGAAAAATGTAAGAAACATAAAAGTTATATTTTGACGTATTTTAGCACTTTTTAAAAACCTTTTACTGAAATTTTGAATAATTAAATTTTGAAGTCATTTAAATCATGTACTATTTTAACAGGAATTATATGGACTTAATCGGCGATACATCCTTAAGCGTATTTAAACATATATCTACGTATTTTCTGCGGTTGATATTTCTAAATATTATTGTTTTACTAGTTTACAAAGGTAACTGATGTTTGTATAAGAAATACTTTATACAGAAATTCTTTGTAGTAAATTAAAAACGGAGTACGATGTTTTCAAGATCTGCAAATAGAAACAATTATATTTTGAATGATTGATGATAGAAAAAATATTGTAACATTTTCAGATAATACTACTTACTTTACAGTAAGAATCGATAGATAAGGTTATAAACCGACTACTGGTAAATTTTATAGGTCTTCTAATCATTAATATTAGAATATATACTTGATTCCTATTTATCCTATTTAATGCAATCCAATCCATATTATATATCGTATTTGCTACATCGACACTCTAAAGTCATGTATATGAAAAACACATTTAACAATATTAAAACACTTTAATTCTAAATTTTCACCTAAAATAATTACCTGTAAAATAACTTCATTACCATACCAACAATATAAGAAAATTTGATATAGCATACACGATAAATATAATGAAAGTGATATAAACTGTAAACTGAATAAATTCATTTTGGATAATAAATATACGCTCGAACATAAAACCAATGAACTAATTGCAAACTGAATAAAAATAATTGCACAAAATGTACTATTGACTTTTTTGGTGAACCTGTAAATATTAGCAAGAATTATATTAGTAACAATTAATTTAAAATTTTAAAACATGCGAGTAGCGTTACTAACTTAATAATATCTCGATGATGTTTAATACACTGGACTAAGAATTTTTTTTCCGATATATGCTTATTTAAGGAAAACTGCATTTGTTCCAATTCTTGAATATTTTGAGGTTCTTTCATCAATCTATATTTCAGAAGCTCTAATTGCAAGCATACTTCAATCATTAAACCACAAATTAGAGTCTCATTTGCAATTTGTAAATTAGCTGCTCCTATATGAGCAATACTTTGATGAAAAAATGTAATCCAATATATAAAATAAGAATTTATTTCGTATGGTGTCCATGCCTTGAATGGCAATAGCTTTTTAGAAGATGCACATAAAGTCCTAATAGTGATTAACATACACGTTGCTTCTGTTAAAATCGCATAACATAAGGTAACAAATCTATAATAAATAATAAATATTATTTCTGAAAAATTAGTAATATAATTTTTCTTATATAGCATATCAGATTTTGATTTGACATTGTATTATAATATACTTGAAACATGTTCTTTATTTAATTTATGGAAGTTTGACGTTCTATATTAAATAGAAATACCTTAATACATTAGATAGAAGATAGTTGGATTCGTCGAAAAGTATAGTATAAACATTTTATATAAGTATAGTATATAACTATACTTATATATTTATATAAGTATAGTATATAACATTTTCTAGAATGTTATTTTGAAATAAACTGTTAAAATAATAGAACTGTCGAAAATAGTTTCAATTTGTAGTACTTACAAAATTAAAAAGCACATACGCAATTATATAATAAGCCTATAGACAGTTCGTTTCGTTCTTATCTTAAAACTTTGTATAATTCGTAAACACACTAGTTAGTGAGAGAATGAACCTATTTTCCTTTAAAATTGCTTATGCTTTTTGTACGCATACTTTTATACTCCATTACGCTAATATTTTACTACATTAACATAGAAAATATATTTTTAGTTCATTATTGAAAAGTGAAAGAATGCTAGGTAAATATTGTTTACTTCTATATTGAATGAAATAATATAAGATAAAATATCTTAATTAATTGAAGAGCGTCAATTTTAGAATACAAGTAACTTTTTCAGTCTGGGCCTATACTAATCACTGGTTCATACGAATTCTAGTTTATTCTCTTTTTCTATGAAAGTGAGATAGAAGATTGAGCCATTTTGACTTATCTTGGGAGGAGGAAGGTAAGTCAGTATGTTATGAACCTCTACTTCTATAATTTCTTTTTATCTCTTATTCGCCTTTTCGTATATAATGAAATAATTATGATAAGCAAAATCTTACTTCGTTTCATTATTCATGAGCGTGATCCCTAAGTCACTGAAATATATTAATAATTAAAGTCACAACCATTGACTTACTATAACAGTGCACTGCAAGGTGAAACAATCGATCGAATTTGCGAGCACTTCATCATCATATGCTTATTTTCTTCCTTTTCTTATATCTGCAATAACTGAAATCTGTTGAACGCAAACTGGCATTAATATTAATATTTTTTTTTTCCGTTGCATAGTGGGAAGTTCATCCGCCATTGTTCGACGGCCAGTGGCTCTCGCCAGCTAAGACTACCGCTGGAGCCGGCTCCAGGGTATGCAGGATTCTAACCTACTAAACCCACTAACCATATCAGGGTGCAACTAGATGCTCAGGAACACTTAGCTACCGCCATTGTATTCCTTTCCCCCTGATTAATCTTCAATAAGCCAGAAGACTGAGTACATCCACCTTAGAAAAACTCTCGTGATCGAGGTTATCTTCTTCCAACTACTTTAAACGACATTTCGTCAAATTAGGGCACGTGCAAAAGAAATACCTCAGAGTTTCCTCCTCCTTCCCACACCATCTGTAGAGGTTACTGTGTCCTCTGATCTTGTGTGTATAACACCGTAAGTTGCTGTGTCGTTTATAAGTTCCAGGATTAGCTTTGCTTCACGCTTATTTAGTTTGATGATCCTTTGAGCTCATCCGCAGATCTTACTGTCAAGAAGGTCTTTGGACCATCTGCATCTATGTGAGTTTTCCCACGTTGTTAATTTTACTTTCTATCGCAGTGCATCGTTGGTAGGGTATAGCGGCATCCCTTCCCCGATAGCACTCCGATGAGCATCCTTGTTTTGACATAATGTCTGCTTTCATGTTTCCCTTACGGGCCGATTGTCTCGGTATCCATGTAACACAGACGTTATTTACCCTGGCGAAATTGTCTAGAGCAATTTTAGACTCTGACTAGTAGTGACGTAGTGTAGGGCTGATTGAGGGTCTTCAGCGTAGCCATGCTATTTGTGCATATTCTTATGCATTTGCCCTTAATTCCTCTCTGCATTAAGCCGCTTGCACAGGTTTCAATGGCAGCCATTTCTGCCAGAAACACTGTGTTATATCTATTCAGCCTGAAGACTGAATTTAAGCTGTGTTCCGGTTCATATATACCATTTATAACATTTAATAAACAAAATCGTTTTCTTCCTGGTTCTACTACGGTTCATATTTACTGATGAAAAATATGCACCTGTATAACACAGAATGAATATGACAAAATAATTATAACGAAATCATGTTTTACTAAACTAACCTGTCAATCCTTGAGTCATTCAATCAACAACGCCGAACAAACAATCAGGTTTATTCTATAAATTTTTTTCCTAATGATCATTTCTGGTATTATGAGTGCATATGCTATATTATTATTGTAAAAAAATAAAAAATTATATAATTATTAGATTTATAACGTGAGTTACAGCAACAATTAAACTAATTAAATTAGATAATAGATTAATAACAGATCCGCGGCGCTTGAAGATGGGTAAGAGAGAGAGAGAGAGAGAGAGAGAGATTGAGATAAAACTAGGTTGCGACTTACAAATACTACGACTAAAACGATTCGCCTATGTCTGTACGTCGATGACGAAAAGTTGCGACTACGCCGATCCTGTAGGCGACTGCAATCGCTCTCAAGGTTGCGGTGACTAACTGCACGGACGACGAGGTGATCCTTACAAGGAGGCGGGCAAGTCCCTCTGGTAAGCGGCTGATCTGTGTGGTTCAAGTTCTGCGCGGCAGAAATCTACTACTGTCAGGCGGTAGCTATCCGTTCAATGTACCGCAGCTCCATCCATTTCAATAGCATAAATTGTACTGCTTCGCGCGCACGGCGCCAGTCTTCCTTCCCCTCTCTTGCTCTCCCTTACTACCTTTTCGTCCATATGCCTTGTCATCTGCCTGAAACAGCGCCTATACAATATATATCATAACATAAATAAATATATAAATATTTAGACATACAAAATCTACACAGGCTAGAACTGGAGAGGAAACCTATGGACGCTGGATAGCGAACACAGACGGTTTCATAGTATGAGAAATTATATTAATTTAAATAATTCTTAGTAAAAAATCCTCTATCAGGCAAAATGAAAACACCTTTACTCAAAAACTGCTGGCTCAGAAGAATAGGCACGCTCGAGTCCTGAAAAAGCAATTTTTATTCACCTGCAAAAGTGATCCACCGGAATAAGGCAATTAATTTTGAGACGTATGAAATTAATTCACAGAATTAATTATTAAGTTTATTAATTCACAGAAAAGGCGTTCCTTGTCTCCAAATGACGTTATTATAATAGTTTTAGCAAGTTTTTACCCGACAAACCTTTGCAATTACAAATCATGTAAATTGATGTTTATAAGACAAAATAATTTATTTAATTTAAATTATAATGAAACGCTTGAAAACGGAAATTTTTCTAAAAATAATTTTACTTATTCTTACCAAAATTTCGACCTTTTAGTATTACTCACTAAAGTGATAAACAACAAGAGAAAATAATTTTCAAAATACAAAGGAAAGTATAAATCCATTCAGTTTCTTGTAAATAGACGAATAAATATAAAAAACTATAAATAGACAGAAACGAATGTAGATAAAGGCCGCGCGAAATCTAAGAATGTGTATGTGCGTGCGTGCGTGCGTGCGTGCGTGCGTGCGTGTGTGTGTGTGTGTGTGTGTGTGTGTGTGTGTGTGTGTGTGTGTGTGTGTGTGTGTGTGTATTTTTTGTTATAATAATTCAAAAAGAACCAACCGAGTTAATACTTATTTCCTCAACTTCATTTACCTGTTTTGATACGTTTCTCTCTCTTGAAAAGAAACCTAATAATAAGCGACAATTTAAATAAAATATCAGAAAATCTGCTAAACAGAGAAAGACAAGAAACGGAACATTACAGATTCATGTTTTTATATTTTATATTTTCGATGAAAATTTGTGCTTCATTTCAACGAAACGAAAGAGTATATAGCAGCAGATATTGTTCATCGATAGCTATGACCTTTACCAAAAATACAGTCAATTCTGCGGTCAAAGAAAACTTGCGCCTTGTAATAATAAATTATAATAATAATGTAATAAAAGGTCAATGAATTTTATCTCTAAAATTTGATTTTTTTTATTTTTTCTATTTATGAATATGGCATGAGTCGCTTTTCAAATGCATTTTTAAATACAAGTTTACGGAAAAATTTTTGAATTTTCATTTTATTATTTTTACAAACTATATAATTATGATTTTGATAAATTTTTATTTGAGGAAGAATTTTGATATTTATATGGGTCCCTATATACATTATCTGTTCATAAATTCAGTACTACGCTGTTAATTAATACTATATTTGGAGTATGCAAAAGAAGTATGAAAAAATACTAACGTTTCGATCGTTCAATATTTTCTTTATACTTATTGTATAGATTTTCTCAAGAATAAACACAATAACATGCAGTTACGATAAATTAAGTTTTTATACCTCATTGAATAAGTTGAAATTTGTCTTTGCTATATATATATATTCTATATTTGCCTTTGTTATATATTTTAATAAACATATTTTAAGTGCAGTGATTATTTTAAATAAATTTCATAATTGATTTCCGTTAATTGTAATTCATAAATTTAGAACATTGAATTTTATGAATCTTGTATATATCAGTTTCTTTTCTATAATTTTTTAAATTAGAAATAAATTAACATATATGTTTATTACTAATTATTTTTGTATCCAATTACAAGAAAAACCTATTCTAGCTTTCGTTATCCCGAAAAAAAACATAAAAACGTACTAGGCTGTGGGCAGCTGAGGGCAAAACCTAATTTACAATTGATATTTATCCACCAAATTTTAATTTTAGCGCTATCCTACCGATTAAGAAAAAATACATTTTTTAATAACATACACACCTGTAAGTATTCCCATGCTCTCACGCCTTCTCTCTCTCTCTCTCTCTCTCTCTCTCTCTCTCTCTCTCTCTCTCTCTCTCTCTCTCTCCATCCTCAATATGAAGGTGCTATATGTTAAATACGTTATGATTGGAAGCTATAAAAATATAAAAAAATAATTAAATTAGTGCTGGAAAAGGTTTATAGACTATAATTAGCAAATTTTTTACGATTCTGAATTCATATACTCCGATCAAATTGTGATAATGTCCAATACAATTATGTTCATGCTAAGTTAATTTTTTGGACGTGAACCTGCATTTTGTTGCAATTGAATTTATAAAATTCAATTTATAAAATAATTGAATTTTATATAAGTATATGTTTTTTTTTGACACATAATGTATCAGCGAGACTTTAAACTGCTTAAGTTGCTTAACTTTAAGTTGCTTCTCGGCATTTACTGAAGGAACGTAGTTATTTCAAATTAGATTTATATAATAATGCAGTATCTGAATAGTTGTCAACCAAGGCATGGTGAAATGAATGTATTACAAGCCTCGGAAGTATTCAGTCTCCTACTCAGAACGTATTCTCAACTACGGCGGCAATAACCCATTTATCATGGGCCTCTCTTAAAAAGGTAAAATTACCTAACTTTAATCGCAGCCAGCGATTGGCAAAGCTTTAAAAACAAATTTCAGTCCCTTGTGTTATACGATACTGCGATTCCTACCATTATTAATTTTTGATTTGGTGGATGAGAACTTTCTCTCGGCTTGGGTGGCGTTCTGTAGCCGTTGCGATAATCCTCTATTAAGATTCTCTATCCATTTTAATACGCTTGTGCGTCTTCCAACAAACTCTATGGAAACTGGTGAGTATTTATTGTATACTGCCTTGGAGAGTAAAAATTTGTTCACCTCTCTAAAACTGCCACTTGAACATTGAGATATGATATTTATACAGTTAATTGAAAATAAATTGCCATCGTTGAGACGACTAGAGTGGATACGCTTAGTTAACAGAGATTGCGATAACGAATTCCCAACATTTGTAGACTTTAAAAAATTCTTAGAGTCTAGGATTTAAAGTCTAGATATCGTCGAGGATTTGGATGAGTTTGTCAGAACTGAAACATGGCTACACTGAGAAAATTCGCATTAAAAATAATACGGGAGCTGATGAAAAATCTAATTCATCTACTAAATATATGTTGACACAAGTCACCACCTTAACTTCCAAAAGAAATAATGCTATACCTTGTTCCCTTTGACCGCATTTTGTGAACTATTTTAAGCAGTTCGCAGATTTTGCACCAGCTAAGAGGAAAGAACATGCAGCACAATCTAAGCTCTTTTTCAATTATCTAAGCTCTAAGCATAGAATTGAAGACTGTCCATAAAAGCTAACTGTTACATTTGCGGTTACAAACATCATACGAAACTTCATTCTGAGGAATTCAGCAGTAAGACACCTGTGAATCTTCGTGAAAGAAAAGCTGAACCATCAACTCGAATCACTTTATGGTGTAACGTTCCTATCCGCCTCGGGATAGCCTACGCGGTATCTTCCCAGGGTAGTTTGAGAGGGGAGGAAGTTTTTCAGGATCGGGCGGCGGTTTCAGGAAAATAATTTTATTTCAACACAGTATAAATTTTTTTATAACAAAAATTTATTTATTTATCTGAAAAATAGACCAATTCCTCTATTTACAGGATTCTGAAACAAATAAATATAAACACAAAAATAATTAATAACAGTAATTTACTGCTAGATCAATATTTTTATTTAAGCTAATTTTGCGCTATTGGGGAACTAATGAACCGAGACAGGTTGATTTTAAGTGGAATAAAAAATAAGGAAAACTTAACTCCGCTGGTCTTTTGAGGAGCGCCTCGCAACCAGGATCAAGATTTAAGGGAAGAATTTCTAGTCGGAATAAGTAAACTGCTGGTCTTTTGAGGAGCACCTCGCAACCAGGATCACGTTTACTTAGGAAAGGTAAATTATTAACCGTCTGTCTTTTGAGGAGCGCCTCGCAACAGAGATCAAGTTAATAATTTCGGAAAGGAAAAAGTAGGGATTAATTTGAGCTCTGGAAAGATTCTAGCTCCGGGAGGAGTTCGTGTGAAACAACTTCGGGGCAGTTGGTTCACCGGGCGAATTGCCGATTTTGCCTTTTGCAGACCCTTTTATAATAAAATAATCGGATAATTCCGTCGCCGCTCGTTTAATTTCGGACGAGGCGCCGAATTATAATAATTATATTAACAATTATAATAATTACAATAATAATAATAATCAATAATAATTATAATAATTATTGTTTTATATTTTGTTATTATTTACAGCCGGTGTGCTGCGCACAGTAATAATATACATGTGTACAATTTTAAACATTTAATTACATATATTTATACATTATGTGTATATTAAATCGTTTGTATTAATTAATTTAATTAAATACAGCGGGTGCATTCGTTTTCAGACACCCGTTGTATATACTGGAATTCGCGCGCTCGCTACATTCGTTGCGGCTCAGGCTGTTTAGTGAGAGCGTGCAGTAGTGTGCGTGCGGCACGTATTAGAGGGGGATAGCGGCCGCCGGTCTAATACATTGAACGCGCTCTCTCTTGCCGCGCGCAGTGTATCCCCTCTACGGCATACTCTGTACTTAACTTAGTGGTAGAGAGAGAGACTAGATATCGCGTTCTCTCTCTACTTGTTCGAGTTTCGGCAGTTGCGATGACTACCTTCTCCAGTAGTCGTCGCGACCCTTGCCCGGTTTTCGGTGTTTATTCGGTGTATACGCGAGTTTTAATTTTATAATTGTAGAAATAATATATTTAATATATTATTTCTAATGATACTCGATATTATTTGTTGTGGCGTTTATACATCTAAGTCCGTGTATGCATTGTAAAATACATCCACCAAATTAGATCTAACACCATCTTAAGTATTTAAATTTTAACGCGTATAATAAATTCTTTGTTCGAAATGAATTTGCGCGGCCATGTTTTTGGCCGTCGCATCTCCCTCCTTTTTCGGGAGCGCGACGCTTGTGTATAGTGCAAAAAAAATATTGTATATAATTGCAGAAGGACACGGCGTGCGAGCTTGGCTGGAACAAGTAATATAAGAATTTTCTCGAGAATGTTGCAATGTAAGTTATATATATATATATAGAGTGAAGTGCAGGATATTGAAATATTTTTATTTCGTATATAATTGCAGTTTGTACTGTTTATAATTTTTAACAATCATATGAAATTATTATTCACAGTTGCAATATTAAAAAAAATATTGTGTGTATAAAAAAAATGAAATGTGTGTTACAAAAAAAATAATAATGTGTGTATTTTAAATATAAAAGTGTGAACATACAAATTTTCTTCTCGGAGCACGTGACACATCGCACATGCCCCGTTTTTGGATCCATCCGCATGTGGAACCGCCGATTCCCGATTCGCTGGCGATGCCGCACGGCTCCCAGACGGAAAAACAAAGTAGCTTCCTCGTCGTAGACAAACGCACGCCAGGGGGGCGCGTCGTCCGTCGGGGCCGAACCGTGTGGTTTGTACTCGGGTGCCGGTATCAACGGCATCCCCAGCGGAGCCGTATGTGCTGCTGGCAGCAGTGGCGGCGCAAGTCGTGGTGGCCCGGGTGATCGGGCATTACTCGGCAGCGCGGGCTGCTCGCCGTCGGCTGGAGGCACGTCCGCCTCGCTGACCCGTGGTGACGTTGGGACGGCTGCAGGTTTCGGCACGACCTGTGTTAGGATGGACGATCGTCGGCCTTCCACCTGCAGACGAGGCGGTCGTGCTGGAGGTACGACCAAACGCGGACGTACCGGTATTTTTAAGGTGTTATTTAATTCCTGCTCGGCGACGAGCAGGTCGCGCTGCGCCCGGGTGAGTAATTTTTTGTACATATTTCTAAACTATGTGTGTTCGCTAGTAACTATTAACGAGAACTAAATAATAATTTTAAATTTAAGTTTAAATTTAAAATTATTATTTGATTTAAAATTTTTATTTAACCTTTCTCGGGCTAAATTTTATTTTTCTCAAGAGGGCATCAACCCTTGTTCGCTCTTAATATATAAATACTTGGTCGGTTTTACAATGTCATATATAAATATAAATGATTAAATTTACTTTTTTCATTTAATCATTTAAATATAAAATTTTTACAATTATTTTTAAATTATTGAAATAAAAAATAAAAAAAAATTAACATTTTAAAAATTATTTTTTTTTTTTTTTTTTTAAATAATCATTTATATCAAAATTGTACAAATTTTCCTTCCCTTTTATTTCAATAATTTTAAAATACGATAAAATATAATTAAATTTAATAGAATATTACTAATATAATTAAATTTAATAGAATATAATTTCCTTACAGTTTTAATCGCTGTCGATGCTAGGATCTTCAGAGTCGGTGGTGATGTAAATTCCCTCATCTTCTAGTCTGGCGGCGACTCTTCTGGCTGCTCTTCGATGTAGTCGCCTGTTTTCTCGGCGACGTTCCTGGGCTGCTGGACTTCTTAAGTTCCACAGAATGCGAAATCCGATTTTATTAATTTCTGCCATACCAAAAATGATGTCCACGGGCTGGTCTGGGACTATGGCAAAATTACTGATCTTAGTTTTATCCTTGCAGGTGTACTCCACCTACAGCGTGTATGTAGATACAACGTTGACGGGATCAACGGTGTATAACGGGTCCCGGTTAAGAGAACCGCTTCACCATATACACGCCGAGCACCACGTCGCTCAAGTATTCTGCCGATTTCTGCTGAAGCCGTGGTCATCAGTGTCCCAGTATTAATTAGTGCATGGAATGGCAGTCCATAGCACTTGATGGGAACACTGAGTTCCAGGAATTGACGGCAGAACTCTTGTTCGACAGGGTGCTGCATTTTGACTGAACACTTGGGCCTCTGATCGGCCCTTATATAGTGGATTCATGGTGGTATCTTATCTAGATTGTTATATCTTTTACGTAGATCCTTGATATGAATATGTTTAATAATTTGACCTTTATTATCTTTCAGGTCGTATATAACTGGCGATACCTTCCTGAAAATAGTATACGGACCCAGATATTTTGGAGCTAATTTTGCGTTAAATGCGTCTATTTTATTTGATAATTCGTGTGAACGTTTATATACATAATCGCCGATTTCCGGGTTCCATTTTCGACGGTTTTGATCGTAGTAATGTTTTTGTTTTTGGAAGCTCCGAGCTAGTTGACTTTGTACAAGTTCTATTGTCTCTTGTATTTTTTTGATCTGATTCTCGGCTGTAATATTACAATTTTGACCAAATTTTTGGACAAGAGACCCGGGTGCTCTTAATTCTCTCCCAAAATTTATGTAAGCGGGTGTAAATCCCGTTGTTTCGGATGTAGCGGTATTATACGCGAACTGTAGCTCGTGCAAATAGCAATCCCATGTTCGATGATTTTTCTCTATGTATTGAGAAATCATAGTTTTTATTACTTTATTTGCTCGCTCTACTGGATTACACTGCGGCGTATACGGTGGTGTTTTTCTGTGAGTTATTCCGGATTTTGACAGCATTTCCGTAAATTCTTTTGACACGAATTGTCGTCCATTATCGGAAATTATAATTTTCGGGCATCCGAAACGTAGAATGACTTGCTGTTTAACTGCCAGCGTTATAGCCTCGGCAGTCGCTTTTCGTAAGGGTTTTAATTCTACCCACTTTGTTAATTTATCCTGCATGAGTAATAGCCAGGTTCAATTTTGTTGATCTTGGGAGTGGTCCTATAAGATCAACGGCCACGATATCCCAAGGCTGTTCGACTAACGTCGCATGCAATTTTCCAGCCGGTGATTGTTGTTGAGATTTAAATTGGTGACAATTCTCGCAATTTCTTACATTTGTTATCCGGAGCGTTCCAGGCCAGTAATAGCTTTTGGATATCTTAACAAGAGTTTTCGAGATTCCTAGATGACCAGCAGTAGGATCGTTATGTACTTCGTTTAGTACTCTATGTTGCTCGGATTTCGGTACGCAGATCTTCCATTGCAAATTTTCACTCGTATCATTAAAGTCTAATGTGTGTAAAATATGCTTATATAATCTTCCATTAATGATACAAAAATCGGGGTAGTTTTCAGGATCACTCTCCACATTTTTGTATATTTTTTCGTACCAATCTGCGATTTTAATTGTAGTTGCTTCGACGGCTAGTGGCTGTCGGGATAGAGTATCAGCTAATAAATTATCTTTACCAGGACGATATTTAATTTCGAAATCGTACTGGCTTAATTCAAATGCCCAGCGGGCTAAACGACCGGACGGATTCTCTATGTTGTTAAGCCATTTTAGCGATTGATGGTCGGTGAGTACAATAAAATGATATCCTTCGAGATAATCTCGAAATTTCCACGCACCCCATTTAATTGCTAGACATTCTAGCTCAGTGGCGGAATAGTTTTTTTCGGCTCGGGAGACTGTTGGACTTGCAAAGGCGATGACTCGTTCATTGTTCTCATACGCTTGAGTAAGCGCAGCTCCTAATCTTTCTTTACTGGCATCCGTTTGCAGGATAAACGTGCGGCTCCAGTCTGGACAGGAAAGGATGGGTGCGTTTGTGAGAAGCTGCTTGATTTTGTCAAACGCATCTTGCTCGGTTTCTCCCCAGGTCCACTTAGCTTTTCTTCTAGTAAGTCGATGTAGTGGTGCGGCAGCATTCGAGATATCTTTAAGAAATCGTCTGTACCATGATATTAGACCCATAAATCGCTGAATTTCTTTCATGTTTTTAGGTGGTGCTAAATTTAGTACAGCAGCCACCTTTTCCGGATCGGTTTGTAGACCGTTTTTGTCTACAATATGTCCTAAATATTTTAGACTTTAGCGGGCGAAATGGCATTTATCTGGATTGGGTTTTAATTTCGCTATTCTTAACCGGTTGAAAACTTCTTTTAATTTTTGTAGATGCTCCTCAAACGTAGACGAGACTACTACGATGTCGTCTAAATATGCAAATGCATACGGAGCCATTTCCAGAGTGATCACTCTGTCTAAGAGTCGTTGGAAGGTAGCCGGTGCTGAATGTAGGCTAAACGGCATTACGTTGAATTCATATAGGCCTTTTCCGGCGACGGTAAAGGCAGTGATAGGACGGCTTTCTGGTGTTAAAGCTACTTGCCAATATCCATTTTTTAAATCTAATGTGGATAGATATCGGGCTCCTCGTAGCTTGTCTAGTGTAGCATTAATTTGCAGAAGAGGATAAGCGTCTTTCTTTGTAACCTTATTTACTTTTCTGAAATCCACACAGAATCGTGCTTTTCCGTCCTTCTTTTTTACAATAACGACTGGTGAACTCCACGGACTGCTTAACGGTTGAATTACGTTTTCGTTTAGCATTTTATCAACCTCCTGATTGATAATTTCTTGCATGGCCGGATTTCTTGGCCGATATTTTTGTTTAATTGGTGTTTTTTCTTCCACGACGATTTCATGTTGCAGGAGCGGAGTAGGACCTTTGATAAAGTTAAATTTATCCATCTCTGTTTTTAAAAACTTTTCTAATCGCTGATGTTCGGTTAGATTTAAATCCTGTAGTCCGTACGGTGTATCAATTGTACATACTTGATGTATTTGATCGTTTACTGATTTGCTTATCTCACAGTTGTTTAATATTATATGGATTTCAAGTTTTTTTAGATTATCCATACCTAAGAGCATAGGATGGCTCAATCCATTCATTACTAAAAATTTTTGTTGGAATCTTTTTCCTTGCACATATATTGGTCCATAAATATTTCTTCCAAGGCTTATTTCTGAGCCATTTGCCAAGACTGTAATTCGATTACTTGGCTCAGTATGCCATCCGAATTTCATACAAATTTCACTCAGTTGTTCACTCACATAGGAACTTACCGATCCTGTATCCAAAAGGGCGGACACTTCGTAATCGCCGATCATTACTCTTACAAAATGTCTGTTGTCTGTTTCTATTTCTAGTTGTTGTTGTTGGGCCGAGCTAGGTTCGGCGTGGGCTCGGCCCTCCTGGCGTTTCCCGACGGGTGGCACTTGCAATCACGGGTGTACACATTATCACGACCACAATATGAACAAAAGATTTTTTGCTGGCTTGTGCACTTAAAACGATCGTGGCCCGTTTGTTTGCACTTCCAGCAACACTTAGTTCGGTCGTATACTGAAGCAATTTTATTGTTAAAGTTATGTACTCGGATCTCCGGTTTTCTTGTTTTATATTCTAGTGTGGAAGTGTGATTTTTCGTAATTTTCTGTCTCTCACACTGTTTTTTGGTTTCCAGATACTCTTCTACTTGTTGGACGATATGACGTTGTTGTGACGTCATCACGACGAATATGTAATCTTTATTCGGCGAGCATATTGTAGTACATCGTTTCGGTTTTTTGTTCTTCCGTAAAACCTTCTCGACGTTTCATTAGTGTAATTAATGAAATGTCGAATGCACGGATGTCTTCATTAGATTCTTGTACACGGTTATGGATTTATCGATCAAGATTTCGACGTTCGCTAGGTGATAAATAGAATTTTCTTAACCCTTCTTCTAATTCCGAAAACGTTTTAAAATTTGAGGCATAATTCCTATGCCATAATTGTGCATCACCTCGCAATAGTTCCGGGAATCCATTCAAAATTTGCTGTTTGGATAAATTATATGCTCTTTTCAACTCATGGATCCTTTCGAGGAAATAGTGTAGGTTTTTGCCATCAAAGTAACAATTCCACTTTCTCATTTGGTCTATCACTTTGGCGTTTTCTTGTGCAGCCGACGGTTGCTGCACGTCTACAGTAGCAAGCGGAGTGCTAAAAGGTGTGTTCGCAGCTGGGTGTGCCACGACTGGACTGGACGTTGATGCAGCTGCTTGTTGATTTAAGAGTTGCATACGTAATTGACGAAATTCTTCCTCAATTTCTTCAAGATCTTGAGTTCGATTTACATCTTCGTTGAAGTCTTTTTCATCTTCCGGTTTGTCGAAAAATAGCTCCGGGTGAGCCCGTACATATGAAATTAAATTTTGTCGCAAATACGCTTTTGTACCTTCTATAGGTAAATTGTTTTTAGCGAGTTCTCGTTCGATTTGCTCTTTCGTCAGTTTAAAGATCCAGCTCACGCGCGGTTTTGCCATTTTAGCAAGATTTGAAATTTATATAAAAAAAATATACTGTGTAATATTTTAAATTTTAACTCTTTCTGGAACGGAGAAAATAATTTCTTTTTATTTTATTTATAAGAAAACTATTATTTCAGTTTTCTATTTTCAAAACGATAAAATTTTAAATAAATTTCGATTTGTATTACTTCGTGCTTCGGCTCAACCCGCCTTAGCACCTAGTCGCTCAGCCCGCCTCTAGGCTCTTTTCACACAAATCGAAAAAATACGGTTTTTTATAAACAATTAAAAAAAATTTCCGCTTAAAGAAATTATTCTGTAATTTCAGAAATAATAAACTTTATTCAAATATAATTTTTTCGAATTTATTATACTAGTCCCTGTTCGGGCGCCATGTAACGTTCCTATCCCCCTCGGGATAGCCTACGCGGTATCTTCCCAGGGTAGTTTGAGAGGGGAGGAAGTTTTTCAGGATCGGGCGGCGGCTTCAGGAAAACAATTTTATTTCAACACAGTATAAATTTTTTTATAACAAAAATTTATTTATTTATCTGAAAAATAGACCAATTCCTCTATTTACAGGATTCTGAAACAAATAAATATAAACACAAAAATAATTAATAACAGTAATTTACTGCTAGATCTATATTTTTATTTAAGCTAATTTTGCGCTATTGGGGAACTAATGAACCGAGACAGGTTGATTTTAAGTGGAATAAAAAATAAGGAAAACTTAACTCCGCTGGTCTTTTGAGGAGCGCCTCGCAACCAGGATCAAGAGTTAAGGGAAGAATTTCTAGTCGGAATAAGTAAACTGCTGGTCTTTTGAGGAGCACCTCGCAACCAGGATCACGTTTACTTAGGAAAGGTAAATTATTAACTGTCTGTCTTTTGAGGAGCGCCTCGCAACAGAGATCAAGTTAATAATTTCGGAAAGGAAAAAGTCGGGATTAATTTGAGCTCTGGAAAGATTCTAGCTCCGGGAGGAGTTCGTGTGAAACAACTTCGGGGCAGTTGGTTCACCGGGCGAACTGCCGATTTTGCCTTTTGCAGACCCTTTTATAATAAAATAATCGGATAATTCCGTCGCCGCTCGTTTAATTTCGGACGAGGCGCCGAATTATAATAATTATATTAACAATTATAATAATTACAATAATAATAATAATCAATAATAATTATAATAATTATTGTTTTATATTTTGTTATTATTTACAGCCGGTGTGCTGCGCACAGTAATAATATACATGTGTACAATTTTAAACATTTATTTACATATATTTATACATTATGTGTATATTAAATCGTTTGTATTAATTAATTTAATTAAATACAGCGGGTGCATTCGTTTTCGGACACCCGTTGTATATACTGGAATTCGCGCGTTCGCTACATTCGTTGCGGCTCAGGCTGTTTAGTGAGAGCGTGCAGTAGTGTGCGTGCGGCACGTATTAGAGGGGATAGCGGCCGCCGGTCTAATACATTGAACGCGCTCTCTCTTGCCGCGCGCAGTGTATCCCCTCTACGGCATACTCTGTACTTAACTTAGTGGTAGAGAGAGAGACTAGATATCGCGTTCTCTCTCTACTTGTTCGAGTTTCGGCAGTTGCGATGACTACCTTCTCCAGTAGTCGTCGCGACCTTTGCCCGGTTTTCGGTGTTTATTCGGTGTATACGCGAGTTTTAATTTTATAATTGTAGAAATAATATATTTAATATATTATTTCTAATGATACTCGATATTATTTGTTGTGGCGTTTATACATCTAAGTCCGTGTATGCATTGTAAAATACATCCACCAAATTAGATGTAACACCATCTTAAGTATTTAAATTTAACGCGTATAATAAATTCTTTGTTCGAAATGAATTTGCGCGGCCATGTTTTTGGCCGTCGCAATGGCTTCAGATAAAAGAATTTCTCAACCGTTGTTAGCTACTATAATAGTGGTCCTTGCATCCTCAGAAAGTGCCCGTACTACGGCTCGAGTCTTATCAGATTCATGCGCCGAAAAATCCTTCATATCTGAAAATATTGCTGAAATATTATCTTTAAAATTTAAATCATTAAACATTGCCGTATCTGGGTTGAACGGCACGACTAATGCAATCGCTCGTGCTGAAGTAGAGCTTACCTTGAAATGCCTAATAAATCCAGAGTTTGCTCTTAATTTTACAGCCCTAGTAGTGAAGCGTCTCTTTAATTTGCTGCCAGGAGACAAAATCGTTTCTGGACATTGGGACCACATACAAGGGCTGCCCTTAGCTGACCCACACTTTGGACATCTAAATATGGTGGATTGTATTCTAAGCTCGTCTGTTGATGGCAACGTGCTTTTCTCAGAAATATATCGAGCTCAATCTCCATATACTGGTCCGGTGGCACTATCGTTTGTTTTTGGCTGGGTTTTAATCGGGAATTCAGATACCGAGAATACGATGGAAACATCATTTAGCAGTAGATGATCAGCTTTCAGAAGCAATCAGTTCCTTTGAGAGTCAGAAGAGAGTCCTCAGGAAAAACATATGTCTCCTGCAGAACAAAGATGTTGGCATCATTCCAAAACTACGTATTGTAGAAATTCTGATGGTCCCTTCATAGTTAAACTGCTCTTTTGTAATCAGCCTAAGTTCATAGGTTCAGACAAAATTGCCAAAGCTTGTATGAGTCGACTAAAATGTTGTTTTCGTAAACTATCTGAACTTTGCATCGCCTACCATGCTTTTATGCAAGAATATGTTGACCTTGGGAATATGGAACTTCCTCCATCAGATAAATGCGAGGTTGACGACGGATTCTTTTTGTCTTATCATCCAGTAATTCAAGCAAGACGGTAGTAAAAAAATAAGGGTTGTCTTTAATGGATCACAAAAGGATAAAGCAGGAAATTCATTAAAGGAATTTTTATATCCTGGTCCAAAGCTACAAGAATTGTATGTGATATAATTAAAAATTTTCGTCAAACGCTTGTCCATCTTACGGATACTAAGTGGCGTATATACTGGCACATAACGTATATACTGGCGTTTTGATCCACATTTACCTCTTCAAGTTTGGCGCTTGCTTACTGTTACATATGGAACAGTATCAGCTCCAATTTTGGTAAATGCTTGCAAAAGAATTAGCGAATTTGGTCGCACATTCATATAAAATTGGATCCACTATTATACGGAGATACATTGGATGAAGCCGTACCAGTATATCAGGAACTTACTGAAGTGCTTAGTTCTGCTGGCATGTCGGTTGGCAAGTGCGCAGCAAACCACAGCAATTTAAATCTATTAAACACTCAAGATGATTTTAAAGACTTAAATGAGAAGGAAACGGTTTCGACTCTTGGTCTATGGTGGAGTCTCTTTGCTGATGCCTTGCATTTTCGAGTTAAACTACCTTTAGAACCTCCAGCAGCCACAAAGCGTTTCATCGGAGCTATCTAAAATCTTCGAACCTGTAGATTTTTGTCCCCAGTTATAATTTCTAAAAAGATATTAATTCAATGTTTGTGGATGCAAGGTGTCGATTGGTATTCGCCTCTTTCAGATCGAGTTCAGAAGGAATGGCTTCTCTACAGACAACAGCTTGCTGACATAGAGCAGATTCGAATTCAACGTTGTGTAAATACAAGCAAGTCTCAATTCTGGCATATTCATGGTTTTCGTGACGCTTCTGAGCGTGTCTTTGCAGCTCCAATTTTTTTTACTCTTCCAAGTGCCAGATGTACACCGCGGTTGCTCATCGCTCAAACAAATATAGCTCCACTTAAAGCTGTAAGTATACCAAAGTTAGAACTCTGTCATGCAGCATTATCAGCCAAACTTATATCTAGAATTCTTTTTTAATTAGAGTGTACTACCGAAATGATTCATTCTCATTTGAGTGAAAAGTTTTTCTGGCCTCGCTAAGGTCAGATCCATCTCGTTGGAAATCATATATTGCAAATAGAGTTAGTGAGATTATAACTTACTTGCCGATGGCTAAATGGTGACATGTGTCATCCGCACGTAATCTAGCAGACTTAGAATTACAACCAGAGAATGTACTGAACTACAGTTGCAAGAAACAACTATGTAGCGGTCAGGGCCTGTTTGATTGAGGATAAGTCCTTGTGGCCCATCAAATCATCTGACATTTTAACAAACTTCTAACAGTCGGTTTTTTCGAATGAGTTTCGAATTTTATCTTCAGGACAGCAACTTCCGTCAACAAATCCATTACGCAAATTCATGCTCTTAATTGATACTGATAATATGTTTCGTGTAGGTGGTAGATTGTACAATTCTTTCTTATCTGAATCAGAGAAGCACCCAGTGATTCTATCAAAAACAAATCATTTTACCACTTTACTTTGTTAAGTTATTTGATAATTCATGTTCGAAGTATTATTCGAAAAGTATTTCGTCAATATATCACCTCTGTTCGATATAATTCTCATACTCAAAAGCAGTTGATGGGATCACTCCCTGAAATTCGAGCAAGATCTGCTCGACCCTTTCAATACATTGGAGTCGATTTTGCAGGCCCCTTCTGGATTAAGGCGTCTTCTGAAAGGGGAGAAAAATCTTTTAAAGGGCCTGTGGCAGTATTTGTATCGTTGGTTCTTAAAGCAGTTCATTTGGAATTAGTATCTGATCTTACCACACAAGCATTTTTAGCTGCGTTTCAGAAGTTTACTGCTCGCCGAGGTCTCTGTAAAGTAATTTATAGTGATAATGGCAGAACCTTTCTGGGTAGTGAAGCTGAAATTCAGCGTCTCTTTACTAAAGCTTCTACGGTTCGAAACGTCGAACAAGAAGGTGATGCTAAATTTAAGGTGATGGGGGCCATCAGGTTGTCCTTTACTAACATAGAATAAGTACTTTTATTATTTTTTTATTTTAATTTTACTTATTATTGTATTTTTATTTTTATTTTTATTTTATTATTAATTTTATTTCTATTTTTAATTTTCCGATATAATTTATTGTAATATTAAGTTTTATATCAGATTCTACGGGGGTGATCACAAACGAGGACAAAGTGGCAGTCATTATTTTAACTAATATATAATATTATAAAGACTGTAAGACCGATAAAAATATTTATTAATTTAATCGAGTTATTTTCAACTCTCTTGGCTGATATTGAGGCGTCTTGGAATTCTAGACCACTCGGCTCACTTAGTTCAGATCCCGTAGATGTGGGTGCAATGACTCCAGGTCATTTTCTTATTGGTGGTCCACTTGTAACATTACCTGAGCCATTTGTTGAAATTAATGAATCTCAAACTCTGCTCCAAATGGAGGTTGAGGTAGCTGATGAAAAATTTTTGGCAGAGATGGCAAAGGAATATCTTGGTCAGATATAACAGAGAACCAAGTGGCTTAAGCCTACTTATAGCTTTCAAATTAGCCATTTCGTTCTATTCAAAGATAACTTGCTTCCTCGATCAAAATGGCCATTAGGACGTATTACCGCCTTACATCCTGGTAATGACCAATTGACGAGAGTAGTAACCTTACATACTGCTACTTCTGAATACAAGGGACGAGTCAACGAATTAATTTTGCTTCCCGTTCATGACAATACATCAGCTAATCTATTGGAATTACAGTCGAACTAATAGATGTTCATGAATTATTTGTTAAAGTAAGAGATGTTCATGAAATTATTCATTCGAGGTGGGCAGTATGATCGCGCCGCTTCCATTATAATAGTAAGTATCAAGCCATTAAGTTTTAGCATTCAGCAGACAACGAAATGTCAATATCAGTTCCAATATTACGCATAAGAACTGGCCTTTGATGCCTTAGTTTTCTACCCTCAATGAATTTTGGACACAGAGAACTATAAGTAAGGCATGCCTCCATGCTTCTAGATTGCTGTTTACTTCACTTATTTCACTTACTTGTGAGAATATCGAAATATAGACTTGGAGAAGTCGAATTAGCTTATCGATATTGATCTGCCTTTCACAAGCCTCGATAATGGGGAGAGGTAGAAGGTATGAAAATCCATGACGTTCGATCATTTGCGAGGATAGTGCGACACTTTCAAAAAAATTTGACGCTGCATCGAACATCGACCGCAGCTGTCTATCGGCCCCTTTAAAATTCATCGCATTGTCACTGTATAAATAGTGACCCCCATTGTGCTAGAATGCAGTCGTAGAGCGAAAATGGACGCAATCCATAAAAATGCGGCGTCACTGGAGGACGAACGTCGTACCGCGCGAGTTATATTAGAGAGTTATATCAAGATATTTCGATGACTGGCAGGGAAGCTGGGATAACGCGACAAAAGGTAGGCATTCTTATCTACCTAGTGCTAGAGATAGGATCAGGGCCGAGTGGATCGGGCCGTCGCGATGGCTAATCCCATTTCTCACTGGGCATAGAAGACTCGCGATCTTATCTCTCTCGCTTCCATCTGAGAGAGAGCGATAGGTGCTCATGTGGGGAGGTCGATTTAGCAAAGCACGTACTGTCCTTTGGTTCCAAAAACAATGAAGTTAGGATCAGGTTCCAAAGCGAGAATAATACCTCTATTGAGGTACGAGCTCTATTGAGCCAAGACAAATGCATAGTGCTTGAAAAACTAGTCAAAGAACTCGTCCAGACCAAGGAGTCGATTGAAGCGATAGAAGATCTGCTTCAAGCAAAAAGTACAGAGGAACGTGAATAGGTAGGTAGGGAACAACTGGCAGTCAGGAATTTGACGGTAAATATACCTACTCTAATTATAAATTGGCAAATCTATATATATATATATATATACCCAAAGATTCATTTATTTTATATTCCTATATAAGTAGAACGACACTATACACCGGTCTACAAATCTGTAAATAAGAATTCGCAAAAATATACAACCGCAATAAACAAATAACCAGGCTATACACTGATGAACAACACTAGTCTGAAGTAACAAGATGCAATACACAGTGGTTCGGAACCTACTATAAACTGGAGGTCTACAAAAACCGCAATGATATACAGATCTACAACTAAAAGAAATGTTGAGCAAAAATGAAAAGTTTTGGAGCCCAACCGACCGATAAAGCGAAAGCTAGGTACGGCTGGAAATGTTTATGTGTAACAAAGCATAACTGAGCGACCTTTATTTTTTTATATGTAAGTGGTATGTAAGTGGTGACATATTCATCGTCTACTTACGAACCTTTGGTATTCCGATAAAAATGCCGGTGCCGTTAGATCACTAACAAGTTAGAGGTAAACAGCGCGCGTCGTAAAACATGTAAAGAGAGCTTTATACCCTTTATAGCTTTTTTAACCCCGCCTAAAGGGTCAAACGGAGGTCATTCGAGCCACAGGTAGATTTCTCATGAGCTGATGGCTCAGGCCGGGTTTCACGCGCTGGCACGTAATGCAATTACGGATTGCACTCTTGACAAATTGTCTTCTACCTCAAATCCATGCATATTGCATTAGGATATTAGATGACAGCGTGGGCCCAACATGTAGCGTGAACTTGTATACGTATCTTACAAATAAATATTTTCCGAGTTTTTAATATAAATGTTCTATATCTTTTCTTTTATTCACGAGTCCATGCGCTTAATCACCGATAGTTGCATATTCTGTATGCCAACAAGCATGCAGAGAGCAGATGAACACGTCCTAGAACACATTTTGTTCGCTAGACGTGGACCGCTGCGTGGGATGTAACAAACTTAATACATTAAAATACTATGTTAATTATGTATCTATGCCAAATAGATTATTATATAGAATATGTTGGATAGATACAGATTCACCCGAAAGATTCACAAGGTTTTTAAAACAGATATCGCGCGTACAATGCAAAGTAAGGAAAAACATAAACTATTACGGTATTTAATTCACAAGTACAATATAACACACTAAATTTACACACATTATTAATTATTAAGTTTATTCAAGTTAATAGGCATAGAAAACCTCCACTCAACGAGTAGAGGAAAAAGCCGTTTAAAAGTAAATATGAAAAGTTAAATTAAGAAACCACAAAACGTTATAATTACAAAGCAGGCCTTTTAATATTAAATGAAAATATACAAAACGTCACCATTATTTCCAGAGATCTCTTACCATGGAATTTAAGAAAAGTAGCTTAATACTATAAGTTGAGGGTTAAGATGAAAGGAGGCTCCGCAGTTCCTCCGCAGTCCTATGCTGTATCAGGGTCCTATCATCTTCAGGACGGAGAGAGCTCTTACCTTCCTCTGGTATCGGCGCAGGGGCCAATATCCACAAGGTCGTGTTACCTTGCCACAGCTAGGACAGTGCCGTAGTACGCCCGCACTACAAAACATAGTTGCTTATTATAATATTTTCCTTTAGGCGAAATTATCAGAAAATTGCAAATCGCGCACTCAAAATAAATCTGTATATTGTGTCCGAAGCTCCGATATACATCTGAAATATACGGGACTACACACACATTCTTCCAGACCTGGTCGACGATAGAAAGAAGAGTCAATATTTTCTCCACCCGCGGTGTCTAAGCCTGAGAGCGGTTATATTAGTAAAAGGGGGAGGGTCGGTCTCCATCTAAACAGCGAAATATGGTGACTGCCCCAAGTATATGTCTGATATAGGCCCCTTTGAAGAAATATATATTGCGGGTTTTATTATAGAGCTTATCCATAGTCATTGGTTTTACGAAAATGCGAGATGCGCTTATGCGCATCAGCTGCCTAGATGTATGAACGTTGCGAAACGAATATTGCGGAAGTTGATTGTAAATTTTGAACAATATTCCTGCGGTGGGCCAGGAGAGCTTGTCCAGCCTCCTTGTATAGAGATGCCTGGAATTTCCTGTTGCCACTGTTACTGTTCATGTAAATTGCTTTTAGTGTGCTGAAAAGATCTACAATTTAGGCGATTATTTTTAATCATAGCCACTTCTTCGTTTTTTGTAAAGTCCTTTCCTCTCTTATATTTCTTCTTGGCACCAAAAGCTTGTTTCTGTCTCTTTCATTCTTATTTTCTTTGACTTCTAATACTCTGTCTTCTTGTCTATTATTTAGATGTGATTTACATTCATTGATTTTGATCTCTTTTTCACACTCTATACCATATTCCACCAATTGGCGAAATGAATGTATCTTCTGATTATTAATCTGTTGTCTGTAATCAAGCAATAAATTCTTATAGATTATAGCTAACTGTGACTAAAAGTCAAGTTGTCATATTCACGTACTGATGCAGTATCTAAATAAGTCTATAAAATCTTGAATTGACTCCTTTTTAGTGTGAACTTTACTCCAGAGTATCATCATCATCTATATGACCAAGAAATCGTGCTTCAAAAGGTTTTTGCAATTGTACCAATGATCTAAAATCTGACTTTTGATTTTTAAACCAATCGCAAGCTTTACCTTTAAACACTTTGTTCATTATTTTCAACTAAAATTCATCTGGAGCCTTGCATGTTTGATAAGCATCGTCGAGTTGTACAAGAATGCTACGTGTCTGCTTGTTTCCTCGTTTAAATGAAAGCTTTAAGTCATTTATAATTTTCCTGATCCGCTAATTCCATATATTTTCATGCAGTTTGCAGTGGCCACTTCTATGCATGTCCCTTCGACTTTGATCTGCCTGATTACGGTAGTCATCCATACTTTTAAATATATGACTATCAGAATAATTGAACGTCTTTCCTCTTCCTCGATCTTTAAAATTTAGTTTTCTCTTATTATTACTGTTACTTCGTACTAGAAGTTGCATGTTGACTTCAGTCTATCTATATTTAGTCCTATTTTCTCGTATTTGCACTTTGTTTGTATAATACTTCTCTACATTTTTCTAATTCTTTCTCAAGGAATCTTTCTCTCTCTTTCTTCTCTCTCTCTGTATCATTGCTAATTTTTAAGTTCCGTGGATTATGAAACCAATTTCGTCTACAGCTCTTAGCAAAAGTGTACTGTTCTGTCCTATAAACACTTGAATTTGTTGTCTGAGCCGACTGTATATAGTTCGATATTCTCGGTTCATCAGTTTGCATACGAATTTCTATTATAGTGCTCTTCTTCGCTGTTAGAGATCTATTATTCTGATAATTTATTTTGTTCTGTATAGCTGCTTCTGAAGGTTGAATTAGATCATAATCTATAGTATTTTACATTTTTGAGAGCACGATATATCCTAAGAGTTTTGTAAATTCATAATATTTGTTGCCTCTAGCCTGATATTCGATATCTGATACTGCCATACATAGGTTCGAATTTTGAAACACATATTTTCCCATTGTGTCGAAGGTAAGAAACTTAATATTTACTTAAATAAATAAATTAATTAAACAATAGAATTAAAATGCGAATTTTTATTATACTGGTAATCAAGAAACGAAGACAAAGGTCGAATCAGTCGACTAGCGCTTAATAAATTAGTGCATTAATATTTTGAGCAATTCCAACACCATGGTATTGAAATAAGTACAATGAGAGCATTAAAGAATAGATAATTTAAAAAATACAGGTCAAAAGGATAAAACCATTTAGAAAATATAAGGCCCCTTTCTAATGTACCAATGATTAAATAATGAGTTTCTTAATGTACATTTGGAAGATAAAAGTGTCAACAAAGACTCAAACGAATCGCATATTGAAAATTATTATTCACAAACCTAAGAATGTATTAATTATTACTATTTATTATTTAATAGGCCGATGGCTACTCTTTTATTTCAAATGAGTCTAAAGTACTCTCATTTTTAAAAAGTACATTATTTTTAAAAAGATGATCAAATTTCTTCTAATTACCTCGCTTGTATCTTAGATATTTTTGCGGTATTTTGCGTTTCACTGATTGAATAAAAATATAACAAGAAATTAAAATTTCAATTTCTTTTATGGTACTTAGTATATTCATTTTATTATTTATACATAATTTTTAGTTAAAAATTAAATGCCTTTTATTATATATATATATATATATATATATATATATATATATATATATATATATATATATGTTAATAATTTTTGTGTTGGTGATTACGTCTTCTCCACGCAGCATTTCGGGCTGCGGTGTCGCTGTCCATTGTAGCTCTGACGAGTTTAGCAAAGGCACTCATGTTTTTATGAGCATCTCTGCCAGCTCTCACTCCTCGATTCCTCGGCACTCTTGAAAAAAATATATAAATAACACTATTTAATTATATATATATAACGCTATTTTTTTTTATTTAATCTCGCTTTAATTATGCTTTCAATATTGATGCTAATCAGCGACAGAGGTTTGTAAACAAAGCACATGTAAAATATTACAGCGGTGCTTATGGCAATCGGCCGAGAACGCGATATGAACTTGGATCAATAAGTTATATATCGTTCGCTCTAGCGAGCGAGCCATCATAGGCCTCAAATATATTATGATGTGTGTGTGTGTGTACGTGCGCGTATGTGCGTGTGCACATGTACGTACATGTGCCTATATGGAAGTGTACGCGCACACGTGTTTATGTATGTGTTTATGCGCGCGCGTGTGTATTTTTTTAAATTAAAAAATTAGAATTAGCATGCTGCTGAACAGCGGCTGCTGCTGCTGTAACGATAGTTGCTGCTGCAGTATCAACTTTTGCTGTAGCTCACGGTGTTCCTGCAACAGCTGCTGCTGTCGATCTTGCATATTTAGTAGCTCTGCGAGGATCTCCTGCATCCTCGCACATAGCTCTGTATGTTCTGCTTGCAACAGCTTTTCAACTAAAAATTTTTTAAAATTATAACTAACATATAAAATAATGATAAAAATAATATTAAAATATTCTATATAAATATAGTTACATTCTTCATCTTATTCCATCATATTGCTTTTATTTACATCTAATTCCATATTTTTTACTGCGTGTATTACAATCACTATGTTCGAAATATAAATGAATATAATACGCGCAATGTACAGGATATGCAAAATTATCAAAGTTAAAACTACTTTTAGTAATACTCTTAATTGAAATGAAAATAAATGAACATCTACCAAATTTTGATACCCTTTTCTTTTTGTATAATCATTCACACTATAATATTTTATATAAACAAATATACTCTTACGCTATATAATTACATACGCCGTTTTTGTGTATGAAGTTTGGATTGCGCAAGATATATTTAAAATAAAATAAAACATTAAATTTAATCATATTAATAAATAAACAAATATAGATATTTAGTATTATTTGTAATATTCAGTAAATGTTCAAAGTTTATTGACAAATAATATATAAAGAAAACTACAATAAAGAAAGCAATTTAAAAAAGGTTTGTATAATTTTATGTATATATAGATATAGTTGTATGATTCTGTCAAATGAGACGTTGTTGTTTTCGTTTCAATCACAATAGAGGCTAACCAAATAATATCTAATATATGTATACTAGCACAGAAAACAATTCAGACTCAAAATCCAATGTCAGCTTAATAATGCAGACCAATTTTTGATTCTACAAATAATTAAAACTTTTCTTTCTTCTATTGTTAATAGTTCCAAATGAAGACTTAGGATTTTATATTAAAATAAATATTTCATGAATATGTTAAAATAAAATAAAAGAACAGATAAGGCACTAAACGGTTGGCAAAAATTTATATGAAAAATAAGATGCAACATACCATTGACTTCTTTATAACTGAAAAACATTGTTAAACGAGTAAAAATATATTATTTTTTGTTGATGTGCATATAGTATTAATTTGCTAATATATTAATTACAATATCTAGTGCCGCGGTGGCGCCACGAATGCGAGTTTTAGTTTGCTAATTTATTAATTACAATATTATTGTACCAGTGATAATGTTTTATTCAATAGTGATGAGAAATTCTTGTTGTATAATTATAATTTATAATTCAACAGCTTTAAAATCATCTATCATTTCTGGAATATATTGTGCATATCAAAATTCCATATACCATACGATATATACAAATATGAATGACAATTAAATATATATATATATATATATATATATATATATATATATATATATATTGTAATGATGCACGTGTCCGCCTCGAACACGAGGACGGCGGACAGGGCCGTTATAGAAGGTGTGCCCGGCTGGGCTTAGGCCCAAATCGACTCGGCGAACGAGAGGGGCGGTCCGCGAGAGGTGAAACATCGCATGCACGAGGACGCTTCAGGTCAAGGAGAAAGAATAAAAAAGAGGGACCGGTAAAATTGAATATATCTTTTATTATGTTACTCGTTGAATGGTGACAGACCCGCGAAGTGGCGAGGCGCGATGCCGAGGCGATCCGCAGGCCGAGGGCCGTCGATGCGACGGCGCACGCGGAGTCAGGGAAGAGAGAGAAAGAGAGAGAGAGAGAGAGAGAGAGATTATAGCGGGCTGCCACTTACAATCGAGGCGCCGTTATCGTCGTCTGTGGGTACCGGAAGGCGGTGGTGGAAAGCCCTGGACGCGCGGCAGCATGCTTTCGAAGGAGGCGGTGTTCCCGCTTGTCGGTAGCCCCGGGATGGGGCGGTCAATCCGCACAGGCAATGGCTGGACGGCAGGCTCGCGAGCTCGAGCCCTGCAGCTACATTCGCGGGGTAAACTTTGCGGGTATCCGGCTGGAAGGCGGCAACAAGCGTAAACAGCACAAAAAGAAGCCCGAAAAAGAATCTCACGAAGCGAAGTGATAGCAGAACTCGAGGCAGGTTATTTTTCGTTCAGAAATTGACTCGCGCGTAGCACGGCAGTTCTCTCTACTCAAAACTTCACGCGCGATGATCTTGCCCCACTCCCCGATCTTTCGTTCTCCCTCACTTAACTTCTCGCTAGTGTGTCGATGCGATGGCCTGAAACAAACTACATGCAAAATATTTACAGATATTATGTACAGATATTTACACAGGCTACGACGGGAGAGAAATCATAGGGACGTGGGATAGCAAGCGTAAGCGGCGCTTGCGATCCCCGTCACAATATATATATATATATATATATATATATATATATATATATATATATATATATATATACATGTATACTATATATATATATATATATATATATATATATATATATATACATGTATACTATATATATATATATATATATGTTTAATTTTTATGCATATCTATATTTACTATATGGTATATGGATTTTTGCTATGGATATCATGTTACAAGAATTATGGATGATTTAAAAGATGTTTTTCTCATTATTAAATTTTATAATATTTCATTCTAGTATATATATACAACATTGTTCCTCCTGTAGTAATATAAAAATAATAATATAAAATAGTAATGTCCAAAAAATCTATGTATAAGCCATGCTCCACTTTATACTTACAGAATATTTCAAAAATTGAACCCATAGATAAATATGATAAAGGCATACAAATCTTATTTAAATGTATTTCTTCAGTAAGTCATTTTATATGTACGTATTATGATACTTCTAATTTGTTTGTTTATGATTCACTGAATAATACAGAACTACACAGTGATTTTGTCAAAGTTTTAGAAAAATTGCATCCCTATTATTTCGGCGAACAAAAGCAGATTATTTTTCAAAGGATTCAGTATCAAATAAATGCTACAGATTGTGATATTTATGCAATAGCTTTTGCTGTCACTCTTTTATTTGGATACAAACCTGAAAGAATGATGTATAATCAGAATGAAAAGTGTAAACATTTGTTTAAAATGTTTGAGCAGAGATCAATCGCTGATTTTCTATGTTTCAACGTACGTTCTAATAATTACTCACAATTTAATCTTAATTACATGATGGAAATAGAAAAAACGGAGTTACTTGTAGGTAACAACGTTTCACAGAATAAGAAACGTGCACTAAACCAAAATATAAAGGAAACTGTTAATAATAGTGTGATTAAAAAAATAAAATGTATGAAGTAAATGAGGAAAAAAATTTTAAATGGAAAAAAGCAAACCTTGTAAAGAATAATACAAACAAAATTGACGAACTTATAAACAGTTAGGTGAATCAAAATCAGGTGAATCAAAATCATCAACAAATATTATTAAATATGTCAAAAGTAAATCTTTGGAATTCTTAAAAAATCCACAAATTTCAATAGTTAATACTAAAAAATTATCTTCATATATAATTATTAACATGCACAGTAATGAAGACAAAATTAGCGATCTAAAAATCTCGGATTGTAATAATGTTTCAAGAACTCGTAAAAGTATGAGAAACAACAGATATTATCAAAAAAAAAAGATAGCCTTTTGGAAGCGCAAAGAAAGAAACTTAATAATAACATTTTCAAAAACGTAAAACATAAAATAAACAAAATTCATTATCAAATAAATAAGGAAACAATTTTACAAAGAAAGAAAGAAAAACGTAAAGTGAATGTATCAAAATTTGTATCCGATGAAAATAACTTTAAGAAAACTTTGTAAAACGCAGATGATCAATTTGTTCATAAAAAACATTAATATTGTAAGAAATAGAACTTGCAATGTGCCAGTTAGTATTAACATGCACCGTGGTAATAAAAACGAAATTATTGATCCAAAAGTCACGGCTTATAATAATATGTCGAGAAATCGTAAAAGTATGAGAATCGGTAGATATAATCAAATAATCGCTAATGCTAATAAAGAGTCTAAAATTATCAAAATTTTATGTAGCACTAATTTCGATTATAATCATAATAAAACATCATTTTTGTCAAACAAGCATAAAGAAAAAATTGCTTTAGCAAAAAAAATAAAAAATTAATACAGACAATTAATTTGCTAAAAGATAGTACGATTAAATTGATTAAAAATACTGAAAAATTCATACAGAAAATAATGATTGAATTAATAATTCTTCCTTTTCTTCTGCCAAGCGTAGATTAGAAGCTGAAAATTCAGTATCTACCTCGATTTGTGTGCGAGAAAGTTACGTGAATAGTGCCAGAAGAGTTGAAAATGGTACAAAATAAAATTGAATTATCTTTAACTAGATTAGGTGATATACATATTGTGAAAAATATAGATTATGCGCTTACTGCTTTATGTGGTATAGCTCATCACACGTTCTCCTCCGAACCATATTTTTCCGAAGGTGCTTATAATTTTGGACTTGGCTTATTTCACGAATATAATATTGATAACATGACTCTTATAAATAAAAAAGAGCATACGATGAATATTCTACCGTTTATTGAAAAAGAAATTAACAAAAGTAAAATGTGGAAGTGCAATGGTTATTGTAGAAATATCGATGTCGATATATTAATTGAACTACAAATATTTTTCATAGAAATCCGTAATATAAGTTTTAGAAGCGCTTATACACATTTTTATCTATAGATATATGCTCAGCTGAAGCATGTAATATTAATGAGCTTGGTCATCCAAGCATTTGTTATAATAAACCGATATTATATAGTTTTTATTCAAAATTTTTTAAATTAGAAGTATTATCATATCATTATTTATGAACTGTCAAAAGGCTAATGTAATCTATTTAATATTATTTCAAAGATAGATAAAGTCTAGAATGACGTAGATATAATGTTGTTGAGAGACATTATTGAAAAAGCTAAGAAAGAAATTGGTGAATCATTGAAGAGTAATCGAAATGCCAATCAAGTAATTTTAAATGAAGTAGAATTAAAAGAAAAATTTTGTATTGACATCAAAGAATATACGAAAATAGTCACAGATCCACCAACGAATTCTTGTATTTCGCGTGAAAGATTATTTTGTTCAAGAGATCTTCAAATTTTTTATGAAAATAGTGTCACTAATGTTGTTTGCAAATTATTGGGAATTGAAATAATCTTCTCCAAAAACTGTAAGATTTGAAATCTCCATAAATTGTAAGACTTTGAAACTAACACAGAAAAATTTATTTGCAAACCTTGTTTAATAAAATAAAAAAAAATATTATACCTTCAAATTGTTTTTTGAATAATCTGTTTGTGAAAGAGATTCCTGAAGAAATTCGAAGTCTGAATGTGCTGGAAAAGATCTTAATATCAAGATTTAAAGCTTTTCAAACAATTATGAAAATGGATACAGTTATGAATAAAAATATTCCCCATTATGCAAAAATTAATGAAGTGATTAGTAGAATATTTCATTTACCTCTTTCACTAGAAGAGACTTTAAGTAAGATATATTCTGATACATCTCCTATAAATTCTAATCACGAATTATATATTTTGATTCGAACTCATCCGAGGAAAGGCAAAAAAATTTGGAAAGACTATATCGATATAAAAAAATATGGAAAGCTGTATGTTGGTTAAAACAAAATAACTTCATTTATGAAAAAATTGAACTTCCGTCTAATCCTCAAGTGCTACTGAGTAATCTACATGATCAATTAGAGTATGAAATAAATGACGAAACAATATAGAAAGACATGAAATAAAAATTAAAGCACCTTTACGTCCATTCTTAATTCAAAAATTTGAATCTGATCCATTCATAATCATTACACCATGTATCCTTTACACAACAATAAAAAAACGAAACAGATGCAATACTATATCAAATGTTTGAAGTTTCTGCAGCTGTTTTAGATAACAGAACCAAAGATTTACATCTCAAATACTTTCCTGATTTGTATCCCTCTGGAAAATGGAGCCAACACCATGAAAGATCTCCAAAATTTTGAGATTTTGATTTAGCCAAAAGTAAATTGACATCGAAACATTCACAGTTTAAAATGAACAATCAATATCTTTTTTTTCTTATTATATCATAATACACAAAAAATAAATGCAAGAATATTTCAAATGCGCAATATCATTAATCCAACATATAAATACACTGTAAAAGACTTTTTATAACTGCTAAGTGAAAATAAGATAGACGCTAATTTAGACACAATTTTCTATCGTTTACCTGGTACTGGATCATATTGGAAAAAGGTGCGGAATGAACTAAGATGTATGGTGCGCGAATATGTACCTGCTACTTCAAATTCTATTGGAACGATCACCTTCGAATCCAATTGGAAAAGTTACGAATCATTACTGGGTGCGTGAATATCAAGGTAGAGGATTGCCTCATTACCAAGGTTTGTTTTGGATTCAAACCGCACCGGTTTATGGTACAAGTCCAATTGAACAACTAGAAGATTTTATTCTGCAACATATAACATGTCACATCCCGGATAAAGACATTTCACCGGAATTACATTGTCGTATCTTAGCCTATCAGCAGCGCAAACACAATAATTATTGTATGCGCAAAAAGAAAACAAAAACTGTATTTATAAGTGCTTGCCGCTTCGATTTCCCTCGGCCAATAACTGGTAGAATAATTTTAAGAGATGTGTCTGTCACTATTGCTAGAATAATAGAAGTAAATTAAAATCTCGATTTTACGATTTACCTCGAGAAAGAGGGGAACATAATATTATGATTATATGCCTGCTCTTTTAATAATTTGGGAAGGACATAACGATGCGTAGTATATTGGAGAATCATCGTATTTGTTGACAAAATATCTAAGTAAATAAGGAACAAAATGTGAAAAGAGCAATTTAGATTTTGCAGATATAAAGTCAAATCAACCTTTATTGAAATGCCTTTGATCCTTTGCCATCCGTGCTTTACAAAATAAAGAATGTGGAGCGATTGAAGCTGCTGATGTTTTGTTAGGCCATTCGTTGCATAGTACTGATCAACATACAATTATTGAATGGTTGAATATTAATATAGTAAGGGGTAGAAAACTGAAACCATTTAATAAAATAAAAAATCTTCCAGAAGATTCAATTGATATATTTTATGATTCTTTTATAGATAATCATTATCTTAATAGACCTAACGAATTAGAATTATTATGCGTATACGACTTTTCTAAGTGGTTTGAAATTGTAAACAGTAGAACAATTTACAAGGCAGAATATTATGAAATGCCAAATGGTTTGTATTGTAAAAACCGTAAAAAACCTTATTTAATTAATCACTATGAGTTTAAGCCAGACACGCAACCAGAAGCTTACTACCATACTTTGTTATTATTATTTAAGCCTTGGAGGGATTCAGATGAATTAAAAGGCTCGTACGAAATGTATTGTGAAGCTTTCAGAGAACAGCAGCATGAATTAGCAGTAGCGATGAAATACCACAATAAATGAATAACTATACTAGAAGCTATGGAAAATATGAATAATTCTATTTCAAAATTTAACGCGGATCAGAAAAGAGTTTTTGACAAAATAACTGCTTCTTTAAAATCAACAGGAAATGTGTTAAGAATGTTTATTAGTGGTACTGGCGGAACAGGTAAAAGTTTTGTCATTAAAAATTTAGTTTCATGGAATAAGATATATCGTGGTAAAGATGCAGCCACTACATGGTGGCACAGCTATTTATCGCCAGTTATCTGACGCAGCTTGAAAACAAGTAAGACAAACCTTGCAAAACGGTTACTTAATTATTATTGATGAAATTTCAATGGTATCAAATATCACCTTCATGTATATACATTTACGTTCAGCAGAAATATTTAAAACATATAAGAATAATGATGGGTGGTTTGGACAAATGAACATACTTGTTTTTGGCGATCTATTACAGCTTCCCCCAGTTCGTAAAGATTTTGTGTTTGTCGAGATGAATCAAAAACAGATTGAGACATATATGAAATCAATTGTTTCTTCCAATATATGGAATTACTTAGAATACGAAGAATTAAAAATCAATATGAGACAGAAAAATGATAAAATATATT
The DNA here is from genome assembly GCA_018907035.1 of Sycobia sp. Sy_11. Classification (NCBI taxonomy): domain Eukaryota; kingdom Metazoa; phylum Arthropoda; class Insecta; order Hymenoptera; family Epichrysomallidae; genus Sycobia; species Sycobia sp. Sy_11. The sequence goes on along the minus strand of JACCIC010000027.1, from coordinate 3,791,336 downwards.
CTGAAATACTTTCACATTAGATTAGGTTTCATGACTGATTCTAATATAAAATACTGCAAACAAGGCAAATAAATTTATCCAACAATAATTATACAAATAGTATTCAGGAGTTATGTAATTATTTACATATATTACCGTCGGATACTGTATGCTTATTGCCAACAAAGAAAGTGTGATGCTATTAACAAAGCTATGCTACTTCTTATCCAATCAGCAAAAATCAACTTTGTTGCGAATGACTCATACAAATGCAACAAAAATCTACAAAAACAAATCTTAAGTTTATTAAATGAAGATAAAGATAATATTTGTGGTATTGATCGCATAATAACAATTAATATTGGTTCTAAAGTTATGATAAGAAGAAATGTAGATGTTTTGATTGGTTTAGTTAATAGAACGATCGGAATTGTTCTTTATGTTACTAAAGGTAAATCTACTGAACTTATAAGTATTCACATTGTCTTACAATGTAGAAAAGAATATGAAATACCACGTTGAAATTATAAATTCATGATTATGGATAAAGTATCAATAAATCGACAACAGTTTCCAATTTGTAATAATTATGGCATAACTATTCACAAAAGTCAAGGGTTGAGTCTAACAAATTCCGTTGTTGAGGCGGGAAATAATATTTTTACGCATGGTCAAACATATGTTGCAGCTTCAAGAGTAACTTCTCTAGAAGGTTTATATCTTTTTACTTTGATCCTTCATGTTGTACTGCAGATATTTTAGCCATACTTGAATATAATAGATTAAGGAAAAAATATAGACCTGGTCTCTATAGATTGGATATTCCAGTAAATTATAGGAAAATCAAACAGTCAAAAGCATATGATACACTGTGGTATAATAGTAACGATGTATCACTGATGAATAGTAAAAATATTACTGGCCATAATCTATTACATATTCAAGGATTACCTGATTCTGATGGAGTTTCTTGTTATGCTAATGCCTGCGTACAAAGTTTATTTCATCTATTAGAAGAATATTATTGGAACATCACCATGCAGGTATTGTAAAAACAGTATTCCAACAATATATTAATAAAGTCTCCGTTGACATTCATGCATTAAGGGTGTTTGGGGGAAACGATTAAATGTATTTAAATTAAATGTACAGTAGGATACTGCAGAATTTTTATTTTGTTTATGTAATCAATCAGTTATATTACAAAACACTCTTAAAAATAAAATCATTAAAACAGTCAGATGTCCTGTTCAGATCCCTGCGATGAGTGACAACAGAATGATATATCTAATTATATTGTAAATCTTTTCATACCACAAATTACTCGAAACTGTACATTGCAAGATATTATAGATTACAATATTGGAAATTAGCAAGATATTAATATTCATTGTGATAAATGTTGTCATTTTAAAAAAATTAAAAAAGTTAATTTGAAATTCATTAATACTGTAGTTATATTAGAACTAGTGTTATTTGATCGCACAGATCGAGGTATAATAAAAATAAGTAACTTGAAAGTAAGTGCAATACCAACGAATAAACTTTTAAGTAATAACAAAAAATATAATGTTGTGAGTGGAGAATATTATCTGTTATTTTAATAGAACAAATTTAATTGCATAATATCCTTAAATCCTTAAATTAAAAAAGAAATTAAATCTGCAAAAAAACAAATTTTAACAAAAGTAAAATAGTTAGGGGTATTTGATGTATTCTTAGTATAGCCAGAGTTACAAAAATATATCTTCTCACGTATTTAATAAAATTTTTTATAATATAAAATTATTCTATAATTAAATTAGAAATTACTTCACTGATATAGTCAAATATTCTACTAACTGTGATAAAGGGAAGCATAATAAAATTAAATACATCTTCTCATGTATTTTATAAAAAATAAATAAATCAATAGTTTAACGAAAATACAGTTTAAAAAGATAACAAGATCATTTAGAAATCCGAATAGATTTTAACATAATTTTGTAATTTTGTAAATTTATTCTTTAACTTCTCTTGTTCTTTTAAATTAATTACATAATGTTTGTAATCTAGGCGCTATTTTTCTTTACGATTAAAACTAATTTTAGATTAAAATTTAATTCATTAGAAATTTAAATTTCGATTTCAAATTTGCTAATATCTCAAAAAAATTAAGTTAACAAATCAAAAACATTTATTAAATATTCTATTTCCTAACCGAATTCAATTCCATAGAAAATATTCTAAGTACGATAGTAAAAGAAAATTTACACTAAAATATCTCCTTATTTACTTCTACACTTTAAACTGGTGATATTATTCTCTTCCTCTCTGTCTCTCTTTTCTCTACTCTTCCACTTACTTACTCACTGTACTCCTCTTCCTCTCTACTTTTTTCATTGCATCGATTTATAATTTATATTGTTGTTATCTAAACTATGCCCCTAACATATTGTAATAGAGAGAGAGAGAGAGAGAGAGAGAGAGAGCCCTTCCTCGAAAACGGTGCCACTACCGCTATATTGTAAAAGATAAAGAAAGAGTGAGATGGAGGACAATACTTTTCATCTTTATATTAAAGCAGAGGCTTGTTTCATCAGAATGAAAATCAAAAGAGGCAATCTCTGTTGATGATTATGAATATCTGTTACGTAATAGAGAGTGAGAAAAGTATATAGTTTTTTAAAAAGTATATACCTTTTCCTTTACCGCCCACTGCATAGGAGAGGAGGGGAATGGAAGCCTTAGCTTATAGCATACTCGAGAGTTTACGACGCGGCTGCTCTGCCTCATTTCTGTGATTTCCATGGGTGCTAGACGTGAGAGATAACAATATAGTTTTCTCTCTTTGTGTCTTTCTGTCACGGACCTTTTCCTACACACTTGCCACGCTTCCGTTGGTTTCCGCATTTATGGACATGTTTATATCACTTCGAGGAAGAGGATTTTGTAATTTTTTTAATTGCCAGCTGTAGCAGTCAGGAAGCTCATTCGAAACTTATATTTTCCAATTCATGCGTACGTATATGCGTGTGTGTGTGGTCCTCGATGTTCGAAAGAGTTAAGAGACGGATACCCCGTCGCAACTAGAGACGGGAAAGAAATGGTCAGTTGAAAAAGTATAGATTTTGTTCATTTCTCGAGAGATATCCTTGCTCAATACGTACTGAAATTGAACTGCGTCTCTAGCAAAAACTAACCCATATTTTTATACTGTAAAAGTACATTAAGAATGTTTTTGTTTGGCTGGATTTCAAATAGTTTATATTACTTATTTAAATTAAATTCAATTGAAAGTATCACTAGCACTGACGAAGGGAACTGTGGTTGCATTGTTTTGCTGCTTCCTTTCGTTTATTTCTCGATCGCGTAGTCGGATATGTGTGCTTACAGGTTCCACCGTGTAGCCGTATATTCGCCACTCCTCGAGTAAATTTGTCGAATTTTGGCTGTTGTTGTTCTTTCATATCTCGACGTCCAGTACGCTGCTTTGAGAAAATTGAATCCGTGAGCGATAAAAAGGAGGGGTTAAAAGATAACTCCTTTGAAAAGATAGATGCGAGCATCATAGAGGAGGCGAATCTTGTTCAGGGATATGCCATCGGAAGAGGTGCCATTCAAGGGTAGCAGAGGGAAGAACAAAAGGGTTATGTAGCGAGGAAAGGGGCGCAGACACCACTGTCGAGGACCTGCCAGATATGATAGCAGTAGCGGAACCAACGACAGCTACCTCTATTCCCCCCTGCCGGGAGCAGGAGAGAAAAAAAACCCTGGTTACGTTCTGGTGAACCCAGAGGAGCTGAGTGCGGCAAGACGGCGCACAATGGAATCATACTTAGACACCACGTTTGATTTGTCAAGCCTATGGCGAAATTTACCTCCGAGCGAGGAGCAAATTATTTTATTCATATATTATCTTATTTCAAACACTTTACAACTTCTTAACCTCACTGTAACATCAATATAATGATAAAATTATGTGGTATAATATAATCGATTAAATCGATACGATACAACCAATTAAACAATAAGTACAATATTTTTTATTCAGCGAACGTTAAGCAGTAGTATCACCTGAGAACGTAGCTCCTAACTTTATTATTATATAATTTTTTATGATATTGCTCGCGAGAAACAAGACAATATTAAAGCTTACTTTTGCATGTGGAGACATAAAAATATTGACTATTTTTATCTTATTAATCCTAAGTACACATTTCAAAACATCTTGTAAGGGACAATTTTAATTTACTAATATTGTTTCGACCAGATGACGTTAATTTAAAAGATTTATATCTCGATCATGTAAAAGCATTCATGACTTATAATCGATTTTAAAAAATATCGTCAACTTGTTAGAATGATGGTAAACATAGTTTTATAGTCATTGATAAAGATCAAAATATAAATTTTGGTAGATATTGGGCATATCCCGAATAAGTTAGTAAATCGACTAAGGGAATTGTTAGCAGAAAGATCTGCGAAACAATTAGAGTCATATTAATGAAATATATTCTATTATCAAGGAGCTGCGTAAGGCCAGTATTATATATTAATTTATAAACACAGTACTCCGATCAGTTTAACAATGAGTGTCGAAGAATTCGGACCTAAGCTAGACAAAACTGAAGGTATCCAAGTTCAAAAAGACATTGACTTTAAATTTATATATGGTAGTCAATATGATATGGAAAATAAATGATGTGTCAGTTACATTAAATGATTAAATGAGATACATTAAGAAATTATGTGTATGAAGAAACTTCTAATTTATTACGGCTTGTCAGTGATATAAATGAAAAAATTGATATTGTACCTGCAATAACTCCATCTACAACAAAATTGGAAAAATTATTTTCTGATTCAAAAACTTCATTAAATACGTATAAATCAAAAATTACAAACAAAAGTACAATATATTTTAGAGATAACAGTAAAAACACACAATGATGTCTTCAAAAAAACTGAAAATAGTGAGGAAAATTAATACACCTGTCTTAGAAATTATAATCGACGAAGCTTTGTACAACGTGATATTGATGTGGCATGGCGAGCAGATCTCGTTAAAATGCAACCTTATACTATGTTACTTTATTTAATTAATAATCATAAGAAAAATAATAATACCTAGATAACAATAGTAGATAGGCTATGGACACTCTGGCACTCCCCCCCCCTGAAATCTGTGCTTTGGCCCTATGGGCATTCAAGCACACCTCCCTTAAAAACTTGCCCCCTGCAATGTATAGAGAATGAGGTCGTCTCCCGAAACGATGCCGCTCTCGCTATATTATATTAGATAATGAGAGAGAGAGAGAGAGAGAGAGAGAGAGAGAGAGAGAGAGAGAGAGAGAGAGAGAGAGAGAGAGAGATGGGGAACGACTCGTTTCATCATTTTTCATACATTAAAATTTAATATACGTGTGAAAAAAAGCGAACACCGTTGATGGTAGAGGAGGGCAGAGCATAACATACTTTAAACGCGAGTATACTTTGATTTCTCTACTAGAGGGGAAGGGGGCATGTCACATTTGACAGGTGAGTAGACTTTAGGTGTAGTAGAATACCTTTATGTGCCGTGATGCCTATAGCAAAGTCAACTACTTTTTTTTTCATTTTTCTTCTTCTTTGAATTATACAATATTTAAATAACCTTTCCTACATCTCCACTGATGGGATTATACTGAACTATGCGATCGTGCAAGATTAAGCAATAAGCTGTAGTATTGGCTGGAAAGTTCTATTTAGCCTCAAATTCTAAACGTACATCTACAGGGGCGCTCTTTAGAGATTCATTTTGTCGTGAGCAATCAATCACTATGAGAGGTTCATTATCGATAAACTGTTTCTTTGAAAGCAGTGGTTGAGAATCCCTTGTATAGTATATTTTTTGGAAATTTGCATCCATATCATACAGTATTGCGTATTGATTATAAGATATGTCAAGGTTTAAATTATTGTATGGATAATATTGAGAATTCAAAAAAAGTCTCACGTTAGTAATATTGCATTGATCAAAACGACCGGCGTTTACGGATGCTTTATATTTTTTCTTTGTCTGTAAGCCGAGAATCACATAACGTGGTTTCTCCAACTGATTGATAGTTTTCACTGTCCACACATGCTTATTGGCGCTTGGCAGAACAGGATATTCAAATAGTTCCGATGAACGACAACACATTGGGATGGGATTATCTTTGCCAATGAAATTTAAAAGTTGGATTTATTGTTTATCAGAAGCAATGACATAAGGCATTAACTATACTACCAACTATACTACTTTCCGGGATTATAGCATTTAGGTCAGATCTTGATCTTACCAGAATGAATTCATATTTCATTTTAATTACAGTTTTTCTGTAATCTTCTGCGAAGCCCAAAATCATACTTAGAGGAATAGAAACGTCAAAGTTTCCATGTCTATCTATCAATGTTCTCGTTGTTTCTTGATTGCCAGTCCAGCCTGGATTTTCAAACATGAGCGTCTCTTTGGTATTGAATGAAGCCCATCCTTTCATGACACTACTCAATCCAACATTTTTACTTTTATCTATCTCAACGCCATTAATTTCATAGCGAATTTCAACAAAAAGATGACAAATACCATTGTTGACGAATCTAGATTTAATTGGTGCATTTCCAGCAGAGTTTTGTAATTATCCATAGATATGGATAGAACTAAGTGATGGTAGATAGAAGATAGAAGAAATAGATCTTGGTGTTGGATGGAAATGCAAATTTCATCATTATGATCAAAGTTTAGTGATGTGTATGATTGATATGTGTAAATTTCATAATAAGCAATTGACTCATCGAATGCCACACCTGATTGAATTTTTAGTATTTCGTTCATTTTTCAGAAAGCAGCAGAAAATTATACAGCTAATTTTTTTCCACGAACTTTTATACCTAGACTTTATAGGAACTGAATGTTCTTCAGTGTTAACGGTTTCAAACTCTTCAATCGACTGAAGGTCGATTGCCATGATAGAGTACTTATATGTGTGCTAGAATTATAAACAATCCCCATTATATAGATTTGATATGAAGTCTAACAGTGATTTCCTCTTCTCGAAAATTAACTACATTGCCGTCCTAATCGACAATTCAAACTTGTATATTATCTATGCACTTAACACTAAGTGGTAGATATATAACATGTGATGGAATTTCTATGATTTTATATCCTGGAGGAACACTGGAAAATAATTCATGAATAGTATGAACTTTTTGGTTCTTAATGAAAGCTCCTGCAGTAATGTTACACTCGACTCTGAGTGCGTTGATTTTCCATATTTTTACTGGTAAATCAGGACGGTGTTCTATATTTTCTTTGAGAGTACGAGGAGTAAAATCCAGCTCTTGACCGATTGATTTTTCAGGTCTAAGGTCTAACGAAACACTGCACTTAATTTCACTTTTAAATGTATTATTGTTAGCTTCCAAGGAAAATTCAATTCCTCGTGATTTCAATGTATTAGATAAATATTGATTTATCTCATCAATCTCGTAAGTACCAATGGGTATTGTAATAATTTCTCCTTTTAAATGAAGTTGATTATTTGTATTGTCAATATTTGGAATTGAATTAAAGGTTACAAGTTCGACTAAACCTAAAACATAATTTTTATGCTTTGGTAGTTCAATGCATGAAAAGTATTGGGCTTCTAAGACAGAAGATTTTCCTGAAAGAGTCAAAGTGAAACTATGTTCCATGACTGATTGAGCGAAAATGATCCAATTTTATCTGTCAAATCTTTTTTATAGACTTTCAGTTAAAAAACGAAGACAAAGATGAACGCAAATGAATGAGTCGAAATTCTAATATCTTGTATAGTTGTATTTCACTTCTTTCACATTGAAATATTTCATAAGATCTATGGGAGGTTTGAGGTCACCAAAGCTGTCAAAGTAGGCAACGTCAGATCCTCTATTTCGATAACTGACCCAATGGGTATCTTTATTTTGCGAATCATCGAGATTAACAATAGCAGATTCGTTATGCCATGGTCCATTATGAGGAAAGCTATTTCTCATGAAAACACCTCGAAAATGTGAAATTTATAATATATGTGCATATTTTATAAGATCATAGTTTGTTAGTGGACGATTTGGCAAAATTAAATTGAAGTTTTTTTTCTTTTAATTAGACCGTGTCCGATATGCGGTTTGAGAAATAATCCCACTCCACGTTTATATGGTTTCAGATAGAGACCTTTACCTAAAGCAACAGCCTCCATCGTCTTATTATGACGCTTCCTTTCTTGCTAATCTTTCTGCGCAGCTTTAGCATCATTTATTGCTTTAGCTATTCCAGCACCACCTCCAGCTAAAGCACCAGTTGAACTTAGTCCTGCGAACAGTGGAATAAAGAAAGGAAGAACTCCGCCAATTTTAGACGGTAGAGGTATCACACGTGGAATGAGAACTTTCTTCTTACAACCACTATTCTTCAGAGCTTGACGAGCACCTTTTCAGGCGGACTGTATGACTTTGCATGAATTTTTACCTTATTTCAATGATTTTTTCGCTGCTGTCACCAATTTGTTGAATTTCAGCCCCATTCCAGTTTTTGACTTTAATTTCATAGCACTGGCAACCGCTAGAGCTGACGCTTTCTCCGCGAGACATGCATCTTTAGCTTTAAACCGTTGCCAAGCTTTATTAGCAAGCTTTATGTCAGCCACTTTACGATTACTGTTTTTATTAGAGTACTCAATGTTATGTTCTTTGCATGCCTTATCTAATTCATTTATTCCTGGTCCACCCCTTTTTAATCGCTTTGTTAATTTAGTTCCGGGGCCACAGTATTGATAACCAGGAAGATGCATTTCGATAGGTAAATTGTTGATTACTCTATCGAGCAATCCACATCCTTCCTTTTTTGAATGCTTCCGAGTTTTATGTTCAATCATCTTTGGCAGTCAAATTATAACTGATGATCGAAAATATAAAATCAACATTTATATATTTACGTCAGTCAATGTTAAACTAGACTTTGTCATATCAACATGGATTTCACTGAGCAGAACGTGAAACTGCCTGTCGTTAACTTTGATTTTGAAAAGGAAAAAAGAAGGAAGCGACTAGAAGCGTTTAGTGAATATAAATCTGTAATATCACCAGATGAAGCATTGCCCAATGCAATTATGATTTTTGACGATGTAGGTTGCGAGAAGCAAGATAACCTCAGAGCATTCTTCTATATGGGGCGACATAAAAGTGTAGATACATTGAAGCCTGTCATTACACCACTTGAAAAGTTTGTCGAATCAAACAGTTTGCAGTCTTCTAAATTCATTTCAATTTTTTCAAAACCTCATGAAAAAAGTATAAGATAAATCTATACTCTTCACACAGTAATCTTCATGCAAGTATTTGTGAACGATTTAATGGAACCTTAAAAAATGCAATGTGGGTACAATTCAGCAAACAAGGAAACTATAAATGGATAGGTATCTTACCAGATTTACTGAAAGCTTACAATTCAAGAAAACATCGACCAAGGAATTGAGCCTGAAAATGTAAACCAAGAAAACGAAAGGGAGGTGAAGAAACGTTTTTCAATTGAGATGATAGCAAGGAAAAAAGCGAAATACAATGTCGGAAATAATGTACGAATAAGTAAAAGAAAACATATTTTTGAAAAAGGATATACACCTAATTGGTCTACTGAAATTTTTACTATATCAAGAATTGTGAAAACTAATCCAGTAACTTATCACGTTAAAGATTATTACGATAAGCCTGTATCTGGAGGTTTTTATGAAACTGAAATTCAAAAGACTAAGTATCCCGAAATTTATCTAGTAGAAAAAGTGCTAAAACGGAGTGGTAACCGCGTATATGTTAAATGGTTAGGATTCAATAGTGAGCATAATAGTTGGATAAATAAAAAAGAAATTAATTGAATACAAGATATAATATAAGTAACATACATGGATAGGTGTAAGGACACTAATTTCAAAGTAAATAAGAAAAACATTGTATTATGATTAAAATATTTATCTATGTAATTAAGATATACATGTTTTTCGTTTTTGATAAATAAATAATAAAAAGAAATGAAACAATGTGTTTTATTATTATTATTACTTAAGAAGTAGAAGTATTAAACTTAAAGCAACTACCACCCCGATACTCTATAAATAAACAAAGCTTATTTGCTTTATTAGCTATATTTATGAAAGATTCTTCATCTTTTAATATGGCTGATGATATCTTTTGCGGTAAGAATTTTTGAAAGCTTTCATCTATCTCCGCAACTACTTTCGTACCATATTTTGAGGAGACTTGCTTAAGAGCAGTCACCATGTACTGATAATTTTTCTCCAATTCCATACATTTCTTCCTCGGTAAGAAGTCGCTTTCCGAAATTTTATTCAGAGTGGCTAAATCCATTCTAAAAAAAAGAAATATTTTATTAATTCTAGCATATTTTTTCTAACGGAAAATTAACTATGAATCTTACCTTACTAGAATAGTCTTTTTTTCTTTGGAGAAGGGCGACAATTCTCAAACTGTTCAACTGCTCGAATGAGTTCTTCATCATCCTCAATCTGTTCATATAGCTGATTCCCCACCACAATGTCTGCCCCTTATTGCCTCATGAAGTACATCCCTTCTCTCGACTTCAACTGAGCTTACCCCTTCCAATACTTCCAAGATTTCTTCAGGATTCCATTCATGTAATAGTTCATCCGATGTATTATACTCAACGCTTATTGGTTCACCATCACTGCTATAAAGCGTCATCTCTCGTGCAGCTTGATATTCATTGATTGCTTTATCACCCCTCTCCTGTTCTGCATGTACATCTACCGTTACTCGAATCTCATTGGTAATTTTATTCTCCCTCTCTTCTTCCTTAGTAGCTGCACCTACTTGAGCTACTGTCCCATTAGTCTCGTCATATCCCCTCTCATTACCATTCCCCTCCTCTATTTGCTGACTTTTACTTTCCATTATTTCCATCTCTACCTGATTTGAAGCTTGCGACATTTGCTCTTCTAGGATTTTATAGTGACCCCAAGGTGATGTATCTGTAGTATTAGGCAATAAGTATCTTTTATCATCAAATGGACTTAGGACAGTTTTTTTCTGTTTTTCTGTATGCACTATGTGTAATTTTGAGCGAATGATGCACTGCTCTCGTTGTATAACTACGAGGTCTACCAGATATCTTCTATAATCATCGAATGTAATTGATTTCTTCACTACACCCGATTTAATACCTTTAGCTTTTTTTACTATCCCTCCTCCATCAACTAAAATACTGTACATTTTACTTTGTAAACCAATAAATTCCATCATGATCTTTCCATTACATTCATCTTTCATTAGTCCAGGCGCTTTTTTATTTTGTCGTGGAATACCATACTGATTATTTTCGTCATAATCAGAAGTATCAAATCTATGAATATCTTCTTTCATTATTTGATACATATCAAATAATCCTCTACTTCATATATCACGCTATCAGTATCAGTATATAAGAGCTTACACTTTTCGCCCACTCGACGTTTCATGTAAGAGTAGTGAAAATCAGACACTAATGTCTTTGGTAGATCGAGGATACAAAGCCCAACGTATATCGGCTTTTTGATTGTTACACTTGTTTTTTTCAGCTGAATGGCAACTAAATTTTCATCGAAAATTGCACAGCTATGATAATTAGGTAGGGCTATGCGTGCCTCTGCTCCATATAGACCAGTGAATTTATTTACTACACGTACATCAACGCGAGATCGCTCTCGCTCAATGCAGTTTCCATATACAGCATTAATTAATAATTTATAAAAAAGTTTTTCAAACTCATTCTTTGCATGCTTTCGCTTTCAATATTTAGTTCGACATATGGTTTCAGCCAGGGTTTCTGTTTAAAAGTCAAAATTCTATGTACTTTTTTCAATCGAAGACCATTGTCAAGCGCTTGTTTAAGAGCACGATAATGAATCATATACCTTTTTTTATCATTCAATGTAGTTAGCAGTTTCTTCTGTTTTGAACCAGGTGGTGTACGATGCTCAGCACAGAAAGGTAAATCACGATGTTGGTCATGTATTTCCTCAGGATACTCCAAAGCTAGAAACTGTCTCGCTTTTAAAGGAAAATGAAAAATAAGAAGAAGGGAAAACAGAAGTAGAAGCACAATGTCAAGCCTGCGATAGAAAACATTCAATAGCGTTTTAGAATGAGAAGAATATATGTAGACTGAAGAAGAATATTGTCTAACTAAAACCAATCAAAATATCATCCTTTCTCCTTGAACGTCCAATCATAAAATTGATTTCCTACGGGGGGGCGTGTAGAGTTTTAGGACCATCTAAATATCTACCCTTACTTCCTTTCTCAACGTACAAATGCTTTTCTTCTGCCACACCCAGTCGTAAGTGACTTTCTCTAAGAATAGAGGGAATGAATTGACTTGTAACCAACCAAAAAAATTCATTCTTCATTCATCCAATCGAATCTATTTTATTTTTTCTCAGCCAATTGTAGGACAATTCTCATTTCACGAGGAGGGGGATAACCATTATAAAAACGAATGCATGAGCATAGATCATTATATTCCTAATCATCACTTCTAACTATAGGTAAATAGAAATAAACTGAAAATGGCTAGAGTGAGGGGATACGAAGTAATGTTTAGAAAAATATTCTGAAGTGTCCAGAAGAAAAAGTGTTTTCAGACAAGAGACCCGTAAACTTTCATTTTAAATGAATTTAGTTTATTCGGTATGGAAAGAGGTGCACTACCTACAGTATATATCTTTAAGCCAACATTTCTATGGAGTGATTTGATATGGAATGAAAAAAAAACAGTTCACTGGTTGCAGCGTGATTACCATGGACTTAAATGGGATACTGGTGACATTCCATACCATAGGCTCAAGAGAACATTGGAGATATGCTGTACAGGAGTAAAAAAATTGTATGTGAAGGGACGAGAGAAGAAGGAATGGTTGACAATCATTCTGCCAAATATGTAAGTAATTTGCATACTTATAATCATCTTTATATTCATTTCATGTATATAGTTCAAAAAGTAATAAAAAATAAGCTTTATGGAAAAGTATATTTTCATACAATGTTCATACATTGTTCATACTTTTTTTCATACTTTTTTTATACTTTTTCATACTTTTTCATACTTTCTTAAACTTTTTCATCCTTTTTTTTCTATTTCCAGAATTATATCTGATATGGAGGAGGAGCTTTGGAGTCCATCATTGCAAACATTGCAGAGTGACGGTCAAAATGTGATTTGCCACAACCATCCATTATGCAGCCGAAGTATACCAATGTGTGCGATACGGAATATCACAATAATGCGTACATGGTTGCAACATTATTTGAGTGGAAAGTATAGACGAGATGAAATTGACTAAAATTGGAATTATTGTAAAATAAAATGTGTAAAAAAAATTATATTAATAAATACTATATATCTTAAAAAAAAAACAAATTTGTAATTTTTATTTCAATTATTAATATTATTGTATAATATAAATTCTTATATTATATTATTCCATAATTCTTTTTAGTTTTTAAATAATTTTAAAAAAAATATTGTAGTTTTAAAAAATAAATAAATAAGTAAAAAAAATATTGAAGTTATTTAATAAAATAAAAATAAATAGTAAACAATGAAAAAAATTTTAAAAATGAATGAAAGAAAATTTGATACTATCTGTTTTTTAAAATAAAAAAAAAATAAGTAAAAAATAATGAAGTAATTTAATAAAATAAAATAACTAAATAGTAAATAAATGAAAAAATTTTTAAAATGAATGAAAAAAAATTAAACTATCAATTTTTTAAAAATAAAAAAATAAAAAATTTTCAGAAATACACAATTTCCTAGAATTTTCATGAAATTCTTGAAAATTGTACATTTCCAAGAAATATGCCTTCGCAAAAATTTTTTTGGGGGCAAGCCCCCCTGCCCCGTTGATGGGACAACTGCTCGTTGGTGATCTGGGTGCTCTGCAACGTACTCCGCCTCGCTTTCAGCTTCTCGTTCGCTCGCATCTTTCAGTACGATCCCTTTCGAGTTCACATAAAAAAATTGTTCGTGCCCTGCAGACATCTTTGAAATATATCTGTTGATTTTTTTTTCCAAATTACATAAACATGATACTCTTTTTATATACTAATATTGAATACAAAAACTTTAATTAATTCATTTTAAAAAAATTAATTAATTTTAATTAATGTTATTATTATTTTATTAATGATAATGAAATTATTTTTATTGTTTTGATAAGAGATAATGTAATTATTTATTACTAATTACTATTATTATATATTATAAATGTATTATTATTATATATTTATTATTGTTAATTAATTAAATTATTATCAATGTATAAATAAATTATTGTAATGTAAGTTCTTCATTCTATGAGGAAAGGTAGGATAAAAGGTAAAACGTAATAATTTTGTTTTTTTTCCCATTTCTTTATTTATTTTTATTTATTTATTTTTTTTTACAATAGACTTTCTTTAATATTTTCATAGATTTTGATATTTATATTTATCTATATTTATATTTATATTTTTATCTTTTATTTTTTTTTTACATTTCATTCATTTTGTTATAAAATATAATATATATTTTTTTTTATTATTTTTTCAAAGATTTTATACAAAGCATTTTATTTTTAATTTAATTTAATTCCATTTTTTTCTAATCTAACATCCTTGATGATCCTTGGCTGCGCTGGGGTAGGTTCGGCGTTGATTTCCTCAACGCTCGAACAGCTCGAGTATCGCATGCTTGTAATTCGGCTGCGGCTGCGGTGCTGTGTCATCCTCGGCGTTCTTGGACGGCTTCTTCTTGTCTCCTTCCTCACTGAACGGCTCCTTGAGCGTTTACTACGCCGATTACTTCCATTCTTTGTTCCTATAACAAATAAATATAAAATCATAAATATTAATGTTAATATATTAAAATTAAATATTAAATATGTTTTAAAATTAAATATTCATATATATAAACAGAGCAATTTTAAAATAATCATTATTTTTCTTACCTCCATGTATCTTGTCGAACAATTCCGCAAACTTGACTGCCTGACAAATAGCTTCTGTCATATCCTGTGCTCTTCGATATAGCGCTCTCCAATTCGTCACAGAGCCTGGAAAGATCCTTATTTCTTGTTCACAACAGGGCGTTACGGCACTTATCAGCGAGGCTGCGACGATCGAAATTGGCGTCGTCGGTCGTGCAGCCGTTTCCTTGATAATCCATCCCCCCACCACTTACTTGTATGGTGATCGGTTATACTTTTCTGATGGACCAAACGAAAATTTTAACCTCCTACCTCTCAGCCACGGCAAAGCGTATATTATTCCTCATTGATGGAGGAACACAATTTTTCTCCTCCCTCTCAGACTCGGTGAAGCGTACGTTATTCGTCATTCGTGGAAATTGTATCACTCTATACGCAATAATGAGCTAAGCGTGCGCCTAGCAAAGACAAAAGACAAAAAACACAATCGCTCGCTATAATCTTTCTAATGACCTGTCTATCTCATATGATCTATGATTTTAGCGGATTAAACTATATGATCAGTCACCCTCGGTCAGTATATCAAGAGGCGCGCGTGTTCGCCTCTCATCAGACCCGCTTTTACATGCTCCTTCCAAGAAGTGTACCTTTTCGAAAATAGCACAACTATACGTTGGTTTCCCGCAGTCACTCCCTTCTTTTCAATCGCAAGGATGTTATACTCTGTCGAAATCAACAAGATACAAATCTAGACAGTTACAAAGAAATAGAAAATCATCTTGGTTATAGTTATCCTAATTGATGAGTTCACCTCGGTCAGTCTATCAAGAGGTGCATGTATCTTGCACGTGCATCTGCGGCAAGCGTATTAGAACGCTAAGCGGATTATACTAATGAGGATGCAGAGGGGAAGGGGGCGTGAGACCGGAAAAGAAAAATAAGTCGCTTTCAGTATTAGTGCACCTGTTTTCTATAATGATAGACATCCATAACCACCAACGCAAAGTGCATTATGACTTTATGCAAATTATACTGATTGACAACGGTCTACCTCAGTTGCACTAGTGTTCACCTCTACTCGTACCCTTTCCCATGCTTTTCCGAGAAGTGGGCCTCTTTCAAAATAGACACTTGTACTCTGGTTTTCCATACTCACTCCCTTTTACAAACGCATCGATATTATCCTCGATCGAAACTAAAAGGATGCAAGGTGTGGAACCGGTAAAAAAAAATAACTCGCTTTCAGTATACAGTATATGGGCACGCATTTTCTATAATAATAGATAACCATCAACGGTGTTCGCTTTTCTCACACGCATATTAAATTTTCATCGTGAAGAAACATCACTCTGCTCAAATTTAATAAATGGAAATAATGAAACGAGTCGTTCCCCATCTCTCTGTCTCATTATCTAATATAATATAGCGAGAGCGGCGTCGTTTCGGGAGGCGACCTCATTCTCTATACATTACAATATGCAGGGGGCCTCAGCACAGTTTTTAAGGGGGGGGGGGTGCTTGAATACCCACAGGGCCAAAGCACAGATTTTAAGGGGGGAGAGTGGGCCACAATACCTATGTGTTAGAATGCCCATAGCCTCTAATCTACTAACAATGATAATAATAATAATAATAATAATAATAATTAGTAGTGAGGTAGAAGAGGAATTATGTGCTGAAGTGCAAATAAATAAGAAATAGAGGTTTAATAAAATTATACTTTATTTTAAAGACTTAGCATAAAAACCTCCTCTTGAAGAGAGGAAGAAAAAACCATAACAAAAAAAAACAAACAACAACCGACCGGGCATCGGAGACTTGCACGTAGCAATATCTTTACAAGACTAGGTTCTTGTTCCGTTGATGCGCCAAAGAACTTCACAATACAGACAGATACGTCAATAAACTACTTATATTTAAGCTTCAATAATTTTAACAAAATATACAATAGATATACGTATACACACAACACACGACTTGAAATTACAGTATACTGTCCATACGAATAGATACGCCTGACTGCGCAATACACCACCTCACACAATGATTAGGCTAGAGATTGTGTTATTACAACAATATACGCGCTCGGTGATTTCACATAAATTTACCGGACAACTAAAGGATAACACTAATTGATACGTGATATACCTCATGCATAGCTATAGTAACATCATTACTACACTTTGACATTACGGGAATAGCCCACGCAAATTTTAAAAATATATCAATAACAGTGAGTAGAAAAGCAAAGCCTACACTTTCTTTAGAGTAAGAAATCATGTCTATAAGAACAGCCTGCTATATCTTATTCATTCCACATATGTCATATTTTCTTCGGTTATATCTAAGGCATGCACATTTGTGCAGCTCTTTAACTATTTTTTAGTGATACATATTTGCTTCAATATCTTGTATGATATCCTTTGTATTTGTAACAAGTTTGGTTAAGCTCTATCATAGTCAATTGTATGACTCATCAAGCTGATATAATTTCGATTTTGTTTCCTCTCGAAATTGCTTGTTGTTCTCCTACTTAATAACCAGACTCATTGTGGCATCTATTGTTGAAATTCGATATTGAATCAATAAATTAAATTTTTTTAATAAGATCTAATATTGCTTCTATTGGCAAGTGAACAGCTTTATATTTTTTTTCTTCTTGAGTAAATATAATAGATTGAGAAATTTCAGACAATAAAAAAGCTATTTGAATCTTTAATATTCTATTCAATATTTTCCTGCTAATTGCATCATTGTCTTCAGTAGCTTCTCCAACATTACGATCCTATTCCAACTACGAGGAAATCGAAAATTGGGTATCTGATTGGTTGGAATCAAAAGACAAACCATTTTATTGGCATATTATTCACAAATTACCAGAAAGGTGGTTAATATGTGGAGAAAACAATGACCTATACTTTAAATAAAATGTTTATCAATTTCCCATTAAGCTTAATATTTTATTATCACAAAAACGCTCACTTCATACCTGGTAGAGCGAAAGCAATTTCTTACTTTGTATTATATTTCGGATAATATTGAATTATGAACTTCACAATGTTATTAGATATTAGATACAATTATTATTAGATATTACTTGTTGAAGATATTACTTGTAGATTATTATTATAAGACTCTTTTGCTGGGTCAATTTAAATTTTCATTACTAAATAATTTAATAATTTGTTTATTAAAACAATGAAATTTATGTGTACAAATAAAAAAATAAACCTACTAAATAAAACCCATTACAATAACTTAAATTTAATGCACTCTTACTTGATTTCAATATCGTTTAATAACTTTAATTAACACTGCCTAGAAGATATATTTACCTGAATAAATTTAATAGATCTCAATAAACTTTAATCAAACCTCCACTGAAATAATTTTTAATAGATTCCATTATTAATCGATTGGAAATCACAAAAATAACATTGGGAATCAATAAAGTTGATCTAACTTCAATATATTCTTAATATCAACAGGTTTCATAAATTTTAAATTGAAAGCATTGAATATTATGCAACTTATTTTAATAGAATTCAATATTTTAATAGATTCCAATGCCAATTTATTGGAATTATCGAAAATAAAATTGTGATACAAAGACATTGAATGGATTTAACAAATTCTTTTGTACACCGCTAAATTTGTTTATGTACATTAATGGATATTAATGATTTTCTGCAAAAGTTTTGAAGCGTATTAAAAACAAATGAAACAATTTCAATTGTTGATATCAAAGATAATTTACCTTATTTTTTTTTTAAATTTTTGTTCAATTTTCTGTTCTTCTCTATCCTTTACGGTAAAATTTACTGACGTATTCATTTCTACTAGATCTAATATATTTTTTTGGAAGTAAAGAATATTTGTCATTTTGCAACAAACATTAAGCATAGAAAATAGCATAAAGCAATTTTCAGCAAATTCTTCACAATTGTTTGCACTACTTATAATTTCGACTAAATGACTAATAGTGAAGGTATAAATGAAAAAACACATTAGAAATGAGAAAGTGTTATATAGACATTTAGTTAAAAATGATTTAAAACTCATTGGTCTCCAAAATCCACAGATAGATAAAATATTAAAAGTTATGGACAAAATTAACATCTTATTGTATAATTTAGTAGTATTAGTCAAAATTTTATGAAACCTGAAAATTAATTTGAAAAAATAGAAGCGTTTAATTCGATAATCACTAAAAATTATGAATTAGTAATAGTATAACTGTTCAACTGCACAACCTCTATACATATATTGTGGGTATATGTATGACTAATATTAATAGTCAATTCCATATCTATCTTATATCGCATGTCTATATTTAGACAAATATATTCATCAATATATTCATCAATATTTAAAACTCTTTATAATAGGCGTAGACTTTAGAAATCGAGATAGATAATATTAACGACTAACATTGTTAGAATTGTTGTAATAAAAACGGTTATATTAAAATCTCTTTATTATTCAAACTTAATTAATTAAAACTTACTGGATAGCTAGAATATTTCCTTTCCCATTATTATTCTCCTTATTATTATATAATATTTGATAAACACTCAAATATATGTAATGATCTACAATTATGAAGTGAATTTCTTTTACTATGTCACAAGGTGCTTATTATATTATTAATTGGATCTAAAAATACCAATTTTATGACGTATGTTTTATTTTTTGAGTTATGTGCAACCATAGGAAACATGATCTTCAATTTCAATAATTTTTTGTATTTCAATAAATATTACCATTTTTGACTAACAAAATTTTCAGATACTGCACATCACATAATTTAAAAGGAGATTATTACATCCATTTTAGTGTGGTCGCACAAGGGCCACGACGAATTAGTAATTAAACTGTAAACTATCTACTGATACCCTATATTCTGAGTAGTGTATATAAAAATATAGATTATTTGTGCATGAGTTCAATCAGTGAACATCAGAAAATAGTAGTATAGTAACCACTTCAAAAATTATTTAGATTTTTTTCTAACTAATAGGGAAATAGACAAATACATTTGTACTAGCTTTATAACTCATTATATATGTTAGTACGCAGACAATTTTTCAAAGACAAAGAAGGTTGTTGTTTTATGGATTTTCAAATATTACGCTAAAATTTTTTTCTCGAACCATTAAGATATCTAAAGTTTTGTTGTTTCATCGACTTTAAAGAAAATAATGGGCAGAGTTTATAAAAGTGACTTATTGCGATATAGGGAAAGTGTTCTCCAATTTTTTCATACTTTGACATTATTTAAATAGCTAACTTACTCTTGAAATTTAAAGATTTGAAAGGTCAAACTGTCGTTGTGTGTTACTTAAGCAAATCTTTATGGATAACAGACAACAACAGACAACAACGGAATAACTAGATACATACTTTGGAAAAAAGATAAATTCGACAGCCTGTAGCTTTTTTCCTGGACCGAATTGTATGAGGCTTAACTGGAAATTGAGTTGAACTTTGCCCAAAAAATAATGTTTCCGTATTTTTGATAAATCGTCTTCCTTTTAGTTTATAAATTTTATGAGTTGATTTAATACTTTTTAAAAAATATAAATTATTCTTACTTTCATAAATATTATTTCGTTAAACAACACTGATATTGAAAAGTACCAGCAACAACTAAATTCATTCTATTTTTCTTTTTTTCAATTCTCAGTGAATTCATTTAGAATATATATAATAATAATATATGTAGGTCTCAAGTACAATATATGACATTAAAATTATATACTCATAAACATCAATTATAATATATAATTATAATATAATTATAAATATTTGATAGAAATTGAATATATAATAATATGAAGTAAATTTATATAAAATTATGAGTTAAATTTCTTGAATTACGAAAAAGTCTTTATTTAGATATTCAATAAAGCGTCATCACAGATGTAAGTAGAGTACAACCAATATATTTAACGATGATTTCGATAATTGTGAACAATTTTCTTAAAATTACTGGCTTAAAATATAAAGTAACTGTACAAATTACTGCGATGTGTTTAGATAAATGTGCTTAACATTTTAAGTTCCTTTTATTTTAACTCATATATAAATAACTTGATTGTATCTAAAAAATGTCATGAAAATTTAAAGGAATTTTCTTTGTACATATACTGTAGGTTATATACTTTTTGGATCTATTAGTATGGTATTGTGTATTTACCTAATATTCCAAAGGAGAATATATTTATAGAAAACTAGCAATAATTATGGGTGCTTCAATTGAATAAAGATAATACACATATTCAGCTTCATTGCTCCAATTTGATTTAGACATTTGCATTAAGTATTTGATTTAAATTTAAAACACAATGGTTAACAGAGTTTAAATATCTTATTTTCAAAGATCTAGTTCGAACACCTTATTCGTAGGTTGGCTGAAAAGCCTTGTAAAAGAAACGAGTGAATGGACCGAACTATGTACACACACACACAAACAAGCGATTTGCATACATGAATACGTTGCGGTACGGAGGGAGCAGCCGGAAAGAATTAAGAGAGACTCTATAGGTTTAACATACAGCTGCTGAAGACGGTCACAAAATTTTTGTATACCGTAAACCTCAGGACTGTCTGTTTTATAAAAATGATAAAAGATAGAAATAGTTTTTCTTCACTTACGCTTTTTTTATTTATAACTTTTTTTCCTGCTGGATCAAATCATAAGAAAAAGACAGAGAAGCAGAGTTAAATGAGACTTGACTTCCAACAAATGACTTGCCTAAGAATAAAAACTTGAGAACGAAAATGCATTCAACACTTGATTTCGATTATTATATATTAAAGAACTAAATATTTTTCATACACCACAAAGGATGGCGTTTTGAAAGTGCTCATGAGGTTATTTTCTTTATGTTTTTTACTGGAAATAAAGTGATTATTTTAATCATTTTAATTTTACTGAATTTTTTTTTAGATTTTCTCGAGAAAAATCCTGAGCCTGAGATTGTAACTCTGACGAGTGAAATAGGCAACAGTGATTGATTTTTTTAGTCACTCCTGGGCTGGATATTCATTCCGTAATTATTGTATTCACGTTTTTTGTTTTTTTTTTTATTGAAACTCAATATATATATATATATTTTCAAATTATTAATAGATCCTTGTAGAAATTGACAAATTTAGAGGGACGGACGTATCAATTTCTACTGAGGATAAATCAATACAATAAAATAAGGCCGAGAACTTCACTGCAAGATTGTCAGATAAAGCAAATTTTTTTTTTTTAACTTCTCGAACCCACAGGGAAAATAACCTCGTGTGAACTAGTGGACTCGAGGTGTGTTTTATTAAGTATATTGTATTTAATATATCAGATTATAGAAAGCAACCATTTTATACGGTCCCTCTCTATAAAAAAATAATTCAAATTTGTAGTAAGTCCACATCATCCTTGTTCACTACGTATGGAAGAATAGAGGTGAAAAGATCGACGACTCCCTCCTCTAAAACACCGTCGACTTCGGTTCACCAGTGGTGTTTGTATCTTGCGGGAGGGGAAGTCGATGAATACCTCCATCAGCTGTCTCTACGAACCGACAGCATTATTTTTGAAAGGTTTCGCAGAATACATCAGTAGCTGAGGGAAGAATATGATTTGGATGACTTCATTGAAGAAAAAGATGAAGATCCATGCCAGAAAATTCTTCATCGAAAGGATTATAGCTCAGAGTGGTCCGTTCTGGATGGACTTGACAGCATCCGTTAGAATTCTTGGAGCAGGATGAAGAAGCCTCCATGTACAATAGAAGATATTGTGCGGTTTCTGGTAATACAAGATCTTCGGACAAAGAGGTTAGAAGAAGCAATTGCTCCCATATCTACACAATCATTTGCTGTCGCAAATCTGTTCCGCACCGATCGATAGTTCACGACTGACGGACGATCTTCCACGGAAGAAGGTGCAAATACAAGACACATTTGTGTTTCAAGCATCCAACGTGCAGGAAGAATCGTCGGTTTCTCTACAACCTGCAGCCAGTGCTGTTTCTATGCCACGTTTAAGTCCATGTGTCTGTGAACAGGGCTAGAAGGGGAGGGACTCCTTGAAGCCATCAGGCACTTCGAGCATTACGATGCCCGGAGGATTCCACAGTGATAAATTAGAAATCATTGGGGGCTCCAAGAGGGACATAGGTTTTGTAGTCCAAAAATCGGATATTCAATATGAGGATTCCCATCAAGACCTAGATTTATTCTTCAAGCGGATCGAGTAGCGCCAACGAAGTTCACAGATATCTGATGAAGAATTAACACAGGCGCTTCCCAAAATATTCAAAGGGAAGGCAGAGTTATGGCTCGAGGGTTTAAAAAAAAAGAGGTATAACCATCTGAAGTAAATTCCGTACCGCTGCAAAAATATGGTACGGAGCTGATCATGAATATGGAGGAAAATGGGTTAGAGAGGCTGAAACTCGAAAAATTCTCCAGATTAGCATCTATTGGTCTCGTGGATATAACGTGACAGAAGCAACAGTAATTGAAGAAGCTATTAGACGAGGTCCTGCAGGCGGAAGAAGTGGAATTAGGACGTACGACATGGAGAGAGCATATGATAGATGTAGGACATGCTCGCCCTATACGTCAAAAGGCTTACCCAGTCTCAAAAAAAATTCAAGAAGAAATGCATTCTCAAGTTATAGTGGGTAGAGACTGGAGCAGTCGAACCATCCACTAGTGGTAATTGAAGCAAAGTGGTGATGGTACGAAAGAGCAACGGGAAATATACCTTTTGCATTGATTGTCGAAAAGAAAATTTAGTTTCGAAACCGGATGCATACCCGTTGCCCAACATGGACTAGATTCTGAGGATATTGCAATCAGCTAGATATATTTCTACTACCTTAGATCTGAGTAGCGCGTATAATCCAATACAACTTCATCCGGAATCCAAACTGATTACCGCATTTACGGTATCTAGATTGGGATTGCTCCAGTTTATCAAGATGCCTTTCGATTTATCTAATGCTAGAGCTTCGTTCTGACAACTTACAGACCGATTAATTGGATCAGACCTCCAGCCGAACGCTTTCTCGTATCTCGATGATTATCATTGCAACCGAGACGTTCGAAGAATATTTTGATTGGGTACATCGTGTTCTAACTCGAGTATCTCAAGCTGGACTCACGATTAATGAAGAAAAAAGCGTCTTCAGACATACTGAATTTAAGTATTTAGGCGTTCTCGTTAATTGTAAAAGATTCCGTCCCGATCCCGAAAAAATCGAACCAGTTCGATACACGGAACCGAAAAACCTGAAGTAACTTAAGCACTTCTTCGGTATGGCATCCTGGTATAGAAAGTTTTTGAAAGACGGTAGCCACTATTGCCGAACTACTTACGCATCTTACTCGGAAATATTGCCGATATGAGTGGACCGAGAAGCAACAAGCCTCATTCGAGAAGATAAAATACATGAGCACCTCAGTACCTACCTTACATTGACCGTTATTTGATGTCCAGTTCACTGTTCAAACAGATACGAATGATATTAGTATGGAAGCGGTTTTGATACAAGAAGTTGACGGAAAAGTACGAGTGTTGCAGTTTGCGAGTAGAGCGCTCTCTCAAGACCAAATAAACTATTCAGTAACTGAGAGAGAGCTTGGCTGTCATGTGTACTATTGAGAAATTCCGTCCCTACATAGATGGATATTATTTCCGTGTCGTTACGGACCTCAGTAGTTTGAGGTGGATTCGTACGCTGCAGAACCCCATCGGCAGTCTCGCTCGTTGGGCTCTTAGGTTGCAAGGACAAAGTTTTTAAGTAGAGCATCAAAATGGGACGTTCAAAAATAGTCAGACGGCCTTTCAAGAATGTCCAAGAGCGACGATCCGTCCTGCTCCACAGTGACGTGGGCAAGAGAAACCCAAGATGAGTAGTACCTGCGATGGTTTAAAAACGTCCAGGATTATCCTAAAGATTATCCAAAATGGAAAATAATCGGTGGGCAATTATACTGCTATCACCCGAATGAAGTTTTTGAGGTCATTCTAGGCGATGAAGATGCTTGGAAGATCGTTGTGCCTATGAAGCATCGTAGTGCTGTACTTAAAGAGAGTCTTGACGATCCAACAGCTGGATATCCAAATTGAGAAAAGATCTTTGCTGGAGTTAACAAATTCTATTATTGGTCTGGGTTTTATAAGACAGTCGAAACTTATGTGAAGAACTATCTTATATGAAGAACTATCTTATGGACCATTCGTAAAGATTCGTCATGCATTTGAGTATATCCTCGTGTTTCAAGATTTATTTACACGATGGGTAGAATGTGTCCCCATTCGTAAAACAAACACCAGGACGATCCTAAAATCATTAAAAGGATCCTGCTTAAATTCGACGCGCTATAGGTCTTCCTGTCAGATAATGGTATGGAATTTAAAAACCGTTTGATTGATGTTTATTTAGTGGAAGCGGGTATACTCCATAACTGTACCCCACCGTACTATCCGCAGGCTAATCCAGTAGACAATAGGACGTCGAAAACCCGCATTGTGACGTTCGTATAAGAGTCCCAGAATAAATCGTACGAGAAACTCTTCTAGTTTAACTTTTCATTAAACACGACGCCATATAGTTCTACTGTATACTCTCCGACTCAGTTAAATTTCGGAAGAGAGCTGTCTCCGACAGGCTACGAAGGAAACTCAATGAAAAGAAAGATAGAGTTCTTGGATAGCGAAATTAAAGAAATTTAAAGAGCTCCAAGAGATCGTTAAAGCACGGTCGCAAGAGCAACAACGTCGACAGGCTGAGTATTATAACGCCAGACGATGTCCCTCTCCGTATCAAATAGGCGACTTGGTATGGAAGAAAAACTGTGTCTTATCCTCATCAGCTTAAGAGGTAGCGTCGGAATTAGCCCCAAAATACCTTGGACCCTTTATATAGAAAAAGGGAATTATATAGAAAAAGGGGACTAATACGTATGAGCTAAAAGGTTATGATGGACGGATTGGGCAGTCAGTTCATGCTGAGCATCTCAAGTCGTACGTACAATTGGAGGAAGACGATCTCTTGGAAACCACACCAGGCTCAAACGAATCAGGCCAAGAACGAATGGCAGAAGAAGAGGCCATTCCTCAATCGCCAAGGAATCGCGACCAGGTGATGTGCGACCCATCTGTCGTGCTATAACCTTCACCAGCAGGTGAAGTTTCTGATGCGAGGTCCTCTGCGCAGGACAATCCCGGGAATTCTCGCGAGGAAATATATTCCGTCCCGGGTAGGAAACGAGGTCGTCCGCGCAGAAATCAAATGGCGGTTCAGCGGCCTTTGTATCAAAATTTGGCGTCCTCTCATAGAAAGGACCCTACAGAACGAAGACCGCGTGAAAGGCCGCGAAAGGAGAAATATTTCTGCCCTTTCCCATTAATATAGTTCGTCCTTCTTTTATTTCTTTCAGATGGAGCACCTGCTGGACGAAACTTTCGTTGCTCAATTAAAGGAGCTACATGGAGAGATGTCGAGTCAGGACTTAGCTTTGACGGTAGCTCGTCAAGGTTACCCATCACTCCGAGTTGGTTCCTTCCGGATAACTCCTTTGAAATAATTGAAGAGGTAGAGGCGGAAGATCCGGATTCGAAGGAGAAGGGTTATGTTCCTCTCCGACCTCCTCGCCAGGCATCGAGACCTTCTCGTCTGACGAGCAAAGAAAAGGGAAGGGAGTCTCCTTTCCTCCCACTGAAGATCCAAAGACCCAAATCACCCCTTCCGAAGCCGGAGCTTCGGGTCAAGAAGGAGTGCGGTCTGAACCGCAACTAGGCCATCTCGGTCTAAGACCACCAAGAGAGGGTGCGTCGCGATCGTACCAGGAAGAGCCGCGCTACGGCGGTATCTCCTCCAACCCCAGGACCTTCGTACACCTCTTCTGAAGCTGGAGTTCCGAGACAAGAGGAGGTGAAGATAGAGGCACAATCAAGTTCTACAGCAGGAGATGTGAACCGGGAAGAGGCCTCTACAACCGCGTCCACCACTCCTGAGATTCAAGGCCCAGGAAGGTAGGTAGTTCCACGATCGAAGTCGTCAAACTATTGTCGCTCGTCAGCTCCCCACAGAAGTAGGATTTTCGGATACTGAAAAGGGCGAGATACCTCTTCCACGGCTGACTCCATTCCAACGTATGAAGCGACGCCTATTGGAAGCCTTGGCTGAATTAAAAGACAAGGCTGATATTATCATGAAGGCTCAAACAAGGGTTATCGATCTCTGAGAAGAGCTACAGAATCAACCTGGCGGTAGAAAAAAGATCGGTCCCGTCATAACCCATTTCTGAGCTTATACCGACAGTGCCGAGAAAAACAAAGGGTAGAGAAGCATACAGCAGCACTTGCTCTCCAAAAGGATTGAGTCCGAGGCAAAACGAGTGCATACCGAGCTCCTCCGTACCCTTCAAGAGGCGCGTCGGTTGGGGGAGGGCATACCCCCTTCCCTTAGGGATTCCGCGGGGTTAACCGCGGATGAGCGACTGCGTTCAAGAGCAGCTTCGCAACTCGGAGGGTATCGTGGTAGAAGGGCACCAAGGTGTACCATCGGTGGCCCTGCTGGTCTCGGCAGGGGAAGTCCATCGATTAATCTACGAAAGGATAGTACTCGACCTGGTGTGTCAAAGAACAAGAAGCCGGCAGAAACCCCAGATGAGGACTTCCGGTCGTATTACGTATTCTAAAATTATTTCCTTCTGCCTATCCATATTTTCCTTTATTATCCCTTAGGTTGTGTTGCAGATTTACGTCACTTAGACGATTACAATATAACCGACACCACTGGTGCTTCTTTTGTGGATAACCTGGTGTTAGGAAGGAGAAAATATGCCCTAATCGTTACGTCCACAAATTCATAAGAAAGACACCATGGTTCCTTAAGGGCGGTTGAAGTTCTGGAAATTGTCTTTCTACAATGACATCTTACAGAGAAGAAGTTCTTTTATTGTTGATATTTTTTTTGCTGCTGTGGTGTCAGTGGAAATAGATTAAATATATTATCTTTTCTTCTATATATAATTATAAAATTATTTCCTTTTTTCCAATCCATATTTCCTTTAGCCATCCTTTAGGTTATGGAACGTCTAAACGATGTCTGACTCCAAAAATTTAGAAAACTTTCCACCGAAAGAGAGAAAGTGAAAAAGACAAAAAGGTTAGCCGATCGATGGAACCACCACAGAGATCTATAGATCGCGTAGGTGTATAAGAAAAGGAGGTGAAAAGGGATATACCCACTATCTTTGCAGTATGTGCTGGCTCGTGGATAAATGGTATATGTATTTTCGAAAAATATGAAGCGAAATATTATTTGAAAAACCTGAATATATTATTTTGTTATTAAATCCATTTTTGGGTTTTTCGATAGCACCTAATTAAATAATGTTGTATACACGCATACAAATAAATAAATAAATAAATAAATAAATATATATATATATATATATATATATATATATATATATATATATATTTATTTATGAACTTTAAGAATAGGAAGAAATGCACTCATATGTTTTACTTTAATTAATGCATATATATATATATATATATATATATATATATATATTATAATAATTGAGAACCCTATAATTGGCAACCCCTAACGCCATCTCAGAGTGAGAGAGAGAGAGAAACGACTAGCACCATGCCTGCTTAGCACCGCCCTCCACCACCCCCGTAAACTCAGCTACAGGCCCATTGGTGGGATGAAAACAGAAGGAGAATTGGGTCTCATTTAATACTGTGAAAAATGGGTTTCGAAAAGTAGGAGCCACATACTTTGAAAAGGGCCAGAAATACGCAATTCCGGCATTGAAGCATTACAAAAGACGCACAGAAATACACTTTAAATACTAACAAGAAAGCACTGCACCATCACTAGAATTAGCATCTACACCAGCATCAGCACCATCATCTGTACGAACACCATCATCATCATCCACATCGGCATTAGCATCAGCATCGGCATCAGCACGAACACACACACACACATACAAACCGAGCAATACCTCTTTCTCTCTCTTTCTCGCGTTCTCTCTCTCTCTCTCTCTCTCTCTCTCTCTCTCTCTCTCTCTCTCTCTCACTCTCTCTCTCTTTCTCTCTATCGCTCTCTCTCTCTCTCTCTCTGAACAGAGGCAGCAGGGGCTGTATGGAAATTAAAGAATAAAAGTAAGTAAAAGAAAATATAAATAATTTGTTCTAAGCCAGGGAGAGAATGTATCCTCGGTGCACGCCTGCCGACTCCAGCTTGCAGCTCTTTTCAGAACTGCCGAAAGCAGTCGAGGGAATGTATCGAGGAGGTAGTTTTTTAGTGGGTATTGTGTTTAGCCTTTGTGTTGGTGATTTCCACATATCCGGGGACCGTCCTCGGGATCCATAAAGGATTTTTCTCCTCCTCTATAAAAAAAATTATTATTATTATTGTTATTATTTGTATAATTAAGGAATTGGGCCTTTCGGCCTCTTACGCATAGAAATCAGCAAGCCTTCCAGAACAAAAGTATTCTGTTCGCCATGCTAGTCTTGATGTCCTCCACATCCAGAGATGTAGCCCTTAAATACTGCTACCTCCTTCCAGATATGTTTGGACAATGACACAGAATATGTTCAGGAGTTTCATCCTCTATGTAACAAAAGCGAGGGGTCCCTTGTGAGCATCCATCCTACACATGTCAGCATTAAGTTTACTGTGATCTGTGAGGATCTCAATAAGTACCTTAGACTTTTTTCTACTAAGACCAAGAATAACCTTGATCCAGTTATTAGCGTTTCTTATGCTAATGAAGACTTTTGTCTACCTGCATTTCCCATTTTCCTCCCATTGTCGGCTGCTTTCCTGCATTAGCCATCCCTCTACCACCCCTTTCATAAGGGTGTTGCAGAGTCCTACAGCCGGGTCCAGGTCACTATAGGCAGCTCTAGATCCCATTTTGGCTAGAAAATCCGCCACCTTGTTTCCCTTGATCACTTGATGATCCGAGACCATATGAGTGGAGATAGGATACCACTCTGTGAGCATTCATATTCCACTATACGTCGTACGGTTGTATTCCCTTTACTGGTTTCCAGAACACGATTTCCCAACATATCGTTAATCCATTTCGCATTGCATCGAGAATATCATGTCTATGCAAGGCCTCTTTGATAACTTCCCGTGATGAGTGATTGTAAGCTCCTTCGATGTCCATGAGAACACCTACGGCAAAACCTTTGGCCTCCACTTGTGTACGAATGACAGATACGGTCCTATATAATGTCGTCTCTGCGGATCTTCCAGCGCAATATATGTGTTGCTCCCTATGGAATTGATTTTTCATCAAGGCGTTGTCCCTAAGGAATCTGTCCAACATCCTTTCTACTGTCTTAAGGAAGAAGCATGTCAAGCTAATGGGACGAAAATCCTTTGAGGATGTATAACCTCATTTGCTTGCTTTAGCTATGAAAAACCACTCTTGTGCCTAACCACCTAGCTGGGACATGATACAGAGTGATACTTGCCCTAGCGATTTTTATCACCGGACCAAAGTTGGTATCCTCGGCTCTTTCCAAAAGGGTCGGATAAACTCCATCCGGTTCCGGTGCTTTTAATAGGTCAAACAACCTGATGGCCCATCTGACTCTGCAGGTGCAACAATCTGGTTTGCTAGCGCCCGGATAACATCGAGTTTAGCATACTCAGACCAGACTACCTAATGTATTGTTGTGCTCTTCTTTTGTTCTATCTCAACATTCCTTCATCCGATGTTGCATAACTGCCGTCAGGATGTTGGAACGTGCCAAGGATCGCATCAGGATTCTTTGAGAGAATCCTACTCAATCTGGCCGCCTCTTTTCCCTCGGAAATGTTTTCACATAAATTGCTCCGGCTTCTCTCGCTGGCCGTCTTTACTGCTATATTCGTTCCTAGGCGTCTAATTTATAATAAATAGAATTGTTTCTATCAATTTGTAATCTTGTTATGCAGTGTTTCAAATAAAATAAAGTGAATTATAAGATATTGACTGCTACCTACATGAATCTGCTTACACAGGAAAACATTAAAACGAATTACATACAAATTTTTGCTTTACTTTTTTGCAAAAATTAATTTTACAAAATTTCAACTTCGTATTACATTACACTAAAAAAATTTCTAATGATAAAAATTATAATATCCCTTAAACTTCAAATGAATTTTTTTAAATATTAGAATCCGAACTTAGTTTCCGACCTTCACGTTTAGATAGCAATATAAATAGTACTAACAGTCATATATGTCAAATCTAATACATATTCTTTAGTTTTGGAATTTACCAATAAAATTCAGTTAACAAGCGCCATCATTTGTGTAAACATTATAATTTTTTGGATTTGAAAAAAGTATCGCAGGAACTTATCGCTTGCTTTAAGAATATTATGACGAACAAGCTCCATCGCTTACTACATATTAAGAGTGGTTTCAGCGGTTTAGAAGTGGAGATACTAAGGATAATAACAAACAACGTTCTGGACAAACGAAAAAGTTTGAAGATAGTGAATTGCAAGCATTTTTGGATGAAAACTCAGCTCAAACGCAGAAAGAACTCGCTAATAAGTTAGGAATCGGTGACAGAGTAGTTAACAAACGTTTTTCTAAATATTGCTGTTCCAAGTATTGCTGTTCATTTGGTGGGACCAACAGCGTGTGCTGTACTACAGGCTGCTAAAACCGAATGAAACTGTCATTTCCGAAGCATACAAACACCAACTGAACGATGTGCAATAGAAATTGTTCGAACATAGATCAGCAATCACTAGCAATAGGCGCAAAGTCATTCTTTTGCATGACGACGCTCGGAGACATGTTACGAAAGCCATCAAAAACACTATGTTGAAGCTCCAATGGGAAGTGCTGCCGTATCTAACCTAGTCGCCAGACATAGCGCCTTCTAATTACCACCTATTCAGATCGATGAAGCACAACCTCGTTGATATGCACTTCTGACATGTTCAAGAAGTGCGAGAATTTTGAGATGATTGGATCGCCTCAAAACCGCCATCGTTCATTCGCCACATTACCAGAAAGATGGATAAAAATAGGAGAAAACGACAGAAAATATTTTGATTAAGTTAACATGAATCTATTTTCCAACATAAATGTCCTTTTTCCGTTAATAAAGGTCGGAAACTAAGTCCGCCTCCTAATTTTTTTAATAAATTTTTTGAAAATTTTGAAAAATTATAACTTTGTATTCTTTATAATTAACAAACAATTCTGATGATGAAATTTATAATATCATATAAGCTTCAAATTAATGTTTCTAAATAGTTTGTATGTGAGCCAACTATTGTTTTAATATTCTTAATAAAGAATCTTTATTTCTGTATTAGTTTTATAAAGATCGAAAAACATTAAAAATTAAATTTTGATTCATAAGTTACACTGTAAAAAGACATTTTAAAATTACAAGTTTTTTTCATTCAATTACAATTATTGTCTAGAACTCCACTTAAAAAAAATTGCGCTTTAAAAGTTATAATTGATTTTAGCAAACGATATCATTGTTTAATAAATTATAGAATATATTAAAAAATTATTGAATATTTTTCCATTAACTTTTTGTCAGGTGAACTACCATTCAAATTCAAAATATTATTCAAATAATGTCAATGCGACCCATATTAATACTAGTTCTGTATTGTATTTTTGGGCTTAACTGTACTTTTACAATTCGGTATGGTTCTCGAGAAGAGTTTTACAGAATAGTTTTTTAAAATTATATAAAAATATTATATAAAAATGTAATAATTGTTATGACAAATTTATTATATAAGAATGTAATAAATGTTATCAGATAATTAATGTACAGAAAGTGTAATTGTTTATATCAATTTTTAATCTTATTATTAAGTTGTGAACAGAAAGTATCGTAAATTATAAGACATCTATTATCTCCTATTTTAGTTTGTGCACATAATAACACATAACAATAATAAAATAGAAATTATGTCTTAAAAATTTTTTAAATAAATTAATTTTGAAAAATTATAACTGCTAATGATTAATATTATAATATCGTATAAGCATCAAATTAATGTTTCTAAATAATTTGTATGTGAGCCAACTATTGTTTTAATTAATGTGCTTGTAATAAATCAGCTTCCATTTTATATTACTTTTATAAAGATGGTAAAAATTGAAAACTATATAAAAATGAAATTTTGGTTCATATCTTACAATGTAAATTACAATTTACAATTACAAATTTTTTCTACGAATTTCAATTATTGTTAAGAAATCCATTATGAAAAAATTGCCCTTTAAAAGTAATTTTTTTAAAGGACATTACATTATAATAAATTGTAAAATATTTTTAAAAATTATTACGAATAATTTTCTACTAAACTTTTCTCAGGTGAATAGCATTCAAATTCAAAATATTATTAAAATAATATCAATGCGACCCATTTTAATAATATTTTCGTATTGTATTTTTTTAAATCGGTGAAGATTTCGAGAAGAGTTGCGTAAAATAATTTTTTAATTTAATTTCTATTATTTATTAATACTTTTTTACCATATTCCGAATTTTTTTATATTATCCTTCTACTGTGTACTACTCGAAGGTTTTTATTTTCAAGCTTTTACAAAAACTTAATTTTATAGAATCTTTAGCAGAGGATTTGTATTGTTAAGCATTCATATATTACTGACATGAAAATATATTCGCGTTTTGAATTAACAAAAATGAGACTGTAACTGAATTTTATATTAATCTACTTTGATTCTGCTTATGTCTACTGTATTTATATAAATTAATAAATATTTCTATTGGTCTCACAGTCTAATTAAATGAATTACAACTAATACATAATATATATATATATATATATATATATATATATATATATATATATATATATACATATATACATATATATATGTTTATATGAATACTAATACATATCAATATATAATTAATTGAAAATTATAATGACAGTGAGACTGTTTAAAATCACCCCCGTAAACTAATATGAAATAAAAATATATTAGCTGAAAAAAAATTTTTTATTAGTAAAGTGCAATCAGATTGTACCCACCACCTTCACGCAATTGAAGATATGCTGAAATTTTCCGACGTTTCCAGCACGTTACGGCTCCTCATCGGGGACTAAACTAAACTTAATATTTATATTAATATTCTAATTTATATATATCCCAACATAATCTAATTTATATATACAACTAACAATTTAGTAATTTGAATATACGATCCCCCCTCTACGTAAAATGTTCAAAATCAATCAATTTAATAAAAAATGTTAAATGTTATCTAATTTACTTGACTCTACCATTAAGTTCACATTATTTCGATTCCTTGAAATGTGAATACTTTCAATATTCTTCCTTTTGTACTTTTTACAAATACCGAAATATCCACAAATGTTCCAAAATATCCACATTATATACAATTCCAAAATATCCATAAATGTTCCAAAATATCCACAATCACAAAATCAAAAAAATGTAAAAACTGCAAACAATGTTCTTTTAAACTAGAAGTAATGTGAACTACATAAACTATATTTATGTTCATAAATTGTCTTTTATAAATATCTACTTGTTTGTCCAATGTGGTATTTATTATGTGGTATTTATCCATACAATTCATTATGTAAACAACTCCAGATTTTAAACATAGATAATCCTTATCCTTGCAATTATTAAATAACTTACTTACATTATTGCTATTTTTAAAGAAAATTTGAATATTTATATTTCTGAAAATTTCTTTTAATTCTTTCAGATAATCTTCTAACATGTGATAGGACAATAATTTTGCCTCAGTTAACATCAACTCATGCATTATGTCTATTTTCGGTATTATAAATCTCAAAAAATCTCTCAGCAAATAATTTATTAATAAAATCAATTTGATATCCATTATTAATGAAAGTTCCACTTACTATCTGTAAATTATTTTGTCTAATATCTTTATGTCACAGTTTTATTGCCCTGTCAATGACACCTTTTAGGACTCCAATTTTGTTTCCGAATTGGTAGTATGAATTAAAATCTAAAAACCTACCTGACCAAGTAGGCTTTCTATACCAATTCAGCTTCACTTTACTATTATTATATATAATGACATGGATGTCCAAAAAACTCAACTGATTATTGACTTCAAATTCCTTTATAAATTTAATTCTGTACAGAATTAAAAACATCTGTCATTTCATCCATTAAAACTTCTGGAACAAGTCTGTAAAGATATCATCAACATATTTCTTAAATATAATTTTAGACATTTTTTTAGATTAATCGCCTTACTCCAGTATATTGAAAAATTGTAAGTATAATGGTCTTATGTTGAATTATAAGCATTATAGTAAAAATTGTAGGAAATTCCATTTTTACCGTGAAAACCACAATTATGTTGTTGTGACGTCTGGATTTTTTCGATCTTCACATTTGCCCAGAGCAGTGTGTCTGTGAACGAGGGAAAACCTAAGGAAAGAAAACCCAGTGGGAAATAATCTCCATAGGAAAACCTCGTTCAAACATGCGTGGTTCACATAATTCTTTGTATCGCAACTTACTCTACTTACATTAATACGTATTAGAATTTTTATGCGAAATTCGATGTCTGGAAATTATGGAAATTAGAAATTTACTTTTATTGTTTTGTCTAATTCTGGAAAAATCGAGTGAGTCGAGAATTTATTTTTATGGCTTTGCAGAAAAAAATGTTTGGTTTTCTTTCGTCTCGTCGATAGTGGTTAGTACTGGTTCTGGTTTGGGTTCCGGCTCTCTGATTGAGCGATCATTTCATAAATGTTTCCTGCCTCTTGTTTCGTCGATGATTGTTTAAGAGATATAAAGAAGTGTGCGGCCGTGCTCCAAATGGCTGACAATAGGTATATGGACCAACCGTATACGCGATGAAGGGCGTATCCGTTGAGTACAACCCCTATGAACGATTTTATCACGTGCATAATTACCAGGACTGCTATTATCCCCGCGCTTGTAGATCCAAAGGTGATAAATTTATTCCATATTTTTTGCCAAGTGGAATTTACAAAATTATCCATGGTGTCTTCATTTATGAAGTGCGATATCGTGTTGCCGCTCGTCACTCCAGATTCGTGCATTTCGTGTGCTGCGTTATTCAATAATGCAGCTGTTTCTACTGGAAACATAATTCGTTCCTTTAGTTTTTCTAGATCTTGACTGGAGTAGATCGCAGATGTGGCTAGGCTGATTGGATTAATATATTTCCATGTCAGCTGAGTCATGGGTTTTAGGGTTTGGGTTCTTTTGCCTCGGTCAGTTTTGGTGCCAATTTGTACCATTCGCTATCAATACGGTAGTATAATGATAACTCTTGGTTACAGGGAACTCTAGTCCCTCGAGTTTTCAGGATGTGTGTTTTTGGTGTGAGAAAGAGGGTTGTGTTTTGTCTTACAACTCTTAGCTTGGTGTAACAGTTATCCCCGTGATCTATCTTAACTTCCACCGGTATACATTTTACCGGGTGAACCACTTCGCCGGCTACTACAGCCATATAGCCAGGACCTTTCATTATATTATACGCAAATGGGTCGGGACTTTGTGTAGCAATAGCGAGTGCGTTTTTTAACGCAATCTGTTCTACCTGACATCGCTCTGTCACTATGTTGCGGTATAAGTTAAGCATTTGTCTTTTTACATGTTTTTCCAGATATACGAATTTTGCATTTACATAAGCGAAAATATCTAGATTAGTACTAGATAATGTACTCTTTTTGGTAAACGTTATGCCCTCTTTTGTTTCGAAGATAATTAATTTTGGGTGTTCGGTTCTTATTATTGTATAACCGCATACATTTTCTTCGAAAGATTTACTTAATGCGAATGTTAATTTCTGATCTGAAAAAGAATAGATTACGTCTTGATCTATCTGAGGGTTAGTCATTTTCATTGCGTGACCCTCGAATAATACGCCATATTCATTAAAGTGGCAATCATTATTAGGGACCGATTCCCAGAAAGTGTATCCATCTTTATCGTCTATACAGAATTTTCCCAATAGTGGACATGATGTTCCCGATTGTAGATGAATGTTGCCGTCTTGTAAATTTACTCGCGCAGATTGTTGTAATAGGGTGATTTTAAGGGTTCCGTGGACAATAACATAATTCCAAGTTTGATAGGGGTCGCTATAATAAGCCCCCACACAGGTTCCGTCATTGCTTATGCTTTCGGCGTAGATCATCGAATATATATTTGTTTGGTTAATTCTGACCCCGTTTATAACGTGATTTTGTCCGAAGTTGATTATCCCAGTTAAATGTAATTGTAAACAACTATCTCTACTGACGTCATACAAGTATTCCATTTCGCCATTATTAACAACAGAGTTATGCGAATGCATCCTGCAGTAATAGATGGTTCTCCGTACCTCTATTTTACATTGTAATGCTTGGGTTTCTTGAAAGTCGTTAATTTGAAGTAGCTGTATATAAGCAAGTTGGCTTATAGGGTAGAGTTGAGGAAAATTGTATTCTCCGACGTCTAATAACGACATGGTTGTTATATTCATGATGTTAGATCCACAATCGTATCCTATCATTGTTTTTGTTGGGGTGACGAAAAATAAGGTAAAAAGTATCGTGTGTAGGGACATCATCTTTTCTGAAATCATCAAGAGGTTAGTTACGTACTCTGTAAAAAAAAGTTATTATGGTTGGTATAAGAAAGAAAGAAAATAGTTGTGACTTCGATTTTGACCTTCGTAGACAACTGAAAAATTGCATGTATTGCGTCGATTTTGTGGTTTTTTCTTTCTTAAAGTGATAGGCTTATCAATAATATTCGTATGCTTATTTTATTGTAGAGTTAGGTGAATGCGAAGTTTATTTATGTATAGATATAAATTTTATTATATAAAAAAATGTTTTTTTTAAATGTTTAAAATGATAGAAATAATTATTTTCTTAGCTAAGGGTGACACTGATTAATCCGGTTTCTCCTGTTCTTTCTGTCTACCCTTTTTCTTTTGAGCGGCTGTTTCTTTATTGATGTAAGAGATGCGAAGTCTATTCGCATGAACGATCTTACTGCTTTTATTTACTTGAATCCTAATATTATTCTTGTTCAACACTTCAAGTATTTTATGAGATCCAGAGTAATGGTTTCCGAATTTATTTGTTTTAGGTCCAGACAGTAGGAATACATAATCCCCTATTTTAAAATTCTGTGGATTAATTTTTCTGTCGTAGTATTCTTCGAACGAAATTTCGAGGATACTAGATTCTCGTAGGCTAATTTCTGGATTCCATTCAGCCATGTGACTAAGTCGACTAGATATCCCTTGTACGTGGGTAATAAGTCTCATTCTCTTAAAGGATCGATAAAAGGCAACCTGGCGATTCTACCGAAAATTAATTCACACGTTGTATGCTTGGTGCTTTCTTGGACACAAGTGTTATAATTTAAAATGGCTATGTCTAACCAACTGTCCCATTCTTCGTCGTTGGTAGTATATTGTTTTAAGAACTCGCCCAAAACGTATTGTGAGTGTTCTAGCGATCTATTGGATTGCGGGTGGAAAGCGGTTGTCCGTAGTTTCTTTATTTTAAACCGTTTAGCTATGCGGTTCATTAAGCTACTAAGGAAATTTTTCCCTTGGTCTGTTAGAATGATTTTTAGTGTTTCGAAGGTGCAAATAAATTTTTTTATAAAAGAATCTGCTATGATAGTGGACAGTGTATCTTTTAAGGGTACTGCTATGCAAAATTTAGAGAATTGACCTTGCATTGTCAAGATGTATTCGTTTCCAAGTTTAATAGGGGTTCATGGCCCTACGACATATAAAGCTACTTTATAAAAGGGTGTACCAGGGGTATCGGTGATGACCATTGGCTGTTTGGTCTTTAATCTCACTAGTTTTTTAAATTGACAATCCAAACACTGTTGTATTTTTCTTTGAATGTCTTCCTTTAAGTTATTCCAATAATATTTCTGTTTGACTCGATTATATGTCTTGGACACTCCTCTGTGTCCCCCTATTGGTGACCTATGTAACTCGTAGAAAATTTCGTCCCTTTTTTCTTTTGGAACGAATTTAAGGGTGTCAGTGCAAATGATAATTTTAATCGGGGAATTCGTAAAGGATGCCTTTATTGTTTTAAGAATGTCTTGGCATTCTATATTTTCAATGTTCTTGCTTTTGGCAATGCTAATAATATTTTCTCCTATTTTGATTAGAATTTCCTTTAAGATCGACAAAGTTTTGTATATATTGGTTTTTACTATAGTCATGGATATGGGTATTTCTCCTAGTATGCATAATGCGAATAGGTTTTTGCAGTGCGCCCCTTTTACTTGTTGGATCTCCAATATCCATTGGATTAATGCTTTTGTCATTGTTCTCCAGTAGTTTTTGAGCACCGTCATCACAGGGCTTTCCGCCACTAGTGACAAAGAAAACGATGTTATCTTTGCGGTGGCATATTAAATCTTTACTTTCTATTACCTTGCATCTTTCAACCTCGTATACTTTGTCGTGATTTAGGCTAACTGACGAGTCGATGGAGGATATTGATTTTATCTCTTCTGACTGATTAGCGGTTATTAGTTGGGGTAAGGCTGTTGGTTCAGCTTCAAACCCTTCGTGCGATTCCGGCTCGCTTTCGGCATAACAAGGCGCCTGTAGAGCCACGTCACGCGTGGGCCTTTTTCTTATCGGAGATTTTTGGTTGGTTTCCCCTTGTATAATATCCTTTGTTCGTTTGTTTTCGATTATTGGTAAAGGAGATTTTTCGGATTCCCCTTGCGTAATCTTTTTAGGTCGTCCTCTCTTCTTTGGTTGTGTAATTATCTTCGGATTTGATTTATTTTTATCCGTGCGTCCTGGCGCATTGCTGAGTTCTCGTCCTGATCTCGTCACGATATTTGTTGTGACTATTTCAGGTGGATTTCGTGATAATGCGTCTGCATTAGAATTTAGTTTTCCTGGTTTATACAAGACGCTATAATCATATTCGGAGAGTTTGAAACGCCATTTTTGTACTCGTGTATTCAGGTCTGCTGATTTAAACCAAACTAAGGGTTGATGATCAGTGATGATTGTTATTTTCCTTCCATATACATAGAAACGAAATGCTTGTACGCTATGTATGATTGCTAAGGCTTCCTTTTCGTAAACCTCGTATTTAAGTTCTGCATTGCCTAAAACTCTAGAAGTATATTCTATGGGTCTATCTTTCCCTATTTCTCCCTGGGACAGAATACCTCCTATAGCATATCCTGAGGTATCAGTTGTTATATTAAATGGTTGAGTAAGGTCGGGGAATTGTAATAAGGGTGCATTACATAGAATGTCTTTTAAAGTCTGAAAGACTTTTTCGGTTTTGTTCAACCATTCAAATGGTACATCTTTTTGCAGCAATTTTGTTAATGGTTTAACAATTGCAGCGAATCTTTCAATAAATCTGCGGTAATATCCGGCTAAACCAAGAAATTGTCGCACGTTCTTTGCGTTTTTCGGTTGTGGGAAATCTTTTACAGCTTCTATCTTTTTTTCGTCGGGACTAAGTCCTTTTTCACTCAAACGATGTCCTAGAGAATTCACTTCTTTTTAAAGAAATTCGCACTTGTCGGTTTGTAATTTCAATCCGGCGTCTCGAAGTCTGTTTAATAGTAGGCTCAATTTTCTATCGTGTTCTGTCAGTGTGTTTGCATATATCACAATGTCATCCAATTACACAAACAATTCTCTGCCTTGTAGTCCTCTTAACAAGGTATCCATTAACCTTTGAAAAGTGGCAGGCGCATTTTTCAACCTAAAAGGCATACGAACGAATTGATAGTGTCCAAATGGCGTACTAAAAGCTGTTTTATGTGCATCTCTCGGGTCCATCTTAATTTGGTAAAACCCTGATGCAAGGTCTAGTACGGAGTAATATTTTGCACCTCCTACTTGGCCAAATATCTCAGTGATATTCGGTAGTGGATATGCATCGCTTACCGTTTTCTCTCTCAAAGCTCTGTAGTCGAGCACCATTCACCATCTTGGTCGACCTTGTGAGTCTGCTTTCTTCTTTACAATCCAAATTGGGCTATTAAATGGAGAATCGGAGTTCTCTATCACCCCTTGGTTTAATAAATCATTCACCGATCTATCTATTTCTTCTTTGAGCGAGTGAGGAAATTTGTATTGTCGTGTATTGATTGGTTCTTCATCTGTGGTTTTTATTCTGTGAGTTATAGTATCTGTTCCAGGCAATGAATCTCCGGGTAGAAAGAAAATATCGCGATTTTTTTCGACTAAATGCTGTACGTATTCTTTTTCGGTTTCATTAAAGTGATCTGTCCGTATTATATCTCTTATAGATGCGGTTTGCACGGAAGTTAAGCTTTCCGTGGGGAAAACGGTAGGTTCATTATTTACTTCCTTTGAGGGGATATTCAGTTCTTCAAATATTAGTTCTTGTGAAAGTGAATAAAGCGTCTTTGTGGATATATTCTCATTATCGAAGTAATTATTTACAAATTCATTTGTATCTTTATCATCTATGTGTAACAATTCTTCGTTCAGCCTTTGTTGTTAATCGTCTGTTTCGCTCTCGTCGCTCTGATTATTGGTAGATGCGTTCGCGAATAACGAGTCTACCGAATGGTCTATTCCTCTTTCTTCCAATTTCGTGGCTAAATTTTTGCGAAGCATCTCTGGTGATACAAATTCAATCGGTTGATCATGTGTATAATGAAATTCTAGTCGTTTCGTCTCGTAGTTTAGTGTTACTCGAACGTCGCTTAAATATCGTGCCCTCAAAATACCGGAATACGGTATTGGAGAATAATCGGAGACGACGTGGAAACTAGAGATTCCTCCCAAAACTTTATGTTTTAAAGTTCCTAAGGTGGAAAATTTTTCTGAGCTTAATCTCCTCAAGAGTCCTTTCTGTGACTCATCGATTTTGAACTGATGGGGTATGGTTCCTATTTTTATTAAATTTCCTTCAGATCCTGTGTCTACTAGGAATGTACATTGGCCGCCCATTGGGTTCTTGGTAATCACGGTAGGAAGTAACTCCGTTTCCTGTTCGACGTGGATATTCACGATGCTATATGTAGGGATGCCTAAGATTTCATTTCCTAGTTGTAAGTTCGTCGTTTGGCCAGCTATGATGAGTTGTTTATGGCTAAAGATTAATTCGGCGTTGGTATCTGTTAAGATTTCTGATCCTATGATTCCATTGTAAGGAATAGGAAAATCGTTTGATACTACGAGAAGTTCAATTCTTTATTTATAGCC
Organism: Sycobia sp. Sy_11; assembly: GCA_018907035.1. Lineage (NCBI taxonomy): Eukaryota > Metazoa > Arthropoda > Insecta > Hymenoptera > Epichrysomallidae > Sycobia > Sycobia sp. Sy_11. Next base: position 3,749,073 of record JACCIC010000027.1, on the reverse strand, counting down.
AGGCTTATTGCATAGTTGGCATGTTATAAACGAGGGTCTATTGTTACTTCTGCAGTTGCGGGCATTATGACCGATTATGTTACATGCTTGATACTTGATCGTTGCGAAGCACTGAGAGGTAGTATGATTTGACCTTCCCCAAGTTTGGCATAATAGCGCTTGGCTTGGTCTGAGTCTTTTCCGGCATTCTGCAAACGTATGATCTATTATATTGCAGTAGCTACAAGGTGTGTTTCTTGGAAGAGTTAGATTGTTTATCTGTCTGGAGTAAATATTTTGTTTATTAGGTTTATGGCGCATTTCTTGCCTCCTAAATAAATTCTCTCGAGCTTCGAGTCTTCGTTCTACTGCTATCGCGTCTTTTACTACGTCCTCGATAGCTTCATTCTCTTTCAATCTAGTTTCGATTTCGGGCTTTAATCCTAGTCGAAAACATTCTATCATTGCCTTTTCGATACTGCGCTTGAAGGCGGCTGTATTTGGTGCTTTGGTTATGTGTCCATTTACTTCATAAATTGGAGAACCGATGTCTCTCATTCTATTCGTGTATCTTATAACTGATTCATGTTCACCCTGGTATTGACTACTCAGTTTGCCGAGAAGTTGGTGCACCTTTTTCGATTGGGCGTAAAAGTCCTTTAAATGTTTTTTAAATTCTTCGACTATGGCGAATGCATACTCAGATATTATTTCTCTTGCTTCACCCAAGAGTTTTCTCTTAAGTAATTTCGTGAAGCTTTCTTCGAGATTATTGCTTATCAGTTCCCTAGCTTCTGTACAGTATTCTAAGAAATGTCTAAGGGGAATATTTTTCCCGTCAAATTCAGGAACAAATTTTAGTGCTTCTTTCAAAGATATGGTTGTAGCTTAATCGTTTACCATTTTAGTACTGGGTAGGTGTTCAGCTATTAAGCAATCACTTGTCAGGTGCGATAAGTATGGTCTATAGAGTCACCGGAGAACGATAAGTTTTCAAGAGTAGATGAACCTGTGTGTATGGGACTGACGTCTTCTATATTTTGTTCGATATTTGATTGTTCTCGAGGCGTTGATGTGCCAAATGGCGTAAATTTAACCTCTTTTAAGTCTTTCGGAGGAGTTCTGAATTCGTCCTCCCTTGGTTGATTTTCAGATTCGCTTTTTAACGGGATTTCTAACTCCTTCCCTGATCGAGTTTTACCACGTGTATTCATTCGCTTTTTAATGTATATATGTATAAATGTATCTCCTTTTTACTTATATGGCTGTGAGGCAGTTGCGTATGACTACTGTTTGTTTCGATATTTTATTTTCGTTCGCAATTAATTAGATTTTCTATCTCTATTTTTCGAATTGTTTCGTTTAATTGTTTAAGTTAATTTTCATTGTTTCCTCAACCTTTACCTATTTAATAATTTTATTTTAATTTATATTTGTTCGTAAATTGTGCGTTACGAGATATATATTGATTAGTAATATCGTTTCATAAATTTTTGTAATGATTCAATGAATAATTTTCGACCGAGAGGCAGTTGCGCATGGCTATCGTTTTAGCTCAGATGCTTTGGTGCTTGGCCATATTAATTTTTATTTTGTGTTTTAAATCCTTTCGAATGGTGAGGTTGGGTTATTAATTTGTTAATGTTAATTCATTTGTTTAATTTGTAGCATCCCGATTTAGGCTTTTCGACGATTTGTTATATTCATTTGTTACGTTCTCTCTCCTTTTTTTATCATTAAATGGTTTTTGTTTTTCTTTTGAAAATTTTTATTAATTTTTGATTATTTAATCCCACTTCTAGTCGTAAGGTTTATTCCGTTTAGGAAAGTTGTTCAAGCGCTTTTTCTAAGCTTCCTATAGTTTCAGAATCCTCCGTTTTAGGTGATATGTGTAGGCTTATTATAGCCTTTATAATTGTAGCAATAATTGTTTGTAAGTTTCTCTCATCTCTTTGCTTTTCCTTTAGCAAGGTTATAATTTGTTGTTCTCTTCTTTCTGATTTTGTTAATTCGTCCTGCTCTTCGCGAGCAGGGAATATATTTATAATATCGTATTTTTCAATTATTTATTTTCGGCTTGTTCCTTATTCAGAGCCTTTTTCAATTGGTCTATTCTTTTATCTAAATAGTTTCCGAATTCCCAACGATCCTGATCGTTGCCGATTAATGCATCAATATTTTGTTCTAGGCGTTGTAACCTAGTGTCTGTATAGATGCTAATTCCTTCGGGGTCTAGTATTGGTATCATATATATAGCTTATATATATATTTTTATTATTATTATTGTTGCGTATGGGGTCTTTCTCTCTTTTGAAGTATTTATTTCTGTTATTATTTGTTATTATTTTTTTATTATTTATTTATTATATATATATATATATATATATTATTTTTATTTATATATTCTATTGTAGCTTTTTTTTTCTACTTTATATTCTTTTACATATAGATGAGTATCGATATATATGTATATATATTCTACTGCATATGTATATATATACATATATACATATAGTATATAGTATTTTATATTGTATTGCCCGTATATATATATATATATATATATATATATATATATATATATATATATATAGAAAAATGTATATATATATTTTTCACTATATGTGTGTATATATATGTGTTTTTTTTTCTTTTTTTAGATATTATTATTTGTATATGTATTTTACTTTGTGAATGTTTTTAGAAGTATTAGTTTGTTATTTGTTTATGTTATTATTTGTTATATTTTATTAGTTGCTATAGGTTTCACTTCAATTATTTAATGCCAAGTGTTAATATCCCGGCTGAGCCCCCAAAATTTTAAGTTCATGTGACGTCTGGGCATATTCACCCTTTCGGACACATTAACTTTATTTGAAGTGCACACGTATATCTTTCTATATATACATCCGTGTGCCTTCGAATGTACCTTGGCTAGTTTCGAGCCTAGAGTTTCCTTCACTAGCTCGGGATTATTAAATAATTGAGTAAAAGGCCAAGAAAATATAGTTATTCTTGGGTTATTTTGAAATGATTCCTATGCTTGTTTATATAGACAGGAGTCCAAGGGGCTTTACTTGAATACGAATTTCCTTTTTTTCGAAGGAAAGCCGTATTCCCCTTGGCCTACTAATATCTATTTCCCTATACGAGAACCTATGTGTATTTATTTGTGAATATATATATATATATAAAAAAAGAAAGGGGCATGTATAGTCCTATCATGTAGGAGGACCAATCACTTCCCCGGATGATGGAAGATGTGAGATAGAGCAGAGAAGAAGATACAAATGTAGTAATTAATTTGTAAATGATTTTTATTACTTACTTGGAGAGAAAGAGAGAGAGAGAGAGAGAGAGAGAGATGGCTGATGATGTTCCTTGACTTGATCTAGACTGACACTGACTGATACTGCTTACTGGACGGAGACTGAATGAATCTTTCTACTGAACGGAGATTGAATGAATCTTTTTGTGGAAAAATCGGGGCTTTATATACCCGACTTTTCCATAATCATCCGCAATTCCTCTCTCTGCTCCTCGTTTTTACTTATCTTATACGTTTATTTGTTTTTCTTAAATCTAGCTTTAATTTTAACGTAATTTTATATTTTGTTATACATATTTCGTTACCTAACAAACCTTCATCGGAAAAACATACGCTTCTGACGTATGAGTTTGCGCAAGTCAACGCCTTATTTCGGCAGGTATTACGAAGTTGTTTTCCTCGCGCAGATAAGATGATGACATGCTGCATGAATTTTAGTCAATCTTTTGGTTTCGATTTTATCTTTATTCAAAAAACTTTATATATATATATATAAATGTTTGTACGCATTATAATACATTATATCTATTTTTACACACACATATATATATATATATATATATATATATATATATATATATATATTTATATATATTTATACGTATTATAATACATTATATTTATTTTTATGTATATATATTTATATCTATTATTATATATTATATTTCTTTTATTCTACAAAGCTATAGCTTACATATATATATATATATATATATATATATATATATATATATATATATACGCGTGTACAAATATATATACTTTTAATGTTTATATCTGTAAGATATTTTTACTTGATTACTAAGATTAATAATATTTTATTATAATTATCAGCTCGATGTTACAATGTAAAAATCTCGTTTTTCTAAATTATTTTGTAAAATACGAAAACTTGTTATAAAAAATTATAGATCTCATCAAAATACATATTTCTTATTCTATGCTCGAAAAGCAATATCTAAAAAATCGCATAAAACAATCAGTATCTTGCTTTGGCCACCAGACACCCTCATTTTTAGTCGAAAATTGATATTGCAGCTTCGTCCGTAAGTGTCGGCGATCTTCCATTATTATCTCTACCCAAACTCTAATGCCAGGTTCATAATGCAGATTAATTGTTCATTCTGTGACAATCAAGACTTTCGTTTCTTCTATTGTGGAAATTTCAAATCGAGTCTTCTGATTGTGTACGAAAATGAATATTTTATAATCAGTTTAAAAATGGATTTTTAATATTTAATGCTTATATAATATTGTAGTAAATAACTCGTAGGAACAAAAAGAAAACATCCTTTAATTGTCTCAAATATTAGAAATATAAATAATAATATAAATCAAAAATAGAAAATGAAATTCTTGTAATTAAATGTTGAAATAAAATGCAATAAAATAAAAATTGAAATACTAACTTCTATGCAAAAATTTAAATGCAAAATAAGAAACAATATATTATTGATTTTATATATTAAAAACATTCTTAAATGACTGATAATAATTTATTCTATAGTGATGTGAAATTCTGCTTATATTTACTATAGATCAACAATACCAAAATTAATCAAAATACATTATCTGTTTACCAAAGAAATTCACATTCAAACACAGATCAAAGAAGATTATATGTGAATAAAATCATATTATACAAGATGAACAATCTGTTTAGATATTTATATGAATGCATACGGCTGATTTGGACGACATAAATTAAAATCTTATGTTATCCAATTTTAATCAACCCTGCCTACTCACCTGCTTCAAATCTCGGAAAGGGGGCTCCGCCGTCCTCTTAAATTACTTCCTATCTTAGATACTTCCCCACAATAAAATAATCCAATAAGGTAGAAAGGAAAAATTTATATAAATTAAGATACACGAAGAGCATTCATCGGCAACTAATTCTTATATAAATATCTTAAAGAAACAATGATTTTCGCTTTTTTACGGCTATAAAAAAGAGAAACTAATGCAATTAGGCCATTATCAGAACTTTTTGGACAATTTTTGTTTTATCGATCTTTGCATTTAAATTTTAAATGGATGTATCATTTATTTCCTAAATACCAATATCGTAACATTTTAGAAGTGTATAGATCGAAGACAGAGTACAAATATACAAATGACTACAGGCAAAAAAATATTAGACTAAATTGCTACTGCCTCCGCGTGATCCCCGCACGTGTCGCTATCTGCAATCGTCGCCGCCAACCAGTCGCACTCGCCAGGAAAAATCGCGGAACCGAGTCCACACAACGTCTCGCGGCACACACCTACCTTTCATTCTGGATGATGATCAGTATTAGCTCCAGGGTTCGTTGCTGAAAGGGATGGGGTGGAGCTATGCCGAGTCTTCAGTGTTAAGGATGATGACATCGCCTTCCTTCATTCTCTAATCACCCGTCCTTTTTTGTTCCTCCTAGCTCTATTTCTCTTTTGTGCTTCCTCTCTCTATCCTTTCCCTCTTTTTCATTTCTGCCATAAGTCTATCACTCTTTCTTCTTTTCTCTCACTCCACTTCATCTCTGTACACGCTCTTTATTTATCACTACCCACCTGTCACTATCTCTAATCCTTAGAGTACCGGTATGACGCATATATGCAGCAGAAAATTAACCATTTTAAAACACCTGTTTTGTACCGAATAATGATTAAGAATGATGGATAGGTGTTAATAATAATTAGCAACAAATAATAATTATTATTATAAATAATTCATTATTATTATTACTATACATAAATACGTAGTTATATTATCAAAATTTAAAATAAACTAAATATTTTATCTTGAAAATAAATAAATGGTACCATGCGTTTGGCCGTCAGATGTCAGTTTTCTCTTATAAGATAATATAACTGTCAAGCCTGTACATAGATAAATAAGCCTGTACATATATATATATATATATATATATATATATATATATATATATATATATATATTTAACTCAAAATTTTTAATCTGAAACAATTATTTTGCTTGTCAAATTGTTTAAGAAAATCTTAATGTTATAATATTATATCCTCCGAAAACTTAGAGAAAATGGGGTATATACACGGCGATCTGTTCGTGTCAAATACGACCCTCCATAGCGTGAAATACTAACAAATTTTTGTTCGTATTACTTCGATATAAATTAGCTTCTCCTTTTTTAATATTTATTCTCTTTAAATACAAGTTCAAATGTCAAGCACATCTTAAATTCTCTTAATTTACAGTATTTTTTTAAGTAACTAATTACTAAATTTTTCTATTTAAAAATAAAAAGGTTCAGTGTAAAATAATCATGAATATTCAAACTATAGAAAATGTTTAACAATCAATTTAAAAAATATGTTAAATATATAACATTTGATTGAAAAATAGAAAACCTCTGCCTAAAGAACTTAATGGTACTATCCAAATAATTTGAACGATATTTTGATATTTGCAATAGAATAATTTTTATTTATTTGATTTTATTTATATGAAACAAGTAGTGCACAAATTTTATGTCGTCTAGTCTTCTTTGCAAAATAATTAAATATTCTTACAGAAGCTGTTCTCATAATAGATAAGAACTCTTTGCGCTACTTATGATGAATATTACAGTGTTTTTTTCCTGTAATTAAATTTTCATAAAGAAATCAATACACAACTCATAAAAATGGTGATGTTTGGTATTTATATCGGAAAATAAGAATATTTTTAAAAAATTATTTTGAAAAAGAGTTGTACATTTCATAAAGTGCATCTTTTTATTCTGTTCATTTTTTGGTACAACCGATATTTCTGAACAAAAAATTTAACAATTTCATCTAAGATTACTGCGAAAATCGACTGATTCTGTTTATACTTCCGAAAAGCACCCATATCAGAATTTGTTCAAAATTTACGTATTTATGTTTACGAATATCGTTAAGGTTTTTGACGCACTTTGGTTTATCAGTGTAAAATATTGAATATACAAGTAAATTCAAATATTTTTTTTCCAAAATCTGAGATTATTTTATGAAAATATGGTTATATATTTATTATTCAGAGTATCGTCCATCGGAAGCTAACATTTTCTACTAAGCTAACATTCATCTTTCTAGCAATTAATGAATTGTAGACCAAAACAATTTCTCGTCTTTCAATCCAAAGAAATCCAAAAATGTATCGAGCCAATTTTGGATTTTATCTACAGAATTGAAGTCTATTTCTGTAAAAGTATATACGTTTCCGTGAAATTTAATTAATCCGGCGCTAGTTTCTGCACGGATACCTGGTTCTATTTTCCACGTGGGGAATTTAATTGTATGAGGTAGATTATATTCTAGATATAAAACTAGGGTGAGATTAAATCTGCTGGTCTTTTGAGGAGCGTCTCGCAACCAGGATCACGTTCCCTTCAGGAAAGGTAAAATTCTTAACCATCTGTCTTTTGAGGAGCGCCTCGCAAGAGAGATCAAGTCAATAATTTCGGTAGTGATAATTTTTTCAGGATTGATCAAGATCTGGACAAGAGTTAGCTCCGGGAGGAATTCAAGTGACACGACTTCGGGTCAGCCGCTTCACTGGACGAACTCCCTCCTTTTGCCTTTTGCAGGCCCTTTTATAATTAAATTATCCGGTATTATCGTCGCCGCTCGTATAACATCGGACGAGCCGCCGATTAAGAATAATAATATTAATAATAATAATAATTAATATTAACTATAATTTTCGCAATTATAATTATAAGGTAGTCGATTACTGCGTGCAAACATCATTTGATACACGTACAATAGTGTATACACACACACACACACACATATATATATATATATATATATATATATATATATATATATATATATTCGGTGTGAATAATATTTTAATTATTATACTAATTAAATACAGCGGGTGAATTCGTTTTAGAACACCTGTTGTATATGATGGAATGCGCGCGCCAGTATAAGGCTTGCACGTTCCCCTTCCCCAAAATTCACTGCTGGCGCGTGTCCTTCAACGAGAGAGAACGATAGTGTGCGTGCGGCATGTATTAGAAGGGGATAGCTGCCGCCGGGTTAATACACTTGACGCGGCTCTCTCTCTAACGTAGTTTTCGGATTTAAGCTTAGTGGTAGAGAGAGAGACTATATATTGTGTTCTCTCTCTACGCTTCGGTTTTCGGCGGTCGCGTCGACTACCTTCTACAGTAGTCGTCGCGACCTTTGCCCGCTTTCGGTATGTTTATTGCGTTATAGAATATAATATATTAATTTAATTTCTGTTTTGTTACATTTTCGTGTATTCTATTATATTACTTTGACTTTATATTTAATATCGATTTAACTTATAATTTTGGTCATATCGCGAGTTTATACTACGGAAAAAAATAAATTATTATTATTTAATTTCTTTCTTGTGTGCGCTGTATATTTGTGTAGTGTGATTTGTATACCGGTCGCGATGAATTTGCGCGGCCATGTTTTTGGCCGTCACAAGTATTCTGTAAAAGTAATCACCACTTTTGAACCCTTTAAACCACTCGCGAAACGTCGATTTATTCATTTTTTCCGACCCATAAGTTTCCGACAACAAACGATAGGCCTCAGCCGCACATTTCTCATATTGGGTAATGAAAATTTGCCATGTTTTTGTTCGATAAAATAAAAGACATCAAAGAAATGCTCAAATATAATGCTGCAAAGTTGTTGACAGATACATATATACAAATAGCACACGCGGTCTAACATTTCTGCCCGGCATCTACTGGTCACACCATTTTTTGACAAACGCTGGAAACTTACTTGTACATCCAAAATAGAAATTTATTTTTTAATAAATGTGTATTAAAAACTAAAAGTGCGACGGCCAAAAACATGGCCGCGCAAATTTATTTCGACCGGTATATAAATTTAATAGATAAATATATTACGAAGACAGCAAATACGTCAAATTATTCTAATTTATTTCCGCCACACTCACGTATAGTAAACACAGAATACAAGAAAATTAATTTAACGATTACAAAATTAAATTAATATATACGATATTAAACATCACGCAGTAAACAGACCGAAAACGGGCAAAGGTCGCGACCACTACTGAAGAAGGTAATCGACGCAACTGTCGAAAATTGAACAAGTAGAGAGAGAACGCAATATCTAGTCTCTCTCTCTACTACTAAGCTTAAGTCCGAAGTATACCGTAGAGAGGATACATTGCGCACGGCAGGAGAGAGCGCATTAAGTGTAATAGACCAGCGGCCGCTATCCCATCTAATACGCGCCGCACACACAACCGTATACTCTCGTCGAACGGCGCGCGCCAGCAGCGAATACTGCCGTAGGCGAACGCGCAAGCCTTATACTAGCGCGCGCATTCCAGTATATACAACGGGTGTTCAAAAACGAATTCACCCGCTGTATTTAATTAAAATAATTAAATAAAAATATTAATTATACTTAATATATATATATATATATATATATATATATATATACATGTATATGTTCGTATACACTATTATACATGTATACAATCACTGTGCGCAGCACAGTAGCTGCAAATATAAATAATAAATTGGAAATAATAATTATTATGATTATTATTAAATATTATTATTATTAAACAGTATTATTATATAATTATTATAATTCGGCGGCTCGTCCGAAATTGAAGTAGCGGCGACGGAAATAACTGACCATTTTATTATAAAAGGGCCTGCAAAAGGCAAAATCGAGAGTTCGCCCGGAGAACCAACTGCCCCGAAGTTGATTCACACGAACTCTCCCCGGAGCTAAAAACTTATCCAGAGCTCAATAAACTCCTTCTTGAAAATCCTGTCCGAAACTATTAGTTTGATCTCTGTTGCGAGGCACTCCTCAAAGGACAGACGACTAATAGCTTTATCTGTTCCTAAGTAAATGTGATCCTGGTTGCGAGGCGCTCCTCAAAAGCCCAGCGGAGTTAAGCTTACCTTGTTTCATCCTATTTTAGAATCCAGCTGTCACGTTTTGTAAATTCCCCGCGTGGAAACTAACACCGGATATCCGTGCGGTAAATAGCGCCGGATATTATACGCATCGCGGAAAATAACGCAAACTTAGTATAAGAATTATATATATATATATAGATCTAGCTTTAAAATTACTTTCTTATTAATTATTTTGTTATAATTTATCTGTTGCAGAATCTTGTAAATAGATGATTACACCAAAGGTTTTCTTGAATAAATTAATTGTTATTCTTGTATAATTATTAATCTAATCCGCCGTCCGATCATGAAATACTTCCTCCCCTCTCAAACTATCCTGGGAAAATGCCGCGTATGCTACCCCGAGGGGGACAGAAACGTTACAAAAGTAGGTATTTCATTTTAAGATCTTTCCTGTTTAATCATTTTGTAGGATTTGTAGAAGCTTTTCCTACCACCACCTACGCTCGGCGTGGTGTAGAGGTTAATGCTGGGTTAATAATCAAGAAATGTAACTAATATAACGAATTTATTATAATATAGAACTAACATAGTTTATAAAAACATAGAATATTATTTTAATACTATTTTACTCACATAGAGTACTGATATATTATGTTTATTTAATTTATTATGTTTATTTTATTTTATATTATTAACTTTATTGTTATTTTTAATTTTTAATATAATTTATTGTAGTAATAAGTTCTATTTCGACAGACGGGCGACCTGGTCTCTCGGGATGCGGCACACATACTCGCGATCTAGCGTGGAGATGTATCTCGCCTTTTGAAGTTTGCGTAGAAAGCTATCCATGTAAGATAGTGGATCGACAACTGTGTTCTTGAACATGTTATCGACTTGCTCGTGCAGTTATCTCTCAATTTTTTGCGAGACGGGGTAATACCGTTGTTTAATTGGTCGAGTGGCTCTGACATTTAATGCATGCTCAATCCACATCCTGCACCCGAGAAGCTAATCGACGCAAGGCAGCACACGGGCGAACAGCTGATCGAGTTGCTAGCGCTCTCGTTGCTCTATATCGGCTAAGCCGACAGATGCGAGGGCTGTGACGTGTCATTGCCACTTGGGCCACGTCGAGCGTGATCGATTGCTCCGCACCCTTGATATAGAGCTTATCGGTGCACGAGTCGAAAACTGCTCTGAAAGCACGTACAAAATTCACACCTACGTAAGAGTCCTGGTCGAGATCCGGGAGGATAGCGACATGAAGTTCTTTTACGATGTCACCCACCTCAAACAGCAGCAATAGGTATCCCACTATGGGAACGTGTCGTCCGTCTGTCACACGGGCTCCTTTACCGGTGCTCGGCTGGATTTGTCGGCCGCTTGTGCTCGTAATCTGCAGACCAACGATGAGCACCGCCCGCGGATCGTAAAGAGCGCGGATCCTATATTCTCCAACGCTCACCTGTAACCACCAGCGAAACTCTTCACACGTCATGTCAGCATCGACCGTTTCTGCCTTGAAACGGTCGATGAATGAATGAATTGAACATCGTTCAATTCTTCAACGTCCAAGTAAACGACCCAATTTTCCACCTGTTGCTTGAAGCTTATCTGATGCTGTTGTCCCTCCATTTGTCTTTTTATTTGCCACAAACACGTGGCTGTTTAACAAGAGGAGTGTGCGTGCGCCCGTCCAACTCGAGTTTATGCGCTCGCAATTGGATAGAGAGAGAGAGATCTTATTTTGTATAAAAATGCAGATTGTTGCATCGGTCCTAACTCGGGCGCACACCAACTGCAAGTGAGTGCGAGCACGCCTAAAAAACGGCGTGAACTTAGCGACAAAGTTCTTGCGTATGTTAAAGAAAATTAATAAGAAAATTTTTAACTCTTTAGATTTTGAATATTAGGTTGTCAAATATCTCTCTTCCGCTTTTTTCTCTTCATTCAATGCTTTATAAAAAGAGTTACAGTGGTCTGATCAACTTCAAATATGCACCGTTTTTTTCGATAATCTGTTTCCATTTAGACCGCAACTTCATAATACCCCTCTCGTAGAAACCCCTCTCCTTATTTGCGAAGAACTCGGACAGCCACTTTTCACAAGCCTCTTTTGAGTAACTTTACACTACCAAGCGCGTTCGACATGGATAGGGACAGGTGGTAATCACTTGGCGCTATGTCCAAACCATATTGTGGATGCGACAAAACCTCCCATCCGAACTTCCGTAGCTGCTGACGAGTCAACAACGAAGTATGTGGTCTGGCATTGTCCTGGTGGAACACTACACCCTTCCTGTTGGCCAATTGTGGACGCTTCTGGTCAATAGTCAAGCGGTCCAGATGTTCACCGTAGATGGTAGAATTAAACGTCTGGCCATATGGCAGCAGCTCATAGTGGATGATTCCCTTCCAATCCCACCAAACACACAGCAAAACCTTCCTGATCGTCAATCCCGGCTTGGCCACTGTTTGGGGCGGTCTACCGGCCTTAGACCACGACCGTTTTCGCTTGATATTGTTATGATTAGCTTCAAAAATGGGTCGAGTACGTTCCGTTTCAGCAGCATGTTTCCGTCCAGAATGTTTTTTGCGTCAAATCATGCGGCACCCAAACATCAAGCTTTTTTTTGTATCCAGCCTTCTGCAGATGGTATAAAATGGTTTGGTAACTAACCCTCATCTCCTGGGCGATGTCACGAGATGCCACATGCCGGTCTAACTCGATGAATTCCATGATTTGATCGATATTCGTCGTCACAGGTCTTCCGCCGGCTGGCTTATTCATGGTGTCGTTTTCACCGGTTCTGAATCGTCGAAACTATTCCTCTGCGGTTCGAAGTGATAGCATCTTATTCCCCAAAACATCATTAATCTCACGAAACATTTCCCTAGCGGATTTGCCTTTGACGAAGAAAAACTTTAAAATAGCGCGAATTTCGGTGTTAGTGTACTGCACTTTTACACATCTATAACTTTTGAACGCAATACGAGAATGGGTTGATAAGTTTTCGGCCTGACCAAGAGATGGCGCTACTAGGCCTACCTTCAGATGGCATTCTATAGTACCATCCTTGGTAGCTTGTAGCAATAGTTTCAGTCCGATCGCCATGTTACTTTAGGTCTGAGAGCATGCTGAACAAGCCGCCTCTGTGTTGTTCGTAAAAATGGAAAAGCTGAAAAATCGTGCTGTTATCAAATACTTTTATTTGAAGGGGTTAGCACCCAAGGAAATTGAAGAAGATATGGACTCAACGCTGGGGGACATCCTCCCCATCATATTCAACCATTAAGCAGTGGGTTTCCGACTTTAAAAAGGGTCGTGTGAGCACCTCCGATGAGCCTTGCTCAGGACGCCCCATTGAGGTCATAATTCCAGATATGATCGAAAAAATCCATCAAGTGCTGAAAGACCGCAAATTAAAATTGCGTGAGATAGCTGAGACCTGTAAGATGTCATATGAACGTGTACAAAATATTTTACACCAACATTTGTATATGGACAAATTCTGTGCAAGATAAGTGCCGCGTTTGCTAACAGTCGACCAGAAATTGATTCAAAAGAACATTTCTAACGCCAATTTGGCGTTGTATAAGCGTAATCCGTCGATTCGTAATCGTTAACGAAACTTTGGTCCACCACTACACTCCTGAAACCAAACTGGATTGGACCAGGGGAACCAACTCCAAAGAAGGCAGAAACAATTTTTTCGGCGAACATGGGTATGGCTACTGTTTTATGGGATACAAGACGTATTATATACATTGATTACCTTAAAAAGGGTAAAACTATCACTGGTCAATACTACGCAGACCTAGCCCCGAGTGACTATTATCTGTTTCCTAACCTCAAAAAATGGCTTGGCGGTAAGAGATTTGCGGACAATGAAGAAGTAATCGAAGCTGTAAATGGGTATTTTGAGGATCTTAACGAATCAGTCTATAGAGATGGCATTACTAGACTAGAACACTGCTATGAGAAATATATCATCTTTGGAGGAGATTATGTTGAGAAATAAAAAAAATTCTTAAAAACGTTGTTTTTCTTGGTCAGGGCGGAAACTTATCAATCCACCCTCGTATCCAAACTAATCATACCTATTGTCGTTTTGTACGTTATGTCAAGACCTTTCAAATGATATATAGTATTGACAAATACGAGCTCTGTAGTGTTTTATATATAGCCGCGAAATTCATCAGAGAAAAAGGCGAAGGGGGATATTTGACAACCTAATATATGAATATCTTTTCCGATCTAGAAATATCGCGTGATGATTGAACACTAACTCAACAAAGTATCTGTTTTCGATATTTTTCTATAGAACAATATCTTTCTCGCTCTCACTTTGTTATACTTAAATCATATGGCCACGGCATTGATACTAGCATACAAAGAAAATAACACACTGAAATTTTCACGGTAATTGCAGAAAACTCTCATGTATTCCGGAATCCTGCGTATATTTCTAAAAAATCGCTTATATACTATATAAGCATATAAAATAAATGCTCTGGAATTTATTCGAACTTTGCCAAATCTTTGAGCTTTGTCACAGTTTAAAAATTTTGGTAAATCTAAAATAAAAACCAACTGTTTTATTTTCGCTTTGTAACACAGTGTAAATTTTGCAAGTGCTTTTTCCACGAATTTCCTATAATTCTGCCTTTTGTCTAATTGCGTATCTATTTTTACATCACGGAAAACATTCTCGAGAATTTCTGTTTTTGTTTTAATTTATGCTTGGTCGATTTTCTTTTAAGATGTTCGGAAACGAAGCGGGCATTTATCTAATGTCGTGAAAAACAATAAATAAAAATATTTAACCTCAATACCAAAAATTTGCCTCCAAAACACTGGGTGACATTCAACGTGGGTTTCCGGCTTTTCAGTGTTACAAGCGAAGCGAAGCTGCACCGTCGGAATGCTCCCGTGACACTATCGTTGAGACGCACAGTCACCACGTACGTAACGCGGGAACCCTGCGTAGATAGGCCCAGCGCCGATGAGCCGGTGATCGGACAGCGTGCGATTCACGGCCCTCCCCGTTAAGCATATGCGCGATGTCCGCCCGAAGCAACACCGCGCGAGCGTGCACCCTGGTGCGCGCGTCTTCTGCGCAGAAGCTCAGGTCGTGACGCGTCGCGAGCGCCTGTTCGCCGTAAATAACTAAGCTGTAGCATAAAATCACTATTATGATTTAATTATACAAAAAGAAACAAATACAGGTGCACGGTCACGAAGGCCCACGGAGGCGCGGCGCGAGGGGAGATAACTCCCTCACACATTCATACACACACATACTCTTTCTCTTTCTCGTGCTCATGCACACTCGAAGTGCGAGCAGACTCCTCGTCCGCCGACGGCGAGCCTGCTTGTTTCGTGCGCAAGAAAATTAGCGCCAGTCGCTGGTACTTAACGTCGACCGACATGGAGGCATCCCTCCTCGATAGTCTACGGGCGATCTGGGCTGTCGGGACGCGACATACAGCAGCGCACAGCGTACACTCCCTCGACTCCATCGAATGACACACGCGTCACTCGCGGCGCATCAAAGATTGAGCCCCCGGCTCAGATTAGAAATCTGCCGACGGTGCGGGAGCGTCACAGCTCGTCCGTCGTCTCGAGCGGCTGTTCGATGCCCGGTCGTCCGGATGCTGTGTTTAATCTCGATGAAGCGGCCTGGAATATCGTTGGATGCGTCGAACATACAAAAACGCGAGTTTTTACGCAAATTCCCTGCGGCTACAGAACGAGAACGCGAGCGTATAAACACGTGTTTCTCTCTACCCGAAAACTACACAACTACTATCGCAAGAGAAAAACTTTTCTTTTTCCGTTCGCACACAGCGGCCGATGTTTGTCCCCGAATTCGAGAAAACAAACTCGAGCCGGGCTTGGGTTTGTTTACATCTGCGCGGAGACATACTCACTATCTTAATCTACGCTCTTAGATACTACCTAACACTAATTAAAATTGGGGTTAGGACCGGAGTCTCTACGGAAGGTATATGGAACAACCGCTCACGACTGCGGAAGCACGTCCAAGACCACAGATCGACCGGAGCAAATCAGCCCCTGGCATTCGGAAACTGCCCAGACAGCGTCCCGGTCGAACCACCGCGAGATTCACCCGTCACGCACTTCCTCAAGTCATCAGAACCGGATGACAACTGATTCGGTGTCCAGTTCCAAACTTACTTCTTATCGTTAACGCTAACTTAATATATCGTTCGGCTGGCCCGCAAATACGAAGAGCAACAGGACTCCTACAAATCCATCGTACCGCGCATACACAGAAGTGTCGGGCACACCGCGCCGCTCACTCCTCTCGTTTTCCACCGACCTCTATAACGTTCCGATAACCGAACCGGTCAAATGCACATAGTCGCTTTTAGGTAGCCGCTCCCGTTCTCTTTTCATAGTATGCAAAAAACTATTACCATCGTGGTTCAAAATTGTTGTTCCCTCTGTATATCGTGGTAGTAATTCACCTCGGGATTGTGAGACTTTTTATATGGGTTTTATGCTTCTATGCATATCTATCTTCGTTGGTAGTATGGAGGGTAGAGAGAAGGAGTGGAACTCTGCTAAAATCGTGTCAAATTACACGGTAGGACTTCGGAACAGAATTAGCCACTAGGTGGCGACACACTGTGAGATTGCTCGTTCAAATGTATGTATTTGAAAACAAAAGCCAAAGCGAGTAAGGGCAAGAAAAGCAGCAAAAGTAGGGGAGCTACAAATACATGCATTTTATCGAGAAACTTCACAGACTGTCGCCGCCTTGCGGTCAAATTTGTCCCGAAGTTCTGCCGTGTAATTTTACACAATTTGAGCGGTTATTACACTCCTCCTCTCTACTTTCCATAGTTCAAAACAATCTGTGTACTTCTGTAAATTACCGCAATTAATTTCTCTAGTAGTCGCTGTGATCGATTCGGACTTTTTCCAAAGATATCGAACCTCTTAAATTATAGAGAGGATAGAATTTTAGTGTAAATAACATTATAATTATAAGTATAATTTTATTTCGAATTTTTAGAAACAGATTCTTTTATGCACTATAAAAACATCATTAATCTATTTGTAAAACTATTTATGAATTAATGTAAATATTTAATTTTATAGTATAATACATACTTTTTAGTTATTTTAAAAGAATTTTTTAAGTTATATAAAATAAAATCATAAGATAAATATTAATTTTTTTTCAGAATTGTTAATATTTGCAATTGTATATTTTAAAATATCAAAAAACAAATAATTGAAAATGGGTCGATTTGTTTTAAGAGTTAAGTCAAAATCTGGGCAAAAAATTATAGATTGCTTAACATCACATGATACTGTAACCAAATTAAAAAATAAGTTATCTGAAGTAACCGGTATTCAAATGGAAGCTTTACATGTTTTACAAGGTTTTCCACCAAAAACTGTTGAATTGACTAATAATAATACAACATTACAAGAAAGTAATATAATATCTGGTGAAACTTTAATTGTGGAGGAGAAATTATCAACATTCAAGAAGAATGAGAATGTGGATAATATAACAAGATATAGTACAGATAACAGAGATTTTGTCAATTATCGCGGTATTTTAATGAAAATGATAGTCCCTGCTGATGATTCGTGTCTCTTTACTAGTGTTGGTTTTGTACTTAATGGTATTGATTATAATTAATATTTATAACTCGTTATTTATTAATTTGAAAAAACTCATTTTGAAAGTGTAATGAATATGAATAGTCTTATTCATACTTTAACCTCTATTTTATTGTACGTATATATACCATATTTACCTATACTTGTTGCCTTTGAGTCATCATTCCATTGCCATTGAATCATTACTGACCAGCCTTTTGATAGAAGTAGTTCTGAATTCCAGTAGGAGATTTTGCTTTATTTAATTAAATCTAAGCTGAAAATAATTATATCTTATTGAAATTATTTTTTAGTTATTACTTTTATCAATTTTTATAGTAGAATAATTTATACCATTAATTATTTTAATCGAAACTTACTTAATTCAATTTTTTTAGTAAATATTATTCTTATACTTATAGTTTTTATATTATCAAATTTAATCTTTAATTTTTTAACTATTTAGGAAAGGTAGATCCAAGCTGTGCCCATTTAATGAGAGAAATAATAGCTAATGCAGTTGCAGCTGATCCAGAAAAATATTCTACAGCAATATTGGGAAGACCAAATCAAGAATATTGTAAATGGATTATCAAACCAAATTCATGGGGAGGAGCTATTGAACTTTCAATACTTTCTGAATTTTATGGGTTAGAAATTGTTGTAGTAGATAGTAGTAATGGTATTATTAATAGATTTGGAGAAGATCGGCATTATTCTCAAAGAGTTTTTATGATTTTTGATGGTATACATTATGATCCATTATACTTGGAACTACTTGATGTAAGCTATTTAAATATTACTTACTGAATGTAAAATGTAAATACCATACAATATAAAGGTGACATAAGTTGTACATTTAGCTAGTTACAGAAAACTGGCCAAGTGTAGAAGTTATTATACCTTCATATAATATTTAATGTTGTTTTACAAGTATACAGCCAGTCCTCAATTAAATTTTTAAAACATAAAATTAATTTCAGAACAAAATTTTTAGTAATAGCAAAAATGTTTTGTGTGTGTGTGTGTGTGTGTGTGTGTGTGTGTGTGTCTATACATTGGTAAAATTACAAAACTTATGTCGACTGTTTTTTCACATACTATCAAATTATTTAATCTTCTTACAGTCCTATTAAAGTGAAATTGTCCCTGTTTATAATCAGCCCAGTAGAATTTGAAATAAAAAATAGTTTTATTACAACTATCTTTAAAGAAAAATAATCATTAGCAAAGGATAAACTGGCTGCCCCTACATCAATTTATCTACCCATATGTAATAAATTTGAGTCCAATACTTCGAGCCACTTTGTCTCTTTTTCAGGGACTAAAATAAAACTCTAGTAATGAAATGATATTTACTGACTGCCACTTGCTTCTTTTTTTTGTTTCTAACAATTTTATATATCCTGTCATATATTATCAATATGTCCTAGAAAAATATTTGTTTCTGAAGTGAAAAGTCAATTTTTATTTAAAAATTACAAGTTTCAAACACAATTTTTTCATTTTAAATAAGCATCCATAATAATTCTGTCAGTATTGTCCATTAATCTCTCTAAATAAAATATTTTATCCTAACCTAAGTCGATCTATAGATATAGAAATCAGAACTCGGTATGTCAAATATTTTTTCTCAAACAATTATATCATTTCATTGGATATTCATTGTGGTATGAGAGTAGAGCCACACTGTTCTTGTTTATCACCATCTGAAATAAAATATTGTTATAGCTACAACTATCTTGAAAAAAATGGGTGTCTCGTGAAATACACGACAGATGAAATAAAAAACATGTGTTATCTGGTTCTCTCTCCCGCTCTTTCTCTCTCTCTCTCTCTCTCTCTCTCTCTCTCTCTCTCTCTAGGTAGTATTATATAGGGGGGATTAAAGGATTCTGTTTTCTTAATCCTAGAATTTTATCAGTAACATAATTTTTAAAGAACTCAGATTATTACACAATACAGAGTAAATATATATACTTATATTATATTTTCTTGTAAATAATAATAAT
This sequence comes from Sycobia sp. Sy_11, assembly GCA_018907035.1. NCBI lineage: Eukaryota > Metazoa > Arthropoda > Insecta > Hymenoptera > Epichrysomallidae > Sycobia > Sycobia sp. Sy_11. The sequence continues at coordinate 3,729,222 of JACCIC010000027.1, read as the reverse complement.
TAATAGAAATATATGGAATATAGGGTTTCTTTTTTAATTCCAAAATTTTATTTATAAGTTTTTTAAATTGTATATATACGTGTGTGTTTGTGTGTATTTTTTTGTTGTTTTTTTTTTTTTATTAGGCGTAGGCAGAGCAAGCTCTGCACTAGTGGCCTCTCGAAACCAGATCCCGCCGGAACTATCCGGGAATATTACTTCGGCGGGGCTGTTAATTTGCCTATACGGCTCCTCTTCTTATGACACTATCCTACGTCCCCCATCCACACAGGTGATCAGGGGTTCAGTATTCGTCCTCTGTATCTTAAAATAGGATCAGTTGGCCTGGTTCATCCTGGGCCATTCGCCTAGTTCTATCGGCATATCTAAGTTTGGTCATCACCTCTTTTGCGAAACTGCCTTCCAGTTTTCAGAAGATTCCAGCATTATTGATAGGTTGCTCTCTGGTCTTATTGGCTTATTGATGATGTTCATCAAGTGCTTACGTTGTGTTCTAAAACGAGGGCAGCTCACTAACATATGCTCGGCATCCTCGACCAAAGTCGGACAGATCGGGCAGAAATCATTATTATCCAGGTGAAAGCGGTGGAAATAGGACCTAAAACAACCATGTCCAGTCAGCAACTGGGTTAGGTGGAAATCTAATTCCCCGTGTTTCCTGTTGATCCATCTCTGTATGTCTGGAAGGATACGATAAGTCTATCAGCCTTTGCTAGAATCGGTCCATCGTTTTTGCCATATTTCTATAGAACGATGACGTTCCACGTTTTTAGCACCTTGTAGAGAATCCACTGCGGCCTTACATATGTTGTGCAGCCTAGCCAATTCATCTGCAGCCAAATCGAAAGGAATAATTCAGGCAAGTACCTCAGCAGCGTCGGTGGATACTGTCCGGTAACCACTAATAATACGTATACAGGAGCGGCGACGGGTCGCAATGGCCAGCTCACAATACGATTTAATTCCACATGCATGATGCCAGATTGGCGCTGCATACATGCTGACAGAATTAACAACATAAGCTAATAGCTTCCTCTGGGGTGGACGTGGGCCATCAATGTTAGGCATGAGCCGACACAAGGCAGCTGAAACTCGTTGCGCTTTTTCGCCAGATATCTTTAGATGTTCTTTGAAGAGTCATCAAGTGGCTAGTAAGTAAGAGTCGTCAATGGCTAGTAATTGCCCTTAGGTAACAGGACTAACCTTTGAGTTTTCCAGCAATCAGGAAAAATACCCTCAAGAAGACAAGCATTATATACTTTTAGAAATATAGATGGATTCTTCTGTATCGCTAACTTAACTGCAGCATTAGGGATACCATCAGGGCCAGGGGCAGCATTGTCTCTAATCTTAGCGTAAGCATTATGTAGCTCCATTTCTGTTATAGGAGGTATATCGTCCGAGTGTTGCGTGCGCAGTACAGTCCCATGGGTGTCATTGGGAAAGAGAGCGGAAACAATCTTATCAATCAATACCGTGCTAGTGGGTTGTATCGGTGCCCTACTGAATCGTACCATGACTGTTTTGTATGGTCGTCCCCATAAGTCATTGTTGGCCTCTGCACACAGTTCAAGCCAGCATCGACGCTTGCTTGCCTTAATGGCCTTGACAAACGTTCTTTGTGCTTCTTTAAATAAACTATTAAACGTATCACGATGCGTGCGAGGTCTTTGGGCAAGTCTACGTGCGCGATGACATTGTTTGCGCAATTCTGCAATTTCATTTGTCCACCAGTAGACAGATTGACGATGTTTAAATCCGCTCTTAGTCCTAGTATCGATGCATCGTATGCTTCAGAGATATGCTTCATGAGTGCATTTGCCAGATGGCCTGGTGCACCATATTCTAAACGCTCTTCTGATATTATAGTGGGCACCCACTCATTGCACTTGTTCTTTACTTTTTTCTCTGCAATCTCGTACAAGATAGCCCTGTGATCACTGTGGGTGTAAAGGTCGCTTACTCTCCAATTAAGGATCCGCTGAATCAGGTCATCACTGGCGAATGTTACATCAATGACTGATTGTTTATCTCCCCTAATGAAAGTGGATTCAAATCCGTTATTAACCACGTGGAGTTGAAGAGAATTAAGGCCGTCAAGCAGCATACTACCACTGTTATTTGTTGAAGTGCTTCCCCAGGCTGTGGACCACGCATTAAAATCGCCAGCGATTAATAATGGTTTCTTATCCATGGCTTCATCAACTAATTTATCTACAAGAACTTCAAACTGCTTGTCTGTCAAGCTTAGAGAAGCATATACATTAAAGACGTATATTTCGTGTATTTTAGCCCAGGATATCAATTCGCTCCGATTACTCGACTGCTTTAGTACCTGCCTATTTTGACCAATCCAGAGGGCAGCTCTATTGCTTGTGTCACTTATCCAGCGCTGTGGTCTGTCCCTGTCACAATATGGTTCGGAGATTACAGCAATGTCTATTCTTAGCTCCTTTATTGTCTGTTTCAGTAGCTCATGAGCCGCTACGCAATGGTTGGTATTCAGTTGGAGTATTCTCATGTTTTATGTCTGTTTAAAAACTCCACAGTGATCGGGCACTTATAGCTGTATGCTGGATGGTTAATCTCCTTTTTTCCTTCACATTTACAGAGTAAACAGTAGGGCTCGTTTACACACAGCTTGGATAGATGGTCTCTTCTGCCAACACCTAAAGCAGCGCTTAATTTCTGTTTTTTTTCAAACTCTGCAGCTGACCCATCCAATTCGAACATGCCCTGCACGTAGTAACTGCTGCTTGGCTATATGGTACAGACACCACCCTAAGTACCCCCATAAGCTTGCCACAAGGAACGAGCGATTAGCATGTTAGTCTCCTTTAGTTCGAGGTGTGTTTTCAGAGCCTCTAATACTTCATCCTTTGTAGTGACCTCATCTATATCTTTAATCTCCAAAGTAATAAGATTAGTCAGGACCGAAGTGGCCGACCTTAGTTTCAACAATGCGAGCCAACTCATATGCATCTTTGGCTGTCCGTTCTAACTGAAGTACAAGGGCACCGCTTGCATTTCTGCGTATCCTGTTAACCTCATTCTTCACATGAGATAACTCCGGGTCATTCTTTATTTGACGCAGTATCTCCGCATATTTAACTCCTTCATTGGCCTCAATCAAAATGGAGTTAGGTCCATTTCGTCCATTAAGCCTGCGTGCACTAGGTAATTCTTTATCTTTACCTTTGGACTTCTTGCGCTTGATGGTCTGCCATTGATTTTCCTTGGCCTCAGACTTTCCTGTAGGTACTCCAACCAACTCTGGTGGTCTCCTTAAGCCCAGTGATGGTTCTTTCGACCTTTTGCCACCTACTGTTTTAGGAGTGGAATCTATCCCTTCGGCTGCGCTTCGTTTGGTATCAGAGCGTAGACTCGGCGTAGTCTGAGTCACCACTACATGAGTACCGGAACAGTGATACTGCAACAGATCATCCTTTGTCATACTGATGCATTTGTATGAGGCATTAATAGAACCAGGAAGATCCTTAATGGTCTTTTGCACGTTATGCCTATCTTTAACAGAATCTAACAGTTGGCTGATCTTTTCACCATGTCGCTCCAGGTGATTGTTTCTGCGCGTGATGGAGATTTCTCGATCCGTCATTTCTTGATACATCATGACATCTCTTTTAGTAGTCAATGTACTGTCTATGATGATGTTTGATTTGCCCTCTCCAGAATCGGAGGGGCTACCACCGACCATAGAGGCTTGCACTCTATCGGAATCGGTGAGGAGATTGACCGGTCTTGCCGGAATTACTCCCTGGGGTATATCCTTTTTTATACCAAACATTAATCATAATTGGCCTTAAGTTCGGGAGGCCCTCCCTATTAGCTTTTTCTGTCCGCCCTGAGTATTTTATTTCCTCAGGGCCCTCTACAAATTGTACCGAGCCATCCCCTATCCGCAACCTGGGGAGGCGCCAGATGGGAGAAAGCAACAAAACTCCACACTGGTGTGTGTGTGTGTGTTATTTAACGTCGCTCTATTTATGCTTCCTAATATCGATGATAATCAGCGACGGAAGTCTGCGATGTGTTTGTAAACAAAGCTCATGTAAATGATTACAGCGGTGCTTGTGTCAATCAGCCGAGACCGGAATTGTATTTGTAAATAAAGCACATGTAAATTATTACAGCGGTACTTGTGTCAATCGGCCGAGACCGGGATTCGAACTCCGATCACCAAGTTACCAGTCCTTCGCTCTAGCGATCGAGCCATCGTAGACCTCTTTTTTATGTTATTTAACATCGCTCTATTTATGCTTCCAAATATTGGTGCTAATTATCGACAGAGTTCTACGATGTGTTTTTTAACAAAGTACATGTAAATTATTACATCGGTGCTTGTGTCAATCGGCCGAGACCGGGATTTGACCTCGGATCACCAAGTTACTAGTCCTTCGCTCTAGCGATCGAGCCATCGTAGGCCTTATATATATATATATATATATATATTTGTGTATATATATATATATATATATATATATATATATATATATTTTGTATTCAAATAAACTTATTTATTGGTTTCAAAAACATAATTTATTCAAGAGTAACTTGGTGATCCGAGTTCAAATTCCGGTCTCGGCTGATTGACACAAGCACCGCTGTAATCATTTACATGAGCTTTGTTTACAAACACATCGCAGACCTCCGTCGCTGATTAGCACCGATATTAGTTAGCATAAATAAAGCGACGTTAAATAACATAAAAACAAAAAAAAATAGTGTATTCAAAATTACCAAATATTCTTTCTTTTGAAATATGTATATTTTTGTCTGATAGCTAATAATACCAATAATAATAATATAATAACAATGTAAATTATATTGTTTAGTAAATTGCATATTAGAATGCAAATGACAATTAAATAAAACTTATTATATAAAAATATAATAAATGTTATCACATAATTAATTTACAGAAAGTGGAATTGTGTTTATCAATTTGTAATCTTATTACTAAGTTGTGAACAGAAAGTAAAGTAAATTAGAAGGCATCTATTGCCACCTACGTGAGTCTGTTTAAATAGTAACATATAACAATGAATAAAGTACAAGTGTTTTCTTAAAAATTTTTTGAAGAAATTAATTTGGAAAAATCATAAATTTGTATTCCATTATAATTAACAAAAACGTCTAATGATGAAATTTATATTATCGTGTAAGTTTCGAATCAATGTTTCTAAATCATTTTTACGTGAGGCAACTATTGTTTTAATTAACGTCATCTTTAATCGTATACTAGTTTTATAAAGATAAAACTTAAATGATAAAACTTTAAAATTTATTAAGAATTCAATTTTGGTTCATAAAATATCTTCATAAAATAAAAATATCTTTCTAGAAATTGTTGTCTTAGGTTAAATATCGCTCAAATTCAAAATATTATTCAAATAATATCAATACAATCTATTATAATAATAGTTCTGTAATGTATTTTTGGGATAAATTGTACATTTTCCATTCGACATGGATCTCAAGAAGAGTTTGTACGTAGAATAATTTTTGAAAATTATTTTCCATTATTTATTAATAATTTTTTACAACATTCATCTACTGTTTACTGCCTGATGGTTTCTATTTTTAGAATTTTATAAAAATATAATTGTATACATCTTTGGCGATTTGTTTTGTTATTATACGTCTTTGGGAGAGGATTTGTTTTGTTAAGCATTATTTTATTATTGTCCAGAAAATTTATTTCCTTTTTGAATTGAGCTAAATAAGATTATAATTGTATGTTCTATTAGTCTCGAAATGGAGGAAATTCCATTTCTATCGTGAAAATCATAAGAACGCTGTAAAAATCTCGTTTTTCTATGTTATCTTGTAAAATACGAAAAATTTCAAAAAAGATTGTTAAAAGAAGGTACAGATCTCATCAAAAATAGTACATTTCTTACCGAGTATGGAAAGGCTTGATTTACGAAACGAGAGATTTGCGGCCCGAGGCGAAGCCGAGGGTTGTAACGAGGTTCGTAAAAAAACCTTTTTGTACTAGGTAAGGACTATATTTTTCCTCATGAGTGGAATCAAGTGGTGAAGATGCGATTTGTAGGTTAGAATGAGGAAAACATATTTCTTCTTCTATGCATATTTCTATACCAACTGAAGTTCTCGAAAAAAATACATTTAAATCAACATAGGATATAGAATAGCTGATAGGAATATTATGGTGTTAAGCCCATTATTTTTAAGAAAGAACGTTTATAAAGAAAAATATGTATTTTGATGAGATGTCGAACTTTTATTTGAAATATTTGTTGAAATTTTTTGTAATTATAAGATAAGTTAGAAAAAAAAATTTTTACTGGGTTTTAATGTCATTTGTTATAAAAATGGAATTATCGCCAATTTTACTATCATATCTGTAATTAGAATCCTAACAAAGATATACATGTACAGATTTTAGTAAAAATCGGGTTGATCGACTAATTCGAAATTCTGCAGCTCTTTGCCGTTAGAGATTTTTTCAACTGTTAATACCCGTTTTCATTAAAGCTGCGCAGGTTTGAAAACGTTGAGCTGTTTACTAGTTGCCGATAGAATATATACACTTATTTATTATACCTGTGGCAAAAACATCTCTTTTTGTTTGCTAAACTCTTATAGATTCTGTTAAAGAGAATCTTCTAATCCCCTCTATATAATACTATGTATATGTGTATATATATATATATATATATATATATATATATATATATATAGAGAGAGAGAGAGAGAGAGAGAGAGAGAGAGAGAGAATGTTAATGTATAGCATACAAATCGATTAAAAGATTTTTGCTATATACGCTCGATATAGCTCTATAGTGATAGTTCTGCGTCCCTCCTCTTCCTAATATGGTCGTTCTTAACTCTAGTTTCTATCGTGTATGCCCCTTTCTATATTCTCAAAGGCCTCCGGTATGTTGTCGTAGATATCGCAATAAGTAGATATGGCAATGCTGGAATGCATTTTCCTATACTGTCCATGTAAATGTCATAAACGATTATGAAACTGTCAATTTTCCGCCGTTGACGTAATCAGTTCAAATAAAAGGTCAGGTGCGGTATTTTCACTTAGAGGTGACTTACTGGCATACCGTTCCGTTGAGTTTACTTCAGTAAGTAGCTGATCGCGCCCATTTTCACAAAACCCCCTCAAACAGCTAGCCGTGTTCATATACATGTATGTGTATAAGCAAGCATTAGTGTAAAAGTTTGCATGTGAATTGCGGATTTGAATTCAAATAAAAGACTTTTTAAAGAAGGTTTCAAATCGAATTTTAATAGTTTTTATAATGGGAAATCGAGTACAATTACTTATAAGAAACTAGATGGAACCCAAAGTGTATACTTAATGATCAGTTTTATTTATTAATTAGATTATATAATTTCATAAAATTAAATGAATATAAAAATGAAATAACTTATTTGTGTTGTACGTATATTTGATTTAAATCTTGTGCTTTTTATATGTAACAGAATTATTTATATTTATGAATTAATTATATATATAATGAACAAAGAAAAATGGTTATTAAGTATACATTTTGTAATAAAACTATCAAAATTCGATTTGAAACTTTCTTCAAAAAGTCTTTTATTTAAATTCAAATGTGTAATACACATGCAAATCTTGACACTAATCTTGCTGATACACATACATGTATATGGACGCGACCAGTTGTTTGACGGGGTTTTGTGAAAATGGGCGCGATCAGCTGCTTACTGAAGCAAACTCAATAGAACGATATCCCAGAATGTCAAAATACCGTATCTGACCGTTTATTCCGACTGATTACGTCAACAGCAAGAAACTGGTAGTTTCATAACCGTTTATGACATGTACATGGAGAGTATAGGAAAATGCATTCCAGCATTGACATATCTACTTACCGGCAACTTACCGAAGGTCTTTCGGAAGAGACCCAGTATACAGTTTTTTTTATCCTCTCGCTCTCTTACATGAATGATTAGGGAGAGAGGGAGAGAGAGAGAGCGGGTGGAAGTTGAGAGGACAAGTAAGAGAAAGACAGAACGAGAGTGCAAAGGAGTGCAGGTATCGGCTAATTACGTCACTTCCGTCATACTCACTACTTCCGTTAAGCTCTCAGGTAGATGGCCCAAAAAATTTTCAACTTGGTCCTCATCTGAGTCGAGCGGAACGGGGTGCGTCGTAAGAATTATTAACTTCGATAAAAGGACATGGCGGTCAGTAAATATCGTTTCATTACTAGAGTTTTATTTTAGTCCCTTAAGAAGAGACAAACTGGCTCGAAATATTGAACTCAACTTTATGACATATGGGTAGATAAGTTGGTGTAGGGGCAGTCAGTTTGTCCTTTACTAACGATTATTTTTCTTTAAAGATAGTTGTACTTAAAACAATTTCATATTTCAAATTCTACTAAGCTGATGATAAACAGGGACAATCTAACTTTAATAAGACTGTAAGACAGATTAAATAATTTGATAGTTTGTGAAAAAACAGTCGACATAAGTATTTGTAATTTTACAGTGTATAGGCCTATACACTGACACACGCACGCGCGCACACACGCACACAATTCTTGCTATCACTAAAAATTTCAACTTGAATTATTAAAAAATCAATTCGAGTATTAAAAAATTCAATTTCAAATTCTACTGGGCTGATGATAAAGAGGGACAGTCTGATGGTCATTTCATAGGATTGTAAGACCAATAAAATAATTTAATACACTACAGCTTATAAATTTAAATTTAATTTATTCTGTTTAAAACATATATTTTTATAACATTTTTCAGAGTAATAATATCCAATCAATATTTCCAATTGAAGATAAAGATATTCTGCATCAAGCTGTTAATTTAGCACAAGAAGCAAAATCTAGTCATCAATATACTGATATTAAGAAATTTACTCTAAAGTGTATGGTTTGTAATATTAGGCTAAATGGCTCTGAATCGGTGCAAAAACATGCCAAAGAAACTGGTCATCAAAATTTTGGTGAAATCGCTGTTTAAACAGTTGAATTGAAAATTAATTTTTATTTAGACTCTATTAACAGTTATATCAGTTAAGCAAGGATTTATTAAGAGATGATTAATTGAAAAAAAATTAAATATTTACAAATTTAAATTTATATGTAAAGACTCTTTTAAGAGTGTTGTAAAATTTTAATAATTTTATATTTTTCACCCTCAATTTTTTTTTTAGATCATATATTTAGTTAATTTATTTAAGGATATTTCTGATCATATAATATGCTTAATATATTTGTTTCCCCTACATGTAGATTAAATTAAAATATATATTGAATCAGTTAGATATAGAAAATATATAACTTAAAAATATATTATGAATTTTTTCTTTTTTTATTTAAACAATTGTAAGGAGTGGGTGTCTTGGAATTCTGTCCTTAAGTTGCAAATATAGTAGAGCAATCTAAATAGGATACTAATAGAACATCCGAAGGATCTTCATACAGAAGGTTCGAGTATATTTAAAAACAATATAGTTTCCAAATTAATCAAAAACATTTTTAAGCATGAAAATATAATATTATATTAAGTAATTTGTTTTAAATACATAATAAAATCTTATGATTAAAAAATATTATGTACAACTATTTTAAATTTAATATACACAAGCGATTGTAAATAGATCGAAATTCCTATTACCTACTCTCCGTAAAGAATTGTATTATAAATAATTACTATTACAGGAATTATAAGCAATATTTGGAAAAACACGAAAATGATGAAACATCATTTTGTCTTAAAAGAAATTCTTCCGTGTTGAAATAATAATGTTCTACCAGAAATAATATGGAAAAATTGATTTCAGAGATTGATTCAATCACACGAGTGATCTGAGACGGTTTTGTGTGTGTGTGTGTGTGTGTGTGTGCGCGCGCGCGTACGTGTGTGTGCGTGTGTCTGCGCGTGAGCTCGAATGATCTATTATTGAAAACAAAAAGTAAAACAAGATAAAACAAAATTGTTCATAGCGAATTCTATACATTTATAACGAAAATTTGATATAAGAATTCTTTCTAATTTCGAAAAGGGAAAAAACGACAAGGAGAATCTAGATATGGTTTCATACAACTAGTAAAATTGACATATATCTGATTTTGCTCGCGAGGAACAGAAATTTATTTAATTTTTTTGATATAATATCCTGTCGTATTTTTTAGATCGTATCGGTAAGTTCGATGGATTCAGCTCTTCCAGCCCGTTCAAGGAATTTGTTGATGGTAGTATACGTCTTCCTCTTAATCTTTCGCTGGATTTCGGGACGTGCATTGTGAAGCAGCCTATTTGGCTACTCTGTCTTAGGGAGAGGTTGATATATTCGATCAAATATATCAAGAGGAGGTAGGTGATATATTCGCTCGATAGTTCACTTGACCCTTTTTGAAAGAAATTTTGGACCGGCTCCGTACCACTATTTCGTTCAACCAGATTATATCTTAAATTGTTATGCCTCTTTTCTGGAGTACATCAAGTTACAACTCGGCCTTCTCTTTTAATATTTTAGAAAATACCTGTATCAGCTCATCATCAGTAATTTGTTAGCTACGTTGGCGCTCTTCGATCTTCTTGAAGAACAGTTCAAGATCCTGCGTGGAATTTTCATAATAAATTTACCATTTGCGGACCGACTAAACCAATGTTTTTTTTTGGAACATCCCATGGTTACTGATATACAACTTGGTAATCCTTCGAATAACCTTATCCTTAGAGCATTCTTCTTCCAGCAGCGTCCACGAAAAGCCACGCCCCCTGGCCAAAAGTTGCAAGGAGATCGATGATACTTCTTGCACGATTAATACCCGACACGCAAACGTGTCTTGTATGTGCAACTTCTTCCACATAGGCTCGTCGGAGGGTATGGTGATGTTGTTCGGGGCAGATTATTGCTGAGACCGAGCAGTTGATTATGCCGATATGGCGGATATAGCTTCCTAAACCATTTTCTTCGGAGCTCTTGCTTCGCTATATGATGAACAATATCCGTTATTGTACATAGAGATTTAGGTCAGCTTCACGGCTTTTAGTTGTACTTGACGACTGATCTTCTGGGAAGAGTAGGCCCCCCGTTCTACATTCAGTTGGGTGTGTTCAACCTCATGTAGTTGGTCTATCGGTTACATCTTTTCACCATAAACTGTATACTCCAGCGAAGAGATTTCGTTCTCAACTAACATCCTTTAAATATAACTTGTTGGCTGTTTTATGTTTGTGTTAGGTGTACACATAAATCATCACCGTTTTGAAAAAATGGCACCACCAATAAGAGACCATTGAAATTGTCAGCTGTAAAAAGTCTTATAGTATATGTTGACATCTGGAAACAGTATAACCTTTTAATGCCTCTAACTTTTTGTTAACATCACTTAGTTTTCATTGTGTTATGATATCAAGTTTTGAGCCAAGTAAGCATCATTTGCGGGAATAATTAATTTACCTCTTTAATTCAAAGAAATCTGCAGTTGAAGCACATCAGCTACTCATAGAAGCATATAAGGATGCTAATTTGAGTGAGAGAAGTTGTCGGAAGTGGTTCCAAAAATTTAAAAGTGGCAGTGGAAGTATCCAAGTGTATGGTGACACAAAATTGGAAGTTTTACTGAAGGAAGATCCGTGCCAATCGTAAGAAGAACTTGTACAAGAGTTAGGAGTGACTCAGTAAGCTATTTCACAACGTTTCAAAAACCCTGGGCATGGTCCAAAAGGAACGAAATTGAGTTTCTTACGAACTGAAGCTAAGAGACGCCGAGCGTCGCTTATTCGCTTACGAACAGCTGCTCAAAAGGTATAATCGCAATAGATTTACTACGACAACCCAAAGCGTAGGAAGTCATGGGGGTAAGGCCGGGTATATCTCTATTTCGATGGCCAAGCCAAACATTCATGGCAAGAAGCCAATGCCTTTGCATTTGGTGGGATCAGCTTGGAGTAATCTATTACGAACTACTCCAAAACAATCAAACCGTCACCGGGGAACGTTACCAACAACAGCTGATGCAATTGAGCTGAGCATTAAAGATTAAACGTCCACAATATGCCAAAGGCACGATAAAGTCATTTTTCAGCATGACAACGCTCGGCCACATGTTGCAAAACTCGTAAAAGAAACGTTAGAAGCACTGAAATGGGACTTCCTACCCCGCCCTTCGTATTCACCAGACATTGCTCCTTCAGACTATCACCTATTCCGGTTGATGGCTCGTGGTTTGGCTGAGCAGCACTTCAGTTCTTACCAGGAATTGAAGGAATGGGTCGATTTGTGGATCGCCTCAAAATACGAGCAATTTTTTAGGCGGGGTGTCCACTTGCTGCCCGTAAGATGGTTAAACGTAGTAAAAAGTGATGAGCAATATTTTGAATGACATTATTTGTACCTTTTTTTAAAACAAATGCTTATTTCTTTATAAAAAACGGCGGAAACTTATTTGTACACCCAATATGCCCAATATGCAAATATATATTTGATGTATATACAACCTGGACCCTCTTCTTCGGGGTGTAAGTCTTCGTGGTTTTATTCGGTTTTGAGCCGTTGACTCGAGGTCTTTCAAAGAGTCTACCGTTACTTCGCAGGGACAGCTGTTCGCCGAATTGCTTACCTCTCCTCCGGCACGGTTGTGTCCGCATTGTTTTAGCAGAAGGAGAGATCTATCATCTAGTTACTATTTTCCCCGATAGTACAAGAAGGAAATATATAGAAAATAGCTATAACTATGTTTTATAGCGACGAGTATATAAAAATTAATGCTCTTTATACAATAAAAATAGAAATTCAAAGTTTTTCTTATTAGAGCAGACTTGGACTCTACTAGTATGTGCAACTAGTATAGACAATCCTTAAGTAATGTCTTAGGCTTGACTTTATTGTATTGGATTAAGGATTCTTTCAATTTATCACTTTAAGTTGTAGAAATTGAATCGGGCAATGTGTAGAATTTTTTTTATTAAAAAAAAACTTTACGGAAAATAATAGTTTGTTCTAATGCTTAGAGTATTCTACTTACTAGGTACGCTATTGCTCTGACGAGGTAGGTAGGGCTAAATCCCGCTATATAACCTAAGAAATTTTTATCAATCTGCCTTAATTACATCGTAAAAGGTAGTTTGTGGAATGAGGGCAAAGAAAATATTTTTAGATAAACAAAACTATAAAATAGAAAAATTTTCGGTTCGTAAGTCAAGTGAAGAAATAAAAAAACTTTAGAAATATCTACGCCATAACTATCAATCCATCAAAGACAATGTGAATAATAAAAAAATCTTAAATCTTATAAAAATTTTTGGATGTAAAAAAAATATTAATTACAAAAGAATAACCGTACGTACTTAAGAGAGGGGCTTTTAAGAATTTTTTCTTGCGACACAGATATAGCAGGATTACCCAGTCAATTTGCATATAATAATGTATCATTTCAACAATATTTTCCTGAATTTTTATTGAAAAATATTGAAAATTAAGCGAATGAGAGTGAATCTCCGGAGGCTCCTCGAGAAAAAGTTGTTTTGCGGTGTACACGATTACGCACCACAGAATCATCGGAATTGCGAAAATCAAAGTGCATTCTTCAAAGAAGATGTTTCCTCAGGTAATACTCTCGAGTTTTTTTTTTAATTTTAGAATTTTTGGTAGCCCTAAGAAGCCAAAAATCCGATTTTTGCTATAAAAAATCGGGTTATTTCTTCCTGTAAAATTAAGAATTAATAAAAATAACAAAAAACTAGATGGCGTTACCTGATGAATTATGTAAAGATGTACTGTGCAAAATTTCAAACCGATCGGTTCAGTAGATTTTGTGTGAGCGTGTACACCGACTTTAAAAATGGCAATTTTCAGGAAACGGCTTAAAAGTTTTGTAAACTAAAAAATTCACAATAAAACCTTATAATTCTTTCAGCTTCATACAGAATTGTCAATACCAGGTCCATATAGCAAAACGCTTTCATCTACATAGTTTAAAGCAACCTTTTATATTTGTCTACATAAAACTCTTCCTTCTTTACTCTTGTGTGACGCTTGTTCCTCTGCTCTATTTATTCACAACTCGTCAACTTGTCGCGCCCATTCGTGGGAACTTAACCCTGTACTGATTTGCATCTTTTTCATAATGGCTAATAAAGCAAAAGAATCTTCATTGAAAGTACATGTAACTACATTAGCTGCAATTTCAACAATTGTAGAGGTGCCACTCACTGACTTTGGAGAGATTTTCCAGATTAGCTGGTTGAGACTCTCATTATTATTTTGCGTGAAACGCAAGATAATAATGAGAGATAATAACTCCAAGACATCGCTGCAAGAGTTCGTCTTTACTCAATTCCTCATGAATGGGTCTAATAGCACTAAGAACTTCAGTAGAAAAAAATTGTATAGCTGTGTTTAAAAGAGTTTAGAGCATCTGAAGCTGCAATTTACTGCTATTCGCAAGAATTACGAATATGTAAAAATCCTACTTGCAGCAGCAACGAATGTTCAAATACTCAGAACTTTGTCAATTTTGCTCCAATTAACTTGAAATTTCGACACAATATTCTTGACATATAAAGCATTGATTTAAGAACATAAAAAAATGGTCAACAAAACTTTAAATACCCTACCTTCTCTTTAAGCAATAACTTTTATTATATTATACTATACTACAAAGTAATCTTTTCTCTTTTTTCTTCCCTTTTTTCCCTGTTCGAAATTTACTATACATAGATCCATATTTAGTAAGAACAGATACAGGTATAGATAGGAGGTGTGTTCAAATAATCAGATGATATTTTGGTTTTTTCAAAAAAGATTTATTTATTAATCAATACTGATGTTGTCCCCTTCAAAGTAACCCTTCTGTGATATAATACACTTGTGCCAACGTTTTTTCCAATCATCGCAGTACATCTGATAATCAATTTTTGTTATAGTCTTGAGTTCTTTCAGCGATACAGTTTTGATCTCCGCAATCTTCGAAAATCGATGTCCTTTCATGGGTATTTTCAGTTTTGAGAAAAGAGAAAAATTAGTGGGTACCAAATCTGGTGAATATGGATGCTGAGGCATGATTTTTGTGTTGGTTTTGGCCAAAAAATCTACGATGAATAAGTAGGTGTTTTTTCAAAGTTCCGGAGTATTTCTCCTTACTGACGGTACGACCTTGTGGTTAGAATTCCTTATACACTATGTGATACTAATCAAAGAAGACAATAAGGAAAACCTTGACATTTGAGTGAATTTGGCATACTTTCTTCGGTTTCCTTTCTTTTGGGCTCTTCCATTGGGGCGATAGGTCTTTAGTTTTGACGTTATAAACCATATACCCACGATTCATCAACATTTATAACCCTTTGGAGAAAATCAGCATCATTATTGATTTCAATCAACAACTACTAAGCTATGGTCTTTAATAATTGAATTGAATCAAAAATATTCTTTTGATCAAAAGTAAGCAGTTTTAGAACAAATTTTGCTGACACACATATCATGCCTAAAAATTCCGAAAAAACAGCACGTCATGGGTCAAGTCATATGCCAATATCTTCAGAAACTTCTCTGATAGTGATTCGACGATTTTTTAACACAATATCTTTTACAGCTTGAACGTTTTCATCTGTTGTGGACGTTCTAGGACATGCAGGGCAAGGTTAGTCTCCGACATCCTCTCGGCCTTCTTGGAACTGCTTGTACCAGTTATACACACACTTTTCACTCAAAGTAGATTCACCTTATGCAACTGTCAATATTTTAGGAGTTTTAGAGCAATAAATTTTATTTTTCATACAAAATTTAATGCAAACTCTGCTCCATATTTTTGGTAAAAGAAAATCGCTGAGCACACGAAACACTTACAACTTTGTATCTCTGTCTCAAGGAAACCAACAACGTTATTGAACTATGGTCGTGAATATATACTCGGTACACCTGTAACAACACAAAATAAAAAAAGGTCGATAATCTAACTGACGCAGCCTTTGATATTTGCAAAGTCACCTTATTATTTGAACACACCTCGTAGTCTCAACGTGTCACAGATTTTACAAAATTGATTTATTTGAATTCATAATTTTTTGAGTGCGATCATACCATATAAAATAAATTCTTGATTAAATTGCTTGATATTATAATATAAATAGTAATGAAATAAAACTGATTATATAAAAGAGTAATAAATGTTATTAGATAATAATTACGTTATAGAAAGTGAAATTGCTTATATAAAATTGTAATCTTGTTATTAAGTTTTAAACAGTCGATAAAGCATATTCTACGATATTGAGTGTATTCAATTCAGATACCTGTTTATTTATTTAAAGAAAGGATTTCGGTCTAGAGTTTTCTCCAAAAGTGGGGGACATTTAACTCTTCTTTTTGACTCTTTACCTTTCTTTATAAATGTAGTTTTAGTAGCCCTAAGCTTATTCGCAAGGGCTGTCCAAACATTCTATTTGAAATCCAACTGCGTTTTAATTAAAAGGAATTCAATTTCTGGTCGGTCATTCATTTTGTTCATATATGAAAAAAGGAGCACTAGAAGTGAGGAAATGTGGCATATTGAATCCTCCATTTCTTTGAAAACATTATTGAATTACATTAATCTACAAAATAGTAAATATTAACGCTTTTAAATATAATAATGTACATAAGAATACTATAATAAACAATACATAGTAGCAGCAAAGCTGAAGAGAGTAACGCAAGTTGGAAATATTCCTTTTTTTAATAGTTATTTGTTCATATAATTGTAACGTTTACTTTTTCCCCTCGGGATAGCTTATGTGGTAGCGCTAGGATCAATTTGAAAGGAAAGAGAATTTTATACAAGATTGGGAAAAAATCACGGTTTACTCAATTCTGTTTATATACCATTAACAAAAATATATTATAATAAAAGCTGTACAAAAAAATACTATAAAAGAAAAGGCTCTCTGGCTTCGGGCCCTCCGATACACAAGACAGAATTTAATATTAAACCTTATATTATACCTTATTATACTATTTTCCGCACGCTACTTATTTTACACGATATTTACAACTTAAATTTATATGCACTTAATATATTAATCTTGTGCATTATATATATATATATATATATATATATATATATATATATATATATATATAAATAAGAAAGTAAAACAAAAGTGAGTGAAATAGTATTAACAACAAGTTACAATACATTTTAAAAGTATCAATAAAAAGAAATAATGAAGTATACAAATAAATTGGGAATAATCAGGGAAAAGAAGAATAAGTTATTATATTTAATCATAAATTAGTATAATTATATTAAAAACAAAAAAATTTAGTAAAGGACAGATGCAGCTAGATTTATTAAAAAGGAAAAACTTTATAAGAGAATAAGGCCCAACCTAGCTGTTATAAATCGTCTATAAATAGTATACAGTTATCAAAAGATAATAGCGAAAATAATATTATATATATATATATACGAGGTCTGTTAAAATAATGACAATTTTCGTTTTATGAAAAAAATATTTATTTATTCATCAATATCTATTTTGTCCCCTACAAAGTCATCCTCCCCGAATATAAGGCACTTGTGCCAACGCTTTTTCTAATCCTCGAAACACTCTTGAAACTTGATCTTTGTAATAGCTTTTAGCTCTTTCAGCGATTCGCTTTTAATGTTATCTATGCTTGTAAAGCGACTGCCTTTTAATGTTCTCTTTATTTTTGGAAATAGAAAAAAGTCACATGAAGCCATATTTGGCGAATATGGAGGCAGAGGCATCGTTAAGTTTTGTTTTTGGTCAAAAATTCACAAACAAACAATAGAGTATGAGCAGGTGCATTATCGTGGTGCAAAAGCCATGAATTCTTTTGCCCCAAATCCTGGCGTTTTTTTCGGATTGCTTCACGAAAATGGCGTTGAAATTCTAGGTTGTACTCCTTATTGATTGACCTTGTGGCAAAAATTGATGATGCACGATGCCATTAAAATCGAAGAACACAGTGAGCATAACCTTCACATTCGACCGCACTTGTTGAGCCTTTTTCGGTCTTGGCGATTCAGAATGCCTCCACTGGGACGATTGAGCCTTAGTTTCGACATCATATTCGTAAGCCCATGTTGCGTCACCTGTTATAACATGTTTTAGTAGTTCTGCATCGTTATTAACTTCATTAAGCTGAGCAACTTCCATTCGCCGCTGTTTTTGTTCGAAATTTTACAATTTTGAAACAAATTTTGCTGCCACACATTTCATATCAAAAACATCCGAAAAAATTCCATGGCATGAGCCAACTGATATGCCAACATCATTAGCGACGTCTCTCAATGTGATTTGGTGATCGTTCATAACTATTTCTTTTACTTTTTTCACGTTTTCATCGGTTGTTGATGTGCTTGGGCCGTCCGGGTCGTTAGTCATCTTCAACGTTTTCGCGGCCATCTTGGAAACGCTTATACCACTCGTAAATCCTTGCTTTACTCGTAGCAGACTCGCCATATACCTTTGTTAACATGTTACAAACTTCACTACACTTTATTTCATTCTTTACGCAAAATCATATACAAATTCTTTGCTCCATTTTTTTCACAAACCAAAATCGCCGTATAATGTTAGCAGCTGCCACTTAAAAAGTAAGCAATGAGTATTGCTGAAAACGTTATCGTACTTCAGGGGCATGCGTACGAAGATAATAAAAAAAATGTTATAATAAAGCGGACTCTCCAAACCCGCGAAATTTAAAAATTCTCGTTACTTTTTGAATACACCTCATATATATATATATATATATATATATATATATATATATATATATACAATGCAAAAATTAATGGATCAACTTGCAAAAAAAATCGAATTATTAATTATAAGTATTATACAAATTTTATATTTGATTTCAAAATTGCAAAAAATTATATATTTATATTTTTTTCTTTATTTTTTATTAGAGGGATCTGCACGAAAATCTCAACCGACTATGAAAATAACATTTTTTATTTTTATTTTATTTTTATAATCTATTTAAAAATTGAACAAGATCTTTCTTCTTTTATTTATTATAGAAATTTCATAAAGATTTGATTACACCGGTTCCACTAACCTATCCCGATAGAATCGTCCAACTTCAATAAATACTAAATTTAAATATTATGACGAGGCCGCAGCCGAAATGCGACTCGTCTGCCGGGGCGTGCGCCAAACATAAACATTGCACGACCTCAATGCGACCGGCCGGCCGGCCGGCGAAGGAGAGCAGAGCGGGGAGAGGGGGGAGCGGAGTCGTCGCGGAGAGAAGAGTAGTTTTCTTTTTTGAGTCGTGTTTCGAGGCAGGAGAAAGAAGCCACGTGCGTCCGAGCTGCGTAGAAAAGAAGATTTCGATTACGGGGTTTCGCGCACGTGCTCGAAACGACACGGGAGAAATACCGCACTCACACCAAAGCCCGCGCCGTGTGCAACGACGCGTCCCAGGTTAGCAAGGAGGAAGTGCAGGTGAGACCGCGAGGACCGCCCGCAAGAGCCAGCAGCTGTCAGCGCCGACAGGATGAGCAGGAGGCCCTGCTACGCACGTCGTCGTCGAGTGTCGTCGGAATAAATGTTCGCGTTCGTGCGGCATCCGCGCAGACGGTGCAGGCGGACCGCTGTCGTTCTGCGTCCGCGAGTGGTTGTGTGTGTCATCCGGTATTCCTGGAGGACGCCCCTTCTCACACAGGTGAGTCCATTCGTGAGGCCTTTGCGAGGCGCCCCGACAGCGGGCGGACGAGTGTGCGTAAGAGAGAGAGAGAGAGAGAGAGAGAGAGAGCGTGCGCGCGTACTGCGGCTTGCGTCCTTCGAGTTGTTCGCTGTAGGCGCGCAAGCTTCGCGACCTTTAATTTTGTACGACGGGAGTCTGCGGTGTTAAATACATCTCGGACATCATTAACACGTCCGCGTCTTCAAGGCCGGATTCGACGGGATCCAATTCATTCAGTGGAAGAATTTATCGATGTCGCGATACTAATTGAACAGATGATCGAGGCTGAAAAATCCTTCAAGCCGCCCCCATCGTTGGGAAATTCCGTCATGCCAGAAGCTTCGTACTGGTACATGAAGCGACAGCGAAAAGCTGCGAAAACGCGTGGGACATATAAGGAGCTGTTCGACGAATTGCGCAAAATTCGCGAGAGTTTCGATCGGATGAGCACACCTGCTGGCGGGAGCAACGCGTCGCTCCCCGTGACCAGCCAGAGGCAGAAGAACGTTCCGACAAATAATATAAAGAGCGGAGGTAGCCCAAAGGGATCACCGCCGCGCGCGAGCTCATACCGCTCGCTGCCGTGCGAAAATCGGGGCAGATTCCCGCCGCTCGCCGCCCCGGCGACACGAGAGCGGCGACCAACGCCGGCGAGATCAGGGGACAGATAGGAATCATCGATCGTCCTCTCGACAGCGGTTACCGAGATCGAGCGACTCTGAACCCGGCGCCAGGAAGAGGGCGCCGAGAGCCAACTTGAAGTGCTGGGACTGTGGCCTCCCCGGATACACATCTCGTACGTGCCCGAAATGTTCGGGAAACAGGACGGGCCGCGCGTAATACAGGCCGCAGACGCCCCCGCCCCCGTTTAGCAGGCCTCTCAAACGCAGCAAGAAAAAGGCGAGTCGCAGGACGACAAAATGCAACCGTCCCAATCGAGTGAAACGCGAGACACCGCGGCACCGGACTCGAGTGCTGGCTAGGCGGCGCACGCCTCTCAAACGGATGAACCACCGGAAGGATGAAGGTGGTGACTACGAGTGCGCGTGAGTGGATACCAGCTCCGCGCGCTGTTCGATCCAGGCGCCGCATTAACCGTCATGGGTCCCGTCAGCTTGCAAATAGCGAGCGCGTGCGGCCGCACGCTGCAGCCGTGCACTGGCAGAGGTGCGCGCGTGGCAGACGGGCGCCATGTATCAATTACTGGATATGTGGAGTTGCCATTCGAGGTGGCCGGCGTGCGCAACGAGATCAAAGTAGCAATTTTGCCTACGCTTGATGAAGATTGCTATGTCGGCGTGAATTTTGTCCGAGCATTTAAGGCAATCCTCGATCCGTGCAGCAACAAGTTATTTATTAAAGATGCCGATCGAGCGGTGGTGCTCGAGGTGGCAGGCATGTCCTCGACACTCCCGACGGCTCTGATGTCCGTCGGATTCGCTGACTTGTTGACTTCAGAGAGAGAACAGCTCGATCAGCTGTTAGCTCGCATGTTACCAGACGCGACAAAGCCTGTCGGCTGCACGACGTGGGTCGAGCACGACATAAACGTTGGCTCGGCTCGACTCATTAAACAGTATTATTATCCAGTATCACTTAAAATCGAGAGTGAGATGCATGAGCAAGTCGATACCATGCTCCAAGCTGGTGTGGTCGAGCCATCAACGAGCGGCTGGTCGAGCCCCGTCGTTATGGTTAAAAAGTCCAACGTCTCATATCTGCGTTGACTTTCGAAAGGTCAACGCAGTGTCGCAGGCAGATGCATATCCATTGCCCTACATGGATAGCATTTTACGCAAATTGCAGAGGGCAAGGTATATCTCGACCCTCGATCTAAACAGCGCGTATCACCAGATACCGCTGACGCCTGCGTCTAGGCCGATCACTGCTTTCACAGTCCCTGGAAAAGGCCTCTTCCAGTTCACGAGGATGCCTTACGGGTTAAGTCAGGCAGACGCGACTTTCCAGCGCCTAATCGACCGTGTCATCGGCCCTGCGCTGGAACCCTTCGCGTTCTCGTACCTCGATGACATAATCATAGTAACCGAGACTTTCGAGGAGCATCTGAAGTGGTTCGAGCACGTGCTGCAGCGTATTAAGCATGCTGGACTCACTGTAAACAAGGTAAAAAGTGAGTTCTGCCGAAGTGAAGTCAAGTACCTCGGTGTGCTAGTAAACCGAGAGGGATTTCGGCCCGATCCAGCTAAGATCGAGCCGGTTCTGAATTATCCGGCTCCGAAAAATTTGAAGCAGCTCCGGCGCTTCATGGGCATGGCTTCCTGGTATCGGAAGTTCCTGCGAGATTTCGCCAGCACCGCGGAACCTCTGACGTGCTTGGCGAAGAAAGATAATCGGTACGCGTGGGCAGAGGAGCAGGAAAGCGCTTTTTCTACCGTCAAAGCGCTCATTGCATCGGCGCCCATGCTGCAACGGCCGAAATTCGACGAGTTGTTCATCGTGCAAACCGATGCAAGCGATAGCGGCCTGGGAGCCGTGTTGCTCCAAATGATTGACGGCGAGGAGCGCGTGCTTGAATTTGCGAGCCGCACAATGTCCGCGGTCGAACGCAATTATAGCGTAACGGAGCGCGAATGCCTTGCTGTGTTATGGACAGTCAAAAGATTTCGCCCTTATCTGGACGGTTATCACTTTAAAGTGATAACGGATCACAGTACTGTACGGTGGTTATGTAATGTGCGCAATCCTACAGGACGCCTTGCTTGCTGGGCCCTTGAACTGCAGGGTCATAGCTACGAAGTGGAGCACCGAAAGGTGCCCTTAATTACGTCCCTGACGCGCGCTCGCGCATGTACGAAAAAAACGAGCCGTTGATCAATGTTGTGTTGTGGGCTGACGAAACGACCGACGAGTGGTATCTCGAGAAGCTGAAAGCGGTCCAAGCAAACCCGACGGAGCACCCGATTTGGAAAATCGTCAGCAGGCAGTTGTACAAATACTGCTCGAGTATGCAAACAGCCAGCACCGCGGAGGGCGACGAAGCTTGGAAACTCGTCGTCCCGTACGAAAAACGCAGAGTAGTGCTGCTAGAATGCCACGATGAATCGACGGCTGGTCATATATTCATAATGAAATCTGTTAATTAAGCTTTTGCTATCCATACATATAATTTTCTATTTTTTCGAATATAGAATCAAATATATTATTCTTATCATTGGGTACTTTTATTTTCTATTGATATTTTTTCTCAGCCTATGCTATTAATTTTAATTTTTTTCAAATACAAGATAAGTGTAGACATTTATGGCAAAGATGAATTTTCCTATTACATATTGAGACATGCGAACTTATCACCTGAAATGAATGCTTAATCCACACATAGTAATAACGAACTGGGAGAGCGTCCTCATTTATGTTTGCATTTATACTTTCTTCATCAATGTAATTATCAGTAAATTCACCTGCTTTTTTTATCGATCTTATGGAGATACATCAAAAACATGTTTTTCTTTTTCAGTAGATATAAATTAATTGAAATACGTTGACGATATTCTTCAAATTTAACTACATCTTCCGTCTTCATTGGAAATGGAATACCTTGAAGATTCAGAGTATTTAAATTCTCTTTATATGTTGAAAGTCAATTAGCATTCTTTTTAGCTAGATATAAGGCGGAAAAATTAACTAATTGAATTGTTGATCATCATTATTTTTTACATTAACACATGGATGTTTTTTTTTTATTACTTCAAGTATTGCAATGTATGAGCTATATATATGAGCCCTTGTCCCATGAAACGCGTCCATGTTAAGCTAGATAGGTCATTTGACATGCATTACATATCAGCCTTATAAATAAGTGATTAAAATAGTTGAGTATTTTTTGTATCGAATTACTTTATTTCTACTATCTGCACTGAGATTTTAGATATAATGTACTCAGTAGAGAGCACTCTATTAATTTTAATAATTATGTGATCTCGTAAAGATATTTCCATCAACCAATTTAAATGCATCATTTAAATATGTACCAAATTCATATTAATTTTTATTACAATTCTCAATTTTATGCGATTGTTAAAAGCAGATTTAGTACCATTCCAAAAGACCATATTATTAACTTTTAGCGTAACAATTTAATTTAGAATAAATACTCTAAAATAATTTATAAGTATGCTACAACGTCGTTTTTGCGATGCAATTCTAGTATGTTTCATAATATTTGTTATTGATATGGTTGCTGCAGACACATAATCCATCCATCAAAGAATTTCCTCTGTATCAGGCAAATGTTTAGATGTAAACAAACAGGATTCTTGCATATAATTAAAGGAATACATACTTTTAGAATAACAGATACACTGCAATTTACATGAAAACACATACAGATACATAAACAAGCAAACAGTTCAAAATGGAAAACTACTCTGTCGAAACTTGCTACTTTATAATTGCTATATAGTTTCGAAGGTCTTTATAGAAGTGTTAATTTAGCTACAAAAGCAATCGCGAAGATAAAGAAAATCATTATTGTACATTGTACATGTGCAAGGATTCAAGAACTCTTTGAACGAATGTATTTTGAAAAAAGTTATAATAATTACTCTTGATGATGAAGCATTAACAGTTTATTTGTTTTAAGGGGGGCGGGTAATGTTAATTCGGTATAAAACAGGCATGTTCTTAAAAATTTTTTCTCGCAACACAGATATAGCCGGATTACCCAGTCAATTTGCATATAATAATGTATCATTACAACAATATTTTCCTAAATTTTCATTGAAAAATATTGAAAATTAAGCGAATGAGAGTGAATCTCCAGAGACTCCTCGAGAAAAAGTTGTTTTGCGGTGTACAAGATTACGCACCACAGAATCATCGGAATTGCGAAAATCAAAGTGCATTCTTCAAAGAAGATGTTTCCTCAGGTAATACTCTCGAGTTTTTTTTTTAATTTTAGAATTTTTGGTAGCCCTAAGAAGCCAAAAATCCGATTTTTGCTATAAAAAATCGGGTTATTTCTTCCTGTAAAATTAAGAATTAATAAAAATAACAAAAAACTAGATGGCGTTACCTGATGAATTATGTAAAGATGTACTGTGCAAAATTTCAAACCGATCGGTTCAGTAGATTTTGTGTGAGCATGTACACCGACTTTAAAAATGGCAACTTTCAGGAAACGGCTTAAAAGTTTTGTAAACTAAAAAATTCACAATAAAATTATAATTCTTTCAGCTTCATATAGAATTGTCAATACCAGGTCCATATAGCAAAACACTTTCATCTACATAGTTTAAAGCATCCTTTTGTATTTGTCTACATAAAACTCTTCCTTCTTTACTCTTGTGTGACGCTTGTTCCTCTGCTCTATTTATTCACAACTCGTCAACTTGTCGCGCCCATTCGTGGGAACTTAACCCTGTACTGATTTGCATCTTTTTCATAATGGCTAATAGAGCAAAAGAATCTTCATTGAAAGTACATGTAACTACATTAGCTGCAATTTCAACAATTGTAGAGGTGCCACTCACTGACTTTGGAGAGATTTTCCAGATTAGCTGGTTGAGACTCTCATTATTATTTTGCGTGAAATCTCCAAGACATCGCTGCAAGAGTTCGTCTTTACTCAAATCCTCATAAATAGGTCTAATAGCACTAAGAACTTCAGTAGGAAGTGTTGTAAAGCTGTGTTTAAATGAGTTTAGAGCATCTGAAGCTGCACCTTTCTGCCATTCGCACCAAGAGTCTACGCCACTTGGCATTTGTTGTGCTGTGGGTTTTCGTCTGTGTAGCTGTAGTTATAATATATAGCTCAAATTGCATTTTGAATCTTATCAATTAAATCGTGATTACCTCGAATAGCCAGTCCATAGTAAACCATCAATTTATCTATCATTTTAGCACTACGACTTTTCCTGTCTTGCTTTTATATCAACTACGCTTTTTAGACTAGCTGATGTACGTATGTACTGGCTGTATGGCTCAAATATACAAGGAATGTCGAAAAAGATGCTTTCTATAAGAAACGAATGTAGGATTTATAAATCAAAACAATCGCCCTCGAAGTAAGCACGCCGCACAATTGTCAAGCAAAATTACGAATATGTAAAAATCCTACTTGGAGCAGCGAATGTTCAAATACTCACAACTTTGTCAATTTTGCTCTGATTAACTTGAAATTTCATCATAATATTCTTGAGATATAAAGCATTCATTTAAAAAAATTTTTAAAAATGGCCAAAAAAAGTTTAAATACCTTACCTCCTTCTTAAGCAGTAAAAAACTGGTGTAGTGTTTATGACAAAGCTTGAATCCTCGTTTCTAGCAATGATTTTGGCGAAATATCTCTTAGCTTCAACTGTAAAATGGGCTTCAAATTTATCATCGATACAACAGCGATATTGACCATCTTAGCATGATCAAATATGATTAAATGTAATATTACTTGATCACTTACATAAAGTATAAATATGTTCAGTCAATAGTCGAAAACATATAGTGTAATATGATAAGCTAGTGAAGTAGAAAAAAACTAGGTATTTTAGACATTTAAGACATATAGATTTGTAACTCCTGATTGTCCTGCTTAGTACAAATTTACACCTAAAGAGACGTACTGCAGACTTTTTTTATTACATTTTGAAACTTGATATTCTGAACTCAATAAATTTATTTCAAGAGCTCAATAGTATTTAATTTATTTCTAAATTTAGTTCCTTTCATTCATTATAGAGGCATTAATAATAATATAATTACTCGTCCTAGACAATTGAAAGATTCGTAGAGAAGTTTTAAATTTAATAGTTGCGAATGGAGTATAAGTAATTATTAATAAATAGATACAGCGATCCCAACTCCGCAAAATTATTATTTAAGAAACCTAATATGTGCTATCAGCGTTTAAATCCAAAGTATTGAAAAATGTACAGATGAAATTACACAAAGATTAAATAAATTAAAAGAACATCTACAATTGAATATTCAAGATTCTCATTTAATTTAAATAAGATATATATTTTACAAGATCGTCTTACGCAACTAGATTTAAATTAGATTGAAACTGAATTGATAAAGTTCTGCAAATTAGACAATCATAACCATCAAGCAAAATGTCTCAATTCTTCTAAACAAAGAGAAGACCAATCCGCACAAATTAATTTTAAACACATGGACAATACAAATCCTATTTCAACGCCAAAAACAAGCATTGCAAATCCTTTTAATTTACTCAAGAACTCATAGAAGCAAAATATATTCTTATTCCAAGAACCAATAAAACCACAAGTACTAATTCCATTCACCATTCGGAATTTCGGTAATAACTTAGACAAAATCATTTTAATTAGCTCAGACAACAAAACTATAAATCGATTCCATCTTCGATTAGCACGAGAAATACGAATAGATCAAATAATAATTTGATTTAACCTAATAAGAACAATATCCCATCCACTTCGAATAACTTTTCCCAGAGGAAATAACTTTTTCAAAAGTACCAGTCCATCTAATTGTACTTCAGAAGAACTTCATAGTCAAGAAGTTCGGAAGCTGAAAGAACCGCAAGAGAAACCATACTACCTAGAGGAAACATATTTAAATTATGACATATATAAATTATGACTGATAAAATTTGGGAACACGAAAATTTTGAAGATCTAACCGAACAATCAACAGAGACTTAATGAAACAAATCGGAAATTTGCCCGATTTGTCCCTTTCATAACGGGAACTCACCTCAAACATACTTATAAATCTTGAAGTTGCATTCAGCGTATACCTTATTGGTTTGGATTATTCACAAAAAACAAGAAGCCAACAGCGGGAAGAAATGGAGAATGGTCATCGATTATAGGAAACGAAATGATAAATCAATCGAAGATAAATATCTCTTACCAAGAATGGACTAGATTTTAGTAAATTTATATTTATGTACTGACTTTAGTACTTTACTAATATAGAATGGAGTTTGTTTTTATTATTTACATTATTTTTAATTTGTTAATCTGTTTCGTGAACGGAAATTATATATTTATAACATAAGATTATATTAACTGTTTATAAAAATGCGATATAAAGTGCTCGAATGGCGGACAAAGGACAGCAGAATCTTATGATCATTACAAATTCAAGGCATTTTTAGTTCAACGTGATCTTTGGTCCAGTTAGAACGTCTTCGCGTGCATCACGTTTTTCTTTGCCTTTCTTTTATTATTACTAATTATCATATAAGTTAAAATTTTTATATCATATTCATTTTATTTAAATCATACAATAAATAGATAATTGTTCAATATACAATTATTCATACAAAATGAAGAACCAAGTTCTTGATGAGGCAGACGGAAGTCTAACTCCTCGGGCCCGGTGTCTAGTGCAACAGCACGGGATACTTTGGTACGCATTCAAAGCATAACACATTTCAACAAATCAGTTCAATGTTAATATTTCGTGGGTTTTTTATACTTTTAAGGCTTTTCCCCAACAAGAGCAAAAAAAAATGTAATTCATTGGTTCAATTATAATGTTTTATTTACCCATCCTCCATCTATACGACATAAGAAAATCTTTCCATGTTGGCGAGATTTTCAACGCAACATTTTGGTGGATCCAGTCTTCACGCACGTCAGAATCAGCACTTACAACAAGAATATCAACTCCTGCGTCTTTTTCAGATACTGAAACGATTCCTCTAGTTAAGCCAACACAAGAACTCTACACAGCATCCAAGTTTTATTAAGTACTTAATTTTATATATTCTAGCATAAATGCAAAATACTTAAATTAAAACATTTTCATAGGTAAATTAATTTAAAATAAAAATGATTTCATTTATTTCGAAGATCATGATTAACTATTAGTGTATGTACGTTCAAATTAAAATAGATCACGTGTGCAAATCTATTTAGATTTTCTTATTATAAAAGGCTTTTTTTAGTGTTAACTTATAAATAATTTACAGTTCTATTTCACGTGTATTTCGAAATTGAAAATTGTTTAAATATAGATTTACCTTTATTATTAAGTTTATATTATTATAATAAATTTTTTTTAATAGTTCTCAAGGTATTATTGATATATAAATATACTGACATGTAAATATATAAGACAAACAAAAAAATTCGTGATATATATTTACTATTTTCATGCACTATTTTAAAATTAAGTTATATTATTTTATTTTGTTCATATAGTATATATTATAAATTTAAGCGTATAACTATACATAAATAATACATTTTATCCTTAAAAAACCTTCTTTTTGAATCTAACAAAATTCATTATATGATGCATTAAAATTTAGTTTCATTTCTTTATTAAATAAATAGATATAAGTTGATAAATATATAATTTATATTACTGGTTTAGTTGTACGTACATATTAATTATGTTTCTTTGTATGGTTTAATTTCCTAACATTTTATTATAAAAATTTATAAAATATTTATCGTTAATATAAATAAAAACTATTCTTCATCTAGTGCGTCAAAGACAAAGGAGATAAACTGTAATACGATCCCCCGTGACCGGCCCGCACGTTTTCGTGTCAAATTACTTATTCAAACCTATCGAGAATTTCTTCTGAGAAAAGATATTTGTCAGCAAAGTTTATACGTATATTTAAATAGAGTAAAATAATAATTCATTTGGTTTTAATATTATAATCGAAATGACTCGCGTGAAGTTCATTGCGCAAAAACACTGAACGCTTAAAATATAATTATTGACGTTAGAGAAAATTGCTGGGGAACGTGAATTCGATATACCGAATATAAAGAAAGAATTCTTTCATGTATACGAGGAACTTGACGGCTCATTAGCCATTATTTATCCGAACAGTATAGATCTTACTGAATTCGAAGATCGAATTTGGCGGACGCGCGCTACGGACAGCAATATCGTTTCTACGTATAATATGTAAGAAAGGACAACATGGCTTTTATAGTTGTCCAAAATTTATTCAAATGTCCGTATTTCAAAGGTGAAAAATGGTTCGAGAATACGACATATGTCGAAATTGTTTAAGAAAGCATACAGGAAATCGTAACTTTATATCGTGTTGTAAAATTTGTAATAAATTTCACAATTCCCTTTTACACGAAACAACTACGGTACAACCGAACAAAAATAATACAATAGTATCGAATTTATCTAACGAGACATCCACTTCAAGCGTAGATAAACAATGGCTGGAGGCCTTAGCTGTGAAGTGTTCTCAATTCGTTCCATCTCAACTTATGATGAACGCTATAGTACGCGTAAAGGACAAACAAGCGCGATTCTTAAAATACCGCGCGTTATTAGATACGTGTGCTACAGCACATTTTATCACAGGAAGTGTTGCTTTGAGTATAGGTTTGCCATTACGTCCATATTCTCTTACGATAGAAGCAATTAATGCTTTAAATACAATCACGAAAGGCGTAATAGAAATCCCATTTTATGCATTTCACAGTAACTTTTGTAAAAAATTGTCACTTTTAGTTATACCAAAAATAGCCGAAGTCGTTCCAAATGAAGTATTTTCGCGATCATTAATTTCACTGCCATCTAATATATACTTAGCAGATCCACTTTTTCATTTAGTGAGGGAAGTTGATATGTTGATAGGCTCGGGCGCGACCCTTTCGTTGTTATCCATCGGTCAAATTCATCTGTCCAGTAATAACTGCGATCTTTTTATGCAGAAAACGCAATTGGGCTTGGCAGTTGTAGGCGGTATAATAAAAAATGATAAAAATGCTGCTACACACTGCAAGCTAACAGAATTAAAGGAACGAATAGAAAGTTTTTGCAAGCTAAAAGATATAACGGCTAAAAAGTCTTTAATTACAGAGTTAACCGGATGCGAAAATCATTACCTAATAAATACCACTCGGGATAATAGAGGAAAATATGTCGTACGATTACCTTTTTGTTCATCTGAACGAGATTTAAGTGATTCACAATCCATAGCATTACGTCGCTTATGCATTTTGCAAAAAAGGTTTAATAGAAATTCGATACTTAAAACAGAATATGAACGCGTGATAAAGGAGTATCTTGATTTAAGTCATATGTTCTTAGTTATAGATGAAACGAATGCCGGATATTTTTTACCACATCACGCTGTAATAAAGAGTTCCAGCGCCACGACAAAAATACGCGTAGTACTCGACGCTTTATCGAAAATAAATAAAGGAATTTCTTTGAACGGAATTTTAATGGCTGGCCCGACCATCCAAGATAAACTCTTCGAACATTTACTTAAATTTTGCACTCATAAGTATGCACTCGTAGTCGATATTAAAAAAAATGTATCGAGAGATATTGTTATACCCTGATGATCGTAAATATCAGAGACTTTTCTGGAATTACAATAATCGAATATGCATATTTGAATTGAATACAATTACATTCGGTGTATCACTGACTCCATTTTGGCAATTCGAACGATACAGAAGTTAGCAAATGATGAAAAACTGCATTTTCGCTTAGGCGACGGGATACTAAAACGCGATATATGCGTCGAAAATTGTCGACCTCTTAGGTTTACACGGGCCTGTGATACTTTATGCTAAAATTATTATGCTGGAATGTTGGAAATGTAAAATTGAGTGGAATGAATCGGTTCCTAGCGCTCTGTATTCGCAATGGGTTTCGTTCGCAGACGAGTCTAATCTTCTAGATGAAATAACGATTACGCATTATCTGTTAATTGATAAGCCAAAGCGTATTGAAATTCATGGCTTTTGTGATGCCAGTAAGACGGGTTACGGCGTGTGTTTGTATGTTCGATCTATCGACGCAAAAGAACGTATAATTGTACGATTAATATGTACCAAAGCACGCGTCGTACCTTTAAAAGAAGTACACAAAACTAAAACAATGATACCACAATTTCCCGACTTGAATTGTGCGGAGCATTAACGCTTGCTCGCTTAGTCCGTGAAGCTCAAACGACATTCAATTTCTAATTTGATAAAATTACCTTTTGGTTTTATTCTATGATCGTCTTATATTGGATAAAAAAGTAATCTAATATGCTAAAAACTTTTGAAAGCAATCGAGTATCGGAGATTCAAGATTTATGTAAAAATATTGATTGGCGACACGTCCGCTCGAAAAATAATCCAGCAGATGCGTTGTCGCGCGGAAAACTTTCACAAGATTTTTTGCAAAATAGTTTGTGGTTTTCAGGCCCCTTATAGTTAAAAAACGTAGAATTGCTTTGGCCTACCAAGTTTGATATTTCCGTAAAATAATTGCCACGTTGAAAGAAAAATATTTGTTTATTTTCGAAAATTCATTGTGATGAAATTTCTAAGCGCTTCTCACGATCTGCGAGATGAATTAGAGTTGTTGGATATTGTTTGACGTTCTTACGTAGGAATTCTTATAAAGGCATCCTTTTAATACAAGAAACACACGACTCAGAACGTCGAGTTCCCAAACTAGAATATAGATTATTAATAAGTCGAAATAATTTAATGAGGAAACTCAAAGCATATAATAATAGAAATCATAGCCGTCGAAGGAGATTACATATTTTAAAACAATATTTTACAAATTTAGCAGCTACAGAATTATTCAAAATTATATAAACCAATGCGAAGTATATTTGGACTATAAATATGATAGAGGACCATACAAGACCGAAAATTACGGATGAATTATTGCTAAGAGACTACTTCAGCTTATACCATGGATATTTTTTATGTAAAAAAGAAGAATTTCTGGCTATAATTGATATCTTAAAAATATACTCAAGCTTCTATGTGACATAACAGAAATGCTTTTACCGTAATATATAAATTGACATATTCGGCATGACACCACGGCTTTCCTGATAAAATTATCGCCAACAAAGGAAGCGAATTGAGTACTACTCAGAGAATTTTACAGAATTCATAACATCGAATGTCACCAGGCTACCGCAAATCCACACACATTCAATGTTCCAATCAAGAGATCACATTCTACTCTCAGAGAAAAATCAAGTATATTTATAAATCAAAATTCCAATGAAACCATTAAAATTGTAACGTATCGATACTTTCCTTAGAATTACTATCGCCGTAGCATCAGTATCAATTTGAGAAATTAGGACATTTTACGGTATAATAACCGAGCTCAGTTTTAATTTACAAAAATAGAACAAAGGATATTCTTAAATTAATATGCACAAGTAAAATACAGATTATATTTATTTATGCTAGAATGCATGCTTTTACTTATTCACAATTATATGATTTAATTGGCGGACTTATTACCATTTACTCGCTTATTACTTTCGAAGATCGCGGGCTGGAGAATAAATGAACGGAATTATTAAAGGCTAATAGTCTATAATGGAGTATGTGATACTGGTCACCCCGACTCCACCAAGTTCTTTTGATAAATACGAAACGTGTCATAAACCGTACCACTAAGATCACGACTTCGATTGAGTTCGTGAATCAGACCGCTAGGCTTTCACGATGCACCACGCACCTAGTATAAAGTGTCTTAAGAATAGTAATACCCCTGGTTTTTAATGTAGTGTCACATAACCAGGATCACAACTCTACTATTTATGATTTTTAGACAGGGTCAAGATTACTAGAGTTCTAGAAGCGCAATAGATCTAGAGAGTTTATTTCGGCTGTCAGGTTCAGCGAACATTGCTTTTGTGTATTGATGCCACCACTCAACTAATTTCGTATTATGTTGTCGAAATTAATAATCATTAATTATAATAATGTTCGCTTTAAATTATTATAACTTTACTGCTTACTCGAGGTTTAGTCCTTGAGGACACTCTTAATCCGAGCAATAATTATTTGCTCGTACGATTCGATACAAGTACAACATGACCCATGTAAATAAAGGTTTAAATTGCAAAACTTTTTATTATATAAATAAAACAGGGTACCCAAAATACAGCAACGAGGACGTTCACTGCATTTTGAGTGCTTGCACGCGGAGTTGGCGGGAACGTCTTTCCAACACTGGTTGTCACACACTGACTCTCTCTAGCGACACGCGCGAGTACCCCTCTAAATAAAGTATCGGAATCGATATCGATAATATGTACCATAACCATCAGCAAAAAACAGAGAGAATTATTGTCAATTATCATTACTTACACTACTGTATAAATTTAATATCGCCGACAAAAACCAACCAAGAAATTACAGCTAGTTATTCAAGCCCTACGATGCAATTGAAGTAATTGGACCATCTGATTTAATTTTACCATTGATAATAAATTATCTTCAATTAAGTTTTGAACCATTAAAAAAGTTAATAATATTCCAGAGAATCGTACTCATGCATAAGCCACCTGGAAGAGAGTTTCATATGTCAGCTATAGGAATCGCCCAAAAACTCAGACCCATCCATTAGTCGAAT
Organism: Sycobia sp. Sy_11; assembly: GCA_018907035.1. Lineage (NCBI taxonomy): Eukaryota > Metazoa > Arthropoda > Insecta > Hymenoptera > Epichrysomallidae > Sycobia > Sycobia sp. Sy_11. Next base: position 3,695,198 of record JACCIC010000027.1, on the reverse strand, counting down.
GTCTTATTATTTTTTATTGTTACATAGAGGCTTGCGGATATTGAGATCTGCAATAGACAGAACATCCGAAGCTGATCAATATTGATTAAAGAAGACACAGAGACTTATTTTCATATATAATGGTTTCGAATCGACTCGCTGTTGGGTCTTCAGCTTTTAAAGTTAGAAATAAAAAGTATAACGTTGAGCAATAGCAGTTCATTTGTTTTATTTCTCTAATCATTATTTTTATATTCTTTTGGTGTATTTGTTCTCTCCTTTCGGGGATCAAAATCGAATACGTTAAACATTGATATTTAATTCACGCAACCACATCACCTTATTGTTTTGAATGAGCGACCAAATTGCTAACTGTTAACTGAGAACTCTTTTTCACACACAATCACTCATTCTGTCGACTATTGGAAAAAAGAATAGCAGTGCATCTTGTATATATTTCCTTAAAAATATTAAAATAAATGTAAAATACCAAATAAGAAAAAATCTAAAATAATTTTAAATCATAATATATGGAAAAATGGACATTGATAATCAGTGAAGGAGATTATAAATACGGGTAAATATATACAAGCAAGCATATTAGCGATCATATAAATTGTATAATATCATGCCGCCTCACTTTTCAATGACGTAGAGGCATCACTTCCGGCGGTTTAGAAAAAATTATGATTTATAAGTTAAGAAAGTTCTGAATCATCTAGGGAAGAGAGATAGAAATCGTATGACATCAAGCCGCCTCATCTCCAGTGATTTAGAAAACTGTGTGGTGTAAGCTCAGAGAGAACTGAATCAGTTTTGATGACTTAGACAAATTGTACGCTGTAAGCTAAAAGGAGAATTTCTTCTAAAATGGTGGTAATCGAGAGAATTTTCCCTCTAATAGCAATACTAAGGAAAGCATGGAATTCTGCCATTCTGAAGAGTAGACTAACAGTTAAAAAGGTTCACTGGTTAAACCTTGAGTTAGATAGGTTAAATAGGTTTTCTATTAGAGCTAAACGAGCATTTCAGAGACAGCGCGATTATATTATACAGGAGAACTTCAAAAGAAATTATAATGCAGCCAGTAAAGAGTATGTCAAAGAACTTAGGCATACTAAAGAATCAAAATGACAATCCTTTGTCACAGTTTCAGGTAATCAGAATTCTTGAAGCATAATTTACCGAGTACAAGCAGATAAGCTGTCTATTAAAGAGGTTGCTTGTATCTTTTGAATGGATGATGTGTCTATGACAGATGGGGTGAGCATTGGGACAGCAGTGATGACAAATTTTTTACTCCAGACTCTACACAGGACTAAATCGTAGAGAATTTGCACATGAAGGAATGGCTGATACTCTTCCGCCCAAGTAAATTACTAATTAGTAGATTACCAAGTAAGTAAATTACTTTACTACGATCTCTATATTGTAGCAGGGATACATATTATTCAGGTAAGTTAACAGGTGTGTATATAGTACCTGGAGAACCCTAAACCCCGTTATAAATTGGTGCGCAACATTCTTAAAGGGATTATCTTTTTTTTCTTTCTTATTGCTACATGAATTACTTTATTTACAATAAATAGTATAAAATAGAAATGTATCAATTATTATTGAAAGCGCCGCAATAAAAATTTTTTTTGCTCTCTCCAATAGTAAAGGCAAACTTCTGAATTCAAGTAAGATTTAATTGTGCTTATGTCGACTGTATTTAGATAAAATTAATAAATATGTCTATTGGTCTTACAGTCCAATTAATTTAAAAATAATACATAATGATATTAATATGAGGTATGTGAATAAGTCTTTCCCGTTTTTTTTCAAATTTTGAGCCTTTATTGTGAAAAAATGGTTACAAATGAATTATTGAAAGTATTGGCCATCGCTAGCTACAACTTTTTCCCATCTTTCTGGCAACATACGAATCCCGTTGCGAAAAAATTCGACCGGTTTGGCCTCTATCCAGTCATCCACCCATTTTTTGGCTTCCTCGTAGGAATGGAAGTGTTGGTCAGCCAGGCCATGCGTCATCGATCTGAAGAGATGGTAATCAGACGGAGCAACGTCTGGACTATACGGCGGGTGGGGTAGGACTTCCCATTTGACCGTTTCTAAGTATGTTTTCACCGGCGGTGCAACATGTGGGCTCAGCTTCAGTTCGTACGGCACCCAATTTCCTTGCTTTTGGATCATTCCCATGGCTTTCAAACGCTTGAAAATGGTTGTTCGGTCAACTCCCAATGCTTCAGCAAGTTCTTCTTGCGTTTGACAAGAATCTTCATCAAGCAAAGTCGCCAATTCTTGATCTTCAAAGATTTGCGGCCGCCCGGAACGCTCCTTGTCTTCCACGTCGAAATCACCGCTTTTGAAGCGTCGAAACCATCCGCGAACACTTGAATCATCGACACAACCTTCTCCAGAAGCCTCTTGAAGCAATCGATGCGTCTCGGCAGCAGATTTCTTCAAATTGAACCAATAAAGTGAAACTTCCCGCAAATGACGTCGACTCGGCTCAAATTTCGACATTTTCACGATATCAATAATTTATGATGCGAAAAAATTTTAACTAATGTGTTAGTATGGAATTGTTGACATATGAATAAGCTTTGATTATGACATATGTAACCATTGAATACTCGCACAGTATTGGTGGCGCCATCTCTTACAAAAAACGGGAAAGACTTATTCACACTCCTAATATATGTTTACATTAATGTTAATACATATCAATATATAATTAATTAAAAATTATAATGACAGTCTGACTGTCATTGTTTAAAATCACCCCCGTAGACTAATCTAATTTATGAACTGAAAAAAATTTTTTTATTATTAAAGTACAATTTGATTGTCCTCACCACCTTTACTTAATTGAATATTCGGCTGCTGTTGTCCGACATTCCGAGCTCACTACGACCCCTCATCAGGGACTGAACTCTTGAAGGTTTATATAAAATAAATATAAGAATAATATAGTTTATATATATATATATATAATTTATGGCTATCTATTTTTTAATATTTTGTAATTTTTATGTACAGGTGTACCTTAGGGTTATTTAAGAGCGTCAAGAAGGCAAGCCATTGTGTAATAGGATTTAAAAAAAAGTACTACATAATTATCAGGTTGAATACAATGTCAGCCGCACAACCAATACCGATTAGGCTATTGAGGAGCTTGACGAGATACATTATTGTACCTCAGAACTTCATCTAAAATGGAGAAGAAAAATCTAATATAAATTAAATTAAAAGAAAATTCAATTATGGAGAGAAAGATACATGCCCTGGATTTTAGTAGGAACGATTCAAGAAAGGATGGATATCTCAAGACCGCACCATCGACCAGCCGGTGATAATTTAGAAGATACTAAGGCAAATATCACTCACTGGAACGCACCTTCCAGTGTGATATAAGTCAGGAATCAACAGCTAGTATTATTTTATCACAATCTAGCACAGTTTTTATCTATCAAGCCAAATTATATCTTCTCGCCCGCAGAAAAGGTTCCCGGACTTTTGATGAGCAGATGGAAGCTATTAAGGCAGTATTCTACTTTAGACCCTCGAAAAAAACGCTATTTTTGTGAAATTTTTCTGAGAACAAGGCCAGGTAGATGGCTTATCCGGAGCCCGCGCTGGGCGGGTCCGAATAGCGCGCTCAGGTAAGTACGTTCGAAAGGTGAAAAAGTATATTTAGAGTACCTGAATCTTTCTAAAATTTTGAGCTAACATCCTTGGATATATTTACTTTCGAAAAATGTAAAAAAAAAAACATTTTTTTTCAAAGTTGTAAAGTAGAATAACTGCTTTAAGAAAGCAGAGGATTCCTAGTAATAAAGAAATCATATAAATTTTTCCCTCCACTAGACGCTGTTCTCTAGCTCAAGATTGTATATCAGGTTCGCCAAAACAAAAAGAAGCCGAATGTGGCTACTACTGAAACTTTTGGCGACGTTAAGCCAAATGTCGACACTAAAAGTTTCCAGTGGAGACGGGATGGTCCAGGCTATTTCCCGATTAGAAGTCTGTTTCAATGATCTGAATGTGAACATAGGGATGTCAATAACCTCGGATGGTATTATAATATGAAGAAAAACGAGCCAAGAAAAGTATGATCGCCGCCGAGGACCCGTCCGATGAACCAGAACTCATAGCGAAAGGAATCATCATTAAAGAATCCACCGCTGAATATTCGTGACTTGTCGAGTAAGCCACTCAATATGAACAAAACAGTAGATGCCAGAATTACGGGGAGTTCGGCTATAGGTTTATTAACTGTCCAAAATTAAGGGTAAATAGGGGTTTAGCTGTCTATTGATACAAACATGATCCCTCAAGGAAGATCCATCAAGCTGTGAAAATTCTTGAGAGTTGGACTTGAAAAGATCGCAGTAAAACCAAAAAAAGCCCGCTGATGGATTCCTGTACGTGTCGTCAAACTCTGTATCAAAGGTGTATATGATACGGGAGCGTTAGGCACAGTAATGGGCAACATCTGTCTGCAACTGGCATCAACCTGCGATTGCGAATTCCAATCTGCCAGAGGCATGGAGCCTAGAGGAGTAGAGAATTCTCCTCTCTACGTAACTGGTCATGTTGCATTACCGTTCGAGTGGGCGGAAATTGCATGCGGCGTATTAGTTGCAGTATTTTCCTTATTAGAAGTCGATAGCTACGTCAGAGCGAACTTCGCACAAGTATTTGTCATAGTTCAATATCCAGACAGTATAGATCCTAGACTGGCTTCGAGCTTCCAAATCTGACAAAAGTCCATCTCTAATATGATTTCGTAGTTCGAAATGCTCATTGTTTTGGCCGACAACTCTCTAACTATGCCCTCTATTTCTATCATCAAACGAAATTCGCCTAACGCAGTTATTGCTCAATCGAGGTACATTTAAGCCCCGTTGTGATCGAATTAGACAAATTAATTAAATTTTTCCTACACATAATCCTTCAAAAAAATTTGTTGCTAAAATGGTCTCAGATAATTCGGTTTTAATTATTTCATAACTTTTTTTCTATTTTTTTTTAATTTTTTGTTAGCTTAGTTGTTCAGGTACCTTAAGCGTGTGAAAAAACTATCATAACAACGATTTCAATGATTTGAAAGTCCAAAATAAAAATCTAAAATTTTGATTACAATTAAAAATTGTACTTATGTCGATTGTTCGGAATTAAATTAATAAATATTTTTATCGGTCTTACAGTCTTTAGAATATCATATATTAGTTAAAATAATAACAGTCAGACTGTACTTGTTTATGATCACCCCCGTAGAATCTGAAATAAAACTTATTACTACAATAAATTATATCAGAAAATTAAAAATAATACTAAAATAAAATTAATAATAAAATAAAAATAAAAATAAAAATACAATAATAAGTAAAAGAAAATAAAAGTACTTATTCTATGTTAGTAAAGGACAACCTGACTGCCCCCACCACCTTAAATTTAGGATCACCTTCTTGTCCGACGTTTCGAACCGCTACGGTTCATCCTCAGGAACGAAAATAAAATGAAAAACCCAGCATGCTACTTTATACACCCCATCCCCACTCTAAATTTATTAGTATAACATTTATAGGCCCCCCTTTTTTCTTCAACTTAAATGCGAAATACATATTCTATATTAATAAGAATAATAAGTGTTATCTAATTTACTCGACTCTAACATTAAATTTACATTATTGGGACTTTTGAAAATCTGAATATTTTCAAGAGTTTCTCTTTTATATTTATTCTTAATACCATGTTCCAAAATATTTACATTTCCAAAGTTCTCATTTTTAATTATTAACTAGTTTTCTAATATTATTATTGTTTCTGAAAACAAAGTTGAAGCTTATGTTTTTTAAATTCACTTCTAGTTCTTTCGGATTTTCCTCTTACATATGGTAATACCACTATTTTATTATTATTATCCCCTTTTCCATATTACGTTCTTTAGTGCTATTATAAATTTGATCCACTCTCTCTGCAATCTTTAACTAATTTTAAATTATCTTTTCTAAAATCTTGGTGTGATAACTTGAATTCTCTAATAAATCTAATAACATTGACGTCCAGAAAATTTATTTTAGTATCTCATTCTAATTCCTTTGTATATTTAATTCTATCATGGATGGAATTAAAAACATCCACCATTTCGTCTACACCCCTTCCTGGCACAATTGTAAAGATGTCATCGACATATCTTTTATAGATAATTGGTTCAAAATTCAACTTATTTGATGCAATATTTTTTAATGTTTCTATTACTAAATTAGCAATCACCAGTGATAAAGGTGACCCCATTGGACAAATATATTTTTGTTCATAAAAATTATTTTGAAAACAAAAAATTGTGTTATTAAAAACCAAATTCACTGCCTTTATAAATTCATCTTTTGTCAATTTTCTGTGTATGTTCATTTCTGAACATTTTTCTTCTATAATTTCTTTAAGTAAATCTAATGGTATATATGTAAATACAGATACTACATCCAATGAAATCATCTTATAATTATTTGGAATATTAATATCTTTGACTCCTTCATAAAAACTTCAACTATGTTTAACATAAGAGTTGGTTTTTCCAACGATCTTAACTAATATATTTGAAAAGAATTTTGCAGTATTATATGTTGGAATATTAATTGACCATATTATTATTCTATATGTTAAGTGCTCTTTGTGAATCTTAGGAACCCCATCACATTTGGATATTGTTCCATTTTCGCATTTTAAGTGTTTAAAAGCAATTTCATTAATGTAACATTTATTTTTCCATTCTTTTAATATTTCTTTCAATTTATTAATATGAGAATTCTCAATTTTTTTGTATGTTGTGTTATCCTCTAACATCGTTATAATTATATTAATATATTCTTTCTTGTCAGATGCTACTGTTACATTTCCTTTCTCTGCATTCTGGAATTTAATATTTGTGATCTCTTTTAAGAAATTCTTGGATGTTTTGTATTCATATATGATATTAGAATTTATATCATTTTGAAATCTAGTTTCTTTTTTTAAATTATTCATAACCTTCACTAATGAGGTGCTACATTGTTTTTTCTTATATTTTTTAAATGTTCAAATTTACTTTTCAGTATATTTCTTTTCTCGTATTTTATTTTATTAATGTGTCTGTTTTGAACCAGAAAGAATTCTTTTAAATCATCATTTTATAAGTAATTATATAAATATTTTTTTTATTTTTAATAATGATTTTGAACAAGGTCTGAAAACATCTTGGCATTGGAAATTCTCAATTTTTGTACCACAGAAGCGACACTGTCCAGACCTTGTTCAAGGTTAAATGACCTTGTGTGACGATCAAGGTCATCCTTGACCCATGACTTAAGCACATTTTTGGACGTAAAATTTTCTGCTCTTTCGATTTCCGTTAACAAAAATATGGGTTCCTATTTGAAAAAACAAATTTGACCTTGAACTAACCTTGAAAGTCAAACCCAAAGTCAAATTCAAGGTCACTATTAAATTCCTTGACAAAAGCTACCTCTAGATCGACCTTGACCTTAACCAAAATCAGTTTACCTGGAAAATTATTAAGGTGTTCCGAGAATTTTTGGAGTCCCTGTCTATATATATATATATATATATATATATATATATATATATATATATATATTGTGATGCGACGATCGATCCACTATCCGAAATTTTTTTTTCTTTTTTTTTTCAAATTAAATTTCTGGTGATTCGCGCACACAAAAAAAATAAATTTTATCACTTCACACGCTTACCTTACTCCTCAGAGGGGGTTCCGCTGGTCTGAAATGAGAAACGGGAGATTTCGGGAAGGAACGATACACGACGTCAATTGCAAGTCTCCATACAAAATCTTTATTCACCGCTGTTTAATTCCCAATTTACACAGAAAAGGGAAGAAAAAAAACGAGTGGCGCGCCCGTTCGGCACACCCCGACCGCGACCCTCGTTCCGACGCGCTCGCCGAATTTAGAGAGGGTTACAGGGAAGGGACAAGGATAATGGGAAAGAGAGAAGGGAGAAGAAAAACACGCGGCACCCCGCTGACGGTCGGCTCGCTGTTGCCGCGGGACTACTCACGGGCGACGATCTTCGTCAGTCACGTCGCCCTTTCTCCGTCTCTTCGTTGTCTCCTTCGCTCCTCGCCACTCTGCTTTGCTCTCGATGCCGCTCCTCACTCTGCTGTCTTCTTGGGCCCCCTTGCTGTCGTCCTCTCTCTCTCTCTCTCTCTCTCTCTCTCCCTTTCTCTTTCTCTCCCCAGCTCACTCCACCGCACTCTCGATGTCCGCACTGCCTTCGACCTCTCAAATCTGTCTCCTTGCCTCTCCTTATCTTAGACAACGCTCCCACACTCACTTCTCCACTCCTTTTTCCAATCTACTCCGCTGCCCTTTTTTTGTGATACTTCTCTCTCCGGCCTACACAACTGTTACTCCCTCTCGCCCTCTTTCTATCTCTCTCTCTCTCTTCGACTTGCGTGCTCGGCGGTTGAGCGCGGAGTGTCGCGCGTCTCGCTGCTCGCAGGGAAGAAGGATGGGATAAGGGGGGGGGGAGTTCGGCGGCGGCCGACGAAGGCCCATCGCGGTCGTGACGCGCCGAATACGACTTACAAAAAGAATCTTTTTTTTTTTTTTTATTAATTTACAAATCTTAACTTTACATCCTAATCCTATACTTCTTAGCTAGTAATTTACATTGTCTAACGCAATATTTTTTTTTAATTAAAAATCCATAGAATCAGAATAAAAATTGTAATAATAGTCAATAATTATCAAACTAATTAATAAGCGCAATTTCGAATACAGTTACTTGAATGTTTCTTTGGAAATCAAAATAACGCCAACATATGTATGAAAAAAAATATACATCACCTACATTTAGTGTGATCTTTTTTGAATGTTTTCTAAATTTAGGAGTACAATAAATACCTCCGTTGGAAAATTAAATTTAAATTTTTGAATTACCATTTTTTTTCTTTAAGATCTCCCTTTGCAATCCGTTTCTTAAAATTCAACGTGTAATGTACTTTGGCAGTATTTCCAATTTCAAATATCGCAAACAATTTTCAAAAGGATTATACTGGCAGTGAATCCAGTATAATTGTAAACTCAATTTTAACTTATAAATTAACAATCGTATACAGTTATTCGGTAGTGGTACAAATTTAATAATTTGCATCAAACTCAATAAGAAATGGAAAGATTTTTTTTATTATTATTTATTAATCATAATCTAGATTTCTTTATTAATCATACCAAAAAAAAAATTTAATTGAGAAAGATAATTCAAATTATGTGAGAAAATAGCTATATGTATTAATGTACTTAATTTAAAAAACAATTTTTAAATTATGACTAAATCAATTCATTTCGTTACAATTTTTGAATAACTTAACTTTCCTTTTCTTTTATAGCAATGTTTCGTATACTATGACAGAAATAGAAAACAATAATAATTTTACTCCAAGTTCGTATGCAAGTTTGTATAAAAGATATAATTTATAGCTGGAAAGCTTTTTCTTTGTTCTCTTTGTTATTCCTCTTATTATCTATCTTATTTTATATTATCTTCTATTATATCGCTTATTATCTATCTTATTCTCCATATACGCTATTACCTTATTTTATTTCTACTATCTCTATATTATATTCTTATTATCTCTACATCTTCTGTTATTTATTATAGCTACATACGCTATTACCTTATTTTATTTCCATTATATCCATTATGTATGTGCTATTATCTGCTATTGTATCTCTTATTCTATTATTCTCTATTATTTCTATATACTATTATCTTCTATTATGCTATTACCCTTTAGCATTTCTATTATCTATTATCTATGTGCCATTATCTTCTATTATTATTCTTATTATCCTTTATGTCGATTATTTCTAACTATTTTCTTTTGCTTATTACTTTTAATCATTCTTATTATTTATTCTCATTATATATTTTATGTCTATTATTAACTTCTTCTTAATCATTCTTATCATTTATTCTTATAATTTCTTATTATTTTCTAGCCTCTTTCTTCTTGTTAATCATTCTTATAATCTATTCTTATTATATGTTTATGTCTATTATTTTCTAACTATGTTCTTTCTTCTTGTTAATCATTCTTATAATTAGTCTTATTATATGTTTATGTCTATTATCTTTAACTAATTTCTTTCTTCTTATTACCTGTAATTATTCTTATTATTTATTCTTATTATATGTTTATGTCTGTGATTTCTAACTTCTTCTTTATTCTTATAATTTCGATTATTCTATATTATCGATATACTATCATCGTCTTGATATTGTGTTTGCTCATTTCTATGATACTTTTTCCCATTTAATCGTCTTATTCATCATCATTACCTATTTCATTTTTTTTCTTTTATTATTTAATTTATCTTTTACCTTTACATTCATCACTGGACTATTTATCTTATTTCTGACTCTAGATTATCATCATTTAATTTTATCACGATTCCTATTTATTACTACTCATATAACTTTTCTTTATCCTATTTATTCATTATTTAATGTGTTATTATTGTTTTTTTTCACTAATTGATCATTCATTTTTTTTTCTTTATCCTCACTATCCATATTGCCACAATGCATATTCTGTCCTCGATCGTTCATTTATCCAAATTTTTTTTTGTCTTCATATAAACACTATTTATATAAACTTTCCTTTCTTTTTCTGTTAGTGCCTCTAGGCACGCGTCCGTGCCGTGGCGTAGGTTATGGCTACTCGCCGTTCCACCATCCGACAGTTATGCGCGGCTCATGGCGCGGGGAGGAAAGGGGAAGGGAGAATGCCGAGCACAAGGCGTGACGGCATGCGCGAGCGCCTTAAGGTTTTCTTGTCCATGGGATGGCGCGCGTATATATATATATATATATATATATATATATATATACATATAGTGGCGAAGGTCACAACGAGCGACGGCCTCTGCTCCTGGTGCCCCGGAAGAAGGTGTACGTATTAGCGACTAATCGCTTTTTTCTCCTTCTTTCGAAGTGCTGCCTAACGAAGCCACAGTAGGAAAATTGGAACAAAGATGACGAGCCCGGTAGAAGGAGCGAAATGCGTATGCCGCCGTCGCGCGAAAAAGCGAGAGAAATGAGTAGGGCCCGGCGAAGAGAGGGGGAAGGTAGAAGACGCGGAAAGAACAGAGATTATTTGCGTGTTCAACCGTCAACATAGATAGAATTTCCCGGATTTTTCGGACTTTGTATTGAATGATTGAAATTTGTTTCGAAAGCCTAGAGACGTTATTCGAGCCGAAAAATGCTTATGAAGTGCTCGTGTAAATCCAAGTGCTAGACAACTTGCGAGTCTGCCTGGCCGACCGCAAGAGATAGAGAGCGAGAGGGACGATAACGGCTCGCCCGGACCGATCACCACCAACCCGAACGCGAGGAGAGACTCCGCGGTTCATCCGAGCCGAGTGCGTTTAGCATGCAGGAGAAGAGGGAGACTGAGCAGCCGTTTATGCCTGCCATTGACAGCGGTGACAGCCTCATACGGTGAGTACCGAAGGCGCGCGGGTCACGGACTGCGGTGCGGCGGCGGCATGTATGCGAGCGCAAAACGTGCGCGCACGGAATGAGCAACGAACAGGAGGACTCGAGTGGCATCCGAGGAGAAGAGACAACAGCTCACTAGTGAAGGCCGCGAGCTGATGTGTGTATGTGAGAGAGAGCGAGAGAGAGAGAGAGAGAGAGAGAGAGCCAGAGTGCGTGTGCCGCGAATCGAATAGCGAGACCCAGGAGTGCGAGTGAGTGAGAGAGATAGACTGTGTCTGTACCGCGTAGCCGAGGTGCGTGTGCGCCGCGAGCCTGAGAGGGTGTGTGCGCGGATTCGAGCGTGTGTGAGAGTGAGAGAGAGGATGGGTATATTCGTCGTAAGAATAAAGGAAGCGATTACAGTGATCAAGGTGTTATTATTGATTACGCCGCCCCCTTGTTTTTTATAGCTTTGCCCCGCTTTGATCAGCGGACCCCCTCGTGGAGAGAGGACGGGTCACCAGCAGTTGGAGAAGCCAGCAGGTAGGTGCTGTGTGTGAGAAAAATATTCTGTGGCCATAGCCAGGGCAAAGACCACAACGTCACAATATATATTGTGATGCGACGTTATTTCGACAAAAAAAAAATTTTTTAATTTTTTTCTATCTGATTATTCGCGCACACAATGAAAAACATTAGAACTCCACTCTATTCACCTGCAGTTCAGAGGTGGTCCCACCAGCCTGAAAAGAGGCAATTCGGGGGAAAGAAAGTTACGCGCGGTACGATACAGACTTTAGTAACCGGATTTATTAACTTTGCTTACAATTTTCACAGTTACACTCTATAGCCCCCTCGACTAGCGCGCCTACCAGACTCCCGGTCCGCGCACTGGTTCGCGGACTCGACACGTCCTGACCGCGTCCCGCACCCCGGTGCACTCACCAACCAGGAGGAAATATACACGGGCAACAGGAAGGGGGGAAGGGGATGGAATCCGTTCACGGTGTGCCCGCGGTGCTCCGCTGGCATCCGTCCGTTCGTTAACTGTACGGTGGCTACTTGCCTTCGATGGTGGAGGCAGGCGCCGCTGACGGGGGGGGGGCACTCAAAGGTGGCCGTCGGACGATCGTCGCCACGTACTGCTTGGTGACCTCTCGGCGGATCACCCGAGTCTTCGTTCCTTCTGCCTCCTGATGGCCTCTTCCCTGCTCAAGCTCTCTCCTGCTGTCTACCTTTCTCCCTCTCCAGCTCACGCTTTCTTCCACAACACTCACTCTCCTCGGACTTCTTCAACGACGTCGCTACCTTCCGACTCTACCTTCTTCTCTTTCCTTTTTCTCTCTACTCTCTTCTCTACCCTCACGTCGACTCTTTCTTCCTATCCTTTTCTACTCTTCTTCTTTCTCAATAACTTACGTGCTTGGTGTTTGAGCGCGGAGTCTTTCGCATCTTGCAGTTCGCCGGGAAAAAGGATGGGATAAGGGGGGAGAAGGTACGGCGGCGGCCGACGACGGCCGACCGCGATTGGGACGTTTCGAACACGGCCCTCGCATGCAACGATAAGAAAGAACGAAAACGTAAGTTTAATGACTCTAGGATTACTCTGATTTTCTTTTTTTTTTTTTTATATAACGGAAACTTCTTCGTATATGACTGTAAATTTAAGTTGTAACTACACTAAGCCGGGGATTATAATTGACGATAGTGTCACTATGTACATAACACTGGAGTTACTTAATTGAAATTTCGTCAAGTGACGTACTCTTTGCGTAGATAATTAATATAATAATTCCGAGTTTATAATCTACAAATACAAAGGCTCTTAAGCTATAAATTTTACAAACAAAAAAAAAATTACAACAATTTTACATGTGCTCACCACTATTAATAACCATATAACAGATTAAATATGAGTCAAAATAACTCCTCCGGATAATTCTAGCTAACTAAGTTATAACAGATAAATTTGTTTACAATGGAAGCTAGTCAAATTACGTTTGTTCGTTGAACAACACAATGTACAAACAAAAAAAAACCGATTGTTTGTCGTAAGTACAAAAAAAACCTTTTCTCCTTTTTTTCTATTTATGCGGTATTCAAGAATAACACTGAGTATAATAAACTGGTCCAATGGAAATATTATTTCATATAATGTATAAAGGCGATGTGTGTTATTCTATATACCCTTATTTTGAACTATAATAATTATCCTAGGTTGTCAAATTATTGTTGTAACAAATTTCGAATATACACACTTTATAATCATTTCAAACTGCACGGTATACGTTTAAATAACTATGCAGTTAAAGTCAGAAAAAAAATGTTATTAACGTAATCAAAGACTCGTAATCACAACATTTCATGAGATCTTATCGAATAGAGAAAAGAAAATTTCTTTTTTTTTTTTGTTGAGCATGTTAGAAGAATAACTAGTGTACGTATCGAATGAGAGGAAAAAAAAATATCTATATAGTCGGAGAAAAGAAACAAATAAAATAGCTTTTAACAATTGTAAAAGTGTTGATTAACACAAATTATTTCTTATATATTCTATCTCGAAATTATCATCATTATGAAGTATTATTTTTCTCTCATATATATATTTTTATTCTTTTTTGGTGTTTCGCTAAATCTATGTTTATCTCTAAATCTATGTTAAATCTATTAAATATACCATTGCTACGCATTGGATGTGTAACCGCCACCAAGGCCATGAAGTTCACTCGTTTTAGAGGACCAAATTTCGCACGCTAGGTTCTAAATTTCATATAATGAGTTTATCTGATCGATTTTTGCTTACTCTGTCTCTGTCACAAATCCAGAAGTTACTGTTTCCATTTATTCACTGATGCAGTCAACAATCCCATTATCAACTTCTTGCATACAAACGCTTGCAATTAATAAGCATACAGTACGCTGTATGCTTATTAATAAAAAAATTTTAAAGCATACAGTTGCAACAGTACGCTGCAGTTACGGGACGGGGGCAGTCTCTGCGCGCGTATCCTATCTGCCAACAGTTGTAGCAGCGTCGCTGGGGCGGGTGCACCTCGGGCCGCGTCTGTATCGGCTCTAGGCCATCAAACAATACCCCTGTCAAGCGGGGGTATCCCTCACCGTATGGGCGCTCCGGCCGATGCTCCACGCGAGGGCGCTCTCCCCTCGGGAATCCGGTGGGAGACACCGGGTCCCTCTGTGGCGAGGCGGGCCGTTCCATCACGGTCTCATCATCCGAGGACGACGGGGACCACGATGTCTCGGAGTCATCACCACGGATCGGAGGTAGTGCCTCTCTCACCATCCAGGACGGCACCGGGACGGGCTGAAACTCTGGGAATGGTCGATGGCCCGCGCGAGGCCGGGAGATCGGTGGGCATGCCACCTTTCTTGCAAGGCCTGAGCGACGATGTCTCCGCATGTGACTCATTGCTAATAGAATAAGTGCCGGGTTAAGGATAGCTCCACCATTGGTCCGGTCTAACTACCAGGGAAAACGGAAGGGAAAGGCCAAGGAAAACGAATCGTCTCGTCACGAACCTAAAAGCCGAGCCTGGGTCTGACAACGTCGCGAGGGGAGGGAATGTATCCCTTTAGTTCCGACACGTGCACCTTCGCGTTTCGCCGACTCGAGCCCGTCTCGAGCACGTAAACCTTCGGGGAAAGCTGATCGAAAATTCGAAAGGGGCCCTCGTACCTAGAAGCCAACTTAGAGGAGAACCTCTGGCTCTCACTCGACAACACGCGCACCCTGCGTAACACTTGGTCTCCTACCCTGAAACTCATATCTCGTCTACCCTGATTATAGTACCTCTCTTGAGTGGCCCGTGCTCCGTCGATGTGGCGGACGATAAGGTCCCTCAACGCGTCTAATCGCCGCATACGGTCCTTCCATACCTCGGGGTCGATCCTCGAGACCAGACCGCGGACCTCAACCTCTCTTCTCAAGCTTTTGACCGGTTGCGGATGCCGGCCGAAATTTAAAAACGCTGGTGATACTCTAGTTGATGTTTACGTCGCCGTATTCATGGCGTGACGTAGTTCGCACAGATGCAGGTCCCAATTGTGGTGGTCCGGTCCCACGAATATGGAAATCATGGTTTTTAATGTCCGGTTGCTCCACTCCACCGGATGGGCTTGCGGGTGGTATGGTGGCGTCGAGACGTATTTCGCACCATACCCTTCTAACATCTTCTTAAGCACGTGATTATGAAACTCGGTCCCATTGTCGCTCAAGAAATAATCCGGCGTGTTCCATCGGAATAGGACTAAATCCTCGAAAGCCTTGGCGACTGCCTTGCCGTCGGGTCTCTTCAACGCCTTTAATTCGACCAATCGGGTGATTAGGTCCTGGAATACCAGTATATACTTGTATTGCCCCTTACTCGGGGTAGCTCGACGACATCGGCGGCCACAACGACCCAAGGTTTCTCCACGATGCGATGACCCATCAGTTCTTGTGGTCCTGTTTGCGTGGGCTTATGCCGCTGGCACTCGGGGCACTGGCGAATGTAGGTGTTCGTAGCGTGGTAGATCCCCGGCCAGTCGTAGTCTCTCGTGATTCTCTCGTACGTCTTCTTGAAGCCCAGATGACCAGCTCACGGTTCCTCACGGTGCCTCACGCAACACTCTCTCTCGGTGGTCCGTGAGTACAACGAGTTTCCAGTTCTCTTGGTCCTCTGTCACGTTCACCAGAATAGGGTCCACGCTGCGCCTATATAATATACCATCGTGTACATTCCACCCCGAAGACATTGTATGGGAATTCTATGACCTCCTGAACCCTATGGGCGTACCATTCATCCTCGCACGGTTCGAATGCAGAAATTTCTTCGAACTCATTCTCGAACATCCGGGACAACGCGTCCGGGACGTGGTGAATCGCTCCGCGCTTATGTACTATCTCAAAATCCCATTGCTGCATCTCTAAGGCCCAGCGGGACAGGCGACCAATAGGTTCTTTCAGGTTCCGGAGCCAGCGAAGTGGGCTGTGGATAACAGGTGCGCTGCTCCATTCACTGGCCGAGCGCTCGATCACTCCTTTCTCGAACATCTTCTTCACTTCATCCTGTGCTACCTGCATCAACATCGGCAACATGCGTCTGGGCCGGTGTTTGACTGGAGCCGCGTCCTGTACTTCTATTCTATGTTCGGTCAGGGTAGTCGCTCCCAATCGTTCAGCGGCCTCGGGCAACAACTTACTCACGAGGTCTAAGGTCTAAGGTCTAAGGTCCTCGACTAAGGTCCTTTGGTTCTCGCTGGCTTCGACGATACCCGCGCATTCGGCCGATATGGCTAACTCTTCCTCGTCCGCCTGTTGTCCCGTGCGACTAAACTCTCTTCACCTACTGCCTTGTATACGGCACTGTCCAGGTCCAAGATGGGCTTCGACCTCCCAAATCTGGCAGAAGTCCATACCCAAAATAATTTCATGGTTCAGGAAACACGATGCTTTGACTGACAACTCTCCGACAACCCCATCCACTTCTAGTATTAGCGGTAGCTCGTCTAGCATGGTCGTCCCTCCGCCGAGGGCACTCTTCAGCCTCGTCGAGGTTGGCCGTAGTCGATCCTTGAATCGCTCGGATACTCGTGGTCCGACGACCGAAATACGGCTCCAGGATCGAATAATGCGCGATAATTCTTCCCGTTCATCCCCACGGGACGAAACAATCGATTCTCTAACGTCGCACCGGCTACGTCGGGTCCATCTTGGTCCGGGCCGGTTTCCTCCGTCTGTTCCGTTTTCTCCAGGTCCTGGGACTCCACAGGTGCTGATGTTCTATCTAACTCCGCTCCAATTCCACTCCCCCCTGAACGTTGCTGTGGGGAGCTCCCGGCGTTAGCCAGGCTGGAGGCATACCTCTCGGCCATCTCGGTGGCGGAAACTCCAGTCTCTTCAATACTTGGTTTAATCTGTGGCTAGTATCCAGCGAGGAACTCTTCGCTTCGGACGCTTCTCTCGCATCTATCGTTGGGTAGGGCGGTCTTATGATATACGGTCTATCCTCCGCATACCACTTCGCTCCCTTGGTCTGCCGCTTTCTCGGGGACTTCCCGATCTGCACCTGACCTATCCAACAGTCCTTGGTCTCACCATTCTCTGGCTCACCACTCTCCTTTCGTACATCTCGCTCCAACCTCGTATCCTCCACCTGATTTGCTGCCTTGCACGCAGGCTTTTCTGGTTCCCGCTTGACCTGCTCCAGGGAGTCACCGCTTAGGTGCTCTTTTCTCTTCGAGATGGCTCCCTTAGATTCTGGCATGCGGTTCAGTCCTAACGCCGTCCGGAGTGTGAACGGGGGGTTGCGGGACTGTTGCGTCCCCCCGTCCGCTCGTTTCCCAACTTGGTACAGATGGGGGCGCAGTCCGGGCAGTCCCGGATTGCCACGCCCTGCCGACCGCACCATTATCACGACAGCGTGCTTCTCCGACTGCTCGGGCAGTCGGTGGCATAATGGCCGCGTTGGTGGCACCGGTAGCATGACATGCTCGGGCAGTTCGCCGCCCGGTGTCCTACTGCTCTACAGTGGAAGCACGAACCGTAGAACCATCCGTCCTCCCCGTCACGCGCTGGCGGCGAGCTTCTCCGAGTTTCCTAGCGACCACGATTCTGCCACCGACCATTATCTTAACGGCGACTTAACCATTATATTAACGGCGACTCGCACATTGTGGCGATACCACTGCTTAGCATCTCCCTTCAAGGTACTGGGGATCGCCCTAATTAATTCGCTCACCGTCAGGCGGGCTGACTATCGACACTCTTCGAGGTCCGCGAGGTATTCTTCCGGATACTCCTGGTCGGTCCCCGCGAACTTGATACCCCAGTCCTTTAAGATTCTGGCTGTCGAGTGCTTCCGTAACCATGGCTGCTCCCATGTGGACACGCCTACGGGGGCGAGATTGGTTTCACTGAGTCCCGTTCCAGGCTAGTGTTGCGGACGGGAGGTAGCGGCGGAAAACAGTCTCGGTAGTATTTCCGGTCGTATTACCGGTAGTATTTCCGGTATTTTACTCGGTAGTATTTCCGGTCCGTTTGGTCGGCAGGCGTTCTCGCGTAACGGTCGATCCATATTTTGTGGCTCTGCTTTCGGTCCGACCTACTTGGCTGGTCCCAGGTCTGGGAGTCGGTGCACGCATGGCTTCGGGCCGATCGCATCCTCCGTGCTGACTGTCCTCGTCAGACGCCAGGTTTGCATCGTCATCGACCTCTTCCCTGACGTGAGAGCCAGATTCGTTGCGGGCGATGCCCCTGCCATCGCCAATCACTCGTTGATTCGGTTGCGTCTGAGGTGGAACGCTACGGCGCCGACACTGCTGGTCGAACTGCGTCAGGATTGATCAACGGTCTATCTCGTCCTGTAGTCGTAGCCACTCTTCTTCATTGCGTTCCATAGTCATCTGGAGTATATGGTCTATTTGTAAATTCGCCACTCGTTTTTGGTCTTCCAGGCGGCGCATCGACCCCGACAGGTCTGCCAGGCTGACCGTCGAAACAACCTCCGGGTTGATCGTAACTGGCTGGGAGGCTGACTTTGTTATGGTGTTCCCCGCCGTGGTGTACTTCGACCTGGTGGTGGCGCATGTCGTTGCAGTTACTGTCACAGCCCTGCCGAGAATCTGCGCGGCCAGGGGTGGCGAAGTCCGCAGATTCTCGAAAGGGTTCACCCCCACCGTCGTCGGCGGGGTTGCCCGTCCTGGAATCTCCAGCTCCTCCAGGATAGTCATTGGACGTCCATGCCCACGTCCTGTCCATCTACGGCGCTTATCGACGAGGGAATCATCCATGACTCGGATCTGGTCAACCCCGCGCGTAGGCGACGAGTCCCGATCTTCCTCGTCCTCCGTTGTCCAAGATATCTTCAGGGATGGGTCTTGATTACGGAGCACGGCCCTCAGAAGGCGTCTCCGTAGTGTACGACTGTCGCCGTGCGTACTTGCACCTAGCGAACTTAAGATAGCCTTCAGCCGGTCCTGGTCCAGCCGGCGAATCCGACCGTACATCGCCCAGGCCCCATCATACTGGTCCATAATCAGCTCCAAAGACGCATTACTCGAGTCGCTTCACATTCATCACGAGTCGCTCTTACGCTATCCCGCCTCCGTCAAACGAAGGCGGTATAGCAGACGAAAAACGGAAGTGCACGTGTATGGGAAGCAAATCGGTATGGGGCCAAATCGCGTGCCAGTGGGATCGTGAAACAACAGTTTATTCAAATTATATATTATCAATTTCAAATTCATCTGGCGATTCCCTTAGTCTTTAGTATCTAGAAGGGATCGAATACCGTCGGTGCTATCTCGTCTAGGTATTCCGATCTCTTCTGTATTCGGATTCAATACTCTTGCAAAATTTCCCTCGAGTGTAGATTCTCAGATTTAATTCTGGTCTATCTTCCTGGAAAGGAAAACAACGCGAGGTGGCTGGCAAGCGATCGGAATTGTCGAATGGACATCCGCACAGGTATAAATATATATAGGTTTATAATAATACGTGACAATCAGTGGGTCAAATCAATCAGTAGTGATTTTTTTTCTTTGATATAACATGAAATCAATAAATTTATCTCAAATCGACAATTAAGTCTAGGGCTACCATGTCCCAGGCTCGTCTCTCAATTCGGGCACCTCGTGACGGTCGGTCGAACTCTACAGGTTCTATTGAAGGATATCAGGCCCTCGGACGACCAATACCGTAACCCTATCAACCCGATTTCAATCCCTCTATCGGAAACCTCAGCGCTCCGGCGCAAGAACAGGCGACACGCGTGGTAAAGTTTCCTATTTATTGAGCTATGACACACACGTTCCTTCATCAATTTGTTGCGTAATCCGTAAATCTCCGTGTAGTTAAGATAAATAACAAAAAAAATTCCTTTTGGTTTATTCGTTAATATAATTATAATAAGTAACTCGAATTTTTTTCAGTATTCAAATAATTTAATGATTAAATCCTTAATATTATTATAAGGGCGAGAGAGAAAAATATCATTTCGACTATCTAAATACAGAAAAAAATTAGTCATTTTTTTCGTAGTTCGAAAGAAAAAAAAAAGAGTCGACCCCGAATAGAATCTAGACCAAAAATTTGAATTACATTATTACATTATTTTACTTTCAGATTTGAAAGGCTCACTTACCAAATTATTTCATTTCCTTTTTTTTTCTTCTTTTGAATATTATTATCAATACACTTACTTAATGTAAGTGTCTACAATAAAAAAAATTAATTATAAAAATTAACAGAACTAAATAATAAATTTCTTTAAGTCATTGCATAAAGATTAATGTAGTTCTAACTGATTTCAATACACCATTTTATCATTCCTCTCTACTTTACTTTATGGAAATAAACAATTTGGTAGTTGAACCATTCATTTCATTTCTTATTATCGTTTACACGCTCCAACATTATGACAAGACTTGCATATGTTCATCAATTATTATCAAAAAATCTGGAATTTTTAAATTTACTTAATAAATGCAACTGTACACATGTGCTCCAATTTCGACCTGCTACCCACAAAAATTAAATAAATTTTCATCCTGATATTATTGTGTTACAGGTTAAAATAATTTAACAAATCATTAAAGCCTAACAATTGTAAGTTATAGACTGAATAAAGTTCAACTAAGTGACTCAATTTCATTTCTCGTGGAATAACTTTACAAGAATGAGCTTTAAAGAATAAATTATGCTGAGGTATAAAGTAGACATAAATTAACATTGATTTAAAATTTTTCCCCCCTATCAAAAATTTCGGTTCTGAAATTAGACATGAAGGTAAGATTAGTCGTTATTGCAAAGCATCTTAATTTAACCTCTGAAAAGTTTATGGTAAAGATAATTCTTGAATCTGTGAAATGTTATGGCGTCACTCTAATGTCTAGTTAATATTTTAGACATAGGATATCAGTAATTCAAAAAGAAAAATTCGAGTGTAATATCATTTCCAAAAGTAAATTAAGGTACAATTAAAAATATGCCATTTAAATAGCTATAACAATACCATTGAAGAATATACTATTATATAGAACTATTTGAGAAAATTTTTCAAGTATCAAAAACTATACATTGTTATTATTATAGATTTTTTTTTGTAAATTTTTTTTTCACTATACTATTAAATTTTATTGGAACCACGCCATACACATAAACATTATTAAATATATCAAAAAAAATTTATTTAAATCCGTTAAATTTGTATTATAGATGGCTCCTGATGTATTGATCAAATTTCTTTACACCTCAATTATTTATTAAACGCTCTGTCAAGACAAATTATCGCAGCTGCATTATTGAACCTTTAATAACTATTGAAAAAACTAAAATCGATATTTACCTTATTCCAACGAACGCATCAATATTGTTATTAATTTCATTATTTGAACTTTATGGACTGAATTTTTAAAATGTAAAATTGTAGCAAAAGGTTTTAAGAAATTGATTACTAACGTCTATCTAAAAACGAATAAAATATGTAAAAAAATATATGTAGCAATAAGGAAACGCAAATTGACCAAGTATTTGAAATCTTAAACTTTAAATTAAATATTTTATGATATTTGACATTACTGACGTTAATAAATACATTAAATATAGATTTTCTTATACTTTTTATTATTAAACATATAAATTAAGTTAATCTTCCGATACCTGCGCTTCTATATAGAGATACTCATCTTAGAAAAGGCCAGGTTTTATATTAGGTATTCGTTTTGAATTTAATACATATTTTGTCGCTATTCTACAAATTCATCCATGCTTCTTACTCATACGCACTTCGATTTATCGTGACAGTCTACATATACTTTTATTGGTTCGAAAAATGTTTAACTCATTATATTAACAACATACTTTATTATACTTTATTATAATACTTTATTAGTTTCTAAAACGTCAAGAAGAAAGTTTTTTAAACAACATCATCTACATGATTATTCAGTCAATAAATCATAACACAATTAAAGACCCGGAGCGAAGCTCATAGTGACATTACTGATTTATTCATTGTTTAAAATTACAAGAAATTACAGTTAGACTTGTAGATGTATACATATTATATATTATCACTTCCTTACCAGTCCTTCTACGTTCAGTAATAAAACATATGGTTTAAGAAAATATTTTAGTAAAATCTATTAAATATATTATAGACAATTTATTAGCCAAAAAACTTTTTAGATTACTCCAAGACATTTTTATGCATGTCCAAAAACAAAAAATGACACTTATTGTTATATTAGTCATGTACCACTTGTAAGTTTAAGAATTTGTCATTACCTAAAACAATTAGATACTCTACAATTAATTTACATAAAAATAATCTTAAAAGGTTATTGGTTAACAATAAAGAAAAAACTGAAACTATTTAAAAAAAGTAGTGTTTATGAAATTTCTTGTTTAGATTGTGATGCAATTTATATCGGTCAAACGTGTCGCTCAATAAAAACCAGAATTAAAGAACACATAAATTCGATAACGTATAATAAAAATACTACAGGTATCTCAGAACATTGTGTTAAGCTTTCATCAATTAGATGTTAATAATTGCAAATTATTACACAATATCAAAAAAGTAAAAGATTAGATAGTTTAGAAATGATGGAAATTAAAAAAGCTCTAAATAATAACAAAAATGTCACTAATGATATGACGACTTTGGTTTTTTCTCCGTTATTACACCTTGACTCAAAATTTACCTTTGAATAATAAAATTACCTGTCATTACTTTTTACTCAGCCTATGTGTGGGGATATGCAATCCCCACATAACCACGCCACGAGCGCCTTCACCACCGAAAGTGGAGGTAGCGGAGGCAGCGAAACGCATCCGCGCTATAGTAGAGTTAATCTAGTCGTGTAGCCTTTATTGAGCACACGTACGGTCTGTATATATTTGCAATAAAGGTCTTATATATTACAAATCGTGGACTCGGTTCAGTTCGGCACTTACGGATCCTAACCAATCCTAATTTCTTTAATTTAATCCTCGTATATGTTCGGGTGAGAATTAAGACGCACAACGGTGTCTAGCGGTGGTTAGAATATTTATTATTGGTCATAAATATTCGCATAACCGACATTGGTGACCCCCCGATTCCAGAATTTTTTCGAGAAAATTTCAACGCGTCTTAATTTTTCGACGTTCGTAAAAATTTCGCGCAAGCTTCTGATTCTTTGTGCAAAGTGAACTTCCCGACTTTCATTCAAAATTCATGTGCAACCGCGTTAATTCCAAAGTGAATTTTTCAGTACAATCGGTGAAATCCACACAAACATAGTTCCGTTAAAAAGTGTAATGCAACGGAAAACTTTCTCTTTTTGCTCTCCCCTCCTGAACAAAGGAGAGAGAGAGAGAGAGCGAGAGGAACAAAGACATCGACGCAGCTTTGTAACTACGTGCGTGCGATGCCGACTTGCAGCAGCGGCGCCGAGTAGCGACGGACACGGCCGAGCCAAGCCGACCGAGCACGATGAGGCCACGCGCCACACCGCGCCACTAGGGAGAAAGTCGCGCGCCAGAGCGGCGACGCATCAGCGCCCAGCGGAGACCGCGCACCAAGTCGCGTCGGCCCCGCACACCACGTGGCGCTGATCATCGGACGGCCCCATACACCTCACGGTTTCTGGAAATTCCATGCGCAGAACCGTGTCAGCCGGCAACGCCGAGGCTCCCTGAGTTAGGCTTTTTACACCGCTCGCGGAGAGCGTGTAGAAGAGCGACAAAGGCATCTCAGCCTCATCATTTGAAATATAAATACCTTTTCTTAATTTCCTACGTGAAATGTCCTTAGGAAAAAGGAGGTAAGAGAAATTGAAAAAACATACTAAAAATTCTATTCCGGCGTTTTAGACGGGACGTGCAGGCCACGCGATTCCCGCAACGAGGAAGCAATTTCCAAAAAAGTTGAGGCTTTCTAAGAAAGCTCCTAAAGGTCGCTGCTTACGCAGAAACAGTAAGCGGCAACAACGCACGAGTTGGCAACATAGCACTGCTTGACGACAACCGTCCAGCGCGCAGCCACCGAGGCGGCGCAAACAAGAGCGCAGCACAGCCGCAGCAGCTACGCCACCTGTCGTCATCAACATGATCTTCCAGGTCTCAACCTAACCTAAAAATTAGTATAAAATATGTGTCGTCGGTAAATTAAATAGTTCATTACTCTTAACCTGCAAATAAGTATTAATTTTTATATACAACGTTAATGCAGCTTGGTAACAAATATTTTTCATTTATATATATACATATACATTTTCACATGTACCAATTGTTCTCGCGCATAAACCTTGTCATAACGGCATAATAATCATCGCTCGGGAACTATTGCTTATAGCTACATATTACTCCCTATAAGCAAATTGATTATGGCGCAAAATCAACAAGGCCGAATTCGTTATAAATTATAACAATAAGAAGTTTGTAAACCCTTATCAGTTTCTGTTTCAACGTGCTCGGAATGGATACTTGGGAGCTCCATTGTTTAGCCACCACCATTGTTACCAAGCACCTGTACGTGCGATTGTTCTATCGCAAAAATATATATGTAGCATGTAAGAAATTCGCGTGAACTTACGTACCCAGCTTCTAGCTACAAGCTGACGGTCGAAGGAGTTCAGCTATAGCTACGTGTACCACTCGACGTCACCCCGCCGGGATGGTGTGAGCCTTTCATACCGGTCACGGGCAAGTAGGAGCAAACACCGTAGTGGTTCGGTATGGTGTGATCCTCCTTACCGACACTACAAACGTACGTGTTTTTTAATACCTCGCGTCGGTAAAACAGATTGTTTTCGAACCGATCATAGCAATAGTAGCTTCACGCAAGCGTCGCACGCTAGAAAACACACACTTAGGCAGGTAGTGTATGTCAGTTTCAGGGCAGATGCGTTCAACCTTTGTAACGGTGCCTGCGTGCACCGGGTTAGGATCATTGTAAAAAAACTTAGGAAAAGTTGAGAGGACAGAGCTTTTTCTCCCTGGGTGCCTCCGTAGCGGTCGCGCGTACAGGTTGTCGCTCGGTAACAGCGGCGACATGAGTCTTTTCTCTACTTCTCCTTTCCCAAACACTGGTACAGTGTCCCGTACCCCTATCCGCAATAACCCAATCCTCCCTCGCGAAGGAAAACATCATGGCAAGCAAGCAAGCAACCGCTCGAGCGATAACAGCCCAAAAGACAGGCTCGCCGAGCACACTATAACCCTTGACGCGGATACTCAGAATTTGCGGCAACAGGTAGCTCCGTTAACGGAGCTAATACACAGCCTGGTCTTGAACCACAGGCACGATGCTACGGCTAACGAAATCCCGCAGATCACCGCCGATAACGAATTCGTCGCGTCTATCGAGCTTCCCTTCAGATTCTTATAATCGAGAGCGACTTTTTAGAGAAATACCACCTGATTGCGGATCTGAAGCTACGCAAGCTCACGCGAAAACACACCGATGAGAGTATTCGCTGTAACGCCAAAGTTACAAGCACTCCGTCAGTGCACGCGATCAACCCCGCCTGGCCATACGCCGCCATACTACAGAAATTTCCTCGCGTTCTCGGGATAGAACAGGACGAGGAGTTGATAGATCGTGGTGTTTATCACCATATATCAACCACGGGCCCTCCACTCAGTCAACGTGCGCGACGACTGAATCCGGAGAAACTAGAGCCAGCGAAAGCTCAATAGAAGGAGCTCATGCAGAAAGGCATTATCCGCCCCTTTAAACGCCCCTGGGCTTCGCTCATTCACATGGTCAAGAAGAAAGACGGTGATTGAAGCATTTGTGGCGATTATAGCAGACTTACTATCAGACAGTGTTACTATCAGGGACAGTGTTACTATCCCTGATAAGTACCCCTTACTCCACCTTGAGGACTTTCCCACTCTAGTCAACGGGAAATCCATGTTTTCAAAACTAGACTTATACAAAGCCTTCTACCAAATCCCCGTAGCGGAGGAGGATAGAGAGAAGACTGCGGTAATTATCCCTTTCGCCCTATACGAGTTTAACGTCATGTCGCACGGCTTTAAAAACGCGGCGTAAACGTTTCAACGTTACATCGATAGCGCATTAGGGGACCTGCGATGCGCCTTCGTATTCGCCGACGACATTTTAATCGCCTCAACCGACGAGGAGCAGCACAAGTGGAATCTAAAAACGGTTATCCTAGCTTGAATTCCTAGGTCACGTCATAAACGTGAAAGGGTTCAAGCCGACACCTGAAAAGGTGGTAGCTGTTCACGATTTCTCTAAGCCGATGAACGCAACCGAATTGCGTCGTTTTCTCAGCATGGTAAATTTCTACCGCGCGTCCATTCCACATGCCGCGGAGATACAAGAACCGCTATTGCGGTATCTTAAAGGGGGCACGAAGAAAGATTCGCGTCCTATCTCATGGGACACGGCCGGTAATACCGCGTTCGAGCTTTGCAAAGAACAACTCGCCAACGTGCCAATCGCCATGGGAGCCGCTATCGAACAAAAGACCGGCAACCTATGGCAATCCCTTGCGTTTTTCAGCAAAAAGTTCGTGCAGTCTAAATATAGAACATACGACCGCGAAATCAACGCGATATACTAAGCGGTTAAAAAATTCTTCTACTACCGAGCAAAATACGCAGTTCGAGGCACAACTCTTTAAAGACTTATTATATATCACAGGATGCGAACGTATTCGCACTTCCGCGTACCATCCCGCGGCAAACGGCATGGTAAAGCGGTGGCACCTAAAAGCCGCTTTTAGGTGTCACGGCGGCGACCCCGAGTGAACTCGCCTACTGCCGACCGTACTACTGGGCTTACGCTCTCGCATACGTACGAGCGGAGGAGCCAATCCCGCGGAATACCTGCACGGTACAACGCTCCGTATCCCTGGCGCTTTTTACACCAACCAGGGTTACGAGCCCGTCAACGGGGTATTTCTCACCGAGTTAAAGGAATACATGAACCGCGTCAAGCCTTTGCGGGTACAGCACAACGATGCGAGCAAACCCTTTGTTTTCAAAGAACTTCGCGATTGCTCCCACGTCTTTTTACAACGTGGAGCAAAGAAAACACTCCTCCACCGTACTCAGGACCGCATAAAGTCATCGACCAAAGCTACGACGGTAAGGACTTTATAATCGACGTCGACGGAAAAAAGCGCACCGTATCCGCGGACCACGTGAAGCCTGCCTTCTTCATCGAAGAAGAAGATTACGCTGAATTCGGGGATAGTAACAATGAATCGCGGCGGCCACGTACACCACGCGATACCTCCTTCCACAAGGAGTTTCAACGGCTTTCTTGCGCTGAACCCTCGACACCGACAAACAGACTCGCCCGTGACGAGGACTGCTAATTATACGCGACGACTCTGACCACGAGGACGAGACACTTGGCTCAGTATACGGAAACAAGTTCCGAGACTCGTCCGACGACGATGAAATAATACCGCGTCGCGAACAATCTCCCGAGCTGCCTTTCCTGGTCAGGACGTGCCCGCTCGGAGCGGATCCTTCCGCGTGCTCACCCGTTAAAACCAATACTGTGGCATCTAGGAGGAAACGGCACCGTCCGAATATTTTGCGGCGGCGTAGGAGTCTCAGTTAGAATAACTCCTATAGATAGAGTAGGGACTACGTACCGCATGGCACTAATTTTTTTTACGAAAAATTCTGTTACAGGTACGTGAGCTCCGAATTACGCCTGCAAGGCGAATCCATGAGGAGCTCACTATCCTGAAGGGATGAGAGTTTACACAACCGCGTGGCCCTATGCGTGCAAGCGCCGAGATAGTAGGGATTCGATTAGAAGAATTCAAGTCTAAATTCGAGGCACCATACTATGCGGAAACTATGCGTGTAATGAGATCAATGCGTTTATGTATGTGCGACGAACGTAGCGATCGCACATACAATATACCGCGTCTCATAATCGATAACGCACCGATGTTGGACCTTTTCTTATACAATATGCGGATACGCATAAGTCGGAAAGGCGTTCACGAGTTCCTCGAGGCTCACAACCTTGAAAACAAAGAGGTAACCTCTGCGAGCAACTCGGGAAACAACACTACAGCCGTTCTGCGTTGCTCTGACTTTATCATCGCCGCTGAAATCTAGTGTCTAGCCTTCGTACAATCGTGGAAAAGCCAGCCACGTAAGGGTGGTACGAGCCGCATTTACGGGAAACATCCCCGAAATCCCGCCGACTCCAATCGCGCCTATTAATCCGGGCGTAGCCGTAGCAATGAATTGCTACGCCGTACTTTAAAGAACCACGTCGCGACTAGAAGCACGCGAATTCATCAACCTGTTCGACGTCGTCGGAAGTCCAAATAGCTTCCGAGGTTTATCGACAGGATTCGACACGGGACTACTCCGCTACAACTCCGCCGAGGCCATCTCAACGATGCTCGCCGACCCCGAGCAATTCCGGTTAACCGCACTAAGGTTCAACACCCCCAACAGCCGAGCCAACAAGTCGGTAATATCTCGGATACTTTACGCCCAGATCGGAATGGCACTCCGTAAACCCATCCACCTGCGACAAATTAACCTTACGAAAGTCAACCTGGCTCCAGCCGTTCTAAACCTGCTGTCGACCCATTTCGCGACTCCGGTGTTCGCTTTATCGGAGATACGTGATATCCTCGATAAGCGCCTTAAAATTCCGGATCTAGCGTCGTTATCGATTTTTAACAATAACTATTTGCACGCCAGCTTTCTGAACACGCAATACGCATCCAACCTACATACGTTATACCTAGCAAACTGCAAACGCCTACTAGCGTATCAGATCTATATCAGAGCGCTTAGGGAATGTAATTCGTGAAACACCCCAGGACAACATTGTATTAGTTTATAAGAACCTAGGTTAAGCTCATGTAAATAAAGAACTCTAAACTTTAAGACTTTCCTTCTGTACATAAATGCATAAAAATTTCAATTTGGGGAGAGACATGTGGGGATTGCATCCTCCACATAACCATGCCACGAGCGCCCTCACCACCGAAAGTGGGGATAGCGGATGCAGCGAAGCGTATCCGCGCTATAGTAGAGTTAGTCTAGTCATGTAGCCTCTAGTGAGCACACATACGGTCTGTATAGATTTGCAATAAAGGTCTTATATATTACAAATCGTGGACTCCGTTCAGTTCGGCACCTACGTATCCTAGCCGATCCTAATTTCCTTAATTTAATCCTCGTGTATGTTCGGGCGAGAATTAAGCCGCACAGCGGAGTCAAGCGGTGGTTAGAATATTTATTATCGGACATAAATATTCGCATACCCGACATATGTATACATTTATTGTAATCCCATTAACCGTTATTTCGAATTTTACTTGCTCCCTGATCTTAATGTGTATTTACCCCTCTTACAGTTATTCCTACTTTACCTAATAATAATACCGTTACTCTTTGTATATAATAAACTCCATTTTGTATAACAAATTTACATTTGTATAACATTTTGATAATGGCTTCACCGCCGAAATAGCTGTCGATAAAATGAAATAATTTTTGTGAAATTATCCAAGTGTTTATTTCTCATATTTATATCATATTTAAACATGTTTCACCAAGTGTTTAGCGAAAATTCTGTTAATCGTACTTTTTTTTTAATTAAATTTTTAGATAATAGCTTATGATGAAAAACGAAATTTCTAAATATTATGTTTTATACCGCATATTATGTTATAATTTTTAACCAATATCATATCTTGAGGTAACAGGATACTAGGATATGACAAAAAGGTGTAAAAAATGTATGCATCCAGATGTATGATAATAAATTTATGCGAAAGCCATATGAAAGTATATGCATCTAAATGAGAATGGTATAGCTTCAAATAACTTCTCATATTCATAACAGCATAGTTATAATAATTATTAATTATTTATAAAGTAATTTATTAACAGTGTTTTTATACTTTAGATAATTTTTAAGTCGATAGATTAAAATATCAAAATAAAGATTTCTTTTGTAATTATTGTTAGATAAACATCAAGAATAATTATTAGATTTCATTTTAATGTTATGTATAAAAAGTGTTTAAGAGTGAATCAAATTTAAATTCCAGGTCGCTGATAAGAATAAGGTCTGCCATAAGGATCAATTTTAGCGCTGATCTTCTCTAGTCTTAGTTGCTGAAAATAACTGTACACAACTACCCAGAAGTAGCTATAAACAACTAAAATAAAAATTTATGATTATATTATATAACAAATAAAAATTTCATCATTCACTTTTTGCTTAATTTACTTTACTTACTGAATGTAATTAGCCCAAGTGCTAATGACAATATTCCATATAATACTCGATAAACTTCTTCATCGTTCAGAAAATAGACAATAGATGTATAAAACACACTAACTAGTAGCCCAATGAGAAGTAAAATACCTAGAGTTAACCATGGAAGCATAATCAAAGTATTTTTCTGTAATATAAGAAATAATAAAAATTATAGTTCTGAAAAGCAGAAGGCTATGCATTGTACAATAAAGTTAAGAAATATAAGTAATTAGATACCTTAACTGCTCCAATAATCATCAAAATTGAAATTAATATTGTCATAACTAAATTAATTGTATAAACTATTTTCACAATTCCATCATTTGTATTAATAATTATAGTTTTCCATTGAATATGTGTTACAAATAATAGAATGATTGCTGTTATAGCCAAAATCTAAAGCAAACAATTCATGATACGTGTTAAAAATGTCTTAATAAAGAAATCGGACAAATATTAATATAAATAGAATATTAATTAAAAAATTATATCAACAATAATTATAGAGATCAGATTTAAATAGTTTATTTTTATATAATTATAGAATTTTATATTTAGTTTGTTTGATAATTTACTGATAAAAGAAAAATGATCATGTTAATCTATCTATTATACTGTGGAAACCGCAAAAGAATGTGGAAGGTGTGGTTTTGGTATTAGTATTTTATAAACAAGAGTTTATTTCCAATATCAAATACTTTGCGTCAAAGTAATGTTCAAAGCAATTTGAAATACTATACGGATAATTTTTATTGGTTAAGCGAAAGTTATTCTTATCAAAAATATGTGGCGTAGGCCCATTCGAAGACCTATTCGAGACTATTGTCTTATAAGCTATCAGTCTTGCTTCAAAAAAATCGTACGGAAGTTTTTTATTTAGCGTGTAAAGAAATACCTTTTGTGTGAGTATATAATGCTATAATGTATATATACATATGTAATATATATTGATATAATACGATATGATGATCATGATAATGTATTTGAAAATCCCCACAATAGATTCTATTATATAATGATACATTATAGTATATAAAACTTATATTAGATATATATAACTTATATTGTGATGGTGATCGCTAACGCCGTTCAGGTTTGCTATCCAACGTCCCGATGCTCTCTCTCTCCTGTCGTAGTCTGCAATGTGCTAATGTGTATTTATATTACACGAAGTACTAACACACCGACGAAGAGGTAAGTAAGAGAGAGCGAGAAAGCGTGAAGTGTAGCAGGCACATCGAGTGCGAGAATAGTTCGATAACTTCCGTGCTACGGGCGAGTTCACGAAAATAAAGAAAATAACAACCTTGTGTTTGGCTGCCATATATAAAAGGATTATCCGAAAGAATTAGAAGTGCATTTAAAAACATAATATTCAAGTTTACTTTAGAAATAATAATAATATTAGAAAGCTGCTTAAGAAATGTAAAGATAAGGATGATAAATGTTTAAAAACAGGAGTGGTATACAAAATAAATTGTAAAGATTGTAATAAATATTATATTAGACAAACGAGAACATACCTAAAACAAAGAATATATGAACATCAATATAGCTTACGAAGCATGAATGGTACATCCGGGCTATAAGAACATAGTTTAAACTTGTTACAATCTTTCGATTTTAAAAATGTAAATATTTTAGAACAAGGGATTAAAAATAAATAGATAATATATTATATTATAAAGACTGTGAGACCGATAAAAATATTTATTAAATTAAATATTAAATTAAATGAATTTAGAAGATTAACTAAAGCACTTTTTTTCCTAATTACACTACGTCATGTCGCCCTAAAAATAAAATAATATATATATATATATATATATATATATATATATATATATATATATATGTGTGTGTGTGTGTGTGTATGTGTGTGTGTAAAAGAGAAATATTTTAGTATTTATGTTTCACCAGATTTAAAATTTCGGTAACAGCCAGAAGCTTTTATCTCGAGCAATCCGACCGTTGGGCGCCACATAAGCTTACCTCCCCCACACATCTATTATCTATAGTTGCACGTGTACGCTCTTAACGCGCCGAAATTTGGAAAGTTCGGTAAGGAAAGTGTACTTGCAACGAATAAATTAAGAAAAATTTCAAGGGCATTCAGTATTACATATATCCATGGTCATATGCACATGTGTATATCTAGGTGCAATTATATATGTACATATATTTATATATATACATATATACATATATACACACACACACACATATATATATATATATATATATATATATATACAGTTCGTACTGGTAGCTTAATCAGAGCAGTCGTGTTTAATAAAGACTCTTTGCATATATAATCCTTTGTATTCATTAGTCTATATTTCCTTATAATCCTACAGTTTATTGGGCCAAGCACGCTGCCAGTGCTTTAGTTAAATTCATTGATAAATTTTATTGTAGTTTTTACAATAAAACCAATTGTTGAATTTAAGACGCGAAATGTTTGCACATGGTCGACCGGGAAAAACTTTAAGAAATTCACGCTGGTGTATGCGGGAGTGTAAAGGCCGATTTATAACACGAAATAGTGAAAGTGAAGCTTTACACCCACTAGAACTTAAAACTAAAGAGTTTTAGTTTTATAATATTTTATTATTTATTAATAATAAAATATCTGAAGGAAGTAAGAATGAGTAGCCTCCTTAATAATAATCTAATCATGAGTAAGTACTATAAGATTAAGGTGTGAAAAGACTGAGTTGGAAAACTAGATTAGACAGGAAAATTAAGAAAAATGTATGTGAAATGAATGAGAGAAATTTGCATGAAATCGCGAGTGTGTTACTTAAAAGTACGGAAATCTTTAATAGTAAAAGCACGACGCGAAGAGCTTAAATTTAAAACAGAGAAGTGCGCGGTTTCTGAAAATTGCAATAAAAAATTCGAAAATTCTATAGAAAGAGAGAAGTCACATTATAAAAGAGAAAGCGGGCGAAAAAGTTCGTTAGCGAGAAAAGAAAGGGGAGGTAAAATTCTTCTCGACAAGAAAATAGATTCTAAGAAAATCGAAAGTCGAAGCGGTGCCGCTACGACGACTAGCGCGCCCGTGCAACTTTGTTCGCCAGAAGAATGGAAAGAGAATAAGAGACATGCGATGACGCGACTAAGTGTGTATTGGTATGAGTGGCTAAATTTTACTGCGTGTTGAGCGAAGCGCGGACTGTAGCGCGCACGTATACTTGCGCGAAACATGTCTATATGCTTCGATAAATATAGTATATGGACACGCATATACTTAAACATATATACATTTTGTTGTTGAAATTAAAATTGTTTATAAATAAAATTGAATGAGAACTAATACATGAAGTACAATAAGTACTAATTTATGTACTTACGTGTGTTGAATCTATCGAGTGTAAAACACACTCATTTGCAATATTATAAACATATTGTAAATAACTATTTATTGTTAAAATTGTTTAAATTTTGAATTAATAGGCTTAAAATTTTGCAGAATGAACGTGTGGAACTTGTTTCGATACACACGTGAAATGACAAAATTTAAAATATAAATATTAATAAATAATAGTTATACTAAAATCAAATGAATGTTGTAAATAATATAGAAATACAGACGAGGAAATTCAAACGCAGTATAGAAAAGCGAGTAGGAAGTTAGATAGCGTGTGCGACTATGCGACACTGTAAGAGAAAACTTCCGCATATGCATGCGCCATGCAAGTGTGAGTGCACAGTGCATTTGACCATACAAGCGCACTGAAGAGAGAGGGGGAGAGCGCGCCTGACTATATAAGCACGCGAGACTGAGTGAGACAGTGCGCTTGACTATATAAGCGCACTGGAGAGAGAGAGAGAGAGTGCATGCTTAACTGCACTAGCGCACGGGAGTGAGTGAGACAGTGCGCTATTGAATGCAAACGCACTGGAGTGAGTGAGACAGCGAGCTTGACTGTTCAAGCAGTTTGCAGTGAGTGAGAGAGTGCGACCGACGACTTGCCTGGTAGAGTGAGACAGAAAAGAGATGTATACTCGCGCGCTGTAGACTGAGCGAGAGAGAGAGAGAGTATGATATCTAGAATGCTGCTGAGTGAGTGAGAGAATGGAAGAATACTCGCATGCGGAAGAATAGAAAGTTATGCACGCGCCGCTAAATATTGACATAATTAATATTGAATTAATTATAATAAATGTTAAATTATTTATTTATTCGCGCATGAATTTTAATGAAAGGATTGTGCGAATTGTAATAAGTTAGATGAATTAATATTTAATTAGGTGAATGTTAATACCAAATTGATTATTAATAAACAATAAATTGTTTAAATAATTAAAAATAGAATTTTGCAAAATTAAAGGTGCCCGCGGGTGCAAATGAAATGTGTAATGAAATGCGTACATATATATGTGCTGCTGCACATATCTGCAGTGATGCATGCATGCACGCTAGTATATGCGTATACTATAATATTCTTATATACCTATATATATATACATATATATATATATATATATATATATATATATATAGGTATATAAGAATATTAAAGCAGTCGGCGCGTAGAATAAAAATCTACGCGAGCTAGAGATAGAGAGCACGTGAATGCAATACTCTACGTAAGATCCAAAAATTATAATAATTTTAATAATTCTATTGAAAATACTATTAATACTGATCATATATCTGAAAATATTTTGAATGGAAATGCAGTGTATCACAACACTGTAATCTGGTAATATTTTAATGGACTATGTGTCCGATAAAGGTGCGAGAGAGGACGTAATCGCTCAACAAGATGCGATTGATGTCAAAAAAGTAAGTCAAACGATGAGATGGGAGATGAACCAATGTAACGGCAATGAGAAACAAATAGAGTCGCACGACGACAATAAAATCGCCGAGAATATTGAACAAATAGTTAAGAAATTGATAGAAAGTAAATTAAAAGAGAGATCGAGCGATGATAAAATCGAATTGCTCGCGGAACGTCTTGAGAACGTTGTAAATAAAGATAGCGAGGTAAATAGGAAATATAAGTTAACGATTGACACGCGATTTGAAATTTTCAAGGATTATTTTACAACGGAACTAAGAACTAAAAGATTAAATTATATCATGTGTCCGGACGGAGAAGAAACTAATAGCTTTTCCGAAAAGAAAATAACTGACGACAAACACAAGGTACGAGAGATAATCATCAATCACATTGATTTAATATATTATCAACGTGTTGTAGAAATAAAATCATGGCGTAAAATAATTCAGAAACTCGAAGAATATAAACGTCTTGAATATAGAGTCACGCGGGTCGCGGCTAGAAAAGATTTGTACAGATTAAAGTATAATCCCAATAAAGAAAAAGCAACCGATTTTTGGAACCGCTTTGAGGATAAAATTAGAACCTTCGAAAACGCGCCTAGGTCGAATAAGTTATAAGCGACGAGAAGCGCGATATATTTTATAACGCGATTGCTGGTTCACTCCCAGAGACAATTTTAGCAGATGGCCTTCATGAAAGCACAATGGGTGCGTGAGATGGAGTTAGAAAAACTCAAAAATTTGATATTGCAGGTGGAAGCGGTGAAACCCGTGAGAGAGGCTCAAGGGAGCTCTCTCACTGTAGGTCTGAGTTGGTCGTTCGCGCCCTATTCACGGGAACGTCCAGAGCCTAGAAATGCGAGACCAAAAAGACGCGCATATATACAATGTGCTCCGCGAGACGAGTCGGGAGCTAGATCATCTTTTGACAATGATAAGAGGCGTTGCTACGTGTGCGGCCAGAAGGGGTTCTTGAGTGCAAACTGCCCGAATCAGGAAAAAATATTGTGCTACAATTGCTGCAAAGCAGGCAATCATATTGCCAAAGATTGTAGGGCCAAGAGGCCAAATGAGGAGCCGGAGAAAAGAAAGGCTCCAGAAAAACTTGACAATGAATTTAAAGGTCTCAAACGCCTGAGACATGAAAAGAAACAATCGAAATATATGAATCCGTTTAGCCTTGCTGCTATACAGGAGGAAGAAACTCCCATAGGTAAGAACAATGATCACTTTTTATTAAACACATTTGATAAATATACTATAAGAAAAATTAAGCATAATAAAGAATTGGAATTCATTGCTGACTCAGGAGCTACCGAGCACATCGGCAATAACAAAATCTCATTTAACAATTTAGATACTAACTTTAAATCTAGAATCAAATGCGTGAATAAAAAATCGGATTTATACATACAAAGCAAGAGAGAAATTAAAATGGAGAACGAGTTAGGAAAATCTATAAAACTTAAAAATCTTTTGTACTCAAGCAATCTCTCGAAAAATCCATTTCGCTAAGACAGCTTGTAGAGCAGGATTTAGAAATATATTTAAACGATGAAAATATTGATATATTAGATCCGAAAACTGAAAAGTCAGTGCAATTTGTGTCTATGAATCACCGTTCTGGGTGTTCACGGTAGAAAGCAAACGGGACTTAGGAGCGGCTCAATCAGCAGAAAAGACTAGAAGTAAGAGCAGCGCAGTAGAAGCAGGAAAGAGTAGTAATAAGAACTGCACAAAAACAGACGACGTGAATAACAACAAGCTCAGCAAGCAGATGCTGTGGCATCTACGCTTAGGACATGCGTCCGCGAAGTATATGACAGAATTCTTCAAACATAATCTGGATATCTTGAACAATTCCAAACAGATGGATTTGAGCGAGATATCTGATTGCGAAGTCTGTCTCGTCAGCAAAAGTACAAGGTTACCGTTTAGCAGCACGCGACAACGTGCGATCAAACCACTAGATATAATCCATGCGGTTACCATGGAACCAATCAACCCACCATCGTATACACACGGTTACAAATTCATACTAGTAATGGTTGATGATTACAGTACGACTGCGTTAGCATATCCGATGCGTCATAAAAATAATATCGGAGAATATTTAGAGAGAGAAGTGAAGAGATGGAGAAATATCGTCGGTATTGACGAAAAGGTATGTTACCTCAGGTGCGACAAAGGCATCGAATTTACAAGCTCAGACGCAGTAAACATCTTAAATAAACTAGGATCCGAGCTACAGCTCACGTGCACGGACACACCGGCGCATAATAGAGTAGCAGAGAGGTTTAATCGAACATTAGAAAATAAAGTTT
Organism: Sycobia sp. Sy_11; assembly: GCA_018907035.1. Classification (NCBI taxonomy): domain Eukaryota; kingdom Metazoa; phylum Arthropoda; class Insecta; order Hymenoptera; family Epichrysomallidae; genus Sycobia; species Sycobia sp. Sy_11. The sequence goes on along the minus strand of JACCIC010000027.1, from coordinate 3,657,306 downwards.
GGACGATAATGCATGACGCAGGAATTCCACTAACACACTGCGATTCAGCATTTCGCACTGCAAACTACACTTAAAACAGAACACCGCACAAATCAATCAATTATAACATACCATTAAAAGTACCAGATAAGTATCAGATAGGTATTCAGAAAATATAGGGGAACGGAGAATAAATTCGGTACAACAGGCATCAAGGGATTTCTAGTCGGGTATAATAACAACGGATATAACATATATGTGCCGGAAAATAGAAAAGTATACGAGTCTAGAGACGTGAGGTTTATAGAAACTAAAACTTTTAAAGATCACTTCCAACATGACAACAAGACAGATAATCAACTGGACCGAACGAAAACAGTAAAAGAACTGGAACATAGAATCACGCGAAGTATGTTTAAAAAAACGGAAAGTCAAATACTTTACTCGTTACATACGGAGAAGAACAATACCGACATTAAGTATCATGCGCTATTAGCTAGGACAAACAGAGACCAACAAACTTATAGGGAAGTAATATACTCATCGGATAGTGAATCCTGGAAGCAAGCAATTCAACAAGAAATAAACTCATTAGCAGATAAAAGTGTTTTCTAGAAATAACAAAATATGAAATGTACAGAGAGCAACCGAAACCTAACATGTTAGACTCACGATGGGGTTTCAAAAAGAAAGTCGCGAACGACGGGCAAATCAGATTTAAAGCGAGGTTAGTAATTCGAGGATTTCGGGACAAAAATTTATACGATAGTCGGGAAACCTACGCGCCAGTGTCGAGCTTATCCTTGGTAAGAGCATTTCTAGCAATAGCCAATAAATTGAAGCTAACGTTAAAACAGTAGATGTCGAAACGGTATTTCGATAACAGTAAAACGATCATTATACAGATGAAAGGTTAGCCCGAAAAGATGAAACATTCACCGGAACCACGAACAAGCTAGGGTTCAAAAAGAACGATTTAGATCCATGCTTATTCGTCAGAATTAACAGAAGTGCGATAGTAAAACTTTTACTGTATGTCGACGACATCTTAATAATGAGTAATGATAACGTAGCGATCTTGGGAACAATCGATAGACTCGGTAGAGAATTTAAAATTAAAATATTTAAGGAACCGAAAGAATTCCTCGGACATAATATTGAACGCGAGAACAATACGAGTACTATGAAATTATCTCAGGAAAAATTCATACGTAACAAGATGCATAGGTTCATACAAAGACTCATATTTATATACTATTCGATGAAGACACTTACAGCAATACATACACCCGACAATAGAAGCTTCCGGCTGAAAGTCAAATGTAATAACTTTATAAATCACTAATATCAATAGATATGTTCGCTGATTCAGAAACATTTGTTGCTCTTGTATAATATGCTTAACGATAAATGTGTGTATGTACCATCGATGTAAATACCGATAAATAAAGTAAGTAACTTTCATATGTATGAGGGAACCATGTAATTGCGTCAGAGCTACCGAGAGAGAGTATTGGAATAAAAGACGTTAGCCGACGCACTTCTTACGAATTTTAACATGTGTAAGTATGTAAAATGAGAGCGCTCCGCTCGGTGTCTGTACGCTGCCTAGCTGTACGCCCAGTTCGTACTGGTAGCTTAATCAGATCAGACGTGTTTAATAAAGACTCTTTGCATATATAATCCTTTGTATTCATTAGTCTATATTTCCTTATAATCATACAATATATATATTGTAACGAGGTGGGTTGGATTAATAAAACTCAGCTTCGGCGTGGGGCCGCTCCCGTACGGTCCGTGCGCAACCCACGTTCCTCCTTCTTCTTGCCGTCCGGAGAATAAGCGCCCGTCGGCGGTGAAGTCTCGGTGCGCCATGACGCACCAGCCCGTTACAAAGCTTGACTCACAAGTGCGCGAGTCTACTTACGTATTTCGTGCGCGGTGCTCTGGTAATGAGCACCACGTCCGCAGCAAGACGGCTCCTTTCCCAAGGAGGTCCGCGGCCAGCTCAGATCGCACGGCAGAAGGACTTCGCCGTGCCCGCGGAGGAGGGTGGATCCTACGCGGGGGATTGCCACGATGCGGGAAAAACAGGGAAGGTGGAGGAAGACTGCGAGGAAGAGTAAAGAAAACGGGAACGTGCTTTGTAGTTACAACGTTTATTTTCAGCGCGGCAAGCTACAACGAATGACAAGTTGAGAGGCGCAAGACTCGCGCGCCCGCGGCAACAACCTCGGAATCGTCCAGAACCAGTACGCGTGCACACTCTCGTTCTCTCACACAGACACACTCGTTCGCTCGAGAGCGGTGCGCCCCGCAAAGGCACTCTCCATGGACTAACCTTCTCGTACTTACAGCGGGTCGTCCCCCAGAAGTACGGTCGTAGGCGCAGGGAGGTAGACGCGAACACTCGCGAGCACCAGATGGCAGCAATCCACCTACACCATCTGCGCAGTCTCTACACGAACGCGTGTACGAGCGCGATGCGCTGGGACGCGCAACAGGTGCTGGCTGTCTCGGCGGGGGTTGAAGGGCCTCCTTCTCGATTCCAGCGACACCACCAGTCGTCGGCTCTCGCAGACGCTCCACCAGGTCCCGCGCACTACTCTCTTCCGCGAACTCGGTACACGCCGCTGCAGACGGAGCGGAACGATGTTTTTTCCTTCTTCTTCCTTTGTCTTTCTCGTTAGAGAATCGTCCGACCTGCGTGTAGAAGAATGACTTTGTACGAGGCTGGGACGCACGTGATTCCCTTACCCGTAACACGACACTAACTAACTGTACTTCGCTCCTCTCTGCGACGAATCTTCACTCCCCTCTCCTCCCAGTCTTTTCGCGCGGCCGACGGCCGCGTCGAGGTCGCGCGTTGTTTACATATATGCACGCGCCGCAGCTCGCGAAGCGCATTTCGGATGTATCCTCGTGACAATATATATATATATATATATATATATATATATATATATTTGTTGGAATCTAGATCTAATATATAAAATACAAGCAGAGTGGATATAAAGGAATAAGACAAAGACAAAGTATTTCGATTACTCAGAGCTTTATTCACAATCAACCAACTCGCACAACGTTTAGCAGTCTACTAACTGCACTCTCTATAAAGGGCGCTCTCACAGCGCCGCTCTCACACACAGTATCTGTACCGCTCGTACAGATGGTACACGCACACACTATATAAGCATAGCATGGTTGGTGCTCTATCCCAACAATATTATATAATTAACTATAAAAAAGGAACGATGTGCATATAAAATCTAGTTGCATTATATATACAATTAATATATCAGACATACATACATGTATGCAGTTATGTATATCCGTATTTATGTGTATGTATCTAGTTTTTGCGTATTTTTATAATTAATAAATGTGCATAGATTATTATTATTGACATGATATTAACCATGGAATCTACGTGGTAATTCACACGTATGTATATAAAACTAAAATTATAAATGTAAATCTAGAAAAGCACTTATGAAAAATACAATAAAATTTCAAACGAAAAAATTTACAAATATTTGTTAAAAAAAGGAACCATGTAAATACAATAATAATATTATTAATATTTATCAAAAAATGAAGGATAAATATCGCATCGTATAAATGAATATAAGAATTTTTATTAATGTCAACAAATATAAAACTAAAAAATCACAAATATATCTGTAATTTTGATACTCCTAATGTCATCTAGGAGAAAAAGAGAGAGAAGCTATTCTCATCAGGCTCAGGCCCTCGAATTGTTCTAGTCAATCGTAGGAATGCATATCTCGAAAAATAGGAGCCATCCGCGCCACATTATGAAAGGAGTGGGTTTTCACGCTCTCGATCAACTCTACTTTAGTCTGATACTCTATTCAACTCCACTCTACTACTACTCTAGTCTACTCCAGCCTATTCAAGTCTACTTTCTTGTTCAGCATTACCAAGGACGCCTATCAGCATCAGCATCGGGATCAGCAGTAGCAGCGCAGTCTTAGTATTCAACTTTTTCTCTCTCTCTCTCTCTCTCTCTTATCTCAGTGATTCGAAAGTTCAGGAAAATCTAATAAAAGTGAGTAATAAAAAAATACTAAAGTTAAAAATTTTTCTTTATTTTTACTGCTTTCTTTACTTTCCCTTTCTTATCATCCTTTCCGGGTCCATGAGCGGTCCTCTCTAAGATTAGAAGACTTAAGGAGCTCAATTTCCATCCATATATTTTTATATACAGACGTAGAAGAGGGACAGCTTGAATCAAATAGCAAACTTGAATCAAATAGCAATCATAGCGATAGATAAGAAAAAATAAACTACTCTTCCCCTTTTCCTCTAGGTTGGCGGAATAAATTCTCTCAAATTTTCCCGAGTAATTGAGATTCATTCTTTAGGGTTGAAAAAGTTCAGAAATATACGTGCGGATGTACTTAAAGAGATGCATTCGCTGGTGAATAATGTTTAGGTAGACGTCACAATTATTAAATGATTTTCTGTTTGTGGTATTAAATGTAAAATAGTCGTGAAAATGAAAAATTTAATATAAATAAGTTCACTTGTTTGTATAAAAATTCTGACAATTTTATATCAGTATCCAAGGTACACATTCGAATAACATAAAAACGGGGGAGCATTATTTTAATTTATCAAATAGAATAACCTGTAAATTCATTTTATTTTATGTAAATAGACGGATCGATCCATGCTAATAAGCCTAAAACAGCAATATGAAATGGAGAAAGATAGATAACAGGTGAAGACTGCGAGAAGTCTTGAAACTTTCGGTAATCGAATTAACTCCCGGTGCGACATATATACAGAAATTGAAAGCGAGGAAACTAATAATTTTTTTTTAATTATGTTTAATGAAATCTATAGCGAGATCCTGATCATGTATCATAGTATTCGTATTGTTTATATTTTATAATATTTATTATTTAAATAATATATTTTTTCTTGTTATTTTTTTTTTTAAAAGATGTTCAGAAATATTCATCCCGACTCCATTCATACCTGCTGATACAATTTCTTGGCATAGAATTATGTGTAATGGTGTAATTTTTCAGATAGTACTTACACAGCTGAGGAACAAATGATTATAATACGCCAATGCAATTTAAACGGGGGAATTGCAGTAGATATACTACTGTTCTAGTTTGCAGAGGATTTAGACGCTGATCTTCTTATAATAAGCGAAGAGTATAAACAGATCTTTGCTGATTTGGTTCCTTTGCAGCATACATAAAGCGGATTTATGATTTCGCGAAATCGAAGTGGTAAACGATATAGGCCGAATCTGTGTTAGAGAGGAGCTCATTTGAACGTGTAGGAGTACGTAGCAAAGTTTCAAAATATCGAAGACGCAAAACGAGAAATCCTTGATGATATTATTATTTCGTCTTGTATCCGTGCAATCGAGTGGGGTATGCTACAGACAAATAGATGTACACGACTGCTACTCTTGCTTTGATATGGAATACGAGTTTCTCATTTAGGTCCATTGCAATAGTTTACGATTGTGGCTTGACAAAAAAATAAGAGGGACCACGCCAGACACCTTTACTAAACTTGTAAAAAAAGACGTGAACAATTGGAGATTGGTTGCAAATTATTAGGTTGTCAAATATCTCCGTTCCGCATTTTTGGTCTTCATTTAATGCTTTATAAAAAGTGTTACACTGGTCGGATTTACTTCAAATATGCGCCGTTTTGTTCGATAATCTGTTTCCATCTAGACGCAAACTTCATAAAACCCTTCTCCTTATTTGCGAAGAACTCGGACAGCCACTTTTCACAAACCTCTTTTGAGTCCAACTTTATACGACCGAGGGCGGTCGACATGGACAGGAACAGGTGGTAATCATTTGGCGCTATGTCCGGGCTATATGGTGGATGAGATAAAACCTCCCATTCGAACTCCCGTAGCTTCTGACGAATCATCAACGAAGCGTGTGGTCTGGCGCTGTCCTGGTGGAACACGACGCCCTTCTTGTTGCCAAATTGTGGACGCTTCTGGTTGATAGCCTACTTCAAGCTGTCCAATTGTTCACAGTAGATGGTAGAATTAAGCGTATGGCGATACGGGAGCAGCTCATAGTGGATGATTCCCTTCCAATCCCACCAAACACACAGCAAACCTTTCATGGCCGTTAATCCCGGCTTGGCCACTGTTTGGGACGGTCCACCGGCTTTGCACCACGGCCGTTTTCGCTTGATATTATCGTATGTGATCCATTTTTCATCGCCAGTCACCATGTGCTTCAAAAATGGGTCGAGTTCGTTCCGTTTCAGCAGCACATCGCAGGCGTTGATTCGGTCCAGAAGGTTTTTTTGCGTCAAATCATGCGGCACCCAAACATCAAGCTTTTTTGTATCCAGCCTTCTGCACATGGTTTCAAATGGTTTGGTGACTAACTGTAATCTCCTGAGCGATGTCACGAGATGCCATATGCCGGTCTAACTCGATAAATTCCATTACTTGATCGGTCTTCGTCATCACCGGTCTTCCACCGGCTTGCTTATCCATGGTGTAGTTTTCACCGGCTCTGAATCGTCGAAACCATTCCTCTGCGATTCGTGTCATAGTCAAGTGATAGCGTGCCATCTCCCAAAACACGATCAATTTCACGGAACGTTTCTCCAGCGGATTTGCCTTTGACGAAGGAAAACTTTAAAATAGCGCGAATTTCGGCGTTAGTGAACTCGATGTTTACACGTCTATAACTTTTGAACGCAAATACGAGCTCTGTAGCGCTTTGTATATAGCCACGAAATTCATAAGACAGAAAGGCGGAATGGAGATATTTGACAACCTAATATGTAACAAATATGCTCGACAGCAAAAAAATTCCTGCATGTCTTGAAGACTGAATGAATCTGGATATGTGGAATAAAAGAATTACTGATATGAAATGAATGAATGTATTTGAGCACACATCGAGTGCTACTTAGGTTAAATTCGTGGTTAAATGTGTACAAAACTTCCGGGTTGGTGTCGCTGCATACAAGGACACATGTGGAGAGATTCTACCTAGTATTTAAAAATACCAGTATGTTTCGAGTAACACACATTCTTGCAGATGGTCCGTAAGGTTATTCTCACAAAGTAGTTAAAGTACGTGCGTAAAGTGCATCCACATGATCCGTACAAATAGTAACACAACAACAGATACAACAACAGCAACAACAACAGCAACAACAACAGCACCAACAATAAAATATAAAACCGTTCAATATATAAAACAATCAATTATAATATTGAATTTACAGTTGCATCATTAACATACAATTTAATTTTAGCTGAATACGATAAATCAGTAAATTTTTTCTTTTTGCTACGAAAATATACTGTTTATAACTTTAAGCTAATTATTTTCGGTTTCAGTTACTCATATGATCAATACTGATGATGAATGCTATTATTGAAATATATTTTATTTAAACTCGAATTTTTGTCATTTTAGTTCAAAATAAAACACATATTTCAGATTATTACACAATTCTTAATTGTATATTTCATTGAATGGGCGACCATCTTTTCCAATGATATAAAGTCTGATTATTAAAACATTGCAAATTAAACAGTTATTTGAATGAAAGTAAGTTCAAATCTTTGAACTAAATAGCTTTATTAAATACAATATTTTTAAAAAATGGCACACTTCATTCCTAAAGAGCAGTTGAAATATAGAATAATAATCTCATTCAATTTGCAGAACGTAATTAACGTAAGAAATAACGTAAGAATTTTAATAATACAATTTGTTCTTTCAAAATATTTTCTTGAACAAGAGATATGGTTTAAACAGGTGTCATGTTATTAACGAGATATTAATATTGATTTGTTTACAACAAATAGGAAGTGGCTCAAATTCATTCGTATCAAATATTAGTATGACATCTATTTCAAATTCATATTCAACGTAAGTAATTGTAAATACAATTTGAAGAAGCAACTAAATATATATAGACTGTACTGTACGTTACATTTACCGCATTGTATGTATAATAATGTTTATACACAGATATTATACGAGGGTGGATTGATAAGTTTCCGGCCTGACCAAGAAAAACAACGTTTTTAAGAATTTTTTTTATTTCTCAACATAATCTCCTCCAAGGCTGATACATTTCTTATAGCAGTATCCTAGTCTAGTAATGCTATCTCTATAGACTGATTCGTCAAGCTCCTCAAAATACCCATTTACAGCTTCGATTACTTCTTCATTGTCCTCAAATCTCTTACCGCCAAGCCATTTTTGAGGTGAGGAAACAGATAATAGTCACTCGGGGCTAGGTCTGGAGAGTAGGGAGGGTGCGGCATCAATTCAAACTTCAGATGGTTGATTTTAGCCATCGCAACGATTGATGTGTGCACTAGTGCGTTATCGTGATGAAACAAGATTTTTTTCTGCCCCAGATGAGGTTATTTAATTTTCACTTCATGGCTCAAACGTTGCAATAAGTCTGCGTAGTAATGACCAGTGATAGTTTAACCCTTTTCAAGGTAATCAATGTATTTAATACCTCTTGCATCCCAAAAAAACAGTATCTATCACCTTGTTCGCCGAAAAAATTGTTTTTTCCATCTTTGGAGTTGGTTTTCCTGGTCCAATCTAGTGTTTAGACTGTTGCTTGGTTTCAGGAGTGTAGTGGTGTACCCAAGTTTCGTCAAGAGTTACGAATCGACGCATAAATTCGCTTGGATTACGCTTATACAACACCAAATTGGCGGTAGAAATGTTCTTTCGAATCAATTTTTGGTGGATTGTTAGCAAACCCGGCACCCATCTTGCACAGAGCTTTTCCATATACAAATGTTGGTGCAAAATATTTTGTACACGTTCATATGACAACTTACAGGTCTCAACTGTCTCACGCACTTTTAATCTGCGGTCTTTCAGCACTATTTGATGAATTTTTTCGATCATATCTGGAGTTGTGACCTCAATGGGGCCTCAATGTGGGCGTCCTGTGCGAGATTCATCAGAGGTGCTCACACAACCCTTTTTAAACTCGGAAACCCACTGTAAGCTTAACGGTTGAATATGGTGGGGAGGAATTTTCCTAGTGTTAAGTCCATCTCTTCTTTAATTTTCTTCAGCATTAATCCCTTCAAATAAAACTATTTAATGACAGCACGATTTTCCAGCTTTTCCATTTTTACAAAAAACACAGAGGCGTCTTGTTCAGCGTGCTCTCAAACCTAAACCAACATGGCTACAAGCTATCTAAAGATGGTACTATAGAACGCGACCTCAAGGTAGGTCTAGTGGCACCATTTCTTGGTCAGGCCGGAAACTTATCAATCCACCCTATTATGTTGAATAAGAGAGCAACATCTAACAAGGAATCTAAATCCAGGAGGATTCGAATAAAAATTAAGTTTTTGACTGTAAATACTTGTTAGTAAAAACAGGCCCTCTACGAGACATATATACGCTTATGAGGAGACCTTTTTATATATAATTTATTTTCTTTTGAGAATTGGCAGGCCAAGGCGCAGCAGGACCATCGACACAGTACCTTGTATTTGTTTGTTTCTTTTTTATATATAATAGAAGTGATATAGCTGTTCCTTTGTACGTATTTAGACTAATTACCTCTTCTGTAAGCTAAGGATAGCTATTATAGTTCTAGCAAATGCACGCCCTTTTCCTAATGCAGGACTCCAGCATAATTAATATAAAATCTAGTGAAATTGGCAGGATACGCTAAATATAAATGAAAAATCTCATTTCCAGCAAATTCCATCGCAAAAAGAGCAAACGCAGCGTAGACACGCTCCAGAAGATGGCCGAAGCCGGCCTCAATCGAAGAAGAGAAAATCTGACAAAAAAAGTGACAAGTAAGAGTGACGCATCGCGAAAAGAAATAGACATTAGTTATACGATGTATTATAATATTAAATGTACAAATAAGTTTCCACTGTTTTGAAAAGATGGTGCCACCGATAAGATAACATCGAAATTGTCAGCTGTAGAATGTCGTATATTATATGTTGACTTCTTTTATTTAAAGCAATCAGCAGTTGTAACATATCGGCTACTCATAGAAGCATATGGTGATGTTAATTTGAGTGAGAGAATTTCCCGGGAGTGGTACCAAAAATTTAAATGTGGTGATTTTGACGTTCAGGACAAAACACGTATTGGCACGCCCAAAGTGTATGGTGACATATGATTGGAAGCTTTACTCGATGAAGATCCGTGCTAAATGCAAGAAGAACTAGCACAAGAGTCAGAAGTGACTCAGCAACCTTTTTCGCAACGTCTCAACACCCTGGGTAGGGTCCAAAAGCAATGAAATTGGGCTCCAAATCAACAATCTTGGTTCACTACGATAATCCAAAGCATGGAGTCGTCATGCTTGCATCCAAAGCAGGAAGTCATGGGGTAAGCTCGGGAATACTTCTACTTCGATGGCCAAGCCAAACATTCATGGCAAGAAGCTAATGCTGTGCATTTGGTGGGATCAGCTTGAAGTAATTTATTACGAACAACTCCAACACAATCAAACGTCACCGGGGAATGTTACTAACAGCAGCTGATGCAAATGAGCCGAGCATTAAAGATTAAACGTCCACAATATGCCAAAAGGCATGATAAAGTCATTTTTCAGCATAACAACGCTCGGCCACATGTTACAAACATCGTAAAGGAAACTTTAGAAGCACTAAATTGGGACGTCCTATCCCACTCGCCGTATTCGTTACAAATAAATGTTTGTTCTTTCTGAGTAAGAACGGAGTTTGATACTTTTCATTACGGTTCCCCGTTCACCCTATATTTAAGCTATAGCACTGCCGCCACCACCAAATGTATTTCAGAGGTAAGTAACCTGCAGAAAGCGGGTTCTATATATATATATATATATATACGTTTATATCTCAATACATTTCAGCAATATATCATTATGACTGCATTTTTAATATTTCAAATATTATATTTCGGACACATTACAACAGAAATGTAATACTAATATAGCAAAGGCAATATTTGGACGGATGTATCGCTTAGGAGGCTCGCATTGGTGGTGTAATCAGGCGCATCGTCGGTGCTCCGTATGTTTACCTGTGGTGTTACAATGCGGTTATGCCCTCTTGACTTGACATTTTAATCAGACGCATCGAATTTATGATTCATGGCTCTTTCGTGTTGAAACTGCCATCATCATCGGGGTCGTTATTTTAATTGTCGAGCTTCAGTTCGGAGACGATACTTGCCACCATCTCTTTCCATAGAGTCGATCACCAGACAAATATTCAGGCCGAGTTTTTCTATGATGGTAAAAGACCCGTCAAATTTTGGGGCAAGTTTTTTGGTGCTGACGCCTTGTATGCCAGACAAGAGTATGCAATTACGCTGCCATACGTAATAATCATGAATCGCGTAATGAACGTCGTGACGTCTCGCGCTATAATAGCGAGCTTGCTTTGCCTGCGCCTGCTGTGAATTTTATGCTACTTTTCTATGGAGATTAGACAACCATCCGCGCATGGTGTGCGCACTGCTCTTCCTGGCCACGATGCGTGCCAGGAGTTGAGGAAAACTGGACTTACGCTAGTGAAATTTTGTACGGACATGTTATACCCGAACATCAGCTCGGCGATAGGCGCATCCTAAGCCTGCAGAGACTCCTCAATCAAGGCGATTATCAAGATCTTAATAGTTCGATTGACCCTTTTTACCGGGTTGGCTTGTGCGTGGTGAGGGGGTATGGTCGAATAGACTATCGGACGCTTCAGAATGAATTCCTCGATAATTTTATTACGAAATTCGGTGCTATTATCCGATAAACAAACTGTGGGCAAAAAAATTACGTTATAATTACAATACAATAATTAAAATACGTGCTCTTTTAACTCGCGACAAATTGTTTGCGCATTCGCCTTTTGGATGAGGATGCATTCTATGCACCAAGTGAATAGATCCATGAATACGATTAAGTACTGGCATCCATTAGTAGATCGTGGAAACGGACCGTAGCTCTTCGAACCTATTCGGGATCGTTATCAAGCAGAAGACATAGTCACGTATTGGGTCGCGTTTGGTTTGTATGCGCCGTTGTGCTTTGAGGAAGCGCCTATCGCCGCCATAGCAGCTATGTGCCGCGTAGGACAACTCTTGCCACGTGTTGCATTCTTTCCGGAAAAGGCGCTATCAATGTAAGGCAACGCCACTTAAAAGTTCCGTTATTGCATTCAGCATACTCTTATTGGTAAGCGGCGTCAACCTGCGTGATTTCGTGCTTCTATGAAGGAACTGCTCGAAGCTGTTTCCTTTGACGCCATTGAAATTAATTTTTCATTGACGTACGATTTACCAATGTCCGTGCGCTGGGCCATGGTATTTCATAATGTCGATTGCATTGTGTTAAGGGGTGGGGTGTTCACATCTCGTTCGTCAATGTTATCCCCCCTTCCAGACCCTTGTTACTAAGTGTACTAAGAAGCCGAGAACATTGGCTCGCCAGATGATTGTGGTCAGAAAATTTCATCACTTTCCAAGCGCTCGCGCCACGGGGTTTGTTGGTGTTGCTGCTGCATGTTGGATAAGATTGCGGGCATTTCATTCTCCTCTGCAGGTCTTGGGTAACGATGTTCTGTTGTCACATCTAAGTCTGCAACATTTCGTCCAGAATGCCTAATGCAGGGCTAATTACCTAGTTCTTATCTTGACCTGAGGCTATTATCTTGATAATAGCTACTGATCCTGGCACATAAGATGCGAATTGCGTCTGGTATACGTTGTCATCCGTGACACACGTGGTGGTGAATGTAGCTACGCTTATTGTGGCAATTTGAACCGGTGATTCATGGATCGTCCTGCATGAAAGCGATATGTGCGTATTTCTTTCAGTCAAATTATAATCAATCAGATTTTATATATGTTGATGACCGGATAATGTACTACGTCTTCTGCTCAAACTAGATTCGCGAGCCTGTTCTGTGTCAGCTGACGTATCAGTCTATTCGGCATATCCTGCTTCAATATTTTTTAAAATACATGTTTTTGTTTTGTGGGTGATTGTCGAGGTGACGATAATTTTTAACAATTTATTATCTCTGCCTGCTCGTATCTTTGCGACTTCGTTTTCGTTTTCGTACTCTACAAAGTCCACCGAGCTATAAGCGGAGGAGAGACCGTTCCATTGTGTTAGCCCTTCCCCCCTCAAATCTGCGTCGAGGACAGTCATGCAGTAGCAAAACACCCTCGACCACCTCGTCGGATCGTGAAGCATCAGACCTATTATATTATCCGGTCAAATGGTGCAGTCGATGAAACCATGGCTCGAAGTCTGGCCGCCCATCATCCTCTCGGGTTTTCCTCCCAGTGCTTCTACCATTTCACCATCATGGTCGCTCTGGTCCGCTCAGCCATCTTCACTCTGCCTAGAATATTTTTATGGTATATATACTCATCTTTTCTGCTGCTGGACGGTCAATGAGTATAATACATGTTATCACATGCAGTACATCCGATGCAGAGAACGTTCGGTAGGAGCTAGTGATGTGTAATGCCCCTCTACGTTGCACTGTCGCCATTCTGTATAGTTTAGTCGTCAGTGCGTCAGCCCATACCTCGACTCTGAAAAGCATAATGGATTAGGCAACCTTTCGGAGGCCGATTGCTAGGTCTAGGTCCTCCAACGTTGGCCATGACCCGGTTAAGTTGCGTTCTCATCCGAGTAGCCCTATCCGCTGCCTGTTTAATTTGTTCTCAGAAGGTTCTCAAAACAACCTGCATTTGTTGCATCGCTGATATCGGCTTCTTGGCCAGGAAAACGATCTCTGCCTTCAACACCGCTAATTGTTCGACAACGCATCTCGTGCTTAAACAATCAGAAAGTAGTTGTCAGGCATTTGAACTCCAAATATTCTGTCATATAAAATATCCCAAATGTCGTCTCCAAATACAGACCGCTGAGCTACCCCTGCGCTTAACATTTTCCTCCTAGGGCCATCGGATGTCTCATAGATCAGGAAGCGTTCCTTCCATAATACGAAGTATATATGGTGACATCCAGAAATTGCGCTCCATGGCCCCGACAACATTAGATCATCCAACAGAGTTAAAGGCATTTGGAACGCCAAAAGTAGCCAGCAGACAGACCAGACAAGAGTAATGATTACCCAGTTCCGTACACTTGTCTTGTTTCACCACCTTAAGGAAAGCAGCCACTATCCCTTGTCTGTGGCTGAAGCCGTACTGTCTGTTGGACAAATCGCTGGTACCCACCACAGCTGCCTGGAAATGTGCCTTCAGCAGCGTTTCCATAAGTTTACCGGCAGTTTTAAGCATTCATAATGGTCGGTAGTTCAACGCTGCTTCTGGAGAACCCTTTCCCTTCTCGATAAGCACAAGTCTCACTTGCTTCCAGCCAGGATAAAATATCCTAGCTTTCATGCAGGAGTTGTACATCACCAAAAAGAGTTCAGCATGGCTTGGGGCTACTGCCTTCAGCACCTGCCCCCCGATTTCCGAGCGACTAGCCTGTACCCTAAGCCCAACGGATCGTTGCCCAAATCCTCACCAAGCAACTTCCAGTATAGACGCTTACTGGCCTCAATTGTCCGACGAAGAGTTTTCTGGGATTGCTTGAGTTCTGCCCTCTTACCCTCAATGTCATCTTCGTGCTTTATAGCTCTTTACGCGACACATCTGCGCCGCGGTTCTGCGATTTCGTGCGTCCACCAATATGTAGGATGTTTTTTTTCTCGTACTGCCTTGCGCGGCATCGCACCGTCACAAGCTCGGCGAATCGTGCGTATGGTCGTACGCACAATCACACGCGCACGCTTAGTTGGTGGTAAAAAGTTTGTGATACTTGTGACGCTTCGATATCCGCGTTCAATGGCCTCAAAGAACTTGTCCCTATTCAATCTCACAGCGATACATCTGGGAAACCCAATCGAGTTTACTTCAGTAGCTTACGGCCGTTCATCACATACCCGGATCGTGATCTACTGATAATCGCTGGCTGTATAGCCCTCCATCATCCGCCAGTCCTGAAGTCGTGATAACAGACGTTCAGTCGCAAGTGAAATATCAGGAATCGTGTTAGCGTACACAGGCCTGCTAAAGGTAGAAGAACTGGTGTTCAAGATAACCAGACTCTGTCTGGAGAGAAGGTACATTAGTCTCCCACCCCTGGAGTCCGGTCGCTCCGCACCCCATTCTTGGGCATTAGCATTAAAGTCACGAAGTAAATAAAGGTTAATTTGAGCAGTTAAAGTAAAAGATTGCAGTCCATAATGCTTATGATCAAATCTCAGGGACAAGAACTCACGCTAATCAAGTACCCCAAAGAGAACAGATTTTACTACGACCATATCGTTGTTCCTGGGTAATGTTAAAAGTAAATAAGATAATTTCAAGTAAAATGTTCTTGGAGGTCACCGTTGCATGCACCTCAATAAAGGTAATTGCTTCTGTGTTACAAAAATTGAGAATTTCCTATACCAAGCGTTTCCAGACCTTATTCGAGGCTAAATCACCTTGTGTGACCATCAAGGTCATCCTTAATCCATGACTTAAGCACATATTTGGACATAAAATTTTCTGCTCTTTCAATTTCCGTTGTCCAAAATAGGGATTCCTATTTGAAAAAAAAACAAAATTGACCTTGTAATAACCTTGAATGGCCAAACCAAGCTCAAATCCAAGGTCACTATTAAATTCCTTCACAAAAGTTACCTCTAGATTAACCTTGACCTTTTCCAAAATCAGTTTACCTGAAAAATTATTAAGGTGTTTCTTTTGGCTTTTTGACTTTTTGGACACTCTGTATAGCGATCTAAACGCGAGGGACAGAAACTAAGTTCGCCTCTTAATATGTATAATATATATGCAATAAACTTTTATGTTCGTATATATATTTCTATTAAAAACTGTCGGATCTCGAAATCGTGATGGTGGCATTGGCGGGGCCGCGGGTAGCGCGAGCAAAGAGAGTTGGTTCAGAACGCGGTAGCACTCGTGTAACAGCACGAAAAACCTCATCACTGTGAAACGAAAACTCTTTTCACTAGGCAGTCAGTTGCTAATGTTTTGTTGTCTTACGACTCTTTCTAACTCGGCAGCAATAACGATACTATTTCGCGCACGGTATCAATCCCCCTTCCTTTCTCTAGCTCTCTATCTTACTTACCTCTTCGTAGGTGGTATTGTCACCGGCCTGTAATATAACTATACACATGAATAGATATAAATATATACAAATTAAGCCGTATACAAATACACAGGGTTCTCCTAGAGAGAGAGTCTATGCACGCTGGATATAGCGAATAGCGATATAGCGATATAGTGACGTTCGCGATCCCCGTCACAATATGTGTGTGTGTATGTAAAAATAGAAACTTATATGTCGTATCTATCTGTATTAGAATAATATTAATAATAAGTATCATTATATTATAATTCCACTTACAATGCAACAAATTCCACAGAAAAGGGTTCCTATCCTTAAGGAAAAACATCCACAACATGTTGACAATCGAAATCTAAAATGATAAGAATAATCTACAAATTATGACAATTTGAAATCTTACTGTTAGGATAAAAATCTTTTATTTTATGAAATTTTATATATAAAACTATTTTTGAAAAAAAAATTCAGTGATTAAAGTGATACTTTATAATGACTGACTCTACATTGGAATCATTGTGTATTTGTAATTTTTTAATTTTAATTAAATGTATAGCATATTTTATCGGACGTAAGACCAAGAATAATAAGGTAAATATTTAAATAAATGAATGATGTGTAAGTAAATTGTATCTTAAAAAAATTTGTTTTATTTTAGAGATACGTACATTTATTAATTTCAAGAATAATAAAATACTTTTTTGGGCTAAGAAAAAGTTTCATAAAATCAATGAAATTATGTTTAATTAAAATAATTAATTTTTTAATCTGTCTTTATGAAACTTTTTTTTTTAATTAAGCGAAGATGACTGTCAAAATGCAAAATTAAAAATATAATGTTAATTAAAAAATATATTTTATTAATTATATGAAAATTCTATTTATTTCAGAGATTATTTTCTTATAGTAGTAGACATTTTTTTTATTGAAAGAAATATTTTCTAACTTGAGAAATGTATTTTTTAATACTAATAAAGCAATTTACTTATTCAATTATATCAAATTCGACAAATTCTTTTATTGCTGTCCGACTTAATCTCATGATTGTATCTATTACTATATATAAAGTCTTTAGCTATATTCGTGGCGTCTTAGTGTAAAATTGATGGAACTTTTTGATATGTATTTACTATTACTATATATAAAGAAAAAATCGGCGGAAAATGATTCTTAAGATAATAATTAGTAGAAATGCTTTGGAAATTTTTCGATAGAGAAGTGATAAATAATGTTTATCGTTGATTGAAAATTTGAAATCCCAATATCGAAGTAAATAGTGTAACGGTCGTGCCGTAGTAACATAGTGCATCAGAAATTCTTACCACAAGATAATACGGTCAATAAAGAGTACTACTTTGAAGTTATGCTCCGTTTGCAAGAGGCGATATGCAAAAACCGTCCGGAACTTCGGAAAAACAATTCGTTACATATAAACATTCCCAACCGCACCTAGCTTTTGCTTTAACGGCCGGTTGTGTTCAAAAACCTTTCATTTTTGCTGAAATTTTCTTTTAGTTGCAGATCTGTATATCATTGCGACTTTTGTGAACCTCCAATTTATAATGGTTTCCGAACCACTGTTTATTCCACCTTATTAATACAAACTACAGTTTCTAACCAGTGTAAAGGCTGGTTAGTTCTTATTACGGTTTCTTAGTAACAAATTTGTAGACCGATGTATAGTACCAGTCTACTTATACAGGAAAATAATCTGCATGTATATATTTTATTTGCCAGTATATGATTGATTGCATTAGGGTATAGATTGACTGTGAATTCCAAACTGTCAGTTCCCTACCTACCTGTTCAGGTTCCTCTGTAATTTCTACTTCAAGCAGATTCTCTCACGCTTTGATCGATTCCTTGGTCTGGAGGCATGATCCAGTCTGCCTTTATCCTATCTCTGAGACTAGGATGGTAAGAATGTGTCAACCTACCTTTAGTCGCGTTATTCCAGATTTCCTGACACTCATCGAGATATTTTGTGTGTGTGTGTGTGTGTGTGTGTGTGTGTGTGTGTGTGTGTGTGTGTGTGTGTGTGTGTGTATTATTTAACGTCGCTCTATTTATATTTCCAAATATCGGTGCTAATCAGTGACAGAGGTCTAAGATGTGTTTGTAAACAAAGCACATGTACATTTTTACAGTGATGCTTGTGTTAATCGTCCGAGACCAGGATTTGTAGGCCTCATATCTTTCTGATATCTCTCGTTCGGCACGAAGTGAGGCTGCATTTTTACGGTTTGCGTATAGTTCCGCTCTACGTCTGCATTCTAACGCGTTGGGGAGTTTTCTAGCTATTACTGCTAGTGCGTCTGTCGAGGTTGTCCAATATGCACCAGCGACTTTCATGAGCGCATGCCTTTGAGTAACTGATAACTTGTGTTGTTGTTCAACACATCAAATCGTATCAACCTGCCGCTGCGTATACAGCGATAGGTGTGAACAGTCCGGTATAGATAGTACTAACCGCCTTAAATTTAAGCCCCCATTACCATCTTGCCAGGCGTCCAAACCTGTTAAATAAATCCACACATTTGGATTACACTCCTTTCAAATGGCTACCGATTTTTAGATGTTCGCCCAAGTGGATTTCAAGGTATTTCACACTTTTAATCTCTTCACCCTCAATCTGCCGATTTTAATCAGAGGGGGGCTTACTGGTAAAGGTGGTCTCTCAAGATCAACATTCCACATTTATGAGAGACCAGCCTCATTTTGTTGAGGCAACACCAGGATTCCACTTCTTCTATGTAACTCTGGCCTATCCTTTCGATGTCTCTACGCGATTGTCCCTCCACACGGAGTGCGATGTCATCGGCATAAACAATGCCTTTACACCCTAGTCTTGAGAGCTGCCAAAGAAGAGGATCAAGGACAAGGTTCCACAGACTTGGCCCAGTACGGATCCCTGTGAGCATCTCATACTGATCCCAAGTTCTACTTCCTCAAAACCATCTCATATGAGGATTCGGCGGCCCTTTAGGTAATCTCTTATTAGTTTATAGAGTTCCGTGGGACACGTTTTGCTTTTCAAGGCTATTAATACAGCAAGCCTTCAGATATTGTTAAAAATGCCCTTTATGTACAGGAAAATTGCTACAACATATTTTCTGCTCGATTCACTCACAGACCTACGCAACTGAACTATGGCGTCCTCAGTGGATCGCCCTCTCCAAAAGCTGTATTGTCTTGGAGATAACTGTGCTTCTATTATCCTGTTTAGTTTGTTCAGTGTTCAAAGGCTTTGCCAAGTATTGTAAATAGCCAATTACGCCTGTAGGACGCGGGTGCTCAGGTTCTTTGTCTTCACCCTTTCGGACTGTGACTTGGCCGACCTACCACTCGTTGGGGAAGACCGAAAACCTCAAGCACGAGTTGTATATATTAATCAGGCCCTGCCTCGTGGTCGGTAGTGCTGTTCGAATGATGGTTAAGTCAAAGCTGTCGGGGCCAGGGGCCCAGCTTCATCTATCCCAAGACTTTATCCAACTCAGCGAGATTAAATTCACCCACTGTCCCCCTGGTCATCCTTTATATTGTATGAAATAATCAAGGTGTTTAGTACTGCCATAGCTGTACTCACCCAGTCCGTCGTATAGGTGTCTTGATCGAGGCGGACGTTGCATGCAACTTCCTTAATGAACATTTGTCTTAAGCTTACCATTAAGTCTTATCATTTGATCTCTTTAGTATGCCTGAGTTTACGGACATACTCCTTTCTGCCCGCTTTGTATTCTTTTTTGAAGTGCTCCCGTATAGCGGGATCACGGTCTCTCTGGAATACCCGACGGGCTCGATTTATAGCCCTTCTCATTCTATCCAATTCAGGGGTCCACCAGGGACCCCTCCTAGCAACTACCCTACTCCTCGGTATGTCAGTATTTCACGCTTTGCGCAATGGGGCTGTCAATGAGCGAACTCTCTCTATAGTCTCCATTTTGGAGCCGGGCATTTCTTTAGGGACCTGGTCCCATTTATCCTCGAGTATAGCGCAGAAGGTTTCCCAGTTCGTTTTCTGTTTGGAGTATCGCTTTAGCATCTGTCCTTGTAGCACTTATACTTACAGGTGTGCCTGTTTCATTAAGGTGGACCGTGATCGCTCTATGATCACTCGAGGTCCAGTCCTCTCTGACGGCCTATCCTGTGATGAGTGTCTCAAGATTTGTGGAGACAAGAGTAATGTCCATATTTCCTTCTCCACATTGGAGACAGTAGGGATACTGCCTAGCATATTGACGATCCTGAGATTACACTGCGCTATATAGTATTCCAGTTCCTCCCCTTTACGGTCGTTGCTATCGCATCCCCCCGAAGTGCGTACAATACCTTACTTAGATGTATAAGGTGCACCCCTATTTCATGGCTCAGCTGGAATTATCCATTGACCAAATACATCAATAAAGAACGGTACCTCACCTCCGTTAATGCGAAGTGTGTATTTGTGAGGTGTGTTAGTTTTAGTACGGTCACTTCAGAATTGAGGACTACTATTGCCGTCCAGGGGATATGCCCATCCACATATACCATTCTCGCGCGCAGTCCGAACCCATCTATTCGGCCACTGCGCTGGTATAACTTCTGGAGAAACAGGATATCTACTCCCTTTTCTACGCATTTCTGGATTGACCCTGCGCACTCTTCTAGCGTTTAGCTGTGCGAAGCACAGAACAGCTCCACTTTGACTCTCTCGTCCTTTATTGTCCATAATCCGTGGAATTCTGTAATCTCTCCATGGCAGCTTTATATGCTGGACACTTTGTGTCCATAGAGATATGATTAGATCTCCAGTTCAGAGACAAGATTATCCGGCAGGGAAATTTATCTGGTAGACTCGCACTAGAATAAATTATTTTCCCAGAACTTATACCTATACCTTCTTCATAAAGAAAATAATCTTTATTGGTACATTTAACTATGAAAAAATATCCGCGAAAAAATTAAGCTTAAAAATTCTTCATACATTAATAAATATTTTTATCGGTCTGATAATCTTTATACTATAATATACTACACTAAATATAATTACAGTCAGACTGTCCTTGTTTAGAATCACCTCCTTATAATCTGAAATGGTATTCCCAGTAATAAAGAAAAAAAAACTTAAATGGAATTGAAAATTCAAAAATAAATTCATGTATATCCTACGTTAGTAATGGAAAACCAAACTTACCACCTTAAATTTAAATAGACCTTAAATGTCCGAAGTTGCCAACCGATTGGGTTCATTATTAATGACTAAATTAAAATAAAAAGCTAGCATGCTACTCTATATACATTATCCCCACCATTAAATTGGTTTATATAATATTTATAGTACCTATCGCTATCGAAAAAAATTTTAGTTATAATAATTATAATGCTTATTCACGAGTTTAACCTGGAGAACGTTCGTATTCCTATAATATAAATTATACTTATAATAATTACGGCGGTGTCTTCTAATAATAATTCTGAATTGAATTCGGATTCGTATTCATACATTTTGTAAGTAATATTTATTTATTACAATAATAATAATATTAACACATATAATAACATGCTTGTATGCTTTCATTTTTGTATTTAATATCAAATAATATAAAAGTACCAAAACTGGAAGTTTTATATTATTTAATTAAACAGGTCACCCAAAGTGCAGACACTGGAACCTTCAATGCATTTTGATCGAGAAGAGGCAAGAGCGCAGCTCTCTGGCGATTCTCTCTCTCTCTCTCTCTCTCTCTCTCTCTCTCTCTCTCTCTCTCTCTCTCTCTCTCTCTCTCTCTCTCTCTGCTCTTTCTTGAATTAAGTTCGTGAGGCAGGTATTTAAAATCTTTGCGCTAGCATTATTTTGAATTTGTATATTCGACCTGGGATCATTTACCCGATTATTTTAAAATCGATTTTAATTATTTGAAATTAAAGTGTTACGCATATTAGGCTGTATTCACAATATAGCATCGCATTTTTATTTTTTATGTTATCTGCTCTACTATTGTTCTAAATTTGCTCTCTCTCTCTGTGTAATCAACTTTATATACAATCTACTGGATAATCATTATGAATGAATTCATTAACTCCTTTTATATTACCTTTCTTAATATCTTTGTGTAATAATTTGATTGCTTTATCGATAACTTTCTTAAAATTTAATAATCGTTAAAATGCGTTAAAATCCGTTAAAATTTAATAATCTACTTGAGTATATCGATATTCAATATCAGCTTAATTTTACTCTGTTATTATTATCAACGATAATAACATTGGTATCCATAGAAGTTAAATATTTTATCTTTTAACTCTATTTCTTCTGAAAATTTAATTCTTGCATGGGTAGAATGAAATAAATCCACCATTTCCTTTACAAAAAATTCTGCTACAATTGTAAAGACATTATCAACATATCTTTTACAAATGACGCATAATAAAGGACATGCCATTTGACAACTTTTGTTCCTAAAAAACATTTTGGAAAGAAAAAATTCTACTTTTAAAAACGAAATTTATTCCTTCTTTTAAAATGTATAAATTTATAAATTTAATGGTGACAATTATAGAACAATGAACGAGTATAGATATTATGATATAATTATGTCATTGGACGAAAGAGGCATTGAAGAAAAGGAAACTTTAAACAATAAATAATTGTAATATTAAACATTAAGAGATAAAGTAGCAGTAGATTAAAGAAATTTTTAATTATATATAATTATTAAAATTATAATGCTATAAAAGACGAATTTATAATCGGGTCCGACGGTAGCTCCCTTCTCTCAATAAATTTCGAGAACACGCTTTCACTCTCGTCTCGGGCGCCGAAGGAAGACAGTGCAAAGCAAGTGAACAAAAGAAGGTGTAAAGCCAGAGAAAAGCATGGAGCGTAGGAGAAGAAGGAAGGATAGGTGAAGAGTGCAGGAAAGAAAGATGAGCAGGAGTAGTAGTACTGAGAAATAAGAAATAGTAACGGGCGGGCAGTGTGAACTAGCGAGGGGTTGATAGAGTTGCAACAGAAAGGAGGCGATAAAGAAGAATGGAAAGGATATAAGAAAGAAGCAAGGCGAGAGAACAGGGAAGTAGTAGTAAAAAAAAGAGAGAGAAAAATTGAGTGTGGAGGAGGAAGAAAGGGACGGGTGATCAGAAGAAGGAGAACGGCGACGACGGCCTCTAGGACACCAAACCGAAGGTGCACCATCGCCCTTCCTTTCAACCATCAACCGATAATTTAGATTTTAATTTTTATTTTAGATTTTAATTTTTAATTTTAGCAATTTAGATTTTAAATGTTAAATCATACCACCAATTCGGAAACAAAATTAGGACACTGAAAGGTGTCATTGGCAGTCCAATAAAATTGTCACATAAGGATTTTAGACAGAATAGGGAAACTTTCATTGATATTGGATATCCAATTGAATTTATTAATAAATTAATTGCAGAGAGATTGTTCGATATTTATAATACCGAAAATAGACATAATGTAACAGTTGATGTTAATAAGAGTAAAATTATAGTTTTACCATATGTTAGAGGATTATCGGAAAAAATTCAAAGAAATTTTCGGAAATTAACATTCAAATTTTCTTTAAAAATAGTAATAATTTAAGTAAGTTATTTAATAATTGCAAGGATAAGGATGGTCTATGTTTAAAATCTGGAGTTGTTTACAAAATTAATTGTATGGATTGTAATAAATGCTACATTGGACAAATAAGTAGATATTTATAAAAGAGAATTTATGAACATAAATATATATTTTGAAACATGGTATTTGTAAAAAGTACAAAAGGGAGAGTCTTGAAAGTATTCACATTTCAAAGAATCCAAATAATGTGAATTTAATGTTAGAGTCAAATAAATTAGATAACATTTATTATTCTTTATTAAATGGATTGGTTTTGAACATTTTGTGTAGAGGGGTAATTGTATATTCAAATGTATAAATATATATAAATTAGAATATTAATATAAGGTTTAGTTTAGTCCCTAATGAGAAGCCATAGCAAGCTCGAAACGTTGGACAACCTCATTCATTCTTCAATTAGGTAAAGTTGGTGGGGAACGTCAGATTGCACTTCACTAATAAATAATTTTTTCAGCTAATATATTTGTATTTCAGATTAGTCTACGGGCGTGATTTTAAATAAGGACAGTCTGACTGTCATTATAATTTTCAATTAATTATATATTGATATGTACTAATGTTGAAATACGATATCGGAAATTTATATTGAAATTATGATGTATTATATATTTATTAATTTATCTAAATACAGTTGACATAGGTACAATTAAAGTATTTTGGCTAATGTTTTACATATGAAGCGTGGCAATGCTAGACTCGTTCCAAAACATCTGTATCTTTTGCAAAAACAATGTTGAGTAGGGGTCGCAAAAGAGATGCTTCAAAACGTAACTGAGAACCCCAGGTGAGGCTTACAACAGCTGTATGGAAAATTAAGCGTTTGCATGCTTGTATTGGCTCGAAAGGAGTCTATTTTGAAGGTGATAATAAAGATTTATATTAAAATACATAAAAATGTTGTGTTTTAGTCCAGGTCAAATATGATTATATGGTAACATATTTTAAAATTTTAAAATAGCATTAGATTTTTTTAAAAAATAATCAAAAAACTATGAACAGCAATTCGTATAAATTGCTTGTACAGCTTACAATATAAAAGCTGTTTTAAATCCTATATGCTTGGGAATTGGCATTCAGTTCTTGCTTTACTGAAACTGTTGCTGAAGTGTCAATATAACTTCTAATACAACTGATAAGAACTGGCCTTTTAAGTTTTAGTTTTCTACTCGCAATCAAGATTGGAGAGTAATATCTATAACTAATGCATGCTTCCGAGCTCACTCGCGATTTATCAGAGTTCTTTAAGACTGCTGTTAGATACACTTATTTTACTTGCTTTTCGTTTTAGCTTACCGATATTGTTCGTGAACGTTATTTAAGTCCTTCTTGACTTATACATTTCCAATAAAAGAAATGTAAAAGCTATTTTTGATCGTTCGAGCCGGATTTTTGCTAACAGCTTATAGTAGATTGCTTAATTTGCAAGAACATATACTAATACATATATTTATAGTACATGCGTTCGACTTGACTTTATGTTTGTTGCACTAAATTAACACGCATAGTGTATCGCTCAATTACAGGAGCATATACATAGATTAATGTAAACGTTCAATATCGATGGATTACAATTATTTATTGTGATCTTGCGTTATATAAATAAATATATATATATATATATATATATATATATATATATATATATATAAATCGCCTCAGGAAAAGTCCACACTCAGCAGCGCAGGGGGCTCTATACCCCCGCTACACTCGGTCCCAAGCCTGAGCCCACCAGCAAGCTGCCTAGCCCCACGATTTTCTGTCTTTCTGACATACTTGCTCTTATATTTATACATCTTCTATATCTTTCACCTGTTTCTCATTTCATTTACTGGTTATCTTCAGTACTCTGTCGAGACCAGCTCGTCGAGATGTCTCCTCTATATAGATCGTGTCAAGTGATCATCAGCCCCGGACATAGTGAGGCCTGCCGATACCGCTCTTCTGTAAACAGAATCCCGGCGCCGAGTCTCGGAAAGGAATCCAGAGTATCCAGTCACCAACATAAAGACACACCAGAGGTATTGCCTCAAGTAAGAGAGACAGAGATGCCGGCGTCACTTACGCCTGTAGCAGAGCGAGCGAATGAGAGAGAGAGAGAGAGAGAGAGAGAGAGAGAGAACTGGATGGCAATGAGGACGACTGCAATAATAAGAAGCGGGATCGATAGCGGAAACATCTTTGTGCAAGTGCCTTATGTTAATAACATATTAAATTATTGTCCCGAATATAGATGTATTAGGAGTGAAATCTCCTTATTCGTCGTCGCATGCCCGGTTCGAGTGCGCGTACAGTTTGCGTTGGCGAACGCAATATTCTCATGCATGTTCGTTCTCTTTTACTGTGTTTCCAGTGTCCCGATTCCCGTATCGTCTTCGTACATAACCGCCGGACAGTTTCCCAACACGTCCCACGAGAAGAGGTAGAACCCGCGAGGAGCAGGTAGCATTGAGCTACCGGATATGACTTTGATGCAATATTGCCTCATGAATAGATACCGCATCTTTGTTAATAAATTCATATAGTCGTTATCGACTATTATATGTTCCATTCATTTCCGTTCCCATTTCTGGCTATCTCTGGTGCCGGTGTGTGTGGTTACTGGAGCTCACGCATACACACACACACACACACAAGTATATACCACTATATATATATATATATATATATATATATATATATATATATATATATACGTACATTGTATAGTAGATTTTTGTATTGAATTCCTTAATTAATAATTATTTGAAAAAGAAAGAAAACCTCCCCAAAAAAACATTATTGACAAAAAAATATTCTATAATTAAATTAAAAATCAGTTCATTTATATAGTCAGATGTTCTACTGATTATGATAAAGGGAAACAATAATATATATTCTTAGCATATTAAGAAATTTACAACTTATAAATCTAATATGTACTTTATAAAAACTTTATAAAATATATTTTTCTAAAATCTTCCGAAATAGATTAAGAAACAATAAATTATATAACACAATAACGTCTTCAAACAATGAACCAATAAAACAAATGGCTAAGTGCATTTTATATGCAGCCTTATAAATAACAGCATGTATAGTTTACACAAAATATATCTAAAACTATAAAATATAATAATAAATAAATAGTTTTAATGGAAATACAGCTTGTTAAGGTAACAAGATCATGTACAAATAGCCGAGTTTATTTTAAGATTATTTTATCCATGCGTGGACTCGTAAAAAGTAATTAATTATTTTATTTGGTAAATATTTTTATCGGTCTTACAGTCTTTATAATATCACATAATATATAATATAAATTGTAAAGATTATGACAATTATTATATTGAAAAACGGGAAGATACCTAAAACAAAGAATATATGAACATCAATATAGCTTACGAAGAATGAATGATACATCCGGGCTAAAAGAACATAGTTTAAACTTGTCACACTCTTAAATAACAAGGTATTAAAATTACATATAAAAGAGAAACTTTTGAAAATATTCGTATTTAGAAGAATCGAAATAATCTAAATTTAATGTTAGAATCAAGTAAATTAGACAACACTTATCATTCCTTAGTAATATAAAATTTGTATTTTACATTTAAGTTGAGGAAGGGGGGCCTATAAATTTTATACTAATAAATTTAGAGTGGAGATAGGATATATAAAGTAGTATGCTGAGTTTTTCAATTTAGTTTAGTTCCTGAGGATAAAACGTAGCAGTTCGAAACGACGGACACCAAAGTTGATTCTAAATTTAAGGTGGTGGGGGCTGTCAGGTTGTCCTTTACTAACATAGAATATTGCTTTTATTATTTTTATTTTAGTTTATTTATTATTTTATTTTCATTTTATTATTAATTTTATTTTATTTTTATTTTTAATTTTTAATATAATTTATTGTAGTAATAAGTTTTATTTCACATTCTACGGGGCTGAATATAAACAAGGACAATCTGACTGTCATTATTTTAGCTAATATATTATATTATAAAGGCTGTATGAGCGATAAAAATATTAATTCAGAACAGTCGACATAAGTACAATTTTTAATTCTAATTAATTATTTTGTATCATCGATGTTTTTTGGTAAACATTCTTCTGTTATTTATTCTAATAATTCATTATTATTACGAAAAATATATATAAACTTGCCAGGCCCGTTTCCACAAAGTTTAAAGGTGAACAAATCTAATATTGAACTTAAATATATATACTCTGAAATAATATTAGGTGTGTAACTTTGCTTTTGTCATTTTTCCTCGAATTTCGAGGCTTTATTGTAAAGAACTGGTAATACATTTATAATTCAAAGTACTGTTCATCGTTGGTCACTCTGTTTTCCCATCTTTCGGGCAGATACAAATCCCGCGTTAAAAAAACTGGTCATCTCTTGCAACGATCCACGAATTGATTCAATATTTTTCATCTTTATGAGACTGGAAGTGCTGGTCAACCAAGCCGTGTGCCATTAATCGAAATGAGTGATAGTCTAAGGGAGCAGCGTCTGAAGAATATAGCGGTTGGTATAGAATTTTCCATTGCAAAGATCCAAGTATGTTTTCACTACTTTCGCAACTTCGGGTCGAGCATTGTCATGTTGTAAAATCACTGTTTATATCAACCGTTGTATTTCGGCTGTTTGTTTTTCAATGCTCTGCTCAAACGCATTAATTGCGTTCGATTGACTGTGATTTTTTTTCGTCTCCAGTCACAATGCGGTACAAAAATCCCTTCCGCATTTGCCTTGCAAGCAGTTGCTTACAAGCAAACCATCGCCCTTAAACATCTCTTGGCTTCAACTCGTACGGCATCCAATTTCCTTGTTTCTGCATCATTCCTACGATTCTGAGGCGTTTTAAAATGGCTTGTTGTTGTAAATTCAATATTAGATTTGTACATCTTTAAAGGTTGTGGAAACGGGCCTATCAATTTCTTATATATTTTTTTTAATAATAATGAATTATTAGAATAAATAACAGAAGAATATTCACAATTCAAAAACAATGATGATTCCAAATAATTAATTTTTTTTTACGAGTACAAGCATGGAAAAAATAATGTTAAAATGAACTCGGCTATTTGTAAATGATCTCATTACCTCATCAAGCAGCATTTCTTTGAAAACTATTTATATATTATTATTTTTTAGAGTTTCAGATATATTTTGTGTAAATTATACATATTGTTATTTATAGGTATGCATATAAAATGCCCTTAGCCATTTATTTTACTAGCTCATTGTTTTAAGACGTTATTGCGTTATATAATTTATAGTAATTATGTATTTCGAAAGATTTTAGAAAAATATTTTGTATAAAGATTATTTGTATAAAATTCACATTTTATACATTATTTATTCCAGAATCCAATTCAGACTTCTTCAATGCTCCACCAGATTCAGATACATGTTATTGTTCGAGCCATGCGAACATGTGTCGCGCATCTACCATCGAAGCAGAACTGTGATGGCTCAGGCTGGCTAAGTGACCACTATCATCTCTCTCTCTTTCTCTCTCTCTCTCTCTCTCTCTCTCTCTCTCTCGCAGCTTCCTCGTCTAAATGAGAAAAGGTTCCTTCATGACATTACTAGGGTCATTAATGAAATTTCCGAATGGGGTCTTTTAAGTAAAGCGTTCTGTGTCCGAATGGGCGCGCCGGTGTTGGACACGTGCGACGGATGACCGTCTCGAGAGACCATAGCTTTATAGTGTGGAGAAGCTTACCTGGTGTCGAGCCCGCCTTTAGAAATTATGGACTTCTTTTTTGACATCCTCACTGTGTCGCATCGCTTCCAGGACCTTTTCTAAGCGAAGGAAGAGCACTTTATGTTCGGCCGTTGTCGCGATTCGAAGCTACCGTTCGAGCTCAAGAACTATTTATTAGTTTGATTCACGCTTTTAGTTTTAATATCAATTTGTAAGTTTATCGGCATTTGAAGCAAAATTGGCGCATCAGCGGGACAAGGGACCTTGCCCTTGTGGAAATTCCGTTTGGTACGGAAATCCGAGAGTGCTCCCGGTGGCTTTGTGCCCGTTAGCTGCCGTTTCAGTTAGGAGTAAAACCGTGCCCGAGACGTCAGGGCCGCAACGGACAGTAGGAGCTATTCGCGGAGCACCTCTTCCCCTAATGGACCTCACGAGCTACGCGAGTATCTGGACTCACTGACGGTCGATTCATGCGCATCGGAGTATTCCGTGAGTTTATATTAAGCGATTCTTAGCGGCTCTATTCTTATAACGTAAAATTGTGTTAATATATTTATTTTTTTGTCAGGCGTTTTTTTTGGCGTCGATAATTGCCTGGCATCTCCGAGACATGCTTTCTACTAATTTGACAGCGTATTTTAATGGCAACGATCTCCAGATCCGACCAATTTGGTAAGACAGCTGCTTCAAAGTATGTGTGCATAACCACAACGCTTCTGTTTAATACATGCTCATATATTTTTAATAGGGTTTGCATCGGGCGACTGCGACGGTCAATCCAATGTAACGATGTCAGATTGAGTCCTACTGCAGAATCCAATCTTCATTTTTTCTGATCGTTTGGCATGGCAGTAAAGACTTTTTATAGATTTTTATCATTTTTCGGCATTTAGGTTGTCC
Source organism: Sycobia sp. Sy_11 (assembly GCA_018907035.1). NCBI lineage: Eukaryota > Metazoa > Arthropoda > Insecta > Hymenoptera > Epichrysomallidae > Sycobia > Sycobia sp. Sy_11. Next base: position 3,626,964 of record JACCIC010000027.1, on the reverse strand, counting down.
ATAAAGAGGTGTAAAGTCCCGATCCCTACTTTGAGAAGCAGCCCCAAAGATGCACCTCTATTCCGTGCTTTACGGTCCACTGAATAAGCTTTTTGATAGAAGTTGAACAGGTTCGCATGAGGACACAGTGTGCCCATATAGAAAATTCATTAGCAAAGATGACATTTTCAAAATCTCTATCAATATTTTCATGCGCCCAAGCAAGTCGCTTTATCACATGTTTTTTACTCAACAGAGCCTTCTTCATTGTGTTGCGTCATTTCAGGCGATGCATATAAAGATGGATTCGGATAGTTTCGTACGATATATCTAAACCTTTTGCCATTATTTTTGCTTGTCTTTGCCGCCGTGTTAAAGCAGGTTTCCGCGAAAACAGATTCACTATTTTTTCTTCATCTTTTTTGTCCACTTTTCCTATCGAGCCACGTTCTGGTAAATCATCGACATTTTTAGCAACTTTATATCGCTGTACCCACTTCTGTACAAATGCCTTCCACTTTCTCATATATTTAGCAGCCGCTAATTGCGACATTTTGAGACCTTTTGCGTGGAAGCAAAGCAAGACAGCCTCGTATCGCGACGCGTAGTTAGCACTCATGGCGTTCAACGTGATCCTCTTTCAAAAGATCAAGGAAAACTGAACCTTTGTTGACAATACATTAAGAACAAAGCTTTCCTCCCTCGGCTAGTGAAGGAATTAGCGCGAAATTTTTATTACCTGTGAGTAAAGTTGGCCACGTTCTTACTTGATAGACTGTAAATAGGAAAATATCAGGATTAAGGGAGAATGAATCTAATGGATAAATTATTTTGGAATTTATAGATTTACGAAGCAACATGTATATCATACAAGTGGATAGGGGAGAAATAGTAAAAAAAGCACAAGGTATAAAATCGAACGTTGTAAAGAAATCCATTACATTTGAAGATTATCAAAAATGCTTTAAGTACCTCATCATTATACATCGGGAACAGTGTCACATTCGTTCTAAATCACATGCAGAAAAATATTGGAGAAAATTCACCTGTACATATTGACTGCTCTGTAGGATGTCAATACTAGATATGGTGAAAAAATTATAGCAGAACATGATAACAGTTGCCAAACATTTTTGCCACAAAAGATCTCAATTACTATTTTAAAGGACGAAGAAATTTTGTAAATCTTCTTAATACTACAAATAAATGATGTTTAGTTTTACTTTATCAAAGTGGAAATTGTTTTAAATATAATACATGTACTTCTTAAAAAGAAAACTAAAAAAAAAATATAATGATTTCATGTTTAAAGAAAAATTTATTTGTCAGGAAAAGTACAAATACACATGCATGTTTAATAATAAATTACATAAATAAATAACATTTCGATCATATTACAATTTTGCTTTCGTCTTTACCTGAAAACTATTGTTCTTTTAGCTATTCTTACATCAATAATTTCTCTTATTTATTTATTTATTTCTCTTATATCATAATTATTTCAATAAACTTAATTTCTATCTATGCAACTATTATGTTCAGTGTTGAATTCTAGCCACTTAACACATACGCGATTTCCACTCTTCTTTAAAAATTTTTCAACTAAATAAATATAAGGATACTTAGTTTTTTTATTTCCACTCTCATAAAAGCCACCAGAGATAGGTTTATCATAATAATCTTCAACATAGTAAATTATTGGATTTGTCTTTGCAACTGTTCTTATTGTAAATATTTCTGTTGACTAATTTGGTGTATATTCTTTTTTAAAATATTTTTCATTTTACTTATTCATACACGATCTCCAACTTTGTATTTTGCTTTTCTCATAGCCATCCTTTTATCATAAACATACTGCTTTATCTCTTTCTCATTTGTTTTAATTACATTTGAAGGTTCAATTTTTATTGTTTGATGCTTTCTTAAATTGTAAGCTTCAAACATATCTTGTAGAATATTTTCCTTGTTTACTGAATTGTACCCACATGGAATTTGTTTAAGTTCTATTAAAACTTTCACATATGCTTGCATGAAGGTTACTATGTGAAGAATAAAATTTACCTTATACTTTATCATCAAATTTTGAAAGAAAGTATTGTAAAAATTTTTTATTTGATAAGTTTGTAGATTTTATGGTGCTCGTCCACGTTTCGATATCTTTTTCATAGTTATGGTCACGTCATTATCACTCTTTGACTTCACTGAAATGGCGTAAGCAAAATTTGAAAATATATCAAGAACAGTGAGTAAATATCGAAAGTCTACAGGATCAGCTGGCCATGTCCCGTCTATTCCACACATATTATACTTTGTTCGCATACATCTACGATGTGCAGACTTATGCAGCTCTTCAACTATTTTTTAACCTTCCATTTTTTAAATTTACTTTTATAATTTTGTAATCAATTTGTGAATCGATAAGATCACTTTTAAGATGTTCATATAGGTAATTTAAAGATTTCAATTGGCATTCCACTTACGTTTGGAACTGATTATATTTTTGCTCTTTGCTTCTTATTTAACTATATATATATATATGTTATGGAGAGATTTCAATTGTACTTCCATTCTCACTTGACTGTTCATATTTCTTTTCAATGCTATAGTGATTATTCAATCGGTCTCCTATTTTCGTTTTATATAGAGTAACTGATTCATATTTATTATATAGTTTCTCCAATTTTACTTCCAATTCCAATATATTTTCTTCATATTTTTTATCATTTTGTTCAACTAATTTGAGAACTGCATTAAGCTTGGGTGATAAATAATCTATTTCTTTTTGTAGGATTCTCTTTAAATTTTTCATGGTAACAGCGTCATTGTCTTCCATTGCATCTCCTAAATTATAAGTCCATTAGCTTCTATATCATAATTTCCATCTAATATAATTTTGAAGCCGTTACCTGGAGGGCCTCGACTACCTTGTATAACCTTCAAATGTCTCCCAAACAAGTCAAGACTCGTGATATCAATGTTTGGTACAAGAGCTAGTGCTTATATATATATATATATATATATATATATATATATATATATTGTAACCGCCCGAATGGCGGCTGTAGGTGAGAGCGCTCGTGCGAAACCGCGAGTGTTCGGGCGTGCCCGCGAAACAATACGCGCGAGCCGCGAGGGCGCTGGAAGCGCTGTAGGAAGTAAGAAGTTCGGAACGAACTTCGCATTCTTGTCTTGACCTTCGTCAATCCGAGTTCTCGAGTTGGTTCTCCGTCGCATTTCTTTTTCCTTTTCGTCCCCGACGCACCTTCATTTTGTCCCGCATTAGAATACAGTAGTTTTGCTCGTTCGCGATCGCATCGTGAAACGTGAAGTGAGGTTGCAGTTTTGCACCTTTCGCGGGAACGCGTAGTAAGTTTGCCCTCGCGCAAACTCCGTGCGAAAGCATCGGCATCGACGAGGAGAGGACACGCGGCGACGTCCTCGTATCAGCCCCGGACTGTGAGCGGAAGCCTTGAGGAGGCGTGTGCGCGTTGCCATACGCGTGCCGTTGTGAACCAGCGACGCCATCAGCGGCTACGAGCCGCCGCCACGCGCAGCCGCGCGAGCCAGCAGCTAGGAGCGAGAGAGAGAGCGCGCGCCCGGTCGCCCAGACAGCAGCGACCGCACCAGCGAGCGACAGCGACCGCACCAGCGAGCGACAGCGACCGCACCAGCGAACGACCGCGACCGCACCAGCGGGCGCCAGCGACCGCGCCAGTGAGCGCCAGCGACGACATCAGCGGGCGTCAGCGACAGCACCAGCGAGCGCCAGCGACAGCATCATCGTCGTCGGCGGCAAGTAGCTTTTGCTTTTGTTATTTCATTCAGGTGCGCATATAGCTAGGTCCTGACCCGCCGTCGCATCCGCGCGCCGCGATCTGCCGACGGCATAGCTTCGCGGTTTAGCCGTAAAATATGTATTTATCGCGCGTAGCTTAGCGATTAGTTTTTAATTCCGTGTATCGCATTGTATCGCCGTAAATGCGTTCGAGCACAAATTGTCCGTTAGCATTTAATGCGTAGTGTAATACCGTTGTTCCCACGTGTTTCGTCAAAAGCGTCCCGTTCCGTTTCCCCCGTCCCCGTAGATGTTAAAGGAGTGCATGATTGACTAAATATTTGATGTAGTGTCGCGGAACCCGCACTCAGGATTAAGCATATGTATTGATTCATCGTTGTAAATAGTCGGTTTGTACAAATAAACAGTAATATTGTAATAATCTAATAAATTCACTCGCGTGGTTCATTCTCCGTTCCCCGTCCCCTTTCAGTGGAGTGCACGGCCAGCAGCGTGGAAGAGTCCACACACACACACACGTAAGTGAATAGTAAGTATAACCCGATTTCGGGGTTATAAAATGGCGCCCAACGTGGGGCCCGCGACAAAAGTGATCCTGAAGCCTCGTAGAAGAGCCACATCGTGCACTCACTCTTTTTCCCGATCCCCTTTAGCCTAGCTGCACGAAGAAAAAGTACGCAACACACGTACAAGTGCACACACGGACAGGCGACGATTGCAGCCACAAGTGTGCGCAGAAGAATGCGCAATAGCATAAATGTGTCAGAAATTTTTACTGACAAATCTTCATGATTAGATGCTTCTCCCCTTTTTCCCTTTTCGTCACGTCTAGGTACTAATATATTAATTAACAATTTATAATTAATTAATTAAATTATCGGGCTAAAACTAATGTACATAAATGCCTTCTCGTTATCCCCCCCTATGTATATTGAGTAAAGTCAAGCAAGGTGTTATATAGAAAATAGTTTCTCTTAATTTTATACTCATATAAATTTTGCATGTACTTATTGATATTGTATTTTACATGAATATATATATGTATTTATAATAATGAAAGTATAAGTAACAGTATAATTATAATTTTACTTATAATTTCATTTATATTAGCAAAATGCGCTATTTGTTGACTGAAATGTAAACACACAAAAGAGAACAACTTTCTCTTTTTCTTGAGAAATATGCTGGTATTTCAAAATTGAAATAACAGCACAGTAAAGGATAAATTTAGTAATTACATAAATAAAAGTACAAGATCGAGGTCAAATACCTCTTAAACTTAGTGTGTTTACATGCAAAATAAATAGCCTTTTCTGAAAATCTTTACATACATTGTCAGTTATTCGAATCTAAATTCTTTCTATATAATTTCTATATAATCCATGTATTATTTACATTTTATTTTAAATTACTAATATTGCATTTGACTTTATACAATATTTCTCATATGCTCCATATATATATCTCATATACATTTAACTGATTTTTGATATTATGTCTGTCCTTTCTCGCCACTCATGTCCCTAAATTTTTATTAACTTGTTATATAATATATCATATATGCATATCGTTTCCTCTCTTATTATGTGCAAAAGCGCATGGATATCGAATCGTCCCTGCACCTTTTATACTGTTTTACCATACCACATATGACCCTCGCTACACATAGAAGATAGTTTTATCTTAAATATATACTTCATCGATATATTCAGAAGAAATAGCACATATATATCAAGTTGGAGACTAGAAAAGATCAAGGAAATTATCAGCATTATAAGACTTTGTAACTAATAAGCATATGCAATAACGAGGACACCACACTCAGTGTGTACAGGACACTTTTCCCCATTGCTATCGATATTGCTGCTTTTTTTTTATTATCGATTACTACAATTATAGCTTAAAGTACTTTATTAAATACAAATACTTCATAAAGAGAGGGGCTCAAGGAGCAGAAGATTTTCTTTCTCTCTCTCTCTTCCTTCTGACAGGTATAACCTATATGTTTGACATATAGATGCACAGGGGGAATTTTGAAAGAAAACAATTACCATGAAGGAATTGAATTTTCTCAATTTTATGAAGTGAAGGTAGATGTGAATATCCACTTCAATAGTAGAAATTAATTTTAAACCATTTTTATGAAAATTAAGGACAAATAGTGCTAGGGATATATATACAAACAAACTTAACTGAAAATATAAGGAGGAAATCACACGCTTAATTACAATAACCTCTTAATACTGTGAGTATTCTTTTATTTTCAGCTGCTAAATACTAAACTGCTAAATAATAATTTAAAAATAATAAATAACCTCAAATAACATTAAATAATAGTAAGCAGAATGATTAGTATAGATGTGATATCGACACCACTACAGTAAAATAGCTTTATAATGGAATACAAAATAATGCAATAAATATATTAATCCAGTTGAAGATTATTACCACCATCTATCATAAATAACAACTTAACAACAAACCAACTAAAAATATAATAACCAAGTAAGTATAGTAGCTGAAAGTAGTAATAACAAGACAGGAAACCACATAACGAGAGGACCAATATAAATGAAATAACAAAAAAAAACCGAAGGAAACATTAACGAACAATTGGATACCTTTTCTTTTAAGGACAAATGAGTGGATATAATTAATAACAATAGTAAACATAAACTAGACGTGTAAATAAAACCAAGTAAACTTTTTAGCATTGACAAATAATATAATAATTATAACTAAACAAACATAAATAAGTATTTTCTGTGAAAAAAAAAAACAAGGGGAGAGAAAATATACTGTCTATATACATTTTGTTTTATATATGTATTTTTAGTGTGATATTACTTTTTTTTAATTATTGATAAATAAAGCAACAGGAGGACTCTACTTTTTTTTTTTCCAATTCAATAAGTCTTAATTGAATCAACTACTGTCAGCCAGGAATACTGCACTCTAAAATAGGTGTAGCTAAGAATAACTGCAGTACTGGACAAATAACAACCTTAGTCAAGGTAACTGGGATAACAACAATTCAATTCAATATAACATAATTTCAATAATAACAATAATAATAACAACAATAATAACAATAATAATCATAATATCAATAATAACAATAATAACAACAACAATAATAACAATAATAATCATAATACCAATAATAATAATAATAGTAACATAATAAGAATGATAATAGCAACCATCAATAAATAAATTTTGGTAAACAATTTTTTTTTCCTCTCTATCAACAAATTCGGAACTACTGTTCCCCATCTAAATTAAATCAGTCTTAAAAAATTTTTTTTTACTACAAAAAAAAAAATTTTTTTTTACTTTACCTTTAGAAAATTTTTTTTTATTGGTATATATAAATCAGCACACAGAAAAAAGAAATTATTTTCTTTGAAAAAAAAAAGGATTATAACCAATCTCATAAATAATCACACCTGAAGAAAAAAAAAAGGAGGATTACAACATAATAACATTCCTTTTATTATTATCTACTTACGTTAAAATTCAAGTCCAGTTCATGCATTTAGCATTCTCTTTATAATCAAGAAAATTTTACTAGGGTAACTACTTAGTCCACTACTACGCATATAGACGAGTACAGAATATACTGGAAAGAGAAAGATTTGCTACAATTTGGTTGGAAATAGTAAGGTCCAGAGAGAGAAAAGAGTACGATTTTACCTCCGGCTAGAAAAAATACGCTTTTAAATTTTACTCCACGCACATATAAACAAGAACACATCGAACAGCTGTTCTTAAATTTTTACTATATATATACCGTGTCGTCTTTATTATTTTACATCCATATCGTGTATCGTCCCCCTTTCACAACCCCCACCTAGGAATAATGGAGCTCCCTCAAGAAACCAGGAGTGAGATAGATGAGGAAAGAGCAAAACTTAGCAACGTTTACGAACAATTGCAAAAGGATGCGTTGCTCACAGAAGCCCAACAGAAACACCTACAAGTAGATGAGAATTTAACTACAGTAAGAGACAGATTACTGCGCTTCGAAATGCGGCGGCTGTTCGGACCAACAGCCGCAGAATGGCACGCCGAAAAGGATGAAGCGAGACAGACAGACGGAGATATAACGGAACTATCAAAGGTCCTGAGTTCCACCGCACTCGTTCATATAGATCATGAAACAGCTAACATCAATAATGCGGAAAACAAAAGCTCCATCGAACCCCATGTTGCCACTATGGCACCCATCTGGTCGAATAACACCCCATATATGGGATACCCGTACGGACCATGGCCGTCACCACCGTTGCACAGCACGAACACCACGGGAGTTAATCATCTCCCCGCTGCTGCCAACAGCTGGCAACCTCTGCCTGGAGGATGGCCATTCGCCCATCCGGCACTGTTCCAACAGTACGCCGCGATGCCACACACGGGTACGCCCTGCACAACAGCTGGAGCGCAGCCTACGCCCAATGCGGCACCGACAACCTCTAGTCACATGAATACCAGTCGACCCTTCGAGAACACCTATCTGAAGGAGACACGGACTGGGCAATTGCTACGCCAGTGGAAGGTGCAGTTCACTGGAGCCCCTCGCGAAGACGTAGAGGAATTTATTGATAGGATGGAAGAGACGATAAACAGTCTCGACATCCCAGCGGCTGACATTTTGAAACTAATTCCAGGGATACTGGGCGGCTCAGCCCGAATCTGGGCCAGACCCTTATATAAGCAATGGCGTACCCTGGAAGAGTTCAAGGCAGCGCTGCGCCGTCAATTCAGGCCTATCGACTATACTCTACGCCTAGAAGAGGAATGGCGTGACAGAACGCAAGGCTCAAAAGAGCCCATTGGCTCTTACCTCAGAGGCATACGTGTCCTGCTAGATAAAATGGCACCTGCACTGACACTGGAAGCACAGCTCGACAGGATATATAGAAACCTGCATCCATCATACATGGAAAAAATCAATAGAAACGAGTTCCAGTCCATCGACGAGCTGCAATTGCTGGGCCAGCAAATTGAGCTGAAGAGCGAGCTCACAAAACGATATAAAGAGCCACCGGCACAAGACGAATGCATGGTGAGTACCGCGGCCTGCTCTCCGTCGGAAAGGGCGAACAGACGATCGAGACTGGCGGCAATCGATAACGATAAAAACACGGCCCCGAAGAAAACGGTTACGATAAGTGAACCATCCGCCTCAACAGACACTAGGAGCGACAGTGTACGAGCGTATTCCCACAACTCACGGAGAGACACCCGAAGAGACAGTCCGTCCCAAATAGTCAACAGGGAAACAACGGCAAAACGAACAGAAGAGAACAGGCGACAAAGAAGTCCATCGCCACGGTATCGGTCACCGTCCCCCTACCATAGAAGACCACCCCCCTCACCCAGATACCCCTCACCGGTATCGGCATCACGTCCGGAAAGACGTAAAACTACCGCAATAACACCAGAAAATGAAGTAGAAGAGGAGCGTCCGGAAAGACGTAAAACTACCGCAATAACATCAGGAAATGAAGATGAGCGAGATCGTCCGCAACGACGTAAAACTATGAAACAAGCAGAAGAGGAAAACAACACCTTCTGCGTGCGTCCGGAACGACGTAAAACTACCAACAACGCAGACACTAACACCTTCTGCGAGCGTCCGGAACGACGTAAAACTACCAACCCCATCGACAACACCGATGGCGCGCGTCCGCAACGACGTAAAACTACGGAGAAGGCACAACATCAACAGTGCGATCGTCCGCAAAGACGAGAAACTACGGAAACTCAAGAAGAACACGCTCAGCAAAATGAAGACACAGAACATCAACAGAAGGTAGAAGGTAGAGAACCAGCAAATGAGGAGGAAGATGGATACATTTCCGAAGCAGCCTCATACAAAACGGGTCCATTAGAACCGTCACGTACAAAGGTCCGGGTACAGAAAGATTTTACCCCGCACGACCAAATACGTTCGGTCAGCCCGTTACCATATAGGCCAGGGCCAAGGATTCTTAAGCGACATCCTCCCAAAAAGCCACACGCACCTAAAAATGTGGAGAAAGTAGTATATGTGAGCACCCCGGAACATGGAGACGTTCGACTATATCGCGGAGACCGATGTGCGTTCATGCGGTCTATTGCAACACAACAGTCGGACATGCAACCCCATCCAACCGCACATGATGCTCACGCCACTACTAAGGAGAGATACATCATTCCGACCAAATACAGGAAGGCAACAAACGATGTTATCGCAGAATCCCCCCAAATCGCCCCACAGCAAGGAAATACCCCCATACCGTACCCACATACCGTCGCCCCAACCCATAACCCGAAACAAAACAATGAAAGCAAGAAAAGGGTTAACCCATTCACAATACCACCACCGGAGAGTAAAGAAATAGAAACAAGCCCAGTGGCGAGCCTGAACAATTCAGAAGAAGAAGTAATCATAGAGGCAATTGTCACCAAAGGCAGCAAGAAACTCCCAGGCTTGATGGACACCCTTATCGCACCACCCCCCAACTTTATCCCGCCCATACGGCCCCACCCTTCAATCCCTACAACGCCACTTCCGGGTCTCGGAAGCATGCGCAATAGGTCCTTCACGGGCCCAGCAGGAGCTGAAGGTTCGGACCATGGCGAGGCAGCAGTAACAAACTGCTGGAATTGTAGCGAGGTCGGTCACCGCTACAACGCCTGCCCACACCCCAGATCAAGGAGATTTTGTTATAGGTGTGGCAGAGCCGGCATTGACGTTAGCATGTGCACGTCCTGCCGGAAGCCGACCCCTGCCGTTCCGTCTTGGGAGGGGGAGGACGTTAGAGGGGTAGAGAAGACGACACGTCAGGTGTCAGAAGACTTGGTGGAGCCACTAGGGATGGCGAACGTGAATGAGGAGGTGACGGGAGCGCCTATGTCAATACCGCCAATGATGGAGCAAACCATTAGGCAAGCGGCAGCCGCCGCGGGAGCTCAGCAACCATTACTCATTATAATGCCGGGGGCGACTGTTTATTTAAACAAGTAGATCGCCTGTTGCTGAGTGCCCACGCTACCGCAGAAGGACATGATACAGGGCTGGAGGTGATAGAGGGGCACCGACATAAATAATGCCCAGCCCAGAGGCGTAAAAGTGCAGAAAGTATGAGTGGCACGGGTACATAAATGGCGCGAAGAGATGTACATAAGTATTAAAATGGCGCGAAGAGATGAAACCAAATACAAATATAAAATGGCGCGAAGAGATGAGACTAAATATAAATATAAATGGCGCGAAGAGGTGTACATAAGTATTCAAATGGCGCGTGAATAGGCGCACGCACATATTAAAATGGCGCGCAAATAGGAGTACATATGTATAAATGACGCATAAATGGCACAAAGAAAAGTACATATGTATAAACGATACACAAAACGGCGCAAATAGGAGCATGTGCGCATAAAATGACCCTGCGTATAAAATGGCGCAAACCGGAGTAAGCTCAGATATAACTGGCGCAAACAGAAGCAAATATATATAGAGGGCGTGGACAGGAGCAAACCCCTATAATATGGCGCAGTCTATATAAGAAGCATATAAAATGGCGCAAACAAGAGCCAATCTATAAAATGACGCCCCGTGAACCTGGGCAGAGCAACGATACATGATGTATTGCGAGAGTATATAGAAAGGCGCAAGCATAAAAACGTTGATATCTCGAATAATGCCCAACGCAGAAATGGAAGAAGTAGCACCCCTATCGTTTTTCCCGTACGGCCATCCCCATGATTCCCCCACCACGTCCCAAGAGAGGAAACGGTACCCATATATCCCCATGGAAAATATATATGGAGTGAGCGCGAATCGTGTTAAGGGATGACCTGGAAAATTGAAAAAGAAAGGGATATTAGAGCCAACCCCTCAGCCGAGATACACTGATGGCACAGCGTCGGTGGGTGAGGATAAAAGCAATAGCACCAGTTAGAAGAGCGCACAATGGCTCCCATAGTAACCAAGCTACTTGCTCGCCCCACCAACACTGTACCAACCCCGATAATAGGAACGTCACTAACAACGACTATTTTTCCAGCGAACTGGCAACAAGCCGAAGAAGAAGAAGAGAATCGCAAGAAAGAAAGCGAAATGATTGCAAGAAAAACACAGAAGCGAGCGTTAGAAACCTGACTAGGTAGCTAGGACAGGATTTATATTAATATTAGTTATAGTTTTTTTTCTTTCGTCACCTAATAATAATAATCTATATTTCTCTAGGATAAGTCCCGTTAGCAATAGGTTAGAATAGGGTTTAGTTTATAATTAGACGTAGGGAAGTAGTAATAGGAATAACAAATAGAATTATATCGAGCCATAGCGAGCCACCGACGACCAAGCGCTGCACCAGCGGGTGCAATCACATTTTTCGTTTTCGTTACCACAAATTACTTTTTTTTGTTTCTCGTTTATACCCATGCGAAGGGTAAACCAATGGTCGTCGTTTTTTTTTCTTTTGCCCAAATCATGTATTGTCCCCCTACCGTGTTTTTGTCAAAGAATGTATGATCCCTTACCGTATGTATTTGAACCTCGGTGTTAGTCCCCACTATGTTACCCGAAGCACATATACGACGTTCGCGTCTCGCTTACGGACACCCTGCACAACCTTTCGCGATCACGCGCCCCCCCTGCGGTTTGGGAGGGGGAGTTGGTAACCGCCCGAATGGCGGCTGTAGGTGAGAGCGCTCGTGCGAAACCGCGAGTGTTCGGGCGTGCCCGCGAAACAATACGCGCGAGCCGCGAGGGCGCTGGAAGCGCTGTAGGAAGTAAGAAGTTCGGAACGAACTTCGCATTCTTGTCTTGACCTTCGTCAATCCGAGTTCTCGAGTTGGTTCTCCGTCGCATTTCTTTTTCCTTTTCGTCCCCGACGCACCTTCATTTTGTCCCGCGTTAGAATACAGTAGTTTTGCTCGTTCGCGATCGCATCGTGAAACGTGAAGTGAGGTTGCAGTTTTGCACCTTTCGCGGGAACGCGTAGTAAGTTTGCCCTCGCGCAAACTCCGTGCGAAAGCATCGGCATCGACGAGGAGAGGACACGCGGCGACGTCCTCGTATCAGCCCCGGACTGTGAGCGGAAGCCTTGAGGAGGCGTGTGCGCGTTGCCATACGCGTGCCGTTGTGAACCAGCGACGCCATCAGCGGGCGTCAGCGACAGCACCAGCGAGCGCCAGCGACAGCATCATCGTCGTCGGCGGCAAGTAGCTTTTGCTTTTGTTATTTCATTCAGGTGCGCATATAGCTAGGTCCTGACCCGCCGTCGCATCCGCGCGCCGCGATCTGCCGACGGCATAGCTTCGCGGTTTAGCCGTAAAATATGTATTTATCGCGCGTAGCTTAGCGATTAGTTTTTAATTCCGTGTATCGCATTGTATCGCCGTAAATGCGTTCGAGCACAAATTGTCCGTTAGCATTTAATGCGTAGTGTAATACCGTTGTTCCCACGTGTTTCGTCAAAAGCGTCCCGTTCCGTTTCCCCCGTCCCCGTAGATGTTAAAGGAGTGCATGATTGACTAAATATTTGATGTAGTGTCGCGGAACCCGCACTCAGGATTAAGCATATGTATTGATTCATCGTTGTAAATAGTCGGTTTGTACAAATAAACAGTAATATTGTAATAATCTAATAAATTCACTCGCGTGGTTCATTCTCCGTTCCCCGTCCCCTTTCAGTGGAGTGCACGGCCAGCAGCGTGGAAGAGTCCACACACACACACACGTAAGTGAATAGTAAGTATAACCCGATTTCGGGGTTATAATATATATATAACTTATTTCACACAACTCTTCAATAATTGACTGGAGTTCATTGCTGTGATTGCTATTTCCGCAGTTCGTTCGATGATTAATAATCGAAGTCGTTAGACAAACTCATTCGCATCATCTCAGTAGGCTAAATCTATTGAAGAATCTTTCTTTGCTATTTTATATTTAAGGATACGTACTGCAATAATGTTTAAATATTTTCTACTTCTTTACTCATCTTTACTATGTTTTTTCCGATGAGCACTTGTTACTTTAAGAATACTGCGATAATTTTCATGATCTGCTGAACTTATGAAAATGATATCTGGTTCTTTTAGTATTATTACTCCCATTAGTTCATTACTTTTATAATAAGACAAATCTCCCACTATTATTTTATTATTTTCAAATATGATTTGAGAATTTCCAAGCATATACGTACTTTCAATATTTCTTACTCCATATATTATCGAATTTCCTGCGACTGCGATCTAATAATGATAAAAGATTAGTTTTATCATAGTCTCCACGAGTAGATTCGAACATTGAGTTATTCAAAAAAGCAAAATCATCATTGAAATAATAATATTTAGTGAAAACTGAGTGAATATTATTATCTGACATAAAACTCAATTTTTTCGAGATCTAGTTCGCTTTTTAAAGCTGTCATTATACAGAATGATATTAAATAAGTTTTTACTTTTTAAAGGTGATAAATTTTCACTTTTTGATTTGACAAGCTTTTCTAGTGCTGTAATGACTGGCTTCAAAGTATCCCTATAACTATCTCTGAATTCTCTCTTTCCTGCTTTAATAAGGCAGATTTTCTTTTCACAGCCTTACGTGCATGCCACAGTTCGCTAAGGCTATTCCTTTCTCTCTCAAAATCCGACATATTATTACGTGCACTATTAGATTATGATCTTACAAAATATGCTCATATATTAAATATTCCATATTTTTGAGAAAGAGTTTGCCTCCAAATGGTCTATGGTATAACGAATCTACTATCGTTAATCTCCATTCACAAATAATCGATGATTCACAAAATAAAGTTACTCATTGGGTGTGTTATAGAAAGAGAGATTCTGACATATTATATACATATATACTTTGACAGTTTTCATCATCTAATACTTTCCATAGATTTCATAAATTATTTGAATGTGAATGAAATAAAATACAATTATAAAAGATATCAGAATTTCGACGACATTTATTTGTGTTCACCTTTATCTTCAACTCTTAACCGAAAATTTATAAAGACGGTTTTATCATTTTTTATCAAATACATTCAAATCCAAAACAATTGAATTTTCCTTGAATGCCAATAATAATGCATATAGAAATGAAATTAAGTACAGTGTTTTGAATTTAGATTCAAAACCTCAAAGATCAGTAGGTCATCTTCTCAACTAGACTCTTCGCATTTTCAAAGAAAAAATAGAGCATGGTTTAGATTTAACAGTGAAAATATTGAAATTCAATGCACTCAGAGTCGAGTGTAATATCACTGTAGGAGCATACATTAACAATAAAGTTCATATATTTCCCGAATTCTTTTCCAGTGTTCCTACACGATATAAGATCATAGAAGCTACTATGTGTTAGATGTATAAATTATCTTCAAATTTAAATAGTTCATCAGGACGGAAATTTGGTTAATTATCGAGGAGAAGAAATTATTATTAGAATTTATAGTAAAATGGTAATATAATGGAGATCGTTTATGATTCTACAACACTTATCAATACTCCATCATGCCAATCAGATCTCAGTCAAACGAAGAAATTGAAACCGTTAACACGGCAGAACATTCAATTCCTCATAAGTCTAGGTCTAAAAGTACGTAGAAAGAAATCACTTGCATAATTTTCTGTTGCTTGCTGAAAAATGAAAGAAATTCTAAAAATTCAATCAGGTATTGTATTTGATGAGTCAATTGCTCATTATGAAATCCACGCACATCAATCATACACAACACTAAGCTTTGACAACAATGCTGAAATTCATAAATCTATCCAACATAAAGATTTGTGTTTTCGATCATCATCAAGTTCTATCCATCTTAATAGAAAATTGAAAAAACCAATGGAAACATAACAGAGAAATCTAGATTTGTTAACAATGCTATTTGTCATCTATTCGGTGAAATTCGTTATGAAATTAATGGCGTAAAAATAGACAAAAGTAATAATGTCGGATTCACTAGTATCATGAAAAGGTGAGCCTCGTTTAGTGCGAATGAGACTATCATGCTTGAAAATGCAGGCTGGCTTGGCAATGAAGAATCGTCAAAATCTCTTATTTATAGAGAAGGAAACTTTGATATCGTTATTCCTCTGAGTATGATTTTGGGCTTTGTAGAAGATTACAAATAAATCTAGTGAATATTACACATGAACTTATTCTCGTAAGATCAAGATCAATGAAGTCAGTAATCATACTACATATAAAGAATGTGAAATAAAGATAGCCAATATATAATAGATAATGCCTTGCGTCCTTGCATCTGATAAACAAAATATACAACTTTTTAATTTCATGGGCAAAGATAATCTTGTCTCACCGTATGATCTTTCTTAAGGGCTATTTGAATATCCTGTTTTACCAAGCACTAATAAGTATATCTTAACAGTGAAAATTTCCAATCAATTGGAAACACTTCGTTTTCTCATTCTCGGCTCACAAAGAAAAAATGAACCAGCTCTAAATGCAAGTCGTTTTGATCATTGTAATATTAGTAACGTGAGGCTTTTCTTGAAGTCACGTATTATCCATATAATAATCTAAATCTGAACATATCTAATAATTAATACGAGGGTGGATTGATAAGTTTCCGGCCTGACCAAGAGATGGTGCTATTAAGCCTACCTTGAGGTGGCCTTCCTATAGTACCATCCTTAGATATCTTGTAACTATAGTTTCAGTCCGATCGCTATGTTACTTTAAGTTTGAGAGCACGCTGAACAAGATGCCTCTGTGTTTTTCGTAAAAATGGAAAAGCTGGAAAATCGTGCTGTCATTAAATACTTTTATTTGAAGGAATTAATGCTGAAGAAAATTAAAGAAGAGATGGACTTAACACTAGGAAAATTCATCCCCACCATATTCAACCGTTAAGCAGTGGGTTTCCGAGTTTAAAAAGGGTTGTGTGAGCACCTCTGATGAATCTCGCACAGGACGCCCACATTGAGGCCACATTGAGGTCACAACTCCAGATATGATCGAAAAAATTCATCAAATAGTGCTGAAAGACCGCAGATTAAAAGTGCGTGAGATAGTTGAGACCTGTAAGTTGTCATATGAACGTGTACAAAATATTTTGCACCAACATTTGTATATGGAAAAGCTCTGTGCAAGATGGATGCCGGGTTTGCTAACAGTCGACCGAAAAATTGATTCGAAAGAACATTTCTACCGCCAATTTGGTGTTGTATAAGCGTAATCCAAGCGAATTTATGCGTCGATTCGTAACCGTTGACGAAACTTGGGTACACCACTACACTCCTGAAACCAAACAACAGTCTAAACAGTGGAATGAACCAGGCGAACCAACTCCAAAGACGGCAAAAACAATTTTTTCGGCGAACAAGGTTATGGCTACTCCTTTTTTTGGGATGCAAGAGATATTATATACATTGATTACCTTGAAAAGGATAAAACTATCACTGGTCAATACTACGCAGACTTATTGCAACGTTTGAGCCACGAAGCGAAAGTTAAACGACCTTATCTGGCGAAGAAAAAAATCTTGTTTGATCACGATAACGCACCAACGCACACGTCAATCGTTGCGATGGCTAAAATCAACGATCTGAAGTTTGAATTGATGCCGCACCCTCCCTACTCTCCAGACCTAGCCCCGAGTGACTATTGTCTGTTTCCTAACCTCAAAAAATGGCTTGGTGGTAAGAGATTAGCGGACAATGAAGAAGTAATCGAAGCTGTAAATGGGTATCTTGAGGAGCTTGACGAATCAGTCTATAAAGATGGCGTTACTAGATTAGAATACCGCTATGAGAAATGTATCAGCCTTGGAGGAGATTATGTTGAGAAATAAAAAAAAATTCTTAAAAACGTTGTTTTTATTAATCAAGCCGGAAACTTATCAATCCACCCTGGTATATATTCCTCTATGATATGTATGAAAATTTTCAAAAAACATACTATGCAAGATATCCTCAGCCACTCCTTACAAAGTCACATTTTCTTCACAATTAACCGCTTATAGTCATTAATTGTTCGCTATAAATCTCTCAAGAGCACTTCTGTATGTTAGCTCAGAAATTTAGGCGTGAATTAACTATCCAGCCAATACTACTGCTTATGGTTTGATCTGACATGAACGCATCGTACAATTCGATCCGATTAGTGGCAATGTGAGAAAGCAGTGGCTTATATTTCAAAGACATAAACTTAATCAGTCCTTCTATTTAGGGGAATAACCTATATATATATTCACACTTCAAATTGTACTTTCCCATTCCTCGAAATTTTGGCTCGATTCGGAAGTCGACATTGAGCTGAAGGCCAATGAAATTCTGGCTAAATTTGAGGAGTACGACGTATACGTCAGAATGAACGTTAATGTCTAATCATCTTCCACCACTATTTGACGAAATATGCATATGCAATGTGACACTCGTCATTAACCCATTAACGTCCAAAACAGAGGAATCATAACTCTGTTTTCAACCGTAAATCTGTCACATATTCCACGGATATATTCAAAGCAAATATACTTTTTCTTAAGTATTGTTTTCTCTACTTGCCATTTCTGGTATCCGAATTGCTAAGTTTTCACTCACAAATCAAATATGGCGACGTTTACAAAAAAAGCAAAATTTCGATACTTTTTTTTTAAATCCATTTTCTTGTTGTATTAGCGTTGAGGACGGAACTTTATTTTTCAACTATGAGTGCATAAATAAGTTGTACTTTAAATTCAGTTTGGTCCCGAAACCAGAAATTCAATATGGCGGCTAGAAAATGGCGCCTGAAACGTAAAATTTTGCCCAAACTTTCACGAATTTTTTTCTCGAATATAATACATTCGACGAAAAAAATCAATAAAATAAAAAGTGCTTAGAATTGATCAAAGAATATGTCTAAATTTTTACTGAGTTTTGAGCAACTTTTTTATTTTTGCCAATTGGCAATTTATGAAAAATTGGAAAAATTCATCGACTCGTGTCAAAAAAATTCAGATATACTTCTTGGTCAATTCTAAGCACTTTTTATTCTCTAACCTTTTTCTTATATAACGCTTTGTTTTTGTGTAAAAAATCACAAACCTTAAAAAATTTGAGTTATGCAACTTAAGGTTTTTGATTTTGTACGTTAATGGATTAAAGCAGTCAAGTAGACGTTAGAGGTAAAGGTATAATGAGATATAAATATGAACTCGCTCACTCCTCGAGCCGCAATCACCTAGGCGGCCTTGAAAAGTCTTGGCATTCCGGTACATTTTTTGGGAATGGGGGGGGGGGTGCCAGTATACCTGTAGCCCATCTACTATTTACTTAATTTAAAAAAATATTATTTAAATCAAGAACATTGTTTTCAGTGTATGTGGGATAATATATTAATAACTATATTCATTCTAAAAATGAAAAAAGTACGAACTTGACAGGCACGTACTCACAAAGATGACGGTATTTTTATCTAAATATACGTTTGTTGCTCTTTTGCATAAAATGCTTACAGTTTATTACGAAAATAGGACCAATCAAACTTTATTTATTAGCTATAACAATAAAAAATCTTTGAACTCTAAAACAATTAATGTAGAAACATATAGTAATCTTATTACTTGGTTTGCAAAAGAATATCTTTTATATAATTAGAATTATGTAAAACTAAAACTTTTATGAAATTTAAGAATCGTTAGATCTCTCTATACATATTTTTAAAAATTAATTGACAACTATTTTTTCCGTTTTATAATCATTCCTCCGTACATTGTATAATATAAGTTTGGATATACGATTGAATTTTATAGAAAAAAGCTTCAACAATAAAACTCTGCTAAAAAAATGTACATCTTTACCTATCAAATTCTACAAAAAACCACATATGTATGCATCTTTCTAAACGACTGACATAACATTCTAAAGACAATCGAACTGAAAGCTATGCTAAAAAATAAAGTAATAATTAAACAATTTGTATTAATATTATTTATTGAATTAATAATGACTGTTATAAATACTGCTTTTCAATATAATATTTTAGTTTATCTATTTTATAGTCTTTGTGATAACGTTCCTGGCAAATTCATACTATTGTCTTTTTAACAATGAATATAGATAATAGTATAATTATGCGTGAACATTAATAATAATTAATGCATAAACTATGTTTCATCTCTTAAATAAGTGATCATTAATATTGATAGACTTGACTATAAATTTCTAAAAACGAATTGAAAAAGTATTTTGAATATCGGAACAAAATTTCATAATATTGATTGTTAGTAAAGAAAGGTGACAGTAAAAGCTTACTCGTGCTTTTTTTTTTTAATGTATGTTATAAACATTTCTTTATTTAACTATTATCATATATATTTCTAGAATATGTTATAATATCTAAAAAATGAAGTAAATAATAAAAAACACGCTTATTCTGTTTTTATTAATTACTTATTTTTTAAGAAAAATCGATGTTATTAGCCTGGGAATATAATAAAACGAGAAAATAATAATAAAAATGTATACGGCACACCGAAAAAAATGTTGTAAATGTACATAAATATTTTATCCATATACCATTATTTAATAGGTTGTTCAATTGAAGTAATTTATATATTTAAAATTTTTTAATATTTTTTTGATGTAATAAAATCAAAAATGTTTGTTAAAACATTTGATTTTCGATTTCTGAATATTTTTTTCACATATTATACTACAATTAAAAATAATTATATTTGCATATTACTCCATCATTTTTATTCTGTATACAATATTTATATTCTACGCAACACCCTGCAATCTAATTTCAAGTATAAACACTCTGCCGCTCAAACTTTACATATAATTCTAAATGTTAGAGACTCCTTATATAGTAAGCGACATATTCATTCGTCATATGTAACATACAATGAAAATAGTGGAACTACTTGAAAACAAATGTTTGAAAATTTTATTATTATAAAAAAATTAATTTTTATTTTTAACAAATGAGATATTAAAATGAATTATGTTCTTATGAAATTTGGCTTAATGCATTTAAGAAAATATACATTTTTTGATTAAAAAAATAAGCTTTCAACTAAATCAGTTTATACATTTAAATATATAATTTTTATAATACAAAACAGTTTTTACATGAAACAAATATTTGATCATTTTAATTTGAATCAATTTATTTATTTAAAGTTAACAAAATTTTTATCACTATATGTATTTTTAGTACCTTATTTTGAATATCATTGAAAATTCTTGGTAAAAAAGGCATTTACTGCTAAAATCCATGAAATATCATGTTCGTTTTAGAATTCTCTTGAAAAATATTGAAAAAAAATTTAATATTTTATCAAAAAATTCTAGAGCACATTAAATAATATCTGATTCATTTTCTTTGTATTTTGTATAAATATTTCTGGAGAAAATATATTTCAAATAAGAAAAATGGAGTTTTGGAAATATGAATTAAGAGTGTTGTGGTTGTTATAGCATTGATTTTTCTTAAATAATAGAACTTTTTTTACTAGCATAAACTACAATTTTTTAAATGCTTAATATTTTTCCTCATTTGATTCCTCATGATTTTCAGACTTAACTTCTTCTCATTGCAAATTTTCTCTAGAATATTTGTAATCAGGTATGTATGCAGGTATGTATGAATGTATGTATGTATGTATTTATATGCATATATATATATATATATATATATATATATATATATATATATATATATGTATATATACACATAATAGTATATATTATATATAAATATAAATGTATATATTATATACATATATGATTAAATAAACATCTATAAATATTTATAGATCGGTTCTAATTATTGGAAGCTTTTTCAATGATTTTACAAAAAAAAAAATTATAATTGAACACTTTTGAGAGTGATGGTATTTTTGTGCGCGTACAGAAATTCTAAGTAAGTTTTTTACACTTTATAAAAATATATACTATAAAAATGATGATGAAAATCTTGTACAGAATTGTGTTATGTGTGTCAATCTAAGTATATTGCAAGATATATATAGAACTTTTAAGTGATTATTAATTCTGACATCCAATTAAAATATAAAGATCTACTAAACAAACCTTGAATTTTTCATGACTAAACGTAGGTTTGTTCAGAATAGCAGCTGAAATCGAATCTTAAAATTATATAATCACTACAATCTAAACTAAAATATGATATTGCGTTTTGGAGTAAACATAATGACTCACGCTAACTATCATATAAATAAACCTGTTACACTTGTTTTTTAATTTACATCTAATCAGTCGTAAGAAAAAAAACAAGGATTGATTTAGCGGGATTTTTGAACAAATACAACTTTTAACACAATGATTACTGGTTTCTTATCATGAGTTGATCTGTTCGAAATAAACGATGAATCTAAACTATGCCAATGCCAAGAATACTAAGTCTGGCCAGTATCCCGATTATCCCAAGCAGTATTTTGATTCTGTAACACTCACTATACTATTTAATGCATCATCTACAACTCCTGTCACTTGAAAGTATTATATATTTAGATAAAGAGAGAGAGTGAGAAAGAAGGCTAAGGAGGGGACAGAGAGCAAAAGATGCGACGAAAGGAATGGGGGAAGGGAGGGGAATGAGAGAGAGAGAGAGAGAGAGAGAGAGAGAGAGAGAGAGAGAGAGAGAGAGAGAGAAAGAGAGATATAGACAGAGAGAAAGAGAAAGAGAGAGAGAGAGAGAGAAGAGAGAGAGAGAGAGAGAGAGAGAGAGAGAGAGAGAGAGAGAGAGAGAGAGAGAGAGAGAGAGAGAGAGAGAGAGAAGGAGGCAGACAGAGAAAAAGTTTTTTGAATGAGACAGACACCCATGACCTACTGGCTACTGCTGCATATGGTAGTGCGTGGACGTCTCTTTTTAGAATAGTGTTAAATTATAAGCTTAAATAAAAGCTTAGCCATCTCAAAGTAATCTTAATATTTTAAGAGATAGTGAAGGCCATCATATAATACTTGAAAAAAGTAAAATGTAAAAAGCAAAACAATTTTTTATTTAAATGTTTATATATCAAATTTTTATATAATATGAAATCTGTAAAAAATAACTTCTAACAAAAGTAAAATAGTTAGGCGAGTTTGATGTGTTCTTAGTATAGTAAGAATTTTTAATAAATTTTCTCATGCATTTTATAAAAAAATTCTGTAAAATACTTTACGAAAGTTTCAAATATATTAACAAAAACATATTCTATAATTAAATTAAAAATCAGTTCACTTATATAGCCAGATGTCCTACTGATTGTGATAAAGGGAAATAATAATATATGTTCTTAGCATATTATGAAATTTATAACTTATAAATCTAATATGTACACTGAAAAAAATAATTTCTTGATTCAAGTAAATCGATGTACTATTTACTAATTTACTTGATCCAAAGTATTGAAATATTAAAATAAAGAAAATATTTCTTGTTTTAAGAAAATATTTGTTTCATCTGAGAAATTTGAATTACTTAAATGTAAATTTACTAAATTCCAGTAAATATTAACTTAAATTCAAGAAAAATTTCTAAGAATTATATTAATAAATATTTTTATCGGTCTTACAGTCTTTATACTATCATATATTAGCTAAAATAATGACAGTCAGACTGTCCTTGTTTATGATCACCCCCGCAGAATCTGAAATAAAACTTATTACTACAATAAATTATATCAGAAAATTAAAAATAAAATGAAATTAACAATAAAATAAAAATAAAAATAAAAATACAATAATAAGTAAAATAAAAATAATAAAAGTACTATTCTATGTTAGTAAAGGACAACCTGACTGCCCCCACCACCTTAAATTTAGAATTATCTTCTTGTCCGACGTTTCGAACCATAACGGTTTATCCTCAGGAACTAAACTAAATTGAAAAACCCAGGATGTTACTTTATCTAAAGACTGTAAGACCGATAAAAATATTTATTAATTTAATTCAGAACATTTGACATAAGTACAATTTTTAATTTTAATTCTAAGAATTAAAACATGATTTTCTTAAAACAAGAGTATAGATTTTCATAAAAACAGAAAATCCAGTCAAGTAAATGTTTATTTAATTATGATGTTTTAATTACATACATTAAACTAATCATAATCTGAAAATAAGCATGTTCATGTTGTAGAAAACGTTTCATTAAAACAAGCTGATCAAAATTAAAATGGAAATCCTGAGTTTCTTAAATTTAGTAATCATATACCTAAACACAATACTTTTGATTCTCTAAAAGAGGCTTTACAGAATTAAACTAATATTTTCTAGAACTTAGTACTTAATTGTTTTTTATACAGTATATATAGCATAGAGTTACGCAATACATATATAAATAAATATGTTCTTAATCTAATTTGAATCCCGGTTAGATCGAAGTTTTTTTAAGCGAAATAAATTAATTATGAGACATTAATCAAATAATATAAAGATAATTTAAAATTAAAAATGATGAAATAAATGTAATAAAAGTCAATTAACGTATAAATTGTAAAAGAATTAAGAACTGATTCGCTTAGTTTAAACTTTTGATTTTTAAAGTCAAGAAAAAAATGTTTTCAATCAAGAAACTATACACTACTTTAAAAAATTTAACATACTTGAATTTTCATGTTTCTAGAAAATAAAAACGTATTTCAAGTAAATATTGTTTTAAACATAGGAATCGAATTTATTTTCGAGAGTTTATTTTCGTGACTTTAAATTTGAATTTATTGGCTCTAGAAAATATTTTCTTTAGGTAAGAAATTATTTATTTAATTTACAATCTGAGCCACCCATTTTCTAGAAAATCTTGACAAAAATCTAGGAGATAATTAATTAATCAAAGAATTTATTTTCCTAATATGAAATTTGAATTTATTGCTTTCAGGATATATTTTCTCAAAATAAAAAAATATTCATTTAATTCCCAATATTTGTGTTCTGCTGTTGAGAAAATATAAGCTTTATTTTAGTAACTACTTACTTGGTTCAAGTTTACACGATTAGTTAGTTAAAGAAAATATTTACCTGATACAGAACAATCGCATAAATTTCTTGAATCAAGTAATATTTACTTGATATTAGAAATTATTTTTTTCAGTGTACTTTATAAAAACTTTATATCGAATATTTTTCTAAATTCAGTAATATTAGGACGAAAATATAAACATAATAATTTTTGTATTTATATTGTAAATTTTTTCATAGTAAAACAAAAAAATGTTCATATACCAGAATAATATTCATACAAAATATTTTTCTAAAATCTTCTGGAATAAATGAACCAAAAATAAATTATATAACGCAATAACGTCTTAAAACAACGGATCATTAAAACATATGGCTAAGTGCATTTTATATGCATCCCTATAAATAACAGCATGCGTAGTTTATACAAATATATATAAAACTGTAAAAAACAATAATAAATAAATAGTTTTAACGGAAATGCTGCTAAATAAAGCAATGAGACCATTTACGAATAGCCAAGATTATTTTCACATCATTTTGTCGACGCATAGACTCATAAAAGAAAATTGTCTTATCGATGATTTTTTTCCTTTATTGATACAACCTTTCTGGATGATCTTGTGAAATTTGAGCATCATACCTCCATTAGTGTGTGTTTGTCAGCTGTTTTTTTACGACGCAAAACGTTTGTCTGGCGATATTGACTATGGACTCGATTGATTTTCAACCGATTTTGAAGTGGTTTTTTTTGGTTTTGGCTTATTTTTGGAGCACCATTCGCTACATTGTTGGGCAGTTTCAACGTCATATTGATAAACCTTAGTCTTGTCACCAGTAATGATGCGTTTGATGAATGTAGGGTTTTCAGCTACGTTTTGAAGCATCTCTTTTGCGACCTCTACTCGACGTTGTTTTTGTA
This sequence comes from Sycobia sp. Sy_11, assembly GCA_018907035.1. NCBI lineage: Eukaryota > Metazoa > Arthropoda > Insecta > Hymenoptera > Epichrysomallidae > Sycobia > Sycobia sp. Sy_11. The sequence goes on along the minus strand of JACCIC010000027.1, from coordinate 3,601,338 downwards.
AAAGATTCAGATGTTTCGAAACGAGTCTAGCATTGACACGCTTGATATGCAAAACGTTAACCAAAATATGTTGAGTCGATCCATAAGAGATGTTGCGAGTCTCTGCTATCTCTCTGATACCGACACAACGATTTTGGAGCATCATTTCCTCAATTTTTTCGGCGTTATCGTCGTTAACAGAGATGGATGGGCGATTTGCATAAGACAAGTTTTCAACAACTTCACGACCTTCACTGAATGCTTTATGCCACACAAATACTCGCGCTCGCGATAAAATAGACTTCCCAGAACACTTCTGCAACATTTTCAACGATTCCATAGCCATAATTCCATTGGAAACACAAAATTTCAAGCAAACTCGTTGATTAACTTTTTTCCATAGTCAATATCGCAAGACAAACTTTTTGCGTCGTAAACAAATAGCTTACATACACACACTAATGACGATATGGTGCTGAAATTTCACACGAACATCAAGAAAGGTTACATCAATATTGAAAAACAAAATTTTACCGATTCAATTTACACACGGAGTTTAAATGCATCAGTCTGGGTCAAATTTGATCACATGGTATATAATGTTTTTATAAAATACATGAGACAATGTAGTTAAAATTCTTACTATGCTAAGAACACATCAAACTTGCCTAACTATTTTACTTTTTTTAAAAGTTTTTTTGCAGATTTCATTGCTTTTTTAAAAAATTATTATTTGTTTAATTCAATACAAAAATCTACAATACAATATAATAATTATATATGTGGGGTTCTGCGAGTAACAAGCGGGAAAGTGTGTATGTATCTGTATATGTGTGAGAGAGAGAGAGAGAGAGAGAGAGAGAGAGAGAGACATTGCGAGAGCGAGTTAGCTGATATAGAACGTATGAATGCATCTGAAGATTTCGGACAGGGTTGTAGTGGAATGAACGTGTGCTTGAAAAGTTCAGACATGACGCAGGTAAAGTGTCCATGCGCGGTTCATTCACCAGGTGGTTCCATTAGGAACTCGAGGAACAAGTGTAATTGAGGCGAGAGCGCATGCAGTAGACAAGAGAGAAGGAGAGTGACGCTCTCAGTGGTGAGAGTGAGGAGGGCAGTTGTTTAATGGCCTCTGTATAGTGCACATGTAAGCTTCCAATTTGTTTTATGGTTCACTATCATTGGTTAATAAAGAACTATATTTATTTTTGATCGTTTACTTTGCTGTCACCAATACCAAACCCCATCACCAATCCCACATATGGGGGCTCGTCCAATTTATGATACAAGTGAATGTATAATGATAAATAAAGTTTAGCGCGATCGGAAATCGATGGAGTGATCCGCAACATTGTTTGACGTTTTTCTAAGTGAGGTTTTGTGCGTAGAACTGACTTTTTGCGTTCTATTTGCTTTGTACGTTATATTCGCTTAGCGCATTATTATTGCGCAAAGAGATCTTGTACCACGTTGAGTACAATAAATTCAATTGGTGAAAAATTCCATAGTGGCGGATACGTCTGGGAAATTTTTCTTTTTGAGGACATAAAAGCTCAAAAAAAATTGAGGGAAAACGCTCTGTGATTCAGCCGTCAGAATCTGACATCGACGGAACAGTATAAAGCGGGTGAGTGCCTTTTTCTACGACGGTCGATATATTTCCAAAATACAATCCCGATAATATCACGGTGACAATTGAAAATTGGATCGATCAAGTGAATGATGAAGCCATAATTACAAGTGGATGCTATGGGAAAAGTTATTGACGGCGAAGAAAGCTCTTGACGGACCGGCAAAAGTATAGCTAAGAATCCAGAGGGGCTGGCGTTATCGGGAAAACCTATGTGAAGCATTATGGTCAGAATATTTCAAACGCTTCAAAATTTCAGATGTGCATATTGCATCGCAGAGGAAAAATGAAAGATGAGTCGGTGCTGATCTACGTGCAAACTTTGGAGTACATCGTGCTCAAAGGGGTATGTTGTTCGAAGACGTTCGTCAGTACATGATAGAAAGCGTAACTGACAACAGGCAATCACGAATGTCGCTGGCGACTGCAGTTTCGAAGAAACCATTCATCGATTTATTAGAAACGCTTTATCGAAAGAATAAATACCACGCAATGAAAGAACGTAGTACGAGAAAAAATATAAGAACTTATTATATCTGCAGGCAGCCAGACCATCTTCGCGCCGATTGCCCGCTTGTTTGAAAAATCAAGTAACAACGGAAATATCGTATGCTTCAATTGCAATAAAACGGGGCATATCTCGCTAAACTGTTTAGAACCAAGCAGGCAGACGATTACCAAATCAACTATGCATCAAATAAAGGCATCAAAGTTGAACCGTGTTTCATTTGGAAGTAGAAGTAGGCGTCGCGTACAAACGATGATTGGAAAAGGGGCGATCGAGTACCAATTGGACAGTGGTGCGGACAAAAATATGTTGCATGAAGACGTCTTTGAAAAAATAAATGCGTACAATCAGTTTAAGCTAAGTAAACAAAATGTGTGCCTACCTGGTGGTCCAAGACGTAGGCTAGAAAGAGTGTCCATACCGACTAGTATTGAAGGTGCGTTATGTAATTTGGAATATTTAGTGCCAATGGATACCTTTCTGACGCGTGTGTTATTAGGAGATCCTTTGCTAGCTATAAAACTAATTATGGAACAGAAATATGTGCAATTGATACAAAAGGAAGCTTCGGATTTCGTTGGTGCTATGGTATAACAAGTGCCTCAAGAATTTCGAGAGTGAGTGAAAAAAGCATCGATAATTATGTACCGTCAAAGCCGTTTGCAATGCCTATAAAATTGAGGATTACCGTAAATACTTTTCTTCTATCATTGTATCCACAATAGGGCATAATAAAAAGTAAAGTGAATATATCTGAATTCATATTTCTGAATTAATATATCTGAAGTATTTTCTTTTTTTCTTTTGCATATGAATGCAGAGAAATTCATTTTAGTTTGATCAGTATAATTGCGATGATGAACTACAACATATAAGATTATTGACTAGTTATGTAACTGATTATAGTTATTTCAAATATAAACAAATAAATTAACAGTAATATAAATAAAAAAATTTTCATCCTGTCAGATATCTAAACGAAATTCAAATTAAATAACTTCAAAATTTTAACAAACAACAATAATTAACCTTTGAAAAAATATTAAGACAATCTCACTGTTGTAAGACGTTGAAAATATTATTTTTTATTTAATTATTTATTTAATTATTATTAAATATTATTATTTATTACTATTTAACAAAAATTACCAATAAACTTAATTAAAAATATCAATGATATACAAAATATTTTTTGAACAGATATAATGTTGGAGATAATGTACGAGTGAGTGAATTGAAGCAGACTTTTAAGAAATAATATAACTGGTCTGTAGAAATATTTACCAGCAGACTTGCCATTTAAAAGATTATAAAAATCAAGTAATCGCTGAATGTTTCTATGAACAATAGCTATTAATACCAAGTACCCACATGTTTATCTCGGAAAAGTTTTCAAATATTGAAAAGATAAAGTTTTCGTGAAGTGGTTTGGATTTCATGGTTCTCATAACAATTAGACTAATAAAAAGACATTATAAATCAATTGAGAGGAGGCCTACGATGGCTCGATCGCTAGAGCGAAGGACTAGTAACTTGGTGACCCGAGTTCAAATCCCGGTCTCGGCCGATTGATACAGGCACCGCTGTAATAATTTACATGTGCTTTGTTTACAAACACATCATAGACCTCCGTGGCTGATTAGCACCGGTATTTGGAAGCATAAATAGAGCGACGTTAAATAACATAAAAAAAAATATTTTTTACTGTTTGTATACAATTTATCCTAATTTCTTTTAAAACAAGATAAACTATAAATTTATACAAACCTGCTTCAATGCCTCATTTTATTTCGTCTATCTTTTTTCCAGTCCTCTAGGTCTCTGAATTAATTAAATTATTAGGTGTACAAATAAGTTTTCGCCGTTTTGAAAAGATGGCGCCACCGATAAGATAACATCGAAATTTCCAGCTGTAAAAAGTCGTATAGTATATATTGACATCTGGAAATATTATAACCTTGTAATACCTTTGACTTTTTGGTAGCATCACTTAGTTTTCATCATGTTAAGATGTCAAGTTATGAACCAAGTACGCGTCATTTGCGGGAATTGTTAATTTACTTCTTTCATTTAAATAACTGAAGCACATCAGCTACTCATAGAAGCATATAGTGATGTGAATTTGAGTGAGAGAAGTTGTCGGGAGTGGTTCCAAAAATTTAAAAGTGGTGATTTTCACGTGGAGGACAAAACACGCAATGGAAGGCCCAAAGTATATTGTGTCACATAATTGGAAGCTTTACTGGAGGAAAATCCATGCCAAATGCAAGAAAAACTTACACAAGAGTTAGGAGTGACCTAGTAAGCTATTTCACAACGTCTCAAAACCCTGGGCATGGTCCAAAAGCAAGGAAATTGGGTCCTTGCGAATTGAAGCTAAGAGACGTCGAGCGTCGCTTCTTCGCTTGCGAACAATTGCTCAAAAGGCAAAATTGGAAAGGATTTCTACATCGAATCGTGACGCGAGACGAAAAGTTGATTCACTACGACAACCCAAAGCATAGGAAGTCATGGGGTACGCCCGGACATACCTCTTTTTCGATGGCCAAGCCAAACCTTCATGGCAAGAAGCTAATGCTGTGCATTTGGTACGATCAGCTTGGAGTAATCTATTACGAACTACTCCAAAACAATCAAACCGTCACCGGGCAACATTACCAACAACAGCTGATGTAATTGAGCCGAGCATTGAAGATTAAATATCCACAATATGCCAAAAGGCGCGATAAAGTCATTTTTCAGCATGACAGCGTTCGGCTGTATGTTGCAAAAATCGTGAAGGTCAGGTTAGAAGCTCTGAATTGGGATGTCCTACCCCATCCGTAGTATTCACCAGACATTGCTCCTTCAGACTACCACCTATTCCAGTCGATGACTCATGGTCTGGCTGAGCAGCACTGCACTTCTTTCGAGGAATTGAAAAAATGGGTCGATTCGTGGATCGCCTCAAAAGATGAGAAATTTTTTAGGCGGGGTATCCACTTGCTGCCCGAAAGATGGTCAAATGTAGTAAAAAGTGATGGGCAATATTTTGAATGACATTATTTGTACCTTTTTTTACAACAAATTTTTATTTCTTTATAAAAAACGGCGGAAACTTATGTGTACATCCAATATATAAAACTTTAAAAGTGTACAGAAATTCATCTGAAAATTATTATTATTTGTATTATTACGGAGTTGGGCCTTCCGGACCCTGGACGCGTGGGAATCCCTTCGCGTCCCTCCATAAGATCAGAAGCCGCTATAATCAGCAGGCCTCCTAGAACAAAAGTATTCTGTTCGGCATGCTGGCCTTGATGTCCTCCACATCCAGGGATGTAGCCATTGAATACTGGCATCTCCTTCCAGGTATGTTTGGACAGTGACACAGAATATGATCAGGGGTTTCATGTTCTGTGTAACAGAAGTGACAGGAGGGGTCCTTTGTGAGACCCACCCTGCACCAGTGAGCATTAAGTTTACCGTGACCCGTGAGGATCACGATAAGTACCTTAGTCTTTTTTCCACTGAGACCAAGATTAGCCTTAATTCAGTCCTTAGCGTTTCTAATGGTAATGAAGCCTTTTGTCTGCCTGCATTTCCCATTTTCGGCTGTTTTCCTCCGCTAGCCATTTCTACAGCCGGCTTCGGGCCATTATAGGCAGTTCTAGCTCTCATTTTAGCTAGATCATCCGCCAACATCTCTCCCTGGATCCCTTGGCCTGGGACCCACAGTAGCGCAGCTGTTATCTTCTCGGCCAACCTGTTCATGACTAGAAACAGTTTCTAACTAGCTTGGATTTTGTAGTGTGGCTATTTAGCGCTTGTAAAATGGTGAGCTGTTCTTGATGGAATCGCCGGCTGATTGTTGTACGATCTTCAGTTGTCTTCTCAATAGGTGATTAGGTTAAATAAAAAAGTTGTCTATTTGAGCTAAAAAGGAAGCTTGTCCTTTATTGCTCGGAGGAAATCCAGGTTCATTCATAAAATCGCATTTCCGTCCAGTCCCTTAGGGAGCCGTAGTGGCCCTTTCATGCTAACCTCTCCGAGTAAGCTTTTGACTCTATAGAAGGTTTTTACAGCCGCACTCGCCAAAGTCAGTGTAAATGGTTGAATTTTGAGGAGCATGCCTAGCGCAGCAGTAGGTGTCGACCTAATCCTGCCTGAGATGCTTTTCAATAATTTTATATGAATAACTAATTAAAAACAGTAATATCAAATAACATTTAAACGATTTTTTTAAAGATTATCTCTTAATTAACCGACAATTATATGGAAACTAATAAATAGTTTTTTAAAGAAAAGCTATTACAATATCTTTGAGATTTAGAAGTTTTAAAACATATCTATTCTTACTGTTCAGGCATCCTGTTTGCCGATTCACACAAGCATCGTTGTAATAATTTACGTGTGGTTTATTTACAAACACATCGTAGATCTCTGTCGTTGATTAGCGCCAGTATTTGGATGCAAAAAAGGGACTTTAAATAACATAAAAAAATCAGTATAGTTTATGAAAAAGAAATGTTACGTCCGAACTAAAGGAATTTTGCTTTGATTTGTTACATTCATTCGATTTTGAAAATGTGAATATTTTAGAACGAATTATTAAAAATAGATATAAAAAAGATATATAAAGTAAATGTTTCTTGAAAGCATTCATATTTGGATAATTTCGCAATAATGTAAATTAAATGTCTTTTAAATTAAATTAATTTCATGTTTCCGATTTTTTATGTTCCTCAAAATAATCATTTAGAGCATCGATTCTCTCAAACTTTTTTCCTTCAAGCCATTTTTTCAGGTGAGGTGACAGATGATAGTCACTATGTGCTAAATTTGGTAAATAAGGTGGATGTGAAAGTAATTAGAATCTCTAATTTCCTAATTTTAGCCATCATCAAAACCTACGTTGAAGCCAGTGCGTTATCATTAATTTTTACTTCATGCTTTAAGTTATGTAGTAACTTTACGTAGTAAGGACCATCGATGTTTTATTTTTTCCATATAACCACTAAAGATAATTCCTTTTGCATCCCAAAAAACATTGGCAAATTATTTTTGCTTTTTTAGCTAAATTTCATCTGCAGTTATAAGTCGCCCAAAAATTCGCTGGGGTTCTATTTTTACAAGGCCAATTTCTCGGTAGAAAAAGCTTCCCTCGTACGTTTTTGATCTAGTGTTAACAAACGTGATACACATATAGCGCATAGCTTATCTTAAATATATACTAATCAAGTAATCGTTCTGAAAAATTCTACACAAGTTAGTGACATGAACTACTATGAAATATGGAAATACCAGAAATTAGTGCAGCCAGAACAATCTCTGTCAGGCCAGTAAATTTTCACTCCTTTCGTAGAATATCAAAAGAAAATGCCTTGGGTCATCAGTCACGTTATAAAATAGCCACATATTATCAGTGCGTGATCGTGCCTTCGGTGCACGATCTCGTACCATTATTCAGAACCTACAAGTTTTAATCCCATTTTGAAGAAGTATCCTGTTACATCTCTCTCAATAACAGAAAAAGAGAGGAAAAAGAAGGAATAAACTTTATGTATAAAATAGAAAATATGTCTTAATAAAATTAATCAATCGGACAAAAATTATCATTCTTTATGTATATAAAATTATGTATTATTTTTATTATATTTCGTTTCATATGTAACATCAAGTGGGCGGGGCTTCTATAAATATTATATAAATTATTTTAATGCGGATGGGGTATATATACTAACTTTCAAGATTTTCATATAGTTTAGTCCTTGAAGATCCACCGGAATGGTTCGAAATGTCCGATATCAAAAGTAAATTCAAATTTAGGTAGTGGGGACAATCGGGTTATTTTTTACTAACTACTGGTATAGAGATAAATGCATTTTTATTGTTAAATTAATTTAATTTTTTAATTTATTTATTAGTATTATTTTTATTTCAGATAATACAAGGATGATTATAAACATGGACAGTCTGTCTGTCATTATATTAGATTGTCAAATATCTGCCTTCCGCTTTTTTGCTCTTCATTCAATGTTTTATAAAAAGTGTTACAGTCGTTGGATTTACTTCAAATATGCGCCGTTTTGTTCGATAATCTGTTTCCATCTAGGCGGCAACTTCATAATATCCCTCTCGTAGACACTCCTCTCTTTATTAGCGAAGAACTTGGACAGATACTTTTCACAAGCATCTTTTGAGTCAAACATTACACCACCAAGGGCGTTCGACATGGACAGGAACAGGTGGTAATCACTTGGCGCTACATCCGGGCTATATGGTAGGTGCTATAAAACCTCCCATCCGAACTTCCTGGCGTTGTCCAGGTGGAAAAATACGCTCTTCCTGTTGGCCAATTGTGGACGTTTCTGACCGATAGCCTGCTTCAAGCGATCCAGTTGTTCACAGTTGATGGTAGAATTCAGCATCTGGCCATATGGGAGCAGCTCATAGTGGATGATTCCCTTCCAATCCCACCAAACACACAACAACACCGCAAAACAATCCCAAAACACACACCAAAACAGCCATACAGGCGCAGAATAAGCAGCCTGTTTTCTTTACCTAAACTTACTTCTCCCTGTATTCAATCCAGTTATATATGCATAATGTGAATAATCAGGTGCATGCGAGGAATAAATATTTATTTATATAATATAGGTAACTTCAGTGTTTTTCTTTGTAATAATATTTGATAGTTCTATAATAAATAAATATCATATACAAAATATTAATTTTATGTAATAATCTTTGAATTAGGTTGTCAAATATCTTCCTTCCGCCTTTTTGTCTTATGAATTTCACGGCTATGTACAAAGCGCTACAGAGCTCATATCTGGCAATACTATACTTCATTTGAAAGGTCTTGGCATAATGTACAAAACGACGCTATGCATGATTAGTTCGGATATTGCATACAAAAGTTATAGACGCGTAAACATGGAATTTACTAACGCCGAAATTCGCGCTATTTTAAAGTTTTCCTTCGTCAAAGGCAAATCCGATAGAGAAACGTTCCGTGAGATTAATGGTGTTTTGGAAGATAGCAGGCTATCACTTCGAACCGCAGAGGAATGGTGTCAACGATTCAGAGCTAGTGAAAACGACACCATCGAAAAGCCAGCCGGCGGAAGATCTGTGACGACGAATACCGAGAAAATCATGGAATTTATCGAGTTAGACCGGCATGTGGCATCTCGTGACATCACTCAGGAGATGAGAGTTAGTCACCAAACCATTTTGAATCATCTGCAGCAGGCTGGATAAAAAAAAGCTTGATGTTTGGGTGCCGCAGGATTTGACGCAAAAAAACCGTCTGAACCTATTCAACGCCTGCGATGTGCTGCTGAAACGGAACGAACTCGACCCATTTTTGAAGTGGATGATGACTAGCGACGAAAAATTGTGGCATTGGAAGGGAATCATCCAATATAAGCAGCTGGACCGCTTGAAGTAGGCTATCGACCAGAAGCGTCCACAATTGGCCAATAGGAAGGGTGCGGTGTTCGACCAGAACAACGCTAGACCACATACTTCGCTGATGACTCCTCAGAAGCGACTGGAGTTCGGATAGGAGGTTTTATCGTATCCACCATATAGACCGGATATAGCGCCAAGTGATTACCACCTGTTCCTGTCCATTTCGAACGCCCTTAGTGGTGTAAAGTTGGAATCAAAAGAGGCTTGTGAAAAGTATCTGTCGAAGTTCTTCGCTAATAAGGAAAGGAGTGTCTACGAGAGGGATATTATGAAGTTGCCGTCTAGATGGAAACAGATTATTGAACAAAACGGCGCATATTTGAAGTAAATCCAACCACTGTAACAATTTTTTATAAAGCACTGAATGAAGAGGAAAAAAGCGGAAGGGTGATATTTGACAACCTAATATAATAACAGACAGACTGTCCATGTTTAGAATCATTCTTGTAGTATCTGAAATAAAAAAATACTAATAAATAAATTAAAAAATTAAATTAATTTAACAATAAAAATGTATTAATCTCTATACTAGGGGAATATTTGAAGGAGAGATATTTTACAACCTAATATAAAGAATAAAATCTTTTACATTTATATTAAATATTAATGTTTTAGGAGGCGAACTTAGTTCGAGACCTTTTTTAACGGAAAATGGACATTTATGATGGAAAATGGATACGCGTTAGCTTAATCAAAATATTTTCCATTATTTTCTAATAGTTTTTCCAATCTTTTTGGCAATATGGTGATACCGTGGCGAAAGAACGATGACAGTTTCGAGACGATCAATCATCCACTAATTTTCGCACTTCTTGAACATGTCGGAAGTGTGTACCAACGATTTCGTGCTACATCGATCTGCATAGGTGGTAGTTATAAGTTGCTGTGTTTGACGAGTACGCTCGGTGCGGAAACATTTCCCTTTCGAGATCCAACAGGGTATTTGTGACGGTTTTCGCAACATGTGGCCGACTATCGTCATGCAAGGTTTTGCATCTGTTGCTCGAGATTGCTCATCTAGGTTTGATCAATTCCTGTTGACAATCATACATTTGATGATTGTATACCTCTGTAGTGACGGTTTCATTCGGTTTTAGTAGCTCATAGTACAGCACACCATGTTGATCTCACCAAATGTACAACAATACCTTTTGGCCGTGAATGTTCCGTTTTGGTGTCGATGTAGACGGTTGACATTTGTCCACCCTTGATTTTTTATGCTTAGAACTGTTATAGTAGATCTACTTGCGACGACCATGAATATGGCTGCGTGATTATATAACGACCGCTATACAAATTCCACCGTTACCACGAAAATACAGAATAGATATTATTTTTTTCTATAGCACACGTAGAAATAGTTATAAGCTCAACCGAAATTTAGCTTAATATATGATAATATATTAAATATAAAATGAAATTAATATTATACACGCGGTAAACATACCGAAAGCCGGCAAAGGTAGCAGCGATTACTGTAGAAGGTAGTCGACGCGACCGCCGGAAACCGAAGCATAGATAGAGAACGCAATACATAATCCAGCATATATAACGAATATTCCGAACGAACTCACCAGCTTTATTTAATTTATAAATACTTTAATATTGTGAGCACCAATTATATATATATATATATATATATATATATATATATATATACGTATATGTTCATTGATATATATATATGTAAAGAACAATACTTGTACGCAGTATACCGGCTGCCAGAATAATAATACTTATTAAAATTGTGATTAATATTAATTATTATTATTATTAATATTATTGTTATAAATCGGCGGCTCATCCGATGTTGGACGAGCGGCGGCGATAATAGCTGACAATTTTATTATAAAAGGTAAAAATTGGTCCAGTGAACCGGCTGACCAGAAGTCGTGTCACTTGAACTCCTGCCGGAGCTATAAACTATCCAGAGCTCAGAAATTTCTGCCTGAAAATCCTTCCGAAATTATTAGCTTGATCTCTGTTGCGAGGCGCTCCTCAAAAGACAGACGGTTCATAATTTTACCTATCCTGAAGTGAACGTAATCCTGGTTGCGAGGTGCTCCTCAAAAGATCAGCCGTTCTCTTGTCCTAATCAAATTACTGTCCCCTTAATTCTTGACTCTGGTTGCGAGGCATTCCTCAAAAGACCAGCGGAATTAAGTCACCTTAGTTTTAACCTGAATTCAATTCTACCTGTCTCGTTTAATTTCCCCGCGTCGAAACTAGCGCCGGATTAAACAAGCGTCGCAGAAACTAGCGCGAACCTATTATTTATAATATATATATATATATATATATATATATATATATATATATATATATATATATATATTGTAACAGGCACCAAGTAGATGCTCATTTTGAACTAGAAAGAGACAGACGACTACTTATAGTCGCTGTCGAATTCTAGTTGAAGGTAAGGGAGTAGGGGAAATAAATCAGACAGTTAACTTTGAAAGTCTGAGCTATAAGGAGTAGTCTCGCTGTTTCTTTTGTTGTTCGACTGAAATTGTTTTTTATTGTTTCTTCAATTATTGATTTATTAAAGTTTGACGTATATTGGGTTATTGCCGTTATCTTGTTGTTGTTGTTTAAGTTGTTATTCTTGATATTGTTGATAGTTGGACGTTCCTTTTCGTTGTTGTTCTTGGAATTGAACAATTTCAGTTATCATCTATAAATAAAGAAAGTAGTATTCAACATCCGAAGATTAACGGGCCCGCATCGTAAGCTGCAGTTTGAATTAATTAGAGTTCACCAGGTACTTTAATATTTCATTTGAATTTTGCCTTTTTGCGTATACTTGCGTAGATAAATATTCGTGCGGGAAGTATTTGTCTTTTAAAATATATTCGTCGAATTTTATCTTGTGTAATTTATTTTTGATGTGCGTAAACGTACATAATAATTTAAAATTATATACGTTAATTCGAAGAACATAAGTAAATAACCGCTAAATCAGCTTGTGTGTGTTTGTCACAAATTCGAGCGGGAATTACTCACACACACAAGCACAGTCGCGAGTATGATTAGCTTATACGCGTGTGAGTGCGACGATATACTCCGCCCGCGCGTATAAGCAGTTGAGAAAGGTTCGCGCACATATAACATAAGAGGTTAGAGTAGCGACACCTAACGCTTGATAATCATACTATGTTAACACATAGCGCGCGAAATTTGAATGTTAATAAAGTTTAAATTATAATTGTTCTCGATTAAATCACACTCGATAGGCTAATAGGGTTGCGGGTGTACTTAAATAATTAGATAATAATTTATAATAGTATTTATAATTTAATAAGTATATCCAAATTGTTATAATATATTATCAATATTTTTCTTATTTCTAACCAATAAATTCTAATATTGGCGATTCAGGACCCTGCCGCCTTATAGGACTCTTAGAGGTTTAGCAGTATACTCCAAGCAATAATTAATTGTTTAAACAATTGAAGAATTGTTTATTGCCAAGGTAGGTGAAACCTTGGTAATAGTAAACAATTAATAATAGGTAAGTTCTATAATAATTGTAACGGTCTCAAGAAGTATAATAAGGTACCAGGACCGTACCTATACCTATAAGGGCCCGGTACAATATATATATATATATATATATATATATATATATATCTAGTTTTAAATTAAATTTACTTCTTTTAAGTAATTATTTTTGTTTTATTTTGTTTCAGAGTTTTGTCAAAAGAAGATAATTTTTTTTAATAAATTTATATTTTTTGTTATAAAAAAATATACGGTGTTCTATTAAGTTATTTTCCTAATCGGCTGTCCAATTCCGAATATACTTCCTCCCCTCTCAAATTAACTTGGAAAATACCGCGTAAGCTATCCCGAGGGGGATAGGAACGTTCCATATTTTCATCACCAGTCACAATACGCCACAGAAAACTATTTCTTTTTTGCCTGACAAGCAAGGACAGTGCGATGTTGTATCGATTCATAATGTCACTTTTGGTCAAATTGTGTGGCATACATTTTCCTTCTTTATAAATCTGTCCCATCGCATGTAAACGTTTGCCAGCTGCTCTATCACTGACTTCTAACTTATTACCGACTTTTTTCTAAGTTTAAGCTGAATTTTCGTCCAATAATTCTTACAATTCAATATCTTCAAACTTTTACGGTTGTATAGAACGTTCTTTGTCATTAACATCAGTATCTTCACTTCTAAACCGCTGAAACCTCTCATTATATGCTGTACATGATGAAGCTTGTTCACCATAATATTCGTGAAGCAATCGATAAGTTTCTGTTATATTTTTTTTCAAATCAAAATATTGCAAAATGACATGTCGAAAAAACAATTTATCACGATTCATTTTTAACTGATCAAAAAATTATAGTGCTTACAGAAGTGATGGTGCCTGTTAACTGAATTTTATTGGTAAATGCCAAACTAAAAAACAAGTACTAGATACAACACATCTGACTTTTCATACTATTTATATAGCCATCTAAATGTGAGGTTCAGAAACGGAAAAAGTTCGCCTCCTAATATAACATTTTATGAAATGAATTGTATACAGGAAAATCTCTCTTTCTTTTCTCCATATAAAGCGGGTATATGTAAAATATAATTATATAGAATGCCCCAGAAATAAAGACAAAAAATTAAATAACTTTCGGAGCAAGTGTATAGTCTACAATTCAAAGATTTTTCTATATCTATTGAATTCCTGAACATAGATCAAATATGTTTTTGTTAAAAATAGTCAACATAAATACTTTACAGAGAATCTTGTAGTAATACTTGTGATCGAGTAACCGTCGATTTACATATATTTCAATTGAGTGGTTCCGCTATGGGGTTTTTCTAGTTATATACTTTAACGCGCAAATTAAACGTTTAGTTTATATGTAATATATCATATATGCGCATTTGTGTCAGTTATTAGAGGCGTGAATAATGATGTCATTAATAATGCTAATTTTCTCACAAGAGTTATAACTGCCGATGAATTGTGGCTTATGACGTCGAAAATAAAACCCAATTGTCTAAATAGAAGATCCCAAAAGAACCAAGACCGAAGAAAGCACGCCAAGTTCGATCAAATGTCAAGGTTGCTCACTGTCTTCTTTGATTACCGTGGTGTAGTATATCCGGAATTCTTATCACAAGATTGTACTTATGAAAGATTTTTTGTCCAAAATCAACACCATTGTCATGCCTCAGCCTCCATGTTCACCAGATTCGGCACCCAGTGATTTTTTTCTTTTTCCAAAACTGAAAAGACTCGTGAAAGGACATCTATTTTCAACGATTGAGGAGATAAAATCTGTATCGCTGAAAGAACCCAAGGGTATACCAAAAACTAATTATCAGATGTATTTCAATGATTGGAAAAAGCGTTGGCACAAGTGTATTATACCTGCAGGGTTAGGGGGTTCCTTTGAAGGGCACACCATATGTGTGGATTAATAAATAAATATTTTTTGAGAGAATTTAAACGTTGCCTTATTATTTGAACACACCTCGTATATTAACACTAACGACATTTCAAAGAGACTCCGAGATTGAATTATTGATTTTTTTTTCTATAAATATTACCATAAATATAAATATCATAATATATAAAAAGCATCCACGTCTTGGCTTTGTCGAAATGAATAATGTATCCGATTTATTAAATTTTTAAATAGTATCTATTTAAAAATACTCTATATATAAATCTATATATTATGAAATTTTATGATAATATTTCTAGAAAACAAATCAAGAAGTCCATCTCGAGTTCCCTCTAAACCATTGTCCGTGGTGTGGCTTATATTATGTACTTATATTTTTGGCGCGCTTAGTAAGATTATCATAATGACTTCAAAAGTAAATTGAATTTTTATTCTTAAATCCATGAAAACATCATAAAAATAATGGGTTTCTGCATTTTTCTCAAAAAATATGACAAATTTTCACAAAATTTGAAACAAAAATTATAGAGCTCATGAAAAGACTTATTTTTTGTTCTATGCAGTTTTTCCATGCAAACAATATTTCTGAATAAAATATCAACAATCTGTTTCTGGGTCCCCTGATCAGCCAGATGTAGCGAATCCCGTCAAGACATATCTGGAAACTCTAAAATTGGAAGTCTTATGCCACCCGTCATACTCCCCAGCCATTCGTAGAAGAGATGACTTAGCTGACCTATATTTCCATTCTTATGAAGAAGTCAAAAACTGGATATACTCGTGGATCGCCTCGAGAATAAGCATCATTTTTTCGACATGATATGCGAGAATGACCCAAAAATTTTTGAAAAGTAATGGCTAGTGACAAACACTACTTTGAGTCATGAACAGGTAATCACTTTTCAAGAATCGAGCCTCAAATTTTAGAGAAAACAGGGGAAAGCAAAGTTTTGTACCTAATACTACCTATAACTAAGAACATTTATAATTTTCACAAAACATATATAAGATTTAGGAAAATATTAATAAATAAAGAGTTTTAAAGGCAATGCATCTAAAAAAATTATTATATCATTTAGAAGTAGACTAGTTTATTTTCATATATCCGGTAAAAATCACATACCTAGTGATTTTTCTAAATGAGTTAGTAATCAGATAATCCGCAGACGAATTCTGGATATTAAAATAACGAAGTATGTGATATAAAATTATAATAAGTTTCTTTATCGCACCAATACATAATTATAAATAATTATATGAGCATAACAATGGCAATTTTTTGAAAGATATTGAAATGATATATGAAATGATATATAAGATATGAAATGATCCTCTTTTGATTTATGTGTACAGAAGCATGTTCGTACAATTGACTATGCAAAAAATAATAATCATTGGGCCACTTATTACCTAGGAAATAAAATTCATATGAAATTTTTAATTTATTCGAAAATTCAATTAAAAATAATATATTGGATAAAGTTAGATTAGTTAATCCAAATATTTTTCTTTTATTTGGAATTGCCTTCCTGACGCTAGCCCAAAGACCAAATTACCATTATATCTAGCTTGGTTTAGTTCAATAAAATGATTCACATCAGAAAAAGAAGATGTTTTAATTTTATTTTAGTAGTTAGTACCTCTTTAAAACAACGTTATAGTCTATTTAATAATAATATTTAGTTAGAGCATTATGTTTTATAATATAAACATTACCTCATTTACGGCTTACCTTTCACTATCCAATGAAATGAGATATCTACGAGGGTGGATTGATAAGTTTCCGGCGTGACCAAGAAAAACAACGTTTTTAAGAATTCTTTTTTTATTTCTCAACATAATCCCCTCCAAGGCTGATATATTTCTCATAGCGGTGTTCTAGTCTAGTAATGCCATCTCTATAGACTGATTCGTCAAGCTCCTCCAAATACCAATTTACAGCTTCGATTACTTCTTCATTGTCCGCAAATTTCTTACCGCCAAGCCATTTTTTGAAGTTAAGAAACAGATAATAGTCACTCGGGGCTAGGTCTGGAGAGTAGGAAGGGTGCGGCATCAATTCAAACTTCAGATCGTTGATTTTAGCCATCGCAACGATTGACATGTGCGCTGGTGCGTTATTGTGATGAAACAAGATTTTTTCTTCTCCAGATGAGGCCGTTTAATTATCACTTCGTGGCTCCAACGTTGCAATAAGAAACGAAAAACTGGTAAAGATGTGTCAACAACTTTAATTAGTATTCTCAGGCATGAACGTGTGCAAAGAATTTGCATATAAATAGAGTTAAAGAACTTTAAAATGTCGATGTTCAAGAACTAATGAGAAAAAATAATATTAAGCTATACTCAACATATAGTAAACTAAAAGAATCTATATGCGAGCGTTTCAATCATACATTGAAAGAGAAAATGTGGATACAGTTTAGTCTTCCGAATTTAATTACTGCTTATAATGCAATAAAGCATAGAACTATCGGTATTAGATCGAAAGTGTTACATCACCAAATAAATTACAAATTTTAAAAACGCAAATTGGTAGATCAAAAATAAGAAAAAAAATTTTTAAAAATATTTTGTGTAATTTTGTTAATGAGGATTAATAAATACGTACATCTCTGTATAATAAAATGTTGTTTAATTATTTCATTTTATTCATACATTTTACGTATTAAGCTGTTATAAATTCAAAATTATCTTCATCCAAAGATTTTATAAATAAGTTAAGTTTATTTGCATACTTGCACATATTGTTGAACAATCTTTCATCTTTCATTAAAGCCTTTGAAATTCGGATAGGTAAAAAAGATTGAAATTCACAATTAAACTCGACCACTGTTTTCCAGCCAAATTTCGTATTAACTTTCATGATTTTTCTAATCATATAATTTCTATTTCTTTCTAATTCAACCATGTTTTTAATGGGAAGAAAGCCACCTCCTGCGATATGCATCAATGTTGTCAAATCCATCTAAAAAATTTTAAAAAATATTTAAAAAATAATTTTTATATAATTATTTTCGACTATTTACAATTAAAATTTAGAAACACACACATACCTAAAGAGACGAATTCTCTAGTTGTCTGCTGCTTACGTTTAAATTTGATATGAAATCAACAGCCATTAGCTGTGATATCAGTTGAGTGAACGACTCGGCACCAGGAAACGTCATTTTCGGTCTCAGATCCATTATCTATGATTATCGTTGAACAGTTGCTATTAGGAAAAATGTGTGTGTGTCAATTTTTTTTCAGTACCATTGCTTCGAACGCTTGCTTGCAGACAATTGCAGTCAAGCACTAGACACTGAATGACTGAGTTCTCTCTACACTCTCTCTTTTTCGGTTCTTTATCTCCTTGCATAAGGTCTATCTCGCTTCTATTTTCCATTTCCATGTCGAACGTGCTCGCCGTCGTTTATGCAAGCTCTCTTGCTGACCGCTCATTATCCCGACTTGTTCAGTTAACCTTTGTAAAGTTTTATTGCTAGCCTCGTCTTCCATGCATATTCTGGTTTGTTTAGTTGAGAAATGTACTAAGCTACTACTACCCATGTCTTCTTATACTATTCCGATTGCAAATTATTCAGTATATAGTTCAAGTATTTAGGCATTTTCAGTGTCATCTATATTCCTTCTAGCTACGTGTCCATTTAATATACGTTCATATTGACGAATGCTATAATGTTCTCAAGGAAGAGTGTCTGTTGAGTTTGTTTCTATAAAACGCTTATCATCAAAAGGACTCAATGCTATTTTATTTTGTTTTTTTCCGTTTGTAGAATATGAAGTCTCTAGGAAATATTAAATTGATCTCTATATATGATGGTTTTTTCTTCCTCATTGTACGTAATCTTCTAAACTTATTGTATTTTTCACTACTACATTTTCAACACCTTTGGTTCTCTTGATTTTACTTTCCCCTTGAATTTTCATACAATACATTTTACTTCGCAATTCAACAAATTCAGTTAAAATTCTACCATGATCTCATATTTCATGAATCCGATAATTTTCTTATCTTTCTAAGATATTTGATAAGGTTTATTCTCAAGATAATCTGACGCATCAGTTATGACTATCCTTCTGCGTCATGTCATACATATTTTATTTTTTTAATTCGTATACTACATCATCTGTATCTGTATATAATAATTTACAGTTTTCAATTACTCTATATCGCATATATTCATAATGAAATCTGTAAACAAGATGTTTAGATAAATACAATACGGACAATCCAACATATATAGGTTTTCTTATATGAATTTCAGTTCTCAATAACTGTACGACAACGAAATTTTCATAAAAAATGGAGGAATTGTGGAAATTTGTACTAGCGATTAGTGCTTTTACACCATAACATCCATCCCATCTATTTATTAACTTTACATCGGCTCTTTTTCTTTCAATTTCTATAGCCTTGTCGTAAGCAGTCTTATTCAAAAACTTTCAAAATAATTTCTCAAATTCAATTTTAGCATGTTTTCTCTTTTCACTATTTAAATCAATATAATCTTTAAGTCATGGCTTCTGGTTGAATTTTAATACTTTATGTCTCTTTTTTAAGTGTAAGCCATATTGAAGTACTTGTTGTAATGCTCGATAATGTATGATTTAGCGATGGTTATCGTATAATGTTGTCAATAATTTCTTTATTTTACTTCCATAGGTACAGTATGTTCGGGGCACAGCGGTAGATCTTTTTATGAATCATGTATACTTTCAGGATATTCTAAATCAACCTCTAGTATGTATCCAGTAGGAGAGTCTTCAGCTATATTCAGAAATTGGGTTTCATCATCCATATTTTGAAATCAGTCAAAGCTTCCGTAAGGAAAATATTGTATCATAGCCCAACCGTAAAGATTATTAAGATCGTTTGTTCACAAGTCACTCTTAAAAGTATTTTCTAAAATACGATGCTCTTTCAGATATGAGGCTAATTTATCGAGAGTACAAGGCATAAAACGAAATAAAATCTGAAACTAATATCTATGTCTTTTACATATTTTTTAAATGAGATATATTTTTTCTTATTTTTTGGTAGAAGATATACTCGACCTTCAAAATTTGTTACTAACACTTTAATTGAATAAATCTGAATCATACCCGGATAAGTTTTGGAATACAATTGGTATAACTATTGAATCATTTTAATTCAAATTACATAAATTATATGCAGGACCTCGATATCTGTAATTGATAGTTAAATTTTAAAGAATCGATAATATAAAACACTAAAATAAACTTACCCTTCTGTGAGATGACAATAGACTTAGACTTCTGTATCCTCACATTTAAAATTCTTTTCACAAATATGAAACATTTTTGCTTTTTCAAAATTTAAGATTTTAATACCTGTATGTCTATTCATTGGTTTTGGATACTTATACATTTGTACTATTTATTTATACGAAAATGCTTGTAATTTCTGCATGAACCATTCAGTAAGCGATGGTCTTATTTCTTCATCTACTTGTTTATAACTTTGGTATTCCGATTTTGCATCATTAAAACTACATTTTGTATAAAAACCAACAATAAGTGCTTAATGTCCTTGCTGTGCATGTATGATTTTCTATTTTTTCTAATATACATTCACAATCTGCATATATAACAAATGGGACATGTTCCATATATGAAAAGTTTTTAAAATTAAAAATATTATTCTTTTCCGTCGGTAGTTTAAGTTTACAATGATTTTTTTTCCTGACAATCAATGCTATGCAATGTTAATTTTACTTCGGATATAAAAAAATCTAGATATCGATCGCAAATGTAAATTTGCGATTGTGTTTTGACAATTGCGAACTCATCAAGCGAGATAAAATCTTAATCCAAATATAGTGATAAGGTCAGAGATTATTATCATTTATGCATTCGCGATCTTCATTATTGTAGTTATCTTGTATAATAAGTAAATTCGCATTCTTTTTCTTTTTTTATAACTGTTATATAGCATAAATATACATGAAAGACATTTTTTTTTCTTTTTCAACGTATATAAATTAATTGAAATATTATGATTATATTTCTCAAATTTAACTATATCTTTTGTCTTGACTGGAAATTCAATATCTTTAAAATTGAAAACATTTTCATACTGCTTATATGTGGAATATCGATTAGCATTTACATTAGCTGGATATGAAGCTGATAATACTGCCCATTTAAGCATTGATTACCATTATTTTTTACATTAACACGCATAAGCTATCTTTTATAGGATTCAATTTATACATATTGCTAGCCGAATTTAGGATAGAATACAATGATCAGCCAGAATGTCTCTCTTGAAATTCATCTATATCACGTTAAGTGGGCTTTTTAACATGCATTGCAAACGATTCTTTTCAATTCGTAGTATTAAATATTTGAAATTTTTTTGTATTAAAATACTTTATTTCTACTATTTTCTCTGAATTTTTAGATACACTAAACTCTACAGAGAGCACTGTATTAATTGCAATAGCTGTATGATTTTGTAAAGATAGTTTAATTTTCTGTTCAACCAATTTAAATGCATCATATAAAAATGTATGAATATCTAGATGTTTGATATTCGTTACAAGTCCAGATTTTATACAATTGTTGAAAGCAGATTCAACATCATTTCAAGTTACCTTCTGGCCCTCTTTTTGCGCTAAATTACTACCTTTTTTAACATAACTATATCATTTGCATTGTTTCTCAGACGTGATTCTAGTATTTTTCATGAAATCGTTTATCGATGTAATTACCACAGACGTATAATCCATCCATAGAACGATATCATCACTATCACCTATATTTTTAGATGCAAACAAACAGAATTCTTGGTACCGCTGAATGGCATCCTGATAATAATTTAATAACATCATAATGCTTGACAACACGCTTACAAGACAGGATGATTTAATATCATCAAAACAATACACGTTTAGAAAAAAGACTATTTCACTATAATTTATTTTCTATAAATATCAGTACTTGTATAGATTAAAAAATGATCATGACAAGCTACCAATATATAAAGATGTGAATAGTTTGAAATTCAAATCTATACTGTGTAAATTTGCTGCTTCGTCTTACTTATATAACTAGAGAACTTTCAAAATTTTGTTTGTTACAGTGTCGTTTCTATAGAAGTAAACCTTGATGCAGCAATATGCTTAATATGTACTGGAAAATATTCTTTCACTTTTCAACTTAAACGTAAATCTCTTCCTTTAAATGAAAAACTGAACAGAATTAAAAATTACTGAAAAGCAATATATACGAATAATGAGCAATATGTAATATAATAATTGTATATGCAAGAAAAGAGAAGAGTGAAGATATTTATGGGCAATTGGAAAACTCATAAATGATTCTTACTCATTATGGAGTACACTGTAGATGTGCAAGGCTTTAAAAGCTTTTTGAATGGATTTATTTTGAAAGAAGTTGCAATAATTACTCTTGAAGATGATGCACCCATAGTTGATTTGTTTCAAGCACTGCAAAAATGGTGTAGACTGTCTAAGAAAGAAAAGAATGAGTATCAATGGTTAGAACGTAATTATCATGGGCTACCGTGGAGTTCTGTCAATATACCATATGCAGAAAATGAATAAATAATTGCTAATTGTTTAAAAAATGCTCGAACGATCTATGTGAATTTTGAAGGTATTCAAAAGAAAATATACCTAGAAAAAACAATATTAAAAATCTTGAGGACTTAAGGTGCCCCCCATTATGGAAATTATAAGCTACAGGTAATTATTTGCAGTACGTATTTCGTACTGCAGACACATACATTATGCCTACGATCTGTATGCGCAGAATTTACTTAAATTTAACAAAAAAATTGCTATTGTAATTAAATTTAATAAAGTTATTGGATTTGAATAAAAAACCAGTATTGTAATTATATAGTAAAATAATACATATTATATTATATTATATTATATTTATAACATATTATATTTATTATATATATATATACAGAAGGGGCGTAGGAGAGCATCAGAGAAGTTTACGGTAAGTATAAAACTTATTTGTATAATATAAGGGCCCTGGCAGACAGAGAGAGAAAGAAACGTATATTGTTCTCTCTCCATCTAGCTCCTATGGACATAATAGACCCACCTCTGTAATACAGCGGCCGGTATTGGAAAAAAGAAAGCTATATACACTTCTCTCCCTCTAATACGCAACTAGTATTATCAGCGAGAAAAGTATATAGCGCACTCTCTCATGTACCCGGCGTTAGTATTTAAAAAACAGGGCATTATGAGGGAGAGAACTACATACTTTTCTCTCCCTCTACAAGAGAGAAAAGTATATAGTACTAAGGGTCGCTGACGTCAGGGCCCGTGACGTCGACGCTGTAAGCTATGAGGATTCTAGATCATCGCGGAAATGCGCTTTTCGTCAGTGTTTGTGACGTAACCGCTGTAAGCTATGCGAGTTCTAGATCATCGGTAGTTATCCGGAACTACGCGTGACGTCAGGATCTGTGACACAGCGTTGTGAGCTATGAAAGCTCTGGATCACCGTAAGTGATCCAGGACCCTCTTAGCTTATCTATCATACTTATATATATATATATATATATATATATATATATATATATATTTACTGAGAGTGTGCGTGTTCGAAATATACTTCAGATAGAAGTCGTGCTGACATACCTGGACATCGTTTCTCACCAACTATACATAACACACCCCGTAGAAGTCGTTCCAAATCATCTGGAAATTGCAATCTATCATCCGAACACGTAACTCCGCGTAGAAGTCGTTTCATAACACCTAGAAATCGCATTCTATCATGCGACCACGAAACTTCCCGTAGAAGTTGTCGATCAACTAAACACGATAGTCCCAGTAGAAGTCGTTCTAAGAAACCTATCATCCCTTTCTAACGACTAAACACAATAATCCCCGTAGGAGTCGTTCGGAAAGACCTAGATATCGTATTTTACCGTCCCAACACGAATCTTCACACGGAAGTTGATTTTCTCATACGTGGACGTCGTTTTCTATCAATAAATACAATATTCCCCGTAGAAATCACTTAGAGATATCTGGGCATCGCATTCTACCGAACAAATTACTGCCTATAGAAATTCTCTAGATGCAACGGGATATCGTGTTCCACCGGCCGTACGCATCAATACAATATTCCTCAGTAGAAACCCTATTTAAAATGTGTATATATCATATGTACAATATAATATACATACAATATATATATATATATATATATATATATATATATATATATATTATATTGTAACGCGCTATTTGAGTCGGTTATTTTAAATGCGTGTCTTACCTGGATTTATGCGGAGCGCATTCTCCTGAAATTATGAAAGGGAGGATACACAAAACTAGGCGTTTCGTTATTCTAGTAATAATACGACATTTATTGTAAACCTATAAAATAGTAATACACGCGGACCGGCGAGGGTTCAGTTCGGCGCCAGCTGAGATACGGGTCTTAGCACGAGCTATACGTAGCTCGCTTTTTACTCCCGTCGGTCGCACAGCACTGTGTAATCGCGAGCTCCGTGCCAGGAAGATCGCCTCGGCCGGCTCGTCAGGGCGGCTGATTCCACGCAATGTGGAGCAATTCGCGGCTCGAGAATGGAACCGAGGTGGAGCACTTACCTTGTGCTCTCCACGCCCCTCACTCCTCGGCGATGGCTCGTATGCCGTGGCAGGCGTCTCAGTACGGCAATTCCCGAGCTGACGTAGTAACTATCGGCTTGCCTCTCGCCCGGGACTTGCGGTTGTCCTCGGGTACGGCATTCGGAGGTCACCCTCACCGCTTTCTTGCCGTCGCTGGCTTTTTGCGGCCCCGCTGCGTGGCTGCCGTGAGTCGGAAAATAGCTCCAAAAACGAAGAGCTGTTGCTCGCTCGGGATCCAATCGAGAAGAGAGTGAGGAAAATTCTTCTCGACCCGACACCGGCCGCGGCTCTCCCGAAACGGTATAGCGGGGAAGAGTATGTCTCTCCCCACCCAGCTCTGCTCGGGATAGCTTGCGACTCGCGGGTAATGTGACCAAGTAAACATGACACCACAACAATATTGTAACAATATTTGAAAACGGCATTGTAATGCATTTCCCGCGTTACAAACTCCCCCGGCTAGACCGAAGCCGGGTACCGGCTGAGCAGACCAGAAAAAAGAACGAAACGCGACGCGTGTGTTCGTTCGCGATTGCCGTGGCACCGAGTCATTCCCAGGAGTGAGGTTCACAAAGTTTGTTCCGTTCGAACTTCTCTTAGAATTATTATATTTATGAGGCGAGTGAAGCTTCACTCGTTCCTAACCTACATCTAACTAAGCGTTCCGCTGAACAATGTTTTGGGCCATAGTGCCCGCGTGACATCGGTGGTTCTATAGTGACCAACCTTCCTGTTTCTATTCTAATTCTAAATACTATGATTAAACTATCCGTCGTCTCGCTTCCTTGCTACGTCCGAGGCTACCCAGATTCCATAAGCGAAAAGAAAATTCGATAATTCTACGCCGGTAGTGCTGGAAGACGCGTCAATATACAACAAAAAACAAATAAGAATAAAAATACATGCCGCTTTTGGCCTCCTGTGATACAAAAATAAACTAGATCTTATACATACATAAATGTTCATGCAGCTGTTTTGCTGCCTGAGTCAGGACACGCTTTGTCACCCTTTATGTTATGTCTAACATGATATTCACACCTAATAATAATGATATTATAAGTTTATGGTACACTTAAAATGGAAAGAAAAATTGTATGATATAATATGTGGAACTTATAGCTAAAATAATAATAATAACGATAAGGTATATCAATATAAAATATGTATAAAAGTTTTTTATTTCTAATATGAATTTACTAAAAGTCTTTTACACTTCTAATTTCTCGATGATCATACGGCGGTTCTCGACGTCATCTTCTTCTTCAGCTTGGCTTCATTTGGAGTTACCTCACTTTCGGTTTTGCTTCAGGATACAGCTGGTTAGGACTGGATAACTGACCATCCTTCTTCATGGTGGTTTTCTTTTGGATTTGCATCTCACCTTGTTCAGATGAGCATTATTGTGGTCTCCCTTCTCTTAGGATCCGTTGAACTTGACCGCCTCTGCAGGTCTGTGTATCGGGGCTTCTGTAAGCAGCTGATATGTTTAAGTACTGACGGAATGGAGCTCAGGCGGGGATGCACTGGTAGCTGGGAGAGTCGCGAGAGCGCAAAGGTCTCGATAAACCGAACGCACAACCGTTGTTTGTCTGCTATGTCTCCGTCATTATACTCCCTTTCTAACTTGACTTACTCACGCTGGGTATTGGTTATTATTTTCCTGTATGTTTTCCCGCTTTACCATCACGAGTAGCTCTCCGAGACTATTCTAAGCTAGCACTATTATGCTTGTAACTTACTCTAACTCTAACTACGCTTGTAACTTATTACCTAACCTAACGCTGTGATATTTTTAACTTACTCTAATGGAACTATCTACTAATGACACTATTCTAATTATTCTAATCTAACGATACTAGGAGCTAACAAAACTAAATAAACTAACTGAAGTAGAGGCTAATGGTGCTATGTATACTATCGGAACTATTCTAAACTAACCTTCTTATCTCCTATAAATACATTAATAGTCCTGCCTGGAGTTGCTTCTTTCCCTGCCCCTCTTGACTCCAGTGCCGGGACGACTGCTGCTACCGCCTCTCCCCTCCGTAGACTACAACTACCCTTCGGAGCGCAGTTTGGGCAGATGTTAGTATTTGTACCCTGGCGTCTACATCGGTAGCAGAAATACTGGTTCTGCTGTTGGGGAAAGGGTGTGGAAGAGCGTCACTAGCATACTTAGCTTTGGCGGAATCTAGCGCCAAATATTTTCCCGGTGCTCGGACGTTTAGAACCGAGACTTTCGCGCAAGGGGATGATTGCATAACCTTATTAGTTCCCCAGAGGTATCCTGACTTATCGTCGTAGGACTTATTGTCTTTATATGTACCGTACCTTTTTCTGGATTCGCGGGAATGCATTTTATCGCGTCTAGGGTGCGTGATGGCCATCTCAGACATCTGCTCACTCTGCACGGTATTCTTGATTTTCTACTCCTGCCAGCTTTCTAGCTCGCATGGAGCTAGGTCTCTCCAGTGGTTACTGTCATTACAATTAACCTTGGATAAGCCCTATTATCTATACCGACACGCTCTCTCTCTGAGCGGTTTTGGTATGGTCACGTCGCCTCGGACGGATGCTCGCTAGTGTATCAAGCGTCGTTGCGGACGTGCGCTCTTTTAGGTACGTTCTTTTCTACCACTTATTCAGTTGTCGTAGTTTTACGTCGTTGCGGACTTTTGCTCGCTCTTGAGCCTGAGTATTGTGTGGTATTAAAACTATCGAAACTACAACTAGAGGGCGATACAGGAACTTTGGTTCTTGCGGTATTAAAACTATCGGAACTACAACTAGGGGACGAGGTGAAAGCTTCGTTTCTTGCGGTTTTATGACTAATTTGTCTCTCCTTGAGAGCCGTTGTCTATCGGGCTGTCCAGCTAATACGGTTTCAGATCACTTATGTGGACCCTCGTGATCTTTCGTGGATCTTGGTTGTCCACCACGTCGTATATGACCGGTGAGACGACCCGATGAATTCGGCATGGTCCTCGGAATTTAGGAGCTAGCTTGGCTGCAATCCCTTGTGCTTCGGACGATAGCATTCGGTTTCGGCGACACACGATCTCCCACTTTATAAGAGATATTTCTCCTGCCTTTATTGTGATATCTCGCCTGTTTAGTGCTTGCCCGTGACATGTTGCGGGCCACTAAATCATATAGTGCTGACAGTCGCTTTAGCGTCTTTGCCCAGTCCTTTGGATCCATCTTATTGATGTCCATAGGTGTGTACAGGGCACCTTTCACCGTGGGCATTTGTCTTGGATTTTTCCCAAATTTGAGGAATGCCGGAGTTACTCCCGTGGACGAATGAACCGAAGTATTGAGTGCGAATGCAAACTCGGTCAGGTGCAGCTCCCAGTCACGGTGATCTCTTCCGACGAATATCGAAATCATTGTCTTAAGGACCCTCTTCACCCGCTCGACTGGGTTGGCCTGCGCGTGGTAGGGAGCTATGGTCGTTTGAATGATACCCAGCTCTCTCAACCTGTCTGTGACGAGTTTGTTCGCGAACTCTGTCCCATTGTCCGTAACTAAGTACTTCGGGCATCACCAACGGAAGACCACCAAGTCCTCTAGTGCTTTGAGGACGTTACGGGCCGTAGCTTGTCTCAAGGGTCGGACTTCCATGTACCTCGTGAATAAGTCCTCAAATACTGGGATGTATTTGTATAGCCCTTTACTTTTGGGGAATGGTCCCATAATATCGGCTGCTACGGTTGTCCAGGGTCCCTCTAGGTTTCGGTGTCCCATGAGTCCTGCCGGGGCCTGCTGCGACGGTTTGTGGAGTTGACACTTCGTACAAACCTTCAGATTGTGTGTGACGTCACATCGCATACCGCGCCAGTAGTAATACTGCCATTCGCTGGAGTGTTTTTTCAACCCGCAGGTGCCCGGCAGTGGCCTTGTTGTGACACTCGAAGAGGACTCGTTCTCTGTTTTGTCCTGGGACTACCAGCTTCCATTTGTCGAGGTCTGGGCAAAGGGGATCTGTGAGCAGGTCAGGGCACCGCTTATACAGTTCCCCATGCTCCACTTTCCAGTTCGGGAAACGTGATGGGTCGTCGAGGATATCGTTGATTCTCTGACGGTGCCAGTTCGCCTTAGCTCCTTGATCTATGGCCGCTACCGGTAGTATGTCGGATGGAATGCGGGAGAGTGCATCTCGAACTTTGTGCAGCGCTCCCTTGCGGTGCGCAATTTCCATATTGTGGGCTTGCAGAGAGGTAGCCCACCGGGCCAAGCGACCGCTGCGGTCCTTAAGGTTGTGGAGCCATTTAAGGCTACTTGTTCCGTAATAACCTTAAACTGCTCGCCCAGCAGGTAGCCGCTGAACTTCTCCACCGCCCACAGTACGGCCAGACACTCCTTCTCCGTTACTATATAATTCACCTCTGCTTTGGTCAGAGTGCGGCTAGTGTACGCAATGAGATGTTCTTCTCTCTCTATCTCCTGACAGAGAACGGCCCCTATGGCCTGCTGACTAGCGTCAGTTTGTAGTATGAATGGCTTATTCTGGGCAAGCTTCGCCAAGACAGGAGCTTGTGTGAGCTTGATCCGTAGGGTCTCAAAAGCTTCCTGCTGGGTCGGCCCCCAGTGCCATCTTACATCCTTCTTTAGGAGAGCCGTCAGTGGCAGTTTGATATCTGCCAGCGTGGGGATAAATCTCCCATACCATCCTACCATACCAAGGAACGAGTGTAATTGCTTCAAGTTCCTTGGCGGAGGGTATTCTAGTACTGGCGCGACTTTGTCCGGATCTGTTCTGAGGCCCAGTTGGTCCACTATAAACCCCAAGCATTTAAGTTGGGGGCAGCAGAACTCCGACTTTTCACGGCTGACCTGCAGCCGGTGGTAATTCAACCTTTGGAGCACCCGGCGGAGTATGTCCAGGTGTTCATCAAAGGTGCTTGTGGCCACGATAATGTCATCCATGTACACAAACACCTTTGGATGCCACTCCGGTCCAAAGATCCGGTCCATGGCTCTTTGGAAGCTGGCCGGCGCATTGGTCAAACCGTAGGGTAGCCGACGGTACTGCAATAGGCCCTTCTGAGGCACGGCAAATGCCGTCACTTCCTTACTCTCTTGGGCTAATGGTATTTGATGGTATGCCTGCGACAGGTCAATCTTGGAGAGGTACCTTGCATCTCCAAGATTGTCCAGCAGAGCATCCATATGAGGGAGGGGATATGCATCCTTCCTCGTAATATTATTTACTGCACGAAAGTCGATGCAGAATCGAATTTTGCCGCCGGCCTTTGGTACTATGACCGGGCAGCTACTCCATGTGCTCGATCATTCCCTCTCGCAGAAGCCTATCGATTTCTGCATGCGCTTTGTTTAGCAGGGGCGGTGGAATCCTCCGCACTCTCTGCTTAATGGGTCGGTGCCCCTGCACGTCGATAACGTGAGGGATCACCTCCGCTTCTTGTAGCGTCTCTTCGTCTCTCAGCATGACATCTAGGAGATGGTTCAGCCGCTGACGCTGGGGTGCTGTTGTTTCAGCTACCCCGCCTAAAGCTGCCAATGCCGAGAGACGAGCTACAATCTCACCTTCGGTGCTTAAGAACGACCTGACGATGTTCCTACTCGTGGTCCAGGTGTTCGTGCCAAAATCTATCCGCACTTTCGCCTTTTGCAATATGTCTATTCCGAGCAGGACCTCGTACTGCAACTGAGTGTACACTTGGAATGGGACGCTTAATCTCATTCCATCTATGCACACTCGAATTTGCACCTCTGCTTCGTTATGACATAACTGCCCATTGGGCATGACTATGCACGAAGCGCTCGGCTTCCAGTGCTTCCTTACTAAGTTTGCGGGGGCTGCTCCTAGATAGGACTTTCTGGCCCCCGGATCCATGAGATCGGGGAATCGCTGTCCTTCTATCTCTATTTGAATAAAGTACCGGTTCTCCCCGTCTGCTACCGGGGCCATCGGTTCCATATAGTGCGGTCCCAATGCAGGTGGAGTGTTCTGGCTTTGAGTCGACGGGAGGCTCCGCACTCCGTGGGAGTCTCTACTTACTCGTACTCCTGGGGCGCTGAGATGCACAGTTTGGACAAGTTGGAGCTGTACACCCTGGGTGTCCGCAGCGGAAGCAGGCGAGCTGTCTGGGCACTGGAGCCAGCTGTCGACCCGGAGGAGGCCTATTCGGACCTTGAGCGACCGTATAGGGGCTCTTCCTTGCCGGGTTGACGGTCTGTCTAGACGGCTTGGGCACTTGCCCTTGTCTCCTTTTCCCGGGGTTGTTGCCGCGGCTTGTCTCACTAAGGAGTCGCGCCCGTGAATTGTGAAGCACATCCCGCTTCTTAGTCTCCTGCTCAATAGCAGCCACATCCTCCATGTCGGAGTTCTCCTCATCTAGTGCCGCGAGTCTCGCGTGCACGGGTACCGTTTTGAGCTTGAATGCCAATCTGGGACTGAGAGATGCACCCGCCGTTGGTGGGTGCTTGTATTTCCTTATCAATTCCCGTTTTAATTCGACCTGCTGCCCCACTTTCTGGAGTTGGGCGTAGCAGTCGAATTGATCTCGGTTTATCTTCCCAATGAACTCTGGATGCAGATTTCGGTAAATCTGATCCAGCTGGGCCACTTCCGGCATGGGCGGAGCGAACTTGTCTACCATTGCCCGCATGGATGAGAGATGCGTTGCAATGGGTTCTTTGGGCCCTGGCGTCCGGTTCCTAAACTCATCAGCTAGCCTCGTCTTATAATCCAGCGGACGGTACTGCACTCGTTGTGCTTCGCTCATTTCCGCGACTGTTGTCCAATGGCTACAGATATGTCTAGCCCATATAAGAGCGTCGCCCGAGAATATCACTGGAACCATTTGCAGGATGTCTCGATCCATGAAGCATAGGCTCGATTGAACTCATCCACGTCTTCGTCGGGGTCACCGTTAAAAGTGATGTTAAACTTGGTTAGCAAGCCAGACGTCCTGCTTTCTCGTAAGAGTGCTGCGTCCCGTCCAGGCGACACATTTCTTCTTTCCGACTCTTGCTGTGGATGAGGAGCTCCTGATGGCCCGTGTGCACCAGTCATCCCGTATGGGGTGTAGTATCCGTACGCAGGCTGTATGGGTGGTATTCCATACTCTTTAAACCACGGTATATTGCTATTATTTACGGGATTAGGACTCGGAACGGTATTAAAACTAGGGAAGATATTAAAACTAGGGGCCGTATTAACACTAGGGGCGGTATTAAGACTAGTTGTGGCTTTTTGAGCCTGGTTTGTTGGCGGAGAGTCTCCATCAGGTCGGGGGGCTGCAAGAGGCGTAACTTCTTCTCTTGTATTCGGTAGTGAGGTGAGATTCAGCACCTTTTTCAGTTGTGCTAGTATTATATCCTCCAGCGATTCTCTGGACACAGTTGTAGTATCACTGTTTCTCTCAGTGCTAGGTCTGGCTGCAGTCCCTGCCAGGCTCGGTTGCTGTGTCATGACACTTCGCCGAGTACCGGTGTCAGCAAGCTCTGCAGAAATTTCTCCTGCTGCCATGCTTGACATGGAGGTATGTGCTTCAGACTTTGGTCTCTCATCTAGCGATGGTGTCCAGGAGGCTGCCAGTTCACCTAGCTGTGCTCTCAGTCCAAACCTCACCAAACGATCTCGCAAATCCACCGGAGGTCCGTCCGAGCGAATCTTGATCCAGTCCGCTTCAGCTCGTAAGGTACTTAGATTCATCGACTGGTATTTTACCCAGAGGCTCGCTTCGATCACCTCGGTGAGATTTCTCCTCATCTCATGAACCTTCGTTTTCCACGTTATGTTCCATGGTGTCAATTAGTTAACTAACTAATCAATTATTTTCTCTTCGTAAATAGTTATTATTTAATCTATTTTAACTCCCTGTGGTTGATTTAGTATCGTTAAGTTGTTATTGTAAGGTTTTAAATTCTCTTCTATAATGACAGTTGATGTAACTGGAATAGCTGCTATCTTCCTAAATTACTTGAGCAGCCGATGATTATTTTTAAGCTTAATATCTTCGTATTATCACGAATGAGTATCTACCAAATAGTCTGAAATACCGAGAACTATTACTCCTTATTAAGTTTTTAACAATTAGTTATTATTAATTTTCGTAGCTAATTGTAATCTTCTCTTAATGCTTTTGAATTAGTTAGCTTATTTGACCACTTTTTTTAATTTATTTAGTTTAAGTTAATTTAGTAATAGTTAGTTTATTATCTAATGTTTTAATTGGTTCTTCTTCTTATATTGTTTTTTTTTTTCAATGGTAATATTTACCTACTATATTTTACTTAAGATACTTCTTCTTTAATACTTATTTTATTCCTTCGTTGAATAATTATAATGTTATTATTTGTTTATTATTTATTAGTACGTGTATTAATCAATACGTATTATTAATTACTCGAGTTATTACTTAACTCCTTAATCTTAAGAATTTCTTTGAGTCATCTAATGTTAATTATGAAATGAAATTTTCCTATTAATTCAATAATTAATTTGTTTTAATTGTTATTTAAGGTAATACTTAACTTAACTCAATCTGATAATTTCTCTGGAACATTGAGTTACGCTTAATTATTTTAATAATCTTCTCAGACGTGGATAAATCAAATTACTTAATTTGATAATTGAGTATAGTCACTTAGTATTGTAGTGATGATTTCAAATAGTTTAATGTAATTAGTTAAATTTGCATTATTTATCATTTAACTGTTAAGTAATCTCCCTTAATTGATTTTTCATTAGAGACTCAATTAGTTTTATTTAATGGCACTGTTCTATAAATGATTATTAATTAATTTTATTTTATTTAATTTAATAAACTTCTATTAATTAATTATTAATCAATTAATTAATTTATTTGATGAAATTCGATAATTAATTCTAACTATCTAATTTCTATTATTTAATTAATTAATTTTTGTTTGTATTTGTTATGTTACTATTTATTATGTTATGATAGTAAATCAATTATTCCATTGATTTATTCCTCATCAACTTTGTTCCAAACAGCTGATTGGGAATATACGTGTAGATGCTCCAGTTCTAATTATATTAAGTATCTCTCACTTATTAATTCATTATCAATGTAAATGTAATTAAATTAATTACTTAGCCTAGAAATCTAGTATTTTAATTATAAATTATTAATAATAATCGAAAATAAGCTGTTAATGCTTATAATTATTATTTAGTTTATGTATCGACTTAATTACTATTAAATTAAACTTTTTATTTTTAATAATTTTAATTTTTAATTTATTTTATCTTAATTTATTTTTAATATTATTTTATATTAATTTATTTTTAATATTATTTTGTGTTAATTTATTATGAATATTTTTAATAATTAATTATAATATTTAATCATCTTATGAAATTATACTAGGATAATAATAAATTTAATTTAAATTATAATAATAAATTTTAATAATATCATAAAAATTTAAATTCTACTAATTAGTAATTAGTTTATATTTTTACGTAATTATTTTAATTAGAAATTATATTGGATAAAAGTTTAAATGTTTATAATTATTAATTAGTTTATCTAATTATTTTAATGAGAAATTATATTAGATAAAAATTTAAATGTTTATAATTATTATTTATTTATATATTTATTTTATTATTTTAATTAGAAATTATGTTACTAATTATATCTTCCATAATTATTATTGATAATTATGTGTTATAGTTGAATAATTCATAATTTATGAATTGCTATAGTTATAAATTATCAACCTGGTTAACTGTTTGAAATACCGCTTCGCTCACTTTCATGATATCCACTGACTGGCCATCCTCGTACTCCTCTATAGAATAGCAGGCGCCTCGCGCCTTTCTGCTACTGTGTAGATACTTCTATGTATCAATGCGATTTTGTGGTTAGGTTGCCCAGGCAACCGTCATCTAGCTTCTTGCTGAACAACCATTTTCCTTTGCATATGGACATGCAGCCATCCACGTTTAAAGTGTCTCAAATAAAGAGGATAAATAAATTCCATCCCTTTCCTTTTTTAGACCAGTGACACTCCTACTATACTGTTCCACTGTACTTGTGAAACGACATCAAGCTAGTAGCTTAATAAAAGGAGACAGAAAGCAACTTTCTCAGCTTATAAGATAGATATGCATGTGCTTAATTTCCAGGAGGTTTAATATAATTATTTATATAATATAGAGGCAAGCAAAAATAATGATAATAAAGTAAATAATAAATTATAATAATATATAATTCTACTATATTGCCTAGTCGATTCTACCAATACTAGTATCTTGTACACTGTTATTTGTACAACGTTCAGCAAGCCTTGTCCTTATTGGTAAATTAATCATAAAGGCTACTCATTTATTTTGTTATTTTCCTCAAAATCCTAATTTTTTTCTAAACATTTCACACTAATTTACTTTTATAGAAAAACATAATTTATTGTTATAGAGAATAATGTAATATAGCACAATTGTTTTGTATTACTTATATAATCTATTTATTCATGAATAATTTCCTCAAGTTATGTTTTTGCTTGTTACAGCAGTAATTTCTTATCGATAATCCTTAGGCCAAAGATGCCTTATTATGAATAATAAGCTCAAATAAATGCAATATATAAGACAAGCGAGTCAAACATTAAATATATTACAGATATTAATACATAAATATAGTCATTTTTAACTAGTTCTATTCAAAGAGCGAACAACTGTAACAAGTAACCCAGAGAAAATATTTTTTTTTTTTTTTTTTTTTTTTTTTTTTAATATCAACTAGTGCTGGATCTATTAAAGCCTAAAGGTGTGTGCATCATCGGCTATTAAAATTTAAATGATTTGATATGTAAAATTTGCATTGCGCATTTTACATCAGGCAAAATGATATTGTCTATAAGAAATTAATGCTTATTATTTTCTTTTTTTATTTGTAGAACTTGCTTTACAATATCATTTATGTAAATTTTTCATTATCATGGCAATGTGAAAAAAAATCAAATACAATATATGTCAGTATATAAAATATTCTAATAAAAGTGGCTGCTGAACATCACAAGTAACATACATTTAGAAAATTATTTTAATATTGCATTTAACGTACACAAATATTGAATATTTGCCAACAGTTATTGTTGCACGTGTCATCAAAAACAAAGCTAAAATATATGTATGTATTTGTAGCTTTTGATGCATTTAAATATATTTCATTATTTTATTAGATGGTCGTTTATCCTTTATTTATATTGTTTATAAACGATAGATCGTTTATCCTTTATTATATTGTTTTAAGGTAAAGAAACTACTTTGTTTTTCGCGTAATTTATTCACACACTAGCTATGATACCGACATTTGGTTAGCAAAATTTGAAATGAAATAAGTGTTAAAGCACTGAAATAGTTTTAATTATTATTATTATTGCACAGAAAAAAAAGTCCTTTTTAAAATTTTTTTTTTCAAACAAAGAATATAACTTAAGCTAGTAACTATAATTTTATATATGTTTAGTGAGATATAAGTCTTAAAAATATTTTAAGTACTACATATGATCTCAGGTATCGCTTACAATTCATTGCTCACTTTTTCAATCTGCCAAATCTGTAATCATTACTAATATACTTTATAAGTAAGTGCTAGTTTCTCAACCAATAAATTTAGCAGACCATCATGATTAATGTAAGTGTTTATTACAAAAACAGAAAACTATGAACTACCGATACTAATTATAAGATAATTGAAAAGAATTTGGACTTAAAAATAATAGTCCTCTTATCTTTTTATCTTTTATTGAATAGTAATATTTATGTTTAACATTTTGCATTTGACAGTAGCATTACAAATGTGAAATTTTGTTACACGATACTGAATTTGACAAGCACTTTAGTTTATTTAAACTAACTATGATGCTCTGATATATTAATTAATATCACCTTAGAAAGTATTCCACCTTTTATTTAAGCAATATGTCTAGTGTCACTATATCTATGTAATTTTTACCATGTTTTACATACCATTTCGTTGTGGTGTTCAATGGTTTCTCTCCATTCAGTTTTTATTATTTGTTTTTGGCTTTTCTTTTTTTTTGTTGAACAACTGTGTCTGTCGTCCACAGACGGTCTCTCTCCTTTTCTCTTTCTCACTCTTTCCGTACTTTACACTGCCACGTGGTTTCTTCCGCTAACTTCACTTTCTTTATTCTACTCTACTTACACTAATCTACTACTACCGCCTTATACTAACTAATATTACCTATGTACTTACTCTAGCTAATCCTAATTATTACTATCTATTTATTATTAACTAAACTACTAACTATATACTTTTTCTTAACTAAACTATTACCTATAACCTTATTAATACCTATACAACTAACCATCTACTTATTCTTAATTATACTACTACATATAAACTTATTATTAGCTATTCTACTAACTATAAACTTATTCTTACTAATCCTAATTATTATCTACTCTAATCTACCTTACTATTATTTTCACTTTTCAAAATATTTCGGAGTTTTTCTGTAGCTACCTATGCTACTGCTCGGCTATACTATGTGCATGCATAGTTCAAATGTGCATTGTGCGCATCTCCGTGCGCATCCTGCCTTCGCTCACAGTCTACTCGTACGCGTCTACTATCTTAATATGCGCGGTTGCTCGGCCACACTTGCTTCGTTTTTCGCGATTTCTCTTACTTTCGCGTCGGGCCCCACGTTCTGGGCGCCATTTGTAATGCGCTATTTGCGTCTAGCTCATTCTCCTGAAATTATAAAAGGGAGGATACACAAAACTAGGTGTTTCTTTATTCTAGTAATAATACGACATTTATTGTAAACATATAAAATAGTAATACACGAGGACCGACGAGGGTTCAGTTGGGCGCCAGCTGAGATACGGGTCTCAGCACGAGCTATACGTAGCTCGCTTTTTACTCCCGTCGGTCGCACAGCACTGTGTAATCGCGAGCTCCGCGCCAGGAAGATCGCCTCGGCCGGCTCGTCAGGGCGGCGGATTCCACGCGATGTGGAGCAATTCGCGGCTCGAGAATGGAACCGAGGTGGAGCACTTACCTTGTACTCTTCACGCCCCTCACTCCTCGGCGATGGCTCGTACGCCGTGGCAGGCGTCTCGGGACGGCAATTCCCGGCAACTATCGGCTTGCCTGTCGCCCAGGACTTGCGGTTGTCCTCGGGCACGGGATTCGGAGGTCACCCTCACCGTTTTCTTGCCATTCGTGACTGTCGTGAGTCAGAAAATAGCTCCGAAAACGAAGAGATGTTGCTCGCTCGGGATCCAATCGAGAAGAATTCCTCTCGATCCGAGACCGGCCGCGGCCCTCCCGAAACGGCATAGCGGGGAAGAGTATGTCTCTCCCCACCCAGCTCCGCTCGGGATAGGTTGCGACTCGCGGGTAATGTAACCCAGTAAATAAGACACCACAACAATATTGTAACAATATTTGACAACGGCATTGTAACGCATTTCCCGCGTTACAATATATATATATATATATATATATATATATATATATATTGCCGATGATGAATATTACCTTTTTATGCAGAAGTGACGATATATTATATATATATATATATATATATATATATATATATATATAATATTATATTATAGTAAACGAAGGTTAGTACTTACGGTCTGTCGATGTGTGCGTTGAAACTTCCACGCCGCTGCTGCTGAACACAGCTAGAAAGGGGACGGGGAAAAGGGAATGAAGCACGCGGCAGTTTTTACGTGGTTTTAACAATATTAATACTTTTTATTACATGAAACTATTTTACACAGTTCGAGTAGCACATACACTACGTACTAGTTGCGGATTTCACGACGATACAACAATTATTACGCGAGTACGCGATTATGTAAAGTGCAAGGGGAAGGGGGACACGGAAGGTGACGCTAGTTGCTACAACGCGGGGGAACAACGGTACAATTTGAGACGATACTCTGTATACGATACATAAACGATATCTTACATGAAGATACAAAGATATAACATTATACTAAATACTCGAGATCTATGCTACGCGTACGTAAGCGCTATACTACACGCGGGGATCGCAGGACACGGGCGCGGCGGCGGGCTAGGAGCCTAGCTACGCACATAGATATTACAATACTAAAAAGTACATAAGGCTACTTGCTGCCGACGACGATGCTGTCGCTGGCCTCGATGCTCGCTGGTGCTCGCAGCGGTCGCCTTGTATCAGAGTGGCTGGGTGCGCTCTCTCTCTCACTTACGCGGATGCGTAAGGACGTGGTGGGCTGCACCGCTATCTCTCGCTTCTCCTCGGTTGTTCGCGCGGTTCCGCTTCACTGCGGCTCGTAACCGCTGATGGCGTCGCTAACGCGCGGCGGTACACGGACGGCAGTGTGTGAGCCTCCTCAGCCGTTTGCGCTTTCGGTCCGGGGCTGCGGTAAGGATATTACCGTGCATGCCGTTTTCGCTCCTCTGGTTTACGCACACGTAATTGACACAAACTTCACCTTGTGAACACGCCGACGCGAAGGACGCTAAGATGGCGACCTCAAACTTTCACGACTTCAGTCGACGGAAAACGTGAATACAAAAGAAATGAATACAAGAGTGAAGATGAGAAATACAAGACGGAACGGACAATAGTGCGTCAAACTATACGAACGGCGGGGATGAAAGTGCTCTTCATTTCGAGCCTCGTAATAGGAAATTCTACGCATATGTTAGTTAGTTGCAGGATTGCCTTCATCGCAAGGTATGGAGCATAAGACATTCCATAAGTCACTGTAGCTGTGACGTAATCGGCAATTGAGGCGTCGGATGTTTCTCTCCAGACGAGCCATTGCCATTTTTGGTCTTCCTCATGCACAAGAAATTGCCGGAATATTTATACAATGTCGGTGACAATAGCTATGCGACCGAATCTCCAACGTGAAATTACCAGTGTGATATCTGACTGTAATTTTTGCCCTGGTCCTGGTAGCAGAAGGTCGTTAAGAGCGATTCCATTCGCAGCCTTTTGTGCATTGAAAACTACACGGATTTTATTCGAATCCGCTCGATAAATTCCATGATGGGGTAAGTAGAAATTGAAATCATCGAGGGGTGGTGTTGCGACCTTCATGTGTCTTAGTTGAAGATATTCCTTCATGAATGTCGCATAAGTGTCTTGAAAATCATTGTCGCGTTCTCTGCGCTTTTCTGAACGGAGAAGACACGCGACAACAATATCTCTCGTATCGAAAAATACTTCTTGGCGTTTAAAAGGAAGGCGTACTACA
The DNA here is from genome assembly GCA_018907035.1 of Sycobia sp. Sy_11. Classification (NCBI taxonomy): domain Eukaryota; kingdom Metazoa; phylum Arthropoda; class Insecta; order Hymenoptera; family Epichrysomallidae; genus Sycobia; species Sycobia sp. Sy_11. Next base: position 3,561,436 of record JACCIC010000027.1, on the reverse strand, counting down.
AAGCGTCCACTATCGTTGCGGTAGTATGAGTCGTTGAAGTATTGATCACATCACTTTTTCGGTCGAAAGCTTTTTGCAACGAGGCAGCTCTTCAATCTCCCAAAATCGAGAAAGTGCTTGCATGAGAGTAGAAGATTGAGTCATCACATGATGCGCGGTGACGTGTCGTGTATCAGGTTCAAGATTCTGTATTGTGATACTGCCAGTCAGTATCCATCCGAATACAGTACTTTGCGCGAGCGGCGCATCTATAGGACGGCGAGTGAATCCGTCTTGCAGTATGGTAGCGTAAAGATCTGCTCCTAAGATCAGGTCAATTTTAGCTGGAGCGTGGTATTCGGGATCTGCTAATTGTAGTTTGGCTAAATGCGACCATTTTTTAATCGACAGTTTATTTGCCGGAAGCATACAAGTAAGTTCTGGCAGGAGGAGCGCCGAGCAGTGATACTTGAAGTTGTGATCTATACGCGATTTAAGTATGACAGTGATTTCACTTCGCATCTTTGCAGTAGCCTGCCCGCCGACGCCTAGAATGTCGACGGACACCCCCGTTGGTCTACGGTTAGCTGTGCTGCTAATCGTTCAGAGACAAACGAGCTTTGAGAACCTGGATCGATTAACGCACGCGCTGTAAGAGACTTTCCAAATTTGTCGCACACGATTATTCGAACTGTAACAAGCAATACCGTGCGTTTGGTTACAGCTAAGTATGCACTACTGGACACCGATGAATCAGATGCGACTGTAGATTTATCGCTCAAAGCGGCATCACTGGGAGAAGCGAAAGAGGAAGGAGCTGTTGACTCCGACGATTTGCTTTCTAAATGCAGCTTTGTGTGATGCTTCTGCTTGCACACAAGACAATGTGTACAAACAGAATGGTGCGGTGAATTGCAGTTATTAGCTGCGTGTGATTTGCTTAGGCAATTTAAACATGCACTAGCCTTTTTGCAAAAGGATAAGCGCTCATGTGAAGTCATGCCCCTAAATTTATTACAAGAGTAAACTGAGTGTTTCCCTTGGCAGATACAGCAGGCAAAATTACGCGTTATCGCCGGAGAGCTGGTCTCCGCTCTACCGGCTATGTTAGCCGTGATTGATTCAAACCTTCTCGGTTTTAAGCCAGATTGTTTAGTGTGAGAAACGCGAGGTGAACGGTTTTCCGCATTACCGTGCGCTTGATCGAGTCATTGCAGGCGACGGTCCAAAAAAGGACAATAAGTCGGAGTAAGTATAAAAACCTTGTATTTCCTCCTGCGAGATTTCCCATGTATCCTGCGAGATTTCCCACGAGATTTCGCGTGTATGCGCATCTAATTTCTTATACAATGAACAAACCAATTATCGTATGATGCAATGGAACAACCGAGTGTTTCGAGTCCTCGTACTGCGACTTCAACGGCATCAATTAAAACTTCTAATTCTGATATGTTTGGTGAACGAACAGTCGGTAGCTGTATCAAAGATTCAAGATAATTCGCGAGATGCTTACGAGTATTGTCGTAACGTTTAGTTAATTTATCCCAAGCGACCTTGAAGTTTGCGTCAGTTACTTCAATGCAGCGAAGTCGGGCTGCCGCTTTCCCTTCAACTGTACTAAGCAGATACTGTAGCTTATCGACATCGGAGTATTCGCGCTTGCTTATAATAAGCGATACGAAAATTCGTCGCGGTTGATGAATCGTTCGACTTAATGCCTTGGAACTGGCGAGGCTGCGTAGTAGAATCTGCACGCAGGCGGTCTATTTCCGCATTGATATCGGCGAGCGCAGAGACGTACGAATTTTCCGCGCATGTGAAATAATTTTTTGAAAAATATTCATACTCTCTTAGTTCAAACGAATGCGAAAGCAGTTCATCATGGCGCGTGAACAATTCGTTCTAGTAACGTTCTAATAGTTTGAGGCGTGCTTCATAGTAAGTAATCGTAAGAGTACCAGAAGATTTCTTGTCTTTTGTATTTTTTAAAAAATTAGGTATGAATGATACGAGACGGACTTGAGGTCTGCATAAGCGCTTCAGCCATGTTGAACAAACAAAATTCGCAGAAAAGATGATACTAATGTTTCTGAAATAAATCACGTCGCCAAATGAATAAAATAATGCTACAGAAAATACGCAATTATATGCCGGCTTGAAGTTGAACAATTCATTCATCAGTTAATACCGCAAGATTTAAATATAGTATCGCTATACAGTTCTGTACAATTAAAAGATTAACAAAACAAAACTTGCACAAATATTTTACACAAATTCGACTTATAAATATACAAATTTAACGCAGAAAATACTTCCAACTAATTTACTGTTTCCGCGGTATTAATTTGAGAATGATACCGTCTTGCAATTCTAGCTGCGGAGTATTTGTGTAGCTCCTCGAATAAGCTCTTAAGATGACGTCTGTTCGGCTCCGTCGACTGCAGTTGAGGAAGGAGAGACGAGGTCCCGCCCAATCGTAGCCCGGTTCAGCACCGATGACGCTCTATGAAGCGCAAGAAGCATGGTGCATGAAGTCGGAGAGGTGCTCGCTCTATTCGCTACTTGACGAGCGAAATCTTGAAATCTCTGTTCGCTTGCACGTAGCCCAATTCGTCGACGATAGCGGTTGATGAACGCATGCGACTTAATGCACAGCGACGGAGAGTTTATTAGATACATGCTGTACTAGGCCTTCACACAATTTTATTTTTAAAAAACACTCCGGAAATTCACCTTTTGAATTCGCGAATAATCTAGCAATTTTGAGATTAACTACGATCTGCTAACAGAAATGTTCGAAATAGAATCGAAGTTTAAATTCGAATTATTCATGAGGTGACTGAAGGAGAATTAATTTTGGGTGTAATTAAATGAGTTTATTCTTAAACGTATATATACAATTTTATTTACAAGAAGGTTACAGTCCGCACGCAGAATCGCAGGGAACGCAAACAGTTTCCAAATTTAACGCTTAGCGAATATATTCTCCGCGAGAAAACGCACCGTACGGTTCGAAAGCCGATCAGCGAAAGTGATGCTCGAATAGTCTAAAGTCATCTAGACACTTGCCGTCGAGGAGATAGAATGTTTTGAACAACTTAGAGCGTTTTTACGGCACTACGATATTCATGCGAACGCACGATAATGTAGGATCAATATACTATCCCTATCCCCTCCCGGCTCGCCGTTGACACTTTAAACTGATTCGGAAACGTTGGTTTATAAACCTTATAATCACTCTGAACAGCTTATAATAAGAAATAAAATCTGAAAACATTAAAAGTAAAGAACCGTAAAGTTTCATTTATGAACTATAAATTCTTAAATAATCGTTAGACTGGTGAAGTATTAGGAGTGTGAATAAGTCTTTCCCGTTTTTTGTAAGAGATGGCGCCACCAATACTGTGCGAGTATTCAATGGTTACATATGTCATAATCAAAGCTTATTCATATGTCAACAATTCCATACTAACACATTAGTTAAAATTTTTTCGCATCATAAATTTTTGATATCGTGAAAATGTCGAAATTTGAGCCGAGTCGACGTCATTTGCGGGAAGTTTCACTTTATTGGTTCAATTTGAAGAAATCTGCTGCCGAGATGCATCGATTGCTTCAGGAGGCTTATGGAGAAGGTTGTGTCGATGATTCAAGTGTTCGCGGATGGTTTCGACGCTTCAAAAGCGGTGATTTCGACGTGGAAGACAAGGAGCGTTCCGGGCGGCCGCAAATCTTTGAAGATCGAGAATTGGCGACTTTGCTTGATGAAGATTCTTGTCAAATGCAAGAAGAACTTGCTGAAGCATTGGGAGTTGACCGAACAACCATTTCCAAGCGTTTGAAAGCCATGGGAATGATCCAAAAGCAAGGAAATTGGGTGCCGTACGAACTGAAGCTGAGAGACGTCGAACGGCGTTTTTTCAATTGCGAACAGCTGCTTCAGCGACATAAAAGAAAGGGTTTTCTGCATCGTATCGTGACTGGCGATGAAAAGTGGATACGTTACGATAATCCGAAGCGAAGAAAATCATGGGGACTACCCGGCCATGCATCATCATCGACGGCCAAGCCAAATATTCATGGCGCCAAGCTCATGCTCTGTATATGGTGGGACCAGCTAGGTGTGGTTTACTATGAGCTTCTGAAACCGAATGAAATGATCACAGGCGAGGTCTATCGACGACAATTGATGCGTTTGAGCCGCGCACTGCGAGAAAAACGGCCACAATACTCCGACAGGCACGACAAAGTTATTTTGCAACATGACAATGCTCGCCCACATGTTGCACCATTACTTAAATAATGATTAAAAATAAAAACATATTACTCTGCATCGTATCAGAAAAATGCACTTTTTAAATAAATGCGGCTTTAATAGCAAATTAAAGTTAATAACGGTTGAGTAATCAATTATAGGATAATAATAAGAAATCATAAAAATATAAGATAAGTTTAATTCTAGTTATAATAATAAGTAATTATAGTTAATAATAGAATCTGCGTTTATCATGCGAGGCACATTTATTGTAATAATAAAGTACCATTTGAACGCAAGGTGAAATGTTGTTAGATAGCTTTACATTTCTTGTCTATGTAAGAGTAATTTTCAATTTATTCAGTGGAAATGTCGAATCATTCAATTACACATAAACTAGGCTGAAAATCTTTTTGAATAGATAAATATCACATTGTTAATTGAAAAAAAATGTATTTTTTTGTTTTGTCACTACGGAATCGGAGAACGAATTCTGACATTGGAAAGAAAGGGAGAAGAAAGAGATACGAAAGAGGAGCGGATTGAGAGAACAACGTCTAGGGTGGAGAGATAATTAAGAAAACCGCAAGGAAAGAGTAGTAGAGAGTGAAGCATAGTGCGAAGAAACGACAGGCAAAATAGATACGAAAGTAGAACAAAAGGAAGCAGAAAGAAAGTAGAGAGAGAGGAAGGATCCGAAGAAGGAATGAAAGGAAGATGAGTTATAGAAAGAGAGTGACGAAGAGAAGGCGAAAGAAGCAACGAGATAAAGTCAAAAAAACGAAAGAGAGAGAAAGAAGGAAAGAAAAAGCGAGAGAAAAACAGCACATGGCAGAAAAATAGAGGACCGAGTGGCAGAGAGGAAGGCGACAATAGCATCCGGGACGGCGGACCAGTGAGGCATTCTCGCGGCCTTCCATCCACGGACCTGCCGCTATCGCAGGTCCTCAAAGAAGGTCGAGTGAAAGGTAGGTGTGTGTCACGCGGATTTAGGTTTTCCCCTACGGGCGAGTTATCGGATCGTCGGTCACGATGACGAAGTCGTGTCGGACGCGGTTTGCGTGGCCAGCGTGACGTAGCGAGATCTTAAGAACTCTATATAGAGATATCGACTTTCATTTTTGTTCACGCATTTAACGCACTTCATTTGTGCGGTATTATTAATAAGAAAGGAAAGATCAAAGTTTGATTTAGTATAAATCATCGATGCTACAAATTGATACATTGTAATAAATCAAAAACAAATCACGGAGCTATCGTCTTCACTTTTTTCCTTCCTTGCTGTCATTACTTGTATCGTATTACCTTCTTACAGGCCGGTGGAGCCCCCTCAACAGATTTTAGAGGTGGAAATTTATGTGCATGACGGACAAAAAATTTTATTTGTGTGCGCGCAGCTAATAGCCGTTGAAAGGATTACTATATTAATTCATGCATTACTATACGAGGGTAGTTTGATCCAATGGCCACCTTTCCGACTTCCAGTAATCGCTTGCCAGCCTCTTCAGAGAGGCTCACGAGAGCTAGTCGTTTGTCGACTTTGTTCTCCCTCGTAAGCCTCACCTCGAGGGGACCAGTATAGTTCCGCAAGACGCCAAGGAGGACTGTCTTCGCTTCGTCGAGTGTCGCGCAACTGTCCACGTCTCTGATCTCCAAGGTAGTCTTGGGGGTCAGAGCACGAAGTGCCGCGTTTTCGTGTGTTGTCAGTGCGCGAAGTACCCGACGTTCCCGACTTCTTTGAGGGCGTTAGTAAAGCCCTCCTTGCCTCCGCCGAAGCCTTCTCTCCAAGGATCTCTGTAGGTGTGCCCCTCCGCGAGCTTGAGGAGCAGCGCCTCAGGCCTTGCCCTTCTCTTCATCTTACCTTTCGGTTTGATGGGGCCCTCTTCAGATTTGGTGGCCCCCTTTGCGTTTGACATCTTTTTTTCTGCTTTTTTTGGCTGCTCTCTTTTCTTGCCTGGTGGGGACATTATTCCAGCCTTGCTCAGGCTATGGCTCGTCCCCACGATTTGATTTGGCAGCTGCGTCTTCTTATTTTGTCGGATCTTGATCTTTTTCTTCTTCTTTCGCCCCCCCCCCTCAGCCTTTAGAGAGTTCCTGGAATAGTTGTCCAGTAATAGTACCCAAGAAAAGCGGCAAAATCCGTTACTGCCTTGATTACAGAGCGGTAAACCAAGTCACCAAAAAGAATACGTACCCGTTGCCGCATATGGATGTACTTCTTTATAACCTCCGAGATGCTCGATATTTATCCAAGATAGATCTCAGCCACGCATATCATCAATTCCCGTCAGATGAGAAAAGCAAGGAAATAACGGCATTTTCCGTACCACATAAAGGTCTCTACCAGTACACACGAATATTCTATGGACTTACCAATACCCCTGCCACTTTTCAGCGTGGCATGGCCTGAGTGGCAACCCTCAGTTTTCGTGTATATAAACTATATCAACGTCATTATCAACTAGTTCGAAGAACATACACAGAAACTGACGGCTATCTTACGGCGCCTCAAGGAAATAGGACTAAACAGCGAGAAGTCCGAAGTCCCATTCAGCTGCCTAGAGCTAAAATAACTAGGGTATATCGTCGACAAGAACGGCCTGCGAACAAACCCCGTCAAGATTAAGCCCGTGAGCGAATACCCAGCTGCAAGAAATATGAAACAGCTCCGAGAATTCCTCGGAATGGTTGAGTGGTATGTCCGCTTCATTGAAAACCTAGCAGAAATCAAGCTACCTCAAACAAAACTGCTCAAGAAAAACGTACCATGCATGTGGAAAGACGAACAACAGGACACTTTTAATAAGTTGAAAATCTTGCTAGCGCAAGGGCCAGTATTGGCAAAACCCGTGCAAAACAGTCCATACACCTTACAGACGAATAACAGGAGCTACGCTCTAGGAGCTGTGCTGATCCAGATAATTGAGGGAGAAGAGCCATAGCATACGCCAGTAGGACGCTAACTGCGCATGAGATCCACTATACAGTAACGGAAAAAGAGTGTTTAATGGTGCTTACACGGTTGTGACCGACCATAGCAGCTTGAGGTGGCTGCATATTCTGAAGTATCTGGCAGGACATCTGGCACGATGGGCCACGTCCTTACAAGCCTATAATATGAATATCGTCCATAGCAAAGGCGCGCTCCAGAAGCGTCTATAGATAAAGACCGATTGGAAAGTCGTAAACGCTCTGCTATACGAACGTCGATCAAATGCGACAACTTAGACATTAGGAACAGGCACAGAGAATTGGAAGTTGGTAATCTCATCGAAAAATAGAGAGAGAATAACGCACGAATACCATAACACAACAACATCAGGGAATTTTGGAGTAGAAAAGACTCTCCAAAAAAAGAGCTAAAATTTCTATTGAGCCACAATGAGAGCAATCGCAGGATTGATGGGAAAAAGAAATATAGAAAGGCCATGGTGAACTGTAGCTGCGGATTTTATGAGACCGGTTCCACCGAGCAAAGGCCAACATAAATATTTGCTGGTAATAGAGGATCTCTTTACGAAATACGTTAGAAATAAGGCCATTGTGAAATGATACTGGGCAAACAACTAGGCTCTAGAAGAGCTAATTATTTTCATGAAGGGTGGCCCAAAATTTTTACTCACCGATAACGGTGCGGAATTTCTAATTAAGTTCGTAAAGTCGGTATTATCCAGCAGTTCATTGCACCATTTCACGTACAGGCCAATTCCGTGGAGAGAGTAATTAAGACCATCAAATCGATGATTTCTATTTTCGACCAAATAATCATAAGGACTGGGACTTGCACCTCCAAGAACTCGCATTCACGATCAACACGGCGGTACGCGCTAGCACAGAAGTGTCACTAGCGTTCCTTAATTTTAGGAATCACCACAGGCATCACCAGCAAACATATAATACCTAACGACTAAAAACGAGCTCCATAGAATGAAACGCATGCCAGTAATTTACGAATTGGTACGGAAAAACCTGCACAAGGTTAATGAAGCAGGCGCATCAATCAAGAAAAGAAGGCACGGCATCTTTGAAATTCATGACTTGTTGTGCGCACGAAATCATGTACTGTTGTTAGGATCAGACCACTTTTTTCGGCGGTGTTAGCATCCAAATATATAGCACCATGCGATGTAATAAAAAAAATTTCACCCGTTATTAATGAATTAGATGTGGCCAATACAAAAAGGACAAAAGTTCATATATCTGATATGAAGAAGTTCCACTCCCCTAACGTTCAACATTCTTGACCCATAAATTCAGTGAGTCATCAGCAAGGAGATGCTCAAAGGTAGAGGAAGAGGTCGCGGTCTACGCCATTCGGACCCCACCAACCAGGTTCAAGTTCCTGGGAACGTTCTTTCCCCCAGAGGTGCAATGCCCATTCAAGCATGTGCACAAGAGGTTATGATACGCCATCTACAAATAGACTTACCTGGGGACGACGTTTCTCCCAAAGGTGCACCGTCTGTTCAAAGATGTGCATCAGATGTGATGATAGATTACCTATAAATAGACGTGTCCGAGGACGTTATTGCAAGGATCTACACCAGAGGTGACGACACACAACCTAAATATGATGGAATTGGTAGAGGGACTACACGAGGTGCGAGATCAAGGAACGCAGATGGATTTGACCTTGTTCAGTCCGGATGCGATTCAGGATCTATAGATCGACGAGAAGCGTCCACAGATAGGTCGATTGATGAACAATACGTCGTTGGAGCCTATCCTGGTGGATATAAGCATTCCGCTTACTGATCCAGATGTCCCGGAACAATCCCACCCGAACCCTACAGAATTATGGACATTTACGCAGCATAAGAAGTTAAAACAACCATCTATGAAAGATGGTAAAGTTAGGAAAGCGAAAGAAACCGATATGATTTATAATTCGTTTGCTGGTCGTTACGAAGCTCTAGAGGAAAAGATCGTCGTGGATACCAATTTAGACAGCGATGATTGGCATAGAACGGGACTGCTAGAAGATTCTCAGTGTAAGATAAGGGTCCACCGCAAGATGCCATCCCAGATAAGCCTCTAAAACGCCCAGCTGCTATATCCCCGATAAAAGTGGACGAAATTAACCGTCTTTTAACCCCTTTAAGCCACCCCACAAAGTAGATGCAGTCACCAGCACTAATGATAAGTCAGAACAACAGGCGAAGGATACCGCTACTCAGCATGATCCCATTCCAGCCTTGATGAATACGGTTACAGAGCTTCCGCAAGATTTCGTACCTCCTAAGCGACCTCATTCATCCCTACACTTTTACCGGGGCAAGAGAGCATACCAGCTATGCGCGAAGAGTGTTGGAACTGCAGTAAGTCCGGTAACTGCTATGCAGATTGCCCGCAGCCGCACAAAGGAAGCTTCAGGTGTGGAAATCAAGCAAAGGACATGCAATCCTGCACCACGTGTAGAGACAGGCCGAGCCCTGCAGCATCATCTTCGGCGGGAGTGAGCGAAAGCAGCGTGCAGTCCAAGAAAGTAAAGACGACGCGACAGGAATGGTCAGAACAGAAAGAAGAGCAAAGTGACGTACAGACGACACAAGCCTCGGTGATGCCCATAATAAGGGAAGATACCACCGTAACAGAGCAATCAGTGGCTGAAAAGCTATAGCAAGTAAACGGCGCACTGGGTTACACCATCCAGCCAGTTCTGGTATATATACCAGGAGCGTCGGTGTACTCCGGTCGAAGTCATATACCGCACATAAACTTCCCCATATCGCACCACATTCTGTCACATATCACAGCTAGAAAAAGCCATATTAAAGCCATATTAGAGCCAACTTAAACTTTACCCTTACTATTACTGATGAGGCAGGTGTAGTTTCGAGGGCGCAATCACGGTGATTCACCCGTGTTGCGAAAGAGCAAACAATAAATCGTAATGATACAGCGGTACTCGCGGTACAGAGCCTGAGTAAAAAGCTCAGAAATACTTACTAACTATAAGCCGATGACAGAGCGACGAAAACGGGTAATGAATGAGCTGAAGCTAAGAACGACACCATATTGTGATATCAGCAACACAAATGATAATAAGAAAATTCAGACCTACACTACAATATAGATCTGAGGTACAATATGGCAATAAAAATACCCTAAAGGATAATAAAAATGGTAATAGAAGAATTCTAAAGCAGGAGAAGGAGAAGACGATGGGAAAGAAGAATGGAGAATGTAAATTTAAGTATAGAGATAAGAAAACGCCAAGATATAGTAGGTTAGCAATAGATATAGACGAAATAATAGAAGTAAGCTTAAACTAGGAAAAAGAATAGACTTAGGAATAGGAATAGGTAAAACATATTAATTGTAAGTAAATATAGCTGTAAGTTCAGTATTCATTATTTTTATTATTATATTAAATCCTTTTTATTTCTGATAAAGTTAGGTTAACAAGTACTTTTTTTAGGTTATAAAGATTATGATAGACATAGGTTAGGTATCATGTTAATAAATAGACCGTAATATTAGGTTAGATATAGAAATGCGTAGCTAAGTAAGTTTTGTTTTTCTTTATTTTTCATTAACGTCATCACCTAAACTCCTTTTGTACCCTAACCTTAGTACGAGACGGTTCGAGTGGTCCCGTTCTGTACGAGGCCGTTTCTGATACATAGCCGTCCTCCTCCTCCTTTGCCAGCGTCATATCTTCCAATCTTTGCAGATGATCTTCGATGACTTCTTCTTCTCTTCTAGGTCCAACTTCTCTCCGAATCTTCAGGTGTTATCGTGGTAGATTTATGTCGTTCCGGACGGGCGCACTGTTGTTGTTGTGCGATTTCCGTAGTTTTACATCTTTGTGGACGGTCGCCATCATTGTCGTCGATGGTGTTGGTAGTTTTACATCGTTCCGGACGGGCGTGCTCATCTTGGGCCAACTCCCATACTCGCTGTTGGGCTGTGGGTGATTTTCGGTATTGGTATGTGGTTGGGGTTGGGTGGTATTTTCGGGGTCCTCGAGGGTTGGTATACTCGTAACCAATAGAGGGAGGCTGAATGAAGTATCGGTTATTGGTAGAATTTTCATTGCCGGTTCCTCTTTGGCGAGCTCCTGCATTGTATCGGAGCTGAATTGGATTAGGTTCAGCCGCTATTTCTGTACCTCTTCGAGGACCTCGGTTAATTTCCCCATATCGAGGGTAGTGTCAAATTTGTTGAGAGAAACTCTGCGTATTTGCACTGTAGGTGCGGTTACGCCAATGGGAGTTGGTCCCCACATTTCTTTTGAGTCGTATGCAAGGGATGTGGGGATTTGTAGGTCCCCAGGTCTTTTGGCCTGATCAGACATGACCGGTCGACGCAGTCCTCTGCCTCGTTCATTGAGTCGGTACATGCTGCTCGCTCTTGGTACATTAATGTTGTTAGGTTGATGGTATCTTTTGAGGTCTGATATATGTGCCTTTGTTGTTTTCCCGTCACTCATGTCTTCGATCTCAAATATGACGGGGGATATGTTTTTTGTGATTTTGCAGGGGGCTACGAATTTTGGAGCCAATTTCGCCGAAAATTGGTCTGGATCTGATGACAGAACATGGTTGCGTGTACATACCATGTCGTTGACGTCGAATGTCTCTGGTTGGCGTCCCTTATTCTAGTATTTGGCCTGTTTTTGACTTGCGGCGCTCAGGTGTTTTTTGAGATTATGGATGGCGGGCAATCTCTTCATGCGATTTTGCCATTCCAGTGGTATTAGAGTCAGCACCTGCAGCGATGAACCTTGAGAGTGACGATACGTCGGCATTTCTCGGGGATTCCGGTCAAAATTTAAAAATGCCGGCGACGTCTGGGTGTTAGCGTGCACCGTTGTGTTTGCTGCAAATGCAAACTCTGGGAGGTGGATGTTCCAGTTTTTATGGTCATTTTTGACAAAAATCGCGATCATGGTTTTGATGACCCTGTTTACCCTTTCTACAGGGTTTGCTTGTGCGTGGTACGGCGCGATAAATTGGTGTACATTACCTAATTCCGCGAGTTTGGTCTTAAGCCAGTTGTTGGCAAACTCGGTACCATTATCCGAAATTAGGTATTTCGGGCAACCCCACTTGAAGATGATCTGCTCTTCAAGTGCCCGTGTGATTGCTTGACCATTTGCTTTGCGCAGTGGGCGAATCTCGATGTATTTGGTGAAAAGGTCTTGGGACACCAAGAGATACTTATGTTGTCCCTTGCTGGTTAAGAACGGGCCCATAATGTCTGCGGCGACACTGCTCCAGGGACCTTCGATGTTTCGTTGAGACATCAAGCCCGTGGGTCCTCTCTGCGACATTTTGTGTATTTGACACTCAGGGCAGTGATTGACATGTTTGTGTATGTATATCTCTTTTCATACCTGTCCAGTAGTATTGCTGCCCGACTTTGTGAGTGGTTTTATCCACTCAAAAGTGCCCTGAGGTCAGAGTGTTATGACAGACACTCGTGGAGGACGCGTTCTCTGTCGTTAGAGGCTACTATGAGCTTCCAGTCGTCCTGGTCGTGGCCTAGCGCTTTCGCAATTTCGTTTGGGCGATGTTTATATAGGCGTCCGTCTTTAATCGACCAATCGGGATATAATATATATATATATATATATTTATATATGTATATATATCGGGTGTTTTTGGATTTTGGCACTTTTTTTGCCGGTACCAGTCGTCCATTTCAAGGGTTGTCAGGGTGGCGGTAGAGGACTTGGGGTGTTGAGGGGATTTTGATAGGGCGTCTGGCACGTGGTGAAGTGCTCCCTTTCTGCGGACGATTTCCATGTTGTAAGCTTGGAGTGCAGTTGCCTACCTAGCTAGGCGTCCTGTTGGGTCCTTTAATGTATGTAACCACTTAAAGCTACTGTGGTCCATTATTACCGTGAACTTCTCGCCGAGTAGATACCCGCGGAATTTCTCCACTGCCCACAGGACGGCTAAGCACTCCTTTTCGATGACGGTGTAATTCACTTCTGCTGGTGTCAAAATCCTGCTTGCGTACGTAATTGGGTGCTCATCGCCGTGGTGCTCTTGGTTTAGCACCGCGCTTAAGGCGTAATTGCTCGCATCGGTTTGCAAGATGTATTGTTTTTTCTGCACGGGGCGCGCTAACACAGGCGCTTGCGTCAACAGGATTCTGAGCTTACAATATTAGAATGTTATTGTACTTAAGCGTGTAATTTTAAATTATGTTTGTTATGATGCTCCCAGCAACTTGGGTTTTTTTCAGTTTAAAAAAATTTTAACTGTATTTGGCCACAGTTAAACCACCACTAACTTTTATTGGCAAAAATCTTTAATTTTCAATAAAATTATCTGAAATTATTTTCCACCATTGTAGTGAATATTGTCAACTGTCTCCACTTTAGAAAGTTAAAAAATTCCAACTCCTTACTGAAAATTGTTCTCTTTCAAATTCCTTATTTTTGTGCACCTATATGTCAGGCGTATAGGTGATGTCTGTCAATAGAAAGACAGAGAAGTTCTTTTGCTACTTGAGCCAATTTCTTCTTCTTTATTTTTCTTTATAAGGTGGTGTTGTTTTTATACTTTAATTGCACGTGATGGTGAAGAGGATAGAAGCAATACCGATAACAAGGGGGGAAAGGTATCCTGTATACACTGAGTGTCATATACTTATGATTGCATATGCTTTTCAGTTATAATATTTTGTAATGATGATGATTTCATTAATCTCTTCTCATTTCCAGATTGACATATGTTATTCCTTCTGAATATACTGATGAATTATTTGTAACAATATATATTTCAGATAAAACTATCTTTTATGTGCTACTCAGAATCATATGTAATATGGTAAAAAGTACAAAAAAGGACAGGGACGATACGGTATTTATGTGCTTTTACACATAATAAGAGAGGAAACAATACATCAGATATTTTATATACTACTTTAATAAATATTTCGGGATATGAGTAACGAGAAAGGACTGACAAAGTATCAAAATCAGTGAAACGAATAATATATATGTATATATGGAGCATGAGAAAAATATAAATTTAAATATAATATTGATAATTTAGAATAATATATGAATAATATGTGAATGATTTGTAAATAGAAAAATATTCAAATAACTAGTAATACGTACAAATTTTCAGAAAAGGCTCTTTACCTTATATGTAAGCACACTAAGTGTAAGAGGTATTTGATCTCGACCTTCTATCTTTATTTACGTAATTACTAAATTTATCATTTATTTTGATGTTCTGTAAATTTGAAATACCAGCATATTTCACTAGAAAAAGAGAAAGTTGTTCTCTCTTGTGTGATTACACATCAGGCAAGGAATAGCGTCTATTGTCACTAGGTGAAATTATAAATAAATTATAAATATACTATTACTTATAATTCCATCATTATAAATACATATATATATATATATATATATATATGCACACACACACATATATATATATATATATATATATATATATATATATTCATGTAATATATAATATAAATACATAAGTGCAAAATTTTTGTGAATATAAAATTGTAAGAAAATATTCTCTATATATCACCTTACTTGCTTCTACAAACTGTATATAAAAAGGGGTAGCGAAAAGGGGTGTACGTGAATTGACTTCAGTACGATAAATCAATTAATTACGACTTATTAGTTAATACATTAATACATAAATCTGACGAAAAAGGGAGACAGAAAAAAGAAACTTTTAATTGTTAAAATTTTGCCTGTAATATTTTTGACAAGTTTATGCGACTGCCCATTCTTCTGCGCACACTCCTAGATTCAGTCGTCGCATGTCCGTGTGTGCACGTGTACGTGTGCTGCGTACTTTTCGCTTCGCACGGCTAAGCTAAAGGGGATCGGGAAAATGAATGCGCGCACGGTTTGGCTTTTCTACGGGAATTCTTCACTATTCTCGCCGCGAGCCCCACGTTGGGCGACAATTTACCACCCCAAATTCGGGCTATTACTTATTGTTTGCCGGTTTGTGTGCGTGGACACTTCCACGCCGCTGCTTGTGCACTCCGCTGGAAAGGGGACAGGGAACGTGAAATGAATCACGCGGTATATTCTATGAGATTTTAACAATATTAATATTTATTCTTACATAAAACTACTTTACAAAGGTACACTAGCACATACACTATGAGTTGATTGCGGGTTTCGCGACGATATAATAATTATTTACGTGTATACGTGATCACACAAAATACACGGGAACGGGGGACACGGAACGGGACGCTTGCTATATATAACGCGTGGGAACGACGGTATGGTGCGGAACTATATACTATATACTTGAAATATACACGAAATCACTTACAAAAGTATGAAATTATAAAACGATATAAACTATAATATTCTACTAACTACGTGCGATATATATATATATACATCAATCCTACTTAACCGCAAAGCTACACTCGCGGGACTCGCGACGCGTGGGCGCGGCGGTGTGCCAGGAACCTAGCGAAGCACACATATATATTAATATATAAAAGGACATAAGGCTACTTGCCGCCGACGACGATGCTGTCGCGGGCCTGATGCTCGCCGGTGCTCGCTGGCTCTCGATGCTCTTGCGGCCGTCGCCTGGTCTCCGAGTGGCTGGGTACGAGCTCTCTCTCTCTCTCTCACTCACTTGCGCAGATGCGCAAGGACGTGGCGGTCGCGCCGTTAGCTCTTACTTCTCGCTGGTTGCTCGCGCGGTTGAGCGTGACCGCGGCTCGTAGCCGCTGATGGCGTCGCTATTCACAACGTTACATGGACGGCAGCGCTTCCTCGAACTATAACGTTCATGGTCCGGGGCTGCTGCGTGGATCTCGCCGCGTGTTTTTTCCGCTCCTCCGATGGGCTCGAACGAAGTTTACACAAGTGTAAACTCGAAAACCGTCAGCCGCGAAGGACGCTCAAAAGGCGACCTTAAACTTTTCAATTCGATTCGATGGAAAGCGAAAAGAGAACGATGTTGAAGCGGGACGGATAAAACTACGTCGGACTGTATGAAGATCAAAGATGGAAGTGAAGTTCATTTCGAACTTCATGCCTATCGTTGTGCTTCGAGCGTATTATTTCGCGAACTCACGCGAACACTCGCGGTTTCACACGAGCACTCTAACCTACCACCGCCGTGTAGGTTATAATATATATATATATATGTTGGGTAATATAGTATAATATATAATATATATATATATATATATATATATATTCAGACAATATATATATCATTGGGTTGTTTGTTTCCAGCGTCGAGTTATAAAGGTTGGTGAATTTTTCTATATTTATTGTATTTTCGGATTTTAGTAGAGTGGTATTTACCTCTACTCTTTTCTTTAATTCTTCCTATTGATAATATTCTATATTAGAAATTATCTTAAGAACGTGTAAGAGAGACAGAGCGATATAGTCATAGAGTAAGAATCGTAGCACGCGCCACCAAGAAGGCGCTGCGCAAGCGGCGCGAGCCAGCAGTGAGCGAAAGAGAGAGAGAGGACGCCGCGCAAGCCGCGCGATCCGGCAGTGAGAGAGAGAGAGAGAGAGATAGAGAGCAGCGAGAGGAAGCCAGCGAGAGCATCTTCGTCAGCTTGGGGCAAGTAGCGTTATATTCTAATGTTAGAGATATGTTCATGTCCGTCGTCGTCGACCTCGTAGTGTAGCGCGCTCATATTTCTTTCAGAATCTGATATAAATAGCACAATATAAAAATAAATTAATAGAAATGAAACGAAGGCGACATTTAATTGAAATAAATCCATTAACAACTGAAGACCTCGAATAATTGAGTATTTAATTATACAATTCAATTACTTTCTTATAAATGTTAGCATTTTTGTGAGATTATTGACAGGCACCGACATAATAAATTAAATAACAATCAATAAACTATAATAAATTACACATGACTATAATAAATAAATATATCCAATACATCAAAATAATCAACACAAAATAACCATAAAGGAGCAATTGCAGATCAGAATAAAATAAAAATTAAACTAAATAAATAATTATTAAATTAAAATAATTAATAAAATAATCATAAGATCAATACATAAAATTTTTTTTAAAG
This sequence comes from Sycobia sp. Sy_11, assembly GCA_018907035.1. Classification (NCBI taxonomy): domain Eukaryota; kingdom Metazoa; phylum Arthropoda; class Insecta; order Hymenoptera; family Epichrysomallidae; genus Sycobia; species Sycobia sp. Sy_11. Next base: position 3,544,168 of record JACCIC010000027.1, on the reverse strand, counting down.
AAGAATTTCTGAAACTAAAAATCCCGTTTAATTTTTATTATACAAATAATAAAAGAAACAATAATAATAATAATTTTTTTTTACAAATATTTTCTTTTTTATCTGGCAGGTCAGGCAATGATGTACTACACAGATGAACAGTCGAACTAAAGATGTATATATTAGAGTAACTGCATGTAAATAATAAATTCAGGATATTTTAAATAAACAATAAAATTTCAAATAAACAATAAATAAATAAATAATCAGATAATTTTACACAAGACTAGTAGAAAGCATAATACATTTTAATTCCACTGTATTTTATAATAATCCTATTAAATAATAATTTCATTTCTTCTTACATGAAACCCAAACTGAGACAATTTTTGGACAATAAAATTAACTTTGATTTTAATGTTCCTCGCGAACAATTAGAATAAAAGTTTCAAAAAAAATTTTTTTTACAACAACGAACATGGAATGCTTTTAATACTTATTAAACTAATCACCGAATTCATTTTTTTTCGGAATATCCAAACCAAAATTTTTTTTATTTAATTACAAATGGCGCCTGTAATTCTCATCGTTTAACTTAATTTCAAATTTTTTTTAACAATAACTATAAACCTCAAATGTATGAACACAACATAACCACTAATCAATAGCGCTGTAGTAAAATAAAGCAAATAAATCAGCTTTATTCAAATCAGCTAGTTATAACCACTTCGGAAATTCGAAATAAACTGACTTAACCATTTGAACTATAGCAAATAATAAAAGTATAAATAATATAAATTAGCGACAATGGACCGACTACAAGCATCAAAAGCAATGATTAACGACGAGAAAGCAGGCTAAATAGCCTTTTCGCAACGATGCAAAAAGATGATTTGCTTCGCGAAATAGAACAACGATATATACAATTAGACGAGAATCCAACAATAATTAGAGATAGGCTGATCCATTTCGCAATACGGCGCCTTTTTCGACCAGAGTCTGCCGACTGGGATATCGATACGGATTATATCCCCGAATTTGACCACCCTGATCTCACTGAGATTTCAGAGGCACTAAGCTCGACAGAACTCGAGCAAGATCGCGGCAAACCTGAAGCGGCGGCAGAAAACAAACAATACCAAGAGCAAAGGACAAAAGACTGCAGGAAAGAACAACATCGCACTAACAATACGGCACCTACATGGCCTACACCTCTGAATAATGCCCCCATTCCTGCATCCGGCCTTTTTTCAACACTATATCGCTAGGCCCCATCCAGGAGGGATCAGTGTGATACAAGTGGTTGATGATAACCTACATCATCACAGAACCACCACAAATGATCGATCATACACTCGATCAGCGGACAACACCTACTTAAAAAAACAAGAGCAGATGAGCTGCTTAGACAGTGGAAAGTTCAGTTTTCAGGAGTTTCACGTGAAGACATAGAGGAGTTTGTTAACAAACTTGAGGAGATAGTCGAAAGCCTAGATATCCTAGAGACGGAGATACTAAAATTAGTACCAGGAATACTATATCGATCGGCAACGATATGGGCAAGTCCCATCCATAAAAATGGAGAAATCTAGAAGATTTCAAAACAGCTCTCCGCGGACAATTGCAGCCACTAGACTATACACTGCGACTTAAAGAAGAGTTAAGGGATAGGACACAAGGGTTGAAAGAACCCATTGGCTCCTACCTTCGAGGTATGAGAGTGCTGATCAACAAAATGTCACTAGCACTTCCTACCAAGTCACAACTCGATTATATAGGATCTATAGGAATCTCCATCTCGAATACATCGACAAAATCAATTGCAATGACTTCAATCGATCGACCAGTAAGGGCCAACACCGGTACCTGTTGATTTTCGCGGACTTTTCACTAAGTACATCGAAATCAGACCGCTAAGAAATAGCACAGAGTTTGCCAACCTTTTGCTGAAAAACAAATTAGACAAAATGGGCATAGTTCACCAGTTCATAGCACCTTATCACGCACAAGCGAATCCTATCGAACGGGTAAACCGAACCATAAAAACGATGATTTCTATATTCATCAAACACGACCACAAGGACTTGAATCTCCATCTGTCCGAATTTGCGTTTGCCATAAACACCTCGGTACACGCAAGCACCCGAACATCGCCGGCATTCCTTAATTTCGGGCTAAATCTGAGAGAAATGTCGACGTATAGCCACACTCACGGACATTCTCCGAAAATTCAGTCTCTAACACCTACAGATTGGATCGACCGAGTGAAAAGATTACCATCAATCGACCAGCTGGTAAAAACAAACCTGTGCACGGCCAGGTCAAAACAAGCAAAATATTATAGTCAAGGCCAACGACAAGAAACTTTCGAAGTTAACGACAAGAAACTTTCGAAGTTAACGACCTGGTATGTCGACGCAACTATGTTTTATTATCGGATTCAGACAAATTTTCAGCAAAACTAGCGCGAAAATACATGGCCCGCTGTCATATCATCAGAAAGGTTTCCCCAGTCGTATTTGAACTGAGAGACATAAACAGCGGGAAAGAAATGAGAGCCCACGTTTGTGATATCAAAAGATATCACCCTCCTAACATCACTCCTGCTTCTTTCACAGATGCCACATCCAATGAGACGAAACATGCAGAGAGGCGTAGGCAGAGGCAGAGGACTACGCAAATCGATAGCGACCGAAGAATTGCGCAAATCCGGGGAAGCAATTACCCCTATAGGCCTAAGCTCCAACAACTTAGAGGCGAAGGGAGAAGCTCCAATAAACGCGACCGCAGCTGCGATGCAAACGCGTCCAGATACTCCCAAGCTAGACACGTACCTCGAAATACGAGCCCTAATAGATGCCCTAGAAAACTCAGAGCGTATAAACCACAAAACCACCGACCTAATTCCGTTCCGTCCAGACGCAACACAGGATATTATCATAGAGGAGGAGGTGCCGATGAATATTATTACAGCAATTCACGCTTCATTTGCATTGTGCCTGCTGGACACGAGCGTGCCTCCACTCGACGAAACAGGTCCCCATAACCCTACCGACACCATCGAAGAATCCGATCGATAACGTCCGCAAAGACGTAAAACTACGAAAGACGTAGAAGATAACATCATCTGCGACCATCCGCAACGACGTCAAACTATGGCAAAATAGAAGAGCCCTTTCACCCAGATCCTACCGCAAACATGATTTTTCTCCCATACGAGGAACTGCGCCGCCCTTCGAATAAAATCCCGAAGGAGACGGACTGGATATATAATCCGTTCAAGCGAGTATACGAGGATTTAGGAGACACGATCGCGGTGAACAACGAGTCGAATAGCGACTTTTCCCAGAAGATGGGACCACTGGAAGCTTCTCGAAGGAAAATAATAGTCCACCAACGGCCAGAAGACGCTATTCGTACACCTCAGGGCATCAGATAAGGTCTATTAGCGCACTCCACTATCGGCCAGGCCCAAAATTCCATCGGAGGAATATCCCCACGAGGCAACCTCCCCAGCCGAAGGTTGAACCTATAGTGTACGTGAGTACATCTGAAGATGGCGACGTCCGGCTTTATCGCGGCGATCGATGCGCTTTTTGCTTTTGACGACTTTTTGAAAACTTTTGAAGACCGGCAGGTGCAAAACCCGCTCAAAAACATTAGGTACTCCAAATGCAGAAAACGGAGGAAAGATCATAGTACCCACAAAGTACCAACATGATGAGAATCCCCGATAACGAGGGAGCCTGTGCCGACAGTAACCTCAATCCCCCTATCGCGCCCATATAAATATACCCGGAACCAATTGGAAATATGCCGAAGAGACATTAAAAACGGTTATAATCAAGTTATAATCAAGGTCTCGATGGACACAATTCCCGTCGCAGGTTTACAAGACTCACTCCATAGGCTAATGGCGACGCAATGTCATTCCGCCATGAACACAGTTCCAGGAGGAATTAGAATACCAGCCCTCATGAAGTTAACGGTCTCGCCATCCCCTAATTTTGTACCCCCTATACGGTCACACCCATCCTTGCCTACTAAGCCGTTGCGAGGATTTGGCAACATAATAGGTAAGAATAGGAACTCTCCTCAGCAGACAGCAGCGAATATACCGGCATTGACTATGAGGTGCACTTCGCCTGCACCTGGCTCCTGGAATTACGGTGCGCAAGGGCATCGCTACTCCGCCTGCCCACACCCCCAGAACCGTAAGTTCTGCTACAAGTGTGGAAGAGCGACTCGAGAAGTACACAATTGTACGTCCTGTCCGGAGCGAACAGCACCTGCCGCTACGTCTTGGGAGGGGGAAAGCGACCACGACGCGCAGTTGGGAAAAAGGGTAAAGACGATGCATCAGGATGCAATAGATAGCACACAAAAAGAGGACATGGCGAAACCTAAAGAAGAGCAGCCTGCCGCAAACCCGTCAATCGCGCATAATGTAGCGCAGACCATAAAAGAGGTCACAGGCGCTCTAGCTCAGTGATCGCAACCGGTGATGATAGTCATGCCGGGAACGACAGTTCACATTAACAAATAAACTATAACCCCATCGCCATACCATGTTCCGTTTAATTAGAATCATCCCTACCGCGCTAAGTTCCCTATCGAAGTCCCCTAGCAAAGTCCACGTAAGAGCAATAAAAATTCCGCGAAATGTTAGTCAGAATACATATGGCGACGTACCGAAATTACTACACGGGATCAGAGAGATAAAGAATGCTTACACACACACACATACCCACACAGATGTCCATACCCATTCATTTACTAACTCTATTATCATTATCGTGAGAGCGTTATAAATAGCGCAGCGTCGGCGGGCAAGAACGAGTTGGTTTAAACCATTGAAAACAAGCAGACAATGGCTCACCCATAAACCTACTTGCCTAGCCCAGCACCGCTGCCCCAGAAGCTAGATATGATTTATTACACAACCCCTAATGGTCAATACCATTTCAGCAACATCCAGAAAGACAACCGTACGTTTCTATTTTCATGTTCTTTTAATCGATAAACCCTCCACCACTTACCCTTTCGCGCTACGCTTCAGTACGCGACTTCAACGTGCCCCGTCCTTTTTGGGAGGGGAGTACAAAATGACGGTTCCATAATAATAGTCGAAAAACCGAGTGTATGCGCGTGTATGTGTGAACAAGGTACTCTATGTTCCGAAAGAGTGCGCACAGACTACAGCGAGTGAAGTGAACTAGAAATGCAGCAAAAGATGCCTTCTTTGCGATTCAGCCGTCGGATAGAAAAGTGGCGTTTCTACGATATAGTATCGTAGCCATTCTCCTAAGCCATGAGCCCCGATCCGTGTAAAGCCGTCCAGAGCCTACAGAACTCTCTCTGCTACACACATCTCCGTTCACCCCGAAAGGACCACCGCTCGTCCACTAGCGTACGCGTGTGCAGCACGCACCACCAAGAAGACGCCGCGCAAGCCGCGCGAGCCAGCAGTAAGCGAGAGAGAGAAGACGCCGCGCGAGCCGCGAGATGCGGCAGCGAGAGAGAGAGAGAGATAGAGAGCAGCGAGAGGAAGCTAGTGACAGCATCTTCGTCAGCTTGGGGCAATTAGCGTTATATTCTAATGAAGAGATATGCTCGCGTCCGTCGTCGGCGGCGTCGTAGTATAGCGTGCTCATACTCGGAGTTGCCGTATAATCCCCTCACGTTCCCCTTTTCGCAGCCCCCACGTGCGCGGTTATAACTTATAACTTCGCGGATAATGATGTTGCGGAACCCGCTCGCGTAAGTCACCGTGTGTATACCCTGTAGATATTGTAATTGTTCGCCGCGTCAGTAAAGATTAGTAATTACTGTTAAACTATATGTTTCACTCTTTTATTTCCACGCCCCCTCCCCTTAGCTTAGCTCCAACGGCTACGAGAAAAGAGCGGTCAGACGAAATGCGACAACGTATCAGATAAACATAACCAGGTAAGATCATTTAAGGTTTATAGGTTACAATATATATATATATATATATATATATATATATATAACACTACGGAAATCAAAGAAGATAGTGAGCAAAACCTTGATATTTGATCGAACTTGATATGCTTTCTACGGTCCTAGTTCGCCTCGGCTCTCCCCTAGGGACGATTGTGCTTTAGTTTCGACTTCATAACCATATACCCACAGTTCTTCACCAGTTATAACCCTTTTGAGAAAATCAGCATCATTATAGACTTCAAGCATCTCTTGAGTTATGGTCATGTGACGATTCTTTTGATTAAAATTAATGAGTTTTAGAATGAATTTCGCTGACACGTGTCTCATGTTCAAAACATCCGAAAAAATAGCATGGTTGAGCCAACCTATATGCCAACATCTTCAGAAAATTCTCTGATAGTGGTTCAGCAATTTTTGAACACAATATATTTCACTGCTTTAACGTTTTAATCTACTGTTGACGTGACAGGATGTCCAGGGCGGGTTCAGTCTTCACCATCCTCTCGCCACTCTTAGAACAGCTTATACCACTTATACACATTTTTTTTACTCAAAATCGACTGCAATTGTCAACACTTCAAGAGTCTTTTAGCACTAAATTTCATTTTTGACACAAAATTTAATGCAAACTCTTTGCTCCATTTTTTTGATAAAGGCAAATCACCGAGCACGCGAAACACTTATAACTTCGTATCTCTGTCACAAGCAATCAAATAATGCTATAGAGCTAAATCCGTGAATACATACTCGGTACATCTGTACCAACACAAAATAAAAAAAATCGAAAGGGAGATGAAAACCTGAAAAAACTCTTCTGAAATTGTATGTTAAAAACATGAACGAAAGTAAATTTTCTATTTTACTGGCTATGAAAAATAGATTTATTTCATGAATCGTAAACAGAAAAAATGATAGCTTAATCAGAGAAAAATTTCAACATCGACTCCAAAACCAGATCGATTCAGCAATGAGTATTACAAGTTGTTCAATCCCTGTGAAAAAGTTAATTCTGATGATTACTTACAATATATGATCCATTGATATCATGTATGGATCGAAAGACAACCATATTGAGCCAAGGATACGTCAAGGTCATTTTTCTCCATGACAATGCAGCTGCACAAAAAGCTAAACCGATTCAGGATGCAATGGAAGCACTTGATTGAGAGGTGCTATCCCACTCGTTGTTTTCCCTAGACATGGCTTTTTCGGACTATCATTTATTTTTATCGATAAGATACGAATTGGCTAAGCAGCAGTTTCATTCCTACGAAGAAGCCGAAAATTGCGTGTCTGATTGGTTTGCTTCAAAAGATAAACAATTCTATTGGTATGGTATCCACAAATTACCAGAAAAGTGATCAAAATTCAGAGGCCAATGTTTTCAGTAAAATATTTTTCACTTTCCCATTGAAATTCAAGTTTTATTATGACAAAACAGATACAGTATATTATTGAAAATAGTAAATATTATTCAAATAGTAAATCATTGAATATATATAAGCATTCCTTGTAATGACTTCACCCGAAGCAATAATTTAACTAAATTATTAAACAATTCAATAATATCTATTTAAAAGATGCTCTACGTATAAATCTATATTCTTATACAACATTTAACCTATTGTCGCTTCCGTATCAAAAGGTAATATCTCAGTAACCGCTTCTAGAAGGTGCTATTTTGTAGACCAATTTTTTTTTGCTTGAATTTCATTTGGCAGCAGCACTAAAATATTTGCGGTATTTAATGCAAAATACGCAAATATACGAGATATATCTAATCTTACATAAGGCTTCTACGGGGAAATAGCATACGGTTGTATTTGAGCGGTAGAAAAGGATCAATAGGGGTCTTGGTACGACTTCTACAGAGACTCTGATATTCATTTAATAAAATCCAAACTGCCTGTATAAGTAGTCTCGAGACGCCGTGATATGCTATTTTACCTCCCGAAAACAAAATTTCCTATAGAAGTCTTTCCGAGCCGTACTCTATCGTGTGATCACGAAACTCTCTACCTGTCATCTAAGTCACCTAGAATTCGTATTCTAACGACTAAATGAAACTCCCTTTAGAGTCCTTCAAAGCACTTTGACATCGTGTTATACTGTTCAAACACGATACTCTGCGCAAAAATCGTCCGAAGACATTCGGTTCTTATATTTTAAAAAATTGCAAGAGATCCTTTCTTATTATGATAACAATATTATTATTAGATATTTTTATAGAAAACAAATTATTCCCATTACATTAGAATAATTTGAAAGAGTATTAGCACCATTCAAATCCTAAAATTCATTTTTTTGTTGGAGCACAGATAACGTAACACCTTTGAGTCGCAAATCTTTTGTATTACATACCATAATATAGCTATTTCGGTCTCAGAATGGTACGACAAATCATTCTCCTGTAAAATTCCTATTGCAGAAAACGATGAAATTTTCTAGTATATTAATTCAAATTTTCATTTTAATACTATAATATATGCTTTCATATTAAACCAATGAGTTTCTACGATTTTCTTTACATATATTTATTGAAGAAACTAATATTTTTTAGATATTAACATTCTTTAGATAATAATTATTCTTTAGATATTTAAATTCATTTCTGAATTTTCCGATTATTTTACCACTAAACTCATATTAAAACATTTAAGATTATATAAGAAAGCTTTTGTTTTCAAAATACATACCATAAACTTTTTAAAAATGTGATTCCAATATCATTAGGACAGTACATTTGAACATAGAAATCGAAAATATATAAAAATAAATCTGTTGTCGTCCTCACCAAAACTTCAACCAACTGACAAGCCTATCCTAACTTTGAATCACAAAAATACTTTGTCTTCACTATTGTCATTTAAATATAATAAAATTGAATTACCAGATCCTAAGATTCAATATTTTTTCTATTAAGAATCTTTGAATTGTTTATCGACTACAGGGTGTCTTAATCGTATATCAATCTCTTAATAATAAACATATTAGACAATATGCAATTATATATATATATATATATAATATTAATTTATAAAGACAAAGCGTGTTTTTATATGTTGATAACAAAAAAATATTATACGCCATAAACAAAACTAAAAAAAACTACTGAACTGACTACCTTCGGAAGGACATAGGCTATGTTTTCTGATAATCATTTTACTTTCATCAATAAAGTATGTTAACGGTCTTAGCAGTCAGTTTTACCAGCGGCCAGTAGGTGGCGTTTTCAATCACGAATATCAACTCAAAATAGTGAGCTTAAAGTATTAATACTAGGCCAGTTCATGTGCATAATAATATTGAACTTTGGGATTAGTGTCCTAAAGAATGTGTGATTTTAGTCAGTATTATCCTTTTTGTTCTTCAAGTTAATCTGATATTACTCCCACACCTGATGAGTATCTTTTGATTTTAGTAAATTTTATTTTCTTTTATGTGGAAAAATTCTCTCTCACTCACTCTCTCTCTCTGTCTCTTTCTTTCTTTCTCCGTCTTTTCTTATAAAATGGTTGTGTATGCTAAATCATACTGAACATAATTGTGACGACAAATTATATTCTTGTTTCTATACGTTATATTAACTTCAAAAGTGACAAGGCTATGTTTTTTTTTTACTTTGAATAAAAGAAATGAATGCTAAATAAGCCACTTTACTAACAACCTCGAAACTATGTATGTTATATATTATAATCTGGTAAAATCCGCGTATTTCATCGGGCTCAGTTAGACGACCAAGTATCGGACAGCCGCTCGAGACGACGGAACAGCGGTAACGCCCGTGTCATCCGACGGAATTGAGGAAGTGCACGCCGTGCGCTGCGTCCTCGATCGCGTGTATGTGTCGCATTCCAACAGCCCAGGTCGTCCGTCGACCCGCTATCGCGGAAGGAAACCTCCGTGTCGGTCGACGATCAGTACCAACCACCGGCGCTAATTTTCTTGCGCGCGAAACGGGCATGCTCGCCGTCTGCTGACGGCGAGCCTGTTCGCACACCGAGTATACATGAGCTCGAGAGAGAGAGAGAGTGTGTGTGTCGGGAGTTATCGCACCTCACGCCGCGCCTCCTCGGCCTTCACAGCCGTACACGTGCGCCTGTATTTGCATCCTTCTGTACAACTAAACCGAATTAGTGAACTTTATCCTGTCACGTACTTATTTATTACCTTATCACTTTTACCCACGCCTCCTTTCCGAATTTTAGCTACGTGACTCTGCTGTCTCAGCACATCGGTAAGCGTGCGGAACTTGGATAAATCCCACTGCCTCCGCGAGCACAGCTGAGCAGGAGCTCCGCGCGCCTCTCCACCTGAGCTAGTGATCGGAACGCGCTCGCACCAGGGTGCAAGCGCGCGCGGTGTCTCTCCGGGCGAACATGATTGTTAACATGGAGGGCCGCTCCCCGTACGCCGCCCAATCACGGGCCTGTTGGTGCTGGGCATAATACATCTACACTGCATAAAAAAGCAATATTCAGCATCGGCTTAAAAAAGATGTTATTCGCAGAAAATCATTTTACTTTAATTTCTCATTGACACCACTACTAAAATATTCACAGTATTTAATTTAAAAAATGGAATTATATATACATATATATATATATATATATATATATATATATATATATAAATATCGTACATATTTATATATATATATATATATATATATATATATATATATATACATATATTATATAAATATATATACACATATATTCTATATTGTAACCATCGCTTTCGACAACAGATTCGCTTGAGCTCTCGATATGTGTGCACGCCAATAACCATTCCACGAGCACGCAATATAGTCAATAATCCAGTACGTCGTATACACACACGTATATTAAACAAATATCAAAGCACCCGCGGAGTAAGGAAGAAGAATATACCGCTGACACGCAGGTCTTACTTTCGTCATAGAAGAATCCTAGATAAGTAAGAGCATGGGATGCCGAGGCCCGTGAGGTAGCTCCAAGCGCGCACCACTGCCACCCATCACGGATTCGCGACCATCGATCCGACGCCAGCGACCAGATGCCATCGCTGTACTATCGCACTGCTCAAGCGCATCGCTTACGTATTTTCTATATCACCGATACCTAGCTTTCTCCTGATCCCCAAGAACGTATCACACCCTCCTCATTTGCTTTCTCACCACGCCTACCGCCGCGCCTAATCGCCGCGCCCGTGCTTTGCAAAGCACTCACACGCGCAATACGAATTTTTCAGTAATTGAACCCGCTCGGGATTCGAGTCGCATACTACAGCAGGTACATTAATCCAAGCTTAGCTGAGCGATAGATGTCGTGAAATAAGTGTCCCAAATCATCGCAGAATATATGTATGTCAATAGTACGTGCGTCAAATAAATATGAAGAATATGCGATAAATTCAATGTATGTATGCTTCTTTTCCCCTTTTTTCCTTGTCTCTCTCCCTATTTAGGCACAGCGAGAGTATCCCTGAAAGCATCGCGACGATACTACCCGTCTTGATATGGGTACAGACGGCTCGTGTGAAAGCAAGGTTATAAAATGCCTTTCCACTACGTGAGGCTCGACGGGATGAATTTATGAATGCATAGAATGCCCATGCTGCATAGCAGCTGAAGAAAACGACGAACGATGAGTCTAAAATATTTAACGTTTATATTATATATTCGTTTATAAAAAAATATGTTAAAATAAGCAAAAGAATAATAGAAGCAAGAAATAGAAAGTTTGGAATTCCTTGAATGTAATTGTAATTCTTTCTTCAATTTGATACACTATGAATTGCCTCTAAACTTTTTAAGAGTCTATTACATTGTTGTTATCCCAAAAGCGTGTCGCCTATTGTTTCTTTACTTGTAAACATCCTTCTCTCGTAAACATGCCCCCGCTGCTAAACTAATAGAAATGCCCAGATACAAGAATATAATATATGTACAAATAATATTTTGAAATGTTTCATTCAACACGGAAAAGTATATTTTTGTTTGCTAAGATACATGTGTGCAAAGTCATTAATGAATATATTTTAAATGATATACATTACACATCTTTTTTAGAAAGAAAAATGAAATATAACATTTTTGTCTGAGGGGAAAAAAGGAAAAAGAATTTGAATTTTCCCATTTTTAAAGTGCATCTAGTAGAAAATATCTCTACCTATGGTACAAATTAATTCTAGAAGGGTTTAATGAAAATCAAGAATTCTTGAACAAATTATTAGCCACATAAATTATCCCTATCGAGCCCTCGCTTCACACATACTCCCTATATAGTCAGGGAAGAAAACTGACACCTCAAGGACTGATGAGAGAATAAAAGAATAGATATCAGTAGTACAATAAAATCGATGTGCGAAAATACACAAATATTATTTTTTAGCTAAACACCCTAATCTATACAGGACCATATGCTCATATACACAGGGATTACTATAAGAAATTTGAAAATAGGAAAACCAATAGAAGGAGATGGTATTATCTCATTCATGGAAATAAAATCCAAAGTGAGCTTATAAAAATTAACAATTTTTCATAAAATGACTTGATGGAAATTTGAAGAATCGGCCAGTGAAAGTACACAATAGCACCGATAATAGAGGAGCACTTCTCACCTGAAACTTATATTAATTAATAATAACAAAAAGCAACAGGAGGTTAGTTAAAATGATCAACGGCACTAATAATAACATAAACAATTATACAAACTAAGCATAAAGTAAATTAAACTGCAGCTATGAAACAGATATAATTAGACAAATGTACAATGAACCAAGAAAATAACTTAATGAGCTCAATGAACATAACAAAAATACAGCAAAATAATTAATAATTATGAAATGAATAAATAAATAACTAAATCATTAAAATTACTTTACACTTATTTTTTTAATAAATAAAAGGAAAGACGTCAAGATAACCATCACCTGTAAAAATAAATACAAACAATAATACATTATAAGGACAAAAATTGTTAGATTTTTTTTCTTACAATTAAACAAACATCTATGAAAAAATATGATAGGACATAAAAGAACATCAAATATCGATCTGTATTTCAGATCTTCAACAAAAACAACATGCAACAATGGAATATAATTAATACAATTATAAAATTTAAAATCATATAAATATAGTAACTTAATCCTTATAATCAAAAGAAAAAATTTCATGTTATATGTTACATATAAAGTAACATATTATTACTCCATATAATAATAATATATTATTCTAGTATAATAATTTATATATAAACTAATATATAAAATTTAAATAATAATTAAAATTTTAAATAACATATATATAATAGACAGAAAAATAGAAAATTTTATTTTAAAAGAAAAAAAAAACAAGAAAAAAATTAATGCAGACTCTTGAAATAATTTCTGACGCGGATTTTTGAAATAAAATCTATCATAGATTTTTTTAGAATAAAATCTAATATAGATTCTATCATAAAATAAATTTCGGGAATGAAATAAACCAGGACTTGCCATAATCAACCTCAAAACGAAGACAACGTCGTGGTAGATTGATGGTAGTCGGTTTAACCATAATACGAGAAGCATCATGGCAAATCCTTAAGCATCGAACCTGACTATCGAGGACGAAGAATAGAAGATGAAACAAAAAATGTGCTAGTAACCGATAAATGAGTTTCGAGCTGCGACGACTTTTCGGCACTGATCCTACAGAACGGAACGCAGAGAAAGACGAAGTCATCGTTCAGCATCATCCGGACATCACAAAAATATATCAGAGGTGTTGAGCTCGATAGGCCTGGAACCAAAAGATACCAATAACAACAATGAGGCGAAAGTGGAAACCCCGTATCAATCCTGGCACACAATACAACGCTGCCATATCAATGTCCCTTTGGCCGGCATTTCTAGCACACTATCGTTGTTTGCATAACCGATGAGACAATGGACCGCCTCTCCCGTGTGTAATGGGATACTTCTCCGCGACGGTGATGTCACAACATGCTGCGATGCACCAGCGCACACTAAATATGACCGACGGTCCCACTCCCAATATCACCGCTATCTACAGCTATACACAACGCAGACAGATACGCGTAACCGGTCTTTTGAAATCACGTATCTGAAGGAAACGAGAGCAGCACAACTGTTGTGTCAATGGAAAGTATAATTTTAGAGACCTGCACAAAAAGACGTAGAGAAGTTGATCGAGAGACTAGAGGAAACCACAGAGAGTCTTGACATCTCCGCAGCAGAAATACTAAAGATCATCCCCGAAATACTCTGTAGAGCAGCCAAATATGGTCGAGGCTGTTACACAAAACATGGCATACCATAGAGGATCTAAAAGCAGTTTTCAGAAGACAGTTCAGACCCTTAAACTAAGCGGTATGACTAGAGGAGGAACTACGAGACTGTACACTAGGATCCTACGAATCCATTAGATCATACCTCAGAGGTATGCGAGTACTCCTGGATAAGATATTTCCGCCACTGCTTTAGAAATTGATTTAGACAGGTTCTATATCAATCTATATCCTGAGTTTATCGAGATAATATACAGAAAAGACTTTACCATCATAGATGAGCTTTGATTGATTGGAGAACAGATCGAGCTGAACGGAAAACGTCTTTATAAAGAGCCCCCTCAGCTGAAAGTTGCATGGTTAGTTCGGCAGCTTGCCACTCATCTGGACGAGGTAGCAGGAAATCAAGGCTAGCCGCACTCAAAGATAACAGATCGAAAAATACAGTCAAGCAGGTGATAGCAGTGACATCAGCGAAGTCAACGGTAATAAGAGATACCGAAACAGAAGCAAACCTACATCAAAAGGAATACAAGGCAAATCGAGATTAAAGACCGCAACAGCGAAGCTTGCAAAGCATAGCAAGTACCAGATGTAAAGCTGAACCAAGTAGCAGACTCTATAAAAGCCTCTCAACCAGACCTATATCAACCTCTTGTAACAATAACCATCCCTTTAATTCATTCACAATCAGAAATAGAAGCTTGGAACCCCGATACGATAGCAATTCTAGAGAATGACGCTATTCGCCTAGCCCACTACGTACCGCACAACATTATTGAAATATCAGAGAACGAGAGTGCCCACGTTCACGAATAATACATCATTCGTTAAGTGCCAAAAGACTCTGTTGAAGTAACTCTAGATCATATGACGAAAGACCACATCAAAACATACACAGTTCGAACACCGGAGGCAAACCTCAAAGATCCGACAGCCGTCAAGATAACAGGCGGTGTTAGATATGCAAGAGACCAGAACACACGGCCGACAGGTGCCCAGAACGAAGATAATTATATTATCATAATGGTGGAGAAAGCAACATAACAATAATAGAGTGTCCACGCTGCGAGAGTCCGCATATGAGACGACTTCACAATATAACAATAGAAAACACCAGACGCGTACAAATGAAGAGTACACTTTCGAGGAGTTAGACATCTCTCCCACCACGATCAAAACCAACAGAGATCTTTAGAGAGCAATATGAGTCACGGATGCATACACGACAGCAACAGTGCAGGATGAGGAGAACAGATTTTTCCTTAATATCGAGGTGACAGAAAAAGTATTTCCAGCATGAATTGACCCCCGAGCCAGAAAATCATAATTGGTACATGGTTAATAGTAAAAAAGGCAAAATAGTAAAAAAGGCTTCCTCGAAGCTGCGTAACATTTCAATTAGCGAAAATGATCTCTCACTATATTTACGTACAGGGCCACCGCCCCATCAAATATAGACTGAGACGTATATCAGAGCACTTTCTCAAACAAGCACATGAACAAATCGATAGATTACTAGTCGAAGGGATCACTGAGCCATCCGAGAACTCATGGAGCAGCTGTCCGGTCATCGTTTCAAAAACGACGGTAAGTTCCGCTTCTGCATTGGTTACAGAGATGTCAATCGGATTAAAAAAAAGACGCCTATTTACTTCCACACATGGATGTGTTGCTGGATGTATATATATATATATATATATATATATATATTTATATATATATATATATATATAACTTTTAGATAGCGATATAAGAGTACAAAGCAATAGATGTATATATAGAAATAGGTCGGATCTCGTACTTTTTTTTGGATTGGCATTTAGTAGTTTTGGCATTTACCAATAAAATTCAATTGATAGGCACCATTATTTGTGTGAATATTATAATTTTTGGATCAGTAAAAAATGAACTGTCATGAATCATTTTTTCGATATGCCCTTTTGCATTATTTTGATTTGAAAAAAAGAAACTTATCGATTGTTTCAAGAATTTTGTAACGAACAAGCTACAACGCTTACAATATGTAAATCGTGGTTTCAGCGGTTTAAAAGTTGCGATACTGGACAAAGAACGTGCTGGATAATCGAAAAAGTTTGAAGATAGTAAATTGCAAACATTAGTGGACGAAAACTCAGCTCAACGTAGAAAGAACTCGATAATAAGTTAGGAGTCAATGACAGAGCAGTTGGCAAACATTTCCATGTAACGGGACAGCTGCATAACGAAGGGAAATGTATGCCATGAATTACGTAAACTACATTTATGTTCATCAATTCTCTCTTTTAAATATCTACTTGATTGTTTAATATAATATCCATTTCAATCCATAAGCAAATGAGCATAGCATGGTATTAAGAATAAGTACAAAAGGGAGTCTTGAAAGTGTTCACATTTCAAAGAATCATAATAATGTGAATTTAATATTAGAATCAAGTAAATAAAATAACATTTATCATTCTTTATTAAATTGATTGTTTTTCAATATTTTGTGTGGCAGGAGGTTCTATATTTACATTATTGAATCGTATAGTATGGTGAGGAAGCGAGTATATATAAATTCGAATATTAATATAAGGTTTAGTTTGCTCCCTAATGAAGGATATATAAATTGGAATATTAATATAAGGTTTAATTTGGTCCCTAATTAGGAACCGTAGCGAGTTTGGAACATTGGACAACAGCAGCAGTAATTTCAGTTAAGTAAAGGTGATGGGGACAGTCAGATTGTACTTTACTAATAAAAAAATTTTTTCAGCTAATAAAAATAATTTCATTTCAGATTGGTTTCCGGAGGGAATTTTCAACCAGGATAGTCTGACTATCATTATAATTGTTAATTAATTATATATTATATGTATTAATATAGATTAATTTATTGAAGGCAGGTTTCTTGAATTATACATATGCATTATATACGTTTATATATTTTAATTTATTGAAGGCATGTGAAATCATATTGAAAGCAGTTGTTAGTTTGTTATAATTTTTAGAAAATTGTTTGGATTAACTGACTTAAACAAATTTAATAATTGGAACAAAAAAATTTAGAAAACGTAACAATAAATATTGCTGCTAAATGTAATCAATTATTGAATTTACTGTACATCTTCATTGCCCATATGAGCTATAAAATAAACCACAATATAAATATTCTTAAATGTACGAGGGTGGATTGATAAGTTTCCGACCTAACCAAGAAAAATAACATTTTTAAGATTTTTTTTTAATTTCTCAACATAATCTCCTCCAAGGCTTATACATTTCTCATAGCGGTGTTCTAGTCTAGTAATGCCATCTCGATAGACTGATTCATCAAGCTCCTCAAAATACCCATTTACAGCTATGATTACTTCTTCATTGTCCGCAAATCTCTTATCGCCCAGCCATTTTTTGAGGTTAGGAAACAGATAATAGTCACTCGAGGCTAGGTCGGGAGAGTAGGGAGGGTGCGCTGATGCATTAGCATAATGAAACAAGATTTTTTTCTTCGTCACATGAGCTCGTTTAATTTTCACTTCGTAGCTCAAACGTTGCAATAAGTCAGCGTAGTATTGACCAGTGATAGTTTTACCCTTTTCAAGGTAATCAATTTATATAATACCTCTTGCATCCCAAAAAACAGTAGCCATAACCTTGTTCGACGAAAAAATTGTTTTTGCCTTCTCGGGAGTTGGTTCCTCTGGTCCATATCACTGTTTAGACTGTTGCTTGGTTTCAGCAGTGTAGTGGTGGAGCCAAATTTCGTCAACGGTTACGAATCAACGCAAAAATTTGCTTGGATTACGCTTATACAACGCCAAATTGGCGGTAGAAATGTTCTTTCGAATCAATTTTTGGTCGACTGTTAGCAAACGTGGCACCCATCTTGCACGGAGCTTTTCCATGTACAAATGTTGGTGGAAAATATTTTGTACACGTTCATATGACATCTTACAGGTCTCAGCTATCTCACGCACTTTTAATTTGCGGTCTTTCAGCACTATTTTATGGATTTTTTCGATCATATCTGAAGTTATGACTTCAATGGGGCGTCTTGAGCGAGGCTCATCAGAGGTGCTCACACGACCCTTTTTAAACTCGGAAACCCACTGCTTAACGGTTGAATATGATGGAGAGGATATGCCTAGTGTTGAGTCCATCTCTTCTTTAATTTCCTTCGGCGTTAATCCCATCAAATAAAATTATTTGACAACAGCACGATTTTCCAGCTTTTCCATTTTTACGAAAAATACAGAGGCGTCTTGTTCAGCGTGCTCTCAAACCTAAACTAAGATGGCGATCGGGCTGAAACTATAGCTCTTGGTTAGATCGGAAACTTGTCAATCCACCGTCGTATTTCTTCATTCTGCATATAATTTAATTTTGAATATTTTAACACAACTGCAATATTTTTTTTTAATTCAAAATGTATAAATATTAGTTAATTGAAATAGCTGATACCACACGACCTGGGCATCGTATATTGTAGTGCTATCTACATGGTCATCTTTAGATATGTTTACAAGTGACCAAAATTTTCTATAACCCATAATATGTCTCGAAATACTGTAAAAGAAATATGGAAAATTTGTACATATGAATCTTCTGCTCCACCTGATCCCAGCGCTTTAACAGAAAGTATTTGATGTACAAGTAAGTTTCCAGCGTTTCTTCCCAAAATGTGAAGTTTATTCAAAGTATCGGCTATCGGAAGCTATAATTTTTTCCCATTTTTATGGCAAATTCTGAATTCTCAACCATTAATATTTCTCGTCTTTCGATCCCAAGAACGTATCAAGCCAATTTTTGATTCCCTTTACTGAACTTAAGCGTATTGCCGTAAAAGCGTTTTATATTGATTGACGCAAATGATCGTTACATAGTTCTAAGGCTGGATTATAAAACAGGTGAAGTAGAATTTCCCATCCAATAACCAATATTGGACAAATAGTTTTTTGATCATGTGGATGAAAGATGTGGCCGAGCGCGATCGTGATCATAAATTATGGATTTATGCCTGGTTTCATCTTCTGACCATTTTTAATTTAATGGCGGAAGAGAAAGAGAGAGAGCGCAATAAATACGGTCTACGACTGACAATATCGGTAGTGCAGATCACCTGGAGCTGAAACTTGAATCTGCAGATGGTCCCGCATCTCCAACTTCAATCTACCGGGGTCGCGGTGGCCCGTCGGTTTGAGGAGCTGGTTCCCCCCTCGAACTGGCTGTGAAAAGGGTTTCACAAAGAGGCGGGTATGTCCGCATGGTACAGAACATCACCGGATGTGGAATCATAATAAACCTCAGACAAGAGATTACGAACCCGTGAGATTATCACGATCAAGACGGGAAAAATTGCAGTGGAAAGATTGTATATGTTCTTGCGGGCTGCAGCAGCACCAGAGCTCTGTCTCCCTTAATAGTAAGCGTGATACTCTGTCGACACGCGTCAACGCTCGCGTGTCGCTCCCCATTCTCACATTCTCCCTTACATACCTCTTTGCTCCTTCGCATCATCGTCGGCCTGTAGCAAACTACATGCGTAAATACATATATATTGTAACGTGGATAAATATCCATGTTAAAGTAAAATACGAAACATACCCGCAAAGTGTCAAGGTCTCGAGTTTCGACCGTTCAAATAAAATTCAGAAAATTATATTTTATGAAGCTTGAATATTATTCTCGAGGAATTGAAAATCTGACTACAGAAAGCGACGAATTCCAGCAAAACTCGTTGGCTCAACGCACTAAGTATAAACATACAGTAGGCAAGGCTGACGGACCTTGACCTACGAAGAATGAGAGACAAACAGACAGAAGAAGAACTTCAGTCGCGACGCAAACAAAAGGCGCCGAGTTCGAAGTTAAAGAGTTTACACCGTCGGTTCGTCGCCACTGCGGTCACAATACCTTAAGGTGGGGTAAAGTCGTCCTAGTGGGGAGTCAGAGTACAAGTTGCCGCTAGGTTCGGGAGTGCACGCGAGCTCATTCCTTTTGCGCTCAACCGCCGAATAGAGCAGATGCTTCGAAAGAGAATCTTCCCTGCCGTGTGACAGATTTCTTTGTAGAGAAAGGATGAGTACGGCGATTACCGTTTAGATAATCTAGGCGCTATTATGTGACGTTCGGCGCACATAAGATACTATTACTGCTTTTAACACCGAAGCTAGTAGATTCGGCCCTTCAATCCGACGAGTGCAGGAAATCTGCACTGAATTTTAAGTATCGCGAGGTACAATGGTTAGATCGTTATCAAACAGGTATGGAGTTCAGATTTAACGAGCCAATTTCATGACGCTTATTCGGGGAAGTTTTACTCGCTCCAAAGATTGCGTTTCAGTCGTGAGGATAATGTTCCGTTCTCTTGAAAGAAAACGGGAGCGGCTACCTATAACTCGGCTAACGTCCCGGTTACCTGAAAAAAAACGGGAGCGGCTATCTAAAATCGGACTATCGCCCCGATTTCCCGGAAGAGAATACTATCGATACCGTGGTTACCGATACCGGGCATACCTACACCTTGTATATCTTTCCGTTCTCCTGAAAGAGAACAGAAGCAGCTACCTAAACGACCAACCCCGACTACTTGTATTTGACCGGCTTGGTTATCGGAACGTTATAGAGGACGGTGGGGAACGAGAGAAGCGAGCAACGCGGCGTGCCTGACTCTTCTGTGTATGCGCGGGCGGACGGATTTGTAGAAGCCTTGTTGATCTCCGTAGTTTCGGATCAGCGGACCGATATATGAGGTTAGTCGTATGGATAAGAAGTAAATTCGAAAGCGGGCCCGGAATCAGGTGTCATCAAGTCCCGACAACCTGAGGACCTGAGGTTGATGTGGCCTGGTCGATTTGCACTCTCGGATACGTCTCCGAGGTCGTGAAAAATTGAGAGCTGTAAAATTAATACCTATCCCAGAGAAATGTCAGTTCACATGTTTGTAACTTATATATATTGGGCATGCAGTCGACGCGTAGGGGATATAAACAGATACTGAGAAAATTAAACTGATGTCAGCCAGTCCACTACTGAAAAACCAAAAGAGCTTAAGAGTTTATTTTTCAGCCTGTGATGGTCCAGAAGTTTTATAAAATATTTTTCAAAGACTGTAACGCCATTAAGTATTAAGTTCAGAAGAATTTGATTAAGTTATGGACAAGAATCTGATATGGACAAAAGAGCAGGCAATAGCATTTAGACTGACGGAGACCTTGAGAAAAGCTCCGCTATTAGAATTTGCCCTTTGTTTTACAAACAGCTTCGAGTCTATTCGACTTGGAAGTCGTACTAATATAGATGGACGTATGATATTATGTAGTAATAGAGTAATAGAGACTATGTCATGCGAGACTCGTACAGGAAGAAATTATTCTGTGATATAATTATAATGTTTTACTGTGTGGTGGGACAATTCACCAACATTTAGAAGGCTATGTTCTTCCGATAGTCACGTATCACCAATCTCTGCAATGACTAAAACATTTTAGATAATCCAACCTAGCTAGTATATTGGGCATTTGAATTAGATCTATAGATTTTTTATATTTAGTATCGGAAACGAATATACTCCCTCGAATTTCAGATTTAATAAACGCCATTTCTAAAAGTAAATATAACTGGTATGGAAAATTTTTTAGTCCATCAAAAATAATGCGGCAGATTTACCAGATTACTGAATAGAAAATGAAAGATTATATCATCACATATTAAATGCGCTTAACTTAATGAAATTAACGAAGCAAGCGAATGGAAAATATGTGTGACCGATTCTGAGGAAGACAAAATATTACGAAAAAATAACGATGATCCGATTACACGGCATTTACGAGTAATTAAAACATTAACGAAATGATCTATGCGGTATTACTAGCCGGACTTGTTAGACGAAGCCATCCAGTATCTCCGCGTGTGTGTAAGTTGCTAGTGCATGCCCGAATAATGCATGATACAAACATTGAGAAACCGGGGGGATAGCTTTCGTTGATTATATCGGGCCTCTTTGTCCCTCAAATAATGTTTCTACTATGTTTTTAAAACTGGAAAATCGATTAGCGAAATGGATCAAATTAGAAGCATTACGTACAGCAACAGATATAGCCATCGAACGGACGATCCATGGACAGATTAAGATTATGTTTTGGATACTCGTACATAATAGTAAGTTATAACGGTCGGCTATTTCCCTTGTATGATTTACGCGAAATATTTAAAAATGCAAACATTATATATATATAAATATATATATATATATATATATATATATATATATATAAATATCACCACAATGTAATCCCATTGAACGGGTAAATAGTATGATAAAAATGTAGAAAAGTTCCAAGAAACATGGGATAATCGTTTATACGAAATTTCTTTTATTTATAACAAAGCTATGTCCGACAACACTGATTATACACCAGTACTTAAATAAGGGAGTTAAGTGCATCAAACCTACATTAAGAAAAAGAACATAGATCGAAATCGAAATTTGAAGAGCGAATTACAAAAAACATTCAAGAAGCGCCCGAAATGGCAAGTTAGCTTTTCTTACGACAGAGAAAATAGTGCGATTTATATTGAAGAGATTGTCAGCCCTGCATTACCGACAAAGATTTAAAACGCCAACATATAATTTCGAATATGACCAATCGGCTGAACGCAAAATTTTGCTTCAAAACTCAACGGGCCATTTTAAGTGTGCGAAAAAGTTTTCACAGTAATGCTCAATCTACAGGAGCAGATAAAAAATAGTACAAAAAATCTATATGAAGTATTTAAAACTATAATTATTAAATAATGAATAGCGAAAATTAGCGCTAACAATGTAAAAATGTAAATATTGTATAATATCTATATACATATACACACACATATATATATACATACACACACACACACACATATATATATATATATATATATATATATTAGGAGACGAACATAGTTTCCGACCTTTTTTAAAGGCAAAAAGACATTTAGAATGGGAAATGGATACACGTTAGATTAATCAAAATATTTTCCATCATTTTCAAGTTTTGATGCGATTCAATCATTGACAAATTCTCGTACTTCTTGAACACATCGGAAATACGTATCAAGAGGTCGTGCTGCATCGATCTGAATAGGTGGTAATTAAAAGGCGCTATGTCTAGCGAGTACGCAGGGAGCGACAGCACTTCTCATTCCAGCTCCAACGGGGTGTTTTGGATGGCGTTCGTAACATGTACCCGAGCGATCTCATGTAAGAGAATGATTTTAGGCCTATTTCTCGCGACTGCTGATCTATGTTCGATCAATTTCTGTTGAAAATCATTCAGTTGGCGTTTGCATACCTCGGCAGTAACGGTTTCATTCGTTTTTAGCAGCTCATACTATAGTAGTACAGCACACGCTGTTCTTCCCACGAAAAGCATAGCAATACCTTTTGGCAATGGCAGTTTCATTTTGGTTTCGATATGGATGGTTGGCTGGGGTCCACCCATAACGTTTTGCGCTTAGGATTGTCACAATAGTTCTACTATTTATCATCAGTCACAATAGGCTAATGAAAACTGTCTTTTTTGCCTGGCAAGCAAAGACAGTGCGATGTTGTATCGATTGGTAATATCACTTTCGGTCATATCGTGTGACATCCATTTTCCTTCTTTATGAATCTTTTGCATCGGATTACGACGTTTTCCAACTGGTCTGTCACTGACTCTTAAATTCTTAGCGAGTTCATTCTGCGTTTGAGCTGAGTTTTCATCCAATAATTCTTGCAATTCACTATATTCAAACTTTTTCGATAGTCCAGAACGTTCTTAACATCAGTATCGCCACTTCTAAACCACTGAGACCATTTTTTATATTTTGTAAGCGATAAGGCTTGTTCGCCATAACATTTTTGAAGCATTGATAAGTTTTTGCTATACTTTGTTTCAAATCAAAATAGTGCAAAAGGACATGTCGCAAAAACGGCTTATCACGTCTTATCAACGAATCATTCACTGATCAAAAAATTATAATATTTACACAAATGATGGAGCCTGTTAACTATAGAAAAAGATGATTTCTTATTATATAATTTTATTTTATTTTAAATATTCAATAACAACTTAATATAGTCATTTATATCTTTTTCAATAATAATAAATATGATTTTAAAAAGAAAATAAAAATAACTTTTTTTAGAACTAATGAGGCACAAAAATATCATTGTATAAAAAACATTTTATAAAAAATTGGAATGCGAGTAGACCAGTTCTTCAATGTCACGTTTTAAGAAAATACTGCTTGGAAGGATTTTAGTAATGCCACAGATTTTGCAAATGTTCTGGAGATAAATAAAGAGTTCGTGTTTAGATGCACCAAAATCCTTTTGGTATTGAAAAAAATTTTTTGATATTTAATATTTAAGTACAATCAGCTTGAACAATTTTGTTGTGAACTCAACTATTTATACAACAAAATATTTTAATGGGCTAGGATGAGTTCCACAGCAGATAAATTGTTAAATCATGTGATTTGCATGTAAATTCTCAATTCCTGTTGTATATTATTCTCAGGATACCTGAGGCGTAAGTATTAGAGGTATATATATATATATATATATCTATAACATAATATATTATCCCATGCACGCGAGAGTAGGAAAAGTAATACCCGGCGTACCGGTATGAACTGAACGACAAGATAAGAAATATTTATTCTGAAAGTTTTTGTTTTCTTCTTTGTTTGATTGCTATGACAACTGTCGAGCATATTAAGTATATGTACATAAGAGTATTGAAGAAACAAGTTTTAAGAATTATGAACGTAGAAAACCACCAAAAAAGTTTGAAGATGTTAAATATGATAATAAATTAACTAATAAAATTACATGAAAATTTAACGGATTCTTATGTATAATAAATTATGATTTATATTTTGATTTAATACTAATTTACATATATTGAATGTATAAATTTATAAGTTTTTTTTTTCTATTTTAATAATTAGATATTATTAGTTTCTAAATAGATTAATTTTTGTGGGGCTTTGAGTTGAGCTACCACACACATACCCGAGGTTGCGTATAGAAAACGGTCGCTCATGGTTAGTTACGAAATAAGCACTCCAGAGAGACGAATAATAGAATGCCGCCTGCAACCGACTAAGTAGAGTCAATGTAGCTGCCCATCTCTCCCAGCACGCCAGTATGTAACCTGGCTGGCGTGTTAGAACCTGTGACAGGTAGCAGTGTGAATGCACGTATGTAATCAACTTTAGGTGATTCACGATTAACGACAATAAGAAACGGTGTTGGACACAATTCATTGATGAGGTGGACGCCGACCCCTGGGGAAACGGTTACAAAATTGTGACATGCGCACTGGGGGATCGAGGCTCGCCGGTATTACGAGGCGCGGAAATAATGTAACGGAGAGTCCAAGGACTTTTGCTGACCCAACCAGACAGAACGGACGTGATGAACGAAACGACAAAGATAGATATCCCTCTCTTCTCGCAGGAAGGGCTCTATACGGCTTCGAATGCGTTAAAGACAAACAAGGCTCCAGGTCGCGATGGCATACCTAGCGAGGTACTTCGGGTGATCGCTTTACGTCGCCCCGCCTTGTACAACGGGTGCCTGGTGAAGGGAGTTTTTAGCAGAATCTGGAAGGAGGCTCGATTGATTCTCATCAGTAAGACTAAAGGGGACACTGATTTGCCTTCTTCGTAGAGGCCTTTTTGCCTACTTAATATGGTAGGGAAGCTGTTGGAGCTACTGCTAAGACCACCACTGTTATAGGCAATTTAAAATGCCGGAGACCTATCCGAACAACAACACGGATTTAAGAAAAGACGGTCGACAATCGGGGCTATAGGTGACGCGACGAAACTCTTTCACTCGGCGAATAGGTGCTGCCATGCGACCATACCACTGGTTTGACTAGTGACCCTAGACGTCCAAAGCGCCTTCGTCAAACGTCGACATTTCGACTCCGTTGAAGACAACCCAGAATCTGTGACGAGGGTACTCGGAGAGGTCCCACAAGAAGTGTTCCAGAATTGTTACAAAAACTGCAACACTTTGAATTTGAAAAATGTTGAATTTTTAATATAATTTATTATAGTAATAAGTTCTATTTCAGATTCTTTGGGGATGAATATAAACAAGGAGAGTTTGACTGTCATTATTTCATTTAATATATCATATCATATTATATCATATCATATTATATCATACTATATCATATTATATCATATATTATATCATATCATATCATATCATATTATATCATATCATATCATATTATATCATATCATATCATAGTATACCATATCATATCATATCATATCATACTAATGTATAAAGACAAAGCATGTTTTTGTTTGTACACGATAACCGAAAAACTACTGAACCGATTGTTCTGAAATTTGACATATAGATTCTATATTATCGTGGGAAGGATATAGGCTATGTTTTTTATTGAAAATCATTATACTTTCATCAATAAATTAAGCTAATGGTTTTAACAATTAGTTCCACCAGCAGTCACTAGGTGGCGTCTTGAATTACGAACATCAACTCAAAGTAGTCCGCTTAAAGTATTAATACGAGGCCAGTTCAAAGGAATGTTCATATCCAATTTAGGTATTCGTATCCTCAAGGAGGTGTGACGTTAGTCTGTATTACCTTTTTTATTTTTCAGGTTAATCTGACAGTACTCTCACACCTTATGGATATCTTTTGATTTTTGTAAATTTTATTTTCTTTTACGTGGAAAAATCTTTCTCTCTCTCTCTCTCTCTCTCTCTCTCTCTCTTTCTCTCTCTCTCTCTCTCTCGCTCTCTCTATCTCTGTCTTTCTTTCTGTTTCGCATATAAAATGGTTCTGTATGCCAAAGCATACTGAATATAGTTTGTGATACAAATTCTATTTTTATTTTTATACATTCTATTAACTTCATAATTGTGAAAAGAGACTATGTTTTTTTTAGTTTGAACAAAAGAAATGATGGCAAAATAGGGTTTTTTACCAACAACCTCGAAACTATGTATATATAAATAAAATATATCGTCACTTCTACATAAAAAGGCGCAATATGCATTGTCTGCTTAAAAAATATTCTATGCGCATGCCAACATTTTGCTGGATTTTCATTTGACATCAATATGAAAATATTCACGGTATTTCATTGAGAAAACGGAAATATATCTATATCTATATATATATCTATATATATATATATATATATATATACATTTTAAATACGGTTTCTACTCAGAAATACTTTATTGGCATGTAAGGGCGGTTGATTACGATATCCCGTTGCAGCAAGACGATTTTTATAGACAGTTGTGATCCGATGATAGAATGCAATGTCCAGGTGTCTCTGGGCGATTTCTACAGGGAATATTGTATTTAGTTGATAAAAAACGATATCCAGGTATTAGGAAATCAGCTTCTATGGAAAGATTCGTATTGGAACGGTAAAATACGATATCTAGATCTTTCTAAACGACTTCTACGGAGAGTATTGTGTTTAATCGTTAGCAAGCGATGTTTAGCTTTCTCGAGACGACTTCTACTAGGACTATCGTGTTAAGTTGGTAGGAAACGATGTTTAAGTATGTCGGAACTACTTCTACGGGGAGTTTCATATTCGGATCATAGAATGCGATTTCCAGGTGTTATGGAACGACTTCGATAGGTTAATTACGGTCAATTATTTATAGAAATATAGTATATATAGAGTACTTTTTACTTAGTATTATTGAATTGT
Organism: Sycobia sp. Sy_11; assembly: GCA_018907035.1. Taxonomy (NCBI): domain Eukaryota; kingdom Metazoa; phylum Arthropoda; class Insecta; order Hymenoptera; family Epichrysomallidae; genus Sycobia; species Sycobia sp. Sy_11. The sequence goes on along the minus strand of JACCIC010000027.1, from coordinate 3,516,213 downwards.
TTATGAAATCGGTTAAATTATATCTCGGGCGAAGCCGAGACGGAGGATGCTAGTTATATTATAAAGACTGTAAGGTCGATAAAAATACTTATTAATTTTATAATATTTTGATTGAAATTTCTTTAATCGAATTTGATACACATAAACATTTTAAATAATAATGTATAATAGTCTAAGATAATTTAGTCATATTATCCTGAAAATAAAATTTATATTAACTGTTATATATTAATGCATAAATTATTTAAACTACTAAATTTATTTGATTAAACCTTAGACTGCCGGCATGGCTCATATATGGAACAGTAATAAAATAATAGCTTTAATAATGGATATAGATATTTTGATACATTTTCTCAATAAGTAGGCTCACTGGTCTCTAAAGTATACAGCTCAACTATTTTCTGACCGAGATATTTAAACAATCCTTCGCGCGGGGGTGAAATATTTAAAAACTCGTTATTGAACTTTCTACTGAAATTTTGTTAGTAAATAACCTGTAAAATTTGTGAAATATGTTCTAAATTTTTCCGGGATCAATTGAGATGCCAAAACTACCCCTAGCGAGGGGTAGAAATTTTCAATATTTCATTATTATTTGGGTATTCACTTTTTACACGGTTTTTTTCCTAAACACGCTGAAATATGCGTAAAATATGCCCTAAATTTTTCCGCAATTGATTGAAATACCGAAACTACTCTACTACTAGCAAGGGGGTGAAATTTTAAGAAATTCGTTATTAGGTCATTATTAACTTTTTACATGATTTTTTTCGGAAATACGCTGTAAAATCTGTAAAAAGTACCCTGAAATTAGGTGAAGTATACTTTTTGTATGGTGGCACTACACGCTTCATCCGCTAGAGGGATAAAGCAATTTAGTTATGTAACGTTCCTGTCCCCCTCGGGATAGCCTACGCGGTATCTTCCCAGGGTAGTTTGAGAGGGGAGGAAGTTTTTCGGGATCGGACGGCAGTTTCAGGAAAATAATTTTACAAGAACACAGTATCATTTTTTATAACAAAAATATTAATTTATTTGTGAAAATAAGCCAGTTCCTCTATCTACAGGATTCTGTAACAAATAAATATAAACACAAAAATAATTAATAACGGTAATCTACAGCTAGATCTATATATTTATTTAAACTAATTTTACGCTATTTTCGCAATGTCTCTAATATTCGGCGCTAATTACCGCACGAATACCCGGTGTTATTTCCCACGCGGGGAACTAATGAAACGAGACAGGTTGATTTTAAATGGTATGAAAAATAAGGAAAACTTAACTCCGCTGGTCTTTTGAGGAGCGCCTCGCAACCAGGATCAAGAGCTAAGGGGAGAGTTTCTAGTCGGGATAAGTCAACTGCTGGTCTTTTGAGGAGCGCCTCGCAACCAGGATCACCTTTACTTAGGAAAGGTAAAATTATTAACCGTCTGTCTTTTGAGGAGCGCCTCGCAACAAAGATCAAGTTAATAATTTCGGAGAGGATTTTTAAAAGTCAGGATTAATTGGAGCTCTGGAAAGGTTCTAGTTCCGAGAGGAGTTCGTGTGAAACAACTTCGGGGCAGTTGGTTCACCGGGCGAACTGTCGATTTTGCCTTTTGCAGGCCCTTTTATAGTAAAATAATTGGATAATTCCGTCGCCGCTCGTTTAATTTCGGACGAGGCGCCGAATTATAATAATTATATTAACAATAATAATAATTACAATAATAATAATAATAATCAATAATAATTATTGCTTTATATTTTGTTATTATTTGCAGCCGGTGTGCTCCTCACAGTAATAATATACATGTATACAAGTTTAAACATTTATATACATATATTTATATATCATACGTACATTAAGTCGTTTGTATTAATTAATTTAATTAAATACAGCGGGTGCATTCGTTTTCGGACACCCGTTGTATATACTGGAATTCGCGCGTTCGCTACATTCGTTGCGGCTGAGGCTGTTATTGAGAGCGTGCAGTAGTGTGCGTGCGGCACGTATTAGAGGGGATAGCGGCCGCCAGTCTAATACATTGAACGCGCTCTCTCTTGCCGCGCGCAGTGTATCCCCTCTACGGCATACTCTGTATTTAACTTAGTGGTAGAGAGAGAGAGACTAGATATCGCGTTCTCTCTCTACTTGTTCGAGTTTCGACAGTTGCGACGACTACCTTCTCCAGTAGTCGTCGCGACCTTTGCCTGGTTTTCGGTATTTATTCTGTGTATACGCGAGTTTTGATTTTATAATTTTAGAAATAATATATTTAATATATTATTTCTAACGATGTTCGATATTATTTCTTGTGGCGTTTACACATCTAAGTCCGTGTATGTATGTAAAGTACATCCACCAAATTAGATGTAACACCATCTTAAGCATTTTAATTTTAATGCGTGTAATAAATTCTCTGTTTCGAACGAAATTTGCGCGACCATGTTTTTGGCCGTCGCATCTCCCAAAATTGTGTATATAAAAAAAAATAAAATGTGTATTACAAAAAAATGTGTGTGTTTTAAATATAAAAGTGTGAATATGTACATACAAATTTTCTTTTCGGAGCATGTGACGCATCGCACATGCTCCGTTTTTGCATCCATCCGCGTGTGGAACCGCCGGTTCCCGATTCGCTGGCGATGCCGCACGGCTCCTAGACGGAAGAACAGCGTAGCATCTTCGTCGTAGACAAACGCATGCCAGGGGCACGTCGTCCGTCGGGGCCGAACCGTGCGGTTGATATTCGGGTGCCGGTATCGACGGCATCCCCAGCGGAGCGGTGTTTCCTACAGGAAGCAGTGGCGGCGCAGGTCGTGGTGGCCCGGGTGTTCGGGCATCAATCGGCAGCGCGGGCTGCTCGCCGTCGGCTGGAGACACGTCCGCCTCGCTGACCCGTGGTGGCGTTGGGACGGCTGCAGGTTTCGGCACGACCTGTGTTAATATGGGCGATCGTCGGCCTTCCACCTGCAGACGAGGCGGTCGTGTTAGAGGTACGACCAAACGCGGACGTACCGGTATCTGTAACGTATTATTTAATTCCTGCTCGGCGACGAGCAGGTCGCGCTGCGCCCGGGTAAGTATTTTTTTGTACATGGTGATGTGTTCGCTAGTAATTATTAACGAGAACTAAATAATAATTTTAAATTTAAGTTTAAATTTAGAATTATTATTTGATTTTAAATTTTAATTTAACCTTTCGCGGGTTAAATTTTTATTTTTCTTAAGAGGGCATCAACCCTTGTACGCTCTTAATATATAAATATTTGGTCGGTTTTACAATGTCATATATAAATGATTAAATATAAATGATTAAATTTTCTTTCTGTATAAAAATTATTATAATAAAAATTTTAATAAAATAAAAAAAAATTTAACATTTTAACAAAAAAAAAAAAATAACGATTTTTTTTTTTTTTTTTTTTTTTTTTTTTTTTTTTTTTTAATTTAATCCTTTATATCAAAGACCGCACATCTGGCACCAAATCACTTTTAAACATTAAAATTTAAACCTATACGAAATAATATAAGTAAATTTAATAAAATATTTATATATATTCTTACAGTTTTCATCGCTGTCGATGCTAGGATCTTCAGAGTCGGTGGCGGTGTATATTCCCTCATCTTCTAGTCTAGCGGCGACTCTTCTGGCTGCTCTTCGATGTAGTCGCCTGTTTTCTCGGCGACGTTCTTGGGCTGCTGGACTTCTTTGGTTCTATAGAATTCGAAATTCGATTTTGTTAATTTCTGCCATACCAAAAATGATGTCCACGGGCTGGTCTGGGACTATGGCGAAATTACTAATCCTAGTTTTATCCTTACAGATGTACTCCACCTCAAGCGTGTATATGGATACAACGTTGACGGGATCAACGGTGTATAACGGGTCCCGGTTAAGGTGGAGAACCGCTTCCCCGTATACACGCCGAGCACCACGTAGCTCAAGTATTCTGCCGATTTCTGCTGAAGCCGTGGTCATCAGTGTCCCAGTATTAATGAGTGCATAGAATGGCAGTCCATACCACTTGATGGGAACACTGAGTTCCAGGAATTGAGGGCAGAGCTCTTGTTCGACAGGGTGCTCCATTTTGACTGAACTCTTGGGCCTCTTGTCGGCCCTTATATAGTGGATTCATGGTGGTATCTTATCTAGATTGTTATATCTTTTACGTAAATCCTTAATATGAATATGTTTAATAATTTGACCTTTATTATCTTTCAGGTCGTATATAACTGGCGATACCTTCCTGAAAATAGTATACGGACCCAGATATTTTGGAGCTAATTTTGCGTTAAACGCGTCTATTTTATTTGATCATTCGTGTGAACGTTTATAGACATAATCGCTGATTTCCGGGTTCCATTTTCGACGGTTTTGATCGTAGTAATATTTTTGTTTTTGGAAGCTCCGTGCTAGTTGACTTTGTACAAGTTCTATTGTCTGCTGTATTTTTTTGATCCGATTCTCGGCTGTAAGATTACAATTTTGACCGAATTTTTGGACAAGAGACCCGGGTGCTCTTAATTTTCTCCCAAAATTTAGGTAAGTGGGTGTAAATCCTGTTGTTTCGGATGTAGCGATATTATACGTGAACTGTAGCTCGTGCAAATAGCAATCCCATGTTCGATGATTTTTCTCTATGTATTGAGAAATCATGGTTTTTATTACTTTATTTGCTCGCTCTAATGGATTACACTGCGGCGTATACGGTGGTGTTTTTCTGTGAGTTATTCCGGATTTTGACAGCATTTTCGTAAATTCTTTTGACACGAATTGTCGTCCATTATCCGAAATTATAATTTTCGGGCATCCGAAACGTAGGATGACTTGCTGTTTAACTGCCAGCGTTATAGCCTCGGCAGTCGCTTTTCGTAAGGGTTTTAATTCTACCCACTTTGTTAATTTATCCTGTATGACTAACAGCCAGGTGTTTAATTTTGTTGATCTTGGGAGTGGTCCTATAAGATCAACGGCCACGATATCCCAAGGCTGTTCGACTAACGTCGCATGCAATTTTCCAGCCGGTGATTGTTGTTGCGATTTAAATTGGTGACAATTCTCGCAATTTCTTACATGATTTGTTGTCATACGGAGCATTCCAGGCCAGTAATAGCTTTTGGATATCTTAACAAGAGTTTTCGAGATTCCTAGATGACCAGCAGTAAGATCATTATGTACTTCGATTAATACTCTATGTTGTTCGGATTTCGGCACACAGATCTTCCATTGCAAATTCTCACTCGTATCATTAAAGTCTAATGTGTGTAAAATATGCTTTTATAATCTTCCATTGATGATACAAAAATCGGGGTAGTTTTCAGGATCACTCTCCAAATTTTTGTATATTTTTTCGTACCAATCTGCCATTTTAATTCTAGTTGCTTCGACGGCTAGCGGCTGTCGAGATAGAGTATCGGCTAATAAATTATCTTTACCAGGACGATATTTAATTTCGAAATCGTACTTGCGTAATTCAAGTGCCCAACGGGCTAAACGACCGGAAGGATTCTCTATGTTGTTAAGCCATTTTAGCGATTGATGGTCGGTGAGTACAATAACATGATATCCTTCGAGATAATCTCGAAATTTCCACACACCCCATTTAATTGCTAGACATTCTAGCTCAGTGGCGGAATAGTTTTTTTCGGCTGGGGAGAGTGTTCGACTTGGAAAGGCGATGACTCGTTCATTGTTCTCATACGCTTGAGTAAGCGCAGCTCCCAATCCTTCTTTACTGGCATCCGTTTGCAGGATAAACGGGCGGCTCCAGTCTGGACAGGAAAGGACGGGTGCGTTTGTGAGAAGCTGCTTGATTTTGTCAAACGCATCTTGCTTTTTTTCTCCCCAGGTCCACTTAGCTTTTTTCTAGTAAGTCGATGTATTGGTGCGGCAACATTCGAGATATCTTTAAGAAATCGTACCACGATATTAGACCCATAAATCGCTGAATTTTTTTCATGTTTTTAGGTGGTGCTAAATTCAGTACAGCAGCCACCTTTTCCGGATCGGTTTGTAGACCGTTTTTATCTACAATATGTCCTAAATATTTTAGACTTGAGCGGGCGAAATGGCATTTATCTCGATTGGGTTTTAATTTCGCTATTCTTAAACGGTTGAAAACTTCTTTTAATTTTTGTAGATGCTCCTCAAACGTAGACGATGTCGTCTAGATATGCAAATGCATACGGAGCCATTTCCGGAGTTATCACTGTGTCTAAGAGTCGTTGGAAGGTAGCCGGTGCTGAATGTAGGCCAAACGGCATTACGTTGAATTCATACAGGCCTTTTCCAGCGACGTTAAAGGCAGTGACAGGACGGCTTTCTGGTGTTAGAGCTACTTGCCAATATCCATTTTTTAAATCTAATGTGGATAGATATCGGGCTCCTCGTAGCTTGTCTAGTGTAGCATTAATTTGCGAAAGAGGATAAGCGTCTTTCTTTGTAACCTTATTTACTTTTCTGAAATCCACACAGAATCGTGCTTTTCCGTCCTTCTTTTTTAGAATAACGACTGGTGAACTCCACGGACTGCTTGACGGTTGAATTACGTTTTCGCTTAGCATTTTATCAACCTCCTGATTGATAATTTCTTGCATGGCCGGATTTCTTGGCCAATATTTCTGTTTAATTGGTATTTTTTCTTCCACGACGATTTCGTGTTGCAGGAGCGGAGTAGGAACTTTGATAAAGTTAAATTTATCCATCTCTGTTTTTAAAAACTTTTCTAATCGCTGACGTTCGGTTGGATTTAAATTTTGTAGTCCGTACGGTGTTTCAATTGTACATACTTGATGTATTTGATCGTTTACTGACTTGTTTATCTCACAGTTGTTTAATATTATATGGATTTCAAGTTTTTTTAGAGTATCCATACCTAAAAGCATAGGATGGCTCAATCCATTCATTACTAGAAATTTTTGTTGGAATCTTTTTCCTTGCACATATATTAGTCCATAAATATTTCTTCCAAGGCTTATTTCTGAGCCATTTGCCAAGACTGCAATTCGATTACTTGGCTCAGTATGCCATCCGAATTTCATACCAATTTCACTCAGTTGTTCACTCACATAGGAACTTACCGATCCCGTATTCAAAAGGGCTGACACTTCGTAATCGTCGATCATTACTCTTACAAAAAGTCTGTTGTCGGTTTCTATTTCTAGTTGTTGTTGTTGGGCCAAGCTAAGTTCGGTGTGGGCTCGGCCCTTCTAGCGTTTCCCGACGGGTGGCACTTTCGATTTACATCTTCGTCGAAGTCTTTTTCATCTTCCGGTTTGTCGAAAAAGAGCTCCGGGTGAGCCCGCACATTTGAAATTAAATTTTGTCGCAAATACGCTTTTGCACCTTCTATAGGTAAATTGTTTTTAGCGAGTTCTCGTTCGATCTGCTCTTTCGTCAGTTTATAGATCCAGCTCACACGCGGTTTTGCCATTTTAGCAAGATTTGAAATTTATATAAAAAAAATATACTGTGTAATATTCTAAATTTTAAACTCGTTCTGGAACGGAGAAAATAATTTCTTTTTATTTTATTTATAAGAAAACTATTATTTCAGTTTTCTATTTTCAATACGATAAAAATTAAATAAATTTCGATTTGTATTACTTCGTGCTTCGGCTCAACCCACCTTAGCATCTAGTCGCTCAGCCCGCCACTAGGCTCTTTTCACACAAATCGAAAAAATGCGGTTTTTTATAAACAATTAAAAAATTTCCGCTTAAAGAAATTATTCTGCAATTTCAGAAATAATAAACTTTATTCAAATATAAATTTTTCGGATTTATAATACTAGTCCCTGTTCGGGCGCCATGTAACGTTTCTGTCCACCTCGGGATAGCCAACGCGGTATCTTCCCAGGGTAGTTTGAGAGGGGAGGAAGTTTTTCGGGATCGGACGGCGGTTTCAGGAAAATAATTTTACAAGAACACAGTATAATTTTTTATAACAAACAAATTAATTTATTTGTGAAAATAAGCCTGTTCCTCTATCTACAGGATTCTGTAACAAATAAATATAAACACAAAAATAATTAATAACGGTAATCTACAGCTAGATCTATATATTTATTTAAACTAATTTTACGCTATTTTCGCAATGTCTCTAATATTCGGCGCTAATTACCGCACGAATACCCGGTGTTATTTCCCACGCGGGGAACTAATGAAACGAGACAGGTTGATTTTAAATGGTATGAAAAATAAGGAAAACTTAACTCCGCTGGTCTTTTGAGGAGCGCCTCGCAACCAGGATCAAGAGCTAAGGGGAGAGTTTCTAGTCGGGATAAGTCAACTGCTGGTCTTTTGAGGAGCGCCTCGCAACCAGGATCACCTTTACTTAGGAAAGGTAAAATTATTAACCGTCTGTCTTTTGAGGAGCGCCTCGCAACAAAGATCAAGTTAATAATTTCGGAGAGGATTTTTAAAAGTCAGGATTAATTGGAGCTCTGGAAAGGTTCTAGTTCCGGGAGGAGTTCGTGTGAAACAACTTCGGGGCAGTTGGTTCACCGGGCGAACTGTCGATTTTGCCTTTTGCAGGCCCTTTTATAGTAAAATAATTGGATAATTCCGTCGCCGCTCGTTTAATTTCGGACGAGGCGCCGAATTATAATAATTATATTAACAATAATAATAATTACAATAATAATAATAATAATCAATAATAATTATTGCTTTATATTTTGTTATTATTTGCAGCCGGTGTGCTCCTCACAGTAATAATATACATGTATACAAGTTTAAACATTTATATACATATATTTATATATCATACGTACATTAAGTCGTTTGTATTAATTAATTTAATTAAATACAGCGGGTGCATTCGTTTTCGGACACCCGTTGTATATACTGGAATTCGCGCGTTCGCTACATTCGTTGCGGCTGAGGCTGTTATTGAGAGCGTGCAGTAGTGTGCGTGCGGCACGTATTAGAGGGGATAGCGGCCGCCAGTCTAATACATTGAACGCGCTCTCTCTTGCCGCGCGCAGTGTATCCCCTCTACGGCATACTCTGTATTTAACTTAGTGGTAGAGAGAGAGAGACTAGATATCGCGTTCTCTCTCTACTTGTTCGAGTTTCGACAGTTGCGACGACTACCTTCTCCAGTAGTCGTCGCGACCTTTGCCTGGTTTTCGGTATTTATTCTGTGTATACGCGAGTTTTGATTTTATAATTTTAGAAATAATATATTTAATATATTATTTCTAACGATGTTCGATATTATTTCTTGTGGCGTTTATACATCTAAGTCCGTGTATGTATGTAAAGTACATCCACCAAATTAGATGTAACACCATCTTAAGCATTTTAATTTTAATGCGTGTAATAAATTCTCTGTTTCGAACGAAATTTGCGCGGCCATGTTTTTGGCCGTCGCATTTACAACAAGTAAATAATTTGCGTTTCAAAAGGTATAAGAGAAAGTCATCGTTTTACTAAACGATACTTTTATCATAAAATCTTTTGAGGTAGGCAGAAGAAAATACTAAAATGGCTGATCCTGATCCATGGAGTAGTGACGAATCTGAACCGGATGAAGCTAACGACGATAATTTTGATATTTCGAATGTAGATTTGGAGGATTCTGACTTTACATCATTACGGGAAATTATTTATGATATTGATTTTTATCCATCAATAAATGATTTTACTGGTGTAGCAGGCATAAATGAAAATGTTGATTTGGAAGGCAATAAACCAATAAATTATTTTGAAAATTTCATCGATTTGAATATCCTCGAAACGATTGTGAAGAACAAATCTTTTTCAATCTCAAAATCTAGAAAATCCAAACCGGTCTAAAATGAAAGCCTGGATAGATCTGACGGTTGAAGAGTTTAAAAAATTTGTGGATCTTTCAATTCTAATGGGACATGTTCGAAAAGGTCAACTAAATGATTATTGGAACCCTGATACTCTACTTTATACTCCAATTTTCAATCAAACAATGTCTCGTAATAGATATCAGCAGATATTACGATTTTTACATTTTCAAGATAATTAAGTAGTAGTAAATCACTGTCTAAAAAAATCAAACCTGTTTTATAAAACTTATAAAATTATATAATTATATAAAATTATATATACTAAAATTATATCAGGTATGTGAATAAGTCTTTCCCGTTTTTTTTTTTCAAATTTTGAGCCTTTATTGTGAAAAAATGGTTACAAATGAATTATTGAAAGTATTGGCCATCGCTAGCTACAACTTTTTCCCATCTTTCTGGCAACATACGAATCCCGTTGCGAACAAATTCGACCGGTTTGGCCTTTATCCAGTCATCCACCCATTTTTTGGCTTCCTCGTAGGAATGGAAGTGCTGGTCAGCCAGGCCATGCGTCATCGATCTGAAGAGATGGTAATCAGACGGAGCAACGTCTGGACTATACGGCGGGTGGGGTAGGACTTCCCATTTGAGCGTTTCTAAGTATGTTTTCACCGGCGGTGCAACATGTGGGCGAGCATTGTCATGTTGCAAAATAACTTTGTCGTGCCTGTCGGAGTATTGTGGCCGTTTTTCTCGCAGTGCGCGGCTCAAACGCATCAATTGTCGTCGATAGACCTCGCCTGTGATCCTTTCATTCGGTTTCAGAAGCTCATAGTAAACCACACCTAGCTGGTCCCACCATATACAGAGCATGAGCTTGGCGCCATGAATATTTGGCTTGGCCGTCGATGATGATGCATGGCCGGGTAGTCCCCATGATTTTCTTCGCTTCGGATTATCGTAACGTATCCACTTTTCATCGCCAGTCACCCTTTCTTTTATGTCGCTGAAGCAGCTGTTCGCAAGTGAAAAAACGCCGTTCGACGTCTCTTAGCTTCAGTTCGTACGGCACCCAATTTCCTTGCTTTTGGATCATTCCCATGGCTTTCAAACGCTTGGAAATGGTTGTTCGGTCAACTCCCAATACTTCAGCAAGTTCTTTTTGCGTTTGACAAGAATCTTCATCAAGCAAAGTCGCCAATTCTCGATCTTCAAAGATTTGCGGCCGCCCGGAACGCTCCTTGTCTTCCACGTCGAAATCACCGCTTTTGAAGCGTCGAAACCATCTGCGAACACTTGAATCATCGACACAACCTTCTCCATAAGTCTCCTGAAGCAATCGATGCGTCTCGGCAGCAGATTTCTTCAAATTGAACCAATAAAGTGAAACTTCCCGCAAATGACGTCGACTCGGCTCAAATTTCGACATTTTCACGATATCAAAAATTTATGATGCGAAAAAATGTTAACTAATGTGTTAGTATGGAATTGTTGACATATGAATAAGCTTTGATTATGACATATGTAACCATTGAATACTCGCACAGTATTGGTGGCGCCATCTCTTACAAAAAACGGGAAAGACTTATTCACACTCCTAATATAAAACTGAAAATAAAAATAAAAAATAAAAAAAAAATAAAAAAAATTTAAAAATAAAAAAATGGAGCTACATCACTTTCTACGTCCACGTCGTTAGCTCTGGGTCTAGCAGAAGGAAAGTGTTTTAGATATATAAATTATGGATATTGCTAATAAAGTTCTTACTCATTGTAAACAAATTTGTCGAATATTTCAGTCTTTGAGAACGTTCGGTAAAAAAATCACCGCCTCGCTAGGGCTAGTTTTGGCACCTCCATCGGTTGGGACAAACTTCAGGGTATGCTTTACACATGTTACAGTGTGTTTACGAGTAAACATCGTAGAAAAAATCCAAACCAGCCTACTGATGAATTTTTGAAATTTTCATCCCCTCGCTAGGGGTAGTTGGAATGCTTACGGTTTTATTGATAAAAAGGAGAATTTTTGGAGTCTTATTACATTGTAATATCAAGAAAATTCTGTTAAAAATGAATATATAGTAATTTAAAATTTTTTTTAATTTTTAACATTCACCCACCATTGCCAGCCGGACTGGCTGTGACCGCCACCTGTGACCTTGACAGCTACTCTAGAGATATAAGGTGTTTTTAAGTATAAATTGTGCACATCAAAAATATCAATTTATAAGGCAAAAATTCCGGCAGTCTAAAGGTTAAACTTAATTGTGCATTGATATTAATTTTTTTAGAGAGATTAAATTAGTACACGTATTAATTCTAAACTATCATTTTATTGCTTTGTAATTCTAAACCGTAAGTCTTAATCGTTAAAACTTCAAATCAAAGTTGTTTAATGAAATGTAAGTGAAAACATTCGAAAATCTTCAGAGTACACTGTTTAGTTTTTTAAATTAGAAAAAATATTAATCAATTAACATTCTCATAATCAAAATCTTTTTTGAAAATAAAATTAAAAGTTTTTTTTCTCTATATAACTTCAATAGATTTCAAACATTCGTTTTAAATTACTTTTAATTCAGAGTGAATAATGATTTAACCATTTTTAGTTAATACAATTTATGGACTGTTTATTTCTAAAAGCATATTAAAAAGACAGCTTCTAAAATATTTTTAATAAATATATTTTTAAGATATCTGTTTTAATGAAAAATGTAATCTATGTAGCAATTTAGTTTTTATATACATTCTGATAAATATTGATTTGAAAGCAATTATATTCTCTTTAGCAGAATCAGGATTAATTCACAGCTTCACATACGTTCGCATTAATTCTAGTACAAAGGTTGTATAGATCGGAACTGATAATTTTACTTCTTAATATGTTAAAATTGTTAAAATTTATATTATATAGATCAAAGGAAAAATTATATTAGTTGTTTATTTTATTGAAACTGTATGTTAATAGTACATTGTGACTATGAGCAAAATAGTGTGTTACATATTATTTTCCCATACGAGGGCACTTTTTCTTTCTCAAAAAATTGCACCAAAAATTGACGAAAAACTCACAGAATTAAACAATATTAAATCTCCCCCTCCCCCATGTATTAGTCGTGGTTAGATGGAGCGAGCAGGTACGAGGGTGGATTGATAAGTTTCCGGCCTGAACAAGAAAAATAACGTTTTTAAGAATTTTTTTTTATTTCTGAACATAATCTCCTCCAAGGCTGATACATTGGCGGTAGTATTGGCTGGATAGTTAATTCACGCCTAAATTTCTGAGCTAACATACAGGAGTGCTCTTGAGAGATTTATAGCGAACAATTAATGACTATAAGCGGTTAATTGTGAAGAAAATATGACTTTGTAAGGAGTGGCTGAGGATATCTTGCATAGTATGTATTTTGAAAATTTTCATACATATTATAGAGGAATATATACCAGGGTGGATTGATAAGTTTTCGGCTTGATTAATAAAAACAACGTTTTTAAGAATTTTTTTTTATTTCTCAACATAATCTCCTCCAAGGCTGATACATTTCTCATAGCGGTGTTCTAGTCTAGTAACGCCATCTTTATAGACTGATTCGTCAAACTCCTCAAGATACCCATTTACACCTTCGATTACTTCTTCATTGTCCGCTAATCTCTTACCGCCAAGCTATTCTTTGAGGTTAGGAAACAGACAATAGTCACTCGGGGCTAGGTCTGGAGAGTAGGGAAGGTGCGGCATCAATTCAAACTTCAGATCGTTGATTTTAGCCATCGCAACGATTGACGTGTGCGCTGGTGCGTTATCGTAATAAGATTTTTTTCTTCGCCAGATGAGGTCGTTTAATTTTCACTTCGTGGCTCAAACGTTGCAATAAGTCTGCGTAGTATTGACCAGTGATAGTTTTACCCTTTTCAAGGTAATCAATGTATATAATACCTCTTGCATCCCAAAAAACAGTAGCTATAATAATGTTCGCCGAAAAAATTGTTTTTGCCTTCTTTGGAGTTGGTTCCCCTGGTACAATTCATTGTTTAGATTGTTGTTTAGTTTCTGGAGTGTAATGGTGGACTCAAGTTTCGTCAACGGTTACGAATCGACGCAAAAATTCGCTTGGATTACGCTTATACAATGCCAAATTGGCGGTAGAAATGTTCTTTCGAATCAATTTTTGGTCGATTGTTAGCAAACGCGGCACCCATCTTGGGCAGAGCTTTTCCATATACAAATGTTAATGCAAAATATTTTGTACACGTTAATATGACATTTTACAGGTGTCAGCTATGTCACGCACTTTTAATTTGCGGTCTTTCAGTAGTATTTTATGGATTTTTTCGATCATATCTGGAGTTGTGACCTCAATGGGGCGTCCTGAGCGAGGCCCATCAGAGGTGCTCACACGATGTTTTTTAAACTCGGAAACCCACTGCTTAATGGCTGAATATGATGGGGAGGATGTCTTCAGTGTTGAGTCCATCTCTTCTTTAACTTTCTTCGGTGTTAACCCCTTAAAATAAAAGTATTTGTTGACAGCACGATTTTGCAGCTTTTCCATTTTTACGAAAAACACAAAGGCGTCTTGTTCATCGTGCTCTCAAACCCAAACTAACATGGCGATCAGACTGAAACTGTAGCTACAAGCTATCTAAGGATGGTACTATAGATCGCTACCTCAAGGTAAGCCTAGTGGCGCCATCTCTTGGTCAGGCCGGAAACTTATCAATCCACCCTAGTATAATATCTAAGGGTCCAGATGATACTCGCTACGAAATAAGTTGCCCTAACTTAAAAAGTAATTCGTTGGATGTTAAGAAAATATAATATTTTTGGTTTTCTCGTAAGGTTATTCCTGAAATTTACTTGAATTTAACAACATTAAATTAAATGATCTTCTCTTATTCGGAAATTGATAAAGTATATTAAGAAGAGATGCAGGATCGGTAGGTGGGGGTGCAGGGGCAAAACCCCCGGCTGGGGTTGGAAGGCGAAGCCCCCCTTTTCTAAAAATAAATAAGACTAATCAATTGAAGATTATAATTTTGTTAATAATTTATTCTAAATTAAAATTTAAAAAATTTAATAGCATAATAATTAAAATTTGAAATTAAAACTAATTAAAAAATAAATATAGATAATTGTTAATACTTAAAAAACACTGTAATAATTTTTATAATAAATTTCGCATAGAATATAAATCTTATTTTATTTAAAAATCTCGAATACCTAATTCAAAGTGCATAAAAAAAGGTCGAGCCCGCGTTCGACTGGTGCATATACTCGTAAGTCTCAACGTCGTAAATGTCAGATGTTACGCAGGCACCGAAAACTGTGAATCCTACCGGACTGTTACCGACAGAATTGAAAACACATTTTAAAATTAAAACATTAAATTATTAAATCGATTTCGTGAGAAAAAGAACGCAAAAACGAGTTAGCGCGAGATGGTGCGGTATTTGTCGATATATATATATATATATATATATATATATATATATATATATATATTGTAAAATTTTTTATTGGTATAATTATTGTAAGTAAAATGTAAAAAAATTTAATAAAACATTGTAAAGTCTTATTTTTGGAAAAGGTTTTCTTCTCAAGCTTTTTTCCCAATTGGGGTTTTGCGGAGTTTTCCCTTTTCCCCAGAATGATATGTAAGTCTGGACGAATGCAAAAATAAGAATATCTATATTTGTAAGAAAGGAAAGACGCTCGAGTTTTATATTTATTTATTACTGTAAGTTTATTTAATATTATTTATGAGATTTAATATTATTTACCTTATATTTTAATATTATTTATATTTTATTTAAGAATTGTATGTATTTACCATTAATAATATTATTTAAATTAATTAATATAAACAATAACAGGCCTAAGGCGACAGGAGACTCCAACGACCTAGCTAGGGCTGTGCATGGCCTTGCTCATGGCCTGGAAGCTATAAACGCGTGCCAGATATTCTCTAGGCTTGCGACTATTCTTTAAGAATAGACGTGCAGAATAACTATTTGTAAAATTATGGCCGTGAAGGCTATAAGTCTCAATGTAATGTTCTGGTGAGGCTCTCTAAGCGAAGCCGCGGGCAGTCCAAAGTCGCGCGCCGAAATAAACATTGAAATATAATTCTATTGTGATTCAGCGAAGGATCGTAGCCCCACATGCCCTTTCGATGGGGGCGATTTCCGTAGTGTATGAAATAAATATTCGAGGCTCGAGCGTCATTCTTTTCGCGGCAGCTTTCTAGTGCAGACGTCTTATTATTTTCATTTAATAACTGTTCCGTTCAAGAAAATCTTTTTTGCTCTATTACATTGATAATTTTGAAGTTTTCTTTACATAGCCTTAAAATCCCAAATCCAGTCCTCGTACGTTATACGGACTAAACGGTTATGTTTATTAACTTTTCCTCCCAAGGAAGGAAGAGTAACATTCTTCTTTCTGATTGGTTGGAAAGTGGCCATAAACATTTTCCTAGAGAGGAAAAGTAGTATTTTGCTCTATCTAGACAGCTGCAGAAAATCCCATTTTGCATTCTGAGTGCGCGAAAAACTATTTACACAGAGTTACTTACTTCTAGTACATCTCTTACTTCTACTCTTATACTTCCGGTCTGAAGATTTTACTTACTTCAAATACAAGTTTTCTTTATGGAAAAATTTACTATGTTCTTTTACTGTTCCGTTAGAAAAAACTGAAGCAGCTCATTTTAAAATTGATATCCTAACGTTTACAATACATGCTACAAAAATAATGAGTAGGTTTTAACTCGTTTTCAAAATATGTATGAGTAAATTTTTTTTCATTTTTTCTTTAATAAAACATACATTTTTGATAGATTTTCAATTAATTTGAAAAAACTAATTTAGAAGTTTAAACCATAATCTTTCGAATTCATGTAAAAAATAAACATATGTTACAATTCATATTTTCTTTGATTTAATTTATTAAAAAATTTGTTTTTATATTATACAGTTTGCATTCAGTAAAATTCATCGAAGACAGGCAGAATTTCTTGTTCAATGATGTATGTACTTTATTACTGAATGGGATGTAGCATACTGTACGAATGCACCATCGTGATTAGAGTAATGGAAATTCAATCACTGAACTGCTAGGAAAAAAATTTGGAGGGTACAGATAAAGTAGTTCCAGTTAATCCGCAATGCTATTTCTTGACAACTACTATACATAATATTTATTTTAAAGTTTGCACGTTTCTAATATTAATAAAAAATTAAGATAGATAACAGTCAGTATTATCGGAGATTTAATAAAGCACAATCTGTTAGCCTTCGTTTTAGCCTTCGCTTACTGAGGAGAGTGAACTGCGAGTTGAACTAGCCAGATGGTGTGTAAGGTCGGATAAATCCGTAGGCAGGCATACTGGTATAGTACTGGGACCGTACAATGCTTGCTGTTCTTCTAATTGTAGAATAAATTGTTCTTCTAGTCTCTGTAATATTAAATTAAATTAGTAATTATAAATGGTTTTTAAAGGCACATATAACAAAATAAAACTATAAGATGAATAAATTATTAAATTTATATAATTATTGTTGATAAAAAAAATATTTATAGAATTTGGAAATAAATAACGAGATAATTTAATCAATGCAGAATATATTACTTACTACATATTTTATGCTATAACTGAAAAATTAAAAATGTATACTATAATAAATATATAACAATTCGTAAATTAAATGTACGAAGAATTCGTAATATCTATATTTTTACAACTGTATTGCTTGGGACATGTAGGAAATATTAAAATTTCATTAGGAATAGCTTTGTCTGCGATTTATAAAATTTTTTATTATATTGATTTACATAGAAATGGCTTAAAGTAGTTGGGTATATGATATTATGACAACAAAATAGCAGATTTTCAATTAATGATTGAGTCAGAATGGAAAGTAAATTTTAATTATATGCTATTATATAATTCTATTATTTTAAAGATAGAATTTATAACATTGATTTAAAATTTGATAGAAAATTCTACTAAGAACTTTAGTCTACCTGATTGAAAAGTATAAGATATTTCTTGTTATTCCAAACTGTCTAATTTTTTAACTATATAATTATAAAAACCACGAGAAAAGCGTTCGGTTCAAGAAAAAACTAGGGTAGAGAATTTTTTAAAGGAGTCACTTTTTTAAATACTTTAGAAATAAAAGTTGTACTTATGTCAAATGTTCTGAATTAAATTAATAAATATTTTTATCGGTCTTACAGTTTTTATAATATAACATATTAGTTAAAATAATGACAGTCAGACTGTCCTTCTTTAAATTCACCCCCAAAGAATCTGAAATAAAACTTATTACTGCAATAAATTATATTAGAAATTAAAAACAAAATTATATTCCGAATAATTATAAATGAAATCATTGGATGTAGTATCTTTATTTATAAATCTACCATTAGATTTATTTAAAGAAATCATAGAAGGAAAATGTCCAGAAATAAACATACACACAAAATGAACACAAGATGAATTTATTAAAGCAATAAATTTAGTTTTTTGGTAAAGTTGATAATGGAAAAATTAGAAAATATTGCATTAAATAGGTTCAATTTTGGACCAATGAACTATTATAAAAGATATATTGATGACATCTTTACAATTTTACCAGAAAGGTGTGTAGACAAAATGGTGGATGTTTTTAATTCCATCTATGATAGAATTGAATCTACAAAAGAAATAGAAATAGACAATAAATTAAGTTTTTTGGACGTCAATGCTATTAAAGTTAGTAGTAACAAAGTAAAATTAAATTGGTACAGAACTCATGCCATCTATTCGGAAACAAAATAGGTACTGTAAAAGGAGTCATCAACAGAGCAATCAAATTATCAGACAAAGATTTTAGAAAAGATAATTTAAAATTATTTATAGAGATATTCATTAACAATGGATTATCCAATAGACTTTACAGATAAAAAAAATTCCAGAGAGAGAGAGAATGGATCAGATTTATAATAGCACTAGAGAACGTAATATGGAAAAGAGGAATAATAATAATAAAATCTTGGTATTACCATTTGTAAGAGGATTATCCGAAAGAATTAGAAGTGTATTAAAAAAAATCAGTATAGCTTACGAAGTATGAATGGTACCTCCGGGCTAAAAAAACATAGTTTAAACTTGTTACAGTATTCAATATTGAAAATGTAGATATTTTAGAACAAGGTAGTAATATTAATAAGTATAAAAGAGAAACTCTTGAAAATATAGATATTTTAAAGAATTCCAATAATGTAAATATAATGTTAGAGTCAAGCAAATTGTACAACATTTATCATTCTTTATTAATATAAAATTTGTATTTCACATTTAAGTTAAGAAGGTGGGGGTTCTATAAATGTTATACCAATAAATTTGGAGTGGGGATGGGGTATATAAAGTAGTATGCTTGGTTTTTAATTCAGTTCAGTTCCTGAGGATGAACCTTAGTGGTTTGAAACGTTGGAGACCAAAGGTGAATCTAAATTTAAGGTGGTGGGGGCAGTCAGGTTGTCCTTTACTAACATATGACATTGTTTTTATTATTTTTATTTTATTTATTATTTTATTTTATTTTTATTTTATTATTAATTTTATTTTATTTTTATTTTGAATTTTTAATATAATGTATTGTAGTAATAAGTTTTATTTCAGATTCTTTTAGGGTGAATAAAAACAAGGACAGTCTGACTGTAATTATTTTAGCTAATATATTATAATATAAAGGATGTAAGACCGATAAAAATATAGAACAGTCGACGTAAGTACATTATTTATCTTCTCCTCACAGGTTTTCTTAGAAATAATGACAGTGTTAAATTACTCGACAAATTAGCTGTTTAATTATCTATACTATTAACAGAGCACTATCTAATTTATGTTATATTCTTACTCACATTTAAACGAAATTATTACTAGATAAAAATAAAGACATACTTTTTAAATATAATTATATTGCAACTCAACAAATATAGAATAAAATTATATTTTTAATTGTAGATTTATTGACTATGATTAAATGCCAGACATTATATATATATATATATATATATATATATATATATATATATATATATGTGTGTGTGTGTGTGTTGTGGGAAAATTCCTTCGTAAAATATAATTTTAAATTGAATTGATTAAAATAATTTAAAATATTTTAAATTAATTTTAAATTAATTTTAATCCGCACACACAAACACAAGGAGATACAAAAAATTAAGTAAGACGGAAGAGAGATTAATTTCCATATAAATATCCAAAATGTATTTTATTTATCTAATTATTACATAATTTATTGAGGAAGCAATTATTTTTGTTACTTTCCCGATTCATTTCGTCAGTAACTGAGGCAAAAAACAAAAAAAAGAATTTCACCTCAACCCACGCTCGCCACTCTGACTTCCCGCACGAGTTCCGCGTCTGACACAACTACCGATTTGGCACATCGGGTGAGATTCTCGCGGCGCGAATTACGGAATTATTATTTTTGCCATTAATTGCCCTTCATACATTAATTTATTTCCCAATTTTACATATACGATAGCTAAATAACGATGAGAAAACACAATGAAATGCGTGTCAGCCATACTATAAGCAGAGATGAACCGAGATTGACAGGGCCCATGTAAACCACTGGTTCGAAATTGGCGCCATGGCCTACTGTGGTAGGTACCCGAACAAGGTCCGTCTGCAATATCGATTATCGGTAGTTGTCAGTGCACTGCTGAAAAATATCCGAACAGAAAATAATAGAGAAATAACACATGTTAAGCAATGAAGGATAAACGGCGGGTGCCGAAGAGGGGAAGTAGGGGCAGTGAAGGACCGAGCGTAAGAGAAAAGAACTGCGCATAAATACGTATATATATATATATATATATATATATATATATATATATATATATGCGTGCGTCTTCTTTACTTAAAACTCTGATGCTCAAACTTCGACCTTCCTCATTATGATGTATTGTAATATGAGTGAAGGAGCTGTGTTGGGTTGTTTTTGTGTGCGTGCGCGTGTACTTGTAAAGAGCATATCAATAGTAGTATTAATATTTTATCTGTAGATATCTGTCTGTCTGTCTCTCTCTCTGTGTGTATCTGTCTCTCTCTCTGTGTGTATCTGTCTCTCTCTCTCTCTCTCTCTCTCTCTCTCTCTCTCTCTCTCTCTCTCTCTCTCTCTCTCTCTCTCTCTCTCTCTGTGTGTGTGTGTGTGAAGAGAGAGAGAGAGAGCGTATAAATGGATTTTGGTCGCGGTTGGAATCGGTTCGAACTTGCCGAAATAGAGGAAAGAATTAGTGCACACATTTCTTATATATATATATAGACGTATATACGCGCAGTTCTTATCTCTTTGGCTCGGGCCTTCACGTCCCTTACATCCTCTCTTCTGCATCATACCTGCCTGCCATCTTGCCCATCCCCTTAATAACAGTCTGTTTAAGATTACAGTTTACTTATGTAAAAAATACCCAATGTCTAAAAATATATTGCCTAGATAATTTTACTTATGATAATATTACGTTATATTCAATATCTGCAGTAAACAATAATGAAGTTTTAAAGCTCGCCGAAACAATGTCAGTGGTGTGGCTGTATTGAATTTAGTTTCAAGAAACTTCTCCCGCACTATTTTTCTGAATATTTATGATTTTTGGGGGGATTAATTACGAATATTGTAACAGCTTTAGACGGAAATTGAATATTTATTCCTAAATCCATGCAAAGTATATAAAGATCATAGTTTGTTCAATTTACCTTAGAAAATAAAAACTCTTGCAAAAAATTTTAATCCATAATTCTAGAGCTCATTAAAATACATATTTTTTGTTCTATACAAATTTTGGCGCAAATAATATTTCTCGACAAAGTTCAACTATTCCGTTTCGGAGTCCCGTGAACGATTCTCTGCAAATACTCAATGCATGTATCTTCTTATACATTTTTTCGAGAAATAAAAAATATGTATTTTAATGAGATGTACAATAATTTTTTAAAATACATTTTGGTAAATTTTAATATTTCCCAAGAATTTCCAAAAGTCTCTGGGTTTATAGTTTTTAACTTGAGAATTAAATTTTCATACAACGCCACTACGATAATTTTAATCAGCATCCAAAAAAAATCGATAAATCGATTATGTTCGTCTTTCGGAAGTTCATCCACGATTTCTGTTATAGACACACATAGCAATTTTTATTGGATCAAGCTTGCTGCAAACACGCATTTAGACTACCGCATGATCGCAACAGACTTAGAGCAAGACTGAATTATCAAAAAATCTTCGCGAAATTGACATTGCAGCGATGATACTGCAAGCATGCACTATTAAAAAATATTTTTCTTAAATTCATCGTGAAACCATCGAAATGTATTATACTGTTATAACTTCTAATATATATATAAGCATCTACCATCTCGGCTTTACTCAAAATAGTAATGTAACCAATTTATTCAACAGTTAAATTGTAAGGTTCCTATCCCCCTCGAGATAGCTTACGCGGCATTTTTCCAGGGTAATTTGAGAAGGGAGGAAGTATATTCGGAATTAGACGGCGGATCGGGAAAATAATTTAACAACATAGTATGTTTTTTGTAACAAAAAATAAAAATAAATTTATTCAAAAGAATTCTATTGACAAGACTCTGAAACAAACAAATAAACACAAATAATTATTTAAGTGAAATAAATTAATTTAAAGCTAGATATATCAATTATTGTTACTAGATTCGCGCTAGTTTCCGCGAAGTTTAATTAATCCGGCGCTAGTTTCCGCACGGATACCCGGTGCTATTTTCCACGCGGGGCATTTAAACGTAATAGGTAGGTTTTAATCTAGGTGTAAAACTGAGGTGAGCTTAACTCCGCTGGTCTTTTGAGGAGCGCCTCGCAACCAGGATCAAGCGTTAAGAGGCAATAGATTTTTACGGGATAAGGGAACTGCTGGTCTTTTGAGGAGCGCCTCGCAACAGAGATCAAGTTCATAATTTTGGTAGGATATCTTAGACAGGATTTACCGAGCTCTGGACAAGAATTAGCTCCGTGAGGAGTTCAAGTGACACGACTTCGGGTCACTGGATGAACTCCCTGATTTTGCCTTTTGCAGGCCCTTTTATAATTAAATTGTCATGTATTATCGCCGCCGCTCGTATAACATCGGACGAGTCGCCGATTTATAATAATAATATTAATAATATTCTTAATAATAATAACAATAATAATAATAATAATAATAATCAAGTATACATACTATAGCGTACACACACACACACACACACACACACACACACACACACACACACACACACCACACACACACACACACACACACACACACACACACACACACACACACACAAACACACTTGGTGTTAATAATATTCTATTTTAATTATATTAATTAAATATAGCGGGTGAATTCGTTTTAGGACACCCGTTGTATATGCTGGAATGCGCGCGCCAGTATAATGCTTGCTCGTTCTCCTACCGCAGTATTCGCTGCTAGCGCGTGTCGTTCAACGAGAGAGTATGGTAGTGTGCGTGCGGCATGTATTAGAAGGGAATAGCTGCCGCCGGCCTAATACACTTGACGCGGCTTTCTCTCGCCGCGTGAGGTGTATCCTCTCTAACGTACTTTGCATACTTGAACGTGCGGTAGAGAGAGAGAGAGAGAGAGAGAGAGAGAGAGAGAGAGAGAGAGAGAGAGAGAGAGACTATGTATTGCGTTCTCTTTCTACGCTTCGGTTTTCGGCGATCGCGTCGACTACCTTCTACAGTAGTCGTCGCGATATTTGCTCGCTTTCGGTATGTTTATTGCGTGTATTATATTAATTTGATTTTATATTTAATATCTTTTTTTCGGTTTAGCTTATAATTTTGATCATTTCGGAAGTTTCTATTACGGAAAGAAATAAATTATTATCATTTAATTTATTTCGTGTGTTCGCGGTATATTTGTTTAGTGTGATTTGTATATCGGTCGCGATGAATTTACGAGGCCATGTTTTTGGTCGTCGCAAAATAATATTTATGTAAACAATTCTCTATCCAGAATTCTATATTCCTATAGATAATTTCATCCTCTGAGAATATTTCTCGAAAAATAATTAAAAATTTAATCTCAGGGTCTAATAAAAAAAGTAGCAGGTCCATATTCGCGCGCCATACATCTTAGTTCATTACGCACCTTTTTCCAATATGATTCACTACCACAGAAACGAGAGAAAATAGTGTCTAGATTAAAGTCTATCTTATTTTCATTTAACAGTTGTAAAAAGTCTTTCACCGTGTATTTATATTGTGGATTAATGATATTAAGCATTTGAAATATTCCTGCATTTATTTGTCTGAGTGTATTATGGTATAATAAAAAAAAGATACTGATTATTCATTCTAAACTGTGAATGTTTCGATGTCAATCTACTCTTGGCAAAATGAAAATTCCTCAATTTTGGAGATCTTTCAAGGAGTTGGCCACACTTTCCATAGGGATACAAGTCAGGAAACATTTGAGATCTAAATCTTTGATCCTATTAACTAAAACAACTGCAGAAACTTCTAACATTTGATATACTATTGTGTCTATTTCGTTTCTTTTATTGTTGTGTAAAGAATAAATGGTGTAATGATCATAGAATGCATCAGACTCAAATTTCTGAGTAAACAATGGACGTAAAGGTGCTTTAATTTTTATTTCATTTCTTTCTAAAGGACTCTCGTCTATTGTATCGTTCTTTATTTGATACTCTGATGGGTCGAGTAGATTACTCAGTAGCACTTGAGGATCGGACGGAAGTTCAATTTTTTCATAAGTGGAGTTATTTTGCTTTAACGAACGTAAAGCTTTCTATATTTATTTTATGTCGATATAGTTTACCAAATTTTTTTGCCTTTCGTCGGATGAGTTCAGATTAAAATATATAATTCGTGATTAGTATTTATGGGATCTGTATCAGAATATATCTTACTTAAAGTCTCTTCTAGTGGAAGAGGTAAATGAAATGTTCTACCAATCACTTTATTAATTTTTGCATAATGGGGAATAATTTTATTCATAACTGTATCTATTTTTGTGATTGTTTGGAAAGCCTTAATTCTTTGTATTAAGATCTTTCCATTATATTCAGGCTTTCAATTTCTTCTGGAATTTCCTTCACGAAAAGATTATTAAAAAAATAATTTGAAAGCATAATATCTTTTTTAAGATTTATTAAACAAGGTTTGCAAATATTTTTCTGTGTTAGTTTCAGAGTCATACAATTTTTATAAGTTTTTGGAGAAGATATGATTCAATTCCCAATAATTAGTAAATAACATTAGTGTCAGTAGTTTCATCAAAATTTTTAAGATCTCTTAAACAAAATAATCTTTCACACGAAATACAAGAATTTGTTGGTGGATCTGTAACTATTTTTGTATATTCTCTGATACTAACACAACATTTTTCTTTTAATTCCACTTCATTTAAACTTACTTGATTGGGATTTTGATTGCTTTTCAATGATACACCAAATTCCTTCTTAGCTTTTTCAATAATGTCTCTCAAGAACATTATATCTGCGTCATTCAAGGTTTTATCTATATTTGAAATCATATTAAATATATGTTTTAACTCGTACATAAACTTTTTGACAGTTCGTAAATAAGGATAATGATATGATAATACTTATTTTTTCAAAAAATTTTTGAACTACATAATAGCGGTTTATCATAGCAAATGCTTGGATGACCAAGCTGATTAACATTACGTATTTGAGCTGAGCATATATCTATAGATAAAAGATATGTATAAGCACTTCTCAAACTTATATTACGTATTTTTAAAAAAAATATTTGTAGTTCAATTAGTATATCGACATCGATATTTCTACAATAACCATTGCACTATCATGTTTTACTTTTCTTATTTTCTTTTTCAATAATCGGTAAAATATTCGTCGTCTGCCTTCTTTATTTATAACAGTCATGTTACCATTATTTTTTTCTTCAAATAATCCACGTCCAAAATTGAAGCACCTTCGGAAAAGTATAGCTCAGTGGAGGAAGTGTGTTGAGATATACCACATAAAACACTAAGTGCACTATGTATATTTTCCGCAATAGGTATATCGGCTAATCTAGTTAAAGATAAGTCAATTTTATTTTGAATCTTTTTCATAACACTTCCGGTACTATTCATGTAACTTTTTCGCATATAAATCGAGTTAGATACTAAATTTTCAGCTTATAATCTACGCTTGGAAAAAGAAAAGGAAGAATTGCTTAATTCAACCATTATTTTCTGTATGAATTTATCAGTATTTTTAATCAACTTAATCGTACTATCATTTACCAAATTAATTTCCCAATATTTATTTTTTATTTTGTTTGCTAAAACAATTTTTTCTTTATGCTTGTTTAGCAAAAATTATGTTTTATTATGATTATGATTGAAATTAGTGCTACATAAAATATTGTTAATTTTGGACTCTTTATTAGCTCAGCGATATATGTACCGATTCTCATACTTTTACGATTTCTCGACATATTATTATAAGCCGAGACTTTTGGATCAATAATTTCGTTCTCATTACCACGGTGCATGTTAATACTCACTGAGACATTGCAAGTTTTATTTCTTACAATATTAATGTTTTTTTATGAACAGATTGATTATCTGAGTTTTGCGAAGTTTTCTTAAAGTTATTTTTATCCGATACAAATTTTGATACATTCACTTTACGTTATTCTTTCTTTCATTGTAAAATTGATTCCTTATTTTTTGGATAATGAATTTTCTTTATTTCACGTTTAACTTCTTTGAAAATGTTATTAGTAAGTTTCTTTCTTTGCGCTTCAAAAAGGCTATCTTTATTTTTTTGAACATATATGCTGTTTCTCATACTTTTACGATTTCTCAAAACATTATGACAATCCAAGACTTTTAGACCACTAATTTTATTTTCATTGCTGTGCACGTTAATACTTATATGTGAACTTAATTTGTTAGTATTAACTATTGAAATGTGTGGATTTTTTAACAATTCTAAAGATTTACTTTTGACATTATTACTAATATTTGTTGATAATTTTAATCTAACTCGTTTATAAGTTCGTCAATTTTGCTCATATTATTGATCACAAGGTTTGCTTTCTTCCGTTTAAATTTTTTTTCTTCATTTATTTGATACATTTAATTTTTTTTAATCACTCTATTGTTAACAGTTTCCTTTATATTTTGGTTTAGTTTGTATGTTTTCTATTCTGTACAAGGTTGTTATCTAAAACTGTCCCCGTTTTTTCAATCTCAATCATCGAATTAAGATTAAATTGTGAGTAATTATTAGAAAATACATTGAAATATGGAAAATGAGCGATTAATCTCTGCTCAAATATTTTAAACAAATGTGTACACATTTCATTTTGATTATACACCATCCTTTCACGTTTGTATCCAAATAGAAGAGTAACAGCAAAGATTATTGCATAAATACGACAATTTGTAGCATTTGTTTGGTACTAAACTTTTTGAAAAATAATCTGTTTTTTTTTTTCGCTGAAATAGTAGGGATGCAAATTTTCTAAAACTTTGTCAAAATCACTGTGTAGTTCTGTATTTTTCAATGAATCATAAACAAACAAATTTAAAGTATCGTAATATGTACATATAAGATGACTTCATGGAGAACCATATTTAAATAAGATTTGTAAGTGTTTATCACATTTATCTATTGGATCAATTTTTAAAATATTCTGTAAGTATAATGTGGAGCATGGCTTATACATAGAAAATTATTGTAACATTTTATGGAAGTAAACTATGTGTTCATCATTTAAACAACCATTATTGATGATGATTTCTACATTATAAAATTTTCTAGGTTGATAATAATTTACATATGCTTTGTTTACAAACACATCGTAGACCTTCATCGCTGATTAGCATCATTATTGAAAGCATAAATAAAGCAACGTTAAATATAAAAAAAATTAAAAATTAAAATAAGAAAATAGTGTAATATATATAATTTTTCAGGGGTACGGATATCACGAGGAGTTAGATCTGGCAGAGGCCCTTGAAGAAATATGAGTACCCTTGCTACAGTCATTACTGCAGCCCGAAGTACTGCGGCAAGAATAAGCCGATACTTCAATACTCGTTAAAATGAATTGATGATATACACTGAAAAAAATGTACTTAATACAAGTAAATTCGTTTAGTAAAAATGAATTTATGTGATTTAAATACATATGTAGTTCACAGAAATAAATAAATATATTTTCGATCAATTCAGCTCATTTCCTTAAATTTCACTTACATAATTCAAAGCATTATGAACTTAAATTAAAAAAAAAATTACCTGATTTAAGTAAAGTAAGTCAATTTTTTTCAATTTAACAGTCACGTTTTAAAAAATATTTACTTATAATGAGTTTTTGAGTTGCTGAAATCTTAAAAATGGTTATTAAATTCAAACTAGCATTGCTTAAAAATAGTTATCTAAATATAAGCAAATATTTGCTCAAATCAGATTAAAAATTTTTCAGACTAAACTATATTTACTTGTAATAAATAAATTTATTATTTTCTATTTAATATATATTTTCTTAAAGTAATTTATATTTATATTAAATAATTATGTTCAAAATTTTAAAATTTAATAATAAATTAATTTAATTACGTAATAAAATAATAATTTAATTTATTTTAAGGAGGTTTGAACGCGTGATGCCGTATCAATAAAAGTATGTTTAATGACTTCACATGACTGCACATGTTGTTTTTATACTCGGCATAAATTGGTAACTCGCTCGAACCTACTCCAATCAGTAAATTTCAGGAACGTTTCGTTATGAGAAATCGTTTCTTTTGTAATTTATTTTCGGCTAGTTTGATGTTATAAATATATATAATAGAGAATTATAATTTATATTTTTTTCTATTTTCAAAATTCATCAGAAGTTACATAAAATTTAAAATTTAAGGTAGCACTCTGGTGGTGGAGTTTATAATCTATTAGATTATTTATGCCTACAATTATCAATTCTTTGGTATCCTGAATTTGATATGCATTCAGATGCATAGAATATTCTAAATTATTTACTTTTGCCCGGAAGCACAGCCGAGGGAAATGTTGTGGTAGGCACACGAAAGTATCGTTTCGACCGCCTTCGACTTTCATCTGTTGATTAATCATGCTCACACGGAACTGATCTATCGTCTATACTAATACGCTATGCTTGATTTCCACGAATTTCGTTTCAACACACACATATTATACGATATAAATATAATATGATATACATAGTATATAATATGCCGACCTTGCTATTCGATAAAAACTTCTTAAAAAATCTTATATAAATATCTAAATTAAATAAAAAATAAGTCATTTTTGTGTCACCGTGGTAGAAATGCATTCTATTTTTAAGGTATAAACAAGGAATTTTCCAACGAAGATAGCTAGTAATAGGTTATATTTGTTCGGTAGTAAATAGGAAAATATATAACGTTTTTTACGGTCATTCCGGCCGATTTGAAGTTACATTTTTTCACACTATTTTTTGGGTATTTAATACCCACATTATAGTTAGTTTCGTATCCATGTCTTTTTGATTATGATTAAAAGTTGTCTTAAAACAAGGATATACTAGGTAATGCATAGTATAACCTTGACCTAGCTAAAAAATTAAACACGTAGTCATATAGCCTAGCTAAAAAATTGAAACCATTGTTACGTATTATTATATAAATTCATTGACGTTGATAGACTGTGATCGTAGTCAGGTACACATCTCAGCGAATCGCCAATCAAACAATGGGCTGGAGATAATGTTTGTAGACCGTTGGGATCGGAGCATAAGGATGTCAATGGACGGGAGTTTAAAATTGCCTCGATTTCCGTAACTAATGTAATCCAACCTAGTAGCGTGTTTTGTAAGACCGCGAAGCGAGGCGTCAAGTCAATACGTCCTACGGAAAAAAGCTTATAAAATATTTCAGAGCTGATAATTATATCTATAGTCTGCGGTATGTGGAAGTCCAGGTTTGCTAATTTAATATTCGATGGAATAGTTAACGCTACTTTAGGTAATCGTATCGAGGGTAATGTAGTCGTGATTCTAGGCAAAACTAAAAAGCTCAGCCTTGCCGAATAATCATTGATTCGCGATTGAATCATCGCTGAAACATATTTTGTCACGGTAGTGGCGATTTCTTTTTGTCGTTTTCCTTGATATGATTACTGATGAGGTGAGGTTCGTTTAAACGTCCTTCTAGTAAATGTCTTTTACTATATACGTTGATTCGACATATAGTTTCGGTAGAATGATGACTATAAACGTATGCTTAATGTGTTTCGGACAGCTTAGACGAATGTTGATCACTGTTCTGTTCTGCACAATTGATAAGTCGTTTTTTTTAAATCATTTGAAGATAAGAACTGCAGTCTTCCTGTCGCTGCAATCCGGCTCGAAGGACGATGTTATGAAGTGGAGCGAAGCGTAAATATAAAATTGTAAAACACGCCGCTCTTCGTCTTTTTTGACATATATAAGGAAAGAAGACAATTTGTTTCGTGATGATTCGTATTTATTTATAATTTAGTTAACGGGTATAGGTAGTGGCGGTTCGCAAGTCGGTGCAGATTTGAATTCCTCTCCGGGTGAGCGAGTGAACTTATGGTAAGGTTGCAATGGGCAAAAAAAAGGGGGGAAGGCAGGTAGCTACCTGTTCGAACAGGTATGATCTCATGCCTTACTAGTAGTGACAAACTTACTCAAAAGGAATACAAGGTAATGCAATATACAGAAAGGTACAGTTAAGTAATTAACGCTAATAAACTTCGGGAAAATCCAAAACTATCTAAATTAGCCTTATTATTTAAATGGAATAAGGAAACGCGTAGATCAAATTATACATTGCAATACCTAACCAAACGCATCGACAATAGTTTACACATTCACATACAAAGTTATATATATGTAGGAAGGATTAATGTAGCTTATATATTAATCAAGGTAATTTTGTGTCACCTGCGGGAGTGTCCAGTCTCCAGACATGCAGTGTGTACTCTCCATAAATTAAAAATTCAATATAAACTCAACTTCAAATAAATTTAAAAAAATTCAAAAAATCTTAAAATTATATTATTTATTAAATTATTTGTTTTATAAATAAGTAGAATAATATTTATAATTAATTAACAACAATTGAAACAGGTATAAAATAAAAAAAATAATATTGTGAAGCTACTTCATGAGTAATGTGGTCAGAATTTTAACAGTGAAAATTATGTTTAAATAATGTGTATTTATGATCTTAATAGTAGTTATTTCTTGAAACGTTTTAATTCGTTTGCGTGTACTGTCAGAGCAAC
This sequence comes from Sycobia sp. Sy_11, assembly GCA_018907035.1. NCBI lineage: Eukaryota > Metazoa > Arthropoda > Insecta > Hymenoptera > Epichrysomallidae > Sycobia > Sycobia sp. Sy_11. The sequence continues at coordinate 3,485,087 of JACCIC010000027.1, read as the reverse complement.
CAAAGCTTACTCTGCTACAAATTGATCTAACATCAGCTTATCCTCTCAGCTCTCAAAGTATTTTAATTTATTTATCAAATTGTATATAATTTGATTGATTAAAAGACAATTTGACTGATATTAAAAGATGTCAAATCACAAAGTGAAATGACAAACAAAAGAATAATAATCAAAGAAAGTATCTTGAATAATATTTACAGTTTGTTTCTGAATAATACAAAACTTTTATATTCTTTCAATTTGAATTTTCTAACTAATATTTAGAATTAAGATAATTATTTATTTGAAATTAAATTCCCTTTCTTAAGGTTTGAAGTATTTTTATGTGGTGTTTGTTAAAGTTAAAACGATAAAATGTTCAAAGCCATGTTGATTTATAAAAATCCTTCTACAATAACTATTTATAATATACAATTACCATAATATTATTATTATTATTATATTAAATTATGTTAAATCTAACAACGCGTATAAATGTGTATATATATTACAGGTGACGCGCTGGAAGTGGGGATGCTTCATAACTATACTCTGAACCGCTGAAAACCTTTTAGTTAGTCTTCCTCGACCACTTAATGATAGAGTACGTCTCATGTTTATGAAGCGAGTAATTGTATACTTTTATATATATTTATATACATAAATAAAGTTTAATTAAACCAAAGTTACCTTTGTATATTTTATTATCATCAGTTGATTATATAAACATAACAGGTTAGGGGCCTAGGCTATGCTTGGTATATTAAACAGTAATATATTTATTTTTGGTTTAACAACAGTACAATACTATTTGGATAAGTGGCACATGCATTGAATAGTCTAAAAATGAATAGTGTTACAAAAATTGAATTATTAAATAAAGAAAATTTTGAAACATGGAAGATGCAGATGGAAGCAGTATTAATAAAAAAACGATTTATGGCAGTATGTAAGTGGTGATACAGTTAAACCTGAAAATACGAGTCAGCAACCAAAAGCAGATAACGAATGGTTTAAAAATGACAGGAAAGCTAAATCAGATATAATTTTGTGTATAAGTCCTAGCGAACTAATGCAGCTACGAGGATGTAATACATCGCAAGAGGTATGGGCAAAATTGGAAAATATTTAGGCTTCTAAAGGACCAGAAAGAAAAGCTAATTTGCTCAAGGAATTGACATTGCAACGTATGGGTGAAGGAGACGATATAAGAAATTACATCAATAAATTCTTTAACACTGTAGAAAAATCATCAGATATGAATGTCGAAATCAACGAAGATTTGCTGTCAATAATGTTATTATATAGTTTACCTACTAGTTTTGAAAATTTTCGGTGTGCAGTGGAATCTAGAGATAAATTACCCAAAGCCGAAGATTTAAAAATAAAAATTTTAGAGGAATATGATGCTAGGATACAAAAAGATAATCAAGCAAGTGCTATGACTGCTTCAGCCTATAAAAAACACTCTGATAAAAAAGAAAATACAAAAAAAAACAAGGAAAATCAACTGATTTTCAAGAATATAATAAGACGAATATAAATTTCAAATGCTATAGATGTCAGAGAAGAGGACACATTGCTGCAAAATGCAGAACGAAATTTCCATTCGTGAAGCAAGGAAAACAAGACGCAAATATTGCCGAAGACAATGCGTACATTGCTTTTATAGGAGATTCGGAATGTAAACAATCATTAGAAGGTGATGAAAACAAATGGATTATAGACAGAGGTTGTACAGCACATTTATGTAAGAATAATAAAGATTTTGACGTACTTATTGAATCAAATGAAAGTTTAAATTTAGCAAGTAGCAATACAATGAATATAAAAGCGAAAGGTACAATATTATTAGATATTGAGGTAAATAACGATAAAAGAAAAATTAAATTAGAAAATACATTGTATGTACCTGACTTAAGAACCAATTTGTTGTCAGTTGCTAAGATGGTCGATAAAGGAAATAAAGTTATATTTGATAAAAATAAGGCCGTCATAAAAAATGAAAAGGACGGAACAATAAAATGATTGCAACAAGAATAGGGAATTTATATTATTTACAGAGAGCAAAGAAAGAAACTGCCTAATATACTAAAATTAATAAAAATAATATGTTATTACTTTGGCACAATAGAATGGCACATTTAAATATAAATAGCTTAAGACAAATAATGAGAGAAACAAATAATATAAATTTCAAAGAGACACAAAGTGAATTTAAATGTAGTATTTGTGTTCTTGGTAAACAAACAGTAAAGTCATTCCAACATACCAGTGATCGATGTGAAAATTATTTATAAATAATACATTCTGATGTATATGGTCCTTTTAATATTGCAACCATTAGCGGAGCTAAGTATTTTGTCACATTTATAGATAACTACTCACGTTGGTGTATAGTATATTTAATTAAAAATAAGAGTGAAGTATATGATAAATTTTTGCAATTTAAAAATATAACTGAAAATTTTATTGGTCGACAGATTCAAGCATTACAATCAGATAATGGAAAAGAATATTGCAATGATCGATTTGCAATTTTTTAAAAAAATGCTGGTATTACAAGGAGATTGACTGCGCCATATACTCCTCCACAAAAGGGACTTGCTGAGCGAAAAAATAGGACCTTAATAGCAGTAAGATGTTTAGTGATTCAGTCAGGTATGCCACTTTATTTTTGGGGGGAGTCAATATAAGAGCAGGTAGACCAGGTAGGCCTAAAACAAGTTATAGATCAATAACTATATCTGACAGCAATTTAGAAGATCAGCCACACGAACAAACGAGCAATGAAACTGAAAACAACAGCCAAGAACAACTAGAACAAATCGATAATAATGAAACAGACGACGACGTATTTGAGGATACAAATAAAGATGTAAACTATGCTGTTGTTGATTATGTAGAGGCATTAAACGGTAAGGATACTAATCTTTGGCTAGCAGCTATAAATAATGAGGTAAAACAGATTATAAAAAACGATACATGGGAAATTATAGAGAAGCCAGACAAAACTAATATTATTGATTTAAGACTAGCTTTAAGTATTAAAACAGACGCAGAGGGAAAAATAAAAACTAGAAAAACAAGATTAGTTGCAAGAGGCTTCGGCCAAATTCAAGGCGATGATTATTTTAATACATTTGCTCTCGTGGTAAGGCTTGAATCATTGCGAATTCTAATGGCACTTTCTGTACAATTTAACCTAAAAATTAATCAGTTGGACGTAACGAGCGCATTTCTTAATAGTAAATTAAATGAAAATATATTCATGAAGCTTCCAAAGTTTTTTGAGCAATCATTACGGGAAATAATTAAAACTGAAAAAGATCAAAATATTATTGATAAAGCCAAAATTTTGTTAAATAAAATCAATAAGGGAAATAAAATTTGTTTATTAAAAAATGCGCTGTATGGTTTAAAACAATCAAGTAGAGTATGGAACGAAACATTAGATAACATACTTAAAAAACTCAATCTGCAAGCTTCACGAACTGAACCCTGCATGTTTCATGATATCAACCAAAGCTATATGATTATAGCTATAATTTATGTAGATGATATGCTAATAGCTTACAATTATGAGATCAAATTAATAGAAATAAAAAAGAAATTAAAAGCTGCATGCGAACTTAAAAATTTAGGCGAGGCAAAATATTGTTTAGGAATTGAAATTATTAAAAAAATATTGTTTAGGAATTGAAATTATTAAAAAAAAAACGATGGAATTTGTTTTCTTCAAAGAAGACAAATTAATTAAATAATTGAAACTTATAAATTAATTGATGCCAAAAGTGAGCAAACGCCAGGAGATTCAAATTTACTGTATAACTTAAATAAAAATGAGAACGAAACTGGAATAAAGTTACCTTATAGGGAACTAATAGGTAGTTTAACATACTTGTCTGTTGCAACCAGACCAGATATAATGCATACAGTAGTGTTTCTATCGCAGTTTAATAATAGTTATGGTCAAGAACATTAGCATGCAGCTAAAAAAAGTCGTACGATATTTAAAAAATACAATAGATTTTTCTTTAGTTTATAAAAAGGATGATTTTAAATTAGATGAGTTTGTAGACACAGACTGGGGATTTGCAATTCTTTCAAACTATTTACGTATCTTCGGATATTTCTTTGATACTATAAACAATATAATATCATAATATTGTATAAATATTAATTTTCTCGCTTGTAGTAATTGAAACTTATATCCGAATGAAAATGTTCATTTACTAGCCAGAAACAAGGTTCCTGGTTTATTCTACTTTAAACCTAGTTTTTACCAATTTTTTAATTGTATTGACAATATTCACATTTTTCATTCTAAGATCTACCTAGTTTTAAGCCATGATAGTTGATTCTATTTTTAATACTTAGTAACTACTTTCCAACCTATTGAAAATAGTTAGATTTCTACGAGGGTATCGAAAAAAATAAATAGTGGATCAAACCAGTAATAATAATTGTAATTTAAATTTATTTAAAAAATCTACAACACAATAATATATATATATATATATATATATATATATATATATATATTGAAACGGTGCGCGTGTCCGCATCGAACACGAGGACGGCGGACACGGCCGTTGCAAAAGAGAGTGCCCGGCTCGGCTTAATCCCGAATCAACTCAGCGAGGGAAAGGGGCGGTCCATGAGGGGTGAAGTGTCGCTGGCGCGCAGAAGCGGGACGATGACAGTAGGACATATACCGCTCGGGGAAAATAAGTCAGATCAAATGATGTACAAGAGAGTTAAAATGAAAGACGTCTTTCATAATAAAAACTTCAACACAACAAACGCGCGGAATCGCGAGACGCGGTAAGCAGGCCGAGGGCCATCGATGCGACGGCGCGCGCGAAGGCAGGGAAGAGAGAGAGAGAGAGTGAGAGAGAGAGAGAGAGAGAGAGAGAGAGAGAGAGAGAGAAAGAGAGAGAGAGAGAGAGAGAGAGAGTATAATGGGCTGCCACTTTCAGTCGGAGTGCCGATGTTGTCGGTGTCGTCCGTTGGTGACAGGAAGGTGGCGGCGGCAAGCCCTGGACGCGCTGCAGCAACATGCCAATACAATATTTCTCAGTAGAAACCGTATTTAAAATGTGTATATATAATCTGTACAATATAATATTAGGTTATTAAATATCTCCCTCCCGCTTATTTGCTATTCATTCAATGCTTTATAAAAAGTATTACTGTTATAAAAAGTGTTACTATCTATCGATTAAAAAAAAATTCATCTAGAAAATTACGGTCGTGTCGTGTATAGTGGGGTCCCGCACCATCCTATTGAAATCATGTATTATCAAAGTTGGTCCCAGCTTTTTCTCTAATTGCAGGAACTATTTGGATTTGTAGCATACGTTCATAGTTCTGTGTATTTAAGTTACCATCAATAAAAAAGGTCTCAAATCATTCACCCGAAAACTTGTCTGATACGTTCCTCCCTCCAAATCACGTACCCTAAAAACCTCACAAAATTCCAATAATAATAAAAATAAAAATTGATAAAAGAAAAATAAAGAGGAAGGAGAAAGAACGTTACAATAGTAACGTGATTATTATACCTTGTAATGGTTCTTGGCACCGTTAAAAATGATATTGGAGTTCTAGCAACTCTAAAAGTCGCATTGAAAAGATTCATTACTCCCCTAACAGATCGTACCATTTTGCTCCAACTTCTCATCATAAGAAATGATATTCGTTGCCTTTCAGTAAGTCGATTCATTTAGACTCATCTATCAAATACAACCTTACCCAAACGCCGATCATAGTGATCAAGATTTCAAGAATTAATTTTAATACGATCAAGTTTAAAAACTATTTGATCCTGTTATCACAGTTAAGAGCGCAAACTTAGAACGGAGAAGAATGTTTCAGAAAAAATTTTAATAGTAATTTATTTGGAAGGTCTACTGCTTATTTACTTATTAATGGTATTTTAAATTAAGAGAAATATTTCGTATGTAAAATAAACTCTAAATTCAATACTTATTTAAGTTCCAGTTCAAAATCACGTTCAAAATTATAAAGCTTCAATTTATCAATTTTAATTAAATTTTTAAAGAAAAGAATGATTTTTATTTACTTTTTTAGTAATTTTTTATGAATTCAAGATTTGCATGTTGCGCTATTTTTATTTTTTAGCTTATTTTTAGATGTAGTTTATAAGGCAAGGGCACTCACGCTAATCAAGCACCTCAGAGGGAACAAATTTTACTACGTCCACGTCGTTGTTCATGGGTAATATTAAAAGTAAATAAGAAAATTCAAAGTAAAATGTCCTTGCAGGGCATCGTCAAGGCCGTGCTGAGCGTCACTGTTGCATGCACCTTGATAAAGGTAATAGCTTCTGTGTTAGAAAAATTGAGAATATCCTATGCCAAGAGATTTCCAGAACTTGTTCGAGGTTAAATGATCTTGTGTCACCAGTTCAAATTCCGGTCTTGGCCGATTGATACAAGCACCGCTGTAATAATTTACATGTGCTTTGTTTACAAACAAATCGTAGACCTCCGTCGCTGATTAGCACCGATATATGGAAGCACAAATACAGGGACGTTAAATAATATAAAAAAAATAAAATAAAAAATATAAATATATATATTTTCCGTTTTGTCTATTATGAGTTCTTTAAAAACATTGCTGCAGATAAAATTCTAAGATTAAGAAGGGAGAATCCTCTAATCCCTCCTATATAATCGTATGTAAAGAGAGAGCGAGAGACAAACAGAGAGAGAGAGAGAGAGAGAGAGAGAGAGAGAGAGAGAGATTAAGAGCGAGCCAGATTAATGTGTAGTAGATTGAACAAATATATATATATATATATATATATATATATATATATATATATATATACATTATATGGATTCCACTACTCAAAAATTATATTAGGTTGTCAAATAATTCCCTTTCGCCTTTTTGTCTTATGAATTTTGCAGCTATCTACAAAGCGCTACAGAGCTCGTATCTGGCAATACTATACACCATTGGAAAGGTCTCGACATAACGTACAAAACGACGCTATACATGATTAGTTTGGATATTGCGTTCAAAAGTTATAGACGTGTAAACATGGAGTTCACTAACGCCGAACTCGCGCTATTGTAAAGTTTTCCTTCGTCAAAGGCAAATCCGCTACAGAAACGTTCCGTGACTTTAATGGTGTTTTGGGGGACGACACGCTATCACTTCGAACCACAGAGGAATGGTTTAGACGATTTAAGCCAAACAAAAGTTTTTTCAAAGAACTAAAAAGACACTAGTGGAGAAAGAAGAGTCGCATACAATAAATAAATATTGTTTTCGATCTTACAGTCTTTAAACAATAATATATTATACCAATAGAATAACAGTCAGATTTTCATTTTTTACAATTACCCCTGAAGAATATGAAATAGAAATTACTACTAAAAATAAAATTAAATTACATTAAAAATTAAAAATGATAAAAATAATAAAATAATAAAAATAATACAAATAAACTATATTCTAGGTTAGTAAAGGACAACCTGACTACCGCACCAGCTTCAATTTAAATTTACTTTAGATGTTCGAGATTTCGAACTGCTAAGGTTCATCTTTCAGGACTAAACTAATCTAAACAAGGAGTTCAATAGCATTACTAAAAACTTACCAAGAATTAATAAACATTTGATAATAACACTGCGTATGCTATCAACTCCCTGAGCATAAGCTGAAGAATGAGTGATGGGGAGAATAAGATCATTAATTTGAATATTTGCGAGATGATTCACGAGTACACAACCAGTGACAACCTGTAGATATATAATACATTTGTGAATAAAGGACTTTATTGATCGCAATTCGGGGGCACCGCTCATATAAAAAAATCAAAACTGTCACGCGCTAAACATAGGATTGGGAGTGGTTTGAAAATAAATGAATATGATCCAATGAGAACATTATTTCTTCGATTAATCTTCAGATTATTGCATGTTAAAACATTCCTGAGAACTATTGAGTTAAATATTACTGAAGGTACAATATTAATATTATTAATTAAATATTATTAAATAATTATTAAATAATTAAATAATAATATTATTAATAATATTATTAATAATATTATTAATATTATTAAATAATAATATTTAATATGATTATCGTAATATTGAAGGTAATAATAAAATAAAATATTTAAATAAAAAAAACTCTATTCTGAAAGTGTACTAGTTCTAAAAATTGATATTAGCGACTATAACGTCAAAGAATTTACAGGAACATTATGCATTAGAGTAACAAATTTTGTTTCTTATTATATATTTTAATTTTATAAATAAAACTACAGTTACTTACTCCAAATTTGATAGAATGATATTTTAAATGAGGTTAATAAACTTATGGTTTGATCATAAAAAAATTATTACGAAAATTCAAAGTAAGAATAATTATCTTTCAAATAATTTCTAAATATCGTCATTCACATCATACCTGTTTGCGAGGCTTAAGGAGAACCTTCCATTCTTTGAGTTCTTTTGAATATGAGTCCTCCTGTTCCTTCAATTTTATGAGTTCATGTTCCATAAGCATTTTCCGTTTCTCATTTTGCAGCTGTTCTAATTCTTTTATAGTCGCATCATTAGCTGCTCGCATCTCTTCTAATTGGCGTGCATGCTTTAACTCAAAACGTTGTTGTTCAGCTCTATATCTTTTTTTTTCATTTTCTTGAAATTTTTTGAGCTTATCTCTCTCAGCGTCTGGATCTGATACAAGAGTCGAAGATAGGGAAATCCTAATTGATTCTCTAAAAAATTTTTTACATTAAGAAAGGCAAGTTCTTATTAAACAAGAAAAGCTTCTTATTTTAATACAATGATACCAATAGTATTTTGAGTTCTTGAACAGTATACAAGTATTTGTAAAATATTTTCAGTAATTAAGAGGTCAGATAATATAGACATGACCGATTCTTTTTCCACTCGTCAGAAAATTAAAGCAAGCGAGCAGAAGAAAGGGCCTTCACCTTACCGTAGCCTCTGTTAATGCAAAGGGTGTAGTACATGGATGGGACATGGTATATGCTACAAATATCAAAACTTCTAAGAGAAAAGGAGAAAGTATTAGCAGATTGTTTTTGAAGAGTTAAATAATGATTAATGACGAAAGGCATACAATTCTATTTAAAAATTCTCTAAATAAAATCTCTATAATCTCTAATAAAAAAATTTATTTGATGAAACACTAATTTGACGGTATATTCTAGTGGCAACGATCTCCAGATCGAACGAATTTGGCAAGACAACTGCTTCAAAGTGTGCGTTCGTCTTTAACGAAGCTTCCAGTTGAGCCTTCCACTCAGTACAGAGATTGATGCGGAGTTTAGGATTGTTGTCCTTCTGCAAAATTCAATCTTCATTTTTTCAATAATGTAATTGTGCTTTTGTCGACTGCTTATATAGAAATTAATAAATATTTTCATTGGTCTTGCAGTCCAATGAAATAACTCGAAAATAATACGTAATAATATCAATACACAAAAAATAAAAATAAAAATTAAAAATTATGATGACAGTCAGTGTCCTTGTGTAAAATCACCCCCGTACACTAATCTGAACTAAACTAAACCTTATATTCTAATATATATATATATATATATATATATATATATATATATATATATATATATATACCCTATCCCCATTACCAAATTTATTAAATTAAATATAAAATCCCCCTCTACACAAAATTTTCCAAACCAATTCATTTAATAAGGAATGATAAATGATAAATTTACTAGACTCTAACAATAAATTCACATTATTTTGATTTTTGGAAATGCGAATACTTTCAAGAATTTCCCTTTTATACTTATTATTAATACCATGCTCTAAAATATCTACATTCACAAAATCAAACGAATATAAAAACTTTAAGCAATGTCTCTTTAAACCGAAAGTAATATGTGAACTACGTAAACTATATTTATGTTTATAAATTCTCTTTTTTAAATATCTACCTGTTTGTCTAATGTAGTATTTATCACAATCCATACAATTAATCTTGTAAACAACTCCTGATTTTAAGCATAAATCATCCCTATCTTTGCAATTATTAAACAATCTACTCAAATTGTTGCTATTTTTAATGAAAATCTCTCAGCAATTAATTTATTAATAAATTCAATTGGATATCCATTATTAATGAAAGTTTCTCTTACTATCTGTAAATTATTTTGTCTAAAATCTTTATGTGATAATTTTATTACTCTGTCAATGACACCTTTCAGTGCTCTAATTTTGTTTCTGAACTGGTGGTATGAATTAGAATCTAAAAACGTACCTGCACGAGTTGATTTTAACAGAGACAAAATTATTGTCTTACCATATATTAGAGGATTGTCGGAAAGAATTAAAAGAATTTTTCGGGAATATAAAATTCACATTTTATTTAAAAATAGTAATAATATAAGTAAGTTATTTAATACTTACAAGGATAAGGATTATCTATGTTTAAAATCTATAATTGTTTACAAAATTAATTATATGGATTGTAATGAATGATACATTGGACAAACCAGTATATATTTAAAAAAGAGAATTTATGAACATAAATATAGTTTACGTAGTTCACATATTACTTCTTGTTTAAAGGAGCATTGTTTGAAGTTTTTCATTCTTTTGATTTTGTGAATGTGGATATTTTGGAACATGGTATTAATAATAAGTATAAAAAGGAGATTCTTTAAAATATTCATATTTCCAAGAATTAAAATAATGTAAATTTAATGTTAGAGTGTATTAAATTAAATAACATTTATCATTCCTTATTAAATTGATTGGTTTTGAACATTTTGTGTAGAGGGGGATTTTATATTTAATTTACTAAATTTTGTAGTGGCGATAGAGTATATATAGATTAGAATATAAATTTTATTTAATTCCTGATGAGGAGCCGTAGTGAGCTCGAAACGTCAGACTACTACAGCAAGTCTTGAATTAGGTAAAGGTGGTAGGAAGAGTCAGATTGCACATTACTATTATAAAATGGTTTCAGCTAATATTTTTATTTTCAAATTAGTTTACGAGGGTGATTTTACGCAAGGACAGTCTCACTGTCATTATACTTTTTAATTTTAATTTTTACTTTTTGTATATTGATGTATTAAGTTTGTTTATTGAGCGGACACATATGTTTACATCCTTTTACGATACTCTCCAATATTTAGTTTCAAGTATTTTTTGCTTTATTATTTATAGAAGGCTAAAATAATCTAACAGCGACATTTTGAGACCTTTCCGGTGGATGCTAAGGAACACAGCCTCGTAGCGCGACATATACTTAGCACCCATAACTTTTAATGTGATTAAACCACCCGCTGTATTAGAGAGAAGGGGAAATAGGAGCCACAGCTTATGGGGTACTCGAGACTTTACGGCTCCTATTTCTTCTTTCTTTGGTGTTCATGGGAGCTAGATGGACAGACAACAATATACTTTTGTTTCTTTGTTATCAGGGCTCTTTAGCTACGAATTTTCCACGGTCGCGTTGGTATTCACAGGCATGAACATGTTAAATCATGCCGAGAAGGGCGATTTTCTAATTGTTTTCATTGTCATCTGCTGCAGGCAGGCAGCTCAGCTGAAACTCGTAATTTCGAAAATATTGTGTGTTTGTGTTCGTGTGTAGTCTGTGTTTGTGTGTGCGCGCGCGCGTGCGTGTGCGTCTGCGGTACTGTTACTCGTTCAGAATGGCTATGTTTGACGAGAAAAGGCTATTCAAATCGTCTCTATTACTAATATAAAATAGATATTAATGAAAACAATATGAATTATATTTTATTATTCCTCCATGCTCATTCCTTTTCTGAGTTCAAGGAATTTCACAGTTGGCAATGACTTTGTTAGTGCATCAGAAATCTGCTCCCCTGTGGAAATATGTTTCAATATTATTACATTTTTCTCTATTTGCTCTCTCGAGAAATGATATTTAATATCTATATGTTTTGATCGCTTATGATTTCTTGGGTTATTCGCTATACTTATACAACCGTTATTGTCTTCATAAATTACAATCGGTTTCATGATTTTAATTTCTATACTATTTATTAAAGACTTTAGCCATAATGCTTCTTTAACACCTTCAAATAAAGCCATATATTCTGCCTCTGTTGAAGAAGCTGCTACAGATGCTTGTCTTTTAGTATTCCAGCAAATCGTGCATTTTTCAAATAACTTAAATAAGTAGCCTGTAGTACTTTTTCCATCAGTATCTTCATGACCACCCCAATCGGAATCAACATAACCATTTAAAATATTTTCACTGTTGCCTTTTTTATAAGTTAATTTTAAATTCGTCGAGCCTTTTAAGTACCTTAAAACTCTTTTTAGGCATTTCAATAGTTCTGTATTATTTTTATTTGAATATCTACTTAGAATATTTATTGCTGTACTCAAATCTGGCCGCGTACAAACCATTACATACATTAAGCATCCGATAAGATTTTTGCAAGGGGCGTCCTATTTGTTATCTGAATTTAAATCCATATAATTTATTTTACTTTCGAGTTGTGTGCTTACAGCATTACAATCACTCATATGAAATTTATTTAAAATCGTTTTGATATATGAACTGTGATCAAGAGTAATTACATCATTATTTCTTTCAATTTTTATTCCAAGAAATAGTTTAATTTCTTTTAAATCTGTCATTCTGAATTTATTCATTAAGTAAGTTTTAAAACTATTCATAGTTTGAATATCGGCTGTAACAATTACTAAGTCATCTACATAGAGTACGATGTGTATATTCTTAGATATTTCGCCTTTATTTAAAACATATATGCAACGATCAACTAATGAATTTTTAAAACCATTTTCTACTAATGTTTTATCAAAAGTTTCAAACCAATATCTTGCTGCTTGTTTTAATCCATATATAGCTTTATTTAATTTACAAACTTGATTTGTTTTGTATTTAATTCTTTCGGAAATTTTCATGTAAATTTCTTCCTGCAATGAACCATTTAAAAATGCAGTTTTTACATCCATATGGTGAATAAGCAAATTATATTGATTTGCAAACGCTACAATTAATCTAAAACTTGTAATTCTTGGTACAGGAGCAAAAGTCTCATCGTAATCAATTAAATATTTTTGATTGAAACCACGAGCAACAAGACGCGCTTTATATTTTAATGGATTTCCATGTTCATCATTTTTAATAGCGAATATCCATTTGCGATCTATAATATTTTTGTTTTGTGGCTTTGATACCAGTGTCCAAGTTTTATTCACAAAATGTGAATTTAATTCACCTTTAATTGCTTGTTCCCATTTTTCTTTATGGATATTATTTTGAATATCATTGAAATTATTGGGAATTTCACAATTTACTGATTGTGCACACAAAACATAATTTATTTCTTCATAAGAAATTCTTGGTCTATTTTTGACTCTATCACTCCTTCTTAGATTTGTAATTACTTTCTTTGTATTATAACTATCATTTTCAAATTCGGATTGATTGCAATTATCTATTTCTATTATAGATTTATTAGACTTATTCAAGTTTTCATTTGAATTTCTGTCTATTTTCGAATCTGGTTCATCTGATTCATTTTTCTCAGATTGGTCTTCCAGAAATTTTTCTGATTTTTCATTATCAGATTTCTGAGGCTCTACTGATTTGTTACGAACATCACGTTCATCAGTTTTCTTGGAATTTTCTATTACAATTCCTTCAAGCCTCATTTCTGGTCTCGAATTCAAAAAATTAATTTCATCAGCTATCACGTCCCTTGCTACAATAAATTTTTCTAATTCTACATCCCATATTTTATAGCCATTTGAATCATAACCTACTAAAATACCTTTCCAAGATTTATCTTCAAATTTTGTTTTTCTTATTTTATTATGCACATATATTGTACTACCGAAAACTTTTAAATATTTTACTTGAGGTTTTTTATCATGCCATAACTCATATGGTGTTTTATACTGTTTTAAAGCATTAGTAGGGGTTCGATTTATCAAATACGTAGCAGTTAAAACTGCTTCACCCCGAAATACTTTGTTTAGTTTAGCCCCACTTATCAAGGTACGTGCTTTTTCAGTAATTGTTCTAATCATTCTTTCTGAAACACCATTTAATGATGGAGTATGAGGAACTGTTAAATGATAGCTGATTCCATTATCTTTGCAATAATCCTTCATTTCATTCGATAAATACTCTCCATCATAATCACAATATAAATTTACTATTTTTAAATTAAAATGAGTCTGACTTTTTTTTTTATAAAGTACTTAAAACAGAAAATACAACTGCCTTGAATGCTATTAAACATGTAATGCAGTAGTGCGTAAATTCATCTACAAACAATACAAAATAATTTTTACCATCTAATGGCGAAGGAGTGATTGGTCCGCAAACGTCTGAATGAATAATAAAAAAATGGTCTTTATATATGATTTTTATTTTTTATTTTCTTCTGAAAAGGTACTCTTGCTTGTTTGCCAAAAATACAAGCTTCACAAATATAATCATTTAGTAGAATATTATTAATTAATTTAATACCATCGACCATCTTATTATTTTTCATTTCAATAATTTTCGATTTGCCCATATGTCCAAGTCTTTGATGCCACTAACTATAATTACTGCTTATCGCACTATAAACTCTTTTATTATATAATTTATTAATAATGAATTCTATATGAATCAAATTATTTATGGGCTTACCGACAAAAATTATTTTATCATTTTTAGTAACTTCAATCCCATTTAGATTGAAGTGAATACTCATCTGTGCTTTCTGTATGTTGCTGACAGATAGTAATATATATATATATATATATATATATATATATATATATATATATATATATATACACATTCAGTTCATACACAAGTTCATACACATCTATTGATAAATAAATTAAGTTAAAACAATCGGTAAGATCAAATTTCTGGGACGATACAGCGCTAAAGCCCAAGCGTACTTCCGTAAAACAAACTAACACTATCGGAAATAACCAAAATTTCTCCAGTCGCATTCGTCGCTTCTGTTCGTTCAACATCGTCCTCTTAAAAATTAGCCACCTTTTCTTTGACCCATAATGAACACGAATTCGCACGGGGTTAATCAGATGAAGAGATGGTAATCAGACGGAGCAACGTCTGGACTATACGGCGGGTGGGGTAGGACTTCCCATTTGAGCGTTTCTAAGTATGTTTTCACCGGCGGTGCAACATGTGGGCGAGCATTGTCATGTTGCAAAATAACTTTGTCGTGCCTGTCGGAGTATTGTGGCCGTTTTTCTCGCAGTGCGCGGCTCAAACGCATCAATTGTCGTCGATAGACCTCGCCTGTGATCCTTTCATTCTGTTTCAGAAGCTCATAGTAAACCACACCTAGCTGGTCTCACCATATACAGAGCATGAGCTTGGCGCCATGAATATTTGGCTTGGCCGTCGATGATGATGCATGGCCGGGTAGTCCCCATGATTTTCTTCGCTTCGGATTATCGTAACGTATCCACTTTTCATCGCCAGTCACGATACGATGCAGAAAACCCTTTCTTTTATGTCGCTGAAGCAGCTGTTCGCAAGTGAAAAAACGCCGTTCGACGTCTCTCAGCTTCAGTTCGTACGGCACACAATTTCCTTGCTTTTGGATCATTCCCATGGCTTTCAAACGCTTGGAAATGGTTGTTCGGTCAACTCCCAATGCTTCAGCAAGTTCTTCTTGCGTTTGACAAGAATCTTCATCAAGCAAAGTCGCCAATTCTCGATCTTCAAAGATTTGCGGCCGCCCGGAACGCTCCTTGTCTTCCACGTCGAAATCACCGCTTTTGAAGCGTCGAAACCATCCGCGAACACTTGAATCATCGACACAACCTTCTCCATAAGCCTCTTGAAGCAATCCATGCGTCTCGGCAGCAGATTTCTTCAAATTGAACCAATAAAGTGAAACTTCCCGCAAATGACGTCGACTCGGCTCAAATTTCGACATTTTCACGATATCAAAAATTTATGATGCGAAAAAATTTTAACTAATGTGTTAGTATGGAATTGTTGACATATGAATAAGCTTTGATTATGACATATGTAACCATTGAATACTCGCACAGTATTGGTGGCGCCATCTCTTACAAAAAACGGGAAAGACTTATTCACACTCCTAATAAATTTTGCGGCACCTCCGGACAATATAAGACGTCCTCCAGAACACCTTTAATCCTTCCTTGCTGGTAATATTCAGGATACTTTTTTTAAGTGCAACTGTCAAGTTTTACTGTCTCCTGAATATTGCTGTTCATTTTTCGTAGAAAATCTGCGATTCTTTATAAGATGATTCTCTCTGCCATATTGGAAAACCATATCAAGATTGCAAAACTGTTTACGCCGTATCATTGGCTTTCACGAAACCCAAAAAAGAATCAGACAAATACTCCACTATTACACCTTTTGCAATTCGTTCACACTTTTTCCATTCTTCTGTCATTACTGCAGAGACTTGTTTCTCTTGATTCTCATCAAGAACATGCAGTAGATCAAGTTCAGATAGACGAGATCGAATTCTAAACTTCCACACACTATATTTTTCGCCGTTAAAAGGCTTAATATTCCTTTTTATTTTAATCGACTCCATTTTTTTACTTACTAGAAAAAAAACTGTTTTTTTGTTGTATATTTGACACAGTTTATTTTATTACTAGATTACACTATACACAAAATCACGGAAAGTTTACTCGCGAAATCTGGGCCCATAACATATTGAATTTTTATTATATATAGTAGGTGGAATTTTAAAATAAAGATACACGAAATAATCTTTTAACATGAACGTTATTTCAAACGAGAAAAGAAAAGACGTCTGTTCAAACGAAAGGACAACGCAAAACTAAACTGCAGTACTCGAAATTGAAAACTCTGCAAGCCCTTGTGAGAAACTTAAAACCTATAAAAACACATCAGGCATCTAGGCAATAAACTCATAAATCATTTGCCGCGCAGGGCAGCAAAGACGCAGATCGTAATAAGACCCAGCAGACACATATGTTTACATCCTTTTACGATACTCTCGAATATTTAGTTTCAAGTATTTTTTGCTTTATTATTTATAGAAGGCTAAAATAATCTTAAAGCGACATTTTAAGACCTTTCCGGTGGATGCTAAGGAATACAGCCTCATAGTGCGACATATATTTAGGACCCATAACTTTTAATGTGATTAAACCACCCGCTGTATTAGAGAGAAGGGGAAATAGGAGCCACAGCTTATGGCGTACTCGACAGAGACTTTAAGGCTCCTATTTCTCCTTTCTGTAGTGTCCATGGGAGCTAGATGGACAGACGACAATATACTTTTGTCTCTTTGTTATCGGGGCTCTTTAGCTACGAATTTGCCACGGTCGCGTTGGTATTCACAGGCATGAACATGTTAAATCATGTCGAGAAGGGCGATTTTCTAATTGTTTTCATTGCCATCTGCTGTAGGCAGGCAACTCAGCCGAAACTCGTAATTTCGAAAATATTGTGTGTTTGTGTTCGTGTGTATGTTTGTGTTTATGTGCGCGCGCGCGCGTGCGTGTGCGTCTGCGGTACTATTACTCGTTCAGAATGGCTATGTTTGAGGAGAAAAGGCTGTACTTTGTCCGTGCTTCAAGATATAATAGTATTTATTTAATAATTTCACATTGTAGAAAGCACATGCAACTAACTTTGTATACTGCATTATGATTTATGTATACTGTTAGAATATTTTTGCGCTTCTGTTTCTTCCACTTGCAGAATGGTAACTTCACAGTATTAATATCGTAAACGATGAAATTGTATCTTTTAAATCTAGCTAGCTATTCTCTTTTTATTTCTCCATCGGTGAGTGTTTTAATAGCATAAAGTATATTGACAATTTGATTATTGCAAAACTGTCCTAAATTATTTGGAATACAATGTATGGCTGATAAGCGTGAACCTCGTAATACACAAGCGAATCATCAAATGCCACAGGAGATTATATACTTCGAACGTCCGCTATTTCGCTGCATACAGTTGAAAACAATACAATTTATTTTCCATCAGGAGCGATGACTTTTAGACCTACCCTTTTTAGAAATTGAATGTTTTGAGGTGTGAGTACTTTTTAATCTAATAGTTATAACCTTTCCTCGGAAATTCACTAGATCCCCATTTTGATTGACGATGCATAATTCTATATTATTTATGCACTTAAAAGTTACTGGAATGTAAATGACATGTGCGAAATGATTGCAGGAAAGAGCTTGTGAACTGTGTGTACACAATGCTGATTTATATAGGTGCTTGCTGTAATACTACACTCTATTCTCAAAGGATTTTATCTTTAGAATGGTTACTGATAACTCAGAATTATATATAACACCTCCAGGCAAAATCTGCAGTTGAAAGCACAAGAGTTTACCAGGTGAATCTTTAGTCAAAGTTGATGTGATGACTACACTCAATAACACTATTAAGAGGGCTATTATTAGGCTTAAGGCTTAATATTATACTTTTAGAAGTTAATCTCTCCTTCAGATAATTTTCAATATATTCAATTCTATAAATGTCGATCAGTAGGCTACTTATATCTTTACCTACATAAAATTTATTGTTGTTTTCATTAATATTGGGAAATAAGTTAATGTGAAAAGCTCAACTAAACATAGAACATAATTTTTATTAGATGAACATTTAATAGGAGGAAAATATAGAGCATCAAGAACAGACGATGTACCGAAAAACTTCAAAAGGACTCATTAATCATGGTTAAGATAAAAATGATATGTATTACAAAATATCTGAGATTATATAGAACTACTTGCAAGTTTTTTGCATAGAAACTACAGATATAAATGACGGCAAATGTGTGGATTAAAATACTGATATTCTTTATAATCATACATAATTTCAGCATCACCAAAGTATAATATAGGTCTAAGAGTGGCTCCAATTCACCAAAACTATCGAAGTATAATACTTTTTTTGCCTTGTTTATGATATGAAACCCAATCAGTTGCAGTACTGGCATCATCAAGATTCACAATACCTGATTAATTATAATGCGGACAATTAGTTATATTTGGTTAGGCATAAATACGCATGAAAAATCAGACATTTTTAAAATGCGAGCATAATTTCTTAAATCGATGTCGGATAATAGTCGATCTGGCATCGTCAAACTTATTCAAAAATTCTCAAAGTATTTAATGCTACTATAAAAGATTATGATAAAAATAAAGGAATTCTAGTAATGAAAAACAAAAAAAATTTTAGAAATTATTTTTACCGATGTTTACGAAAAAAGGAGGAGGTACTTTACCTTGATTTAAAATTGTACAAAAAAATATGCCCTTAGACTATGTATATTGGGATAACCCCAATTAGTTAGTAAATCGACTAAGGGTATTGTTGGCTGAAATGTCTATGGGAAATCCGAGTCACACGAATGAAATATACTCTATTATCATTGAGTTGCGAGAGGCTAGTGTTATATATTAATCTATAAACACAATACATCAATGAGCTTAATAATGAGTGTCAACGTATTCGGACATGAGTTAAAAAAACTGAATACAGTTAAGGTTCATCTGGCGTTGGAATGAAATCTACTTATGATAGTCAATATGATATGCAAAATATACGACTGTGTAATCTCTTACCGCCAGTTAAGTTAAATGATGCCGTTGATTTAAATACATTGAGAACTTATGTGCAAGAAGAAACTTCAAGCTTATTAAAGCTTTTAGGCGAGATAAATGAAAAACTCGACGTTTTACCAGCAATACCACCATCCATACTAGAATTGAAAAAAGAATTGCTGAGTCAAAAACTTCATTAAATACATATAAATTAAAAATTAGAAGCGAATTTATTTCTATTAGTAGTAAGATAAAACAAGTTTCAGGGTTAGCAGTGATACACACAATGAAGTATTCATGAGCCTGATCTTCAAAATTATAATCGACGCCAATTTGAACTACGTAATATATATGAGTCATGGCAAGCAGATCTCGTTGAAATGCAACTTTATGCTAGAGGAAATAAAAGATACAAATACATGATTACAGTCATAGATACCTTATCTAAATCCGCATGGGTTGTACAAGCGAAAAAACTGGTAAATATGTGACAATAGCTTTTAATACTATTCTCAAGCATGGACGTATACCAAAGAATCTGCATAGAGATAGAAGTACAGAATTTTACAATGTAGATTTTCAAGAAATAATAAGAAAACAATATTAATCTATAAGGAACATATAGTAATCTAAAAGCATCTATTTGCAAGTGTTTTTTTTTATTATGATTTTTTTTACTGTTGGAGATAAATTACGAGTGAGAGGCCTACGATGGCTCGATCGCTAGAGCGAAGGACTCGTAACTCGGTGATCCGAGTTTAAATCCCGGTCTCGGCCGATTGACACAAGCACCGCTGTAATAATTTACATGTGCTTTGTTTACAAACACATCGTAGACCTCCGTCGCTGATTAGCGCCGATATTTGGAAGCATAAATAGAGCGACGTTAAATAACATAAAAAAAAAAAAAAAAAAATTACGAGTGAATAAACTGAAGCAGAAATTTGAGAAAGGACATACACCTAACCGGTCTACAGAAATATTATCATCAATATAGTTGCAGCAACCAATTCCATAACTTGCCATTTAAAAGATTATAAAAATCAACCTATTGCTGAATGTTTCAATGAACAATGGTTTCTCAGAACCAAGTTTCCATATGTTTACCTCGTTGAAAAAATTCTTAAACGTCGATGAGATAAAGTTTTCGTCAAGTGGCTTGGATTTGATAGCTCTCATATAGTTGGACCATTAAGAGAGTTTTTAACTTGTAATAAGAAATGATAAAATGATTATATATTTAATATGTAAATTAATTTTGTATTAATTTTGTTAACAAGGATTAATAAATATGTGCATCTCGGTTTAAATAAAATATTGCTTAATTATTTAATCTTACACCTACATTTTACATATTATACTGTTGGAAATTCAAAATTATCTTCATCCAAAGATTTTCATTAAAGCCTTTGAAATTTGGTTAGGTCAAGCTCGACCACTGTTTTCCACCAAGCTGATAAAATTATCCATTTAAAGCATTGATTATCATTATTTTTTATATTAATACATGCAGGTCTTTTTTCTATTGCTGCAGGTAGTGCAATATATAAGCTACCTTGTATAGAATTGAATTTATATATATATTGCTAGCTAAATTTAGGATAGAATGCAACGGCCAGACAGAATCTCTCTCTCTCTCTCTCTCTCTCTCTCTCTCTCTCTCTCTCTCTCTCTCTCTCTATCTCTCTCTTGAAAGTCATATCACGTTGAATGGGTTCTTTAGCATGCGCTTCAAACCATTCTTTACATTCGCAGTATTAAATATCGAAGAACTTTTGTATTGAAATACTTCATTTCTATCATTTGCTATAATTTTTTAGATACAATGTACTCTACAGAGAGCACTGTATTAACTTTAGTAACTGTATGATTTTATAAAGATAGTTTAATTTGCTGTTCAATCAATTTAACTGCGTCATCTAAAAATATATGAATATCTTGATCTTTGATATCCTTTACAATTCCAGATTTTATACAATTGTTGAAAGCCGATACAATAAAAAATCTAAGTTAGTTTATCGTCTTTCTTTTGCTCTAAGTTACCAATTTTTTAGCATAACTATTTAATTTGCAAAAAATTCTTTGAAAATGATTTGCTAGTGTTCGATAACATCGTTTCTCAGTCGCGATTCTAATATTTGTTATGAGATCGGTTATCAATGTGATTGCTGGAGACGCATGACCCATCTATAAAGATGTAGGCTCAAACCTATATTATGTAAAATTGCTTCTTTGTCTTACTTGTATAACTATAGAAGCATCAAAATATTGTTACAGTAATCTTTCTATCGAAGTAAACCTTGATATAGCAGCATGGATAATATGTGTTGGAAAATATCCTTTCACTTTTTAACTAAAACGTATCTCTTTTTTTAAACGAACAACTTAAGTAAATTAAGAATTACTAAAAAGCAATATGTCTGAATAATAAGCAATATATAATATATCAATTGCACATGCAATGAAAGGAGAATGGGAAGGATGTTTATTTATCTATAAAAGCAATGGAAAAACTAAAACAAATCATTCTTACTCATTGTGGAGTACATTGTAGACTTGTAAGGCTTCAAAAGCACTTCGAATGAATTTATATTGAAAGAAGTTGTAATAATTATTCTTAACGATAATACTTAAGTAGTTTATTTGTTTCAATCACCGAAAAAATCATACGCAGTACAGGATACATATTTACTAAAATCTTGGATACTCGCAAATTTATTTTTAATGTATACGTACTATAAATAAAAATCATCTCTAAAGTAAAATATTTTCATTGATGTTTTTAAAATAGAGATTAGACTTAGCTGCCTACCCTGTGTAGAAAAACCTTTCTCTCTACCTGACTATCAAATACAGCAGACGGCAATGAAAATATCCTCCTCTACGGCTCGAACTGACTCTGATGTAAGCAGCAGGGAGCCTTGCATGCGGATAACAACGGGACCTGGGTAAGTAAGTAGGAAATGAAGAAGGGCTATGAATTAGGATCAAAAAGAGAAATGGTATATAAATTTTCTATCTCTAATATAGGTCTAATACCACAAGAGAATTTGACTGCAGCGTCCACCATCAGTCTTAAATTGGTGCTTCCAGAAATACACGCTTCTCCAAAGTAAGAAAGTGCTGCGGAATTCTTTTTTACATTATTAAATAAAATTACGTTTTTTAACTATAGCCGATGCTTTAACAATAGCCTATACCAAGCTACATGACCTCTAGCAGCAGTCGCGATTAGAAGATTATGTCGTTGAAAATTTAAAAAATAATTGTTCTTGTTCTTCTATAAAAAATTTTTATGAAGAAATGGAAGAACAAGAAAATGATAAATTTGTTTAAAATGCGCACTGTAAGAGTGAGAGAACTATAAACCCAATAAACAAAAGACATCTCTGCTATTGTTAGACTGGGTATTCGAAACATTACACAGGCTTTTCACTAGACCATACGACAAATCAAAATTATGCCAACTCAAGACGAGTCAGCTCTGGAAGTCCCATTATATCACCGAAAGTTCATGTCCTAATCTCTCTAACCAAACCTTGTTTTAATGATATCAATAAAGCTAGGCACTCTTATGTCTTAACTACAGTCGTGCAATAGGGTTCGTTAATTGGACTTGTGCTTCAGAAATATGCTGAATATATTCTCGGAAGAGTATGGTATTATTTCCACAACATACACATTATAAATACTCCATATTCAAAGTATATCTGTTACGTAATGAGTCTGGTGATAAAAAACTAGTTGATGTATGATCTCTAATAGATTTAATAATAACTATGTTTTAGTGTACGAAATAACGCTATCTCTTAATATTAATAATAAATTCAAACAAAATTACACTGTAAGTCTTTAAACTTTGTCTTCACTTGTTTTATTTCATATGGGCGTTTCCATAATTAAAAAGTTAACCAAACATATATTAAACTTAAAGAGGATTAGATTCGATATGGGATAGATAAATGTCTTAAAACCTAATTATTAAAATAAAGATTATATACGATATATAATTTTTACTATATCAAAGAATAGTTATATTTTTATGTAATAAGTAAAACTCAAATTTATAGCGTCATTTCTACATTTCTATTAAGAATTGTGTTACATTATTTTTCATCAATCAACATTTTCTCGTCGTGTAATATTGTAATATATACCACAGAATGCAGTATATGAAAATAAAATTCTAATACCAATTTAGGTCCACGAAAACTGCCGCGAAATAGCAGATTTATCGAATACGTACGAAACAACAATATGTATTTTGAATCAAATTTTTCTCTCTGCGCCAAAATATGTTCATTATATAATATCTGATATCATTACGAACGTTTCAAAAAATAGATATATAATATTTTAAATGCAAAAGAAAAATTATTCCTTTCATTCATTTCTACATTTTATCTGCTTTTCTATACTACGACATATATTATTCACCAATACTCCCCGTTGTCATGGCAAAGCCTAAGATAATTATTAGCCAATTATTTTGGATATAGTAAAGTATTAGTAGATAGAAAGAAAGAGCAATATATATATATATATATATATATATATATATATATATATATTACTGTTATATTAGAAATATCAATGTCGCACATACATGAATAAATTATTTAAATTCTAAACGATTCAGATTAAAATTCTGAATATGATATTGTAAAATAATAAAACATTGTCTTAGCGGTGACTCACAGGCTAATGTAATTGATATATATATAAAAGTTAATAAAGTTTTACCTGAACATCATTTCTCGTGCTTTCATTTCATTACGAATCCTTTTAGGTAAATTACGTCGCTCTATAGCCTGTCTTTTAATCAATTCCTCCTCTTTACGCTGATTCATTCGTTTTATTTGTTCAAGTTCTTTTTCATGTCTAATTAACATTTGATGTCTTTGTAAAAAAAATATATCCTTAAGTTGCCTTTTCAGTAATTGCTGACGTTCGTGTATTTGACGCTCCTCTAATTCGCAAATTGCTGATTCACGTGCTCGAAGTAGTTGTTGTTTTTGTTGTAAAAATTGGCGTTCCATCAATGAAATTTTTTCACGGTGACTATCAGATAGCCGACACAATGATGTTTCATGGCTCTCATTTAATTTCTCTAAGAACAACTTTTCGCGATCATCGTGTTCAGTTTCCAGTTTTTCTTTGCGTATTTTAAAGGTGCTTTTGCGTTTTTCCTTCAGTTTTATTAAATAGAAAAAAAAGAATAAAGAAAAATAGATTAGTTATAAATATACAGTAAATAATAATAAAATCACATAACATCATAATAAAAATGATAAAATAATAAATTTGCTTTATTTTAAGTACATTTTTAATCTACGTTATTTTCGAATTATATTTCAACGAAAAGAATTTTAGTAGTGAAAAGCAAGAGAAAAAAAATGAGAATAGAAAACTAAATAATTACCTAAATAATTATATACTATTTATGTATAAAGTGGCTCGACCTAGTTTTTTCTATGTGTTAATTTTTTACAGATTAGAATAGAATACAAATATTTGTGATAGTTTTTAATATGATACTATAAAAATAATGTCAGCAAAAACATAACCATAGCTATTAATATTTGGAATTATTCATGTTCATATTATTTATTTTTCTTTGATTTCCGGTAAACTAAATCTTAATAATTTAATCTTTGATATTAATAAATAAAAGATAACATTTAAAAAATACTACCTTAGGCATAAGATCAACTTCCTGCTTGAGCAATCTTAAATCTTGTTTAAGCCCCTCTCTGAATTGTTTAAGCTCTCTTTCCTGTTCAGTTCGAATTTTTTTGGAAGCCAGTCTCAGATCCACCTCTTGTTGAGTCTCTGCCCTATCAATTTGTTGTCGCTGTTGGCGCATCAGAGTTTCTAAATCTCCTTCAGTTGTTCGTTCTAGCATTTGACGCTCCTGTTCATTCCGCTTCTCCAATTGATCTTTATTAAATTGTGCTTTTTGCGATAAATCTTGAAACTGTTTCTGTTCTATTTTCTGAAGCATCTTTAATTCACGTAATTCTTGTTTTCGAAATATTTGGTCATCATAAAATTTTCCATTATCATCATCACCGTATATTACCTGAAAATTTAAAAACAAATTTAATTTAAATCTAATAATTTAAATACATATTTTACGAAAAATTAATCTTATATTATTGGTGAAGCATGATATCACCTTTGAAGTCGTAGTAGTCACCACAACCCCATCAATTTCAAATTTCCTTGTGCGCTTCCTCGTCTTCTTCTTCAGATTCATCATCTGTATTTTTTCGATATCCTCTTTTGTTCGTCTTGGTATTTCTCTAGAGTATTCAGATTTTTTACGTAATACAACGATCTCTTCATCCAATTCCAAACATTCTCTTAATTCAGACATTTGAATGGAATTGTTAACAGAATTATTGACATTGATAGTGCTTTCTATATGATTATTGGAGTCTCGACTATCATGACTCATTGTTGTGGATATTGATTCTACATCTGAACGATCAATGCTTTTATTCGGGGTATGAGATCGCGTTGATGCAGAATCACTATTGCTACATAATGTAGATGAAGGGCTTTCATAATCAGGTGAAATGTAATTTTCTCTACAACTATTACTATGCCTGGAACACTGACTACTCTCAGAAGTTCCTTTGGATAGAACTGATGTTATACTATTGTCGGTTTCGTTCGGAGATGATTTTACCTGAAGAATTAAGTCCGATTATAAATATAATTAACAAATATTTTTGATTATATTATACAATTATAAATGTTTAATTCATATTTTAACTAAAGTGATTTTATAACTGAAAAGAAGTTGGATTTCTATAGAAGACCATAACAGTTTATATAAAAGCATATATTAAAAATGAAAATAAATCAAACAAATACCAGATTTACCTATATAATAATGATTCGTTGAAATAAATATTACGGGATTCGGAAAGTAATCAAAGTTTTGTAAATAAATGACTTATTTTGTATTGATAGTAATAATTTATGACTAACAATTACTAACTAAATTTTATTTTTCTTAGTTATAAAAGTAAGAAAAAACAAATACGGGAATTACTTTATTTGTGCTTTTATCGCCTGTATTTAGATAAATTAATAAATTTACTATCCTTGTTTAAAATCACCCCCGTAGACTAATCTGAAATAAAAATATATTAGCTGAAAAAATTCTTTATTAGTGAATTGTAATCTGACTGTCCCCACCACTTTTACGCAATTGAAGATTGAATGAGGTTGTTCAACGTTTCGGGCTCGCTACAGCTCCTCACCAGGGACCAAACTAAATCTTATATTAATATTCTAATTTATATATACCCCTATTCCCACTAAACTAAAAATTTAGTAATTTGAATATACAATCCCGCTTCTACACAAAATGTTCAAAACCAATCAATTTAATAAAGAATGATAAATGTTATCTAATTTACTTGACTCTAACATTAAATTCACATTATTTCGATTCCTTGAAATGTGAATACTTTCAAGACTCTCCCTTTTGTACTTATTACTAATAATATGTTCGAAAATATCCACATTCACAAAATCAAAAGAATCAAAAACTTCAAAGAGTGCTTCTTTAAACCGGAAGTAATATGTGAACTGCGTAGACTATACTTATGTTCATAAATTCTCTTTTTTAAATATCTACTTGTGTGTCCAATGTATCATTCACTACAATCCATATAATTAATTTTCTAAAAAATTCTAGATTTTAAACATAGATCATCCTTATTCTTGTAATTATTAAATACCTTACTTATATTATTATTATTTTTAAAGAAAATTTGAATTTTATATTTCCGAAAAATTCTTTTAATTCTTTCCGACAATCCTCTAACATATGATAAAACTATAATTTTGAGCTTATTACATCAACTCTTACATTATGTCTATTTTCGGTATTATAAATGTCAAACAATCTCTCTGCAATGAATTTATTAATAAATTCAATTGGATTCTATTATTAATGAAAGTTGCTTTTAATATCTGAAAATTATTCTGTCTAAAATCCTTATGTGACAATTTTAGTCTCTGTCAATGACACCTTTCAGTGTCCCAATTTTGTTTCCGAATTGGTGGTGTGAATTAAAATCTACAAACCTACCTGTGACAAAATAGGCTTTCTATACCAATTAAGCTTCACTTTATTATTATTATACTTAATGACTTTGATTTGCAAAAAATTGGACATTAATAAATTTAACAATTAATAAATTAACTGTTAAATAATTGGAAAAGAAATGACTATATAAATGATAGCACATACAAATATTTAATATATGAAAATGGTACTGTAGCAAAACATTATGGGCTTCCCAAAATTTATAAAGAAAAGGTGACATTTAGAATAATAATAATATCTTATTTTTATTTCCCAACTTATAATATTGCCAGATTTTTGTTTTATATAATCGTGAGGAAAATTAGAAAAACTAGTTCTTATATTAAAGATAGTTGGTGTTTTTACAATGAAGTAAAAGATATTATTCCAAAAAACTATCAGGTACGTGAATAAGTCTTTCCCGTTTTTTTTCAAATTTTGAGCCTTTATTGTGAAAAAATGGTTACAAATGAATTATTGAAAGTATTGGCCATCGCTAGCTACAACTTTTTCCCATCTTTCTGGCAACATACGAATCCCGTTGCGAAAAAATTCGATCGGTTTGGCCTCTATCCAGTCATCCACCCATTTTTTTGCTTCCTCGTAGGAATGGAAGTGCTGGTCAGCCAGGCCATGCGTCATCGATCTGGAGAGATGGTAATCAGATGGAGCAACGTCTGGACTATACGGCGGGTGGGGTAGGACTTCCCATTTGAGCGTTTCTAAGTATGTTTTCACCGGCGGTGCAACATGTGGGCGAGCATTGTCATGTTGCAAAATAACTTTGTCGTGCCTGTCGGAGTATTGTGGCCGTTTTTCTCGCAGTGCGCGGTTCAAACGCATCAACTGTCGTCGATAGACCTCGCCTGTGATCCTTTCATTCGGTTTCAGAAGCTCATAGTAAACCACACCTAGCTGGTCCCACCATATACAGAGCATGAGCTTGGCGCCATGAATATTTGGCTTGGCCGTCGATGATGATGCATGGCCGGGTAGTCCCCATGATTTTCTTCGCTTCGGATTATCGTAACGTATCCACTTTTCATCGCCAGTCACGATACGATGCAGAAAACCCTTTCTTTTATGTCGCTGAAGCAGCTGTTCGCAAGTGAAAAAACGCCGTTCGACGTCTCTCAGCTTCAGTTCGTACGGCACCCAATTTCCTTGCTTTTGGATCATTCCCATGGCTTTCAAACGGTTGGAAATGGTTGTTCGGTCAACTCCCAATGCTTCAGCAAGTTCTTCTTGCGTTTGACAAGAATCTTCATCAAGCAAAGTCGCCAATTCTCGATCTTCAAAGATTTGCGGCCGCCCGGAACGCTCCTTGTCTTCCACGTCGAAATCACCGCTTTTGAAGCGTCGAAACCATCCGCGAACACTTGAATCATCGACACAACCTTCTCCATAAGCCTCTTGAAGCAATCCATGCGTCTCGGCAGCAGATTTCTTCAAATTGAACCAATAAAGTGAAACTTCCCGCAAATGACGTCGACTCGGCTCAAATTTCGACATTTTCACGATATCAAAAATTTATGATGCGAAAAAATTTTAACTAATGTGTTAGTATGGAATTGTTGACATATGAATAAGCTTTGATTATGACATATGTAACCATTGAATACTCGCACAGTATTGGTGGCGCCATCTCTTACAAAAAACGGGAAAGACTTATTCACACTCCTAATACTAGATGATTTCATTGGATGTGGTATATTCGTTTACAAATGTAACTTTAGAATTGTTAAATTGACCAAGTAAGTTTTCAATACCTACTAAGCTTCACTTTATTATTATTATACATAATGACATTGATGTCCAAAAAACTCAATTAACTTCAAGCTCCTTTATAAATTTAATTCTGTCATATATAGAATTAAAAACAATTTTGACAAAGTAATACTTTTCTATTTTTCCATAACTAAATTGGCTATAACTGGCGACAGAGGCGACCCCATTGGACATCCGTATGTTTATGTCTGTGTTTGTTTATTGCCGCGTGTGTATTTATCATGCGTGTCGCGTCCTGCGACGTTATGAACGATATATATATATATATATATATATATATATATATATGTGTGTGTGTGTGTGTGTGTATATATATATATATATATATATATATATATATTTAGATACGAATGTTGAACCAATTTTCATGGCTTGGTAAAAGCGCCTTTTTTTATCACTGAGAGTAACCGGACACCCTGTTGTCGGAAACTGAGCGTCGACGCTGACCTCGGAGGAAAGTTCCTGAATGGACGCCAAATATTAACTGTCGAAATTTCTCATTACGATCGACGTTAATATTAGATTTGTAATTTTTAAAATGGAAAAAGAATGTAGAGTCTAAATCATAAATTGAAGGATGGTATGCCATCGATACATATGCATGTGCACGTGCGTTTGTTTTGATAGACTAGTTACGGTGCTAAGTATGATTAATAAAATATTAATTAATATAAGTAGAATAATGGATTAACAAACTTTTAACGTATACTAGAGTATGATAATATAAAGATCAGTTTAATAATTGTAAATGTAGAACAAAACCAAACCATTTAGATTAATAATGTTAGTCCAATTGCGATAATAGTTCTGTTAATAGAATGTAATAACGATATACTTTATAAAATACATAAAATATATAGGATAAGTTGAATAGTAGAATAAGAGATTATGTAAAATTAATAATTATAAACGTAACAAAACGGTTAAGGTATTAATTAAATTAGATTTCTCACACATAGTATAAAGATTAGTTTAATTAATAATAAGAGATTATGTCAATAATTATAAATGTATAACAAAACCGAACCATTAAGACTAATAATGTTAGTTCACTTACAATATTGATTTTGTTAGAATACGTTGAATAGTAGAATAAGAGATTATGTAAAATTAATAATTATAAGCGTTACAAAACGGTTAAGGTATTAATTAAAGATCGTATTTTATAATGTTGCTATAAGTTTGTTGTTCATGATCATAGCAGATGCGTTATATTAAAATTTAAATATTGTAAGAAAGCGAACGAAGGAGTTTATATTATAAACGAAATTTGACTCCTTCATGGGCTTTCCCTTAAACCGCTCAGATGAATTTTCACGAAAATTTTGGACGGCCTTTTTTACTTTGTCCGGACCACTAAATATGAGTCCAACGAAGGGAAAAATCACTGCCGATCGGGATTTTAACTAGGTCAGATCGATGCAGTAGTTATAAACCTTAGAATTTTTGGCGACCTTTTTCGGACTTAGAATTTTTTCGACACTTTCGGACTTAGAATTTTTCGACATTTTCGGACTTAGAATTTTTTCGTGATTTTCGGAATTAGAATTTTTCCAACTTTTTCGGACTTAGGATTTTTTTGACCTAGATTTTTTTTTGCGATTTGTAACCTTTGAAATATTTTGTATTTTTCAGACTTTGAAATTTTTCGTGTTTCTCGAACTTCATCTTGTACGTGTTAACTTTGTATACCCGACCTATACCTAGTTTATTTTTATATATTATACGGTTGTATAAAAAGTATTTCAAAGAAGTAAATAAATAGTAAGTAACCAACAATATTTATCGTTTATCCTTATTAACATTATTTGCCCGTATTCTCCACTAAACCTGATATATATATATATATATATATCAGTTACCTTTAATTTTTCGAATAGGCGAAACGGGTGGGACTTTCGCAGTCCTGTACACGGAAGCCGCTCGTTTAATTTCTCTGAGTAGGCTAAACGGGTGGGACTCTCGGAGTCCTATACACGGAAGCTGCTCCTTTCATCCTGGTAGACAAGACTGTAGGAAAAGAATTTTAGTACGAGAGCATATAGACGAAGTCAAATAACGAATTAGGTAGTAAACTCGCGATTTATAGATCGGCCAATACTGCCTAGGTTCGGTATCCATCCAAAAACGCGTACACTTCGGCTCATCGGCCCCACATCCCTGGCTAGTAGTCGAGAGGCTAGGCCAAAAATAGGGGCAAATTACCGACCGGTCTTTCGCGGAAGCAAATCGTCGCACATAGAACCGGGTGGGCACTCGTCATTATATATGAGTATGTATATATAGTGCGGGACCTCACATGTGTGTATGTTTATCATGTTTGATTCTATCTATTTATAGAGTAATTCTACGCGTATATATAAAATAATTTAAATGATTAAACTTCTCGTTTCTTGTAACTCACTTTACAAAATAATGTACAAAAAATGAAATAAACTGAAAAGTAAATTTGAGCACTTAAAAAAGATAAAACACTCCAACAAATAATACTTACAATAATAATAAAAATTGGTTTAAAAATTTAACAAATATTATCATTCAAAAGATGTAAATATCCTTTCAAATAGTGAAAAATTTGGAATATATTATTCAAATAGCAAATTCCCTGTTAAAGAAATCATCGCTGACGTAGAAAAAGTATGGTTAGTTGCAATAATAACGTAGAATCTCATTAGTGAAGGTTATTAATAATTACAAAAAATAGATTGCAAAATTATTTAAATAGTAACATCATACATGAATACAAAACAGCCAAGAATTTCTTAAAAGAGAACAGAAATGTTATATTCTAAAATGCAGATAAAGGGAATGTAACAGTAGCATCTGACAAGAAAGAATTGAAAATCGTCATATTAATAGGCTACAAAATAAATTGAAAGAATTATTAAAAGAATGGAAAAATAAATCTTATATTAATAAAATTACGTTTAAATACTTAAAATGCGAAAATGGGATAATAGCCAAATGTTATGGGGTTCCCAAAATTCGCAACGAGCAATTGACCTATAGAATAATAATATCAACAATTAATTTTCTAACATACAATATTGCAAGATTTTTATGAAATATATTAGTTAAGATCGTTGGAAAAACCAACTCTTATGTTAAAGATAGTTGGAGTTTTTATAAAGCAATAATTTAATTGTACTTTTGTCGAGTGCTTATATACAAATTAATAAATATTTTTTCATTGGTCTTACAGTCCAATTAAATCAATCGAAAACATCAGTCCCTGATGAGGAGCCGTAGCGAGTTCGAAACGTTGGACTAGTTCTTCAATTAGGTAAGGGTGTTGGGGACAGTCAGATTGCACTTTACTAACAAAAAATTTTTTTAGCTAATATTTTATTTTCAGATTAGTCTATAGGGGTGACTGTAAACATGGACAGTTTGTTATTATAATTTTTAATTTAATTTTTACTTTTATTTTTATTATTTTGTGTATTGATGTATTAATGTTAACGTAGATATGTATTGATATTGTTATGTATTGTTTTCGATTGATTTGATTGGACTGTAAGACCAAAGAAAAAATATTTATTAATTTTTATAAAGCAGTTACAGATATTAATATTCCGAATAATTATAAGATCATTTGATTGAATGTAGTATCTTATTTACAAATATACCATGAGATTTATTCAAAGTAACTGTAGAAGAAAAATGGTCAGAAATTAGCATACATACAAAATTAACAAAAGATGAATTTATTAAAGTAACAAATTTAGTTTCTAATAACACAATTTTTTGTTTTCAAAATAATTTTTATGAACAATGATATGGTTATCTAATGGGATCATCTTTATCACCGGTCATTGCTAATTTGGTAATGAAAAAATGAGAAAATATTGCATTAAATAAGTTAAATTTTAAACCTATTATCTATAAAAGATATGTTGATGACATCTTTACAATTTTACCAGAAAGGTGTGTAGACCAAATGGTGGATGTCTTTAATTCCATCGATGATAGAATTAAATATACAAAAGAAATAGAATTAGACAATAAATTAAGTTTCTTGGACGTCAATGTTATTAGAGTTAATAATAACGGAGTAAAATGAAATTGGTATAGAACAGCTACAGGGTCAGGTACGTTATTAAATTTTAACTCACACCATCTATTCGAAATCAAGATAAGTACTGTAAAGAGAGTCATCGACAGAAAAATCATATTGTCACCCAAAGATTTAGAAAAGATTATTCAATAGACCTTATAGATAAAATGATTGCAGAATTATGCCAAACATTCAATTTTTCATATTCTTAGTTTTTGTCTATTCGATAGACAGACATGCGTATATTAACATGCAATTTTAATTTTTTAAACAAAACTGAAAGATATTATTCTAAGGATATCGTTGTATAAATTTTTAAAACTGATTCACACATCGATTTTTTTTTAAGAAAATTGATTTTAAATTCTTAAATTCTTATTTTTCTATCTTACTTATAACTTATATTAAATTGTGTATAATATTAAAGTTCTTATTGATTTCGCATTGCATCGTAAACTAACGTAAACATAAACATCTATAGAATATACTCTGCTAATTCTAGCTTGGATAATTTAAAACACATTCAGAAAAGAACAAAAGTTGTCTAAAACTATTTATCAGTTCTTGGATTATTTAAGACGAGATTGGTTGGATTACATTAAAATTTATACAATTATGTTTGGTATTGTTACACTTGAATAAAATGTAAATCGATACAATGAGTATAGACACTGGAATTTTTCATTTATAGCTCAGATATAGTTAGAATGTTAAAGCGAAGGATTTATAATTCACCGGAGTAATTTTAAAAGCTTTCAAAGAAAAAATTATATTTTAGTTGAAAAGTTGGGTATAGCAATGAGTAAAGTATTCAAAAAGTAGTAACGATCAGCAAATAGTATAATTACCTGTCTATCTGTAAGTCTGTACTTATTTCCGGCAGCAGAAGAATCTTTAACTCGCTGATGATCGTCACCCACCGTTACCACAGATACATGGCTGGTATCTTGTAGAATATGCTTGTCATCTATTGGACTAACTATAATGACCTCAGATTCGTCCAAACGCTTACCAATCTGTTTACTTGATTCACTAATAACAAATAATTTTCCTTGTTCTTGCGGGATAGATTCTAATTTATCAAGATTTGTTAAGACGTCATTCTTCTTCAAAATCTGGTTCACCTTTTAGAAGGATATTAAACAATTATTTCACTACGTCTGTTTCCGTGCGTTCGTACATTTGTAACAAGCATTGCTGCCAGCGATAACATAATTATTTATTACTTAACAAGATTTAGATCAAAATATTATTTTGTCTGAGATCAGTAATGAAAATAAAGTCTTCAATAACACGAATGGTATTGATAAAATATTATATACAACTGA
This sequence comes from Sycobia sp. Sy_11, assembly GCA_018907035.1. Taxonomy (NCBI): domain Eukaryota; kingdom Metazoa; phylum Arthropoda; class Insecta; order Hymenoptera; family Epichrysomallidae; genus Sycobia; species Sycobia sp. Sy_11. Next base: position 3,450,206 of record JACCIC010000027.1, on the reverse strand, counting down.
AATTCAGAATATGTTTAATGTCTAATATTGATATTTATAACAATAGCACTTCTAGTAATCTAACAACCTTAGCAGCAAGTAGATCCTGTACTTATTTTATTATATATTCAAAAGATTTTTCTCCACCATTAATATTTTACAAAATTAATGCATCCGTCTCATTGTTCTTGTCAGAAATTTAACATTTCTGTAAAACTCAAAGTAAAAAATTCTTAGAAAGTATGAAATTGTATGCGATATTGTTGAGCACCTGAGACCGACTCAGACAATTCAGTGACACTGATATTTTATTTTATACAGCGCGAAAAAATTTAGAAATATTATCTACTTATCCGATTTAAAAAAATAGCTTCTGACTTCATATTAAATAATATTTCCTGGAAACAATTGGATTATTTGGATTGTTTTTGGGCTACATAATCTATTAACTACACACGTATTATGTGTTGCATTACTTTAATTTAAATAAAATATCAACGACTAATCTGCCATAAGAATTAATATTATTTTTAAAAATTAATAGCATTGTTACTATTCGAAAAAAATCTTAAACCACTTTAGTTGGTCAGAAATGATTTATTCACTTCTCACTTTATTCAAAAGTTTTCGGATGCGAGGAGGGATCCCCACAAATATTTTTTCCACATAACAAGACAAATAAAGTAGGAGCGAATAAAAATGAAATAAAAATAGGAACCAATTATTCGCTGTGTAAAATCGTTTAAACGTCATATAAAAAAAAGTAGTAGGAAATTCGCCGTTTACTTTAGAGGAGTTAAATACTCAAAGAACAGAAATTGAAGCGATATAACAATCGAGACCTATTTGTTTGATTTCGATAGAGCTGAATGATCCGCTGGCTTTGATACCAGCCCATTTTTTGACTCCATTGACTATACTTTTCAAATATAACCATGAGGCCGGAAGTGCTGGTCAGCCAAGCCGTGTATCGTTGATCGAAACAAGTGATAGTGTGAGACAGCAATGTCTGGAGAATACGGCGCGTGGGCTAGAATTTCTCAGTTGTTACGATTTCAAATATATCTTGACCACTTTTGCAACATGGCGTCGAACATTGTCAAGCTGTAAAATCACTTTTTCATGTTTACCGTTGTATTGCGACCAATTATCTTTCAATAGTCGGGTCAAACGCATTAATAATGTTCCATAACGATCGCCTCTGATTGTTTCAGTCAGTTTCATAATACACTAAGCCGAGCTGGTTCCACCAAATATTGAGCATCATTTTGGCCGTTGACATGAAAGCATGGCCGGAATATCCCCATGATTTTCTGCGTTTGGGATAATCGTAATGAACCCACTTTTCGTTCCCAGTAATGCGATGCAAAAATCCTTTCCGTCTTTCCCTTGTCAGCAGTTGTTCACAAGCAAACAAACGCCGTTCACCATCTCTCAATTTCAACTCGTACGGCACTCAATTTCTTTGTTTCTGAATCATTCCAATAACTTCCACGTGTTTTGAAATGGCTTGTTGCGATACTCCTAACTATCCAATTTCTGCCGCGTTTGACACGAGTCTTGATCAAGTAATGGCGCCTATTCTGAATCTTCGAAAGTCTCTTCTCTTCTTCGGCCCTGCTGGTCTTCGATGTGAAAATCACTGGCCTTGAAGCGTTGAAACCAATCTCGGCATATTCTTTTACGAATAGCGGTCTCACGATACGTACTTTAGAACATTCGATGAGCCTCAGCCGCAGCGATCTTCATATTAAAGCAGAAAAATAAAACCTCACGGAAATGAAGCGAATTTGGCTGCTAAGCTGACATGTTTAATTAAGAATAACTTTATGATGCAGATACAAAGGGATTAATGTTTCGATGACGTTAGATTTAAAAATACCAAAGATTATTGTCTCTCATCTACGATCTATTTCTTTCGACTACCACTTACAGTTACAGCCATCTATTGCAAAACGGCGGAATCAAATTGTACACCTAATGTAATGTCTGTTTCAAATTTACTCGAATTTTTAAAAAAAAGATAACAATAGATTAATTTTGCAAAATGCATTTACTTGCTTCAAAATAGTCTCCTTCCGAGTCAATACAAAGTTTAGTGCGTTCGAATAGCATATCAAATGGCTTTTTCATGTTGTTAACCGGAATCGTCTTGAAAATGACTGTCGTTTTTTTCGCACGTCTTCAACGTCCCGGTAACGATTTCCTTTCATCCCTGAATAAAATTTACTGAAGAGTAGAAGTAACAAAGAGCCATATTAATTGAACACCGTGAGTGATTAACCGTCAGAATGTCGTTTTCGATCAAAAACTCAGTCACCAATATCGATTGATGGAGCGACGCATTATCTTGCAACAAATGGCAGCTTTCACATTCACGATATTCTGGCCGAACACGTCGAATAGGAGTAAGCAAACGTTTTATGACATCAAGATAATACATATTATTAATCGTTTCATCAGATAAAATGCATTCCTAGTGAATGATGCTCTCGAAATCGTAGAAAACGATGAGTATTGTTTTGATTTTCGATTTTTCCAAGCGCAATTTTTTCAGTTTTAGCTCATTCGGAGCTTTCAATTCGTCACTTTGACGTTTACTTTCGGAATCATATTGAAAACACTATATCTCATCACTAGTTACGATAGAATAAAGATGGTTTTCGTCTCGTTTGCCTTGTTTAATGATGTCTTTAGATCATCAAATACGCATTTGACCGAGCACGTGGCCAACGTCGGCGATACCGGACTAATTAAGCAGCGTTACTACTCAAGCTCTCAAAAGATCGAGCTGGAATTGCATGCGTAAATTTGCAAGATGCTTGATCAAAGCGTAATTCGCAAACTAGTTAGTGAGCGATCTAGCCATGTCGTAAATATTCGTAAAGATGACGAGAACTGTCCATTCTGTGTCGACTATCTAAAACTGAATTCTGTATATAAGGCCAACGAGTAGCTGTTTCTTTACACGGAGTTAATATTATGAAAACTGAGAAAGGGACGATACACCTCAACTGGCTCGGTCATATTCTGCGATAAATTTTTGATGCTGGTCTTACTATTAAAAATACAATATTCTATACAGCGGCGTAAAATCTGTATTTAAGCTATAAAGAATAGTAGTTAACATAGATTGAGTAAAAATTTAAAATGCATTTTAGTATATACGAGGAATGCCTAACCTATACATTTTATAAAATTTTACTGCGAAAAATTTTTAATATAGCATTTATATTGTTCTTTCTGATTGGATATATACACTGCTTGAAAAGATAAATAACATAAATTATTTAGTTTTATTTTAATTATAATTTATCTCGTGCATTAAACCCGAACTAAAAATTGTTGTGCGTAATAAATATCTAAGCAAACCTTTATTACTTTTCATGAGATGGACGTGCTGGAAACTAGCTAAAAGAGATAATTGTAAAATACACGTGTTTGAGTTTACATCTTCCTTTCGTCCAATATATTGCTATATATTGTCTATAATTAAGTACTCGAGGCGACAGTTGGTTAAGAGCTTTTCACATTAGAGCGGATTAAGTAAATGACTATCTTTGCGCCAAGATTCGCACCTATTGTATACCTGAAGTATACTGCTCTGAATATGTCGATTCTCCCCACCATTTGTTCCCTTCCGCCCCACTTCTATAAATATGTAGGGTATACACTAAGTTTAGTTTTCAAATATAGATCAGAGCAGAATTGTTCAAACTACCACGAAGTCCACACTCAGTTAACGGTGAAAATAGAATTTTAATTAATTTTAATTCTAATAAAGTTATTGACAGTGGTTAAATAAGAATATTCATTTAAATACCGCAAGAAAACAGCGAATCAGCTGTACAATGGTACACCGCGCACAGCAAAAGTAGGCAGATTTACATTGCCTCAACATAAAGAATGTTAAAGACATAGTATTCACACTACACTGTAGTGATGTGTAAGACTGTGTGAGTTGAAAATCGACATCAGAGCGTGGACAAGCACTACATTTTCCTTAATCTTAAACAATTTGTATTCAATGAATAATTCTATAATAGATTCAAACATTTCGTATTTATTAAAAAAATAACTCGTCTCTCATTAACCAAGCTAAACTAGAAACCATTGTAAAACACCTATTTTGTACCAAATAATGATTAAGAATTATAGATAGGTGTTCATATTAATTAGCAATGCACAATTATAATGATTATAAATACTTAATTATTATTATTATTCATAAATACATAGTTACATTATCAAAATTTCAAATAAACTAAATATTTTATCCCAAAAATAAATAAGTAGTTTCATGCGTTTGGCCCTCAGATTGCAGTTTTCTCTCATAAGATAATATGACTGTCAAGCCTATATATAGATAAATAAAACCCATATATATGTATATATATATATATATATATATATATATATATAACTCAAAATTTTTAAGCTGAGACAATTATTTTGCTTGTCTAATTATTCAAAGAAATCTCGATGTTACAACATTATCTCCACCGAAAACATTATTTACCCATCAGCTAGTTTATAAAGTAAATATTAACTGGCGTTTTCAAATCAAATTCTCAAACAAAGTTTTTACATGGGGGCATAAAATCCTGTCCATAAACTGTCATAGCCGAGTTTGAATATTTTGTGGTTATAGTACGTAATCATTTCATTTATCTAATCCATTCATATCTTCTACATGAGCAGTGGAGAATCGGAGCCAAACTCGGAAGTGGAATCTGAGGCTGGTGATAAAATCGCAGATTTTAATGATAATGACATCGAGTATGTTCCATGTCTAGAGACACAGATTTTTTTCCATCTGTCAACAAATTTACTTCCGAATTTGCATAGTTGATTATAACAAGAATATGGGACGTGTAGATCAAATCGATAAAACACCATCTTTGACCCAAACGCTCAGAAAGACAATAAAATGGTATAAAAAGATATTTTTCTTGATATGGCTCTTGTAAATTCCCATGTTTTATACTATCGGAATAATCCCGAAAACAAATTATCCTTTCCAGATTTTGGACTAACGATTATTTTGAAGATCCTGAATATAGAAGAGAAACGTGTAAGCTCTCAAACATCTACAGTGCGTCTTAGGGGCATACATTTGTCCGTAGCAATGTAAAAAAGAAAAAGATGTACCTTATGTCATATGCAGAAAAAGAGAGTAAACTCTAAATATTAAGGCCAAACCTGCTCTGTAACATTATGTATAACTCCATGCTTTTCTGATTATCACACTAAAAATGACCTACCGTGAATAGAATAACCAGTAAGCTTCTATTCGACTAATTCTTGCTTAGTCTCTCATTTGTCATACCAATGAGAAGAAAAAGAAAAAAAAATATATTCGCACACACATATACGCGTGCACGCACACGCACACGCACACGCACGCACGCACGTACGCACACACACACACACACACACACACACACACACACACACACACACACACACACACACACACACACACACACACACACACACACACACACACACACACACACACAAAAGGATTTATCATATTTTGTTCATCAAAAAGTTCGAATTTTTCAATTTTGACTTTAGAATTGTAATCAACAACCCAAAAAAACATATATATATATATATGCTTTTCCATGCGTATAGAATAGTTTTCTTCAATTATGAAAAATTTAACATGGGCATTACCGTCTCGGACCAACATGATGCACATATACGCCATGCTCCAGCTCGCAACATTTAGTCTCAATTTGCGTTAAAATTGGGAATCTATGATAGGACCTATGATTTTACATATAAACAATTCGCATTGCAAATATCTAAAATCCCGGTACACTAAGGGTGAATACGATAATAAGTAAAGGGTTAATAGGAATTTTAAGAATAATAATGCTTTTAAAAATATAATGTCATAATACAACGAATATGCCTTATACATAAATATATATTTGATTAACTGGATTGCTGCTCAAATATAATAATTAAAGTTATTTATTCTCTAAGTCATTAATGCAAGTTACTAACGGACAATAATTTATGCCCTTCTCAATGTTATTTTATCATAAAAACAATTACTATAAATTGTTAACTTAATAAGTTACTAAATTACTAAATTTTTGGGCTTAAAACTGATTTAGTTGTACCAATTTATCTAATTTTATTTTATTTTGAATACTAACTTGTGTTTTGTTGGTCTTGTTCGATACGATAATTACTTCAGACGAAATTCCTCGTCGAGGTGGTGAGCTCGATGTAGCGTCAATCAATACTGGTGGATGTGTTGTTACGACAGTCACCTGACTAACGTTGCTCGACAAGCTATTTGATGGATCAGGGCTATCTGATATTACGTGTACCATTGTCGACTTATCGTCTTGAGCATCCAACTCTACTTCTTGTGGGATTCCTAAAATATTATTTGGAAATATGTTTTCTTTATTTAATACATACGAAAATTCCGTATAAAATATTAATGAGAAATTGCAGTATTCGTGGCTGTAATAATTATTGTATTTAAAATTTTGATATTGAACTAAATTCTACTAAATAATATTTTATGATTCTAATAAACTATTGATCATACTGTTATGAAAACTGCCAGAAAAAACTGAAGCAAAAAAAAACAAGTTAATTATTCCGAAGATTTAGACGTGCTAGTATAATTAATTTTGTGGATAATTGAATATAAATTATAAAATAATATTATTGAACGCACTGCTTATTCACTGGACCGATGGTTGCTTAAGTACACGTAAATATATTCTCTACATGTAAATATATTAGGATATCTAATATCTCCCTTCCGCTCTTTTGTTCTTCATTCAATGCTTTATAAAAAGTGTTATAGTGGTCGTATTTACTTCAAATATGCGCCGTTTTGTTCGATAGTCTGTTTCCTCCTAGACGGCAACTTCATAATACCTCTCTCGTAGAAAACCCTCTCCTTATTTGCGAAGAACTCGGATAGCCACTTTTCACAGGCCTCTTTTGAATCCAACTTTACACTACCCAGGGCGTTCGACATGGACAGGAACAGGTGATAAGCACTTGGCGCTATGTCCGAGCTATATGGTGGATGCGATAAAACCTACCATCCGAACTCCCGTAGCTTCTGATAAGTCATTCGACAACGAATTCAACGACGATTCATCAACGAAGTGTGTGGTCTGGCGTTGTCCTAGTGGAACACTACACCCTTCCTGTTGGCCAATTGTGGACGCTTCTGCTCGATAGCCTGCTTCAAGCGGTCCAGCTGGTCACAGTAGATGGTAGAATTAAGCGTCTGGCGATATGGGAACAGTTCATAGTGGATGATTCCCTTCCAATCCCACTAAACACACATCACAACATTCATGGCCGTCAATCCCGGCTTAGCCACTGTTTGGGATGGTCTACCAGCCTTGAGCCACGACCTTTTTCGCTAGATATTATCGTATGGAATCCATTTTTTATCGCTATATATATATATATATATATATATATATATATATATATATATATGTATCTATATGCATATTAAATACAGCTGCAATGGAGAAAAATGCACTTTCGAGTTAGCGCGATAGAAAAAGATGTCCAAGGGTCTCGAGACATCGTTGACAAAGAGTATCATGTTCGGACTATAGCAAATGTCTCGGGACGACTGCTATAGAGAGTTTTGTGTTGGGAGGTAGATACAATGTTCAGGTATCCCCGAACGACAACACGAAACTCCCCGTCGAAATCACCCGTCATACTTGGACATCGTCTTGTGTCGTCCAAACACAACATTCTCCGTAGAAGTCATTCCAAAACACCTAGACATCGAATTCTATCATTCGAGCATGAATCTCTCCGTAGAAGTTGTCTCGACATACCTGAACATCGTTTCCTACCAACTAAATACGATACTCCCCGTAGAAATCGTTCTGAAAGACCTACATAACGTATTTTACAATCTCCACACGAATCTTCTCATAGAAGTTGATTTCCTCATACCTGGACGTCGTTTAAATAATAATCGTAATAATACCATATACCCTGTAGAAATCGCCCAGAGAGACCTGGACATCGCCTTCTACCATCCGAACACACAACTGCCTATAGAAATCGTCTTGAGGCAATGGGATATCGTAAACCACCGCCCGTACACGTCAATACTATATTTCTCAGTAAAAACTATATTTACAATGTGTAATTGTAATATGTATAATATAATATACATACAATATATATATATATATATATATATATATATATATATATATCATATCATATTATATTATATCATATCATATCATATCATATCATATCATATCATATCATATCATATCATATCATACCATACCATACTAATTTATAAAGACAAAACATGTTTTTGTTTGTACACGATAACTGAAAAAACTACTGAACCGATTTTATGAAATTTGACATATAGATTCTATATTATCTTGGGAAGGACATGGCTATGTTTCTATGTTTTTTATTGAAAATCATTTTACTTTCATCAATAAATTAAGTTTATGGTTTTAACAATCAGTTTCACCAACGGCCACATATACATGTTCATACACCGAATGTTTCTCTATCCAAAGTGTTCCTAGCAAATACTCAGGTATGCGTATTAGGTCTTAAGGGGTTTATACATAGATGCAAACTTTATTAGATCATCAGAACGCTAAATCAGTTAGCGCAGGATGAGCGAAAACGGTTCCCTCTTAGTGCACGGTATCTTGAATCAGACACATGTGTAGACTAATGCATAATCTAGACAAATGAGCAGCGAATCACCCAGAGTTCCTTCCGTCGCATGTAACGCTAGATGATACCGCGGGCTCGAAATACATAAACAATGAGGAATCAATCAAAACTCTTGCAGTTTATTGCAATGCGAAACAAGATGACTTTAACTTTAGTACCGCAAATTTAGATATACCCCATCAATCTTGGACAAAAAGAAGTGTCTCTAATAGACCTGCGTGATTCTAAGCTCTGTTGGCACGGACCTGATTGGATTGCACCAAGTCTGAGCATTAGCCTCAATTATCAAAGCCAAGTACAATTCTACACAGTCAAATACGTCCAATGGAGCCAGAAATCCTTACATGATTTTTCAATTTAACGAAGTTTATACAAGTCGTAGCTTATTGTTTGCGCCCGTTAGAAAAAATACGTAGAAAGGGATAAATTCATTGCCTATTCATCTTATAATGTCGGAGCTCAATGCGGCTCGAATAAAAACTATCTGTATAGCGCAGTCAAATAACTTTAAAACAGAAATAGAGTCATTAAAGAAACAAAAGAATTTACCTAAAAGCAGCCCGTTAAATCCCCTGAACCCGATGCTCGACAGAGATGGAATATTACACGTCGGAGGGCGCTTGACCAATGCCAATATTTCTTACGAACCTAAATACCCGCCCATATAGTTTCGTTTATTAACTCTTAGCTCTTTATTTGTAAGATACGTGCATAAGCTCACGCTGCACGGTGGGTCCCCACTGACATCTAATGCCCTAATATAATATGCATGGATTTTAGATAGAAGACAACTTGTTAAGAGCGCAATCTGTAATTGCATTACGTGTCAGCGCGTCAAACCCTTGACTGGTCCATCAGCTCATGGGAAATCTACCCGTGGCTCGAGTGACCCCCGCCCGACCGTTTACATGTCCGGCGTCGATTACGCAGGACCCTTCCCAATACGGACGACAAAGAGGCGAGGTCATAAAAGTTATTAAGGATATATAGCTCTGCATTATAATTTTATATAATAGACATGCTTTCTCATTGAAGCGTTTTGTGTTTTCTTAACTTAACTTTTGCTATTCATTTTCAAAATGGTTTTTTCCTTCTTTCATTAAGTGGAGGTTTTTTAAGCCTATTAACTTTAATAAACTTAATAATGTAGCAAAGGAAATTTAAATGTATATTTATTTAATTCCTTTCAAATACACATTCCCGTCCGAATTCAAACCTTATTCTATTTAAAAACACTTATAGAAATTTAGTTTAGCTTGAAAAAAATTGCTTCTATAGACATCCCAGAAAGTATAATTAGTTCTTTTGCACATTCCAGAAATAACCAAAAGGAAAGAAAACGTAATTTATGGAAAGTATTAAAAACCAAAATCAATTATCAGAAAGTGTGGAAAAATGCAATAATTTTTACGGAGTCACAGAATATACTGTTATATATTTATACAATTTCTGACCTGGACATCTCAGAAAATATCAAAACTAAAAGATATGTACTTTCTTAGACTTCAAAATGTGCGAAAAGCATATTATACCATATTCCGGGAAGTATCAGATTCAAGTCCAAGAACGTAATCTGCCAAAATTTTTGTATTTATCTACACACACACACATATATATATATCTTACATACGGCTATTGCGGAGAAATATTGTACTTTTGTATTCGGGCACTAGGTCATGATGTCAAGGTGTATCGGGACGACTTTTACGAAAAGTTTTGTGTTCGGATGATAAAATATCAAAGTTTCCGTAGATGTGGTCCCGAGGTAACTCGACATCTTTCTCTAACACAAAAATCCTCGTAAAAGTCGTCTCGAAATACCTGGAAATAGAATTCTACTGTCTGAACACAAAACTCCACATACGACTTGACCTAACATACCTAGACATCGTATTTTACTTTCTGAGCACGATACTTTCGGTGGATAGCATCCCAATATACCTGGACATTATGTTCTATTATCCGAACGTGAAACTTCCCGTGAATGTAGTATCGAAACATCTGGACATCGTGTTCTACTGTCTGAATATGAAATTCTCCGTACAAGTTGTCCGGAGACAACTGGAATTCGATTTCTACTATACGAACACGAAACTTTGCATACAACTTGACTATACATACCTAAACATCGTATTTTACTAACCGAACACGATACTGCCCATGGATGTCATCCTGAGATACTTGGACATCATCTTTAGCGTCCGAACACGAAACTTCACGTAAATCTTCAATCGACATACCTGGATATGGTATTTTACTCTCTGAGCACAATACTCCCCGTAAAAGTGGTCCCGAAACCTGGAATCATGTTATACTGTCCGAAAACAAAAGTTCTCCTGAAATTCGTCTAGAGACATCTGGTCATCTTGTTCTAATGTCCCAACACGATACAACTACAATGTTGCCCCGTAGAAGTCACATGTAAGATGTATATAGATGTATATTGCGTATATTTTTGTATGTTAAATTAAATATCAAGAATATGTAGTTTATGGTGTACACAATTGAATCCAAAAAATGGTTTATACAGAAGCGATGATATGCATACATAGTTTCGAAACTATTATCGAAGTTCGTAAAGTAAGCCTTAAAATTATAAAATTCGATAAAGCAACTTTTTTTACTTAATTTGAAAAGAAAACATAGTCTACATCACCTCGAAGATAATAGAGAGTATATATTTCGAATTCCAGAGCAATCGGTTATGTAGTTTTTTTTTATTATCGTGTACAAACCAAAATACGTATTGTCTGTATATATTAGTATAATGTGATTATGAAGTCCACAAAGGCAAAAGTGTATTCTAGCATATTTTCACTGAAATAAACAATCAGTTATGCGCGAAAAGATAGTTTCATCGTTTGTCAAAAGATGGCGACATCAATGGATCGTGGGCAGAAATAACCTGAGTCAAAAGCTTTACGGCATTATATCTGTGTAATTCTTTCAGCGTTTTTATTTCATTGAGCAAAATTATCGCAAGTCTCCAGCCAAATAAATGTCATTTCCGGGAAGCGCTGCTTCTATTCATTAATATGAGGAAAAGTACGACTGAAGCCTACCGTTTGCTTTGAGGAACTTATGGGGTGGAATGTATTGATGAATGGACATGCCGCGAGTGGTTAAAACGGTAAAAAAATGGTGATTTTGATGTTGAAAACATGAATCGCTCAGAAAAGCTTTCAAAAAGTTTTGAAAACGAGGAATGAGAAGCTCTGCTGGCAAAAACTTAGAAACTGAGTGCCGTAAGAATTAAAGCTGGGACTTCGAACGGTGATGTTGTATGTCCGAAATGTTACTGCAGTGGTATAAAATTAAATCATTTTTGTATTGTATTGTCACAGGTGATAACCAATGGATTTATTATAATAACTCTAAATGTAAAAAATCGTATAAAAAGCTCGGCGAGCCCGCCTACTCGACGCCGAAATAAAGTATTTACGTAAATAAAATCATGCTCTGCATATGGTGAGATCAAAATGATATCGTATACTATGATCTGCTTCCGAGTGGTTAAATCATCAATAGAGCATTGGATCAAATCCAACTTGTTCTTTTGAAGCAAGCATTATAGGAGAAACGCGCAGAATATGAGAACAGGCATGGGTCCGTCATTTTTCACCACAATCACCCTCGGTCCCATTTTGCAACTTCGGTCGAAAACTAATTGGAGAAAAGAGGATGGGAAATTCTGCCTCACCCGCCTCAACAGTCCAAACTGGGAGTCATCGAACTGCCACTTATTTTGATCAATGTAGAACGTCCTTACGGGAATACGTTTCTTTTCAGTAGACCGAATCAAAAATTGGCTCAATACGTTCTTATGCTAGGAAGATAAGAAAGATTTCTCATTTTTGAAATTTCCCGATTGTACTATTAGATGTCGCTAGCAATATGCGTATATTTTTAGAATTTGTTATATATGTTAATTTTTCAATTGAAAATAACCTTCAAAAATACACAAGTTATATTCCACCAAAGTAATACGGTCATAGTTATTTATCTCGGTAAATATGTTGGCTTTCGTCCCAAATAAATCGCCTTTATGGTATTCGTTGCTTTTCTTATTTCATCAAAGAAGAAAGCAGTTGTGTAAAACAAGATTTTGTCAATTTCAAATATTTTGATTTGACAGACAATGGACATTCTGGTATCGTGAAAAAGTTCAAAGATAAGGAATTACAAGCGTTATTGGATGAAGACTCAATCCAACCATAAGAAAAATTGGCAAAAACACTTATTGTGACCCGAGAAATAATTTTCCAATTTACGTTTCCAAGCTATGGGAAATATTCAGAAATATAGAAAATGGGTAACACGCCAGTTGAACAATATGAAAACGTAAAATCGAAAAACCATTTATGAAATGCTGCTCCAACGGTTTCAATGAAAATCATTTCTGCATTGAATTGTCACAGAGGATAAAAGATTTTGGGAGTCCAATGCTTTGACAAGAAAACAATGGCTTTGACCTGGTAAATCTGGTCTTTGGTTGGACCAGTGTAGCATGGTGTACTACGAGTTGTTCAAACTTGGTGAAACGGTAAATAAGTATTACTATTGACAAATAATTATCAATTTAAATCATGCATTGATGGAAAAACAAACGGAATGAACCCGAAGATATGACAAAGTTATCTTGAAACATGACAAAGGGTTGTCTCATATCGCTAAACCAATGAAGAACATTCTGATAGCACTTAATTAGGAAGTCTTATCACATTCGCCGTACTCTCTAGCCCTTGCCTCGTTCAACTATCACGTATTTACATCGATTGGAGATGTCGAAAAATGGGTCTTCGAATGGTTTGCCTCGAAAGAGAATGTGTTTTATTGAGATAGTATTCATAATTTGTCTGAAAGACGGATGAAATGTATAGAATCCAATCGTCAATACTTTGAATAAAAATTGTGATATTCCCCTGAAAATGAAATATTCTCTTTATCGAAGAAACCGTTAAATATCAACTTAAGCCACTGGTATTTTTAAAATATATATGAACACTTATGTATTCATTTCACCATAATGCTTTAGATAGTAATATGAATACGAAAAGGTAAATTTTATAAAATAGATAAGTTCAGAGACTGGGGATCATATTCCAAATTCATTTCTTTGTACAGAAAGAATTTTAGAAATCATATTTTTCAAAGGGTTTAAACAAATGAGTAGAAGTGCCGTATTGTCTTAAAAGGAAATTTTTTGAATATAGAAAATAGTTTTGAATTAAACTTGCATGCATTTTCATTGGAAACACTTATTGATCAATCGGCAGTATGCATAAAGTTAAGAAACAAATTAAAAATTTAAAGCCTTTACCAGTTATGACAACAATATTATTATTGCTAGTGCTTCTTGACATTCTATTTATTAGCGGAGTTGATGTAATAACTGAGACATTAACAGTTGAGTTTTCAATCTGTTGTCCTTTATGTTTCATATCTTCAATATTAGTTTTCTGCACAAGTTCCTCCTTTATATTAAATTTACTGCGATTCTTCAAAGTTTCAGAAAACTTCTTGAGAGAATTATTGCGTGAGAAAGCATCAACTTGGTGCATGTTTTCAACATTTCTGTCGCTGTTTTCTGTTATGACAGCCTTAATATCACCCATGGAAAGACTCCTAATTTCACCAGTGCTCTTCATTGACGTAAAAGCAGATTCGTGCAGCATTTTATTCTGTAGAGATGAATGATATTTCTCTGTATCCTGCATTAATTGTCTTTCTAGAATAGCATTCAATTTTTCTTCGACTGACTTTCGGTTTTGGTCGAGATGACGTCGATTACAATGACTTAGAATGTTGGTTGATTGCAATGGTTCAGGCTTATATTGTTTGTGAATATGCTGATGTAGATCCAACGAAGACCTGCTTATAAGTCTTAAGTTGTATTCTGTTTCGACATACGAGAATTTTGATATTTTATTAAAAATATACTTTTGATAAGGAAGTTCATTAGCATTTAAAAGAATACAGTATTAAACAATATCCAAGAAATATGTAATATTTTTTTAATTATAGTTTATAAAAATTTAAAAAATTATCTAGAAAACTTTCATAAATTTTAGTAAATATTTTGCAATGATTTAAAATATAACTGTTTAGTTAGTAAACCATTTCATTTTCAGTTAAGCTAATTAAATATTATAATTTTATTAATGCATTAGTTTTATAGTTTTTTAAATTATTTAATTATTTATAAAGTTTACATTTAAATTATTTCATAATCATTTATAAAATTTTTTAGCTTCTTAAACTTGATTCAAATATTTGTATTAAAATAAAATATAGCATCACTTAAATTGAATTTTAATTGTGTCTACCTGTTTGTTTCTTCAAGCAAAGACTGTCTGACATCAGATAAACTATTGCAATCGATTTCATTATTATCAAGAGGCATATTAGATCCTTCCATCTCTTCAATACCCGAGTGCTTTAATTTGTCTGAATTTTGACTATCAGTAATGATTTCATATTCAACAGATTCAGATTCTAACTGCTTCTGAATTGTAACCATTGATTTACCTGACTTGATCAAATTCATATCATTAATCATATGACATGCTACGGTGTCACCATTTACTGATAGCGGTTGTTGCTTTTTCTCTGATTTATTAATGGTAGTAAATTGTGACTCACTTCTAATAAATATACTTTCATCGTCATTTTTGTTATCTTGACAAATAATTGATGGAGGAGATGGAGCTGGACCTTTCTCTCGCGATAATCTTCTTTCCTTCGACACGTTCATTATTGCTACTGCTGCAGGGGCCGGCGGTTTTGGTGCCTTTGAAAGAATGGAATGATTTTGTTAAATATAAAGTTGAAATTATATTTTTTAAAATTTTTTTATATCTAATATAAATTACATAAAATAGCGATTAAGAACTAATCGATTCTTGTAATTATATGTTAATTTCATATAATATCGGTTTCAGTTATAATATCGCAAACAATTAGTTATTTTATTTCTTGATAATACATCTTTATAAATTTTATATTCAAACAGGTCCTTCTATTTCTGTAAAAGTGTTAATTTTCATATTATTGATGATTTTATAGTAGCGTTTTGTATTTATTAATAAATTAAAATAACGAAATACTAATTGACGAAAAATTCACAAGTTCTTCATAAGGCCTGTTTTACAACATTGCAAATCTAGTGAATTAGTTGCAATTAACCGATTTCAACACTATTTATTTTTGAAACATTAACTCATAAATGCCTTCTCTTATGTAAAATATTTTAGTTTAATAACTACTCACTGTTTTTTTTTCCACTGATATAGATATATTTTCTTTCGATCCTGCCTTTTTCAATTTTTTATTAGGCTCGTCCTTCTCTTCATTACTAGAGATTTCTCTTTTATTGCTTTCTTCTTGTTGCGATGCAGTCGATATTAGTGCAATAGTTGTCTCCTTCTCTACAGTTACAAATACAAAATAAAAACTATTACACTGAGTAATATTTTTACAAAAAAAACAGAAATTTGTTATAATTGAATTCCTTAAAAAAATTACGAGAATTTAATATCTGATATCAAAGAATACAGATAAGATAATGATCTATTCCGAATCTAGATAATATAGTAAATTTATTCTTTTTTATGCTAACGCTATTGTATACATTAAATAAATAAATAAATATTTTTATCGATCTTACAATCTTTTTACATTCATATACTATACTAATATGACGATAGTCAGACTGTCTTTGTTTATAATTATATCCGTAGAATCTGAAATGAATACCTCTTTAACAAATTTTAAATTATCTTTTCTAAAATCCCTGTGTGATCTATTCGGAAACAAGATAGGTACTGTAAAGGGAGTAATCGACAGAGCAATCAAATAATCACACAGGAATTTTAGAAAAGATAATTTAAAATTAGTTAAAGAGATATTCATTAACAATGATTATCCAATAAACTTTATGGATAAAATGATTGCAGAGAGAGAGAGTGGGTCAAATTTATACTAGCACTAGAGAACGTAATATGGAACAGAGGGATAATAATAATAAAATCGTGGTATTACCATATGTAAGAGGATTATCCGAACGAATTAGAAATGCATGTAAAAAATATAAGGTTCAAGTTTACTTTAGAAACAATAATAATATTAGTAAGCTATTTAATAATTATAAAGATAAGGATGATAAATGTTTGAAAACAGAAGTAGTATACAAAATAAATTGTAAAGATTGTGACAAATATTATATTGGACAAACGGGAAGGTACCTAAAACAAAGAATATATGAAAATCAATATAACTTACGAAGCATGAATGGTACATCCGGGCTAAAAGAACATAGTTTAAACATGTTACATTCTTTCGACTTTGAAAATGTAAATATTTTGGAACATGGTATTAAGAATAAATATAAAAGAGAAACGCTTGAAAATATTCATATTTTGAAAAATCCCAATAATATAAATTTAATGTTAGAGTCGAGTAAATTGGACAACACTTATCGTTCTTTATTAATATAGAATTTGTATTTCCCATTTAAGATAAAGAAGAAAAAAAGGGGGGGGGGTCCTATAAATGTTATACTAATAAATTTAGAGTGGGGATGGGGTATATAAAGTAGAATGCTGTGTTTTTCAATTTAGTTTAGTTCCTGAGGATGAACCATAGCGGTTCGAAACATCGGGTAAGAAGGTAATTATAAATTTAAGGTGGTGGGGGCAGTCAGATTGTCCTTTACTAACATAGAATAGTACTTTTATTATTTTTATTTTACTTATTATAGTGTTTTTATTTTTATTTTATTTATATTTTATATTTTTATTTTAAATTTTCTGATATAATTTAATGTAGTAATAAGTTTTTTTTCAGATTCGACGGAGGTGAACATAAACAAAAACAGTCTGAGTGTCATTATTTTAGCTAATATATGATATTATAAAGACTGTAAGACCTATAAACCTATTCATTAATTTAATTCAGAACAGGCGACATAAGTACAATTTTTAATTATAATTATATATTCCCATTTTACTGACAGATTTCAAGTAAAATTGAACATTTTATACGATACCATGAACATTACAGATTGGATAACAAATTCATAACCATGCCAAAAAACTTAATAAATATTATCAGGTATGTGAATAAGTCTTTCCCGTTTTTTTTCAAATTTTGAGCCTTTATTGTGAAAAAATGGTTACAAATGAATTATTGAAAGTATTGGCCATCGCTAGCTACAACTTTTTCCCATCTTTCTGGCAACATACGAATCCCGTTGCGAAAAAATTCGACCGGTTTGGCCTCCATCCAGTCATCCACCCATTTTTTGGCTTCCTCGTAGGAATGGAAGTGCTGGTCAGCCAGGCCATGCGTCATCGATCTGAAGAGATGGTAATCAGACGGAGCAACGTCTGGACTATACGGCGGGTGGGGTAGGACTTCCCATTTGAGCGTTTCTAAGTATGTTTTCACCGGCGGTGCAACATGTGGGCGAGCATTGTCATGTTGTAAAATAACTTTGTCGTGCCTGTCGGAGTATTGTGGCCGTTTTTCTCGCAGTGCGCGGCTCAAACGCATCAATTGTCGTCGATAGACCTCGCCTGTGATCCTTTCATTCGGTTTCAGAAGCTCATAGTAAACCACACCTAGCTGGTCCCACCATATACAAAGCATGAGCTTGGCGCCATGAATATTTGGCTTGGCCGTCGATGATGATGCATGGCCGAATAGTCCCCATGATTTTCTTCGCTTCGGATTATCGTAACGTATCCACTTTTCATCGCCAGTCACGATACGATGCAGAAAACCCTTTCTTTTATGTCGCTGAAGCAGCTGTTCGCAAGTGAAAAAACGCCGTTCGACGTCTCTCAGCTTCAGTTCGTACGGCACCCAATTTCCTTGCTTTTGGATCATTCCCATGGCTTTCAAACGCTTGGAAATGGTTGTTCGGTCAACTCCCAATGCTTCAGCAAGTTCTTCTTGCGTTTGACAAGAATCTTCATCAAGCAAAGTCGCCAATTCTCGATCTTCAAAGATTTGCGGCCGCCCGGAATGCTCCTTGTCTTCCACGTCGAAATCACCGCTTTTGAAGCGTCGAAACCATCCGCGAACACTTGAATCATCGACACAACCTTCACCATAAGCCTCCTGAAGCAATAGATGCGTCTCGGCAGCAGATTTCTTCAAATTGAACCAATAAAGTGAAACTTCCCGCAAATGACGTCGACTCGGCTCAAATTTCGACATTTTCACGATATCAAAAATTTATGATGCGAAAAAATTTTAACTAATGTGTCAGTATGGAATTGTTGACATATGAATAAGATTTGATTATGACATATGTAACCATTGAATACTCGCACAGTATTGGTGGCGCCATCTCTTACAAAAAACGGGAAAGACTTATTCACACTCCTAATATTATTACACAATGAATATTTTTTATTCATTAAGTTAAACTATAAACTTGGATATATGAAGTATTTTATTTGAAAATAAACGTAACTGTTAAAGCTACGTACCCCCCCCTCGAGCCACCATTCTTCCTAGCCGATAATCACTCAGGACTCGAGCGAGCCGGGTACACGTATAACCGCAACAGCCGCAGATATAACCAAAACGCGCAGCGCTAGAATATATATATATATATATATATATATATATATATATATATATATACATAGTGTGTGCAAGTAAGTTTCCAGCCTTTTTTTGTTCCAAAATGTGAGGTTTTACTATAAAAAATGGATACATATCCTCTATTCAAAGTATCGTACATCTAAAACTTTTCCCCATTGTTATATCAATTTATGAATTGAGGATAAAAAATTTTTCGTCTTTCTAGCCCAAGAATGTATCGAGTTAATTTTTGATTCCTTGTACTGTAGTTTAGCGTATTTCCGTAAGAGCGTTCTGCAAGGATTGAAATAATCGTTCATTGAAAGCTAAAAATGTTTCCCATCTTTCTAGCAATTTACGAATTCCGTATCAAAATAATTTATCGTCTTTTGAGTTCGACAATGTATTCAGCCAATTTTTTTTTTCTTTTTTTTATGTTATTTAACGTCGCCCTATTTATGCTTCCAAATATCGGTGCTAATCAGCGACGGAGGTCTACGATGTGTTTGTAAACGAAGCACATGTAAATTATTACAGCGGTGCCTGTGTCAATCGGCCGAGATCGGGATTCGAACTCGGATCACCAAGTTACTAGTCCTTCGCTCTAGCGATCGAGCCATCGTAGGCCTCCAGCCAATTTTTGATTCTCTCTACTAATCTAAGTCATATTCTCGTAAGAGCATTCTGCATTGATCGAAACAACTGGCAGTCAATTCTTGAATATAACATGGATCCTTATCTAGCGCAGCGTCCAAATTGTCGTCTTCACCATATTTCGATTTTTGGGAGCGATCCTTGTCTTCAACTTCAAAATTACCACTTTAGTACTGTTTGAATCACTTGCGGCACATTGATTCACCAATACATTCCGTCCCTTACGTTTCGGAAAGTAAGCGCTAGGCCTCAGTCTCACTTTTCCTCATATTAAAGAATAAAAGCAGCGCTTCCCGCAAATGACGGTTATTTAGCTGGAAACTTGACATGATTTTTCTGGATAAAATAAACGACATCGAAAGAAATTCTTAAATATAATGCTGCAAAGTTGTTGATAGATACACAATCTGCAAATATAAAACATCAGGTCTGACATTTCTGCTCGTGATTCACTGGTGACGTCATCATTCGATAAACGCTGGAAACTTATAATTATTTAGTAATTTTTAATTTTTTATATACAACTCACAATTTTCGTATAAGGTTGGATAAAATTCTTTAATTACGATAGTTACAAGCGTATTAGGTTTTCTTCTAAATATTTCTCGATTATACGCAGTCTGCAAATTTACAAAATCCCTGCATTCGCTAATAAGTAAAACATCTTAGGCGGGATACGTATGATCAAATTTGACCCGAACTTGTGCATTATACTCCGCGCATAAACTCTATCGGTAAAATTTTTTTTTCCTATATTGGTACAACCTTTCTTGATTTCTTGATATTAGTGTAAAATTTGAACGCTATATCTCTATTAGTGTGTGTTTATCAGCTGTTTGTTTTCGATACAAAAAGTTTGTCTGGCGATATTGACTATGTAAAAAAATTTGATCACCGAGTTTGCTTGAAATTTTGTGTTTCCAATGAAATTACGTCTACGGAATCGTTGAAAATGTCGCAGACGTGTTTATCTACTATTTAATTGCGAACGCAAGTATTTGAGTGACACAAAGCATTCAGTAAAGGTTACGAAGTCGTTGAAAACTTGCCTCGTGTAAGTCGCCCATTCGCCTCTGTTAACGACAATAACATCGAAAAAGTTGAGGAAATGGTGCTCAAAAATCGTCGTGTCGACATCAGAGAGATCGCAGAGGCTCTCAACATATTTTGGTTATTAATGTGTTGCATATGAAGCGTGTCAATGCTAGACTCGTTTCAAAACATCTGAATCTTTTGCAAAAACAACGTCTAGTAGAGGTCGCAAAAGAGATGCTTCAATACGTAGCTGAAGATCCTACATTCATCAAACGCATCATTACTGGTGACGAGGCATGGATTTATGAATATGATGTGAAAACTGCCCAATAATCTAGCGAATGCCGCTCCAAAAAGGACTTGAAACTAAAAGAACCACGTCAAAATCGGTCGAAAATCAAGGTGATGCTCAACGTTTTTTTCGATTATCATGGAGTGGTTCACCATGAATTCGTTTCAGAAGGTCAAACGATCAATAAGGAGTACTACTTGGCCGTTTTGAGGCGTCTACGTGAAGGAATTTGTCGTAAAGGACCGAATTTGTGGGCAGAAAATTCATGGTTGTTTCATCACGATAATACGCCGGCACATTCCAGTATGATTGTGTTTGATTTTTTGGCCAAACACGAAATGAAAGTCATCGTTCAGCCACCGTATTCGCCAGATTTGGTTCCCTGTGACTTTTTCTTTTTCCTTACAACAAATATATGGAAAATTGGACTAAGCGTTGACTAAAGATAATAAAGATAATAATAATAAAGATTTGTATTAAAGTACGTAAAAATGTTTTTTTTTTTGATCACATGGTATGTCCACCCTCCTAGACAGTCTCTGGTTTACCTACGTACAGACACAGGGAGATATTATATCATGTTTCAATTTATAAAATCATATGTATAAGGAATTTAAAATATTCTTCTGTAAATATATTACTGCAGGCACGCTCTAAAAGTCCCATAGAACTGCCCATGGAAATTGATACTTTACGTATATGTATTTTCACTAGAACACGATCATTCGAAGTCTCAAATGCACATTTTTCCCATAGCGAAACTATTAAAATTCGCGACGTCCTATCATTTAAGAAAATTAAGAAGAAAAGGCAAGGTGTTTAAACGCTCAAACTATAATTTAATTAATTGCTTTTTATCTGTTTTACGTGTATTTAAATGATATTCTAATTGTTAAATTAAGTTGACATTGAATATTTGATATTGAATTAAGCTTATCACACTTTGATTGAGTTTTTATTATTATTATAGTCCTTACTAGTAGTGATATCTTTATATTGAAAGAAATTGTTAAATCAAATTATCTAGAATTTAATGAAAATATTTAGGATAATTTAAATTCTGCGATAATTTAAAAAATAATCATATTTAATAATACAATTATGAAACTGTATAAATTTGTTATAAAGTAGTTCATGATGTACCTTACTTGATTAAAATTTCCTTTTCTGTATTGCATCCGTACGGATGAAATTCATCGAATTCAATATATTAGAAAGAATATTGTTATCAGTAATTTACTGTAAATTAATGATATTGAATGAATTTTAATTTATACCTTTTATGTCCTTTTCACTGTGAATAGATACAGTATCATCCCCCATTTGTTCCAATTCTAGAGGAAGGTGCGATGAACGTTGTTCCTGACAAAATAGAAATTAATTGATATTAATATAAACAATCTTCAATAACCTATAATTAGATCAATCATTTTTTTAGAAATTCAAATAAACAAAAAATTATAATTTATGTTTGTATTTACACAGAACTTAATTTATTCATCGGGTCAATCTTTTCAATTATTCTGGCATTGTTCACGAGATCGTATAATATACATGCGTGAATTTAGCCGTGACATTAAATTTTCGAAAAGAAATAAAACAAAAAAAAATTTTTAAATGTATTTTATAAAGAAGGTTTATTCACGAATTCGGAATCAACAGAATGCTCTATTAAGAAATTCGTGTGATTCAATAAAATATGCCGAGAACATCTATCGTACTTTACGTGAGAGTGGCGTCTGCTGCAAGGATATAACTTATTTATTGCAGCACTACGTGGTCAAAATTCGTCACACAGAAGGAAAGCATACGTGTGGGTGAAGCTGGCCCACGGTGAGTGTGATCGGAAAAAGAATTTTCGAGACCGCGAATTATGAATTGTGAAATCTAAAACTTAGAAAATTAAGCGACCCGAAGAACCTGATTATGAATAATGAAAAGAATAAATGCATGGCGTTGTTTCTTATTGTCACATATAATATTCAGTAAAACATTTTTTAATAATTTACATTATTTTAAATTGTTTTATAGTTGATGCTAAACAGAGGTATCGCGAAAAATAATTGAAAAAGATCGTTGATCTTAGCTTACGTTGTCATTTTCACTTTTATAATGAACATTATGGTCTACTGACAACCTGGTAGCCGAAAGGTCCAAGGATCAAATCCGGTCATTTAGATGGCAGTTTTTTATACCTGATCTCTTAGAGATAAGAATTTGAAATGAAAATTCGTATTTTCCCGGAAGTTCGAAAAAAAACTAAGGTAAACAAGCCATAGGAATAGTTCAGAACTCTGACAAGCTGTAATTCATCCTCCTATGGAAGGCGTCTACGAGGCCTAGTGCCAAATGAGATATTAGTTGGCCCAAACACTATAATCCAAGCTTCGAATATTTTAACGAGTGGTTCTACTCAAGCCGGCTAAACAACTGATCGAGATTTGTACGACTGCGAGTTTCCTGATTCCCAGTACCGAGCCTTTCACAGGACTTGGTATGATCAATCCAATATCACAGAAGTGAAGCGTACAAGATGGGTAGGTGAGGAAACTACTCTGATTGCCAACATCGTGAAGATCTTTGACAGTATTGAACACTCTGCATGAACACTTCTAGTTGCATCACATCTTTTACTCAATTTCAGAATCCTGAAATTTTATAAATCTGATGTATTCTTTGTATTATAAGTAAGTAGAATCAGGAAACTCTTAGTATTTTAAGAAATCAGTGTAACGTGAATTTCAAGTGAAATTCCGATAAATTAGATAACATTTATCATTTTTTTTTAATATTAATCTTCACCTTATGTTTAAGTATAAGTGGAATGGTGGGTATTGTATAACTAAGGTTTATTATTATATTTTTAGTTAAAATTCCTTATGAAGAGCGAAAGCAGATATAGAAATCAATATATGTGAATTTGGGGCATTAGCTTATTGATACAAACAATACTATATTTTTCGTTTTATTATTTTTGAGCACTAGTCTTCCTTTTTTAGATCCTAAAGGAGGTGTGACGTTAGTCGGTGTTACCTTTTTTGTTCTTCAGGTTAATTTGACATTACACTCTCACCTTATGGATATCTTTTAATTTTTGTAAATTTTATTTTCTCTTACGTGGGAAATCTCCCTTTCATTCTCTCTCTCTCTCTCTCTCTCTCTCTCTCTCTCTCTCTCTCTCTCTCTCTCTCTCTCTCTCTCTCTCTATATATATATATATATATATATTTCTTCTTCTCTTATAAAATGGTCCTGTATGCCAAATCATACTGAATATAGTTTGTGACGACAAATTATGTTTTTGTTTTTATACGTTATGTTAACTTCAGAATTGTGACAAGAGACTATATTCTTTTAATTTGAACAAAAGAAATGATGGCAAAATATAGGGTTCTTTACCAATAATCTCGAAACGATGTTTATATAATATCATATCATATAATTTTTTAATATCCTTGGTTCTAAAAAACTAATTTCAACCGACGTAACATTGTTACAATTAATAGATGTCGTGCAAACCATTACAATCTACGAGCTTCACTGGCTAGATCAGGTTATGTAAACGATTCAAAATTTCCAAAATGCAATGACGGAATCCAAGACCTAAATCATGTTATATTTCAGTGTGCAGCATATGCTACAGAAAGAAAATTGCTTA
Source organism: Sycobia sp. Sy_11 (assembly GCA_018907035.1). NCBI lineage: Eukaryota > Metazoa > Arthropoda > Insecta > Hymenoptera > Epichrysomallidae > Sycobia > Sycobia sp. Sy_11. Next base: position 3,425,262 of record JACCIC010000027.1, on the reverse strand, counting down.
ACAACAAACTAAGAGAAATATACTCTGAGGGTCCTATGCGTATAGAAATAATTATTAGTAAACCAGAAATAAAAGCTTGTAAATACATTTGCGATTATTTTATCGAGTGCGATATTTTTGTTTAAAAATAACAAATATCTATGTAATACATACTGTACAGTCTATTTTATATTTATATTTAATGTTAGCAAAATAAGTCTCAGATTTTTATAAGAGACTTCAAATGCTGAAATAAAAAAAAATATATCTAAAGACAAAGCGTGTTTTTGTTTGTACGCGATAATCGAAAAAACTACTGAACCGATTGTTCTGAAATATTGCATATAGATTCTATATTATTTTGGGAAGGACATAGGCTATGTTTTTTCTTGAAAATCATTTTACTTTTAACAATAAATTAAGTTAACAGTTTTAGTAGTTAGTTACACCAGCGGCGACTAGGTGGCGTCTTAAATCAGGAACATCAACTCAATATAGTCCGCTTAAAGTATTAATACCAGGCCAACTCAAGTGAATGTTCATATCCAAGTTTGGGATTCGTATCCTAAAGTAGGTGTGACCTTAGTCGGTATTACCTTTTTTGTTCTTCAGGTTAATCTGACACTACGCTCACACCTTATAGATATGATTTAATTTTTGTAAATGTTATTTTCTCTTACGTGGGAAAAACTCTCTCTCTCTCTCTCTCCCTCTCTCTCTCTCTCTCTCTCTCTCTCTCTCTCTCTTTGTCTTCCTTTCTCCTTCTCTTATAAAATGGTTCTGTATGCCAAACCATACTGAATATAGTTTGTGACTACAAATTATATTTTTATACATTCTATTAACTTTAGAATTGTGACAAGTGACTATGTTCTTTTTTAGTTCAAACAAAAGAAATGATGGCAAAATAGGGTTCTTTACCACCATCTCGAAATTATGTACATATAAATAAAATAAATGGTCTATCGCCTATTTAAAAAATATGCTATGCGCATACCAATATTTTTCTTGAATTTCAGATAACATTCCTACGAAAATATTCATGGTATTTAATTGAAAAAACGGAAAAATGAAAAGTATATGTATATATATATATATATATATATATATATATATATATATATATTGTATGTATATTATATTGTACAGTTATATATACATATTTTAAATACGGTTACTACTGAGTAATATCGTATTGGCCTATACGGGCGGTTGATTACGATATTCCGTTGCCTCAAGACGAATTCTATACGCAGTTGTGTGTTCGGATGATAGAATGCGATGTCCAGGTGTCTCTGGACGATTTCTACGGGGAATATTTTGTAAGTATTATATTTAGTCGTTAGGAAGCGATGCTAGCTTTCTCGGGCCGACTTCTACTGGGACTATCGTGTTTGGTTGGTAGGAAACGATGTTTAGGTATTTCGGGACAACTTCCAATGGGAGTTTCATGTTCGGATGATAGAATGCGATTTCCAGGTGTTTTGGAACGACTTCTACGGAGAATTTCGTGTTCGGACGTTAGAAGATGATGTCCAGGTATGACGTGACGATGTCTACGGGAACTATCGTATTTAGTTGGTAGAAAATGTTGTTCAGGTGTATATCGGGACAACTTTTACGGAGAGTTTCGTGTCCGAATGATAGAAGGCGATAATCAGGTATCTCTGGACAATTAACGGAGAGTATTGTATTTAATTGATAGAAAACGACGTCCAGATATGTAGGAACGACTTCTGTGGGAAGAATCGCGTTGGGGCGGTAGAATACGACTTCCAGGTGTATTCGGACGGTAGAATACGACTTCCAGGTGTATTCGGACGGTAGAAGACGATGTCCAGGTATGACGGGACGACTTCTATGGAAAGATTCATTTTGGGACGTTAGAATACGATGTCTAGATGTTTTCGAACGAAGTCTACGGGCAGTGTCTAAGAGACTTCTTTGAAGATTCATATTTTATCATTCGAACACATACTCCCATTAAAAGTCGTCCCGGGACACCTGGATATCGTATTCTACCTCCCCAACAGCAAACTCTCTATAGTAGTCGTCGCAAGACATGCCCTATAGTCCGAACATGATACTTTCCGTAAACGTCGTCTCGAGTCATTTGGATATCTTTTTCTACCACTCGAACTCGAAAGTACAATTTTCTCCATAAAAGCCGTATTTAATATGCATTAAAAAAAAAAATATATATATATATATATATATATATATATATTAAATACGGTTGTACATTTTGTATATACACACTGTATATACAGAAGCGACTAGAGGTAAATTACAGTCAATTATTTATAGTAATATAGATTTTTATATATAGAGTACTTTTTACTTAGATATTATTGTATTGTTTAAGAAAACGGTTAAAAGTATTATCTCGGGCGAAGCCGAGACGAGGGTGCTAGTATATATATATATATATATATATATATATATATATATATATATATATATATATAGATTTCGAAGAAATTTCGAAAAATGACGATAAAGCACTTTTGAAAAGTGGTTCAAAATTAAACATTTGCTAATATTTAATCACCTAAATGAAAAATTTGCAAATATTTAATCTAATAAAAAATAATAAAATAACTTGAACTTATGCAAAGAGCTTGAAATCCCGAAAAATGTCTATTATGATACTTGATGATAATAATGACCTGATTTCGAGAATAGTTGTTTTAAAAAATTTCCACATAATATTTATTACATAAAAATAATATATTTTATATAAATGAAATGAAATTCTTGGATTTAAAAAATTAATAATAGTCTTTTAAGCTTACTTCAGCATCATCATCGACAAGTTCTTCCTCAACTACGTCCGCCTTATATTCTAAAAGTAAATCTCTTATTGGTTTTGAATCGAGATTTCGATTGATAAATGGATGTTGCAATAGCTCATCAGCAGTTGGCCTTGTAACTGGATCTTTGATTAGAGCTTTTGCTATAAAGTCATTGAATTCCTTGCTCCAGCGATTTGGCTGCTCAAGTTTAGGCGGATCACTTTTTTGAATCTTCAAAAGTACACGCATTGGCGACATCTCATGATTTGGTGGCTCCATTTGTGCAAATTCTATTAATGTTATGCCAAGAGACCAGATATCCACCTAAAATAATAAAGATATCAATAAGTTTTCATAAATGCTAAGTCAACTTTTGTGATTAGTTAAAAGAAATTTTTTAAAATTTTACTATTTTATCTTTTTTGAAGAACGTGGAGATATTTATTTATATCAATTTTTTTATTTTTGAAGAAATCTCACTTAAATATAACACACCCTCTCTATTTCACAAAATGTATCTGATCAGCATTTTTTTATATATATTTTTCTTTATTTTATTTAATGTTACTCTATTTAAACTTCTAATAGTGGTACTAACGAGCTATGAAGGTTTCTCATGTCTTTGTAAAAAAAATCATATCTCAATTTTTAGAGCATTACATGTCAATAGACCGAAACTGGGACTCGAACTTGGCTCACTACTAATTCTTCCCTCTAGCGATCGAATATACTTTCTTCTCTTTGATGCCATGTTGATTTGGTAAGACCTGTGAATTTAGCCTTTAAATTGAATGAAAATTGGCATGTTTTTTTTGGCCTAACATATTTTTTCTGCTACGATTAGAATTATAGGGATTTTGATCTACAATAGCTATAAAACGATTTCCTAAGCAACGTTTTAAATTTTTGAACTTTTATCTGAATTGATAAATGAGTATAACAAATTCAATTTTCATAAATATATTAGGTGAATAAGTAAGAATCCAACGTTTGTCAAAAGATGATGACAGCAGTGGACCCAGAGCTAGAAATGCCATATCTCATGTGTTATATTTGAAAGTTGTGTATAATATTGGAATAATCACTTTATTTAATATTATAATTATAGTTATATTAATCTCTAATAGTCACATCTATTTAAGCTTTTGTTTATCATCAAATTTTAATGTTTAATCTAATAGGTACAAAACACCCACCCTGGGTGGGAGAGCTACTATTCAGTGCTTGGCTACTAGATGACTCGGGAGAGATACCGACGATGAGGGCTCTCTTTCCGTTTTATGAGAATTATATTATTGGATATACAAATAAGTTTTCAGTGTTTGTCAAAAGATGCCTAGAAGCATTGAGATTCATTCAAAAGGTTAGAAACTGATTGCCATACGAATTGAAGTGAGAAACGTCGAACGGTGATTTGGCATGTTCGAAATGCTTCTACAGTGGTATAAAAATAAATTATGATTGTATAGTATTATCACTGGTAATAAAAAATGGATTTATTATAATAACCTTAAATGCAGAATATCATGAAATCAGAATATTCGCATAAATAGGATTATGCTCTGTATATAGTGGGATCAAAATGATATCGTATACTATGAACTGCTTCCGAGTATTCAAACCATCAAAGGGTCATTGTACCGAACCCAATTTATCCGTTTGAAGCGAGCATTAGAAGGAAAAACGAACTGAATATGAGACCTGGCATGAGTCCGTTATTTTTCATCATTTGGAGAATAGTAGATGAGAAATTCTGCTTCACTCGCTTTATAGTCCAGACTTAATGTAATCTGACAACCACTTGTTTTGATCAATGCAGAACATTGCCGGAATACGCTTCAGTTCAGTAGAGGGAATCAAAAATTGGCTCGATGCTTTTATTGGTCCGAAATTCATAAAATGCCAAAAAGATAAGAAAAAGTTATAGTTTTCTATCGACGATGCTTTGAAGAAAGAATACATAACAATGTTTTCATAATAGAATAACACGATAGCTATATGCTGACGTAGATTCTTTCGTAACTTTTATTGAAATATAGTCTGTATCCTTATTATGAGTCAAGTATTTTCGAATTGCCTTCCTTTACTAATATACCATCATTTCAGAATACTGCTGTCCCATTTTGGAACGCAGTTTACCCACCTTACTATACCTTAATGAAATTATTTTTGTACAGCAGTCATTTAAATAGGTTTAAGCAAATGTTGAATATTATTGGTTTTACAGCTTAACAGTTCATATTTTTAATAAAAATTTGGCCTTATTTGAATAACAAAATGAAAAAATATATTAATCGAAATATTATCCATCAATAGCTTTGACCTATGACCATAAACAGGCAATTTTTAGGTTACGTCGTACAAAAATTTCTCGTCTTTTGAAGCAAAACAAGCCAAATTTTTATATCTTCAGATGAAGTCAAGCGTTCACCGGTAAGGTCATTCTAATAACGATAATTATTGAAACGACCTGAAGAAGTGGTAATCAGAAGAGACAAGGTCTGATATGTGAGATGAATGCAGGAGAATATCCCATCCACAATTTTTCAAATAATTTTTTAACGCAATAATGAGCATAAACCCAAACGTTGTTATAATAAAAAATTAATATCTCAGGCCTGGTCTCCAATGGTGTCCATTTTGTTCATTAGGCTTACTTTAAACTCATCAATTTAGTTGGGTACAATGTATATAGATTGTTTAACCCTTTTTCAGCAATTAATAATAAATCACGAACATCTGACTTCACTTAATACAAAGCAACGTCTTCTTAATATAGATTTATCGCTTTGACTACGATGGTCCTGTTTGGCCCAGATTGGCTTTATTATAAATTAATTTTACTTTGTTATTACTTACTATACATACCTATATTAATAAAATTAGTATGCAAAATGCATTTAATTATTAAGTGCATTCTTTTTAAGTTAAATATATTATGGGTAAGAGTAAAAACATGCACCATTTGATTCGCAAAACATTGTAACAATTAGTTCAAAAATCAACTTGGAGCAATTCAAAAATCTCTAAAATGTTTATTACTAAAGTATTATAATAAATGACAGTCGAGATTCCATTGAATAACCAGATACATATTTGATCCTCCAAAATATTTTCAATCGAAGAATTATTATTACGAACAGAATTTATAATTTTAATTATATATATGTCCAGTTGGAATTCCAGGACCGGGCATTTTATCAAATTTAAAATGAAATACTTGCTAGACTTTGACAAGAAATTTTACTTCGATAAAAAAAAATTAAACATACATTTAATTTCAACAGTTTTAGAAGACCTTTGTAAAATAATAATTCACACACATACACATTGGCATAAAGATTGGTTTTTAAGCAAAACTTTTTCGAGTTCTAAAACTAATAAAAAACAACTGCAAATTGGAGAACTTGCGCATAATTTAACCTTACATAATTCAGTAGAAGTATGTAACGCAAAGTCAGACTATATGAAATTGTGATTTAATTAAAATTAAGGAAGAATATCTGTACCTTAATGAGTAGTAGACGCCCATGGTCTTGGATGAAATCTATGTTTACGTAAATAACTCGCTGTGTAGACCACGAATGACACCGACGAAAAAGTTAATTAGTTGTTTAAAATACTTTTGGTTTAGACGAATTAATTGATTTTAACAAAACCTGCGAATTAATCTTTTTTAGTATTGAATGTATATATTTATATACGCCCTTCAATAAGAAAAATTGTATACTATTCAAATACTTGGCTTTTACAAAAGCAATGCATAATATTGAATTCTTTGGATCGATTAGTCTATATTTTACAGTGTTGCCTATATAAAATTATGAGGAAGAGATTTTCTCAAATAACGTATAAATTCTATAAATTAAAGTTTTGTTTCAAGAAAGGCAGAAATTATTATCTTGTAAATTTTACCTTCATTTACTTGCTGAAATCTTCAGATAAGATAATAACTGATCTATTCATAGACGCTTAAAGCATAGTGAATCTGTTCTTTAAATATTTTCGTATTTCTTTTAGCATTAGCTTTACCAATATATATCCATTAAATTCATAAAGTGAAATGTTCTGAAGGACTAAACTTTTACTACAAATAAAATATGCAGTTTTGCCATCCCCGTTGTTGTAATTAGACTTGTTTCTAAGATAGTTTGAGAGAGAAGGAGAGATGAAAATGGTGGGTGCAACTGAGACAATACGGTAGAGAGGACAGCCGCAAGAGAGTTGACACTAAGTGAAGCGACAATGACAAAAAATGAGCTATAGTAAAAAGGGTACATGATGATTGTTAAGAATTGAAACACTAAATTTAAAATGAAGTTCTAATAAAAGTAATAAATTAGAATAGTAAAATAAGTATAAATTATAATAAAACAAAAGATATAGAAAATTCATGTATAAAGATTTATTTACAAGTCATGTCCTAAATACATTTAACATGTAATGTTATAATGAAAACAATTAAAGTTAATTACGTTTACGTTTCGATTATATTTAAGTTTAATTAAATAAGTTATGCGAAATGTAGTTATGCGTGCGATTCCGTAAAAGTAAATAGTTGGAAAATTATTTGTTTATGTTGTTATTGAAATTTATAATATTGTACTGTAACTTGATTATGCATTATGTTCGTTTAAAAATGCTAAAATTGTAATTATTTAGAGTGAATGAGATCGTCTTTTGAAATTGGGAAGATCGATTTGAAATTGTGCAGAGAGTAGAGCGTAATACTCATTGGCTAGGCCGCAACGAGCAACCGAAGAGAAGAATCCCGAATTTTCTTTTGACCAGGAGGCTCAGCTCAGGAATGCATGAACTCCTAGAGCATAGAGTCAACGTGCACGGGATTTTCCACAGAAGAAAAACTTCGGGCCCATCAGGCTGTAGGCAATGCCATGAGTATAGTAGCAACGAAAATAGACTAGTATAGAAGAGTAGTTCAACGAACAAGATGGGAAGAAAAACCGGTAGTACCTCGAACGTCGCAAGATGGGGCGTCAAGTAACCGCTTAGTCTTTCGGGCAATTGGTCGGACGGGCCTCCCGGCCACTGTCACAATTCATATAGCTGTTTCTCTCTCGTGCAGGCCTTAGTCCTCCCCACCACGTCGCATCGCTGGTACGTGCCGACATGCAAAACTTTCTTGGTTCGGCGAGCTTGCGTGTATGCGCATTAATAGTAGATCAACTTTCAAATCCAATTTATTTAATTTAATGTATTTCAGACTTAGAAGAGAATAAATGTATTACTTTTAAATGAAGCCTTAAAATAAAACTTAAATTTGATGCGTAAGTTGATAAACATATTTAACATTTAAACATATATACATTAAGTAGAAATTGATTTAATGGTTATAGTTCGTGATTTTTATGTTCCGGACCCGGGTTCAATTCCATTTTTTACTGTTTTTTTTTTTTTTTTTTTTTTTAACGAATAAATATTAATTCTAAAATAAATACAGATTACATGGATGCACATAATTATTACATAAAATAAATATTTGGCTAAAAATTATATCCTCAGTTAAACAAAAGGATGACCGGATGTTTTAATGAATTAAGGCCGAATTTTAAAAAATCAGATTTTTAAATATTTATCAATTGATTAAAGTAAGTAAAAAGCTCTGAGAATTACAAAATAAAATTTAAAAAATGATTTAAAAGTAATGAAATTCTAATATTATCGTTAGTTTTGTTTTTCTGTATAATATTTAATAATAAGAGTATTAAAATGAATTTCGAATCCAATCTTTATAATTTCAAAATTTAACATTCATTTTTTGGCATTGATTATTAAATATTAATGAAATTGTAAAAGAAATTTGGAGCTAATATAATGAATATATCGATAATATAAATTTATAATAGAGTGCGTACACGACCATGCCTCTATTTTATAGTTAAATAAGAATTAAAAATTAAGGTTATAATTATAATGAGTATTGAATATAAATGCAAGAATGTATATTTTCCATCTCAAAAGTAATGTAAAATTTTCAAATATAAAATAATTGTCCGCTCTCGGCTAAAATTAGTTTGCACATCAACTTCCTAATTTGTGATAAAATGAATAATTTTAATAAGCAATAATATTATTATTTCTATAAATAAAAATTAAAAAGTTTTATTTTAATAAATTTGTTTTGAAATAAATGTGCAAAGTAATATTACTTAATGAAAATCTAGCGGAAAGGTGGTAGATATCTTCCATCAAGAAAGGATAAGAAAGGGAAAGGAATGAAGCTAAACGAGTAAGATGAGGATATGTACTATTAAAAATGTTTGGAAGATTTCTTACAAAAATGTACAATAAATTTACTAAATCTCCAAGCATTTCGAGCGGCGTCAATGATATACAAAGCAGTGAAATAATATTTTACGAACTAAATTGAATTAATATTTTAAAACGAGTAAAATAGCTGTAAACAACATAAAATTGTTATAATATAGTTAAATAATATCTACAGGGAAAAACACTTGGATTAAAAATCGTAGTAGCTAATTTCAATTAACGTTCCCATAAAATGACATTATAGATTTTCCAATAATGTCAATTTATGTGAACATTAAAATTGACATTTGTAATTTGTAGTACAACTTTTGTTCTTCATGTAACAAAACAAAATTTAGTTTTTTCATAAAATGTATTTATAAATATATCCACAACCAAGAGATATTAATTTGTTAGTAACAATTTTAGTAAACTATTTGTAAAAGCAGAATATTTAACATTATTAAGGTGCACAATAAATATATAATCTTTTTATTAAAAACAAGTATCGTTAAATGAATATTTAAAAAAATGGAAAAAAGTATCTACACCAAATTTCAATAAAACGTAATTTCATAAAATATAATTTAATGTTTTTATTTCATTATAATTTATTTCAATATTAGCATTGTCTTTTATGGCAGAAGAATGCTGAAAATAGAAATAATTTTTATGACCTTTGTTAATAAAACAATTATTAATAGAAAAATTAAAAAAAAAAACTTTTAAAAAATAACCTTTGTAGTATTTTGTAAGCTTACATATTTCTCTTAAACATCAATTAATTTATACATAAATTATTAAATGATATATTTTAATCATTATTAAAATGTATTAAGAAAAAAGTTAAGGACTGAAACCCTCACTACGCTACTCGTGAGCTTCATAGAAGTTTTTATTGATGTCGCCTATGTTAATAAGTCTGCCATTTTAGCTGTTAAATTATTAATTTAAATTTCTATTTTATTTATAGTTTTAAATCAATTCAATTGCAACTTCTTTCGTGTATATCTTACATATTAGCAAAATAATAATTATATTTTATGAGCATCTCCATGGCGGGACAGTGTAGGGAGCAGCTTTAACGCATATTATATCTATATTTACAATTTGGATGTGGCGCCATCAAGTAGTTGTGTTACAGTACTAACGAGTGTAACCCAAAAGTTTTGGAAAAAATTTTATATGGGAAGTACTCTTCTATACTAGTCTATTTTCTTTGATAGTAGAGTGGGGCGCGCCGTCAATCTGCCGTACGGAAAAGCGGTACCTAATCGATTAAAGACGCGCTCGACTATGAGTGCGAGTAAGGAAGCCCTATATATAGTCCGGGAGCTAGTGACATATTTTAGTGACCAATAATTTTGAATTTACAAAAAAATTGTTCAAACAAAAGTTGTAGATCCTATTCAAATGAATTTTTTATGTTCTATCCATTTATGCTGTAAAGCTAATGTTATCGAGAAAAAACGCAATTAATAATAAGCGTTTTCAGCTACTATAATTACCCCAAGTTACAGTCGATACGTCAGGGGTCTATCTCGCAGCTCAGATGATACATAATACAAGTACTTTTTAATTTGTAATTTTGCTCATAAAATTCTAGTTTTAAAACAAAAACATATGGAATGTAAAAAATTTATTGTAGGTAGGTCTCCAAATTTTATTTTAAACAATATTTAACAAACTCTCTATTGTTTTATATATCGTCATTTATATGTTATTATATACAAAGTTTTTAATGCTTTTCACCATAAAATTCGGAGAACTTTGTCTAAACATTCATTTTTCTAATTTGATTCTCACAAATATATTTAAGTTAGAAAAATAATATATAAAGACTCTTTAATTTATTAGACATACATTTTCCTATTATAATATGTTAGAATGGCTTGGAAGGTGCTGTATTTAAAAGTGGTTTCAAACTTACAAAAAAATTTTACACTCGCATCACACTCTGTCAAAGAATAATATAACAGATAAATATGACAAAAATTATTCAAATAACAATAAGATTCTGGAAAATGTATTAGCTGATTCGTTGACAGTGCACCACGCGAGATATCCATCGTGTTCCAGGTTCCCCGAAAGCACGTACTTCAATTGCAGTTTTAACCATCAGTTCCCATTTATCCTCGCAAAATTCTTTTTCCACCTTGTTCTCCAATACATATAAGTTCATTTATAATAATTTTTAGGATTGCAACAATCTGGAATATATATCCACTAAAGCAATGAAAAGTACATTCTCTATAACAGAAACGCGAATAAAGTGCACTCAAAGACGCGTGCTTCAACTGCAGTTTTAATCATCAGTTCCCATTTATCCTCGCAAAATTCTTTTTCCATTTTGTTCTACAATAAATATAAGTTTATTTGTAATAATATTTAAAACTGCAGTTGAAGCACGCGTTTTTGAGTGCACTTTACTCACGTTTCTGTTATAGGGAACGTACTTTTCATTGCTTCTGTGGACATTTCAGATTGTTGCAATCCTAAAAATTATTATAAACGAACTTACATGTATTGTAGAACAAGATGGAAAAAGAATTTTACGAGGATAAATTATAACTGATGGGTAAAACTGCAGTTATAGAACGCGCTTTCGGGGAACCTGGAACACGATGGATATCTCGCGTGGTGCACTGTCATCGAATCAGCTAATAAATTTTCCAGAATCTTATTGTCATTTGAATAATTTTTGTCATATTTATCTGTTATATGATTCTCTGACATAATGTGATACGAGCGTACATAATTTCTGTAATTTTGGAAGCACTTTTAAATGTTTTTATCGCATGCATAGTACCAGTATTTGTATATCTAATTATTATAAGTTAAAGAGTCGTGTATATTATTTTAATCATTTATAAATTTTTTCTGGAAAAAAATTCTGTAAAATTTAAAGAAATAAACTATATGTATATAGATATATCACTATCATACTTCCATATAACAAATTTCCTTCACCGTTATTGTATTTTACTATTTTTGATTTATTTGTAATGAAAAATTTATAACAATTAGGAAAAGGTTTTTACAAATAATTGTCAGAGCTTTGGAACATTAATATTATAGATCAAATTGGCTGAATTACTACTGAAGTAGTGAAAAGCATTAAAATTTTGTATATAATAATAAATAAATGATAGTATATGAAACAATAGAGAGTTTGTTAAAAATGATTTTAAACTAAATTTGGAGATCTACCTAAAATAAATTTATTACATTCGATATATTTTTGCTTTAAAACTATAATTTTATGAGCAAAATTTAAAGTTAAAAAGTACTTGTACCATGTATGATCTGAGCGGCGAGGTAGATCCCTGACGTATCGACTATGATTTGTGTCGATATCATCTCGAAATGTTCATAATTAATTGCGTTTTTCTCCATAATTATTAGCTTTAGAGCAAAAATGGATAGAACATAAAAATTTGTTTCAATAGGATCTACAACTTTTGGTTGAACAATTTTTTTCTAAACTCAAAATTATTTCATAAAACCTGTTTTTTATCAATTTTTTAACATTTTTACAAAGTTTGGGTTCCTGTCGTTGCCAAATCCAGATTAATTGATGCAGCGGACGATCACTACGCTTTAGAGAACAATGAAACGAATCATTTAAACTAATTTTCGGCCGAGGATAAATATATGACATAAAAATATAATAAGACCGCGCGCCGCACGAGCTCGGCTATCTTTATATTAAAGACTTCACTGTACACAACAATAAAATTACATCCAAATAAATTAATTTCATTTCATTTCTTTCCCTTAACAATGATGGTCAAAAGCATATATAGGTGATCCCTTCTTAAAAGAGACATAACGTAAAAATACATGTTTAATTTTTCTAACATTGTTATAGATTTACTTGTGTAACTGACCATATTATCGAACCATAAGATATTATAGTATAGAAAATACCAGTATTTGGTATAAATAGATCATAGATTCAACAGATAAGAATCCTGACGGAGTTCATTTTATAAATTCCATTTGCCTCATGGCTTTACGCTAACAGCATTGTAATACAAATAATACTGATTGATTTTTAAACAGATAAACTGAGCTATGCCAAATAATGTAATATAATTAACATAATAAATAAATTAAGAAATAAAGAATATTTGGAGTATTTGAATATAATTATTTCAAAATCGAAGAAAAAATGATAATGTTTTGAGCATATATTATATATGATAATATTCCGGAAACGTCAAAACATGTGTTCCTTTCACATTTTCAGTCAGTTTAGAATGTTCGGTTTTCTTGTTATTGTTGTTCTTGCTTCTAATTTTATAATTATTATTAAATATTTATATATTTATGTTATAGTGTTTAAAGTAAAAATATAAAGTATTTATAACTTTTTACAAAAATGCTTGTTTTAATCGGCTGACACTAGGACTTCAATTTGGGTGACCTCACTACTAATCCTTCTCTTGAGCGATCGAGCCATCGTAGGCCTCCGGTCTAGTATTTAAATAGGCAGTTATAATTTTTTAAAATTAACATTTTTCAAATATTTTATTCAGTTGTCTTATGTTAAACAAGAAACCAAATAGGAATGTTCAATTTGCTTAAATTTTTTTATTTTTAAAAATTCTTTTAATAAAATAATTTTTCTATATATTTCATAGTGAATGTCACAAGTCGTGAATAAATTTTATAATATAAAGAAATATAGATTACCTTAAAATCATAAGGATTATCTCGAAATGTTTCACATAAAACCACTTCGGGAGCCATCCAGTAAGGAGTGCCAATGAAAGTATCGTGCTTTTGCAATGTATATTTGTTTTTCGCAGATACTCCAAAATCGGCTGAAATAAATATTTAAAAATGATTATTGTATTTTCGTTTTATGAATTTATATTAGAAATATTATAGCTAATATAATTAGAATCTATTAGTATTATAATTCATTAATATAATTAATTATAATAACTATTATAAATAAGTTTTTATTTATGAGATGAAACTGTTTTTCTTCTAATATCACTTACAACTTCGTTACTTATGTTAAATTTTTAGTTAAAGTTTAGTTAAGATCTAAAATTTATCATAAAATTGTGATGCTTGTTTAATGCAGTACTCCATATTGATTTGGAAGACGTCCATAATTAGTTAACGAAATGTATAGCATGAAGAGAAAAATAGTATTGGTTATGCGTATTAATCTTTCTTATACTGGAGTAGTACATAAAAATGTTTACGCTATGAAGTTATGAAACAATCTCAATTAGAAAATAATTCAATTTTATTCAAATTTGTATTATATATCGCTAAAAATTTACATCATTAAAGCAGGTACTATATTTTAAAGGATAATCGTACAGTTTCTATCCTTATACCTTCACATTTATAGTTTTTCGAATTTTCATGATTTTGAAAACATCAACCGACGATACTACTTAACTTTGGCTAATATTTCTTTATTCTACGCATGTTTCGTTTTATTGATTGCACCGTGGTAATTATACTCAATGAGACTATAAGTAGTACATCGTGATTTTTCACACAGATGTTTACACCATCTCCACGAATTTGAAATTTTTTGTTGGTTTCAGTGACATCATATTTCGGTTCCGAAAATCTTCCTATAAATTGCGAGAACGATAGAACTATGTTCTGCAAATTGCTTCATAATTTTTTCGGCCGCCTTTAGAACTTTTGTCTTTTAGAAGTTTTTCGACTTGTTTGAAGATGAGAACCCTTTTTTTGTGTTTTAAGCGAACCTCGTTTTAGCTCCAAAAATTATCCTATAAATCGCTCAAACCATCGAAATGACTTCTCAAAATTACTCAAAAATTTTTAAAAGCATTTGAAAGATTATGTTTTTTATTCCATTAATATATGTTATATCCCAGGGCGCGGATTAACCGACATACCGTTTTAGACCCAAATCTTCCTATAAATCATAAAAAATTTCGATCTAAGTTCTGAAAATCGTTATATCGTATTCTTAAAGGACTTTAGATACACTGTATCATTTGGAAGATTAATATTCGTATTCAAAGGAAGTGGCAAACATTTTTGAAAGTATGACACGTTTTTTGTGCCTCTAGCGATATTCCGATTCGACCTTGAAAATCAACCTATAAATCATCGAAATGATGGAAATATGTTTTTTAACTTGCTTCATAATTTTGTCGAAGTACATGGCAAACGTTATCTTTATTAGTGGATTATTAAATGTAATCAAAAAGAGTGGTAGACGCATTTGATGAAAAACTCTTCTTGTATTAAATCAATAAATATTTTTATCAATCTTACAGTCTTATAATATAACTAGCATCCCCCGTCTCGGCTTGGCCCGAGATAATAATTTAACTGATTTCATAAGCAATTCAATAATATCTAAGTAAAAAGTACTATATATATATATATATATATATATATATATATATATAAATCTATATTACTATAAATAATTGACCGTAATTAATCTATCGTCGCTTCTGTATATACAGTATGTATATACAGAATGTATAACCGTATTTAATACACACATATTCGAGTTCGAGCGGTAAAAAATGATGCCCGAGTTCTCGAGACGACGTTTATAGAGAGTATCATGTTCGGAATATAGAACATGTCTCGGGACGACTGCTATAGAGAGTTTTGTGTTGGAAAGGTAGAATACGACGTCCAGGTACCCTAGGACGACTTTTACTGGGAGTGTGCGTGTTCAAATGATAGAAAATGAATCTTTTTATAGAAGTCTCTTTAACACTCCCCGTAGAAGTCGTTCCAAAATATCCCGATATCGTATTCAAACGTCCCAACATGAATCTCCCCATAGAAGTCGTCCGGCATACCTGGACATCGCTTTCTACCGTCCGAACACACAATTCCCCGTAGAAGTCGTCCCGAGGCGCTTGGACATCTTATTCTACTATTCGAACACGAAACTCGCCATAGAAGTCGTTCAGAGGCATCTGGACATCGTATTCTACTGTTCGAACACAAAACTCTCTGTAGAAGTCGTCCCGTCATACCTGGGCGTCGTCTTCTACCGTCCGAACACGAAATTCCCCGTGGAAGTAGTCCCGTCATACCTGGACATCGTCTTCTACTGTCCGAACACGAAATTCCCCATGGAAGTAGTCCTGTCATACCTGGACATCGTTTTCTACGGTCCGAACACGAAATTCTCCGTGGAAGTAGTCCCGTCATACCTGGACATCGTTTTCTACCGACCGAACACGAAATTCCCCGTGGAAGTAGTCTCGTCATACCTGGACATCGTTTTCTACCGACCGAACACGAAATTCCCCGTAGAAGTCGTCCCGTCATTCCTGGACATCGTTTTCTACCGACCGAACACGAAATTCTCCGTGGAAGTAGTCCTGTCATACCTGGACATCGTTTTCTACGGTCCGAACACGAAATTCTCCGTGGAAGTAGTCCCGTTATACCTGGATATCGTTTTCTACCTACCGAACACGAAACTCCCCGTAGAAGTTGTCCCGACGTACCTAAACATCGTTTCCTACCAATTAAATAAAATACAAAATAGTCCCAGTAGAAGTCGTCCCGAGAAAGCTAGCATCGCTTCCTAACGACTAAACACAATACTCCCCGTAGAAGTTGTTCGGAAAGACCTAGATATCGTATTTTACCGTCCATACACGAATCTTCCCATAGAAGTTGATTTCCTCATACTTGGACGTCGTTTTCTATCAACTAAATACAATATTCCCCGTAGAAATCGCCCAAAAATACCTAGACATGTCATTCTATCATCCAAACACACAACTGCCTATAGAATTCGTCTTGAGGCATCGACGGAAACCGTATTTAAAATCTGTATATATAATATGTACAATATACTATACATACTATACATACTATACATACTATACATACTATATATATATATATATATATATATATATATATATATATATCGTACATTTCCGTTTTTTCAATTGAATACGTGAATACGTTAATTTTTTTCGTAGTGATGCCATCAGAAATTTAAGCAAAGTATTAGTATCCAAATAGCATTTTTTTAAGCAGACGATGGATATTGCTCTTTTATGCAGTAGCGACGATATATTATATATATATATATATATTTTCATAGTTTCAAGGTTATTGGTAAAGAATCCTATTTTGCCATCATTGCTTTTGTTCAAACTAAAAAAAAACAGTCTCTTGTCACAATTCTGAAGGTAATAGAAGGTATAAAAATTAAAATATAATTTGTCGTCACAAACTATATTCAGTATGATTTGGCATAGAGAACCATTTTATAAGAGAAAGAGAACGAAATACAGAGAAATAGAGAGCGATAGAGAGAGAGAGAGAGAGAGAGAGAGATAGAGAGAGATAGAGAGCGATAGAGAGAGAGAGAGAGAGAGAGAGCGATAGAGAGATATTTTCCCACGTAAGAGAAAATAAAATTTACAAAAATCAAAAGATATCCATAAGGTGTGAGTGTAGTGTCAGATTAACCTGAAGAACAAAAAAGGTTATACCAACTAACGCAACCCATTCTTTAGGATACGAATCCCAAAGTTGGATATGAACATTCGTCTGAGCTGGCCTGGTATTAATACTTTAAGCGGACTACTTTGAGTTGATGTTCGTGATTCAAGACGCCACGTAGTAGCCGCTGGTGGAACTGATTGTTAAAACCATTAGCTTAATTTATGGATGAAAGTAAAATGATTTTCAATAAAAATCATAGCCTATGCCCTTCCCAAGATAATATAGAATCTATATGTCAAATTTCAGAACAATCGGTTCAGTAGTTTTTTCGGTTATCGCGTACAAACAAAAACTCGCTTTGCGTTTATAAATTAGTATGATATGATATATCATAACTGAAATAATGCGTCAGACTATCCTTTTTTATAGTCACGTGATGTGACTATAAATAAGTGCAGTCTTGTAACATCAGGCCAAATAATTACAATGGGTTACAAATACACAATAAAATATTCTTTATAAGTAAAATATATAATAATACCTAAAATATATAATAATATATAATGTAAGATATATAATGTAATATATAATTTAAAATATATAATGATATATGTAGTAATAAGTTTTACAAGTAATAATATGCATATATGTGTATCTACAATATTATTTTTATGGAACTATAAGTTGAGCCTAAAATGACGAAATTCTTGTCTGCTATTTTGTAACATCTGCCCAAATACGGCGTTTGATTATTTGGGCCGTTGCACACTTCATATACGCGTATTTACGACCGAAGTGTTTAAGTATGTCAATGTGTTTACAATTTTGTAACATCTGCCCCATATGCGGCGTTTGACTATTTTAGCTGATGCACGCTTCATACACGTGTGTTCTTGCACTCAAGGACTTTTAAATAGAGTAACGCGTGCATCAACAGCGTGGTAACACAAATATCGAATGCTCCAAATTTTAATAACACGACTAGATTATAATAAAATTGAGAGGCTGAGAAAGGTATTTTCTATGGCATTGACTGATCGGGTATATAAAGCCCGAACTTTTCCACAAAAAATGGTTCGTTCGTTATTTCGTTAGTTTTCGTTCGTTAGACAGTTCGTTCAGAGGAAGTGAAAGTAATAGGACTCCGTAATTCAGTTCAATTCAATTCTATTCAATTCAGATCAGTTCGTCAGTAATTTAATTCACTTCAATTCAATTCAGTTCAATTCAGTTCAGTTCGTTTAAGTCAGCAGTCCAGCCAAAAAATCTCTTATGCTCTACAAACAAAAACACAAGTAAGTTTAATAAACAATAATTTTATAGAGATCAATTATTTTTATTTATATTTTCCTTGGAGAGAAGTGTGGTCCCTTGAAAGCAGAGACTCGATCCTCCTCCGTTATCCTCTCCCTTTCCTCACATCACCGCATAATAAATAAATATTATATTATATTAAAAAAAGACTTGCGATATGCACTAACGTAACTCATACCACTCGTGCACTTATAGTGACGCTAAGAACATTATACTACGTGATTTTTTTACATAATCGAAAGTTCGTCCCACGCTAGTGCGGGCAACCGTAGGCCGAAATCCGCAACGAATATATATGCATGCATATACCTATATATATATATATATATATATATATATATATATATATATATATATGTGTATGTATCCATATACGTATGACATGCTCAACGCGACAGTCTGACTGTCATTATTTTAGTTATTATATTATATTATAAAGACTGTAAGACTGATAAAAATATTTATTGATTTAATTCAGAACAATCGACATAAATACAATTTTTAATTTGAACTCTTCTTGTAATTTCAGCGACATTCTATTTCGCCCTTGAAATTCGCCCTATAAATCGTTAAAACGACGAAATAAGTTTTGCAAATTTCCCATAATTTAGTCGAAGGCCTTGAAAAACATTATCTATATGACAGTTTATTAAATGTAGTCGCACTGAGCAGCAGAAGTATTTGAACAAGTAATATTGTTTTAGCCCTGAAGTTTTTTCTGTAACGCACTTCAACTATCGAAAAAAGTTTTATAAATTACTTCGAAATTTTGTCGAAAGAGTTTACAAATATTAGCTCTTTTGGAAGATTAGTAAACGTACCCCAATGATGCGACACACGTGTTTGAACGTGGGAGACTTTTCTTGCGGTTTGAGTGATATTCTATTTCGGCTCCCAAAATCTTATAAATCGCGAAAACGATAGAACTATGTTCTGCAAGTTAGTCCATAATTTTTGCGACGACCTTTAGAAATATCATCTCTTTTGACGGATTCATAAAGATTCTCCAAATATGCGGCAGGCGTGTTTGAAAGTGACAAATCTTTTTGGCGGCTCAAGCGATATCCCGTTGTAACCCCGAAATTCGTATAAAACGCGAAAACATTCAAAATAAGTTTGTAAACTATTCTATAATATTTTTAAAACTCTTAAAACACTATCTCTTATGAAAAATTGGCAAATTTACTCAAAAAGTGTGGTGGATATGTGTGAGGGTGAAAAAATTTTTTCACGGTTTAAACAATATTTCGATTCGGTTTCGAAAATCGTCCTATAAATCACCGAGATGACGAAATAAGTTTTGGAAATTGATCAATTATTTTGTCGAAATCATTTGAAAATATTATGTTTTTTGCGCATTCATAAACGTAGTCAAAAGGAGCGTCAGACATCTTTGTAGGTGAGCAATCGAGCACGCGGTTTACCGACATTCCGTTTCGGACTTGAAAATCGTCCTATAAATTGGTAGAAAATTTGGTGTTAATAAATACGGAACACATAATAAAATAAATACATCAAATTCACATTCAATAACCAGCGCGACAATCACAATGAGTTTATAAATATATTCTTTTTAAAGAAATAAAAGTTAACAAATCATTTCTGCTGTTGGATTATATCGGAGACTCATAGCTTTTTACGTTAAATCATATTTACATTGTTAAATTTTACGAACCTCCACATTTTTAAATTGATTATACTCACCTATTTTTACACCACCAGCCATTGTCAGCAAAACATTTCCAGCTTTTAGGTCTCTGTGAATAACTTTAGATTTATGCAAAAATGCAAGACCCTTGTTCATATGTTGACAGATGTAAGCTATTTGAAGTTCTGTAAGCGATTTCTCCAATTCAATCATAATTGAATCCACAGCACCGCCATCACAATACTCTATCAGCATCTGTTGAGAAGGTTATACGCACACGTATATATAAACACACACACACACACACACACACACACACACCTGCGCGCGCGCGCGCGTGTGTGTATGCCTTTTGTTTTGATCGAAAGAGATAAAAAGAAAAGAGATAGAGAGTACAAGATAGATTTGTTTTTAATGCACAAGACCTAGAGCTAGGTTAAATTACATTATAGATAATATCACTATGATATGAAATTATATATTTTTAAACGATAGAATGAGAAAATATCCAGTTAACTAAATAGTAACGATTTCATTAAAAGTCTAAAATAATTAATACTAGAGCATAGACCGCCTCATATTATTAAGAAATTTAAAATAATAGCATATAAACCTCTGTGTGTCCTTTTTTATGAATTGCAGCATTAGATAAATGAATATTAACCATCTTTTATGTAAGTCCTTCTCTCCATTTAGTTTACTTTATATCGAAATCTAATTTAACTTATATTACAGTCAAATCTGCGTTTCCATCATTGCGAATATGGTCATTACATACATATTCGTTCTCATCTATTTTTCACACAGATATGGATGAATTATAATTGGTTAGAACTGGCGGTGGCCAAGACAGAAATCGTGCATCTGACTGAGGAGCGTATTCAGAACCTGCATTTAATGAACTCTTCGCTATAAATGGAAGGAAGTATATGTCATACGTCGAGCCTTCTCTAAATGTTGTGCTACGGGGGGAGGGTGCAGAAGATTCTTAAATAATTAAGCCGTAATTAAAAAGAGTAATCTGGTCACTATCGTATTGAAAAGAATCATCTGGGTCAAACATTCGTCTTATTGCAGCTGAGAATATAGGCTGCATACAATCGAACAAAGTTCTCGCGGTTTTTATTACAAAGTAAAAATTTCATTTTAAATATAAGCAATAGACATATTTCAATCAAAGTATTTTCCATAACTAGAAACAGTATATGAATTCCGCAGTGAAAAATCGACATATCTTTTGAAGCCATCAATAAATAAATCCAAGAAACGACTAGAACTTCAATAACATAAGTTTTGTTGTCTATAGGAATGCAATATTGAGCTTAGGCTGAACCCTATGTGACGAAAACTACGTAAAGTAGTAGTAACCTCTCCACGAAACCTTTCGAACCATAACTTTATTAGATTAACAGGTGAGCCCTTCATCGGCCGCATAGATCCCTTTCCCATTGTTTCTGCTACTTGGTTATCGTAGCCCTTGTGGCCCGTGTCACCTCCTACTTTATACTGAAAATACTATTTTCCGGATTAATATCCTTTTCTTCTTTTGTGTACATTTTAATGAGAAAATTCGAAATAGATACTAGTAAGACCGGTTCAAAGAAATATCAGAAATTTCATCATGAAAATTTTTAAAATAGGGAATATTATCTTTAAGCAGCTTGATAATTCGAATTGTTAAAAACCGTAGTCTTAAATGTACCGATACTTAGATAAATGAGAAAATATTTCTGAAGATTTAACAAAGTACTTCCTTTTTATGTCTACTGAATAGCTCTCAGAATGATGCTACCGGCGTAACAAGATCAAAATCTTCTAAACTCGACAAATAACTAACCAAGTTCCGAAGCATGAATTTTTTTTGAACTTAAGATGAATTCTGTATAAAAATCAGATTTGTGTTAATATATCCCAGGCTTCTACAGATAGTTATTTTTCAAGAATTTTTAACAAATTGTAAACAATTAAATACTATACTATTATATAATATCATGTTAGTATATAATACAGATATATCATTATATAATATCATAATACTCCAATATAATCTAATATCTCAATAACTTCTTCAGATGTTTTAAAGCATCGGTATTTTTCAGCCTGCTCGAATTCTAAATATCTACATCTTTGCAAAAAAGTTACAGAAGTAATATTGTGTATATATATATATATATATATATATATATATATATAAGCAATAAATTATAATTTAATACTATTCTTATGCAATGAATTCGATTGTCTTGAAAATAGACTATTAATGATGTAAATCTGTCTTCAAAAGTGATATTTCTTATAAAAAATAACAAATATCATATCATTATCTGAATCATTATATTATAATGCATATGATATCAGTCATCATTTATTTCTTGTACTCCTAATGTTAAAAAGAAAAACATGTATATGAATCACGAAAAACTTTCGAAGTATATACATGTATTAAATATCGTATGTATACGTATGTTCGACGTTATAGACTTATTTTGTTTATCTTGCGACAGTTGTATAATTGATTTTACAAAATCATGTTCATCATACCACTCCGAATTCGTTATAAAAATATATTTTCTTAAATTATGTAGTAAGTTTGAATTTCATTTTAAAAAGAAAACAGAAAATTTTTAAAATTGGTTTTCCTTCTTTATCATGCTTAAATTTTAAAAGTGTAGATACTGTAATTGATATTACTCACCCACAATTTACCGTCTATAAAATATGCTTCATGAAGTTCAACTACATTAAAATGTTTGCATTCGGAAAGAATATCAATTTCGATCATGAAATCGCTCAAGTCATCTTCTCCTTCTAGAGCACACATTTTCGCAGCAGCCAGCTGATGCGTTTGCTTATGTTGTGCCTGTAAAAATAGAATGAATGTAATTTAAAAATATATTTCAGCTTCAGTATTTCGCACTAAATCATAGCTCGAAATAATGATATTCAACAATAACAATATACAAAAATTCATTTATA
This sequence comes from Sycobia sp. Sy_11, assembly GCA_018907035.1. Taxonomy (NCBI): domain Eukaryota; kingdom Metazoa; phylum Arthropoda; class Insecta; order Hymenoptera; family Epichrysomallidae; genus Sycobia; species Sycobia sp. Sy_11. Next base: position 3,401,835 of record JACCIC010000027.1, on the reverse strand, counting down.
AATAATTTTCATATGCCTATATATCGCAGAATTTAAGATGACCAACATATGGTTTTCTCTATAAAATTTATCTCTAAAAACATTTGATTTGAAATTATAGAATAAAAAAAGATCTTTTTTTATTTTTTTCACTTCTTGCAATTTAAAAACTGGAAAAAAAGTTATTTACATTATCTGACTCAAAATACAAAAATATCCATAAAAATATATTACAGTTTAAAAAGAAATAGGTCTGTAAAATTAATTTTGTACTTATGTCAACTGTTGTAAATTAAACAAAAAAATTTAACCGGTCTTATAAGTTTTATACAATAATATTATTATATAGTTTTCGTAACAATTCTGGAACACTTCTTGTGCGACCTCTCCGAATACGCTCGTCACAGATTCTTGGATGTCTTCAACGGAGTCAAAATGTCGACCTCTGACGAATTTTTCAAATGGCTGAATAGGACAAAGTCGCAGAGTGACATGTCCGATGAATAGGGAAACTGTGACGTTATGATGTCTTTAGGAGCCAAAAACTGAGAGACACTGAACGCACTGTGACAGGGAGGATTGTCGTGATGCAGAACCCAAGTCTTCGCGATCTGCAGATGCAGTCTGAGCACCCTTCTGCGTAATTTTTCGAGCACATTGCGGTAGAATACTTGATTTACGGTTTGTCCAGGTGGTACAAAATCTCTGTGAACCACCCTTATGTTGTCGAAGAAGCAAATAGACATGGTTGTCACTTTGGTCTTGCTCATTCTCGCCTTCTTTGGCCTTGGTGCTTCAGAGGACAGCCACTGTTGACTTTGTCGTTTAGTTTCGGGGTCATATTGAAAGAATCAACTTTCATCACCAGTAATAACTCAATTGAGAAGAGCAGGATCACTTCAACCTGTTCGAGACAATCTTGAGCTATGTTCATTCGGTGTACTTTTTGCTGACCTGAAAGGTTCTTCGGTACCATCTTCGTGCATAGCTTTTTTATGGCGAAATCTTAGGTTAAAATATTTCTAACTGTTTCCCGGTTAACATTTAACTCGACAGCCAACATTCGAATGGTTAGCCATCGGTCTTGACGAACAAGGGATTGTAAGAGAATGAGACAAACGCACTGCACATTTGCGTCGGTTTGCACTTGAATTGGCCTTTTGCTCCGCGCCTCGTCATTGACGCTCTCACGGCCTTTTTAAAATCAGCATGCCACTGAAGCACTTGACTACGACTCAGGAAATCACTACAATACACTTTCAGCACTTTTTCATAAGTTTCTGTAGCGGTTTCGCCGAGTTTCGCGCAAAACTTTATCGCGTACTATTGCTCTAAATCGCTGTATTCCGAGTTCAAATCCCGGTCTCGGCCGATTGACACAAGCGCCGCTGTAATAATTTACATGTGCTTTGTTTACAAACACATCGTAGACCTGCATCGCTGATTAACACCGATATATGGAAGCATAAATAGAGCGACGTTAAATATCATAAAAAAAAAACTCGCTGTATTCTATTTTCATGGCATGCACTACTCGCGCATTGTTATAAAACGCTAAACAGCTGGCGGATAAATGATCGTAGTCCCAATCGAGAGAAATCTACTATTACGGTGGCGGAGTCACAAGTTCGCAGTGTTACCACAGGCCGAAAAATAAAATCGGTCGTATTACTTAATTGTCTGACCTCATATCTGGCTCGTCCAACATTTCGAACCGCTTGAACTCGCCAACAGGCACTAAACTTTTAATTCGTCAAATGAACATCAAGTTCACATATGTCAATTTTTTAAAATATGAATATTATTAAGAATTTCTTTCTTATATTTAGTTTCAATAGCCAACAATAAAACTAATTGTGATTGTCGTTCGAATCCTTGGAACGGTAAGACGTGTTTACAAACGTCCCGAACGATTATTCTATAGTTTGATATAATCAATATTAAAATTACGAGTTATATTATAGTTTGGGAGTGCCATATGCCACCGCTCCTATTAGTAAGTACTTTTACGCCTAAAAAAGACGCGCTTCTGATAAAAATAGTGTGACGTCCAACCGAAGTGGGTGCCACCCGGGAAATCTTAACGGCGATTTTAAGCCGTTATTTACCGGCAAATGCCCCCTTGTTTTTCGGCCAACGCTTTCGCGTGTTGAAGCCGGAGACACACGGGGCAGATCGCGGATACACTTATTTCGCGAGGGCGCGGCGCGACGCGGTGCGGTTTCGACGCTGGTTGAGGCCACTCCCGGGCGCCTCTCACCCCAGCGTGTCGGACTTGGAGCGGCGACGGCTCCAATATCCCCCAAGCATAGCAGCGGCACGCGTTCGGCCTCCCGCTATTACTTCGGGTCGTCGCGCTTATCTTTAGCGGAGTCTACGGGTCCAGCGACAGCTTTCTGTCTCCTAGGCTCGTGTCTCCCGCCCTAAAAATAAGCGCGCGTATCGCGGAATACAAAGGTAAAAAGAACTCGAAAAATATATATATAGTCCTTACTTTTTATTTTATAATTTTATATAGTACGACGACAATACAAGAAATAACTTATACACTACGCAAACGCGACCGGCAGTCTGCTTTTCGCGGTCCAGCGGGCCCGTATTTATAGTCGGGGCGCGACGCCGCCGAAATTTTCTCCGCTGATAAAATACATGGTGGTGGGAGAGATGAAGAGACGTTTTTTTATTATAGGAATATTATACTTCCCTTCATCTCGTACAAATATTATTATGATTGTTACTTTCTCTTTTGCTCGACAAAGACTTTTCGTATAACTACGTGGAGCGAACCTAGGCGTCATCGTGAATTATAACTAACTTATTCAATATTTGATAAAAATATAATTATTAAAATAATAATTATTGATTACCTATAATGCTAATATAAAATAACATACTCTTATGAACTATTACGTTTTATAGTGGTGAATACGCGTTAAAAACATGAATATTAATACTAAAAATAATAATTGTAATAATAACTACTGATAGTGATGGTAAAAATCTTAATAATAATGATCTTGGTAATAATATCCAAAAAATGATTGACAAGTAAGATAAACATGATTAATAGTAATTAACGTAATAACAATAATAATAATTAAAATAATAAGGTAGACACTGATAATAATAATCAACCTTACTATAATAATGATTAAAAATAAGATAACGCTCACGATCATAACTAACATTGTTAATAATAATAATAATAATTAAAAACTATAATAATAACTGTGGTTCGCAAAATATAATTAGTAGTAATTAACGTAATAACAATAATAATAATTAAAATAATAAGATAAACACTGATAATAATAATCAACCTTACTATAATAATGATTAAAAATAAGATAACGCCCACGATAATAACTAACTTTGTTAATAATAATAATAATAATAATAATTAAAAACTATAATAATAACTGTGGTTCGCAAAATATAATTAGTAGTACAGCTTTAATAATTAAAACTATCAAAATAAGGTTACCATTCATGATAATAAATAAGTTTAAATCATTAATAATAACAATAACAATAATAATAATTAATATTATAATAATAATTACGGTTCGCAAAAAGTAAGTTCTCGCGATAATAATTATAATTATTTAAAATTAGAAAATAAGACCTCGAAGCAGGTATTATATTTTCAAATATTAATTCATTATATAAATTGCTTTTAAAATTCTTAGTGTTCTTCGTAGTGTCGTTCTCGCTGGTATTTCGTCCCAAGATTCGTTAGTGTATACAAAGGGGGAGGGGGTCATAAAAGTCGCATTAGCGCGCCTTCCACTCGTCCCGAGTTTCCGCGGGGGGAAGTACGATCGGTGAGGGGGGGAGGAGAGAAAGCACTTCAGCTCACGCCGCATTACGGCGGGCCCGCAGCCAGGCAGCCTCGTTTGGGCCGCATCTGGCTTTTATTGCGGGGGGGGGGCGTGCGCAGTTCGTCACTCGACGCTGTCTGCACTTTTCCAATTTCTAGGCACAGAAAAATTTTAGAATATTCTTTTTCCGTATCTTATACGCAGATATATATATATATATTCCGTAGGCAGAGTTATCGCGACGTTGCCAAACGCTCGCCCCTTTTCTTCTTTCTTTCTCTCAATTTCTATTTTACTCTCCTCCTCGCTCAAACTCCGCGCACATTCCCGGCGCGAGAAACTACAAGGGGATGACCACTTGTGTAAATATTTACACGCACACCCGTATATACGTAGATACGTAAATGCGTATATCTATATATATGTGTATTCGTATATATATATATATATATATATATATATATATATATATATATATTGTGACGAGGAACGCAAGCACTGCGTGCGCCTGCCTTCCCCGTCCCGTTGCTCTCTCTAGCCGTAGCATGTACATATTTATGGATGCATTGTTAGGATATACTCATTTCCGAGTATCGTTCTTGATAATGGGCCCACTATATCGAGCGCTATTTTCTCGAATGTAGTACCCGCTGTGTCCGTAATAACCATGGGTTGTCTTGCCTTTACCCGTACGAGTTTCTTTAGTTGACAATCTATACATTGCTGAATGCGTCTTTGCACATCTGCCTTTAAGTTATCCCAGTAGTACTCTTGCCTAATACGATTGTACGTTTTAGAAACACCTCGGTGGCCGCCAATCGGCGAGTTATGGTATTCATAGAAAATTTCATCTCGACGATCAGGCGGGACAAATTTTAATGTGCCTTTACAAATTATTATTTCTATATTGGTGTCCTTAAATTCATTTTGAAAAATACTCATGTCTTCGCGCCATTTTAATCCTTGAATGTCTGGCGAGTGAGCAATACTGAATTCTTCGATATTTTTATCGAGGCTAAATGTTTTTAACTCTTTACATGCATTCTGAATGTTCTCTTTTATTTTTGACAATGATTCGGGTTGGTCACACTTAATACTCATAGCAATTAGGAACTTACGATTGCTTCGTCTGTATGGGCTTATCTTAGCTTCTTCTACGTATTGACGTTCCGGAATTTTATTCGCCTCAGCAAGTTTCCGTGCTGCTAGGTCGCAAGGTTCGCCTTTGCTATTGATAAAATATAGGGTATGATCATTGCGAAATTGAATCGCTTCCTTGGTTTCCACAATTTTATTTTTGCTCTCTCTTAAACTCTTTCCTTCAACGTCAGCTTTGCTATTTTTAGTATCGTCACCTTTACTTTCGTTGCCACAATTAGAACAATTACTTTGTTCCATTACCGAACTTTCGCTACTAGAGGTATCTATGTCGCTACTGCTTTGATCCGTATTACTTTCGGATGGTAAGGTAAGTTTGCCCTTAGATTTTCTACTTATCATTTTCGATTTATGCTGCGGGGAGTAGGATGACTCATTGTCTGATTCGCTTGTAGGCTGACTACCTTTCTGTAAAATATCTGTTGTTTTGCTCTTTTGGACGAATGTTGGCTTATTAATTTTCGATTTATACAACTTAGTAAGTTTTTTATTCTTTTGCTTTTTCGTTAATATGCGCGATTTGTCTCGATAACATTGCTCGGCTTTCCATCATCTCGAGCTTCTTTAATTGATCGTCCTTGGCGTTTACGAAGCGTTCGAACGTTATTAGTTCCTATCTGATGCGGATCTGGGGTTTCTCTTTCCCCCTGTTTAAAAATGGAAGTGTCAACCGCAGCAGTCACTCTATTAGTCCCTTGCGCTTCCGGACTGTATTTCTGGGTTTGGTTCGTAGTTTTACGTCGTTGCGGACGGCTTTCGATTGCTTCTTCTGTACCTTTCATCTTATCATTATTATTTATTTTTTTATTCTGGACTTTCGATCTTCTTCGCTTCCTTCTGTTTTTTCTTAAAATTTTCTCTTTCAAATTAGCGGTATCTGCTCCCAACTTAGAAAAATTAGCATGACTTGCTTTCTCCTTATCAAACTTTGAAAAATCTTGGAATCTCTTTGAAAACTTAGAAATATGTGGTTTCTTAATATAGCCGTTCTCTTCTCGAGATTCTTTAGGGGACCTATGACGTTTAGTTAAGGGGGAACCTGGAATTTCAGGATTTGTAAATGGTCTATCCAGATTAAGAAGCCTTTTCTTTTGCGCACGAGTGACTGCGTTTACATTTTCGACAGGATTACGAGACAATGCATCGGCGTGCACATTTGTCTTCCCCGGATGGTAAACAACCTTATAGTCGTACTCTGATAGCTTGAACCTCCATTTTATTACTCGTGTATTCAAATCTGCTGTTTTGAACCACACGAGCGGCTGGTGGTCAGTCACAAGGGTGAACGTACGTCCAAATACGTACAGCATAAAATTCTGCACCGAATGAAGCATAGCTAGTGCTTCCTTCTCATACACCTCGTAGCGTAACTCGGGTCCGCGTAAAACGCGTGACATATAGGCGATCGGTTGATCTCTACCGAGTTTCCCTTGTGATACGATGCCACCAATAGCATAACCCGACGCGTCCGTCGTGATTATAAATGGCTGATCCATATCGGGAAATCGCAGCACAGGCGCTGTGCATAAAGCCTTTTGTAGGTGTAGAAACGCATTTTCTACGTTCTCTCCCCAGACAAATGGTTCGTTGCTTTGCAAGAGTTTCGTAAGCGGTTTAGAAATTTTTGCGAAATCCTTAATAAACCTACGATAGTAACCAGCTAGGCCTAAAAATTGTCGAATGTTCTTTATATGTTTTTTTTTTTAGGACACATTCTCACTAAGAACGTGTTCTAAGTATGCTACTTTTCGTTGTAGAATTTTGCCTTTTCCCGGTTCGAGCTTCCAGTTTGCTTTGCGTAATCTTTCCATGACTTCATTGAATAATATTTCGTGTTCCTTTAAAGACTTGGCATAGATTACTATGTCGTCCATATAGACGAACACGCCCTTGCCAATAAGGCCCTCGAGCGTAAAATTCATCGCGCGCTAATATTCCACGCCTGCATTCTTCAAACCAAAGGACATTCGCACGAACTCAAAATGCCCGTCGGGAGTAGAAAAAGCAGTTTTATGCATGTCCTCGGAACTCATCGGTATTTGATGGAATCCAGAGACACAATCCATGACGGTGTAGTATTTAGCAGCACCAACAGTATCGAGTATTTCGACAATATTGGGAAGCGGGTAGGCCATTGCTACCGTTTTCTCGTTAAGAGGACGGAAATCTACTACGACACGCCAGCGTGGTTTATTATCAGCCGACTGTTTTTTCGGTACGACCCAAAGCGCTGATGAATAGCTACTTCTAGAGTGCCTGATTACGCCTTTCTGCAGTAATTCATTCACTTGTCGGTTCACTTCATCTTTCAGAGCATGCGGCAATCTGTATTGACGCGTACTCACTGGAGTATCGTCGGTTGTGGGGATCTTATGAGCCACTACGTTAGTTGTAGTAAGCTCGTCACCCTCGAGATAAAACCGATCCGAGTTATTTCTCAACAATTTCGCCGCTTGTTCGTATTCTTTTTCCTCTAACTTATCGATTTGCGTGAGATTTATTAAATTATTTAGACGGTCAGAGTATTTGGATAGGTCCTTGCATAGTTCGCACGCTAAAAAAAGATTATTGTAGTCTCCGTTACTCCAGTCAAACTCTTGAAAATTAGTATTATCGAACCGCATTAGAGATTTCAAATTTTCAAATTCCGTATCACATGGTGCTCCTGATTCGGGTTCTCTGTTATAATATGTTAATACATCCTCGTCAGACAGGAAATCTAATTTGGCTTTTTCATTTTTAATCATAAGTATCATTTCTCCGAAATCAATAACAGCTTTAGCCTTGCGTAAAAAGTCGGTTCCTAAAATTGCATCATATGGTATAGCGCTGTTGTTTGGTAATACAGTTACGTTTGATTCTATACCTAATATATTAAGCGGGGCGACGCCGAGCGTAGGCATCAATAACCCGTCAATTCCCTTTAGATAGATCTCGTGGGTTGTATCAATGTTGTTTATAGTCGTGAGCGACTTATTTGCTCCGTATGTTGGACAATTGCGAGCTTAATGTCCGAATCGCCCGCAACGCTCGCATGTTACCTTTCGTTGCTCAGTAGGAGGTTGGTCTAATTGGCAGGCATATGCCCTTTTCTTATCTTATTTACCTCGAATTGTAAGCTTACGGCTCAGATCTCTTAGCAAGTTACACTCGTCGAGATCTCTTTCTTCTTGTATGGCTTTATTTATAATAGCGTTGAGATCGGTGGCCGCTGCACCGATACTCCTATCTATTTCTTTCTTTAATCCTTTGCGAAAGCAAGTGATCAACGTAGCTTCGGCTTCCCGTCGCATCGCTTCCGTTACAGAGCCTACATGGGCTCTCTCTGCCTCTAAGAGTCGACGGCCTAAATCTTTAACGCGGTTTGCAAAAGATATTACAATTTCATTATCTCGTTGGAATTCCATTCCCAATTCGCCGATTAATTGCTGAACGGTTCGAGGAGGCGCGTATATGATCTCCAGATAATCTTTTACAGCTGCGACAGTGTTGAATGTCTGTCCGCGAATCGCTTGCCTTGCCTCCCCTGTCACGCGTGCCCGCAACAACCTTACAAAACTTGGTTCATTGGTCGCGTCTATGATTTCTAATGCTTCATGGCAGCCTTCGAAGAACTCGCTCAGGGTGATGTTACGCCCGTCAAATACAGGCACCACCTTAAGCACGTCCTTCAGTGGGACTGATTGCGTAGGCATTGTTACGTGGGCTCGGTTATTGTCTGATATATGTATATCGGGGTTTTTAGATTCCTCCTTTTGCTTATTATCGGCCGATTTTTCCGATTGCGCGGTTGGTTCTAGGACAGAGTCTTCCAAAAGATAGATCGTTCCTTGTAACGCTCGCTGTGGAGGCTTTATTTCTACATCCCTCGGGATCTCTTTAGTTGGCGAAAAAGGGTCGACGTTGTCGATATAGTCTAGGCAGAATTTACTCTTATCTGCCCGACCTCTAGTGACACGCTGTTCAGACATGCGTCTTTATTATATAGCTGGTGTCAAATTTTCGCGTTAAAATCAGTAATTATATAATAATAATAATAATTTATTAATAATAATTATATAATAATAATAATAATTGAAGTTAGTAACTTATTAATTAAAAAGCATTATAACGTTATAAGATTAATGCAGGGCTAGTCAACGACCATACCGCTTAATTAACTATATTATTAATATATTAATTAGTAATGTTTCCTCCTTTCTTAGTCGTCCAAGTTTAGCTGCCTAACGGCTTCTTCCAGGAACTCTATATCTGACTCGCTTACGGACCGTTTATTATTCAGTTCCCTGAAAGCGCATGCAGTAATTTGCCAGGTTTTTTCCAACCAAGCTTTCAATTCCTCATTTTCTTCTTCCAGCCCCTCTACTCGCTCTTCTACGCTGGTAATTTTTCGCAACAAGAAATTGGTATTCCTATGTGTCTCCGCACAGGCCTCTTGTAATTCTTCGATATATGTACGGTTATTTCGCGACAGCGTTCCTACTATACAAAGCGCCCTGTGGTGGGATCTCACTCGCTCTTCTATAGTTTCTAACCTTTCCTCGCTCGGCGCGGGAGGGTCTCTATTTAGCCCTACCATTTAGATAACGAGAGAGCGACGGTGTATATATAGGGAGAGAGAAAGGTATAAAAATAAAAACAAAAGAATTATAACAAAACTATTAAAAAAAAAATAAAAATTAGTTGAAAAATTCAAAGAGCAAGATTAATGATTCAAGAGAAAAATAAATAAATGAATAAATCAATAAATAGAAAAAATAATAGTTAAAGTCAAGGTTTAAAACAATAAAAAGATTAAAAGGAAACAAAATATTAAGAATCAAAAATGGTAAATTAAATAAAGATTAAAAATTAAACGGATTAAACTTAAAATCTAGATTAAAATTATAATTAAAAGAGTTTAAAACGAAAAAAAAATCGTTATAAAATAAGTGAAGAAAAAAAATATTTGAAAAAAAGGAATGAAAGGTTTGAATAAAAGTAAAAGTTGAAAAATAAAAGTTAAAATTACTAAAGATTAAAATTAATAATAATAGTGGCAAAGTAATATTCGAATTCAGCTAAGAAAAAAAGAGAAAAAAAATACTGTTAATAAATACGTTAAAAGTAAAAAAAAATATCAGTTTTTAACAAATATATTTAAAAAAAAGGAAGGAAAATAAAGAGAAAGAGAAAAATTAAAATTAATAAATATTAAGAATAAAGAATTAAAGTTAAAGATAATTGGTTAAAAACAAACAAAAACCGAAAGCAATAATAAAATTAATATCTAGTTAAAAGGAAAGTGGGAAGTGGAAGTGGGAAAGGGAAATATGGTACAACACACAATAAAGACGTATTTCTGGTAAATTCGTTTGTTAAAAAAAATTATATAGTGCCTATATATATATACACGTTTTAATTAAATTAATCCTCGTCGCTTTCGCTCTCGCTGTCCGAATTTAAAAATAACTTCCTCTTCCACCCCGCGAGTCTCGCACGGCTGGGTGGATCTCCCGATTCTTGGACGGGGCTTGGGGCCTGTATACCCTGGTCGATCGCCTGATCCCCCTTTTCCCGGCTCCGCCGCTCATCTGCGGCGCGGAGTTCTTCTTCCGTCGGTCCGCGAGGGGTCAGCGGGCAGCCAGACGGCTTTAGCCGCAGGTCCCGGATCGGCGACAACCACTTGGACGTAGTTGCCTCGGCCGGGCTTGTCGGTGCCGCTGGCAGACGGCTCGCGTTGTCGCGGCCGCGGTGGTTCGACGACGGCACCGGTTGTCACACCAGTTGCGGGGCGAATTAGCTCCGCCAGCGGAGGCAAGCGCGTCAACGGGGGGTATATCAGCGTCAGCGGCCGGTTAACGACTGGTTGAGGCGGTCCGGAGGTCCCGAACACGCCACGCCGCGGCGGATTTCCCTGGGCGCTCGGTGCGCCTTGATCACGTCGGTAAGTACCTCCATTTTTATTACCGAACGCTGGGGGTGGCAGACAAACGGTTTCCCGTTTTATTGGCCGCCGTGCCGCGAGTTCTCGCAGATATCGCTCGTGAATGGGCCGATAAATTCTCCAAACCGTGTCCTCTAGTTCCCGATCCGGAACGCGGTTTAGCCCTTTTCTTTCTCGGTTTTCCTGATCCGCTCCTAAAATTTGGCCTCGAATTAATAAACGGGTCTCCCGTTGCCGCCTCTTGAGCTCCCAATTTCTCTTCTATTTGTAGGCTTTCCCGGCCACTAAAAAATTAGAAATAAAAAAATGTTTAAAATTATCTCTTCGCCCTACGCTTCGCTACGCGAACTGGCCTAACACTAATCAATGAACGCGAAAAAATGGAAAAATAAAAAAAAAGGTGTCCGCGATCTATAAACGCATCCCGGACGAGCCCCCAATTTTTTTGTGACGTTCAACCGAAGTTGGTGCCACCTGGGTAATCTTAACGGCGATTTTAAGCCGTTATTTACCGGCAAATGCCCCCTTGTTTTTCGGCCAACGCTTTCGCGTGTTGAAGCCGGGGACACACGGGGCAGATCGCGGATACACTTATTTCGCGAGGGCGCGGCGCGACGCGGTGCGGTTTCGACGCTGGTTGAAGCCACTCCCGGGCGGCTCTCACCCCAGCGTGTCGGACTTGGAGCGGCGACGGCTCCAATATCCCCCAAGCATAGCAGCGGCACGCGTTCGGCCTCCCGCTATTACTTCGGGTCGTCGCGCTCATCTTTAGCGGAGTCTACGGGTCCAGCGACAGCCTTCTGTCTCCTAGACTCGTGTCTCCCGCCCTAAAAATATGCGCGCGTATCGCGGAATACAAAGGTAAAAGAACTCGAAAAATATATATATAGTCCTTACTTTTTATTTTATAATTTTATATAGTACGACGACAATACAAGAAATAACTTATACACTACGCAAACGCGACCGGCAGTCTGCTTTTCGCGGTCCAGCGGGCCCGTATTTATAGTCGGGGCGCGACGCCGCCGAAATTTTCTCCGCTGATAAAATACATGGTGGTGGGAGAGATGAAGGGACGTTTTTTTATTATAGGAATATTATACTTCCCTTCATCTCGTACAAATATTATTATGATTGTTACTTTCTCTTTTGCTCGACAAAGACTTTTTGTATAACTGCGTGGAGCGAACCTAGGCGTCGTCGTGAATTATAACTAACTTATTCAATATTTGATAAAAATATAATTATAAAATAATAATTATTGATTACCTATAATGCTAATATAAAATAACATACTCTTATGAACTATTACGTTTTATAGTGGTGAATACGCGTTAAAAACATGAATATTAATACTAAAAATAATAATTGTAATAATAACTACTGATAGTGATGGTAAAAATCTTAATAATAATGATCTTGGTAATAATATCCAAAGAATGATTGACAAGTAAGATAAACATGATTAATAGTAATTAACGTAATAACAATAATAATAATTAAAATAATAAGGTAGACACTGATAATAATAATCAACCTTACTATAATAATGATTAAAAATAAGATAACGCTCACGATAATAACATTGTTAATAATAATAATAATAATTAAAAACTATAATAATAACTGTGGTTCGCAAAATATAATTAGTAGTAATTAACGTAATAACAATAATAATAATTAAAATAATAAGATAAACACTGATAATAATAATCAACCTTACTATAATAATGATTAAAAATAAGATAACGCCCACGATAATAACTAACTTTGTTAATAATAATAATAATAATAATAATTAAAAACTATAATAATAACTGTGGTTCGCAAAATATAATTAGTAGTACAGCTTTAATAATTAAAACTATCAAAATAAGGTTACCATTCATGATAATAAATAAGTTTAAATCATTAATAATAACAATAACAATAATAATAATTAATATTATAATAATAATTACGGTTCGCAAAAAGTAAGTTCTCGCGATAATAATTATAATTATTTAAAATTAGAAAATAAGACCTCGAAGCAGGTATTATATTTTCAAATATTAATTCATTATATAAATTGCTTTTAAAATTCTTAGTGTTCTTCGTAGTGTCGTTCTCGCTGGTATTTCGTCCCAAGATTCGTTAGTGTATACAAAGGGGGAGGGGGTCATAAAAGTCGCATTAGCGCGCCTTCCACTCGTCCCGAGTTTCCGCGGGGGGAAGTACGATCGGTGAGGGGGGGAGGAGAGAAAGCACTTCAGCTCACGCCGCATTACGGCGGGCCCGCAGCCAGGCAGCCTCGTTTGGGCCGCATCTGGCTTTTATTGCGGGGGGGGGGCGTGCGCAGTTCGTCACTCGACGCTGTCTGCACTTTTCCAATTTCTAGGCACAGAAAAATTTTAGAATATTCTTTTTCCGTATCTTATACGCAGATATATATATATATATTCCGTAGGCAGAGTTATCGCGACGTTGCCAAACGCTCGCCCCTTTTCTTCTTTCTTTCTCTCAATTTCTATTTTACTCTCCTCCTCGCTCAAACTCCGCGCACATTCCCGGCGCGAGAAACTACAAGGGGATGACCACTTGTGTAAATATTTACACGCACACCCGTATATACGTAGATACGTAAATGCGTATATCTATATATATGTGTATTCGTATATATATATATATATATATATATCCGATGTCGTTGCTGGACGCAACAATAGAGCAATAGAGATGTCCCCGCAAACAACATATCGACAATGTTTACCTTAAATAATCTACCTACAGTCAAAACATCACATTCAACGATTGCCCAACTGTCACACCTGGTTATATTCAATTTCGAAAAAGGTTTTCAAGTATATATATATATATACATATATATATAGATTAATTTAATTTAGTGTCATACATTATTTATTATATTAGTTTTGGCTTAGAGAAAAACGTTTGCATATATACAGTATAAAAGCAACAAGGAGCGTATAGCCATAACATTGTTCACGTAGAATTATTGTAAATTACGCTAGGTAGCAGGTATTTGTATATATATCTGGAGCAACCTATGCGTTCCTTGCACATTAACACCATATCTCGACTTTGGTTTACTGTAGACATAAGACGCATTTTTTAATTTTATTTAGTATGTGGGAAAAATTTGAAGCACGAACGGGGAGTGTTCATAAAGAACTCAAACGAAATGATTTGGTAAACCTTCGAATAATATTTTTATTTTTCAGTAAATAAACTTCTACTTTTCTTTTCAATAAATTTTACAATCCTCTTTTTATGATTTTGTGCTATTTATGTATTTTTTTCATTATATACATTGTAACCGTCGTTTCGGTGCTTACAATTAGCGATCTAAAAGTATAATGGTGCGCGATATATCGGAACCAAGACCGACGTGACACCGAAATTGTCTTTCCGATCCTTATTCGTATACCGGGGGGCGCCATTCTCCCTCGCGTATATCAAGGCGTTATGACGGTGTATATATCCTGCACAGTTCGTCAAGTGCATATTCGGCCATAAATAGAACCCGCTCGGCACTCAAGTCATAGCACCGAACACCGTACGTAAATTATTTTATAGCTCGTTATAGGTCCGACATTCTGTATTTTATGTGTTAAATAAAGATAATGTGAAACGGGTATATTATATACTACCATTTGCTCTTTCCCATGTATACGCTGTACCTTAAGCCCGCACAAGGATTACTGTTAGTAAAATCGTCGGCCCTGAAGACATATGCGCGATTTCAAAAATTTTAGGTAGCGGAGTATATATGTATCTCAGTGCGGAACAATGTACCAATAAACTTACAAAACAATTAAAAGATTTAAATATTGGCAATCATAATTTTTCAATATAAGATCGTATATATTGAAAGTAAAACGTATTATAATATCTAATATCAACCCCCAATGATTCTCCTCTATGTAATGGAAGATAAACTCTCAGAATTCGATATTAATCCTTCGTCGCAAATTTTCTACATCAAAGAGGAATACAAGATGAAAATTTAGAGCATTCCACCTGTTTTAGAAGATAGATATTTATAAATGTTGAAGATCTTGAATAATTACGCATTAAAAATCCATTAATAAGATGCAGATTATGTTAGCTTTTATTATTAAAAAAATCCAACCATGTTTTGTATACATGTATAAATGGATTACTTATTTTATAAAGTTATTAAAGATACTGTAAAATACTAATTTGGAAAGTTATGTAAAATGAGATATAATTTTTACCTTATAAACTTTTCCGAAGGCACCATCCCCAAGCTCTCCAATCATTTCCCAAAACTCCTCAGGATTTACGTCCATTTTTATATTGTTATAAATTTTCTTTTTTTTAGCATCATTACCACCTATATGTAAGGCCTTCTTCAGGTTTGATAAAAATGACATTTTTATATATAAAGACAATAATAACGCTATCAAACAGATCTCATTCAATCTAATAAAAAGTTTTTATCTATCAAGAGGCTTTTACGCAACTTCACTGTAATAAAAGCTTAATCTAATGATAACTGATACAAAAAATTAGAAGAAAAAGTTCGTCATTATGTGCACTATACCACAATATAACCACCGATTATGTTCACTAACTTCATTTTCTGTTATGTAATGTCTTGCGTCAGCATAGTTGTTAGTGTTTTCAAGCTTAGAAGAACTTGGTCAATGGCCGACTTAGATTAAATCCACCCAATTGGCCAACAACTGGTAACTCTACTTAATCTTTTCTACATTTTACAGGAACTCATTTATTTGTATCAGAATATATATAATGACCTTGTTAGCTCAAAAATAATAGTCATGATTTTACAACTAAATTCCATGTCTAGTTTTCTCTATAAGCATCTGAAATTTATTTTATCTTGTTGATATCTAAAAACAAAAGGAGATCGTCTTAAATAACTTACCAGTATAAATACACCTATGGTTAATTTATTTCATCTACAAAATGATTTATCGCCCACTTAGGTATAACATACGAAAACTATACAACATAATACTACTATATCATTAATCATTTTCACTAGATATGGATTCAATAGAAATGGACAATGCAAAATTTTAATTTTCAAAACAAATTCTTAATTTCAGTATTACCTAAAATATAGAGAAGATTTTAGAAGAAAACATTGAAAAGAATAATTACTTTATATATGAAGACTTAAATTGTTTTTAACAATTAATTGTTTTTATAAGTTTTTGTCCGAATAGCTGCATCATCTAGTAATCTTTGCATAACAATATATAAGAAAAATCATCAAAATAAAAGAAATATTCCTCCCTCAGGATTGAAAAATTTTGTTGATGCCCCAATTATTGTCTCTTATATTTCTGTTCCATCTTATATATTATGCAAAAAATTAAATTAAATTTTAACCCCTAATGCCAATTTAGTTTCTTTTGATCTAACAAATCTATTCCCTTTTATTTCAACAAACATTTTATTGAATAGTATAAGAAAAATGCTCTATAAAAATAATAATTTATGAAATAACATTAAACAAGCAATCTTATGTTTGTTGAACATTTTCACAAATCAAAATTATTTTTTATTCAACATTAATTTCTATCTACAATGAAATGGTTTACCAATCAATTTACCATTGTCTCCCCCTCTCAGTGAAATTTTATAGCTGCTTTTAAATTAAATTTATTTAAAAGTAATTCCCCATTAATTAAAAATGTATTTTCTGGTCACGTCACGTCAATGACATTGTGTGTATTTAAAAATGATACATTTTACCTATCAGCCTGTATTAGTCCAGGAGCCAGCGAAATTTTTTCACAAATTTATCCTCGGCCAAAATTAGTTTAAATGATCCGTTTAAATGTACTCTAAAGAATAGTGATCGTCCGCTGAAGTAATTCATGTGGATTTGGCAATGCTACGTATCCAAACATTTAAAAAAATTCAATTATTTATCCCCAACTCAAATACGGTCAGAACAAAGTTTAGACTGTACATTCATAAAAACAAAGGTCAGCTGGTTCTAATTATCTGAAATGAAATGAAAAAAATCATACGTATGAATTTTTAGACATTGAGTTCAAATATCATAAAGAAAAATTTAGAAATGAAACATTTCATTATGAAATTGATAAAAACATATAGAAATCATGGTGTCCATGAAACAATTTCGAGTTTCAACAAAAACTTTTCCAACAAAAATTCTACAAATCATTGAAATAATTTTTTTATTTTTTACATTTTTCCTTTAGAATTAATATTTATCAAGAAAAACTCCATGAGTGATGAGCGTTCCCAGATTGTAATTAAAGTCACAGTCAATACGTCAAGGAACTATCTCCACGATTCGATGATGCAGTGTAATTACATGGTCGTATGTTATAATTGAATGCATAGCAGGAACATTAATATAAAAAGCAATGGAATGCATTGGAATATCTTTATTATGTATTTGTGGAAGAGAATATAAAAGCAGACCCTAAAAGCAATATTTTTGTCCTGGAACATTAAATGTTTAAGCGTACGACTGTTTGAAGAACAAAAATGTTTTCCGCAATGTATTGGGATCTAAATATACCAAAAACCCGAGTTTTTGCCCCTATAGGTTAGGATATAAAAAAAACCTAACATGATGGAAAAATTCTTACTTCGAATTCGAATACTACCTAACAAATTATTTCGGAAATTACCCTCAGCTTGCCAACAAAAATCACAAACCCTTATTTTGCAGATCTGTATAAATACTGATAAGTGTTATGTAATTTACTCGACTCTATCATTAAATTCAGATGATCATGGTTTCTTCAAATATAAATAGTTTCCAGACTTATTCTTTTATAGTTATTTTTAATACCCTGTGTTGAAATATTTAGTATATTTTCAAAATCGAACGAATGTTACAAATCTAAGAAATCCTTTTGTAGACCGTGCATACCATTCGTCTTTTGGAAACTATACTGATGTTCATAAATTTTCTTGTTTAAAAAAATTTTTAAATCGAAAAATCATAATAAAATTGTTTACGATGATATGACTAATTTTGATATTTCTCTTTTATTCCTATTAGTTTTCAAATCTTAATGAGTTTAAATATATAATATATAATCTACTCATATGAATTAACTGTAAGCTTACTCTAATTATTTCCCATACATTATTTTTTATACTTGTTAATACTTATTGTTTGGACTCATTCTGTTGTCTTTGAGCTCTGTAAAGAAACCATAAATCAAGAGCTTTCTAATAAAAAAAAAAAAATTAAAAGATTTTATTTTAGAGATCAAATCTCTGAATTCTAGAAAACACCGGGGCAACACCGAAGCACTTTGGTTCAGGGATCGAGGTGATAAGGGAGCGATGCAACACCTTCCAAAATTAAATATGTTTACTACGGTAGGAAAGAACGTTTTTCGAAGAATTGCGGCCAAGCAAATACAATATTTTAACTGTAATAAACTTGCAATTTATTTTACAAGATACTGTCGGGAGAGGCCTGCGTCTAGGTCAGGTAATCAATTGCTCGGGTTTCAGAGTGACGCATGTCAACAAATAGGTATACATAATTCTTTGTCAATATTGAAATATGCATGCACTAGAAGATTGACTATCATGTAGTCTGCTGTATAGTATCACATCAAGAGATCGTGGACCAAAGCCTGATCCATTTTCAATATCGGAGGCAGCCGCCAATAGCAGCTCCAGGTCAAAACTGCAAGCAGCTTGCTTTTTTCTTTCAAATATCATATGAACTATTCCAATAGAAAGGGAGGGCCCGGGATTCGGAACTACGTGAATATAAGAATGTTCAATAAAGGCATTTAGCTACATATATGTACACAAGGTCACCTATTTTAATAAATACACGTAAATATCTCATCAAGGAAAGCCCCAATCGAAAAATAGAAGTTCTTAAATAATGACGGGGGTCGAATCGAAACCGTACATTTGACCTTGAACTTCAATCGTATTCGAAAGTTAAAATAAAAATTAAATAAAATAAAAATTAAAAGAATGATTAAAAATTAAGAAACAGAAAATAAAACACTCAGTAGCGTACATACTCTGGCAAAACCTGAGAAACTCTTCCCCAGTTTTATATATTATTTGTTCAAAATTCATAAATCCGTGGTATACAAACAGTTATCAGAACAAAAATGTTGTAAATACATTTTACTTTCGACAGTTGGTACAAGAGGTAATAAATTAACAATCTGATCCCTTACGCTTCATCTAGACACATTGAAAATATAAATTAAATAGAAAATGAATATCGTAAACCAAAAGATTCTTTCAAACCAACATACGGCATACCATTAATTTAAATACATAGAAACGAAGTCTTGAAGATAAAATATGAAACGCACTTAAAATTAAGCGGAAATTCTAAATATACATTCGTAAATATAAAATTTCAGAAAAGTTACTATTAATTGCACCTAATACAACTTACAGACATAAATATACTAAAGCAATTTAAAAATATAGTTATTATCTTACCTCGTGTCTGCAAAAAAGATACAATAAATCAAATAGCTAATGTATAGGATCAACATCATGCGATACTACGATTAATAGTCTCAAATTGAATGATCATGAAACTAGTTATGAAACCTTCTTGAGATAAAATTAGTCGATGGTCTTTACATGGCATATGTACTTTTTAAAAAAGTACATTTTATAAATCAATCTATAGGTTGTAGCGCACAGTAACTTTGGATTATGCATAATTTGATGCCTCTAAAATAAAGTAATATTAATATTATATAACTTAAATGGGATCATTTCATACTAATAGTCATAGTAATTGGTATTGGCGATTATTTAAATCAATTAATTTTGGAATCTTTGAATATTAATAAATATTTATATATAGATCCAATATATATTATATTTAAAAAAAAGTAGCGCACAGTGGTTTCAATAAAAAATGGCTTAAAGGGGGGAGTCTGCTTTAGAGACTTTAAAAAACACGATTTTTTCAAGGATTTTTTAGGAAGAAAAGAAATATCGGATTGAAGCGAAACTTTCAGGGTTTCTTGTTATATATTTCAACAGTCTTTTTTTCTAACATTTTTTCATTAAGATACTTGTCATATTATGCCTGGTACACGCATTTCGCCAAGGCACCTCAAGTGTGCATTTGTCGTACGGCGAGCAAGACACCGGTCCCAATTTCTTTGTGCATGACCCCCTTCAACTGAATTTATAAAATGAAAATATTTAAAAAATATCAAAAGATATGTCCAGTATTGAGGTACGAAAAACCAGTGTACAAGAACTCAAACAAGGATTGTAGAAATTACAGCAAATCGACAAATGGAAAAAAGAAAAACATTTTTTGATTTGGCTAAAATAAAAGTAACATATCATTTAAAATTACTTTCTCCGATAGTATAAAATAAGGCAAGTATGGAGTATTCGAATTTCTTATCATTTGATACTTCTCTTGAATGTAATACATTTATCAATATAATCACTGTATTGTATTTATTTAAATAAATGAAATATTTTCTTAATTAGACTTCTCAGTCAATTAAAGATTAACGTGCGATGCATAAAAAACAACTTATAGTTTTATTATTTGTAAATATTTCTAATTTAAACAAAAGAAAGTATTGAAATCAATTTTTACATAGTCAAATATGTGTAAATATGTATGAGTACCAATTCGTGTCAGTATCGAAATGATTACTTATTATTATTCAATAAAAAAGTTGTTTATTAAAAATCTGTCCATGCACTCACTTATTTATAACGTGGGACTACAGTACTATGAAAATATAATTTAAAAATTATTTTGACATGTTCTTGCGGGCCCGTCGTTGAAAAGTTTTTTGGTAAAGAAGGGAATTGTAGATGCTAACTATTTTTTCACAAAATAATCATATAAAATTACACTGAGGTCAAAATCAGTTTGAATCACTTTAAATAATCGAAATCATTTATGAAGATAATTATTTGAAATCATTTTAAAATCATTTGAACATCAGTTTGCAGTTGCAAAAATTTAAGAAAAATAATGTAAATTTATTTCCTGACAATAATTTATTTTATTAAAAAAAAAAATAACGAAAGAAATGCTAAAAATTGATGTATATTTAAAAATCATGATGACAACAAACATTACTGAAGCCATGTTTTTTGTTTCGTATTTTAACTAGACTTACTTATAAAAATTGTCAATATTTAAACAATTATGCATTAATAGGTAGAAATTCTAAAGACATTGATGTTATATAGTCTGGACCGTAAGTAAATCTAATAATTTTATGATACTGAATTTTGAGCTACTCATCACTATTAATAAATTTAAAATCCATATTGATGGCGTTGTAGTAGATTTAAATTTCTTCGAGCAAATAAAGCATTTACGTTGATAAAAATAAATTAGATTATTAAATGTCTTTTCACAAACATTCGTAAATATCCAACCTACAATTAATTTAATTTTAATTCATTCGATGGGCTGGGACCTATAGTTTATATTGCGTACTGTTCTAAAAAAAATACTATTCCTCAATATTTCTTAAACATTTAAATTACCATAAGCTTTTCAAAGACGGACCCGCAAGTACATGTCAAAATAATTTTTAAATTATATTTTCATAGTACTACCCACGTTATAAATAAGTGAGTGCATGGGCAGCCTTTTAATAAGCAACTTCTTTATTGAATAATAATAAGTAATCATTTCGAAACTTACATGAATTGATACTCATGTATATTTACATATCCTTGACTATGTAAAAATTGATTTCAATACTTTCTTTTGTTTAAATTAATAATGTTTACAAATAATGAAACTATAAGTTGTTTTTTAAGTATCGCACGTTAATCTTTAATTGACTGAGAAGTCTAATTAAGAAAATATTTCATTTATTTAAATAAATACAATACAGTGATTATATTGATAAATGTATTACATTCAAGAGAAGTTTCAAATAATAAGGAATTCAAATACACCATACTTGCCTTCTTTTACACTATGGTAGAAAGTAATTTTAAAGAGATTTCACAAATTTTTGACAGTTATATCTACGAGGGTGGTCCTAGAAGTACTTGGCCTGACCTAGAGGTGGCGGTAGTTGCTCAAAAACTAACACTGTATTAGAAAGTACAGTTTATTATAAAAAATATCACTGTATTAGAATGAAATCTATAAAGCATAAGTTTCAAGTTTGAAGATGCCATGGTGTTTAGTATTTTTTTGATAGCTATCAATAGTGAACGTTTTCAGTGAATTTGTAAATATTGAAAAAATTGGTCATCGTTATATGATACAATATTTTTATTTGAAAGGCCTCTGCCCAACCAATATAAAAGCTGAACTAGACTCTACTCTTAGCGAGATTGCTCCGTCGTTTGCAACAGCAAAATATTAGGTAGCAGAGTTTAAACGAAGCCGTACGAGCTGCCAAGACGAGCATCGCAGTGCTTTACCAAACGAGGTGACAACTCCAGAAATGTTGAAAAAAAAATCCACAAAACGGTACTGGATGATTGTAGACTGAAAGTGCGCGAGATAGAAGATATAGTAGGCATTTCAGAAAGTGCGGTACATAATATATTAACTGAAAATTTGGAGATGACAAACCTGTGCGCAAGATGGGTATCGCGTTAGCTCACAATGGAACAAAAAGAGCGTCGTGAAGATGTTTCAGTTGAGTATTTGGCAATGTTTAGCAAAAATAAAGCTGAACTTTTGCGCCGTTTCATGACCATGGTTGGAAACATGGGTCCACTACTTCATACCCGAAAAAAAGAACAAACAATGGACTCAAAAAGGAGAACCACGTCCAAAGAAGGTAAAGACCGTTCCATCTGCACGCAAGGTTATGGCATCGGTTTTTTGGAACGTGTGTGGGATAATTTTCATTGACTATCTTGAAAAAGGAATAACTATCAACGGCGAGTATTATGCGAACTTATTGCAACATTTGATCGAAAAAAATCAAGCGAAAACGACCGCATTTAACTAAGAAGTTTGGCTAAGTGTTGTTCCATCAAGACAATGCACCCGCTCACACATCCGTTATTGCAATCGCCAAAATTAATGAATTCAAGTTTGAATTGCTAGCTCATGCACCCTATTCACCAGATTTAGCTCCCTCAGATTATTTTCTGAAGCCATACTTGAAAAAATGGCTCGCTGGTCAAATATTTTCCAATAATGAAGAGTTGATGTCTGCAGTTAATGGCTATTATGAGGAGCTTAAGAATTCTTATTATAAAAAGAGTATCGAACTTATTGAATGTCACTGGGAAAAGCGTATAGAGCTGAAAGGAGATTATATTGACAAATAAATATATTTTTTTCCAAAATTTTTGAATTTTATTGGTTGGGCCAGGTGCTTGAGGTACCATCCTCGTAGTATATTTATATTCTGAAATGTCATTTGTTTTCTGTCATAAATAATATATTTTTTCTTATTTGATTAAGGAAAGCATTCTATATGCACTATTACTAGAAACATATATGTGATTTTTACAAAAGAGCGCATGACTTTAATAAAATTAAAAACATTTTTATATATTTTTGTAGAATGTTACTATACTATAGATTTTTTTTAATATCAAACATTTTTAGATATATAATATTTGATTTTCAATTAATACACAAAACTCTCTGTCAAAGTCGCCCCGATACACCTGCACAGCGTGTTCTACCGTCCAAACACGAAACTCGCTGTGGAAGTCGCCCCAACATACCTGGACATCGTATTCTACCATCCGAACATAAATCTTCCAGTAGAAGCCGTCGCGACACATCTGGACATCGTATTCTACCGACCGAACACGAAACTACCCGTGGAAGTCGTCGCGACGCAGCTGTACATCGTGTTCTACCGCTCGCACACGACATTATGATCTGTAGTAATCGAGTGTATTACATACATTAAAGTAATGTAGGAATCCATGCAGCGGTATATAATATATACGTATAGTAATGCATATATATTAGGTTGTCAAATATCTCCTTTCCGCCTTTTTGTATTATGAATTTCATGGCTATGTACAAAGCGCTACAAAGCTCGTATCTGGCAATACTATACATCATTTGAAAGGTCTTGACATAACGTACAAAACGACGCTATGCATGATTAGTTTGGATGTTGCGTTCAAAAGTTATAGACGTATATACATGGAGTTCACTAACGCCGAAATCACGCTATTTTAAAGTTTTCCTTCGTCAAAGACAAATCCGCTAGACTTTATACACGTTATTACTTCGAACCGCAGCGGAATGATTTCGACGATTCAGAGCCGGTGAAAACGACACCATGGATAAGCCAGCCGACGGAAGAGCTCTGGCGACGTATACAGATCAAATCATGGAATTTATCGGGTTAGATCGACATGTGTCATCTCGTGACATCGCCCAGGAGATGAGAGTTAGTCACAAAACCATTTTAAACCATCTGCAGAAGGCTGGATACACAAAAAGCTTGATGTTTGGGTGCCGCATGATTTGACGCAAAAAAAAACCTTCTGGACCGAATCAACTCCTGCGATGTGTTGCTGAAACGGAACAAATTCGACCCATTTTTGAAGCAGATGGTGACTGGCGACGAAAAATGGATCACATACGACAATATCAAGCGAAAACGGTCGTGGTCCAAGGCCAATGGATCGTTTCAAACATCGGCTAAGCCGGGATTGATGGCCAGGGAGGTTTTGCTTTGTGTTTGGTGGGATTGGAAGGGAATCATCCACTAGGAGCTGCTTCCAAATGGCCAGACATTTAATTCTACCATCTACGGTGAACAACTGGACCGCTCGAAGCAGGCTATCTACCAGAAGCGTCAACAATTGGCCAACAGGAAGGGAGTAGTGTTCCAACAGGACAACGCCAGACCACACACTTTGTTGATGACTCGTCAGAAGCTACGGGAGTTCGGATGGGAGGTTTTATAGCATCTACCATATAGCCCGGATATAGCGCCAAGTGATTATCACCTGTTCCTGTCCATGTCAAATGCCCTTGGTGGTGTAAAGTTGGACCCAAAAGAGGCTTGTGAAAAGTGGTTGTCCGAGTTCTTCGCAAATAAGGAGAGGGTTTTCTACGAGAGGGGTATTATGAAGTTGCCGTCTAGATGGAAAAAGATTATCGAACAAAACGGCGCATATTTGAAGTAAATCCGACTACTATAACATTTTTTATAAAGCATTGAATGAAGAGCAAAAAAGCGGAAGTGATATATTTGACAACCTAATATATATAAATCAAACTCGCCTTCGAAACGCTATCGGTCTACTTGATTTAGTTAGTTACTGCCAGAAATTACGCAAATCTAGTGAGTATTTACCGGATGGACTAAAATTAGTTACTAGAAAAATAATGAAAACGGAGGTACAAAAATTCACTGCTTTAGTACAATAAACGTTTTTTACATAAAACTTTTTTTGAATTGAAGTATAACGGAACAGCTTCCTTTTAATCATAATTAAAAGTAATATAATGGTTTAATATTGACGGCATAATTATTGAAAAATCTCGAAACCCAATATTAATGTACATATAGCATGGTCGTCTGAAGACTGTACTACTCATACTCGCCATCGGAGCGCAACCGCGCTCCTTGATTTCAATATATTTTCACGTACTGATTACAATGATCTCACTTTAAATAAGGCCTGATTTAATTATCATGGTGAAAAAAAAAATATTTTAAAAACAGTAAAATCATGTTTATAGCAATTATTTTAGAAAACACGATGAATTTCAAAAAATACTTTCAAGAAAACTTGTGGATTATGTAAAAGCAGATTTCATTCTACATATTTTCTTTTTAGAAGTGACATTTTATAAACAAAATTCAATAAAAGACGACAACATCCTAACTGCTATGTAATTTTAATTTATTGTCGCCATTGAATTTCGAATATGATTTAACTCAATTAACTGTCAAAAGGGATTCAAATATACGAAATTTACACGTGGTGTAGAAAAAAAACTGTATTAAAACTGTAAATCAAATTTATTATTTTTTTTATTAAATAAATAAACGATTATATTTTAGAAAAAACGATTTTTATTTACAATTAAATTAAAAATTTATATAATATATATAAAAATATTCACTTAATACATCAAAACATTTTTTATATTTTTTTAACAGTTAGATAACATGGTTTTCGAATATACACAAATATTTAGATTGTTAAATAAATTTTGATCTTTTCAATTTTATTTAGAATATAAAAATAATTATACATTAACATTGATGTGGGTCAATTTAAATTCCTAATTTAAAAATTGAAAAGTTTTATAATACATATTATAATATAAAAAATAATTTTTCAGCTATATATTACATATAAATTTTCCTGAACTAAAAGTAATCGAATTCTTTACTATAAAAGAAAACTACTACTTACGATGATAATGAAAATATTACTTATATTATATATGACGTCTGGGCTTACTCATCCTTCCGTACATGAGCTGTTCGTGAAGCACACACACACACACACACACACACACACACACACACACACACACACACACACACACACACACACACACACACACACACACACACACACACACACACACACACACACACACACACACACACACACACACACACACATATATATATATATATATATATGTCTCACTAGGACTTGGCTTTTGAGCCTGGAGTTACCTCCACTAGCTCTAGATCCCCGTGCCCTGATGTAATATTTATATATATAATACAAATATATAAGGGAGGAAGAAGAAAACCTAGCCTTCTTGAATATTAGATGAAGGCCCAGGAACATCTCATGGATATGGGCTCGTTCTCTTACAAGAAGACGTCCTTATCCGCCTTAGCTTTCCAATCTATTTCCCTATTGTTAGTAAAAATTGTAGAAATGTAGTAGAAAGGATCAAGGGCTTGTATAGTCCCAGCCTTTTGCAAGGGGGCCCAATCACTTCCTCGGTAAGGTCTAATTTGTGAAAGGTAGAGCGAGAAAAATGAGTTCCAAAAAAATTGATCGTTATTATTTTCTTTTACTCACTTTATTTTTTTTTCTATTAGCGCAGATATCCCTAATCCATTAGAGAGAGAGAGAGAGAGAGAGAGAGAGAGAGAGAGAGAGAGAGAGAGAGAGATTGCTGCTATCTTTTCTGGCTGCTGCTCTTATTGTTATTGTTGCTGTTGGTGGAATCGTAGGTGGAGTTGAACGAGAGGAATGGAGTGAAGAGTATGGTGCGTAGAGTAAGGAGTGATATGAAAAAGTAACGTAGGGTGTGAAGGTCGACTAGAAGTAGACGTAGGAGTAGACGCTGAGCATGAAAACCTGCTCTTTTATAGGAGATGCGCGGATAACCTCTATTGTTCGGAGTTTCTACTCCTGTGATTGACCCGGAAAATTCGGGGGCTTGTGTTTCCCGCTGCAAGTGCTGGGGCCGATAAGATTGGTATCTCTCTCTTTCTCTCACAGATGGCATTAAGAGTACTAAAAACTTACATTTTAAGTTTATAATATTATAACAATTCTTATATTTGTATAATCTTTTTTAACACAATTATTCTGTTATGTATATTTGTTTAGTCATGCATTCGTATAACTGTTTTATTAATGGTACAGTTTTTTCTATCCATCACAATTCGATGATTGTTCATGTTTTACATGATATTTTTTTGTATATTTTATTGATTGTATATCAATATTACTTTTATATTATATACGTTCAATAAAATATACTGCTTATATTTACAACATCAAGGTTATGTGCCCTTGTGCATCAATTTATAATTTTAATATTAGGATTATATGTAATTATGATATATCATATTATGCATATTTCATTCATCCTACAAATATTGACAGTACATATTTATTTTATATATCTTATTTATTATATATATGTATGTATATATATATATATATATATATATATATATATATATAAATCCAACATAAATACACCCATTTTACTATATACATACGCATATATATCAATGTATAAATACGTATATAATATTTAGGTTTGTTTATAATACATGTATATACCACATGTGTATTTTTATTATATATATATATATATATATATATATATATATATATATATATATATATATATACATTTCATTTTAATGTAATATACATTTTTAATGTGTATAGACGTTATTTCTTACTCACATTTTTGTTAACCTTTTATTTATTCACAACGTACATATTATTCATTTATAAAACACATTATAAATCGTATATTTTCCATTTTAGAATTCTATTTTATTTTATAGCTTCTTATTTAGAGTCAAAAGATGAGAAAAAGTTCGTTGGAACCTCTCTAATCTTTTGACTCTGTACGAAAATATGTGGGGGGGGGGGATATGGATGCATTGTATAGGTAGAAATATCAGTAGCCCTGACAGATAATGCACCTGAAAAAGCAGTGTGACGCAACTCGGCGCGGCGATGCCCTGCAGTATTTTATGGAAAATTTTTATTTTCCGTATGGGTTCGAACACCGTGCCTCGCCGCGCAGAGCCGCAACATCGAAGGTGACAGCACCGGCCTGGCTCGGCTTTCGACCTGCTTCGATCTCTCTTTTTCTTTTTTTTTTTTTAATTTAATGGCGACGTAACATATATATACTTTACACATGTCTTTCGGTCTCTTTTAAATTTGAGTTACGATTCTAAATTAGTTAATGATAACGTACTGTACTTGACCTTTGTATACTTTTCTGTTTACTCTTGACATTCGTCCTTCAAACACGTAGATGAAATCTAAACAAGAAAACATTCTTATATTAGTAAAATAAAATTTATGCGATTCTATTATAACGTAGAATTAAAAAGAATTTATATATTCTACGAAAGATGCATTTATTTAATTTATAGAAAATATTTTTAAGAATTTTAATTTTCAAATTAGTCCAAATTTTATCGGTTTGTATTATTTATTATTTACTATACCTTTTTTATTATTGTATCCACAGTAAGATCTAATAATAAGTAAAGTGATCATGAAGTATGCAAATTAAGCATTTTCTTGTTCTGCAGATAAATGAAGAGAAATGTATTTTATTTTTGCATGCTACCTAGATAACAACGCGTACGAAACGTGCACGCGTCTGCATGCTTTACCACCTATTTGCGATGTAATTGCGCAATTGCATTGCCAAACTATAAATATTGAATTATTACCGGTAATACACAAGCACAAGTTGCTTGAAATAACAAGCAAAAAAATCCAATATATGCCGGAAATATGCAGGGGCGAATAGCTTCTAAAAAAATATTATTATAGGTTTAATGTATAGGTTATTAATATAATGCACGTGCATTTGATGTACTTTGATGGACTTTCCATCTTCTATAAAATAATTATATTCATCATCACATTTTGGGTGTTTTACATATATATAAACATTAATATTAAGTAAAAATTTGAATACAGAATTTTAAAGAACACTGCACCTATTTGTACTGTTATACACAGTGTGTCCCAAAAGTTATAAAACTACTGGTAGAAAATCAGTACTACTTGCGCCATCTTCACAAAACTTTGGCCATTAGTTACTACAACCTTCCTCAACCTCTATACAAAGTTTCAAGTTCATTACATACAACTGTTCAGTAGTAGTTTGTGTGGGAGCATCAAAGTGGTGGCTCTCATTGTTTAAGATGAATAAAAATATCGAATAACGTGTTCTAATTCAATTTTTGGCCAAAAAAATGGTTTCTGTTCTCAGCCACCCGCCATACTTGCGTGACTTGAATCCCGCTGACTACTTCCTGTTTCCAAAATTAAAAATGTACTTGAAAGGGAACCATTTTGCGTCAATATACGGGATACAAGAAGCTATGACAACAAAATAAAAAAGTATTCCAAAAGCGGAGTTTTAAAAAGCATGAAGAGATTGGAAGATCGTGCCAACTTGTGTATTACATCTAATGAAGACTAATTTGAATAAAAAGTTCACTGGAAAATTTTTTATACATCTATTGCGTCTTTTGTACACTCAGTCTTAAAACTTTTGGGACACACTGTGCAATTATTTTTCGAGCAACAATCTTATATAAAAAAGTAATATGTATTTCTATTTTAAGATTATCTAATAAGTTATCAGTATATAATTTGTAAGTATTTTAATGTATATATATATATATATATATATATATATATATATATATATTATAGTCTGAAAAATATTATTTCTTTAACTTATAATTATATTCTTTCATTTAATGTTTATTATCATAAATTATTCATATTTATTTATATTCAATAACTTACTAATCGATGAATTTAATTCATAATTATTATGTGATCAATTACTGAAGTGCACCTGTGAGGGGGGTTCTTTATATTCTGTATTTAGAGCCCTACGATGGCTCAATCGCTAGAGCGAAGAACTAGTAATTTGATGATCCGAGTTCAAATCCCGGTCTCGGCCAATTGACACAAGCACCGCTGTAATAATTTACATGTGCTTTGTTTATAAACACATCGTAGGCCCCCGTCGCTGATTTGGAAGTATTTAGACGCATAAATAGAGCGACGTTAAATACATAATATATATATATATATATATATATATATATATATATATATATATATATATATATATATATATATACACGAGGTGTGTTCAAAAAGTAACGAGAATTTTGAAATTTCGCGGGTTTGGAGAGTTCGCCTGTATAAAATTTTTTTATTATGTTTGTACGCATGTCCCTGAAGTACAATAAAATTTTCAGCAATATTCATTGCATACTTTTTAAGTGGCAGCCGCTAAAGTTAGACGTGTTTTTTGAGCTCGGCGATTTTCGTTTGTGGAAAAAATGGAGCATTGTATTCAATTTTGCGTAAAAAAAGAAATAAAGTGTAATACATATATGTAATGTAATACGTATAGTATAAGTGTAAAACAATTGATACCTACAGTCCGTAGATGTTTTTCTGGATAGTTTTGCTTTCAATTTATCGGAAAATTGTACGGTACCTGGCAACCAATATAAATACTTGCAAGTGGCATAGGCTGTTAAGAACTGCGCGCAATACGCTTACTCAATGTTATGTGTGGGTAATGCCTAGCATATGCTGCTATCGAATATATATTTTCTTATTCGAGCATATATGTACTGTTGTTAAAGCAACTTCCTATTTTATCATCATTTTTTTATAAGTTTCAAAAAAATGTTTATCATTTAATCGTAACCGTATCGAGTTTGCAACGCGTGCTGATCACGATTTGGCTCCAGTGTTCATGTGCGTATCCGCGCTGTCTATTTCCATATGTTATCCACGTTTTAGAAGGATCAAATTGTGCTTCCAGAAAAGATTCAGATTACCCACAAGATTTTGCAGACAAACCATATTTGTAATCTGGACGTATTATAGAAACAGGGATTGCTGCTGCTGACTTTAGGTTATGATTCTAAAGTTATGTTTTTATGCAACAGATGGTAGTGTGTATACATATTAAAATATATATAATTAAATATAATTTCTTCTAATCTAGACGTAGAATACATTTTATATAGTATGTTTTATTGATTAAAAAATCATAAAAATTCAAAAATCATATGTACCTTAAAACTCGTGAAATCTGATAAAAGTACCTTTTGAAATAAATAAAATCATAGCAAGTAAGTTTCTGTTGATACATTATCTTTGCTAAAAGCAATTATATGAAATTATATTTTGAGCAATAGAATAAAGTAAAATTAGAACTAAAATTGTGCTTATGTTGACTGTTCTGAATTAAATTAATAAATATTTTTATCGATCCTACAGTCTTTAAAATATAATATATTAGCTAAAATAATGACAGTCAGACTGTCCTTGTTCATGTTCACCCCCCTTGAATCTGAAAATAAAATTAAAGTTTAGTTCCTGAGAATGAACCGTAGCGGTTCAAAGCCTCATACACAAAGGTGATTCTAAATTTAAGGTGGTGGAGGGCAGTCAGGTTGTCCTTTACTAACGTAGAATATTGCTTTTATTATTTTTATTTTATTTAATTTATTATTTTATTTTTATTTTTAATTTTTAATATAATTTATTGTAGTAATAAATTTTATTTCAGATTCTATGGGGGTGAACATTTTTAGCTAATATATTATATTATAAAGACTGTTAGATTGATAAAAATATTTATTAATTTAAAGTAAACTTAGCCTTTATTATTAATAAATTTTAATATCAATATCGTTACTATGACAAATAAAAAATACATATTTTTAGTTATAATACAATCCAATAGATAAAGCAGAAATTTGTGCTAACTTATTTTTACAAAATTAAAAATCAGGAAATAAAAAATATGATACAATATACATTAAAGAGGCATACGATGGCTTAATCGCTAGAGTGAATTAGCATCGGTATTTGGAAGCATAAATAAAGTGATGTTAAATAACATAAAAAAAGAAGAAAAAAAAAAATATATATATATATATATATATATATATATATACATTAAAATATGCTTTAAATATATTAATTAGTTCTAAATACTAAAAAGTAAATAATATATATATATATATACATTAAAATATGCTTTAAATATATTAATTAGTTCTAAATACTAAAAAGTAAATAAATATTTTAAAAATTAAAGACAACAAAACATTTACAAAATAAGAAGTTCCTTTTGATACAGAAAAATATGATCTGAACTCTTAATATGGTATGGTCAAATAATCACTTAATCGTCAAGTATTTCACTGCTGCATGCATATACAAGGTATTCAAAAAGTAACGAAACACGCAAATGTTTTCCAACTTACAATATTTTTCTCAATACTGAAAGTCACTTTTGTAGTAAAATTATATGAGGAATCCAATGGTCACTTTGGATTTGACTTCGAAATTAGCCTTATAGGTCATTTCAAACTTAAATTTTTTTTCTTCAAACGGGAACCTCTATTTTTGAAAACTGCAATCAAAAGAGCAAGAAATTTTATATGTATATAACATATACTCAAGTAAATCAAGGACGACCTTGATGTGTAAGGTTTTGATTATTTTGGAAGAAATCATTTATTTAGTAATCTTCCACAACGAATCTAATGTTCACCTTGATATTATCCTTATGGCTGTCAAGCCAAGGTCAATTTTTTTTTACAATCAGCGTTACTTAGCAACAACATGGAAGTAGTAAAATGATACCTTGGGAATGCTTGATTCATGTGAGTCCTCTGGCCTCTCACATTTCATTTTTTCATCTAAATTTCTGGGTTTCATTTTGTATATTTGATTCTTAAAATATCTCCAATAGAAATAATTTAGAGATGTCAGGCCGAGTGACATTCGATTGCATCCCGCCGACTTATCTATCGATTCACAAATACTACGTCTAATTAATTGTAAACATCGCATCTATAGTGGGCTGGAGCATTATCCTGTTAAAACTACGATCTTCAAAGTTGTCTTTGGTTACTTTTCTATATGCAGGAACTACTTGATTTCAAAACATAGTTTTGAGCATTTAAAATACTTCAATTGTGCTTATGTCAACTGTTTTTAGATAAAATTAATAAATATTGTTCCATCAATAAAAAATGGTTCTATATTCCATTGTTAAGTATTCAATGTAATGCCATAGTCACGATTGGATTTGTCATGGAAAGTTATTAAAGAAATGATCTACCAAAAGATGACCTTATACAACTTCAGACCATCATTGAATTTAAATGACCTTTAAATAAACTTCAAGGTCATTCGTGATCTATGACGTAAGTACATATTTGGAATTAAAATTTCCCACTCTTTCAATTGCAGTTATCGAAAATAGAAGTTCCCTTTGAAAAAAAAATTAAGTTTGAAATGACCATTGGATTCCTCGTTGAATTTTACTACAAAAGTGACTTTCAGTATTTATAAAAATATTGTAAGTTGGAAAATATTTGGGTGTTTTGTTACTTTTTGTATACCTTGTATATGTATGCAACAATGAAATACTTGATGATATATATAAAATAAAAATGATGGAGCAATCTGTAAATATTAATAGATAAATTACTAATTTTGAATAAATGGTTTGAATAAAACTAATAGCATATGAATAAACCATGTATTTAAATGTACAAAAATTTTTTTCATTTAGACTTATTTCTATGAAATATTTTGTTAATTGTATCATGCTTATTATAACTAACAAACAGAAGAAAATCTCCAGAGAAACTGAATTTAACACAGTCGATTAATTTATCTATTAATTGAAAACGATAAAAATAAATAAGATTTTGGCATCTGATATTAATGGTGTTATATTTTTAGAAATATGTTCCAAAAAATCCTGCATTTTTCACTAATGTGTACCTTTTCAGAAAGAAAATTAATTGAAAGCCTTCTTTCTCTGATATTCATAATCAGATAACTTCTATCTTTCAAATATTTGAAACTAAAAAAAATATGCTTGATAGTTTAATTAGAATAACTATGTATTTATATATTTTGAATAACTTTGTTTTGTCTTTTTACTTCTTATTTAAAATAATACAATATTTCACATATTAGATTTTAGTTTGTAATGCTTCTATATTTTTTCTAACTATATAGTTAAATTTTTTTTTGTACATAATTAATAAAATTTATGTTACTAAAAGTTCACATTGTATTAGGAAAACACGAAATCTTAACATTTTCTTAATAAATTATTACAGATTTTTAACATTTATGAACGGTTCATAAATTTATTTTGTTACAATTAAAAATATTTCCTACTGTGATGACTAATTTCATAATCATTTAGGAATACGATTTCAATGTTTTCTATAAAAGTACCATTATC
This sequence comes from Sycobia sp. Sy_11, assembly GCA_018907035.1. Classification (NCBI taxonomy): domain Eukaryota; kingdom Metazoa; phylum Arthropoda; class Insecta; order Hymenoptera; family Epichrysomallidae; genus Sycobia; species Sycobia sp. Sy_11. Next base: position 3,367,232 of record JACCIC010000027.1, on the reverse strand, counting down.
TTTGTGAGAACAGGCTTCATATATAATATATAATAAATTAGTTTAATAAATATTTTTATCGTTCTTACAGTCATTATAATATAATATATTAGCTAAAATAATGACAGTCAATTTGTCCTTGTTTAATTCTAATATCTAATATATATATAGGTAATTGTGTGATTATGAATACATATACATTCCCTTCCTTTTCTTCATTACCTCAATTTTATTTATATATATATATATATATATATATATATATATATATATATATATATATTTATTTATTGGTATTCTACTGCAGAAATTTTGATTGTTTTTATATTTTTTCACAGAAAATAGATAGAGAAAAATATATTCCTGTACTCAATTATAATTTCAAGATACATACTTTTTTTTAGGCAACACATTTTACAAAAATACAAGTATACAAAACTCTACATTAAAACTCTATATATACAATTTTCTCTAAGACAATTCTCTTCTAAATAAATAATTATTCATTCTTTTCCATCTTTCTGTCAGAGTGATCATAGTGATAGCAAGTAGATTTATTAGCTACAACAGACCTGCATTGAGATTTCCCCATTGCTTTTACTCATGAAACCAACCTAACCTTTTAACCAGTAATTTAAATTTTATTCTATTATTCTGAACAAATTATAGAAGAAAAAAACATAAAAACAGCAAAGGCGTAGGATAATATATACATATAAACAAAATATATGCTGAATCCCAGGACTATCTAGACTGTGTTTGAATTTCAAATGAATCATCTTTGAATTAAACAGAATATTTAAAAGAAAATATAAATTATCTCTAGCATGAAATAAATTAGTAGCTGGGAAAATAGTCAAATACAAATGTTTGTATTCATATGTATATGATTACTTAACACCACACACTGAAACATCAAAGCGGATTCAAAATGGTAATTAATTTATCCACGAAAACAATTAAGAAAACTTACCTCATTGTGATTTTCGCATTCTCGATCTTTGCGTGTTCTATTAAATTATTTAAAAATACCCCAACTACACACGAAAGCGTAAAATTCTGTATATGCAATTCACTTCCTTTCTATTTTTTTCTTCTGTAGTAATAACCATTCTTTATTTAAGAAGATAGAGTAAAAATACACTTGAGTCTGTATCGATATACACCTGGAAGATAATCTATCTTGCCCTTGTAGGAAAAATCATATAGAATTGCGTTTTATATTACTTTCTGAAAGAAAGAGAATGAAATAGCAAGTCCGTACGGAATTCCATATTACAATTATAAATTTTGTAGGTTAGACAGAGCAATTCTTGATCATTACCACATTCTTTACCGTACGTGCATTAATCTTTATACTTATGCCAACGTGTTATTATTTACGTAAGTATGTAGTTTTGCGCAAATCATACGCACCATCTGGTAACATTACTAGTTGGGAACTCTAGCAGTATTTGATTCAGTACAAGTTTGGTAATGACATCTGATGGTAGAGTGGGTAAAAGGATTGTGGAAACTCCGCTTGCTTTATATATGGGAAAGGCTTTCCAAAAGTTCATCACAGTTCGGTAGTTCATTTCTATCCGGTAGACGTCGCTTTCTTGAAAATTCCAAGATAAATGCTTACGTAAATATTAACACGTATATATGTCTGCGCGCGTGTGTGTGTGTGAAAAAAAATATTTAACGTAATTTATTAATTGAAAAAAATGTTAATTCGAATAATTAAACCTCCTTTTGTTTTCATATCTACAATTTGATTGACTGCTTTTTTTTTACAATATGCAATCACATTTTTGCAAACAGTACTATTGTTAGAAATTTAAATTTGTAATACTTGTTTACATAAATATGCTAAAAAATATATTAGAATTATTATCTATAGATTTAATTGCACATATACAGTAAAAGATGTATTTTATCTTCGTTAAAATTTTTATATTTTTATCTTGCAATTGGGTCTAATACAGATGACTGTCATTTTACACAAAATATTTAAAGCTAATTGAAAATATTTTTTTATCTCAATTTCTCTGTCACCAGAGATAATAAGGAGAGATTGTCGATGCCATATACGAAAGGCTCGACGATTTTCGAGCGCCGGAAACGTGCATCCTCAACAGGCTCAACTACTACACTAACGCGCCAACACGACGTCACAGCTACGTCAGCATAAATTCATATGCGCATTTGCCTACGTCACAGCTCGTGACGTAGGCAATAAATATATATAGATATAGGTATACGCTTTTGACCAATGCGACATTGCTGTTTTCGTTTATATCATTACAGAGGCTAAGCCAAAACATATCTATATGCGCACGAGTATCAAAAAGCAATTCAGACCCAAACTCCCATGCCAGCTTCATAATGCAGACGAATTGTTGATTCTGAAAAAAAATAAAGATTTTCCTTTCTTCCATTGTAGAAATTTCAAATTGAGTCTTATGATTTTGTGCTAAAATGGATATTCCTTAATTAGTTTAAAAAATTTAATTTTAATATTTAATGCTTATATTATATTGTAGTAAATAACGCGTAGGAACAAAAAGAAAAAATCTATTAATTGTCTCCAATTTTAACATATAAATAAGAATATAAATCAACAATAGAAAATGAAATTCTTGCTATTAAATGCTAAAATAAAATAAAATAATAGTATAAAAGTTAAAAAGTTATACGTTATCTAAATTATAACTACAAGATATAAGATTTACTTTCTACAACGTTTTACAATAGGATAGAATTTGAAGTTTTATATTTTCTACAATATGCATTATCAATAACAATTGATTCTTTATATTTATTTATATTTTCATTCATACTTATTATAATCTTCTCTGTATTATTACTTATTGATATTTTAAACAATTCGTGTAATTCCGATTTAACACAAAGATTGGTCTAAGGAATAGCGTCATTTTCTGTATAAACTAATAATAAAATCATTCTGCTTGTTTATTTATAATATTACAGTAATTGTGGATATAACCTCACTTATGATAAAATGATCTATTGAAGAAATTGTTAAAAATAGATTATCTGAATTAATTATGTATATTATAGAGTAATTGCAATAATTTATTTAATTCTGAAAATTATAGTATACAATTTTAAAGACTATATAATAAATCGTTTATAAGCTTCTAAAAAAAAAAAAAACTGAATACAAAAAATCGATTAAAAAAGAAATTGCAGGAAAAAAAATTGGTGAAAAAAAATTTCTGAAATAAACAAAAATTTGATAAAAATCAAACCAGTTTAAAAAACATAAGACAAAATCCAGAAAAAAAATAGTTCATAAATATAAAAAATAAGTTGAAATAAAATTAGTTCAAAAAAAGGTAAAAAGAAAAGTACGAAATATCGATAGACTATTACTGTGACGCTAAAAGGGAAAAATAATTTTTCGAGAAATAATATACCATTGATATTATGACACTCAAATGGCCTTAGTGACAATACCCAAGACATCTCACCTGAAGAATCAATTTGATTTTTCGGAGTCAGTCCAAAACATCCCAATTTAACTATATCAATGAACTTCTGTTCAAGCGTTGATGATTTTTGATTTATAGAGTTGATTAAAAAGGGCTTAGTTTGATAATATAGTCTAAAATGCCCGAACAGTATTTGTAATAAGACTCTACCCTTATGTTAAATGTAATAAAAATCTCCTTTTGTCAGATTTTTGTACCCCAAAGTGGTTCGGCGATACTTGCAGATCCAAAAAGATCTCCGACAGTTGTTTCTAAATATTATAGCTTCTAAAATAGTTAACGGAACCAGCTGTACATAAAAACTTTTCTTTTTAAAAGATCTATCAATAAAACAATTTTATATAAACATAAGTTTTATTCTATGAATTAATGCCGTTTATTACTATTATTTTAACTAATAATAATACATTGGTAGATTTTTTATCAGTAAAATAAAAATATTTATATATATAAACCTTTTCGTAGAAAAACAAAAACAAATGTTTGTATATAAGAACAATATTCATATAAAATATATTTCGGAAATATTCTGAAATACCTTAATAAAAAATAAATTATATAACGAAATTACAGCTGACAACAATGGGCTATTAAAACAAATGGCTAAGTACATTGTATATGTATCCTCACAAATAAAAGCATGTATACGAGTTTTTAGACTCTTAGTTTAGACAGAGATAATAAGCAGTTTATTATACGGCACTAGTCTATAGATATTTCGTACTTTTTTAAAATTTTTGAAAACTAATGTTATTTCAATCTATTTTTTGAAATCGGTTTTATTTAAACATTTTTTAAAAATTTTTTAACGAATTTTTTCTGGAATTTTTCTCTTGTTTTTTTTAATCTAGTTTGATTTTTATCAATTTTTTTATCTTACAAATTTTTTTTCACCAATTTTTTTTCTGAAATTTCTTTTATAATCTATCTTTTTGTATTCGGCTTTATTTTTTTCTTATAGAGAAAAATATAATATAATATTTTGTAACGGGGTACTTAATTATTAAACACCCGCTCGAAGTACCCGTTAACAGAGTTGCAAAGAACCCCGAACGGATTAAATTGTTTAAAACAATCTTTTTGGACCGTAGGTTCATTGCGGATATTTCTTCCTCAGACTTACCTTTGTTTACCTTGGAAATTATATAAATGATAATATATTATGATAAATTATCGGTAATCCAGGGAAAGAAAAAAAGAACGGATTAATGATCAGGAACAGGGGGTGGAAAATATTTGTATATTTTCTACTACTAATAAAAAATAAAAAGAAAATTTATTTAATTAAATAAGAAAATAAGTTTTATATTTATTAAATTATATAAAATTATACTAATTTTTATCCTAACCCTACCTAATATGCACCCGCGATCGACTAACGCTCGAATCCGTTCACACAGGGTGTGAGAGAGATAAATATGTAAGTATAGTAGAGAGACAGAGCAACAAGAGCGTCACCTTACGAAGAACAAGGTGTACTACCAATGAAAACTGAGTGCGCGCTTGTTACTCTTAGGATTCCTACTCTATGACTATATCTCTCTCTCCCACACTTCTAAAGCTACCTTAGAATGTCTAATATCGTTAATTGAAAGAATTGAAGAAAAGAGTAGAGATATATAATACTCTACTCAAATTCGAAAATACAATAAATAAAAGAAAATTCACCAACCTTTATAATTCGACGCTGAAAATCAAACGACCCAACGATGTCTTTGGCGTGAGCTCAGTATTCGAAGTACCGGCCGGTTGGTTGTGCGTTTTACTCGGCAAGATCTTTTAATTATACAACCTTACTGTCTCTCGAATGGAATAAATTTCACTTTCAATTTATTAATTCAATCGCTCGATAATAACTCCTTTTATATGGAAATGGCCACGATAATTTAAAAAAATAAAGAAAATACTTGTCAGCTTCACTAACAGCAAGGTATCTTATTATATTATTTTCTATACTATATTAATTTTTATTCTCCTTCTCTCTCTCTTTTTCCCTTTTTCCCTCCCTTTTTTCCTATTTGTTGAAAATATTAACATGTATAGGTCGAACTAACCTATACATGTTACAATTTATAATCAAGTGAGTCAAAATCTATACGTAATCTGTCTATCTAGACTTTTTATCAAGCTCTGTATTCAATTATATATATATATATTGCATAATATACATTTACAATTATAAACAATTTATTATATGTTCTTTAAAATTTTATACTATAATTTTCAGAATAAAATAAATTATTGCAATTACTCTATAATATACATAAGTAATTCAGATAATCTATTTTTAACAATTTCTTCAATAGATCATTTTATCATCAGTGATATTATGTCCACAATTACTGTAATATTATAAATAAACTAACAGAATCATTTCATTATTAGTTTATACAGAAAATGACTCTATTCCTTAGATCAATCTTTGTGTTAAATTGGAATTACACGAATTGTTTAAAATATCAGTAAATAACAATACAGAGTAGATTATAATAAATGTAAATGAAAAATGCTGTTTGAATGTGAAGGAAACTAGGAATAATGTATGTTATTTATGAATAATATTTAGTACGTAGTATCACAGATATGGGTTGATAAACTACGTTAAAATTGAAATCTACGTCATACTCGTATATTTTAAAAATATGTTTTAGCTCGTGTCATTATTTATAATTATATAAAATACTTATACATTTTTTTATTGATACTGCATATTGTAGAAAATACAAAATTTCAAATTCTATCCTATTGTAAAACGTTGTAGAATGTAAATCTTATTTCTTGTATAAACGTATAACTGTTAAAATTTAAAAAGTTAAATTTTTGATTTATATTATTATTTATATTTTTAATACTTGAAATAATTAATGAATTCTCTCTTTTTGTTTCTATAATATAATATAAGCATTAAATATTAAAATTAAATTTTTTAAACTAATTAAGGAATATCCATTTTAGCACAAAATCATAAGACTCAATTTGAAATTTCTACAATGGAAGAAAGGAATGTCTTGATTTTCTGCAAACGAAAACAGCAACGTCGCATTGGTCAAATGCGTATACCTATATCTATATATATTTATTGCCTACGTCACGAGCTGTGACGTAGGCAAATGCGCATATGAATTTATGCTGACGTAGCTGTGACGTCGTGTTGGCGCGTTAGTGTAGTAGTTGAGCCTGTTGAGGACGCACGTTTCCGGCGCTCGAAAATCGTCGAGCCTTTCGTATATGGCATCGACAATCTCTCCTTATTATCTCTGGTGACAGAGAAATTGAGATAAAAAAATATTTTCAATTAGCTTTAAATATTTTGTGTAAAATGACAGTCATCTGTATTAGACCCAATTGCAAGATAAAAATATAAAAATTTTAACGAAGATAAAATACATCTTTTACTGTATATGTGCAATTAAATCTATAGATAATAATTCTAATATATTTTTTAGCATATTTATGTAAACAAGTATTACAAATTTAAATTTCTAACAATAGTACTGTTTGCAAAAATGTGATTGCATATTGTAAAAAAAAGCAGTCAATCAAATTGTAGATATGAAAACAAAAGGAGGTTTAATTATTCGAATTAACATTTTTTTCAATTAATAAATTACGTTAAATATTTTTTTTCACACACACACACGCGCGCAGACATATATACGTGTTAATATTTACGTAAGCATTTATCTTGGAATTTTCAAGAAAGCGACGTCTACCGGATAGAAATGAACTACCGAACTGTGATGAACTTTTGGAAAGCCTTTCCCATATATAAAGCAAGCGGAGTTTCCACAATCCTTTTACCCACTCTACCATCAGATGTCATTACCAAACTTGTACTGAATCAAATACTGCTAGAGTTCCCAATTAGTGATGTTACCAGATGCCCTCACAGATGAGTCCTACATACCCGGGGACCGGTCCCCGCGATCCATAGAGGATTTTTCTCCTCCTCCTCAAAAAATTATTATTATTATTATTATTATTATTATTATTATTATTATCATCAGTATTATTATTTGTCTCAAACTGACTTCACGAAACAAATATATAATCTTATAAATATATTTTTTATTTATTTTATAAAAATGTATAAAATAAATAAAAAAAATTTTTTTATGTACTTCAAGAGTGTATTTATTAAGCATCTCAAATCCTACATCCATATCTTCAATAGTATTCTCAGAAAAATTTCACAAAAATAGCGTTTTTTTCGAGGGTGTAAAGTACAATACTGTCTTAATACCTTGTTCTAAAATAACTGTATTTTCAAAATTGAAAGAATTTAACAAGTTTAAACTATGTTCTTTTCGTCCTGATTTACCATTCATGCTTCGTAAGCTATACTGATGCTCATATATTCTTTATTTTAGGTATTTTCCCGTTTGTCCAAAATAATACTTATGACAATCTTTACAATTTATTTTGTATAACACTCCTACTTTTAAACATTATTCATCAATACTTTACAATTATTAAATAGTTTTCTTATATTATTATTGTTTCGAAAGTAAACTTGAATATTATGATTTTTCAATACACTTCTAATTCATTCCGATAACCCTTTTACATATGATAATACCACAATTTTATTATTATTGCGACTCTTTTCCATATTAAGTTCTCTAGTATTATTATAAATCTGATCCACTTGCTCTGCAATCATCTTAGCTATAAGGTCTATTGGATAAACATTATTAATGAAGAACTCTTTAACTGATGTTCAATTCTCTTTTGTAAAACCTTTTGTGACAATTTGGTTGCTCTGTCTGTGACTCCCTTTATAATACCTGTCTTGTTTTCGAATAAATGGTGTGAGTTAACATTTAATAACCTACCTGATCATGTAGGTTTTCTGTACCAATTTAATTTTACTCTGTTATCACTAACTCTAATAACATTGAGAGACAAATCGACTAATATTTCGATGTCGTTATGTTTACAAGACTAAAGCTTATTGTATGACATCTATGGTCTATTTATTTCGAAGACCACTTACCGCTGCAGACATCTATTACGGAAGTTGGAAGTGCATCATAGTCCGTGCGCTACAAAACTTACATATTTTGAAAATATTTAATAAATTTTCATCTAAAGCCACATAATTTTTAAAAGTAGATTTTGTAGATAAGAATATTAGATTAAATTAGTTTTTTCCAAACTGATTTCAGTTGAGAGATGGGCATGTTACAATTATTTCAACGTTAAATTATGAATGCTTAAAAATTTTATCAATGCATATTTTTTTTTCGTTTCACTTTCAAATTAGATTACAAAATAAAGTGTAACTTCCAACTAAGTAAGTACGAAATAGATCTAGCAAATTAAAAAAAAATTGTTGTTTTATTTGCAAAAATAAAATTTTTAAGTAAAATTATTAAATAGGCACATCGCTGGAGAGCGTGGAAAACGAACAAAGCCTGCTGCACCATAACAAGTTATCTGATTGTGGCTCGGTGCTTGTTAATTCGGATCAAGCCTTACTAAGGTGCAGGAGAGATTTTTGGTGAGGCTGCTGGTCTTTAACGAAGCGTAGCGCAAACAGGACTGAGTCGTACCAGGAAAAAAGTGGAGTATTTGTGAAGCCGCTGGTCTTTAATGGAGTGTCACGCAACCAGGATCAGGACTATACTATTCAGGATTTTCGGTCGGGCAGGATTACTAGAGCTCTGAAATCGGGATAATTGTAGATCTTCATTCAGCCGTATCGCCGAAAGAACTGATGTTGGGGCGGAAAAATCGCCCTTTTATACACGAAAAATTAGTCGATCAAGAAATAATAATAATTTTATAATAATATAATAATAATAATCGCATTAAAATTATAATAACTATAATGCTAATTTGCAATTTTGCCCTTGAGGACGCTCATATTCTTATATTGATTTCGGCACTGTTTTATAATTATAATTCGTAATTTAATTCTCTCGGATATTTATTTAACAATAATAATAATAATGATAATTATAATAACAAATTATAATAATAATAATAAATGTGTAAATAATAATCAAGTTGATATTTTCGTCCTTGGAGACGATCGTGTTTCTATAATATATTGAATGTACAAATAAGTTTCCGCCGTTTTTTTATACAGAAATAAGAATTTATTGTAAAAAAAATGTCATTTAAAATATTTCCCATCACGTTCTACTACTTTTGACCATATTTCGAGCAGCAAGTGAGTACCCCGTCTAAAAAAATGCTCGCCTGTTGAACCGATTCGTGAATCGACCCATTTCTCCAATTTCTCGTAAGAAGTGAAGTGCTGCTCCACCAGACCATGAGTCATTAACCGGAATAGTTGATAGTTTGAAGGAGCAATGTCTGGTGAATACGGCGGGTGAGGTAGGACGACCCAATTCAGTGCTTCTAACACTTCTTTTACGATTTTTGCAACATGTGGCCGAGCGTTGTCATGCTGAAAAATGACTTTATCGTGCTTTTTGGGATATCATGGATGTTTAATCTTCAATGCTCGGCTCAATTCCATCAGTTATTATTAGTAACGTTCGCCGGTGATGTTTTGATTGTGTTGAAGTAGTTCGTAACAGATTACTCCAAGCTGATCCCACCAAATGCACAGCATTAGCTCCTCGCAATAAATGTTTGGCGAAGAAGAAGAGTCATGCTCGGGCTTAGTCTATGACTTTCTACGCTTATGGTTGTCGTAGTGAGTCCAATTTTCGTCTCCCGTAACGATTCGATGTAGAAATCCTTTGCGATTTTGCCTTTTGAGCAATTGTTCGCAAGCGAATAAGCGACGCTTAACGTCTCCTAGTTCAATTCGTAAGGAACTCAATTAATAAATAATTTTTCATTGGTGTTACAGTCCAATCAAATCAATCGAAAACAATACGTAACAACATTAATACGCATCTACATTAACATTAATACATCAATACACAAAAATAATAAAAACAAAAATAAAAAATTAAAAATTAAATTAAAAAATATAATGACAGTCAGACTGTCCTTGTTTACAATCACTCCCGTAGACTAATCTGAAAATAAAATATTAGCTAAAAAAAATTTTTGTTAGTAAAGTGCAGTCTGACTGTCTCCACCACTCTTACCTAATTGAAGACGTAGTCCAACATTTCGAGCTCGCTACGGCTCCTCATCAGGGACTAAACTAAACCTTATATTCTAATCTATATATATACCCATCCCCACCACCAAATTTAGTAAATTAAATATAAATTCCCCCTCTACACAAATTGTTCAAAACCAATCAATTTAATACCACGTTCCATCCTTTCCCATCCTCTCCCGTTTATACTTATTATTAATACCATGTTCCAAAATATCCACATTCATAAAATCAAAAGAATGTAAAAACTTTAAACAATGCTCTTTTAAACCGGAAGTAATATGTGAGCTACGTAAACTATGTTTATGTTCAGAAATTCTCTTTTTTAAATATCTACCTGTTTGTCCAATATAGTATTTATCACAATCCATGCAATTAATCTTGTAAACAACTCCTAATTTTAAGCATAAATCATCTCTATCTTTGCAATTATTAAACAATCAACTCAAATTATTGCTATTCTTAAAGAAAATTTGAATGTTATATTTCCCAAAAATTTCTTTTAATTCTTTCAGACAATCCTCTAACATATGGCAAGACAATAATTTTTCCTCCGTTAACATCAACTCCTGCACTATGTCTATTTTCGGTATTATAAATGTCAAACAATGTCTCAGCAATTAATCTATTAATAAATTGAATTGGATAACCATTATTAATAAAAGTTTCTCTTACTATCTGTAAATTATTTTGTCTAAAATCTTTATCTGACAATTTTATTGCTCTGTCAATGACACCCTTTAATGCTCCAATTTTGTTTCCGACTTGGTAGTGTGAATTAAAATCTAAAAACCTACCTGACCAAGTAGGCTTTCTGTACCAATTAAGTTTCACCTTATTATTACTACATCTAACGACATTAATGTCCAGAAAACTCAACTGATTGTTGACTTCAATCTCCTTTGTAAATTTAATTCTGCCATGTATAGAATTAAAAACATTCACCATTTCATCCACAAAAACTTCTGGAATAATTGTAAAGATATCATCAACATATCTCTTAAATATCATTGGTTCGAAAACCAATTTTGACAAAACTATACATTCTAATTTTTTCATAACTAAATTGACTATAACCGGTGACAAATGTGACCCCATTGGACATCCGTATTTTTATTCATAATATTTATTATCAAACGAAAAAATTGTTTTATTAAAAACTAAATTATTTACTTTAATAAATTCATTCATTGTTAATTTTGTATGTAAATTAATTTCATGCCACTTCTTCTGTATAATATTATTTAACAATTTTAAAGGTACATTTGTAAATAAAGATACCACATCCAATGAAATCATCGTCTGGTTTTTCGGAATAATAATATCATTCATTTCATTGTAAAAACACCAACTATCTCTAATATAAGAACTAGTTTTTCCAACTATTTTAACCAATATATTAGATAAAAATCTGGCAATATTATAAGTTTAGAAACTTAGAGAAGAATTATTATTCTCAATGTCAGGTTTTTCTTTATGAATTTTGGGAAGCCCGTAACATTTTGATACAGTACGATTTTCACATCTTAAATATTTATATGTAGTATCATTTATATATTCATTTCCTTTCCAATTATTTAATAATTTTTTCAAATTATTTTGCAGCTTAATGATATGTGGATTACCAATTTTCAAATAAGTATTATCATTATTTAATATATTATTTATACAATTTATGTAATCAATTTTATTGGAAGCTACAGTTACATTAACTTTGTCGGCGTTTTGGAAGATTATATTGGGGTTATTTTTCAAAAAATTCTTCGCGGTAATTAATTCATGTATAAAATTACTATTTAATAAATTATCAAATTTATTTTCTCTTTTAAAATTACTAATGACATTAACGAAAGATGTCCTACATTCCTTTTTCACTTCATCATTTAAACCAAAAAGATTACTTTCAACTTCTGTGATGATTTCTTTGATCGGGAGATTATTTTTAGAATGTAATATTCCATGTTTGGCACCTTTAGACATGATGTTTACTACTTCATTTGGTATCTCCAAAAGCAAAGAACTCAATTTCCTTACTTTTGGACCATACCTAGAGTTTTGAGACGTTGTGAAATTACTTGTTGTGTCATTCCTAACTCTCGTGCAAGTTTTTCTTGCGTTTGGCTTGGATCTTCTTCCAGTAAAGCTTCCAATTCTGTGTCACCATATACTTTGGGCGTTCCACTGTGTGTTTTGTCCTCCACGTCAAAATCGCCACTTTTAAATTTTTGGATCAACTCCCGACAACCTTTCTCACTCAAATTAACATCACCATATGCTTCTGTGAGTAGCCGATGTGTTCAGCTGCAGATTACTTTAAATGAAAGAAGTAAATTAACAATACCCGTAAATGACGCCTACTTGGCTCAAAACTTGACATCTTAACAGGATGTAAACTAAGTTATGCTAGTAAAGAGGTATTAAAAGGTTATACTACTTCCAGATGTCAACATATACTATACGACTTTTTACAGCTGATAATTTCGATGTTATCTTATCGGTGGCGCCATCTTTTCAAAACGGCGGAAACTTATTTGTACACCTAATAAGTAATTATTGTATTAATTTCGGCGCTATTTATAATCATACTTCTCTAAATAATATTTAGTGATTATAATAATATTATTAATAATTATTATAAAAAATAATAATAATGTAATGGTAATTAGTATAATAAAATATAATAATGTAAATAATAATTAGATTACTGTTTAATTCTTTCAGATTTTAAATAATATTTAATTATACTAATAACAATAATTATAACAAACCAAAACAAATTATAACAATTACAATTACGTCAATAATAATTAATCATATACTTTTGTCCTTGGGGATACTAGCACATGCTTAATTATTTATGTATTGTTAATCATATTTATTTGCACGTATGCTTCTATATATGTGTTATATATTAAATAATATAAAAGTATCAAAAATCTCAGAGAACTGTATCATCGCTTGCGAGCGAGGTAAAGGAGGTCAAACGAAGGGAAACGAGGCGAAGTCAAGCGAATACAGCAAAGAGCAGTAGTTGTTATTTTTTATGTCCTTTTCCAATACTCGCGTAAGTGTTTGGAAATATAGATGCATTGGCGAAGCGAGGTTCACGCGTTTTGTAAATAAAGATTATCTTTCTCCGTCTACAACAGTCACTACTCATATTTTTTGTCAAATTACCCTTTTTTATAATGCTCCAATCCACTGGCGTGAACGAACTGACCGCGAACGCACACGTATGTTTTATAAAAATAAAGGTGCAATTGAATTGTCAAAATGTTAAAAGATTGAAAAATAGATATTTGGTAATCACATTCAAAATTGGCAAAATCACTGATTGCAAGGAAATTTAATTGATAAAAACCAGATAAAATGATCTTATAGGGCTTATGCGATATCTTCATAATTATTTTCTACGATTTTATACGTAACTCGAGCCCAAACCATACGATTTTTAACATTCCTTGTTTCTTGCAATCAGTATCTTTGCCAGTTTTCAATGTGATTATCAAATATCTATTTTCAATCTTTGTAGCATTTCGAAAATTCAGTGCAAATTTGTTTTTATAAAGCACACGTGTATGTTCGCGGTCAGTACGTCTGCGCCTGCGACTATACTGATTTTTACGCGGGTTGAGAGAAAATATTCGCCTTTTCTTCATTATTTACAATACAATGTAGTGGACTGTTGTAAAAAAGTGTAGCTTGAAAAGATTTGAAAAGGGATCGTTGTAGACGAACAAAAATAATCTGTATTTACAAGATGCGGAACCTCGCTTCGTCAATGCGTCCGTCTATCCAAGTAACTATGCGAGCGTTAACAATGGTCACGAAAAATGAAAACTATTGGTCTTTGACGTGTTTCCTTCATTTGACCTCCTTTTCCTCACTTCTTTGTACTGCAAAATCTACTAAAAATGGACCTACATTAATATTAATGTTTACACATAACTTTTCCTTCGCGATACCATGCTGTTAATATGAGCAGTTATAACTGGGACTCCGTGTATATATTGTAACGGTAGGCGCGCTGCAGCTCGCCGAGCCGGGCTCAAGTTTGTTTCCTCGAATTCGAGGGCACGCATCGGCCACTGTGTGCATACAAAAAAGTTTCTTTATACAGCGAGTCAGTTGCTTGAGCGCAGAAAAATTGAGCAGTGATACGATCAAGACTTTTTAACACAACCGTGGACAACTGACGTTAGTGTCCGAGTTACGACTGATTTGGGGGATTCGGAGATTTTCGGGGCTACAGTGCCGGAACAATACCAAGTGTCCGAACGAACGAGTTTCAGGCCACCGATCAGGACGACGGACGAGCGGTGTCATATGAGGACTGTTGTCTGCCCGTAGCACCGAGTCAGAGGCTTGATTTTCGACGCGTCTCGCAGGTGTTCGGTCGTCAGTGCCGCAGGCGTTGCCTGGCTTAATCGTGAAAGTGTACGACGTGCGCTGCTTTCTTGAAGGCGTGTGTGTGTGTGTGTGTGTGTGTGTGTGTGTGTGTGTCGCGCCTCACCAGCCCAGATTGCCCGTCGACCAATTATCGAGAAGAGATGCCTCCCTGTCGGCTGACGGTAAGTACAAGCGACCGTGCTAATTTCTTTGCGTACTAAACGGGCAGGCTCGCCGTAAAGGGACGAGGAGTCTATTCACGCGTCGAGTGCGTGTGAGTGTGCTGAAGAGAGAGAGCAAGAGAATGTGTATGTCAGGGAGTTATCTCCCTTCGCGGCGCGCCTTTCTCGGTCAATGCCTGTATTGATAAAAGGTACGGTACCGTCTACTCTCGACTTCGGCAAATTTGCCTTTTTGTAAGTAATAGGAACTGCTTTATATCTAATGTAACGAACACAGTGTCGTACAATTTTACGTACTTGATTCTTACCGTCTAATAACCAATATCGATCACGTATTGTACATAACGTGGACTGAATACCGGAATGATAATTCTTTTCATGTGCCTCGCGAGTAATCAGAACAGTGACATAATGATAAGATGGCAATAATATAGGATGCCGTTGTTTTAATGACAAATTCGCGTTTTGTAATCTACCGTCAACACGTAAAATTCCGTGCTCGTCGAATATAGGGCTTAGAGAAGCGAGTTTAGTACCTTTCGCATCTTTTCCTTTTTCTAAATTATTTATTTCAGTTGAAAAATGAGTTACTTGAATAAGTTTGAGAACTCAACGTTCTGACTCGTGTATTTCTTTTATCGAAAGGTTACCTTTATATGAATTCCTAATAATAAATTCGTCACAATGCGCGTTCCATGATATGTCCAAAGTTTTACGAACAGAATTTTCGTCCTTTAAAAATTCAATCTATAAGACGTTGATGTAAATTTTCTAATACTCGAGGATGATTTGATGCCCACTGTCTTATAGTAAAACCACCGCGTTTTAAAATTTCGATCGATTCATTTCGAATTTTATGTAATCTTTCTAAAGAATCAGCTCCTGTTCATAAATTATCGACATAAAGGTCGCGTTTTAGTATCTCGGCGCCTAAGGAAAAATGCGGTTTTTCATCATTCGCTAACTTCTGTATCGTGTAACATATATCGCCAAATGTGCACTTTATATCCAGGAAAATTGCAAGAACATACTTTTAACGAGATTCACTTACCGACCTGTGCAAATGAACAATCGTTTCCTCTCCCAATAGCACATTGCCTTCGAGATAATTGCAGATAATTTGCACCTTCTCAGAAACTAAATTATTTAAGAGCGTTCTTTCTCTGAAGTTTATAATTAGATAACTTCTAGTTTTAAATATTTAGAACTAAAAAATATACATTTGATAGCTTAATTGCAATAACTATATATGTAAATATTTTGAATTCAACTTTATTTTGTTTTTATACTCCTTATTTATAATAATAAAATATTTCATATATTAGATTTTATTTTGTAACGTTTCTATATTTTTTGTTTTGTATTCACTTCTTACATAAAATTTTTAACGTATTATATGTAATTTGTAATGTGTCTCTATTTATCAAAAACAATTATATCATAACAAAATCGTTTTGATAAAACTAACTTAACATTGAGATAATCACAATGCACAGTGTCAGCAATTTATCTATGTTTACAAATTGAATAGATCTACGACAATCTCCTAATTGTATAATATAAACTTTTTCTCAAAACGATTTAATTGCTTTTCATGTTTTTCGAGCCTGCTATAGGTATAACCGTATTTGATCCATAACTATCTTCTATATAGGGGAGAGAGAGAGAGAGAGAGAGAGAGTGAGTGAGAGTGAGAGAGAAGAAAATTCTGAAAACCCAAAGGGATGAACAAGGATTACTGGGTATTAACGGGTGTTGCTTATAGCAGGTGGGCGTTCACCTGATACCTCACCTACCCTCTTTTTGTCCTGTCCATGAACACGCATAGACACATTATACGGGAACTAGCGTATTTTTGCAACTTTAAAACTACTGCTCGCGCGCGATTGGAATTACCGCAATTGCGAATCGCGAGAGTATGCGTCAAACAGAGACAAAACGGTGCAGTGAAGTGCATAGAAGCGCTCTTCTTCCTTCTTCGCCATTAAAACTTGGAGAAGAGAGCATCTCGTTTAGCACCACGCTAACACACAGCCCCAGACTCAGAGAGGCTAGCCCGCTCGACTCTCTAGAGCACCAGCCCCCACATACCGAGACGTGTCCATACATGAAGGATGCCTGCACTGACAAGCGAGCGACAGGGATAGAGGAAGGGCGAGAAAGAGACAGCTGCAGCATGCTCGTGGCAAGTACTTTTGTCTTTTTTTGTATTCATATTCTCGTGTCGCCAGTTAGATCACCTTAGCTCGCCGTCGCGTGCATTTTCGTAGTATTTGTGCGAGATCTTTTATTCGAGCGAGCGGCCGTCCCCATTATGATTGTTTCCCCCACGTGTTCGTTTTCCTATCGTACCAATGTTTCCCTCTAAGTTTTTATCTTCCCGTGTCGTGGCGTATTTTTCCCACGCGTTTTTGAACCCGCGAGGAGTGGGTAGTCCGCAAGCTAGCGCATCATATTGTACCGCGTATGAAACTATTATTGTTATTGTTATAAATAAATATGTTGTCAGAATTGTTATTCGCCCGGAGTAGTTACCGTGTTCTCGCAGTTTCATATCCCTTGTTTCCCGTTTCAGCTGGAGCCAGCGCTTGTGTGCACATATGAACATACGCACATGCACAAGTACATCATATAAATCCTCGTGTATATGTCGGTATTTAAAATAATATCTTCGTTGAATTTTCCAACATGTTCATCATTTCGAACTCGCTACGGCTCCTCATCAGGGACGAAACTAAGCCTCATATAAATATTCTAATTTATATATACACCTATCCCCAATGAACTAAAAATTTAGTAATTTGATTATATAATCTCCTCTTTACATAATATGTTCAAAACCAATTAATTTAATAAAGAATGATAAATGTTATCTAATTTACTTGACTGTAACATTAAATTCACATTATTTCGATTCCTTGAAATATGAATTCTTTCAAGACTTTCCCTTTTGTACTTATTACTAATACTATGTTCCAAAATATCCACATTCATAAAATCAAATGAATGTAAAAACTTCAAACAATGTTCTTTTAAACCAGAAGTAATATGTGAACTACGTAAACTATATTTACCTTCATAAATTCTCTTTTTTAAATATCTACTTGTTTGTCCAATGTAGCATTCATTACAATCCATATAATGAATTTTGTAAACAACTCCAGATTTTAAACATAGATCATCCTTATCTTTGCAATTATTAAATATCTTTCTTAAATTATGCTATTTTTAAAGAAAATTTGAATGTTACATTTCTAAAAATTTCTTTTAATTTTTTCCGACAATACTCTAACATGTCGTAAAACTATAACTTTGTTCTTATTAACATCAACTCTTACATTATGTCTATTTTCGGTATTATAAAAGTCAAACAATCTCTCAGCAATTAATTTATTAATAAATTCAATTGGATATCCGGTATTAATTTCTAGAAAGTTTCTCTTACTATCTGCAAATAATGTCTAAAATGTTTACGTGACAATTTTATTCCTCTGTCAATGACATCTTTCAGTGTCCCAATTTTATTTCCAAATTGATGGTGTCAATTAAAATCTAAAAACCTACCTGACCAATTAATGTTTCTATCCTAATTAAGCTTCACTTAATTATTATTATATCTGATACCATTGATGTCCAAAAAATTGAACATTAATAATTTTAACAATTAATAAATTAATTATTAAATAATTGTAAAAGAAATGATTATATAAATTATAGTACATATAAATATTTAAAATGTGAAAATGGTACTGTAACAAAATGTTATGGGCTTCCCAAGATTTATGAAGAAAAGGTGACATTTAGTATTACTAATAATATTGCGTGATTTTTATCTAATATATCGGTGAAGATAGTTGGAAAAACCAGTTGTTATATTAAAAATAGTTGGTGTTTTTACAATGAAATAAAAGATATTATTATTCCGAAAAACTACAAGATGATTTCATTGGATGTGGTATCTTTGTTTACAAATGTACCTTTAGATTTGTTAAATGATATTATATAGGAAAAGTGGCACAAAATTAATTTACATACAAAATTAACAATAAATGAGTTTATTAAGGCTGCTAACCTACCACTTAGAACGAATAATTTCATACGATACGTAAAAATAAATGATAAACGTTGTAATTTATGAATATCTGTTAGTTTGATAGTGATGCTGCTAGATTAGCTGATGTATTATCATGAACTGGAAGTAAAATTAATTTGTTGACTAGTCGCATGTATTCAGAGTTAGCAGTACGCAAAGTGACTACCCTCGTCAATTGATCATTACCAAAATGTACGACTGTAATACGTGCTAATGGCCATTTTGATGAAGGAAGTAAGTTATCTTTGAATAGAAACAAATCACCAATTTGAAAGCTATAATTAGACTTTAGCCACTTGGTTTTACGTTGTAACTGATAAGATAAGATATTTCTTTTGTTATCTCATCACCAAAAATGATTTCTCAAGAGCTATGTTAACCTCCATTTAGAGCAAAAAGTTTGAGATTTATCAATTTCAAAAAATGGATCGGGGTTTTACAAGTGGACCACCAATGAGAACATGACCTGGAAAGATCGCACTCACATTTGCAGGATCTGAACTAAGTGCGCTGCGTAGTCTAGAATTTAAACATGTCTCAATATCAGCCAAGAGAGTTAAAAATACTTCGAACGACAATTTTGATTCGCCTATAAGTCTGTACAAATGCCTTTTGTATCGCCTATAACTCTGTACAAACGTTAACTTCCCAAACGGCAATAAAATTAGGGGCTCTGGGAGGATTGAAACGCCATTCCATCTGATCTTGAATCAGAATATACGTAATTATTTGTCCTAAAGCAGAAACTTTCGTAAAGAGATGCTTAATTCTATTTCATTACAGAGAAGTATTCCATTATTAGTATAAATTACTTTACAAAGAGCTGGGCGAGCAGTAAACCTCTGAAACGTCGCTAACTATGCTTGTGTGGTAAGATCAGATATTAATTCCAAAGGAACTGTTTTAACGACCAAAGACGAAAACGATACCCTTTAAAGCTCTTTTGTCTTCTTCTAGAAAACACCGTAATATCATATGATCAAATTTGATGGTGCGTTTAAACTCCACGCGTAAACTAAATTGGTAAAATTTTTTTGCTATATTGGTACAATCTTTCTTGATATCCGTGTGGAATTTGTGAGCCATATCTCCATTAGTGTATGAGTTTGTCAGCTGTTTGTTTATGACGCAAAAAGTTTGTCTGAGGATATACAGTTAGTCTGGGGACCAATATAGAAAAAAAAATTTTACCGATTCAGTTTATGCGCGGAGTTTAAATGCATCAGTCTTTATTTACCAGTCTTATGATGAAATTTAACCAGAGTTAAATTTCATCATATGGGAACAATTTTGATATATTTGATCATATTGTATAGAAAGGGACTGTGAAATCAACTCCAGTGTTTTGAAAAGGACGAGCAGGTCTTGCTAAAATTGCAGGGAGTGATCCCACCAACTGATCCTTAATGCGAACATTATGTCGAGCGCAAGTGATACATTGATAAAGTATTTAATGAATCATATTTTGAGACTAGATTATACAGAAATGATTACCATAACATAAATCTAGAACGAATAATTTCGTACGATGCGCAAAATTAAATGACAAACATCACTCAATCACTGGTATTCGGAAGTAACAAGACCTCCTGTGTTGAAAAGCTCAGATACTTCTGACAAAATAGAACGCATTGTGGTTGATGGAGGTACTCAAGATAATTGAACTTAAAAATGAAAAGCATCATCAACAGAACTCCATCGTAACACAAAAGTCGAAACAGTTTCCTTCTCATTTAAGTCTGTAAAATCGTCTTAAAACGTCATTAAATTGAAATTTCTGTAATTTACTGAGCATTTTCCAACAGACATGCCAGCAGAACTAAGCATTTCAGTAAGATCATGATATATTTGTATGGATTTATTCCATGTGTCTCCGTTAGGTAAGAAGTCATCAAAGTACCTATTTCTAAGAATAATTGTAAATCCAATTTCATGTGCATATGCGATCAAATAAGCTATTAGGAGTGTGAATAAGTCTTTCCCGTTTTTTGTAAGAGATGGCGCCACCAATACTGTGCGAGTATTCAATGGTTACATATGTCATAATCAAAGCTTATTCATATGTCAACAATTCCATACTAACACATTAGTTAAAATTTTTTCGCATCATAAATTATTGATATCGTGAAAATGTCGAAATTTGAGCCGAGTCCACGTCATTTGCGGGAAGTTTCACTTTATTGGTTCAATTTGAAGAAATCTGCTGCCGAGACGCATCGATTGCTTCAGGAGGCTTATGGAGAAGGTTGTGTCGATGATTCAAGTGTTCGCGGATGGTTTCGACGCTTCAAAAGCGGTGATTTCGACGTGGAAGACAAGGAGCGTTCCGGGCGGCCGCAAATCTTTGAAGATCGAGAATTGGCGACTTTGCTTGATGAAGATTCTTGTCAAACGCAAGAAGAACTTGCTGAAGCATTGGGAGTTGACCGAACAACCATTTCCAAGCGTTTGAAAGCCATGGGAATGATCCAAAAGCAAGGAAATTGGGTGCCGTACGAACTGAAGCTGAGAGACGTCGAACGGCGTTTTTTCACTTGCGAACAGCTGCTTCAGCGACATAAAAGAAAGGGTGACTGGCGATGAAAAGTGGATACGTTACGATAATCCGAAGCGAAGAAAATCATGGGGACTACCCGGCCATGCATCATCATCGACGGCCAAGCCAAATATTCATGGCGCCAAGCTCATGCTCTGTATATGGTGGGACCAGCTAGGTGTGGTTTACTATGAGCTTCTGAAACCGAATGAAAGGATCACAGGCGAGGTCTATCGACGACAATTGATGCGTTTGAGCCGCGCACTGCGAGAAAAACGGCCACAATACTCCGACAGGCACGACAAAGTTATTTTGCAACATGACAATGCTCGCCTACATGTTGCACCGCCGGTGAAAACATACTTAGAAACGCTCAAATGGGAAGTCCTACCCCACCCGCCGTATAGTCCAGACGTTGCTCCGTCTGATTACCATCTCTTCAGATCGATGACGCATGGCCTGGCTGACCAGCACTTCCATTCCTACGAGGAAGCCAAAAAATGGGTGGATGACTGGATAGAGGCCAAACCGGTCGAATTTTTTCGCAACGTATGTTGCCAGAAAGATGGGAAAAAGTTGTAGCTAGCGATGGCCAATACTTTCAATAATTCATTTGTAACCATTTTTTCACAATAAAGGCTCAAAATTTGAAAAAAAACGGGAAAGACTTATTCACATACCTGATAATTCTTATAAGCAAGTATATGCCAAAAGAGGAGCTGATACTATTCCATATGTCAAGATATACAAACGCCAAACTTGAAAATGTAAAAGTGGACCACAACGCCAGTAGATACGTTGCCATTTAGTATCAGTAAGGTCGACAAGTATTTTACGGAAATTTTTAACAATATTACATACAAATATATATTTCAGAAAGCGCTTCGTAATAATAATTTTTTTTTTTTTTTTTTGGGAGAAGGAGAAAAATCCTTTATGGATCCCGGAGACCGGTCCACGGGTATCTAGGACTCACCTGTGAAGGGCATACCCACTAAAAAACTACCTCCTCAGTGCATTCCCTTCGACTGCTTCCCACAGCTCTGAAAAGAGCTACGAGTCGGGGTCGATAAGCGTGCACTGAGGAGACCTCCTCACGATGGCGTAAGTGCAGCCCAGGAACCGTCTATGAGGACATTACTTCTGGGCTGCGCCATCCTATTCGCCCTTGCGGGCTTACACGCCTTCTTCAATTCTTCTTTTGTGGTCCAGGATGGCTTTGCAGAAATTGCAAATCCTGGACCACTTCTCATAACTCTCTAGCATCAGCCGAACGATATTATCAGGCCCACATGGTCCTATGTCTCTCCAGAGGCACTCCCTTTCAAGGCGAAACACCTCGCACGGAAAGAATGTGTGAAGTGCATCGTCTCGGGGAGCGCAACAGTGGGCACAGCTCGGATCCGGTACTTTCCCCATCTTGTGGAGATAGGATCGAAACCGACCGTGCCCCGATAAGAGCTGTGTGAGGTGGTAATTAACCTCTCCGTGCGACCTCTGGAGCCATGGCTTTAACTGATTGATCAGACGAGCCGCCCATCGGCCACGCAGATCCCTCTCCCAGCGCTTCTGCCATTCGGTTATCCTGACAGCTCTGGCCCGTGCAGCTGCCTCAATTCTGCCGAGAATATTCTTATTCTGGTGGACAAATTTCTTTTCTTGTGCCTGGAGATCAATGGGGGTAACACATGCGATTATCAGCACCGCCGACTCGGAGACCGTACGGTAGGAGCTCACGATGCGTAATGCCTCTCTACGCTGCACTGCCGCCATTCTTTTTCTATATTTTTGGGCCATCAGTGCATCGGCCCATACCTCCGCGCCGTATAGCATGATGGATTCAGCTGTCCTTATGAGCAGACGCCGCTTGCAGGGTGCTGGACCACCAACATTGGCCATCAACCTGCTAAGTTGTGCTGTCACTCGGGCAGCTCTATCCGCCACTTTTTTTATTTGGTCCCAGAAGGTCAGCTTGGAATCAAGCGTCACCCCCAGGTACCTTACAGCTGCTTTGGTACTCACCGTCGTGTCTCCAACCTGCATAAGGCGTATCTTTGGGATACGTTTCTTAGTTAGGAGCACGATCTCCGTTTTCGCCGACGCCAGTTCTAACCCATTGTTCTCCATCCATCTCTGCACTCGACGCATTACCTGGTTTAGTCGCATCTGTGCAGCGTCATAATCTCTAGCGATGATAACGGCTGCTACATCATCTGCGTATCCAACCAGAAAGGTGTCCTCAGGCATCTGCATCCGGAGTATTCCGTCATATGAAACGTTCCACATGTCGGCTCCGAGTACAGACCCCTGAGCCACCCCGGAACTAAGTTTTTTCCTTCTCCGATCGTCCGTTGTCTCGTAAACCAAGTATCGATCCTTAAGGTAGTCATCCAATATACGAAGTATATAAGGTGGCATCCGAAAGTCTCGCTCCATGGCCCTCAAAACATTTGCCCATCCAACAGAGTTGAAGGCATTCCGAACGTCAAGGATAGCCAGGAGGCAAACAGGTCGAGAGTAGTGATTACTTCTCTCTGTGCGCCTCGCCGCATCAAAAACCTCGAGGATTGCGTCCACCGTCGCCCTGCCTCCCCGGAATCCGTACTGTCTGTCAGCCAAGCCGCCGGCAGCAGCAACAGCTCCCAGGAGTCGTGACTTCAGTAGACGCTCCATCAGCTTTCCAGCTGTATCTAACATACATAGAGGTCGATACAGCCCCCCAACACATGCCTGTAAGGGCTGACTCATCTCGGACCATTGTGCAGGAGTATAGCGCGCTCTGGTGCACTATTCCACCTCCGCCCTCTCGAGCTTCGCACCCCAACAACAAGGTGTTTCACTCTCTGGAGAAACATCGGAGGAAATCACACACCGAACGCGCTCACCAAGGCCGTTTGACTAGATCTGGCTAGGATCTAGCCTCCCGCCTTGCCGTCAGCGGGAGCCAAAGATGTTTCGGGTCACCCAGCACGCAACCGGGCGTAAGCCTCGACACCCTGGATCTCCTTTTGGCAGCTCACGGGTCGCACCGCACGGCAAACACGGCGGTCTGTCATTTGTTCAAGAGTACCTTATTCTAACCTTCATTCATGTAGATTCATACATTTGCCCTCAAATATTCTAGTGAAACTCCAATGTTTGAAGTTCACTCATGCATCTATAATTACTCTGCTAGGATCCCTTTTACAGGAACGTTCGCTTACGCTCCGCATGTGTTTTCACTCCTCAAGAGATACCCGTTTATAGAGTCTCTGAGCGAGTGTGCCTTCCTTAATCTCTGTATTACTGACGAAGGTCTGTTTATAGGACCTGCAGCTTCGATCATGGTCGGCATGGAAGTCCCTATTCAGTTGCCCTTTCGGGTCTTCCAGCACATCATTGCTCCGTGCGTTAACTCATTTACTCTGCGATATACTCCAGGGATATCCGCTCACTCATAAAATGGCAGCTATCATACTATCTTTTCGCCCTTCCATTCAGTGGTAGGAGCAGGTACTCTTTTAAGCCCATCACCCGATCGGCTGAGAGATGGTGAAATAGCCGATCTTCCTCAAGGTACAGACAACGGATGGGACATAATAATAATAATAATAATAATAATAATAGTAATAATAATAATAGTAATAATAATAATAGTAATAATAATAGGAATAATAATAATAGGAATAATAATAATAATAATAATAATAATAATAATAATAATAATAATAAAATCGGGTGGGTTGTATCAAGAATAAGAGCAAGGATACGCGTCTCGCGATGCTATAGATGCCTCGGGTTCGGTCATGTACGGAAAGACTGTAAAGGACTGGACAGATGGAGCTGCTGCTGGCGATGCGGCCTCGAGGGTCATTCCCACAAGGACTGCAAGAGTCGTGGGGAGTGTTTCCTGTGCACTGAGGATAATATCCGAGACAGGGGACACTTACCCGGCTCGTCCTCGTGTGCCGCGTTCAGGATAGCACTAACAGAACAGAAGACAAAGACAGTCACACAATGACGACGACGATACTCCAATGCAATATGAACGGTAGTAGCGTGGCAGACGCACTGCTCCCGCAGATTGCGGCGACTTGGCTCACAAGCGGCTCGGGCAAGTCCGCAGTTTGGTTACGTGGAAAGGTTGCGTCGAATATCGTACGCAGCGGGACTGAGGAGGACTGTGTCTAGGTAACGGTCGCTGACATAACCTATGTCAGTGTTTATCTGAGCCCAAACAGCAGTGCCTCCGAGTACGCGGCTAAACTTGGAAAAATCGAGGACGCGTTGCGGGAAATCCTTGGTAACGTGATCGTGGCGGGCGACTTTAACGCGCGGGCGATCGAGTGGGGAATGCCCTTGACCAACAGACGGGGAAGACTGCTGCTGGAGATGGCCGCAAGGCTGGACCTGGCAGTAGTTAACGAAGGAACGATACCGACGTACAGACGACCAGGGTATGGTAACTCCATACCAGACGTGACTCTGACCTCGGACAGAATTCGAACCAGGATAAGGGCGTGGCGGGTGATCCAGGACTATACGGCCAGTGATCACCAGTACATTGCCTTCAAACTGACAGACGCGACGAGACAGACGAGGAGACGGAGCACAACATCTACGGGGTGGAACCCCAAACGCCTAGACATAGACGAACTCGAAAGGTATCTGCAAAATGCAGAACCTCCCTTACGAGAGGTGCCTCAAGATTTGACGAACCGGGACAGGGTGGAGGCGTTAGCGGCGGCAACGACTGGCTTTCTCCAGCGCCTATGCGATGCCACCATGCCCAAGAAACGGAAAGTACTAAACAGACGACAAACATACTGGTGGACAGCCGAGATCGCGGATCTCAGAAGCAATTGTTTGAAGCTGAGACGGAAAGCTCAACGAGCCCGAAGTCGAGGCGTAGTGGGACTATACTCTACGGAGTATAGTCGCGTCAGACAGCGACTGAGATACGCGATCAATGACAGTAAGAAACGGTGTTGGACAAAACTAATCAACGAGGTAGACTCAGATCCCTGGGGCAACGGTTATAAAATTGTAACATGCGCCCTGGAAGGTCGGGGTCCGCCGGAACTACGAGACGCGAAAGTGATGGAGCGGATAGTTGAGAGACTTTTCCCAACCCATCCCAACAGAACGGACGCGACAAACGAAATGACAGATATAGAGATCCCTCTCTTCACGCAGGAAGAGCTCTGCAGAGCTACGAATGCGTTGAAGCCTAACAAGGCCCCGGGTCCCGATGGCATACCTAGTGAGGTGTTACGGGTGGTCGCTTCGCGCCGCCCGGACATCCTTTTGGGTTTGTACAACGGGTGTCTGGTGGAGGGAGTTTTTAGCAGGCTCTGGAAGGAGGCTCGATTGGTTCTCATCCGTAAGTCTAAGGGGAACTCCGATTTGCCTTCTTCATACAGGCCTCTCTGCCTACTAAATACGGCAGGGAAGCTGTTGGAGCTACTGCTGAGACCAAGACTGTCACAGGCAATTCAAAACGCCGGAGACCTATCCGAACAACAACACGGATTTAGAAAAGGACGGTCGACAATCGGAGCTATAGGTGACGTGACGAACATCTTTCACGCGGCGAACAGGGGCTGTCATGCAACCAGACCACTGGTTCTGTTGGTGACCCTGGACGTTCGTAACGCCTTTAACTCTGAAAAACGGACAGCGATACTGGGGGCGTTGGAGTTGACTTTCAAGGTTGACTCCTACCTCCTTCGTATCATACGGGACTACTTACGAGACCGAGGACTGACGTATGATACTTTGGACGGAAAGAAATGGAAACGCGTGACAGCGGGGGTAGCGCAGGGTTCCATTTTAGGCCCCGACTTCTGGAACGTACAATACGACGGTTTGCTGAGACTAGACATGCCCTCCGACGCGCATCTCATTGCCTATGCCGACGATGTGACAGCCGTGATAGTCGCACGCGACTATCACTTGATTCAGTTAAAGCTGAATCAGGTCATGAGACGCGTGAACGAATGGATGACAGATCACGGACTGCAGCTCGCGCTGCAAAAGACTGAGTTGTTGCTGCTGACTCGCAGACGTATACAGACGGTGTTTCCGATGACGTTAGGGACGGAAAGACTGGAAACCTGGAGTGAAGTCAAGTACCTTGGCGTTACCTTGGATACGAAGCTGAGCTTCTGGCCCCACCTACGAAACGCAGCGTCAAAGGCAGCAGAAAAGACCAAGGCTCTAAGTAGACTGATGGCCAATACCAACGGACCGAAACAGAACGTTCGGAGACTGCTGATGAGCGTTACCCACTCGATTTTGCTTTACGGGGCGGAGGTTTTGGCTGACGCGATGAATATCAGGAAACGCGCGAACGCCATGAAAAGCGTACAAAGGGTGGGCGCGTTATGAATCGCGTGCGCGTATCGTACCGTGTCTGAGAGCGCCGTTTTCGTGATTGCTGGGGTCATTCCCATCGATCTGCTCGCGGCCGAACGGAAGCGAATTTACGAGCGGAGCTCGAACGTT
Organism: Sycobia sp. Sy_11; assembly: GCA_018907035.1. Taxonomy (NCBI): domain Eukaryota; kingdom Metazoa; phylum Arthropoda; class Insecta; order Hymenoptera; family Epichrysomallidae; genus Sycobia; species Sycobia sp. Sy_11. The sequence continues at coordinate 3,338,977 of JACCIC010000027.1, read as the reverse complement.
GGAAGGGAAGACGCTGTGACTGAAGAACGGACGAAGACCATCGAGACATGGCAGAGACGGTGGACGACGGACGAAAGAGGACGGTGGACGAAAAGACTAATACCCGAAATCGGTCCGTGGAAAGAGAGGAAATACGGAGAGGTGAACTTCTACCTAACCCAATTTCTGTCCGGACACGGATACTTCCGTAAGTACCTCTGCAAGATGAAGAGGGTCGCCTCTTCAGAATGCAAGTACTGCGGATGGGCTTGGGACGATGCGGAGCACACATTTTTTGTGTGCGAACATTGGACTGAGCCACGACTAGAGTTACAGACGAGGACAGGAGTGATCACGCCAGAAAACGTGACGAAAATTATGATGACGGACGCGGACAGCTGGCGGTTGATCGCAAAATACGTTATGAATGTGCTTCAGAACAAAAGAGCAGATGGATGTTTGGACGATTGAAAGTCTATGAAGAGTGAATGTAATATCGAGTATGCATGAGAATCTGAAATGAAAGATATGAACGTGAAATGACCACGCAAGGACTGCCGCCCAGGCTGAAGTAATGTGTATAACAGTTCCGGGCTGGTGTCGGTGCAACACGGAGATATGTGTTTAGTGCGTAGTGACATGGGTTTTCTGTCGTGTCGCACATACTCCGGTGGTCGTTTTTCAGGACCATTCTTGCTGAACGACCATCGGAGATGCATAAACAGCATTCACAGACTCCGAAAAAAAAAAAAAAAAAAATAATAATAATAATAGTAATAATAATAGTAATAATAATAATAATAATAATAATAATAATAATAATAGTAATAACAATAATAATAGTAATAATAATAATAATTATATCTTCCTGTAGCTTTGGACCAGGATATACAAATTCGGTTAAAGAATTTCCTGCTTTATCCTTTTATGAACCATTAAGATAATCCTTATTTTTTAGCTGTCGTCCTGTTTGAATAATGGATGATGAGGCAAAAAGAATCCATCATCAACCTCGCATTCATTTGATGGTTGCTGTGCGCAACTCGGTTGGCCTTACATCGGCCTTACGACGATAATGCAGACGGCAAGTATGCGGAGCACGCACTTATTGCATGTATGTAAAAAGAAGGCTACTATTTGCCATAGGAAGCTACGTCTGTCTCCTCGTGTCTTCCTTCCTCTTGTTCTGTCTCTCTCTCTCTCTCTCTTTCATTCTCTCACTCTATCTTCTTTCCTTCCTTTTATCTTCCTTCTATCTCTCGCACACAGGCGGCCGGGCAATGGCAGCGCTTCGTTGAAGTGGGCTGTAGAAACTTACGTCAGCGGCGGAACTTTCGGTTAGTCCACTGGGACGATTATTTGTTCACCAGAACGTAAGGATAGGCTTCAGAGCGAAGCGGTTATTATGTTATTAATGTTATATTATTATATTATATCAATTTGGTGAGGTTGGCTGATGAAGAGGCGCAACAGCAGGGGTTAGTTTTACCGGGAAATTACATCCTACAGCAACTGGGCAATAAAGAAGGATCTTTCTCTATTATCTCTGCTTTCCTTCTTCACGCTCGCCACTCACTCTCACGGTTGGTACGTCACGTATTCTCGCGTACGCGTGCGAATATTTGGTTTACGCCGATACGGACCGGCTAAATAGCCGATCACAATATATATATATATATATATATATATATATAGATCCTAAATGCTCGCAAATAACTCACTGAGATTTTTGCACATGTTTTTTTATACTGCTAATTCAGTGCGAGACACGTCAGAGCTGTGTGGACCCGTTTTACGGAGCGGCAGAGTAAATTTGTCGCTCGAGTAGATCAGATCTTTTCTAGAAAACCTTTATATTTGCATACACTTTCAACACGCACAAATACTTTTTTCTACATTGATACAGAAATGGATTTTCTATAATTTAATTCGCATGTACTTCTAATTAATCGATACCGAATTTAGATGTTACAGTTCATTCCGTTTTTATCGAGAAATACTGCTTACAAAAAAAAAAAAAATATAGAATAAAATAGATATATTTTTATGTATCTATAAATTTATATGTAGTAGTTTCGGAAAAATGCATTTTCAAAAACACATACACACACACACATATTCTATATCCTTTATTTTATTTTCATCTTTCTAACTGTTTTTCTGTGTTATTTCACTACTTATATTCATAATGTTAGCAACCGTTTTCTCAGTAAATTCATTTATATAGACATCCATTGAATTTTGTTTATGAAAGCTTGGCAAACAGCCTCAAGATTAAATAGACGTGATCGTCAAGCGCATCATGCTGAGTGAAACTTCCACGAGTTCATCTTTTTAATCCTTGTTTGAAAAGAAATTAGATATTTAAAGTTAGCTTAGAAAATGTACGTTCGGGTGCAATAAATAAACTCACACTACAGAAATTAGTTACGTTAAAAATGATATTTTTATTGAAATGTCCGTAGAGGCATAAAAAACCTCCACTCAATGAGTGGAGGAAAAATCCGTTAAATGTCAATAATCATACGAATAAATGTATAAGTATGTAAAAGTATAATAATGACGTTTCTATAAGGATCTTGCTGTAACGGCCGCCTGAAAATACACTCTTAATTCCTAAACACACACATACGTTACTCACATTATATTCTAGGTTCTCGAACACACTCTGCGCAAGTAAGGCTGCCGTAACTCGCTCTATTACGGCCGGTGAGACTGGGTGGAGAAGGAGCGTTCCGCAATTGTCTTCTGCTCTGCGTTGCGGTCCCACTCGTCGGGGACGGGTACAACATTTGTCGCAACGGCAGCCACTAGGCACAAGTGCCGCAGGGAAACTCCTCGGAAATGAGCAAGGGCAAATCTCCACAACGCCGACAAATACCCTGTCCCGCTGATGCACCACTTCACATATACACTCTTATGCGCGCACACTTAAATATCTAGATATACACGCAATTGACATAAATACGTACACAATATTTATATTAAATAACTTATAAATATATTATTAACTGCGCAAGATTATGATCTTCAAGAAGTTGAGATTAGAGAAGAAAGCGAAGCGTTATTAAATTCGACAACTAAATTCGAATTGTCCATCACTCAAAATATTCTGATGGTAATTGTAAATGGAAAAGGGAAACCAGCGCTCTGTCTCAATCTCAGACATTCATGTGGGTTCCAGATGTGATCGCTCTTGGCGTAGAGACAATAAATTTGCACCTTCTAAACAGAGAGCGCACAGAACGCGAAAGTGGGCGCCATACGCATACCTTTCCATCGCTCGTGGTCCTTGTGCATACCGACCATCCTTCGGTTCAGAGGCCATCGCATCCGCCTACTACAATTCCCTCAATAAAGCAATTTGAAGCTTTATTGATCTCCTTTTTTCTTCTACATCTTGCCTTGCTTAAGATAGAGAGACCATAAATGTCTACATCTATAAAGAAATCTATACACACATATCTACATACGCACGCATATACACATACATACACATATACTACACACATACAGACACATACACATACATACATACATATATACATACACCCATATATATACACTCATATATACATATATAAATATACGCACATACATATACATACGTAATAGCTCTTATCCCGAACAATCCTTTTGTATTATTTACTTTTGGATAATAATTTTTATGAATTACTCTTAAATAATTAGACATTTTAAATTGTCTTTTTTCTTCTATCGTTTATATTATTAAATTGCATTACATTTTTTAGTAATTTCTAATATGTTTCAATGTTATTCTATGATGCGGTCGAAATTTTTTGCAGAAACAATTGATCAACAAAAATTTGCGTAAACTCGCTTGGCATTATTTACAATTTGCGCTTTTATACATAAAATTACTTATCGAACATTGTAGTATTAGGCGAACTTAGTTTCCAAACTTCGTATTTAGCTGATGATATAAGTAGTACGAAAAGTCAGATGTGTCGGATCTAGTACTTATTTTTTAATTTTGGTATTTACCAATAAAATTCACTTAAAAGGCGTCATTATTATAAGTATTATATAATTATAATAAAATTATAATACTTAAGTGTAAGTATTATAATTTTTTTTCTAAGTAAAAAATGAATCGTGATAAATCGTTTTTTCGACTTGTCTTTTTAAACTATTTTAATTTGAAAAAAAGTAACAGAAACTTATCGCTTGCTTCAAGAATATTATGACGAATAAGCTCCATCGCTTTCAGCATGTAAAGAGTAGTTTCAGTGATTTAGAAGTGGAGATACTGATGTTAATGACAAAGAACGTTCTGGACAATCGAAAAAGTTTGAAGATAGTGAATTGCAAACATTACTGGTCGAAGACTCAGCTCAACGCAAAAAGAATTCGCTTAGTTAGGAGTTAGAAGTTAGGAGTCAGTGATAGAGCAGTTGGCAAACATTTTCATGCAATGGTAAAGATTCATATATAAAGAAAGATGGATGCAACATGATTTGGCCCAATGTACCATTATGAATCGATACAACATCGCACTGTCATTGCTTGTCAAGCAAAAAAGAAGAGTTTTCTGTGGCGTATTGTGACTGGTGATGAAAAGTGGATCTAGTATGACAATCCTAAGTGCAAAAAGTCATCGGTGGACCCAGGTCAACCGTCCATATCGACACCAACATGCATGGCCAAAATTATTGCTATGTATATGGCGTATATACACCTATTCAGATCGATGCAACGCGATCTCATTGATACGCATTTCCGACATGTTCAAGAAGTGCGAGAATTTGTGGATGATTGGATCGCCTCGAAAACGCTATCGTTCTTTCACCATGGTATCACCATATTGCCAGAAAGATCGGAAAAAGTAGTAGAAAATAATGGAAAATATTTTGATTAAGCTAACCTGTATCCATTTCCCATCATAAATGTTCTTTTTGAAGTCTTCTGTCGTAAATAGGTTCCTGCACAGCTTACACATATACAAATTTACATTACGTGTGATAAAGTCATCTTGCAATCTGTTCTATATTAAGTCAATCTAAGGTTCTATCTCTGAAACATAGAATTGCCACATTCCAAAAATTGTAGTCCATTATTGTCGGTTGATAACATTCAGAGGTGTATAGATAAAATTGACTTACAAGGACTTCCTTTTGTACATATGATGTTAAAATCATATTCCTATTAACACGTTTTATTATATCAGTTTGATACATCATATTTACAAAAGATTAAAAAATTAATTGTGAAAAAAACAGAGACTTATTTTGTAAACATTTTAGAGCGATTATTTTTCTAATATTCTGCAAAGAATATCAAAGAAGCCTTCAGAAAACAGCTGATAGATTTTTTAAATCAGTTCAATTTGTAAATATAGATAAATTGCTGATAATGATCAAAGGGATTTTGTTGCAATGAAATTGGTTTTGTTAAATAGAGAAAGATTACAAATTAGATCTAACACATTAAATATTTTAAGTAAGAAGTAAAATGATCAAATAAAGTTATGCATTCTAAATATATAAATATATAGTTATTGCAATTAGACTATAAAATGTATATTTTTTAGTTTTAAATATTTAAAAGATAGAAGTTATCTAATGATAAACTTCAGGCAAAGAACACTTTCAATTAATTTTGTTTTTGAGAAGGTATTAGTAAAAAGTGCAGGATTTTTAAGAGGTTTTCTTAAATATAATAGCATGAGTAACTGATGTAAACATTTTTTTACTTTTATAATTTTTAAATAATAAATAAATTAATCAATTGTATTACCTTCAGTTTCTCTCGAGATTTTCAATAATTTAAATCTTTCTACATATAAATACATACTTTTTTCATTAAATGAATGGTTTATTCTTATATCAGTAGTAAACCGTTTATTCAAAATAAGTTATTTATATTTTTAAAATAGAAAACTAAAATTTTTTTTAGAAATTCGAACTTATTTGTTTATATTACGTTGTCAAATATCTCCTTTCCGCTTTTTTGCTCTTTATTCAATGCTTTATAAAAAGTGTTACAGTGGTCAGATTTACTTCAAATATCCGTTTTGTTCGATAATCTATTTCCATCTAGACGGTAACTTCATAATACCCCTCTCGTAGAAACTCTTCTCCTTATTTGCAGACCAATGTAAATATTTATTAATTTGTATATAAGCAGTCGACAAAAGCACAATTAATATGTTTCAAAGGATTTTTTGGAAATATACTACATACCGAATTATTTATAATCACTTTTCTCAGACCAAAAATATAAATCCGAAGACACTTTACTGTTATATTGTAATTAAAATTTGTTCTTATTTGAAGAACTATTATCATTAACATTAAAAAGTAATATGTATGTTTTGATTTAAGTTTCACATTAACGTTCTGTAGATGATAAACTCTAGTCACTTTTAACATTTTTGTTTTTTACAAATTTTACAAATCTTTCTACATATAAATACATACTTTTTTCATTAAATGAATGGTTTATTCTTATATCAGTAGTAAACCGTTTATTCAAAATAAGTTATTTATATTTTTAAAATAGAAAACTAAAATTTTTTTTAGAAATTCGAACTTATTTGTTTATATTAGGTTGTCAAATATCTCCCTTTTGCTTTTTTGCTCTTTATTCAATGCTTTATAAAAAGTGTTAAAGTGGTCGGATTTACTTCAGATATGCGCCGTTTTATTCGCTAATCTGTATCCATCTAGACGGCTACTTCATAATACTCCTCTCGTAGAAGCCCCTCTCCTTATTTGTGAAGACTTCGAACAGCCACTTTTCACAAGCCTCTTTTGAGTCCAACTTTACACCAGCAAGGGCGTTCGACGTTCGACATGGACAGAACAGGTGGTAATAACTTGGCGCTATGTCAGGGCTATATGGTGGATGCGATACAACCTCCCATCCGAACTCCCGAATAGAACAACGACATATACAATTAGACGAGAATCCAACAATAATGAGAGATAGGCTGATCTGTTTCGAAATACGGCGCCTTTTTGGACCAGAACCCGCCGACTGTGATGTCGATAAGGATAACATTCCCGAACTTGACCACCCTGATCTCACTGAGATTTCAGAAGCATTAACGGAACTTGAGCAAAACCGCGAGAAACCTGAATCGGCGGCAGAAAACAGATAACACCAAGAGCAAAAGACAAAAGAATGCATAAGAGAACAATACTGTACTAACAATACGGCGCCTACATGGCCTACACCTCCGAATAATGCCCCCATCCCTGGATACCCCATGGGACCATGGCCATCACCATCAGCACACAGCACGGATATAGTAGGAAACAATGCTATACCCTCAACAGCTGCAAACCCATGGCAATATCTACCAGGCGCATGGCCATACCTACATCCGGCGTTTTTTCAGCACTATATCGCTGCGCCGCATGCAGGCGGGAAATAATACGACACAAGTGGCTGATGATAATCTAAGTCATTACAGAACCACCATAAATGATCGATCATACACCCGATCAACAGACAACACTTACATAAAGAAACAAGAGCAAGCCAGCTGCTCAGACAGTTCAAAGTTCAAATTTCAGTTCGTTTCCACGTGAAAACGTAAAGGAGTTTATTGACAGACTTGAGGAGATCGTCGAAAGCCTAGATATCCCAGAGACGGAGATACTAAAATTACTACCAGGAATACTATGTGGATCGGTAAGGATATGGGCAAGGCCCATCCATAAAAAATGGAGAAATCTACAAGATTTCAAAACAGCCCTCCGCGGACAATTTCGGCCAATAGACTATGCGCTGTGACTTGAAGAAAAGTTAAGAGATAGGACAAAAGGGTCGAAAGAATCCATTGGCTCCTACCTTCGAGGTATGAGAGTGTTGATCGACAAAATGTCACCAGCATTTCCTACCGAGTCACAACTCGATATGATCTATAGAAATCTCCATCTCGAATACATCGACAAAATCAATCGCAGCGACTTCAAATCGATCGATGAACTGCAATTAATTGAGCAACAACTCGAATTAAAAAAGGAGTTGAAAAATCGACACAAAGAACCTCCACACGTCGAGACCTGTATGGTCAGCACAGCAGCGTGTTCTTCTGAAAGAGCCAGCAGACGCTCTGCTCTAGACTAGGAGCCCTCGATACTGACATGAAAATCTCAAGAAAACAAATGACAATAATAGAACTGTCTGCAACAGTAACGAACAAAACGAGCGAAGAAACAGACAGCCGTGACAGACGGAAAGAACTACGTCGGAACTATAGCCCGACACCATCATACTCTCGAGACGCTTCGCGCCGAAGGAGTGAACGAAATACGAGTCGGCAGCGAAGCCCTTCATCAACACCAGTCACTAGAGTCCATTCCCCATCATCCAGCCGTAATAATCGATATTTAACGCAAAGCCAACAAAGAAACCCTTTCCCCAACGTCACCTATCGGAGTCCTTCTCGAAACCGAACACCACTCTGACGCCACGACGATCGAGACTGGTACTCACGATCGCCAACATCGGATCGATATAGACCGACATATAATAGACGAGAATCGCCAAATGCAAACGAGCTATATGACGATCGTGTGTTGCATAAAAACAACGAATGCAATGACACACAGAAACGAACCAGGGCGTGATGACGATAGACCCTGGTGGACCTGCAAGCAGGTAGGCCACTGGGTAGATCGGTGCCTCGATAGAAGACGTCTCCACTGCTAGAATTGTGGAGAAAAAGACGTTACGACACGAGACTGCCCGCGCTGCGGCCCCTACAAATGCCGGGGAAATGCGTAAGGGGACAAAAAAATGGAGTCAACCTTGACACTCCTTTCGAGAGCACTCCATTAACGGGGACAAATTTTCTCCATAATAAATACCTGCCCGAACAACACAATACGGGACGAATACAATCGTTTCTTTCTAAATATTGAACTAATGGGGAAAATATTCCCAGCTCTCATCGACTCCGGAGCAAGAAGATCATTAGTGGATCCGGGCCCAGAGAGACTGCTAAGATCAGTAATAACACCGTCCGTCTCGTATATGGAATTGCCTGACGGAACGCTCTGCACGAATAAGAGAGACGTGGTAATATCGCTGAAAATCAATGGGAAATTACTGAAAGCAAACTTCAAACTCTCCCAGGCATTGCTATACGAAATGATCCTGAGCATGGACATTATTGTAAAAATACAGATGGCGATAGATTTCGTCAACGCCACCTGGCATACACCACGAAAAATAACTCGCCATTTCGTAACACCTAAAAAGAATAGACAAGAAACCATCTACGACATAGCAGCCGTTGAAGGTGTAGCGACACTAACCCAAGAGGAGGTGCAAAAGTTCGAGCAGGTGATAAACCAACCTAATACCAACCCCAAGCGGTACACTCCCAATTGCGCGAATACAGCCACATCACATAGATTTACAGGGGCATCTCCCAATTAAACAAAGGTTATGTCGTATATCCGACCGACTGCTTAAACAAGCGCACGACGAAATCGACAGGCTGCTGTCAGAGGGCACAATAGAACAATCAGAAAGCCCATGGAGCAGTTGCCCGGTGATCGTCCCAAAGAAAGACGAAAAAGGCGGAAAATCAAATTTTGTATAGACTATAGAGAGGATAATCATATTACGCGCAAAGACGTGTACCCGCTGCTACACATGGATGTCCTACTGGACAATCTAAGGGATGCAAGGTACTTGTCTAAAATAGACCTTCATCAAGCATATCACCAGATTTCCTTAGACAAACGCAGCAAAGAGATTACCACATTTACAGTATCGCAAAAAGGTCTATACCAATACACTCACCTACTATATGAGCTGACCAATGCCCCAACTACTTTCCAACGAGGTATAGACCGCATATTTAGACCACAATGGCAGCCGGCCGTATTCGTCTACATGGACGATATCATAATCGCCACTCAAATCTTCGAGCAGCATACCCAGGAACTTTCAGAGGTGCTCGTCCGCCTTAACGAGGTAAGGCTTCAAATTAATAGAAATAAATCTGAGTTTTGATGCCCCGAAGTTAAATAACATGAAGATATTAAGAAGATCCGCCCGGTAAGTTGTTACCCGGGGCCAACGAATCTGAAGCAGCTTAGGGCCTTTTTAGAAATGGTAGGCTGGTATGCCTGCTTTATACAGTCACTAGCGAACATAAAATTACCACTGGCACGACTACTTAAAAAGAACATCAAATGTCACTTGAGGCAGGCCCAGCAAGACGCCTTTGACAAACTTAAAATCCTGCTTACGTAAGCGCCTGTACTAGCTCGACCCACGCAGAATAGCCCATATATTCTGCTAACTAACGTAAGCAACTACGAACTCGCAGCAGTACTTAGTCAAGAAAATAACGGAGAAGAGTAGCCTATTGCTTACGCAAGTAGGACACTGACTAAGGTTGAAACAAACTACACTGTCACAGAAAACAAGTGTCTAGCAGTCTTGTGGGCAGTTCATAAATTTAGAGGGTACCTGCTACATGAGAAATTCACAGTCATTACAAACCATAGCAGTCTCAAGTGGCTGCATGCACTCAAAAATCCAGCGCCTAGCAAGATGGGCAAGAGCACTACAAGCGCACAACATGGAAATAATATACGGAAAAGGAGCGCTCAATCACGTACCGGATGCTCTTCCACGACCCCTCAAACAGAGGAAGCCCCTACTGCCACCCACACCTCCATAGAGAAAGACTCCTACGAGCGAAAAATGAGCGAAATGCAAAATCACCCAAAAAACTATCCAGACTGGACAGTCTGAGGCGGCCGAATATATAAACACCAACCAAATACATTCTCCAACGCTATAAGCGAAAGCCCTGACGATTTGAAACTGGTTATACCAGTTAAAGATAGAGATAGGGTATTATACGAGTGCCATAACACCCCTACGTTAGGACACTTCGGCGTAGACAAAATTGTACACAAGACAGACTATTGGTTCGGCAAGAGAATAGATGCGTACAAGTACATAAAGCACTGCCCAGAATGCCAAATATATAAAGTATCGCAAAGGGCACCGGCCGGTCTAATGACCCAAAGAAATATTGAAGGCCCTTGGACATTTGTGGCAGCTGACATCATGGGACCCTTCCTGGCCAGTAAGGGTCACCGCCGGTACCTGTTGATTTTCGAGGATTTATTCACTAAGTACATCGAAATCAGACTGCTAAGAAAAGTCACAGGTCAGGCAGTCGCGAAGACACTAGAAGAACTGGTAATTTTCAAATGGGGATGCCCAAAATTTTAATTACAGATAATGGCACAGAATTTCTCAACAATTTGCTTAAGAACAAATTGGTCGAAATACGCATCATTCACCAGTTCATAGCACCATATCACGCATAGGCGAATCCTGTCGAATGGGTAAACCGAACAATAAAGACGATAATTTCGACCTTCATCAAACACGACCACAAGGACTGGGATCTCCACCTGCCCGAATTCGCGTTTGCCGTAAACAACTGAGTACACGCTAGCACCCAAGCATCGCCGGCATTCCTTAATTTCGGACGAAATCCGAGAGAAATGCCGACGTATAGACATACTCACGGACAGACTCAGAAAATTGAGTCTCTAACACCTGCAAACTGGATCGAACGAGTGAAAAGACTATCAGCAATCCACGAGCTGGTAAAAACAAATCTGGGCATGGTCAGCTCAAATCAAGCAAAATATTAGAACCAAGGGCGACGGCAAGAAACTTTCGAAGTTAACGACATGGTATGTCGACGCAACCATGTGATATCATCGGATCCCGAAAAATTTTCAGTAAAATTAGCGCCAAAATACATGGCCCCATATCGTATCATCAGAAAGATTTTCCCAATCGTATTTAAGCTGAGAGACATAAGCAGCGGGAAAGAAACGGGAGCCCACGTTTCTGATATCAAAAGATATCACAAACATCACTCCTGCTTCTTTCACAGGTACAACATCCGACAAGGCGAAACATACAGAGAGTTGTAGGCAGAGTCAGAGGACTACGCAGTTCGATAGCGACCGAAGAATTGCGCAGACCCGGGGAAGCGATTACCCCCATAGGCCTAAGCCCCAACAATATAGAGGCGAATGGAGAAGCCCAATTAAACGCGACCGCAACTACGATGCAAACACGTTCGGACAATCCTAAGCTAAACACGTCCCTCGAGCTGCGAACCTTAATAGATGCCCTAGAAAACCTAGGAGCTACAAACAGCGGAACCACAGACCTAATTGCATTCAACCCAGACACAACACAGGAGATTACAATAGAGGAGGAGAAACCGATAACTATTATTCTGAAAATTAACGCGTCATAAAAAATATAATCCCGAAGATAATCCCGACGGAGACGGATTGGATCTCTAATCCGTTCAAGGGACCATATGAGGATTGAGGAGATACGATCGTGATGAACAAAGAGTCGGACAGCGACTTTTCCCAGAAGACGGGACCGCTGCACAAAACGAAGGGAAAATCATAGTATCGACAAAGTACCGAATTGAAGAACAAGTCCACGATGAAGAAGAATCCTGTACCAGCAGTAACGTCCATACCCCCCTATCGCATCCATACGAATACAGCCGAAACCAAATGGAACAATGCCGGAGAGAAAGTAAAAAAGGCTATAATACATTCAAGGTCCTGATGAACTCAATCCTCGTCGCAGGTTTAAAAGACCCACTCCCAAGGCCGATGGCGAAGGAATGTGATTCCACCACAAACACAGTTCCAGGAGGAACTACAATACCGGCCCTCATGGAGTTAACGGTCTCGCCACCCCCTAATTTTGTACTCTTCCCCTCATATGCCCGCACCCATTCTTGCCTATTAAGCCGCTGCCAGGATTGGGCAGTATAATAGGCAAAAAAAGAAACACTCCTCAGCAGACAGTAGCGAATATACATCGAACGAGAAGTTCACTTCGCCTGCACCTGGCTGCTGGAATTGCGGTGCGCAAGGGCATCGTTATTCCGCCAGCCTACACCCCCAGAATCGTAAGTGTGGCAGAGCGATTCGAGACGTACACACTTGTACGTCCTGTCCGGAGAGAATAGCCCCTACCGCTACGTCTTGGGAGGGAAGAGTGGCCGCGACACGTAGTTGGCAAAAAGAATAAAGACGAAGCCTCAGGATGCAACAGATAGCGCACAAGAAGAGGACACGGCGGAGCCTAAAGAAGAGCAGCCTGCTGCCAATCCGTCAGTCGCGCATAATGTAGCGCAGACCATAAAAGAGGTCATAGACACTCTAGCTCAGGGATCGCAACCGGTGATGATAGCCATGCTGGGAGCGACAGTTTACATTAACAAATAAACAGGAATGTAAACACCAGCGACTGCTTGTCTAAAATAAGAAAAATTTTCCTTTTGTGTTATTTAAGACACAACTGATCAAGAGATGACTTACCTCGAGCGGACGAGTGTGTTTCTATTTTTATGTTCTATTGATTTACCATACGCATCGCTAAACCATTTTCCTCCACCACTCACCTCGTCACGCTACGCTTCAGTAACGCGCCCCATCGGTTTTAGGAGGGGGAGTTTGTAACCGTATAAACTGTTGGTTCCGTAATATTATTCGAAAAACCAAGTATGTGCGCGTGTATGTGCAAATAAGGTACTGTATGTGCAGAGCGCAGCCGGTGAAGTGAACAAGAAAGGCAGCAAGAGATGTCGTCTTCGCGCTTCAACCGTCAGACAGAGCAGTTGAGTTTTGCTATATAGTATTTGCAGCCACTCTCGTAAGCCTTCAGCAACGATCCGAGTGAGGCCGTCCGGCAGCTATACTCACGGCGTGATATCGATGTCGCGGAACTTGCTCGCGGTAAGCCACCGTGCGTATACTCCCGTAGTGAATTGTATGCATCTGTCGTGTAAATAAATATCATGTCCCCTTTCTCTTAGCGTAACTATAGCTGCTGCAAGAAACAGCGACCGGATGAGATACGTATGTGTATCCAACCACACGTAACCTGATAAGAATACTTGAGATTGTATAGGTTACAATATATATCTATATATATATATATATATATATATATATATATATATATATATATATATATATATATATATTATTTACAACATCTTGACATCACAACTCATAGGATTATATTGCACAATACGACCATGCAAAATTAAGCAGTAAGCTGACGTATTTGGTGGAAAATTATTTTTCGATTCAAATTCTAGGCGTACATCAATGGCTCCTCTTTTGAGAGACTCGTTTTGCTTTGAACAATCAATTATATTATCAAACTTTAAGTGGCATATGATCTCGGAAATCTGTTTTCTTTAAAATAGGCTGAGATTTATTGCTGTAGTAGACATTTTGAAAATTTTCATACATACCATACAATATCGAATGTTGATTTTTAGTAATATCAATATTTAAATTTCCGTATGAGTAGTATTGAGAATTGAGAAAAAGGTTCACATTACTGATATCACAATGGTTAAGGCGGCTGGAATTTGTATTTTTTTCTCCTTTTCTATTTGTTTGAAGTCCCAAAATGATGAATCGTGATTTTACCAGTTGATTTGTCGTTTTCACTGTCCGCACATGCTTGGATGTAGCGGAAAGGACTGGATGCTCATAGAGCTCCCAAGCACGAAAACTCATAGAGACTGGATAATCTTTTTCCAACTGTTTTAGTAGTCGAAGCTTGTATTCACCTGATACTGTGACGTATGGCATCAACGATTCGATCCTTGTCATTCCTATTTTTAACTTTTCATATTATTCTGCGTTATCAGTTGATCTCAGTGTTCCTGTTTGCACAGCAGCGTTTAAATCGTTGCGTGATCTGACGAAAACAAGTTCATTCTTTGCATTAATTATAATTTTACGATAACCTTCAGCGAAACCGAAAATCATATTGACGGGAAGGGATGCATCAAAATGGCCTAAATTATTGATAATGTTATTGGACTCTTCTATATCAAGCGAATCTGCATTTTCGATTATTAAACTTTGACTCGGACTTAAAGAAACCCATCCTTTCATAAATCTTTAATCTTACATTTTTACATTTATCAATTTCTATTGCATTCAATTTATATCGAATATCGTCAAATAAGTGACAAATGAAGTTGTTTATAAATGTCGTATTTTGCAAATCTGTACCATCATTTTTAGAAAGTTAAACGCATACTCGTAGCCAACTACGCGAAGGTAGAAGGCACAACTCTTGATGTTGAATAGATATACGAATTTCCTCACGATTATTAAAATTAGTTTATGTTTATGACTGATAACCGTGAACCTCGCAATGCACAATCGAATCATCAAATATGGCAGGAGAATGTATACTTAGAACGTCCACCATTTCGCTGCATACAG
Source organism: Sycobia sp. Sy_11 (assembly GCA_018907035.1). NCBI lineage: Eukaryota > Metazoa > Arthropoda > Insecta > Hymenoptera > Epichrysomallidae > Sycobia > Sycobia sp. Sy_11. The sequence goes on along the minus strand of JACCIC010000027.1, from coordinate 3,323,687 downwards.
TTGAAAAAAATACAATACGCTTTTTAGGAATTGAATGTTTTGAGGTGTAAGTAATTTGATTGCTGGATTGTGATTTAGAGCTGTCTTCTGACGACAACGACGATGGTACTTTGATTTTGTTTTTTTTTTGCTCAGGCAACTGACTTGTTTGAAAGTCGGTGAAAAACTGGTCGTTTTCTGACATGACTGGCTATTCATATACCCAGCAGCGTTGTAAATAATTCCTATTGCTCACTAAGCTACTTGTTTAAGGTGTAATCTTATAGTTATAACCTCTCCTCGGAAATTCACTAGATCTCCGTTTTAATCAACAATGCGTAATTCTATATGATTTATGCACTTGACGGTTACTGGAAGGTAAATGACATGTGAAGGTACTTTAATGATCTTACATCCTGGCGGCATTGCAGGAAGGAACTCGTGAATTGTGTGCGGATGACGTTCATTTATATAAGCACCCGCTGTAGTACTATACTCTATTCACTAAGAATTTACCTTTAAAATGGTCACAGGTAAATCGGAATTGTATATAACACCTGCTGGTAAAATCCGCTGTTGAAAGACCAAGAGGTTACCAAGTGAATCTTTAGGTTCAAAGTTGATTTGATGACTACACTCAATAACACTAAGAAGCGTGCTATTATTAGGTTTAAGACTTAATACTATACCTTTCAAAGTTATCTCTCCTTTAGATAATTTTTAATATCTTCAATTTCATAACGGCCAGTTGGTACTTTTTCATCGACATAAAATTTATTGTTATTTTCACTAATATATGGAATGGAGTTAAATGTTAAAAGCTCAACTAATTCTAGAACATAATTTTTATTAGATGAAATGTCAATAGGAGGAAAATATTGAGCGTTAAGAATAGACGATGTACCGGAAAGCGTCAAAATAAATGATTCATTTATCATGGTTAAGTTAGGAATGACATGTATTACAAAATATCTGAGATTATATAGAAATACTTGCAAGATTGTTATATAAAAACTGCAGGCATAAATGACCGCAAATATATGTATTAAAATCCTGATATCTTTCATAATTATACATAATTTCAGTATCGCCAAAGTATAATATAAGTTCTAAGGGTGGCTTCAAATTACCAAAACTATCGAAATATAGTAATCGGTTGCCTCGTTTGTGATATGTGACCCAATAAGTTCCAGGACCGCTAACATCATTAAGATTCACAATACTTGATTCATTATAATACTGACCATTAGGTTGGTATTGGCTTGGTCGAGTATTGGCAGTGCATTACGCATTAATACGCCTCGAAAAGTAGAAATTTTTAAAATACGAGTGTATTTTATTAAATCAATATCAGATAATGGTCGATCTGGTAATTCTACAGACAAACTTTTTTTTTAATCCTTTGCCTGTATATGGTTTTAAGTAGAAACTTCTCCGATTACTTTTATATGGTTTTAAGTAAAGACTTTTTTGTGATCTTTTTTGTAAGATTTTAAATAAAGACCTTTTCCAAAAGTAATTGCTTCCATCATTGTTTTGTTATGCCTTCGATTTTCTTCTAATTCTTGCTTTGCTGTTTTGGCATTATTAACTGCTGTGACTATTCCAGGCGACAAGATGAGATCAATTTGAAACATATATATCTCGATCATGTAAACTCAGACATGTCTTTTAATCAATTTAAAAACATTTGCTCAACTTGCTGGAATGATGGTAAACATAGTTTTGTAGTCATTGATAAAGATCAAAACATAAATTATGGTAGGTATAGAAAAGGGTTCGACTGTTTTGCTATAAATATAGCATAACATAAAAATTTCGAACATTCCGGTTTTAAAAGTTGAACACTCAACATGGCCGACTATCAGCGTGAAATAAACTATATTGCGTCAATTAGCGAAGTCACGTGAAGCAATAAGACGTAAATATAAATTATTAAAATATGATCGAGAAAATGTAGAACGCGCATTAGATGAAACCTTCAAACAAATCATTACTTCTCTAAATAAACTTATTACTGTAGCAAAAGTGTCTGATATATGAAATATTAAAAAAGAAGAGAAGAATAATTTATCTACCTTTAAAGAGGAAAAAAAATTAAAGAATCGTTGTCTGATGATGAGAGTATTATGATTCCAATATTGATATTAGTAATAATGACACTCTACAAAATGATCACAGCCATGACAACAAATTTCTTAAAAAATCTAGGTATGGTGGACCTTAATCGCCATACATTTCTTGATTTTGTGTATGGAGTTCATAAGGAAAATAATGCTCTCATGATTGAAAATTTTCCAATAAATTCTACGAACAGTATTGTTATAGTTAATAATACAAAATACCCCATCATTAAAGTCTTGTTAGAACTATTATTTAGAAAATTACCAAATGTAAAACTCATTAACAATAACGATCTTCAAACTAATCCAAAAATTCTCGAAGTATCCAATGCTCATAAAAAAGATTATAATAAACATAAAGGAATTCCTATAATGAAACATAAAAAATTTTTTGACATTATTTTACCTATGTTTACGAAAAAAGAGGATGTATTTTACCTCGATTTAAAATTGTACAAAAATATATGCAATTAGACTATGTATACTGACATAACCCGAATGCGTTAGCAAATCGACTAAGGGTATTGTTGGCTGAAAGGTCTACGGAAAATCAGAGTCACATGAATTGAAATATACTCAATTATCGAGGAGTTGCGTAAGGCTAATCTTATATATTAATATATATACATAATACTCCAATCAGCTTAACAATGAGTGTCGACGTATTCGGACGGAAGCTAAAATAACTGAAAGCAGTCAAGGTCCACCTGGCGTTGGATTTAAATTTACATATGATAGTCAATATGATATGGAAAATAAACAGCTCCGTAATCTATCACCGCCAGTTAAATTAAATGATGCTATTGATTTAGATACATTGAGAAATTATGTGCAAGAAGAAACTTCAAACTTACTAAACTTTTAAGCGAGATAAATGAAAAAATCGGCGTTTTATCAGCAATACCACCATCTATTGTAGAATTAGAAAAAATAATTGCTGATTTAGTAAGTTCAATGTGTATAAATGCAAAATTGGAAGTGAATTGATTTCCATTATTAGCAAGATAAAACCAATTATAGAGTTAGCAGGAAACACACACATTGAATTCTTCAAACAAAGAAAAAATGGAAATAGTAAGAGAAATTCATAAGCCTGCTCGTCGAAATTATATTCGACCCCAATTTGAACTACGTGATATAGATGAGACATGGGAAGCAGATATCGTTGAAATGCAACTTTATGCTCGAGAAATTAAAGGATACAAATACATGATTACAGTCATAGATACCTTATCTAAATTTGCATGGGCTATACCTTTGAAGCGAAAAACTGGTAAAGATGTGGCATCAGCTTTCAATACTACTCTCAAACATGGACGTATAACAAAGAATTTGCATACAGATAGAGGTAAAGAATTTTACAATGTAGATTGTCAAGGACTAATGAGAAAAAATAATAATAATCTATACTTATTATATAGTAATCTAAAAGTATCTATATGCGAGCGTTTCAATCGTACTTTGAAAGAAAAAATGTGGATACAGTCTTCGCGAAAATTATAAGTGGATTGATATTTTACCTAATTTAATTACTGCTTATAATGCGACAAAGCATGGAACTACCGGTGTTAAACCGAAAGGTTTTACATCAGCAAATAAATCACACATTTTAAGAACGTTACTTGGTAGAGCAACAATAAAGAAGAAACTTAATAAATTTAATGTTGGAGATAAAGTACGAGTGAGTCAACTGAAGCAGTGTTTTGACAAAGAATATACACATAACTGGTCAACAGAAATATTCACAATCAACAGAATTGCAGTAACCAATTCTACAACTTACCATTTAAAAGATTATAAAAATCAATCTATCGCTGGATGTTTCTATGAACAAGAGCTTCTAAGAACCAAGTATCCAGATGTTTACCTGGTTGAAAAAGTTCTTAAACGTCGAGGACATAAAGTTTGCGTCAAGTGGTTTGGATTTGATAGCTCTCATAATAGTTGGACAACTAAAAAGAGTTTATAACTTAAGTAATAAGAAATTATAAAATTATTATACTTTTAATATGTAAATTAATTTTGTATAATTTTGTTAATGAGGAGTAATAAATAAGTAAATCTCTATTTAGATAAATGGTTATTTAATTATTTCATTTTACACATAAATTTTACATTTTACGCTTTTTTTAATTTCAAAATTATCTTCACCCGAAGATTTTATAAATAATTTAAGTTTACTCGCACATATTGTTGAAGAATCTTTCATGTTTCCTTAAAGCTTTTGAAATTTGGTTAAGTAAAAAAGATTGGAATTCACAATCAAGCTCGACCACTATTTTCGACCCAAATTTTGTATTAACTTTCTTGATTTTTGTAATTCTATAATTTCTATCTGAAAAATTTTAAAAAATTTTTTAAAAATTTAAAAAAATATTTTTATATAATTATTTTTTACCACTTACAATTAAAAATTAAAAAAAACACACCTGAAGAGATGAATTCTCTAGTTGTACACCATCTACGTTAAAATTTGATATGAAATCAGCAGCCTTCAGTTATGCTAGCAGTTGAGTAGACGACTCAACACCAGGGAACGTCATTTCGGGACTCAGATCCATTGTCTGATTGCGAGCAATTGCAGTCAAGCACTAGACATTGAATGACTGAGTTTTTCAATGTTTTTCAATTTTTCAAAAACTTTCTCGCTTTTTCGGTTGTTTTATTGCTTTCATAAGGTCTATGTCCCCCCCATTTTCCATCTCAATGTCGAACGTGCTCCGACGTCGTTTTGAGATAAGCTCTCTCGCTCACCGCTCACTGTTCCGACTTGCTCAGGTGACCTTTGTAAAGTTTTATCGCTAGCCTCGTCTTCCACGCAGGTTCTGACTTGTTCAGGTGAGTAATGTACTAAGCTACTACTACCCACGCCTTCTTCTACTATTCCAGTTGCAACTTGTTCAGTAGATAGTTGAAGTATTTATGCATTTTCATTGTCATCTATGATTCTTTTAGCAACTTGTCCATTTAACACACGTTCATATAGACGAATGCTATAATGTCCCCAAGGAAGAGAGTCTGTTGAGTTTGTTTTTATAAAACGCTTATTGTCAAAAGAATTCAATGCAATTTTATTTTGATTTTGTAGAATATGAAATCTCGAGCGAATATTAAACTGATCTCTATGTATGATGGTTTTTCCATCAAAGCATTGTATGTAATCTTCAAAACTTATTGTATTTTTCACTACTGCAGTTTTAACTCTTTTGGCATTCTTGATTTGACTTTCACCTTGAATTTTCATACTATACATTTTACTTCTCAATCCAAAATATTCAATTAAAATTCTACCATTACACTCATCTTTCATTAACCCGACAATTTTCTTATTTTTCTAAGATATTTGATAAATATTATTATCAGAATAATCTGACGTATCAAAATCATGACTATCCTTCCGCATCAAGTCATACATATCAATCATTTTTACTTCGTATACAACTATCAGTATCTGTATATAATAATTTACAGTTTTCACCTACTCTATTTCGCATATATTCATAATAAAATCTGTAAATAAGAGTTTTAGATAAATTCAATACGGTCAACATAACATATATAGGTTTTCTTATATGAATTTCAGTTCTAAGTAACTGTATGGCAACGAAATTTTCATCAAAAATAGAGCAATTGTGCAACAATGAACATTGTTAATGTATGATTTAGCGATATTTATCGTATAATATCGTTAATAATTTCTTCATTTCACTTCCTGGAGATACAATATGTTCGGGGCACAGAGGTAGATCTTTATGTGAATCATGTATACTTTCAGGATATTCTAAATCAACCTCTAGTATGTATCCAGTAGAACAGTCTTCTGCTATATTAAGAAATTTGATTTCATTATCATCATCCATATTTTGAAACCACTCAAAGCCTCCATAAGGAAGATCATAATAGAGCAAATAGAGTTAGATATAAATAGAGCAAATTTACATCATAATAGAGCAAATATGTATTTTCTTTTGTCTCATCAAAGTCACTACTCATGTATTTATTATTTGCTTTTGGATATCAATTAGAGCACTGACTAATACCGCCTCTAATACCCCTTTTAATAAACATAAGCATATCAATATCAATAAGTAATTCTAATTTTATTTTCGTATATTTTAGCATGGCATCGCATGATAGACCGGGAGTGGTATAATGGTGTGCTGGATCAGGACTGTAAGCTTCGAGAAACTTGTTTCGAAAGTTTCTGAATATGCAGCAAGAAGCAATACATCTGTTTTCAAATACAAATCTGAATATTCACTTAAAATTTCAATATCAAATTTTTGTCAAACTAGTTGAGCATAATCTTCATCAGCAATGATTGCATTATTTAAATTACTATATAATGCATCTTTTACTGGTAGTTGTGCTTTTTGTAGTCTATCAAAAGATGAAATATATTTATATGGAAAGATTCGTTTTCTTTTAACTAAATTAATTTGATCGTTTGTTCGAAAATCACTCTTAAAAGTATTTTCTAAAATACGATGCTCTTCCCAATATGAGGCTAATTTATCGAGAGCACAAGGCATAAAACGAAATAAAATCTGAAACTAATATCTATGTCTTTTACATATTTTTTAAATGAGATATATTTTTCCTTATTTTTTGGTAGAAGATATACTCAACCTTCAAAATTTGTTACTAATACTTTAATTGAATTAATCTGAATCATACCCTGATAAGTTTTGGAATACAATTGGTATAACTTTTTAATCATGGTAATTTAAATTACATGAATTATATGCAGGAGCTGGATATCTGTAATTGATAGTTAAATTTTAAAGAATCGATAATATAAAACACTAAAATAAACTTACCCTCCTGTGAGATGACAATAGTCTTAGACTTCTGTATCCTCACAATTAAAATTCTTTTCATAAATATGAAAAATTTTTGCTTTTTCAAAATTTAAGATTTCAATATCTGTAAGTCTATTCATTGGTTTTGGATACTGATATATTTGTACTATTTATTCCGAAAGTGCTTCTAGTTTCTGCATGAACCATTCAGCAGGCGATGGTTTTATTTCTTCATCTACTTATCTATATAACGTTGGTATTCCGATTGTGCATCGTCAAAACTACATTTTTTATAAAAACCCAGACTAAATGCTTTATGTCGTTACTATGCATATTTATGATTTTCTATTTTTTTTAATATACATTCAAAATCTGCATATATAACAAATGGGACACGTTTCTTATATGAAAAGTTTTTAAACTGAAAAATATTATTCTTTTCAGTCGGTAGTTTAATTTTGCAATGATTTTTGTCCTGACAGTCAATGCTATGTAATGTTAATTTTTTTTTTCAGATATAAAATAATGTAAACAACGATAGCAATAATAAATTTTTCCATTGTGTTTTGACCATTGCGTACTCATCAAGTGAGATAAATTCTTAATCCAAACATCGTCATAATAAGGCTGGAGATTATCATCATTTATATTTTCGCTATCTTCATCATGGTAGTTATTTTTTATAATAAGTCAATTCACAGCTTTTCTTTTTTTGTAGCTTTTATATAGCATGGAGATACGTGAAAGACATTTTTTTTCTATTTCAACATATATAAATTAATTGAAATATGATTATATTTCTCAAATTTAACTATATCTTTTTGTCTTGATTGGAAATTGAATATCCTTAAAATTGAGAACATTTTCTTACTGCTTATAGGCGGAAAGTCGATTAGCATTTACTTTAGCTGGATATAAAGCTGATAAAACTGCCCACTTAAAGCACTGATTATCATTATTTTTTACATTAACACATGCATGTCTTTTTTCTATTGTTGCAGGTAGTGCAATATCTAAGCTACCTTTTATAGGATTGAATTTATACATGTTGATAGCTAAATTTAGTATAGAATGCAACGACCAATCAAAATCTCTCTCTTGAAATTCATCCAAATCACGTTGAATTGGCTCTTTAACACGTGAAAAGTTATTTTGAATTATTTTTTATGCTAGAAAAGAGGATGGGAATAAGTGCTTTGGTATATAAAAGAAAAACGCAATATTTCGCGAAGTACATATAGATGTTAGTTGCTTAGGCGTAAAAACCCTCACGATTTGAGGGAAAAGCCCGAGCAAGTATTATATTTGAGCACTATTATTTATTGAAATCAAAATGAATACAATTGAATTAACTAAAAATACTGTGAAACCTATAGTCAAACTATAAGAAATTATTAATACTAAAATTATCACTATTTCTTATTGGTACCAATAAATGAGACGCATCTTACCGAATAGTAATACTTAATCTATATCTGACGCAAGAACTGTAATAAATGAGGGAACAGCCCTCTAAGATTTGTACATTTATTTATCAAAGAGCTTAATTACCCTCGCCTTGAAATAGTTTGATAGCGGAAAAGATAATCGATACCAATAGACAAATCCAACCTGCGGCAGAGTACCAAATGTCTTCGGTACAGGAGCAGCCCTCATTGCGCACTAGGAAGGAACAGCCTTGAACTGCCTTTTACAACCTCAGGCACAAAGATCGCGCGTTCGGGTCTTGTTCACTTTTTATATATGAATTAACACTTGCGAAACAACAAGAACTTAAAAAATAACAATTTTTACTATCGAACATACATAGTATAACAACGCTATTAATTACAAACGCTCATAAAGAGGGAAACCAAATACAAGGGAAAATTACGCGAGTAACAAAGAGCTGCGTCGAACCGACCGATCACTCTCGAAGACTCAGTCAATCTGTTTGCGCGCAACGCTCAATCACCGAACCTAGAAGCAACAGCGCCTGCGCAGTTTCCTCCAGTGCGGCGATCCCGGCGTCAATGAGTGTGTGACTTATTCATATCGCATGATATAAACATCACTGGCACTGAGGAAACATAAAGACCGTATTACACACAAACAACATGCGTTGCAAACCATTCATTTAAATTCGTAGTACTAAATATTTCTGAATTTTTTGTATTAAAATACTTTATTTCTATTATTTGCTCTGAATTTTTAGATACAATATACTCTGCAGAGAGCACTGTATTAATTTTAATAGCTGAATGATTTTGTAAAGATAGTTAAGTTTTCTGTTCAATCAATTCAAATGCATCAGATAAAAATGTATGAATATTTTGATGTTTGATATTCGTTACAAGTCAAGATTTTATAAAATTGTTCAAAGCAGATTCAACATCACTTCAAGTTACCTTCTCATCCTCGTTTGGCGCTAAGCCACCCCCTATTTAGCATAACTATTTAATTTGCAAAAAATGCTTTGAAAATGATTTGCAAGCGTATGATAACATCGTTTCTTGGACGTGATTCTAGTATTTTTCATGATACTGTTTAACGATGTAATTGCTGCAGACACATGATCCATCTATAGAACGATATCATCACTATCAGCCATATTTATAGTTGCAAACAAACAGAATTCTTGGAGCCGCTGAATGATATCCTGATAATATTTTAATAACGCCATAAAGTTTGAGAACACGCTTACAAGACAAGATGATTTAAACTTTTCACTATAAATTATTTTCTATAAATATCAGTAACTTGTATAGATTAAAAAAAAACTGATCACGACAAGCTACCAATATATAAAGATATGAATAGTTTGAAATTCAAATCTATATTGTGTAAATTTGCTGCTTCGTCTTACTTGTATAACTAGCGAAGCCTGAAAATTTTAGTTGTTACAGTGACCTTTATATAGAAGTAAACCTTGATATAGCAGTATGCCTAATATATGCTGGAAAATATCCTTTCACTTTTCAAGTCAAACGTATATCTCTTGCTTCAAATGAAAAGCTTAATTGAATTAAAGTTTCTGAAAAGCAATATATGCGAATAATAAACAATATGTAATATAGCAATTGCATATGCAATAAAAAGATAATAGTCAGGATGCTTATTTATGTATAAAAGCAATTGGATAATAAAAAAAATCATTCTTACTCATTATGGAGTACATTATAGACGTACAAGGCTTTAAAAGCTCTTTGAATGAATTTATTTTGAAAGAAGTTTCAATAATTACTCTTGAAGACAATGCACCAATAGTTTATTTGTTTCAAGCACCGAAAAAATGGTATAGACTATCTGAGAAAGAAAAGAGTGAGAATCAATGGCTAGAACGTAATTATCACTGGTTGCCATGGAGTTCAGGCAATATATCATATGAAGAAATTGAAAAAATAATTGCTAATTGTTTAAAAAATGCTCGAACGATCTATGTGAAAGGTCTTAGAAAGAAAATATATCTGCCAAAATTTTCAAACAATATTAAAAATCTTGATGACTTAAAGTGCCCTCCATTATGGAAATTACAAGGTTCAGGTAATATAATACATACTGCAGTTATCGTACATTGTGCTTTAGGCCTGTATGCGCAGTACAGAATGCATATTTACTAAAATCTTAGATACTCGAAAATCGTCATCGAAGGCTGCAAGAATTTGATGAAATAGGTTTATTTTTGATCTATACGAGAAGGGCAATGAATTGGGAAAAAAGAAAACGGTGAAGAAATTTTCCAACTGTAAATGTAGGTCTAACACCATGAGATAATTTGACTACAACATCCACCATCAATTTTAAACCTCTGCTTTAACTAGCTATATCTTCGACACATTATATTAAACTTTTACAATGGCACCGCGTTCACAACGTGGGCTTGGATGACAATTTGCTAATTTAATATGTTTGGAAGCGCGGGACACCTCTGAAGAGATTTATAAAACTTTTAAAAGTAAACTGGTAAAAGAAGAATATTTGCAAAAACTTTGTACCGTGCATACAGGAAGATATCTCTTCGAAGGATTTCTGAATTTGCAATTTCAATATGGATGCAGCGATGTAAAGTGTAATGCAAAATATATGAAAAATCAGGCAGGAACTGTGGCAGAAGTCTTTTCTATTTTATTAGATAAAATAGAAAAGCAATACATCATCCATGTTAAAAATGCAATTCCTGATGCATTACGGCAGTTAAGTTTAGCCGATACTCTAAATATTTATTATAATAAGATTAATGGCTTCAACGAGCCTTGGCGGTTTGAAAATTGCATTAGTGCGAAGTTAAGTAATGTTGAAATCATGGAACTTTTGGAAAATCCCAAGTGTTAGTTTTCACATTAAAACACAGTAATTTTACAATTGTGCTTGTTCCGTAAAAAATTGAATGAAGATATTGAATGAAAATTTGAAGAGTTTAAAAAAATGTGCATAATTTAGTTAAATATTTCAATATTAATGAAATTTAATTAAAAAATAGCTATTGTAATTAAATTTAATAAATCTGCAACGATCAGGCTGTATTCTCAATACAGCCTAATACGCGTAAAATTTTAATATTCGAAATAATTAAAGTTTGCAAAATTAAAATAATCGGGCAATGCTTCCGATTAGCGGTCAAACGTGCAATCTTCAAAACAATACGATTGCACGTATTAAATATACCTACCTCGGAAACGTAGACCAAGGTATAGCAGAGGGGAACTCGCGCACGTCGCTAGAGAGAGTCGAAGCCGCGCGACAGCCAGCGTGGAAAAGATGTCCCGCGCTCCCCGCGCCTACGAACTAGGTAGGCAGTAAAGGCATCCGTCGCCGCATTTCCAAATATCTTATTTTTATTAAATAATATGAAAGTCTCATTTTTGGCACTTTATATATTATTTAATATACAACACACTAATGAAAGAATACGTGCAAGTAAATATTATGAGAATACACGAATATGTTGCGTCCAGCAACCATACATGTATTTTTGAGGCAGGTCAAATCGTACGGCGCGTCATTACGTATACTTCCCGACGATTTTTAAACGGGGGGAAGTAAGCAACGGAAATCGGGAAAGAGGAGAAGGCAATGCGGTATTAATAAGGAGAGGGAGCGAAGAAAGCGAAAGAGGTATGGCAACGCTGTTCCTATGCCACAAAGAGAATATACATTGGAAATACAGTCTTCAGAAAAGTCCACTATAATCCTTGGAAAATTTTGGAGACGTATAAATGGTATACAAGGGTATTCGCCAGTGTATATAGGCGACTAACTGCGTAGCTCGCGCCTCCCTCCCCCAATAAAAGTCCGACCAGATGCGGCCCGAACCGTATAGCTAGGCCGCAGGTCCGTCCGTGGCGCGCACTGGCCGCGCCGAAATTACGACTCGGACTGAAATGCTCCTCTCTACCTCCCGCACCGATGCTATCTTCCCGTAGGAAAGTCGAAAGAAAGCGAAATCCGCGCTTGTGCGTTATTCATGACCCCTCTTTGTATACAAAGTATGAAATCCGAGATGCCGCCGAATATCACCAAAGGTTTTAACGAATGCAACTCAACAGAGAGTTTTAAAATATATAATGAAAACTCAGAGCCGAAGAAAATATTATTTTGAAGAATATTCCAGAATAAAATATGAAAACGTCGATCTGCGTGTAGTTCATTACTATTTTCTTTTTTGTCTAAATAATTTTTAAATTATATTTTCATAGTACTGTTTTCCCACATTATAGATAAGTGAGTGTATAGGCCCACTTTAATGAGCAAATTTTTATTGATTAATAATAAGTAATAATATTGAAACTTACTCGAATCGGTACTCATATATTTGTACATATACTTGACTAAGTCAAAATTTATTTCAATACTTAATTAATACTTTTTTTTTTGCGGAGTCTGTGAATGCTGTTTATGCATTTTCGATGGTTGTTCAGCAAGAATGGTCCTGAAAAACGGCCACCGGAGGTACTTACGGAAGTATCCGCGTCCGGACAGAAATTGGGTAAGGTAGAAGTCAACCTCCCCGTATTTCCTCTCTTTTCACGGGCCGATTTCGGGTATTAGTCTTTTCGTCCACCTTCCTCTTTCGTCCGTCGTCCACCGTCTCTGCCATGTCTCGATGGTCTTCGTCCGTTCTTCAGTCACAGCGTCTTCCCTTCCAACGTTTGGGCTCCGCTCGTAAATTCGCTTCTGTTCGGCCGCGAGCAGATCGATGGCAATGACCCCAGCAATCACGAAAACGGCGCTCTCAGACACGGTACGATACGCGCACGCGATTCTTAACGCGCCCACCCTTTGTACGCTTTTCATGGCGTTCGCGCGTTTCCTGATATTCATCGCGTCGGCCCCAACCTCCGCCCCGTAAAGCAAAATCGAGTGAGTAACGGTCATGAGCAGTCTGTGAATGTTCTGTTTCGGTCCGTTCATATTGGCTATCAGTCTACTCAGAGCCTTGGTCTTTTCTGCTGGCTTTGTCGCCGCGTTTCGCAGGTGGAGCCAGAAACTCAGCTTCGTATCCAAGGTAACGCCAAGGTACTTGACTTCGTTCCTGGTTTCCAGTCATTCCATCCCTAACGTCATTGGAACCACCGTCTGTATACGTCTCCGAGTCAGCAACAACAACTCAGCCTTTTGCAGCGCGAGCTGCTGTCCGTGATCTGTCATCCATTCGTTCACACGTCTCATGACCTGATTCAGCTTTAACTGAATCAAGTGATAGTCATGTGCGACTATCACGGCTGCCACATCGTCGGCATAGGCAATGAGACACGCGTTCGAGGGCACGTCTATTCTCAACAAACCGTCGTATTATACGTTCCAGAAGTTGGTGCCTAAAATGAAACTCTGCGCCACCCCCGCTGTCATGCGTTTCCATTTCTTTCCGTCCAAAGTATCATACGTCAATCCTCGGTCTCGTAAGTAGTCCCGTATGATACGAAGGAGGTAGAAGTCAATCTTGAAATTCAACACCAACGCCCCCAGTATCTCTGTCCATTTTGCAAAGTTAAAGGCGTTACGAACGTCCAGGATCACCAGCAGAACCAGTGGTCTGATTGCATGACAACCCCTGTTCGCCGCATGAAAGATGTTCGTCACGTCACCTATAGCTCCGATTATCGATCGTCCTTTTCTAAATCCGTATTGTTGTTCGGATAGGTCTCCGGCGTTTTGAATTGCTTGTGACAGCCTTGGTCTCAGCAGTAGCTCCAACAGCTTCCCTATCGTATTTAGTAGACAGAGAGGCCTATATGAAGAAGACAAATCGAGGTTCCCCTTAGACCTACGGATGAGAACCAATCGAACCTCCTTTCAGAGCCTGCTAAAAACTCCCTCCACCAGACACCTGTTGTTCAAACCCAAATGGATGTCCGGGCGACGCGAAGCGACCACCAGTAACACCTCACTAGGTATGCCATCGGGACCCGGGGCCTTGTTAGGCTTCACCGCATTCGAAGCTCTGCGGAGCTCTTCCAGCGTGAAGAGAGGGATCTCTATATTTGTCATTTCATCGATTGCGTCCGTTCTGTTTGGATTGGTTGGGAAAAGTCTCTCAACTATCCGCTCCATCACTTTCGCGTCTCGTAGTTCCGGCGGACCCCGACCTCCCAGTGCGCATGTTACAATTTTATAACCATTGCCCCAGGGATCCCAGTCCACCTCGTCGACTAGTTTCGTCCAACATCGTTTCTTACTGTCATTGATCGAGTATCTTAGTCGCTGTCTGGCGCGACTATACTCCGCAGAGTATAGTTCCACTACACCTCGACTTCGGGTTCGTTGAGCTTTCCGTCTCAGCTTCAAACAATTGCTCCTGAGATCGGCGATCTCGGCTATCCACCAGTATGTTTGTCGTCTGTTTCGTACTTTCCGTTTCCTGGGCATGGTGGCATCGCATAGGCACTGGAGAAAGTCAGTTGTTGCCGCGGCCAACGCCTCCACCCTGTCCCGGTTTAACTCTTGAGGCACCTCTCGTAAGGGAGGTTCTGCATTTTGCAGATACCTTTCGAGTTCGTCTATCTCTAGGCGTTTGGGGTTCCACCCCGTAGATCTTGTGCCCCGTCTCCTCGTCTATCTCGTCGCGTCTGTCAGTTGAATGCAATGTCATTGTGTGACTGTCTTTGACTTCTGTTCTGTTAGTGCTATCCTGAACGCGGCACACGAGGACGAGCCAGGTAAGTGTCCCCTGTCTCGGATATTATCCGCAGTGCACAGGAAACAGTCCTCACGACTCATGCAGTCCCTGTGGGAATACCCTCGAGACGGGATCGCCAGCAGCAGCTTCGTCTGTCCAGTTCTTTACAGTCTTTCCGTACATGACCGAATCCGATGCATCTATAGCATCGCGAGACGCCTATCCTTGCTCTAATTCTTGAAATAACCCACCCGATTTTAATACGCCCTTTTCTTAAGAGGTCGGTAGCCTCTTTTACGTTAAAATCGCAGACCACCATTCTCTGTCCTCGACTGTTAACGTCGATTTAGCGCGTTCTCGATGTCCTCGTAGGTCGTGACACAGTCCAAGTCTAGGAATTCCAGTGTCACCCTGGAGGTCAAATCTTTTACGCGTCCAGTCTCTCCGACAGCGTCTTGAAGAACCTGACGGAAATCCGTCTCGTTATTCAGTCTGGACAGCTGTAAAAGTACCGCGCCGTCTTTTGTCTTTCTTATTGTTCTGGCTTCAGTATTACTCTTGTCTGGGTCCACCTTTTGTCGTATTGTTCGTACCACGTCTACGTACGTCTGTCCCTCAGCCAGCTTGATCATGATCGCTCCTCCCCTGCCTTTGAGGTTAGGGCGATCAGACCCGCGACCTTGGATTCTCGCTTTTGTCTGCTCTTTTGTCAGTTTGTTGTCCGTCTCGGTCGTTTTGGGTTTTTTATGTTTTGAGACCACCGTTGAGGCCGCCTGCTCCGGAATAGGGGTCTGACGGTCTCTTTTCCGTTTTTGAGGAGTTGCCTCCTCACATTCACTCCGTCCTTTATCTTTTTGTTTTTATCGGAGCAGTCTCATTCGCTTGAGTTCATACTGTCCGATTTCCACTGCTTGATTGATCTCACTCAGACCGTTTTTTATTATTTGACTTACATTTTTTTGTATGCATATATGTTGTAAATTTCTCCTGCTATTTACATTCAGCAGCTTCCCAAGTTGCCGGCGATCTATAAACATTCGCACTTTCATTCATACTGCTACCTGTAACATTTTCTGTCACACCAGCCAGGTTGCCTACTGGTGTGATTGGAGAGCCGGTAAGCTCCATTGACTCTACTGAGTCGTTTACAGGCGGTACTCGAGAGCCTGCTATAATTTTTTTATCACCTTTCATGATTATAATTAACTTGTGTTAAATGTTTTATATTTGTGATGGTCAGGAGGATCACTTGTTGGAGATGACGGTTTAGCGTCCTGAATCTCCCCAGTACCGAAGCCCTCCTATATTCCGGTGGCCTCGGCTGTTCCTCCCCCACGACTTGCAGCATGGTCCCATCCATACGCCATACGGCACTACTATGAGAAGCGGGATTTGACGTCTGACGACATCTTACCAATGTGTGGGGCAGCCTCTCATGTTGGCTAGACTGGGTTCGGGCCCCCTACTTGTGGCGGCCCAGATATGCCATCTGGTTTTACAACTGTACCCTCCAGAAGGGGAACGCACATAAGTATGAAGTGATTCCCTCGCAGCTAATCCCACCAATCAACAAGTAATCACTGTATCCGCAAGACCTTACCATCGCTCAAACTGGTCGCATTCATACGTGAGAGATGCCCGTTTATAGGGCCTCTCATTCATTCATAACCCACCTGGAAGTTACCCGATTATAGGGTCTCCATCTCCACCATGCGTGGGAAAATCGTTTATAGAGTTCCCGATATACTCCCCAATCTGAGTACGGCTATCTTACAGATATGTAGGTGTGTGAATGATGAGTAGGTGTGTAGACGGGCGAATACCACTATATTCGCTCGAAGTTCTTGTCCACGGCCACTTATTCGTCACTCTTAGAAGTGCTTATTTCGTGACTGACTACGAGCGGTCGTTCCCCTATCCGCAACCCCGGGGACGCGTGTGGTAGCTGAACTCAAAACCCCACACGTTCATTACTACTTTATTACTACGGTTATTATTATTACTGGGTTAGAACTGGCGGCGGCGAAAACGTAGATCGTGCTCCTGACTAAGAACCGTATCCCAAAGATACGCCTTATGCAGGTTAGAGATACGACGGTGAGTACCAAAGCAGCTGTAAGGTACCTAGGGTTGACGCTTGATTCCAAGCTAACCTTCTGGGACCAAATAAAAAAAGCGGCGGATAGAGCTGCCCAATGTCAGCGATCCAGCACCCTGCAAGAGGCGTCTGCTGATAAGGACAGCTCAATCCATCATGCTATATAGCGCGGAGGTATGGACCGATGCACTGATGGCCCAAAAATATAGAAAAAGAATGGCGGCAGTGCAGAGTAGAGGGGCATTACGCATCGTGAGTTCCTACCCTACGGTCTCTGAGTCGGCAGTGCTGGTAATCGCATGTGTTACTCCCATTAATCTCCAAGCACAAGAAAAGAAATTGGTCCAGAATAAAAATATTCTCGGCAGAATAGAGGCAGCTGCGCGGGCCAGAGCTGCCACGATAACCGCATGGCAGAAGCGCTGGGAGAGGGATCCGCGCGGCCGATGGACGGCTCGACTGATCAGTCAGTTAAAGCCATGGCTCCAGAGGTCGCACGGAGAGGTTAATTACACCTCATGCAGCTATCATCGGGGCACGGTCGGTTTCGATCCTATTTCCACAAGATGGGGAAAGTACCGGATCCGAACTGTGCCCACTGTTGCGCTCCCCGGGACGATGCACTTCACACATTTCTTCAGTGCGACGTGTTTCGCCTAGAAAGGGAGTACCTCTGGAGAGACGTAGGACCATGTGGGCCTGATAATATCGTTCGGTTGATGCTGGAAAGTCCTGAGAAGTGGTCCAGGATTTGTAATTTTTGCAAAGCTATCCTGGACCACAAAGCGCAGCCCAGAAGTAATGTCCTCATAGACGGTTCCTGGGCTGCATGTACGCCATCGTGAGAAGGTCTCCTTGGTGCACGCCTGCCGACCCCAACTCGCAGCTCTTTTCAGTGCTGTGGGAAGCAGTCGAGGGGAATGCACTGAGGAGATAGTTTTTTAGTGGGTATGTCCTTACAGGCGAGTCATACATACCCGGGGACCGGTCTCCGGGATCCATAAAGGATTTTTCTCCTCCTCAAAAAAAAAAACAAATTATTATTATTACAATTGTTCTTATCATTACTAACTATTATTATTACTTTTACCATTATAATGTAAAATATATATTTATAATCTATAATTAATATCTGTTTATAATCAATTATTATAATTATAATTATTATTATTATTATTATTATTTACTCATTTATGATCTATAATTTTTACTTTATTTAAAGAGTATTTAAGATTCTAATTGTTTTAATATATTAAATAGTATATGTTATAATTAATTATTATAATTATTATTATTATAGTTATTATTATTATGATGATTATTATTTACGATCTATAATTAAGAGTATTACCGATTCTAATTGTTTTACTATTACATTCGATAGTATACGTTTATAATCAATTATTATAATTATTAGTATTGTTAATTATTTTTCTATTACGACATTGCAAGATATGTGTTTGTAATCTAGAATTAGTACTATTAACCAATTTATACTACGACGTTGAAGAATATTTACATCAAAATATTTTATATGTTATACTGTACCAATCTTTATAATTTCTAAATAGCAAATATTATCTATAATTTTTATTGTTATTAATATTGATGATCGAAATCTTTTATATTTATTATTATTATGATTTCTCTACAAGTATAATTATTTAATAACGTTATATATATATATATATATATATATATATATATATATATACATAAATAACCTTGTTAATTATCCTTTTCACTTTTATTTTGAATATATATATATATATATATATATATATATATATATATATATATATATAGAACTGAGATAGATTTAAGAAATTATAAGAGATGAACGGAGACTGCTTTCTCTTTATGAAAAGCCCTCCTTCATCTCACCACCACAAGCGAATTTTCCGTGCAGAAAATTTCGGCGGCGTCGCAGCCCGGGTATAAATACGGGCCCTCGAACACGCAAAAGCCAGACGGACAGCCGTGTTCGATCCGCGCGTATCTTAGAGTTTTGTAAGAGATATATAGAATTAATAAAAAGTAAGTGAACCTAAATCTCGTTGCGTCGTTTTTCTTTTTAATCCGTGAAGCACGCGCTCATCTTTAGGTCGGGGGACGCTAGTCTTTGCAGGCAAGAAAATTGCCGCTGGACATTGCAGTCTCCGCTAAAGTTTAGCGCGGATAGCTAGTGAGGTGGACTGGAGGCCGAGGAAGCTCGCGCCCCTACTACCTCCCAGAGAATATCAGATTCGTCGCCGCCCTGATATTTAACAGGTCGTGTTGGAGCTGCCGTGCGTGTGGCCCTCACGAAAGGCGAATTACTCGAACGCGCCCCGATTAAACAATCTCGCGATCTGCCTCGCGTATCCCTGGCTTCAGCGCTAAAGTGCGGCCAAAAAACTAGGGGGCAAACAGCGGAAGTCAACGGCAGTAAATCGCCGTTGTTACGTCCGTGTGGCACCAACGCTGTTGGACGTCACAAATAATTAAGCGTGTGCGAACGTCCTACAGGGCAAAAGATATAATGAATTATTGTTAAAATAATCGTAATTGCTATGCGATAATTTAATGTTTAATTATTATTCTAATTATAATTAAATATTTAGAGTTGGAAAGAATTTGAATACTAAATTAATTATTATTTGATTCTTATTATAACTCGTTATAATAACTGTTATTGTTTATTATTGTGATAATTATCATTATTGTACTTATTATTATTTTCTAATAATAATTACTATTATAGTTAATTTGTATTAGTTAAAATTTGTTAAATTAGTTAAATAAGTTGTTATAATAATACTTATAATCAAAGGTATTATAATACCTAAATATTATGTAAATACGAGTGAATTAAATTAAGAAAAACAACGCCAGAATTATTATAATATAATTTATATGATATAACACGAGCGTCGCCAAGGACACAACTTAATTATTATTATCACAATTATTATTATTATTATAATTTTTTATAATAATAATTATTAATATTATTGTAATAAATACATACCCAAGAGAACTAAATTACGTCGAAATGATTATAAGAATACGAGCGTCCTCAAGGGCAAATCCTCAAATTAGTCTTACAATTAATATAATTTTAATTCGATTTTTATTATTTCAATCTTGTAAAATTATTATTATTATTTTTCGGCGGCTCCATACGAAATTAGTCGAACGGTGGCGTAGACACTTGATTGACTAATTTTTCGTGTATAAAAGGGCGAGTTTTCCACCCCGAAAAGCAGTTTTCCACCCCTTTTGGCAATACGGCCGAAAGAAACTCCCTGGAACTATCCTGACTCTAGAGCTCGAGTAATCCTGCCCGTCCGAAAATCCTGAATATTAGAGTCGCGATCGTGGTTGCGCGGTGCTCTGTTAAAGACTAGTGACTCCACTAAAACTCCTGCCTTTTTCCTGATGAGACTTGATTCTGGTTGCGCAGTGCCTCGTTAAAGATCAGCAGCCTCACTCCTAGCCCCAAACAAAGTCCTGATCCTGGGTGCACGAGCTCTGTCGTGTTTTAGTGCTTGCGAAAAAAACCTGCTGATGTGCTGAGCGACCAAGGGCCGAGGCATGTAGAGCCGGAGCCACAAAGTAGCAAGTATCGAGCAACGATTAGATAACTCGCTATAGAACAGCAGAGTACGTTCGTCCCCCAAAATCCCCTCAGCCCCTCTAAAAGGTTATATAAATATATAGTGCGCGACATTAGTAAATTAAATGCGTTTAAATTTAAGCTGTAAATATTGTATAAAATAAGCAGCGTGCGAAAGTGTAATAAGGTATAGTATAAGGTTCTAATATAAAATTCTGTCTGGTATGTTACAGATCGGAGGGTCCGAAGCCAGAAAGATTTTTCTTATTTATTACTTTTGTCATATTTTCCTTTGTATGTTTTTTATTATAATATATGTTTGTTATTTTTTTATATCTGAACATAATTGAGTCAAATGTGATTTTTCTTCAATCTTGTCTACAATTCCCTTTCCTTTCCAATCGATCCGGACGCTACCCCGTAAGCTATCCTGAGGGCAAAGGGAAACGTTACAAATCTGTATTGTATTTGCTCAAAAAACAGTGTTTTTATTCTAATTATTTAGTAACATAATATATGTATCTATATATATATATATATATATATATATATATATATATATATATATATATATATAGACACTCCTCTGTAATACAGCAAATGGTATATTAGAAAAGAGAAAGCTATGTACTTTTCTTTCTCTCTAACACACAACTAGTATTGTCAGCGAGAAAAGTATATAGCGCACTCTCTTTTATACGTGCCGCTAGTGGCCGTCCGGCATAGTATTTAAAAAACAACGCGTTATGAGAGAGAACTACAAACTTTTCTCTCCCTCTACGAGAGAGAAAACTATATATATCTAAAGGTCGCTGACGTCAGGGCCTGTGACATCGACGTTTTAAGCTATTGGCGTTCTACATCATTCTGGAACTTTGCGTCTCGTTCATGAGGTAACCGCTGTAAGCCATGAGAGTTCTGGATCACTGGTAGTAATTCGGAATTACGCGTGACGCCAGGGTCTGTGACTTATCTACTTATAGTGAATTGAACATTCTAATAATTTAAAATTTCTTCTCTATAAGGCATTGTATTTATATAAATCCTATTTTTTCCTAACTAGACTTCACAGTCACGCGTGAAGGTTCTTAATTGTTAAAAAAAAATTATAGCTTATGATAGTAATAAAATGACATTTCAAGATTATATTCAATTAGTTCTAATTTAAACAAAAGAAAGTGACGGATGAACGTGGACAATGAACGAAAAGACTTATACTCCAAATCGGTCCATGGAAGGCGAGGCAACACGGGGAGGTAAACTTCTACCTTACTCAGTTTCTATCCGGACATCGATACTTCCGTAAGTACCTCTGCAGGATGAAGAGGATTTCCTCTCCGGAATGCACGTACTTTGGATGGGCTTGGGACGATGCAGAGCACACGTTCTTTGTGTGCGACCATTGGACCGAGTTACGACTAGGGCTACAGACGAGGATAGGCGAAATCACGCCAGAAAACGTAACGAAACTTATGACAACGGACGCGGAGAGCTGGCGGTTGATCGCAAAATACGTACGCATGTGCTATGGAGCAGAAAAACAGATGGATGCCTGGATGATGAAAGTATGTGAGAGTAAACGCGACATCGAGTATGCATGAGAACCTGGGATGAAAGGTATGAACGTGAAATGACCACGCAAATTCAGCCGCCCAGGCTGATGTAATGTGCATAACAGTTCCGGGCTGGTGTCAGTGCAACATGGAGATATGTGTTTAGTGCGTAGTGGCATGGAATTTGTATCGAGTCGCACATATTCCGATGTCCGTTCCCCAGGAATGTTCTTGGAGAACGGTCATTGGAAATGCATAAATAGCATTCACAGACTGCTAAAAAAAAAAAAAGAAAGTATTGAAATAAATTTTTACTTAGTCAAGTATATGTAAAAATATATGAGTACCAATTCGAGTAAGTTTCAATATTATTACTTATTATTAATCAATAAAAATTTGCTCATTAAAGTGGGCCTATACACTCACTTATCTATAATGTGGGAAAACAGTACTATGAAAATATAATTTAAAAATTATTTAGGTACGAACTTTCGGCCCGATTTTGAAAAAATTTTTGGTAAGCAAGGGAATTATAGATATTAAATTATTTAATTTTTTTCAAAATACCTACCCATATAAAATAGTGGGGGGCTGTTCAATCCTTGAAATCATTAGATTCTCTTACAAAAGTCATTTGTAAGCCGTTTAAAATCAGTTTAAATACCCTGTAATAATCGAAATCATTTATAAAACAATTATTGGAAATCATTTTGAAATCTGTTAAAAACCAGTTTTCAGATTCAATAAATTGTACTTTCCATCAAGTCACTAGTAACAGATTCTTGTGAGAATATTGAAAATTTATTTGACAAATTCATTCTAATGTTATCAAAATGTAATCGCAGACCTGAGTAATGATGATTTTGTCAAATATTAATGTCATTGGCTCTTAAATAAAGATGATAGTGATCACAGAAGTGATATAACATCAAGTAGAAGATAGTAAAATACATAAATTTGTATACATAAATAATGTAAATGTATTTACTGTCAATAAACTATTTTATAAATCATAATATAAAAAATATATGTTAAAAATTGAGGCATATTTGAAACTCTTGATGACAGCAAACATTACTGAAGTAATTCAATACAACTATTCTAACATTTATGAATTGATATAGGTAGTAGCACCAAACTATTTTAAACCATCTGCAGAAGGCCGGATACAAAAAAAGCTTGATGTTTGGGTGCCGCATGATTTGACGCAAAAAAACTTTCTGAACTGAATCGACGCCTCCGATGTGCTCCTGAAACAGAACGAACTCTACCCATTTTTGGAGCTGATGGTGACTGCCAACGAAAAATGGATCACATACGACAATATCAAGCGAAAACTGTCATGGTGCAAGGCCGGTAGACCGTCCCAAACAGTGGCCCAGCCAGAATTGACGGGCTGGAAGGTTTTACTGTGTGTTTGGTGAGATTGAAAGGGAATCATCCACTACGAGCTGCTCCCATATGGCCAGACGCTTAATTCTACCATCTACTGTGAACAACTGGACTACTTGAAGCAGGCTATCGACCAGAAACGTACACAATTGGCTAACAGGAAGCGTGTAGTGTTCTACCAGGACAACGCCAGACCACATACTTCGTTGATGACTCGTCAGAAGCTACGAGAGTTCGGATTGGAGGTTTTATCGCATCCACCATATAGCCCGAATATAGCGCCAAATGATTACCATCTGTTCTTGTCCATATCGAACGCCATTGGTGGTGTAATGTTGGACTCAAAAGATGCTTGTGAAAAGTGGCTGTCCGAGTTCTTCGCAAATAAGGGGAGGGGTTTCTAAAAGAGGGGTACTATGAAGTTGCCGTCTAGATGGAAACAGATTAGCGAATAAAACGGCGCATATCTGAATTAAATCTGACCACTTTAACACTTTTTATAAAGCATTGAATAAAGAGCCAAAAAGCAAAATGGAGATATTTGACGACCTAATATAATGACATTTGTCATAAATTCTGTATGTAGTGTATTTACAACATACATTTGAATGATATTTTTAAAATATTTAAACAATTATTATGGAATATAAAAGAATGTGAAGCCATAATGTATTTTGGTTCTAAATTTGTGAAAAAAATTTGAAAAATGATTATAGGTTATCACGTAAAGAAAGTTTATATAAATTAATTTTATTTTAAAAATAATATATATCTAATATAATATATAATGACACATTTGTCATAAGTTACGTATGTAGTTTATTTACAACAGATCATTTGAGTGATTAAAATATCTAAACAATTCTTATGTGATGTGAAAAAATATGAAGCCATAATGTATTTTGTTACTAAATTTGTAAAAAACAAAAATGTTAAAAGTGACTAGAGTTTATCATCTACAGAACGTTTATGTGAAACTTAAATCAAAACATACATATTACTTTTTAATGTTGATGATAATAGTTCTTGAAATAAGAACATATTTTAATTACAATATAACAGTAAAGTGTCTTCGGATTTATATCTTTGGTCTAAGAAAAGTGATTATAAATAATTCGGTATGTAGTATATTTACAAAAAATCCTTTGAAATATATTAATTGTGCTTTTGTCGACTGCTTATATACAAATTAATAAAATGAGCATCGGTCTTACAGTCCAATTAAATCAATCGCAAATAATACGTAAAAATATCAATATATATTTATACCTGTTTGTTCAATGTAGTATTTATTACAATCCATACAATTAATTTTGTAAACAACTCCAGATTTTAATCATAAATCATCCCTATCTTTGCAATTATTAAACAAATTACTTAAATTATGCTATTTTTAAAGAAAATTTGAATGTTATATTTTCGAAAATTTCTTTGATTTCTTTCAGATAATCCTCTAACATATGGTAAGACAATAATTTTACCTCTGTTAACATTCTCGTTAACAACTCGTGCATTATGTTTATTTTCGGTATTATAAATATCAAACAATCTCTCAACAATTAATTTATATATAAATTCAATTGGATATCCATTATTAATGAAAGTTTCTCTTACTATCTGTAAATTATTTTGTCTAAAATCTTTATGTGATAATTTTATTGCTCTGTCAATAACACCTTTCAGTGCTCCAATTTTGTTTTCGAATTGGTGGTGTGAATTAACATCTAAAAACCTACCTGACTCTGTAGTTTTTATATACGAATTAAGCTTCAATTTATTATTACTACATCTAATGACATTAATGTCCAGAAAACTCAACTGATTGTTGACTTCAATCTCCTTTGTAAATTTAATTCTGCCATGTGTAGATTTAAAAACATCCACCATTTCATCCACAAAAACTTCTGGAATAATTGTAAAGATATCATCAACATATCTCTTAAATATCATTGGTTCAAAAACCAATTTTGACAAAACTATACTTTCTAATTTTTCCATAACTAAATTGACTATAACCGGTGACAAATGTGACCCCATTCGACATCCGTATTTTTATTCATAATATTTATTATCAAACGAAAAAATTGTGTTATTAAAAACTAAATTATTTGCTTTAATAAATTCATTCATTGCTAATTTTGTATGTAAATTAATTTCATGCCACTTCTTCTGTATAATATCATTTAACAATTTTAAAGGTACATTTGTAAATAAAGATACCACATCCAATGAAATCATCTTCTGGTTTTTCGGAATAATAATATCATTCATTTCATTGTAAAAACACCAACTATCTCTAATATATGAACTAGTTTTTCCAACTATTTTAACCAATATATTAGATAAAAATCTGGCAATATTATAAGTTTAGAAACTTAGAGAAGAATTATTATTCTCAATGTCAGGTTTTTCTTTATGAATTTTGGGAAGCCCGTAACATTTTGATACAGTACGATTTTCACATCTTAAATATTTATATGTAGTATCATTTATATATTCATTTCCTTTCCAATTATTTAATAATTTTTTCAAATTATTTTGCAGCTTAATGATATGTGGATTACCAATTTTCAAATAAGTATTATCATCATTTAATATATTATTTATACAATTTATGTAATCAATTTTATTGGAAGCTACAGTTACATTAACTTTGTCGGCCTTTTGGAAGATTATATTAGGGTTATTTCTTAAAAAATTCTTCGCGGTATTAATTCATATATAAAATTACTATTTGAAAAATTATCAAATTGATTTTCTCTTTTAAAATTACTAATGACATTAACCAAAGATGCCGTACATTCCTTTTTCACTTCATCATTTCAACCAAAATGATTACTTTCAACTTCGCGATCATTTGTTTGATCGAGAGATTATTTTTAGAATATAATATTCCATGTTTGGCACCTTTAGACATGAATTTTACTACTTTATTCGGTATTTCTTTGTCAGTTAGATTCCTAAAACAATTTTTATTATTTGCATTGTTAATCAGATAGCTTTGAAATTGTTTTTTATTTCTTAAACATTCAAATTTCCTTGTTGTTTGTCTACTATTATATTTTATTTTAATAAAATGCTTATTCTGATCAAGAAAAAAGTTAAGTAAATCATTTCTTTCTATAGTTTGATATAAATAATATTCAATCATTAAGAAATATCTATTTAAAGAATGAATCTGAATATGTAAATCTCTAATTTCCAAATTAAGTAATTTATTTTTGAGAAAGAAAATATTTTTCTTAGTTCATAAGAAACACTATTATTATAAAACTGCAAAAAACATTTATCATGAAATCTATTATTAATATGTACCGGAAATATATTGGATTTCTTGCATC
This sequence comes from Sycobia sp. Sy_11, assembly GCA_018907035.1. Lineage (NCBI taxonomy): Eukaryota > Metazoa > Arthropoda > Insecta > Hymenoptera > Epichrysomallidae > Sycobia > Sycobia sp. Sy_11. The sequence goes on along the minus strand of JACCIC010000027.1, from coordinate 3,296,706 downwards.
TAATAAGAAATGTAAGTTTTTCTTTAAGAATTACAATTTTTAAATCCTGTGAATGATATTATTACAATATATAAACAATTATTTTATAATGAGAAAGAATGTGAAGCTGTCATGTATTTTGGTTATGAATTTGTAAAAAAGAAAATTCTTAAAAGTGACTAGAGTCTATCACCGACAGAAAGGTTATGTGAACCTTAAATCAAAACATTACTTTTTAATGTTAACGAAAAACAAAAAAACAACCTTTAGTTCTTAGCATAGTAAGAATTTTAAATACATTCTCTAATGTATTCTAGATTTAAAAAAATTTATATAAAATACTTTCCATAAGTTCCAAATATACTGATACAAAAAATATTCTACAATTAAATTAAAAATCAGTTCACTGATATAGTCAGATATCCTACTGGTTGTGATAAAGGGAAACATAATATTAGGAGGCGAACTTAGTTGTCGGTGGTTTCGAAGCGATCATCCACAATTTCTCACACTTCTTCAACATATCGGAAGTGTTTATTAACGAAGTCGTGCTGCATCGATCTGAATAGGTGGTAATCAGAAGGCGCTATGTCTGGCGAGTGCGCTGGGAGTGGTAACACTTCGCATTCGAGCTCCAACAGGGTGTTTTTAACGGCATTCGCAACACGTGGCTGAACGTTGTCATGTAAGAGAATGACTTTGCGCCTATTGCTCGCGATTGCTGATCTATGTTCAATCAATTTCTGTTGGAAATCATTTAGTTGGCGTGTTTATATATCTCGGCATTGACGGTTTCATTCGGTTTCAGCAGCTCGTAGTACAGTACACCCTGTTAGTCCCACCAAATGCACAGCAATACCTTTTAGCCGTGGATGTTCTGTTTTGGTGTCGATGTGGACAGTTAGCCTGAGTCCACGCAAGACTTTTTGCGCTTACAATTATTATAGTAGATTCACTTTGGTCACCATTCATAATACGTCACAGAAAACTCTTCTTTTTTGTATGGCAAGCAAAGACAGTGCGATATTGTATCGATTCATAATGACACTTTCGATCAAATTGTCTGGCATCCATTTTCCTTTTTATGAATCTTTCCCATCGCATGTGAATATTTGCCAACTACTCTGTCACTGACTCCTAACTAATTAACGAGTTCTTTCTGCGTTTGATTTGAGTTTTCGCCCAATAATGCTTGCAATTCACTATTTTCAAACTTTTTCGATTATCCAGACCGTTTTTTGTTATCTCCATTTCTAAACCGCTGAAACCACTCTTTACATGTTGCAAAAAATGGAGCTTGTTCGCCATAATATTCTTGAAGAAACCAATAAGTTGCTACTACACTTTTTTTTCAAAGCAAAATAATGCAAAAGGGCATGTTGGAAAAACGATATATTTATTTATAAACGATTTATATATAAACGATATATAAAAAGGATTTATTTTTCACTCATCGAAAAATTATGTTTACACAAATGATGGCACTTGTTAACTGAATTTTCTTGGTAAATGCCAAAACTAAAAAATCAGTACTAGATCCAATACATCTGACTTTTCATACTACTTATATCGCCATCTAAATGTGAAGGTCGTCAGCTACATAAGTTCAGCTCCTAATACATAATAATATATGTAATTATATTCTAAATCTTGTCATAGTAAAACAAAAAAATGTTCATATACCAGAATAATATTTATACAAAATATTATTCTAAAATCTTCCGAAATAGATTAACAAAAAATAAATTATATAACGTAATAGCATCTTAAAACAACGAATCATTAAAACAAATGGCTAAGTGTATTTTATATGCATCCCTATAAATAAGAGTATGTATATACAAATATATATAAAAATCTATAAAAAAAAATAAATACATAGTTTTAACGGAACTGCAGTATAATAAAGTAATGAGATTATTTACAAATAACTGAGTTTATTATCAGATCATTTTGTCGACGCGTGGACTCATAAAAAAGATTAAGAAGGAGGTCAAACGAAGGGAAACAACGCGAAGTCGAGCGAACACGGCAAAAACCAGTAGTTGTTATTTTTCCTATTCATTGTCAATGCTCCCGTAACTGCTTGGATATACGGACGCATTGACGAAGCGAGGATCACGCGTCTACGAATAAAGATTATGTTTTTTTGTCTCCACCGTTGATTACCGTTGGAACCCTACCCATATTTTTTTTCTATCTGGGTCCAATATTCTCCTTAGTGAAACAATAATACCTTTGTATAAATTTAGTCTTATTTTTTTTTATATATTAGAGACAAGTCAGTTATTGACAACGGCTTAAATGTAGTTTGCGGTGTAGGGAATTGTTTCTTAGTTCCATTGGGAGCACGCAGATGATTCCTAAGTATACAACACTGTCCTGCTAAGTCCTAGGGAATAAGCTAGGATTCCGATAAAAATTTATATGGAGAAATCAATGATTTTTTCCCGGCTATTAGGAGAAATCCTAGGCTGAAACTGATATAAAATTGATTGGAAGTGTGGCGGCAGTTGATTCCGACGTTCCAAAGGCATGTATTACCACCTACATGAGTCTGTTTACATGATAATACATAACAATGAATAAAATCCAAATTTCTTAAAAATTTTTTGAACAAATTAATTTTGATGATAATTAACAAAAACGACTATTGATCAAAACTGTAATATCATGCAAGTTTCAAATTGATGTTTCCAAATAGTTTGTGCGTGAGCCAACTATTGTTTTAATTAAAGTGATCATAATAAATCATCTTTAATTGTAAATTAGTTTTATAAATATGAAAAAACTATAAAACTATTTAAGAATTAAATATTTGTTCATAAATTACTATGTAAAATAAAAACTTACAATTACAAGTTTTTTTTCTTTCAATTACAATTATGTTAAGAAATACTCTTTGAAAAATTTCGCTTGAACAGTTAAAATAAGTTTTAAAAAACAATGTCACATTATAATAAATTATAGAATATATTAAAAAATTATTACAACTATTTTTCTACTAAATATATGTCTCAGGTTTAATACCACTCAAATTTCAAATATTATTAAAAAAATGTCAATGACACCCATTTTTAAAACAATTCTGTATTGTATTTTTGGGCTAAATTATACTTTTACAATTCGATGTGAATCTCGAGAGAGTTTCGTAGAATAATTTTTTTAAATTATTTTCTATTATTTATTAATCATTTTTTTAAATATTCATAATTTTTTATAACATGTATCTACTGTTTACTGCCCGATGGTTTTTATTTTTAGGATTTTACAAAAATTTAATTTTAAACAATCATTGACACCGGTATTATTTTGTTAAGTATTATTTTATTACTGACAGGAAAATCTATTTCCTTTGTGAACTAACATAAATGAGATTGTAACTGTATGTTGTATTAGTCGCCTTACTTCACTATGTTGAAAAATTGTTTATTTATGTTTTATGGAATACTTACCACATATTATGGTGACAATTGGAGAAATTTCTATTGTGAAAACCATAAGGACTCAGTGAAATCGCGTTTTTCTATGTTATCTTGTAAAATACCAAAAAATTCAAAAAGTATTATTAACAAAAGTTATAAATCTTATCAAAATATATATTTCTTATTCTATGCATTTTTGTGTACCAACAGTAGTTCTTGAAAACAATATATTCAAACCAACAGAGGATATAGAATAGCCAACAGGAACATTACGGTCAAACCCATTTTTTAAAGAAAGAACGGTTATAAACAAAAAATTTATAGACTAAAAAATATCTATTTTGATGAGAAGTTTTATTTGAAGTATTACTGAAATTTTTTTCTATATATGAGATAAGTTAGAAAAATGATTTTTTATTGGGATTTAATATCATTTATTATAAAAATGGAATTACCGCCAATTTTTACTATCATATCCGTAATAAGAATCTTAAAAAAGATATATGTGTACAAATATTAATAAAAATTTATTTCGACTAATTCGAAATTTAGCAACTCTTTGCTGTAAGAGATTTTCTCAATTTTTAATGTTAAGGTACTTGCTAGCTGCATATAGGATATATACGAGGTATGTTCAAAAAGTAACGAGAATTTTTAAATTTTGCGGGTTTGGAGAGTCCGCCTGTATAAAAAAAGTTTTTTTAGAGCTCGGCGATTTTAGTTTGTGAAAAAAATGGAGCAATGAATTCATATTCAATTTTGCGTAAAAAATGAACGAAAGTGTAGTGAAGTTTGTAAAATGTTAATAAAGGCATATGGTGTGTCTGCTATGAGTAAAGCAAGGATTTACGAGTGGTATAAGTGTTTCCAAGATGGCCGCGAAAACGTTGAAGATGACGAAAGACCCGGACGCCCAAGCACATCAATAACCGATGGAAACGTGAAAAAAGTGAAAGAAATATTTATGAAAGATCGCCGAATCACAATCAGAGAAGTCGCTGATGAGATTGGCATTTCAGTTGGCTCATGCCATGGAATATTTTCGGATGTTTTGGATATGAAAAGTGTGGCAGCAAAATCTGTTCCAAAATTATTGAATTTCGAACAAAAACAGCGGCGAATGGAAGTTGCTCAGGAGTCGCTAAATAAAGTTAATAACGATGCAGAACTATTAAAATGTGTTATAACAGGTAACGAAACATGGGTTTACGGATATAATGTCGAAACTGAGGCTCAATCGTCCCAATGGAGGCATTCTGGATCGTCAAGACCGAAAAAGGCTCGACAAGTGCGGTCGAGTGTGAAGGTTATGCTCACTGTGTTCTTTGATTTCAATGGCATAGTGCATCGTGAATTTTTGCTACAAGGTCAAACAATCAATAAGGAGTACTACCTACAAGTTCAACACCGTTTGCGTGAACCAATTCGAAAAAACGCCCGGATTTGTAGCAAAACAATTCACGGCGATGATGCACCTCCTCTTATTTCATCATTTCATTGCTTGTTCGTGAATTTTTGGCCAAAAACAAAACTTTAACGATGCGCCAGCCTCCATATTCGCCAGATATGTCTCCATATGACTTTTTTCTATTTCCAAAAATAAAGAGAACATTAAAAGGCCGTTGTTTTACAATCATAGATGACATTAAAAGCGAATCGCTGAAAGAGCTAAAAGATATTACAAAGATCGGGTTTCAAAAGTGTTTCAAGTATTGGAAAAAGTGTTGGCACAAGTACATCATATCCGAGGGAGATTACTTTGAAGGGGAAAAATAGATATTGATGAATAAATAAATATTTTTTTCATAAAACGAAAATTCTCGTTATTTTTTGGACACACCTCGTACATCTACTTTGTATATCTTGGCTAAACTATTATAGTATAGAGGATTTTGTTAAACAGAATCTTCTAATCTCCTCTATATAGTACTATGTATAGAGATAGAAAGAGAAAGAAAGAGAGAGATAGAGAGGGAGAGAGAGAGAAAGAGGAGTTTGGGAGGGCAAGTGAGAGAAAAGAGACAAAACGAGAATGCAAAAGAGTTGGGGTACCGGTCAAGTACGTCACTTCCGCCACATTCACTACTTCTGTTAGGCTCTCAGGTAGCTGGCTAAAAACTTTTTCAGTTTGGTTCCTCTCCGAGTCGAGCAGAGCGAAGTGCGCCGTAAAAAGTATTCATTTAAAAAAAGATGTTAATGTGATTTAAATAATTTCAGAAATGAGTTTCTGTAACCAGAAACAATATTAAAAAACACCGATACGCGGCTATTTCTACGCTATTTGCGTGAGACAGTTGGTGATATGCTGATTTAATAAACGGGGCTTTTCAACCAGGGGTGGTTCTGTTTCGTTACGCTTATACGTGCGAGCCCATTGCAACATATAACAAAAAGTCGTGAGAGAGAACATCATGCGCTCTCTGTAGATCTCAATGGTGCTCCTTTGACGACCAGGACCACGTTCGCTGCAGTATGGCCTCTTTCACAAAGGAGGGCTGCGGCTGACTTAGATTGCAGGACGAATATTTACACCGACGTACTCGCGGAGACAGATGGATTCAAGTTACTGGAAATCATGGAAAACAAAAGGACAAGAATATAACGTCCTCGGATACATAAATATTCAAACGGGAATAAAACAAATAGCAATGTAGATGTCTATAGATAGAAAAACCAAACCGATATAAAAAGTGTCGCTGCCCCGACGCTAAGTAACTACCTCGACATATAGATGGTACAACCGTATCAAACCTTGACGGTAATAGTTTTTCTAAGTATTAAATATTAATTTCTGAAGTATTTTTTCTGAATAATTAGAGTGTTTTACTACTGCAGAAAACCAATTTTTTTCATCGCAAAATCAAAATTGCAGAAAAATTTATATTCACAATGATTTAGGTAATTTATTTCACAATATTTTTGATTTAGGTATCAAAAGCTTTTAAAAGTCGAATAGCCAGTTTGTGACTAGTAAATCTCAATTGAATGAACGGTAGAGAGAAAAATGTTAAGATATTAAGAGGTAATCTAAACGTGGCCTTGAATTGAACCGTGAATTCAATATTCAAGTTCGTTTGAAGGTTAAGCAGCAAATTCATGAAGATTCAGGAATCCGTAATCCATGCAGCATACTTGAATCTTTCTTGTAAAATTGACATAAACTCAAAAAAGTAAGTTCGCCATTCGTACAAACTCAATTTTTAACTTATATAAGTTTTTAGCATCGGAGAGTTCCACGATTTCATTATTTCTTTTAATTGATCGTTTAATCATAAATATTATTAATGTAATACCGTTGGCCGCTTTCTTGTTCTCGGAGAATGTCACCGTAATTACAGAAGATGAGTAATGTTATTCCGTGAACGCTTCGTCTTCCACAAGACTGCGTTATCCAAATTCGAATACTATTCGTCCTCTCGAATTGAGAGTTCGACAAGGTTTCCTTCATCAGCAGTGATCTCGGTGAAACATTCAAAATCAGATATAGTATTGGAGTATTCAACGACAGTCCCATAATAAACTAGTATACAGTAAATAGAGAATGCAGCTGCACTACCTGAGTTTTATTGCACCCTCCTTTTGGAAAAAGGACGTCGGTCAGCGACTACAGAGAAGTCTGGAGTTCAGTCCGTGTGTAGCCTCCTTAGAGCGTGCCCAGACAAACTATTTATATTTTCGGAATCTTTGTAAAATATATTTTGTATCTCATTGCACTTGAAATATTAACTACTGTTATATTCATTTTTCATCTCATTAAACTAGTGTACTGCATATATAAATAAAACATTTACTATTATATAATTAATATAAATAAAACTATTTATTTGAAAAACAACAGGTTATGGGCCCAGTCCCTAGTTTAAAAAAAAAGGTGTTTAAAAGAAAAGTAAATACATAGTTATTTTGTTAAGTGAATAGTGAGAGTGAGTTTACCAGCATAAAGAAAAATGACAGAAAGTTCTGCATACCGTTTTTCGATTACAAAGTTAAATGGAGAGAATTATTCCGTCTGGAGCTATAAGTTAGAACTTATGCTTATGGAAGATAATCTGTGGGAAGTTATTAAAGACGAAAAGCCAGATTCCACAGATAATAATGCTGTCAGTGCGTGGGTTAAAAAAGATGACAAGGCGCGTGCGAGAATTGGTTTACTGGTCATCAGCTTATGCATATCAGGAACGCCAAGTCAGCGAAGGAGGCATGGAATGCTCTTCGTGATTATCATCAAAAATCTACTTTATCAATCAAAGTATTTTTGTTGAAAATTTTATGTCATTCAGCATTAGGAGAAGCTGATGATATGGAAGCACACATAAATAAATTTACGGAAAAAGTAAGTAAATTATCAGCTCTCGGACAAGACCTGCCTGACAATTTAATTGCATCGCTGCTGCTCGGTAATTTACCGCCATTATATGATACTCTAGAAACTGCACTTGAAAGTAGACCCGAAGAGGATATAACCAGTCAGTTTATTAAGGCAAAATGAATTGACGAATTTAAGCGCCGTAAAGGAGCAGATAGTGCAAGACAACATACAACTGATGAACAAATATTTAAAACAGTTCACAGAGGAAAGCCTGGATCACATACAAAAAATATGATTTGTTTTTTCTGTAAAAAGAAAAGATACCAGAAGATTGAATGTTTCAAGTATAAGTTGTGGAAAGCTCAAAGAGAAACGTCGAATATGGTAATAAACGATGTATTTACAGAAGACCATTGTCAAGTTGTAAACACCGAAGCTTGTCTGAGTGCAAAGAATATACATGAAACGAACGGAAGTTGGATAATTGACTCCGGAGCAACGAATCATATGGTGCAGAATAAATTTTTCTTCAAAAATTTGGATTCAACAGAAAAAGGGTATGTTCGTCTCGCAGACAACGAAAATCGCATCGATGTGAAGGGAAAAGGTACTATTATCATAAATTGCATATCTGGTAATAATAAAATTTTCGATATTAAAGTAACTGCGTTATATGTATCTGGATTAAGTTCAAATTTATTATCGGTGAGAAAATTAACTGAGGATGGCTATAAAGTTTTATTTGAAGAAAACGAATGTAAAATTCTAAAAAACGCAAATTTAGAAGCTGTAGCTATCATGATCATCGGGACTTTATGAACTAAAGGTAGTTGAAAATGTTTATATGGCGGAAGATACTGTATTCAGCAAGCACAGCGCAGATTGTTATCACGTGTGGCATAGGCGTTTTGGACACAGACATTCAAGTGCCATAAAGGAACTTTCCGAAAAATGTCTCGCTACGGGTATTAAAGTAAAAGACTGAGCTAACCGTGAAATCTGTGAGTATTGTGTACAGGGAAAAATGTCTCGTAAAGTTTTTCCTAAAGAATCTATGAGCAGATCGAAGGAGCCTCTCGATCTTATTCACACAGATTTTTGCGGGCCGATGCAAACGTCTACTTCGAGTAGCAAGAGTTATGTACTGACCGTAATTGATGACTACTCCAGGTATACGCATGTGCACTTGATGTGTCATAAAAATGAAACATCTGGATTTCTGAAACAATTCGTTCAAATGGTCAAAATGCAGCGAAATAAGGTCCTTAAGGTAATCCGCTCCGACCGAGGTAAGGAGTATGTAAACGATGATTTACATCGTACCTCAAAAACAAAGGAATATGCGTACAGTATAACGCCCTTTCTCGCCATAGCAGAATGGAGTAGCAGAATGGAAGAATAGATATTTATTCGATATGACGAGATGCATGTTACTTGATGCAGGTTTAGCGAAAAAATATTGGGGCGAGGCTATTCATACAGCAAATTATTTGCAAAATAGATTACCGAGTCGAGATATTAGTAAAACTCCGTATGAACTGTAGAATTTCAAGAAACCTGATGTCTCTAATTTACAAGTTTTCGGATGTACTGAATATATGTTAATATCTAAGAAGTAGCGTAGAAAACTTGATAAAAAAGCAGAAAAACTCGTGTTCGCAAGTTACTCAAATGAATCGAAGGCATTTAGACTGTTAGATACAAAAACGAATAAAATTAAGATTAGTCGGAATGTAATTCTTTACGAGCAAAGAATTTAAAAACGTAGAAGAAGACGATTCGGTAGTTTGTTTTAACTATTCAAATAGTATTGAACCTAAAGAAGCAGACACAGGCCATATTTCAAGTAACAATAAAATCGTCGATGAAGATCAAGATCGTGAAGAATTTTTCGACAGTTATGAAGACCTCGATGAAGCAGAAGATGTGCCGACAGTGCCACCGACAATAGAACCAAGACGCTCAGAAAGATCAAATCGGGGCGTGCCGTCGGACAGGTACATGGGTTTAATAAATATGGCTAAACGAGAATCGGATGCCAGAAACATTAAGGAAGCATTTTCAAGGCCCGACAAGAACATGTGGAAAAAGGCTATGGACGAGGAAATGATTGCATTAAAAGAAAATAAAAACGTGGACCATTGTCCCAAAACCTAATGAGAGGGAAATAATTTCATGCAAATGGGTTTATAAGGCGAAAGGAAATGCCGAAGGAAAAATTGAACGGTATAAAGCTCGTCTTGTTGCCCGCGGTTTTTTACAGAAGTACGGTGTTAACTACGAGGAAGTTTTTGTGCCTGTAGTAAGACAGACTACGTTTCGTACTCTCCTCACGATAGCAGGTAATAAAAACATGATTATCAAGCATTTCGATGCGAAGACTGCTTTTTTAAATGGTGATCTTTCCGAAGATATTTATATGCAACAACCTGATGGATATATCAAAAAACAAGGTATGGTCTGCAAATTAAGGAAGGGTATATACGGCCTTAAGCAAGATGCAAACATATGGGATAGTAGATTAAATGCTTGCTTAAATGAATACGGATTCATATAAACAGGAAACGATATTTTTAATAGTTTATGTAGATGATTTTTTAATAGCAGCGACAGATATTGCAAAAATTAATGACGTCGCAGAATTTTTCAACAAAAAATTTCAGCTGCAAGATTTGGGCTTACTTAAGTTTTACTTAGGTATTGAAATAAGAAAAAATAAAGTTGGATTTTTTGTATCAAGCAGCCATTATATATTGAAAAAATCTTAGATAGGTTCAATTTGCAGGATGCAAAAATTTCTCCAATTCCACTAGATAAGGATATATAAAATCTAGAAACATTAAACCAGTAGGGCCGAAAAAGGAAAAATATCAGCAATTAATAGGCTCTTTATTATACATAGCTATGAATTCAAGACCGGACATCGTAGCAAGCGTAGCAATATTAAGTCAATACAATCAAACTCCTACTGAAGCGGATTGGAATGAAGTAAAAAGAATCGCTCGATATCTGAAAGGAACTAAAAACTATGAACTACAGCTTGGTGATAAGTACAGCTCTCTTAGATTAATTGGATATGCGGATGCAGACTGTTTATTTTAATTAAAACTATTTAAGTTTTGTGGCTCGCCAATAAGTTGGAGTTGTCGCAAGCAATCATATATTACACTATCGTCCACAGAAGCCGAGTACGTTGCTCTCGCAGAGGCAGCGCAAGAAGGAGTATGGATTCGCCACCTAGTCAACGATTTCCAAATAAAACATTCAGATAGTATTTTAATATATGTTAAGATACTATCCTTATACTTATAAAATACTATCCATATACCTTGTTAGGGTGAGATAAAATATTTTATTGTAGGATATATTATTTGATGAGAAACATAAAAAAACAAGAAATGGGGTAGGGTATACATAATTTCTTTATTAAAATTCTATTTGAGTCCCTGAGGAGGAATGGAAGTTGCTTGAAATATTGGACTACAATTAGTGTATGGTAAGTTGGTAAAGAGAGTAGATGGTATTTTCCTATTTTTTCATGGATAGTTATAGCCAGAATTTAGATTTCAGATTTTACGAGAGTGATAATAAACAAGAACATGATGACTATTACTTTAATATGACTTGAAAGGGGCTGGCAACTTCTAGCTATCACTTGAATTTGATTTCATCTAAATTAATATAATAAATATCGTCATCACTATTGATTATTCTTTTCAAAATCTTTTATTGAAGCGATTTCGCAATAATTTATAAAATATTTTAGTAATTGTTGATTATGTGTATAATATTCTTAGAGATTCCATTCAATTATTTGTTTCTGAAACTTTGGCTCTTGATATATATGATCAGAAAAATGTATCAGAATTATTTTATGCTATGTAAGTTATATGTATATGTAAGATTATTCGTGCACTTTTTTCCATTTGTCTAATATTTTACGATAATTTTATCGCTGAAATACAATCGATAAGTAATATCTTTTCTATAAAATTATCCAAGTATTCTTGAAACATGAACATTTTGAATAATTATTAGATTTTTTGATGTCTATATATAGATAATCATCAATCGATATATATATATATATATATATATATATATACATAATATTTATTTGCCTAGTTCATTAAATTTATTATGTATGTAACTCGCATTCGACTTCTTATGAACGTTCTATTTATTTCAGATACGTTGCGATTAATTAATATAATTATTTCTTTCATCAATTTTTAATCTTAAATGTAAAGTTTAAATGTTATTTTGTTCTAATAGTTTAAAATTATAAATTGATTTTATTTTAAATATTTTCAAATGCTATTCCTTTGTTATTTGTACAGTGTAAATTTATATCCCATGATTCGAACTATCGGAAGAACATCGTAGATAGTTATGTGCATATAAATGATTTCAAGCTTTAATTGCCCCACATGAGTAACTAAATGAGATATGTATTAATTTAATTCTAAGAGGCTCCTCCCTGAAGCTATACGATGGATTCTGTCATGGCTCATTGACGACACATTAAGATAAAGAACTAAAACAGTTATTCATAGATAAGACTTATCCTGCACATTAAAACAATAGATCTATATCAAGAATATGACCCATTTATCCAGGATAGCGAAAAGTTACGAAAGCGTAATAGCGAATATATAAGGACTATGTCTAAGATGCAATCGACGCAGATACGCACTCTTTTGTGTGTGTGTGTGTGTGTGTGTGTGTGTGTGTGTGTGTGTGTGTGTGTGTGTGTGTGTGTGTGAGAGAGATTACAAATAAAACAATGTATTTAAAACAATGCATAAATAGTGTAGTCCTTGAAAATGAACTCAAATGGTTCAAAACGAAGGACATCAATGGTATATTTTAATTTAGATGGTTGAGACAATCAGGTTGTCTCCTGATAATAAATAAAAATTGTATTTTTATTTATAATTCTCAATTTAATTTAATTTTATTGTTTTAGTAGTAATTTCTATTTCAGATTCCAAGGCGGTAAGTATAAACAAGGACATTTTGACTGCCATTATATTAATATATTCGATTATTATATAAGACTGTATGACTGATAAAAATATTTATTAATAGAAAACAATATAACATAAAATAATAAATAAAAATATAATAAAATAATATAGTATAAAATAAAAATATATAAAATAAAAAAAAACGTAAATAAAGTAATAAAAGTTTTATAAAAGTAAAAATATAAGAATTTGTACATTAACGTAAAAATACTTAATAAAATAATAATATAAAACTATAAATCCTTATTGAATACCCGTGAACTCCATTTACATGAAATACGATACAATAATATTTCACGTAATAGTGAATTATTAATCATTATTAATTTTTACAGAAATTTCAATAATTGTAGATGAATGAAGTTATCTTAAATATTGAAAGATGAAGGATTGTTTAAGAGTTTCAGTGCGTTAAGTAGTATATATAAAAGCTTGAGGGCGAATGCGTACGGCACTTGGAAGGAGATTGGAATTCTACTTTAATAACAGCGGAAGCTATGCACTCTCCATAAAATACTAACGTTGACCGTGAAGTTATAAAAATGAAATACTTACGTAATATGGGATCAGATGCTACACCATAGGTTTGATGCCATAAGTGAACCTCACACAAACTTTAGAAAATCGCTTAAGTTTAAGGTTGTACATACATACATTAGATTATGGTATATTGTAGGAATAATAAAGCTTGCTAATAGGTTGTTCCTCAATTTTAATATGAGTATATGTTTATAAAATTTTAATGCACATAAGATTCAGTGCATAATCTTGAAAAGCTTTTAGATTACTTTTGCACGTTAGATTACATATAATAACTTAAGTTTATTAGATTTTTACTTGTCGGGATACCTTAAAAATACCGTTTATAAAAATAGATTAACTACTATTGATGATATAAAAATCAGTATTCGGAATGCTTTTTCTAATATATAATATCAATTAATACTTTGAGAGAATCTGTAGCTTATTTTCAACAGAGACTCCAATTCAGTCACCAAATCAACGGAGCTATCTATGAGTATTTATTTCATTCAACACTTAAATAGATGATTTACTTACAATCAATCCCAATCTAAACGATATTAATTCTAATGACTGACAAAACTGAAATGAAAAATATTTCGTTTTAATAAATGATGATGATGATGATGATGATAATAATAATAATAATAATAACTCGGGTGGTCACTTAACGCTGCCCGGATATTCATCTGGACTTGTACAACGGGTGCATGGTGGAGGGAGTTTTAGCAGACTCTACAAGGAGGCTTAATTGGTTCTCATCAGTAAAACTAAAGGGGATCCTGATTTGTCTTCTTCGTACAGGCCTCTCTGCCTACTTAATACGGCAGGAAAGCTATTGGAGTTCCTGATAAGACCACGACTGCTATAAGCAATTAAAAACGCCGGAGACGTATCCGAACAACACGGATTTAGAAAAGGATAGTCGAAAATCGAGGCTGTAAGTGACGTGACGAATATCTTTCACTCAGCGAACAGGTGCCGTGCGACTAGACGACTGGTTCTACTGGTGACCCTAGACGTCTAAAACGCGTTCAACTCCGAGAAATGGATAGCGATACTGCCATCGCTGAAGTGTACTTTCAAAATCTACTCATACCTTCTATGTATCATACAGGACTATCTACGGGATCGAGGACTGATATACGAGACATTGGACGCTAGGAAACGAAAACGCGTAAAAGCGGGGGTGGCGCAGAGTTCCATCTGCTCCGACTTCTGGAGCATACAGTACGATGGCTTACTAAGACTAGACTTTCCCTTGGATGTACACCTCGTCGCCTATGCTGATGACGTGTCAGCCGTGATAGTTGCATCCGACTATCACTTGATTCATTTAAAACCGAGTTAGGTCATGAGACGGGTAACTGAATGGATGACAGATCACAGATTGCTGCTGACTCGCAGATGTATAGAAACGGTGGTTCCGATGACGATAGGGAGGAAAGATTAGAAACCAGGGATAAAGCCACGTATCTTGAGGTTACCTTGGATCCGAAGCTAAATTTCTGGCCTAACCTATGAAACGTGAGGAATAAAACAGCAAAACAGACCAAGGCTCTAAATAGACTCATGACCAATACGAATGGACCTAGGCAGAACGTACGTAGACTGCTGATGACCGTGACCTACTCGATCTTGTTTTACGGGGTGGAAGTATGTGCTGACGCGATGAATGTAAGGAAACGAGCGAACGCCGTGAAAAGCATACAAAGAGTGGGCGCGTATCGCACTGTGTCTGAAAGCCCGGTTTTCGTGATTGCTGGGATCATCCCCATCGATTTGCTCGCGACTGAACGGAAGCGTATTCACAAGTGAAACCCGAATGATGGAAGAAAAGACGCTGCGACTGAAGAACGGATAAAGACGATCGAGACGTAGCAGAGATGGTGGACGGCAGACGGATGAGGACAATGGACGAAAAGACTAATACCCGAAATCGTTCCGTAAAGGGAGAGGTAGCACGGGGAAGTGAACTTTCTCTTACCCAGTATCTCTGCAGGATGAAGAGAATTACCTCTCCGGAATGCAAGTATTGCGGATCAGCTTTGGATAATGCGGAGCACATGTTTCTCGTGTGCAACCATTGGACCGAGTTACGACTAAAGCTACAGACGAAGATAGGCGCAATCGCGCCAGAAAATGTGACGAGACTTATAACGACGGACGCGGAAAGCTTGCGGTTGATCGCAAAATAAGTTACGCATGTGCTTCGGAGTAAAAGAATGGATGGATGTCTGGATGATTGAAAGAATGTGAAGAGTGAATGCAGTTGCGAGTATTTATGAGATTTCAGGATGAAAGAAGTGTGAAACTGCCGCCCAGGTGGAAGTATTGAGAAGAACAGTTCTGGGCTGGTGTCGGTGCAAAAACATGAAGATATGTATTTAGTGCATAGTGACAGGATTTTGGGTCGAGTCGCATATATTCCGATGGCCGTTCTCCAGGATTATTCTTGCTGAACGGACATTAGAAATGCATAAATAGTATTCATAGATACCTTAAAAAAATAATAATAATAAAAGAAATAAAAAATTATTTAGTTAAGTTGAAAAAAAATTGTATTTAGTAAACGATAATCTCACTGCCTTTAAATTATCTATCACACTAAATTATCTACCAAATTGTTTCGCATTTAGCTGGTACAACGTCTTAAGTTTGCTTCACTTCCTCTTCAGGGTCTCTTCCACTATATTTATATATTTATTTTATATATTTATTTTATTCCATTTAATAGGACTGTAAGATCGATAAAAATACTTATTAGTCTATTTGACATAAGATATATAACAGTCAATATAAGAATACTAAAAATTCTTTTGTCCTAAATATTTATTACATTTTGACTAAATTCTTCTTCGCTGCTTAATACTATATTTTTTTATTTTCAAATATTATACTAAATATTATAAACTACTGTAAGAAAGCAATAATTGTTCAGTAATATATTATATTTAGCAAAATCATTGTTTTTACTGAATATTGCTTTTCAGTCTTGCATTAGGACACGGATTTCTAAAGACTGGTATATATTTTTTCAGCATATTCAGGTACTGTTATATTTAATGCATATAATATTTTCATTGATTATTGTATTTTTGAGAACAATATAAAAAATATTTATTTAAATTATTATATTAAATAAACCCATAGTTAATCAATATTTGGATATTATAATTTTTTTAAACTTTCATATCATGACTCCATTAGAAACTTCTTTATCGATACATTTACCTTATAAAATTATTTAAAATAAAATAATAATTTTTATTATTTCATTATTTAATCGATGAGTAGAGTTATTAATGCACCTTGGGGGTTTTATGCTGTAGTGTAATTAGCTAAATGTGATACAGATGCTCTGCTAAAGGTTAGCAGAGCATCTACGCCTCTCATGTTCTACTCGGACCTTGTCTTTATCTTTTTCTGTATAGATTACATCGTTATAAATTTGTATATAACAATACTTTAATGATTTTATGCAATAGTTTATAGGTCCAGACCAAGGACAATTTATTCTCATGAATAATTACGGAAGGCAAGCACTTCCACTGAAAATGACGAAGTATCTTTGCTGGAACTTTGAGTAAAGGTGGGCAAATTCAAATTAGTAGCATCGAAATCCAAAGAAAATATCTCAGAACTGTAAAAACAGATAAAGTGTAATATTTTTCAAGAAAATCTGAGAATGAAAAATATCCAAAAAAAATTAGGACTGCGTTATCATATGTATATAATGTTGTCTCTATATGCGTTTACAGCAATAGTGGCAGTGACATGTGGCTAGCAAATACGGGTGCAAATTTGCAAATGTCTTTTAAAAGTGAATACATTTCAGATTTGAAGGAAAACTTATAAGTTCATATAGTGAAAAATGCAGATGATAGGTTCATATTAACTTCAAGTATTGGTACTATCAAAATTGAAGAAGAAATAGAAGACTGTTTAGATGTGTGTGAATTAAAAATCGTATTATATTTTCCCGAACTATGGTGAAATTTCTATAGAAACTGCAAACAAAAAGGCATATTCCTAACTCTTATACAGAGAACAATACGAACTCCGGAGTGCTGATGATAAATTAAGTTCGCGAAAAGTATCGGATGGTACTATATTTCGCTATTCCCAGTGCAGGAATGTTCTGTTTCTCAGTCAGATAATGAGCAATTAAAATTTAAATTATGACGTTAGTGACGGAATGTTATTCATGAGAGGCTATCTTCGCCCCAAAGTCCCACCTGTGATTAAGATAGCGGATATACGGGTGAAGAGAGTAGTATGCGTAAGACACATTAGAATCCACTATGGTATACAACTGAATATCGATACCCAAATTCATGCAATAATATTGAAATGTAGAGAGCTCTTCAATAGGATCAGATGCTTAGCCAATAGAAATAGGGCTTTAAATTTAAGGTACGCCATACTATTCATAGTAGGTTGTTCATACCTGACGCTCTCTGTGCGACGGCAGGAAGGCACGATTTAATGCTTAAGAATCATAAATGAAATATATCAAATACTTACAGATACACGCTCATTCGAGTAACTGGTGCATACAGAACTGCTTCAGCGGATGTCTCAGCAGCGATAACGAGAAAACTTCCAATTGCGCTAGAGTGTAGTCGCAGAGCACAAATGTATGCAGTCCGAAAGAATGTTGCAATACATAAAAACTAGCGTCGTACTATAGGAGAGATATCAGAAAAATAAGTTAATGAATGACACAACAGCTGGAATTGCTCGTTGACAAATAGGCTGACACACTCCCATCCACCGAATGTCAAAGCTAGGATATGGTCAGAATAAATAAGGTTATCGCTATGGCTAATCCAATTCTTACTGAGCATGGAGACTTCTAGTATTATTTTTCTCGATTCCATCTGAAAGAGAGAGAGAGAGAGAGAGAAAGTGCGATACATATTGTTGCCGAGAGTCGGACACGTTGGAATACGTCATGAAAGTCTATCCTAAATATGAGGAAATAAGTATCAGGTTTCAAAAGAAAATAAATGCCTCCATTGAAAAAAGAGCATGATTGTGCACGAACAATTACCTAGCGTTCGAATCGCTCGTCAAGGAAATACTCCAAACATAGTAATCAATCAAATTTATACAAAATTCTGACATAGAAAACGTAAATGAAACTGATCATTGGTAGATAGGAATTAATTAAAAGTAAGGAATTGACGGATAGAGTAAGAAATTGACGAATATAGTAAGGCATTGACGTGTATAATAAGGAAGACTTATTTTTGTAATTTATACAAGGTCATACATAAATATTAGGAGTGTGAATAAGTCTTTCCCGTTTTTTGTAAGAGATGGCGCCACCAATACTGTGCGAGTATTCAATGGTTACATATGTCATAATCAAAGCTTATTCATATGTCAACAATTCCATACTAACACATTAGTTAAAATTTTTTCGCATCATAAATTTTTGATGTCGTGAAAATGTCGAAATTTGAGCCGAGTCGACGTCGTTTGCGGGAAGTTTCACTTTATTGGTTCAATTTGAAGAAATCTGCTGCCGAGACGCATCGATTGCTTCAGGAGGCTTATGGAGAAGGTTGTGTCGATGATTCAAGTGTTCGCGGATGGTTTCGACGCTTCAAAAGCGGTGATTTCGACGTGGAAGACAAGGAGCGTTCCGGGCGGTCGCAAATCTTTGAAGATCGAGAATTGGCGACTTTGCTTGATGAAGATTCTTGTCAAACGCAAGAAGAACTTGCTGAAGCATTGGGAGTTGACCGAACAACCATTTCCAAGCGTTTGAAAGCCATGGGAATGATCCAAAAGCAAGGAAATTGGGTGCCGTACGAACTGAAGCTGAGAGACGTCGAACGGCGTTTTTTCACTTGCGAACAGCTGTTTCAGCGACATAAAAGAAAGGGTTTTCTGCATCGTATCGTGACTGGCGATGAAAAGTGGCTACGTTACGATAATCCGAAGCGAAGAAAATCATGGGGACTACCCGGCCATGCATCATCATCGACGGCCAAGCCAAATATTCATGGCGCCAAGCTCATGCTCTGTATATGGTGGGACAAGCTAGGTGTGGTTTACTATGAGCTTCTGAAACCGAATGAAAGGATCACAGGCGAGGTCTATCGACGACAATTGATGCGTTTGAGCCGCGCACTGTGAGAAAAACGGCCACAATACTCCGACAGGCACGACAAAGTTATTTTGCAACATGACAATGCTCGCCCACATGTTGCACCGCCGGTGAAAACATACTTAGAAACGCTCAAATGGGAAGTCCTACCCCACCCGCCGTATAGTTCAGACGTTGCTCCGTCTGATTAACCATCTCTTCAGATCGATGACGCATGGCCTGGCTGACCAGCACTTCCATTCCTACGAGGAAGCCAAAAAATGGGTGGATGACTGGATAGAGGCCAAACCGGTCGAATTTTTTCGCAACGGGATTCGTATGTTGCCAGAAAGATGGGAAAAAGTTGTAGCTAGCGATGGCCAATACTTTCAATAATTCATTTGTAACCATTTTTTCACAATAAAGGCTCAAAATTTGAAAAAAAACGGGAAAGACTTATTCACATACCTGATATTTTTCCTATTTACTTATTTATACTGGTCAGCCACTTATACTGGCTTGAGCAGGCAAATTTTACAAAATGTAGACAAACTTATTTACACACACACACACGCACACACACACACACACACACACACACATACACATACATTAAACAATATATATACTGGAAACTAGTCAATAAAACCAAAGTCGTACAATAAACAGTGATTTGGAACCCACTAGAAACTGGAGATCCTCCAAAAGTCGGAATGTTATTCTAATTTAAATACTAAAATATCAACTAAAATAAAAGATGATGTAAAAAATTCTTGTGTAATTAATAATATTTTATTAGGCAAATTCTTGTATAATGTCAATCAACAATACAAAAATCAACAAAAATTTATGAAGTGCTTACAAAAGATATTCAAGATCGCATGTGAATCGAATATTACTAGTCGTTTAATCAATGTATTAATATATATCAAAATGTAGTAATATAATATGCAAAAATGGCAAAAATATTTTAAATCGTCCATCAGTCTTGTGTGTGTGCGCGCGTGTGTGTGCGTGCGCACGCGCGATCATAGCCCCCCTATGGAACTTAACAATTTATAATCCCCTTTTTAAGCTACATAGAAAGTTAAATAACGATGCCTATGAATGTTCATGACTTAACCTTTAAAATATATTTTACTTTTTATCTTGTCTTCTCTACAACAAACTGCAAAATAGAACACAACGCATTTCTACCGCTGAACTTTAAATCATTATAATATAAAAGTTTTAGAAAATATTATTATTCAGAAAAAAAATATAAAAATCAACTATGTAAAAATTACCACAAGATTAGAATTACGAATAAAATTATTTAAAAATAATTATAAATTTTGTTAAAAGAATAATGTAGTTATTTCTTTCACTCAAAAGGCTCATCGTGTCTCAACTTATGCTGTACATATTTTTATGGTCATAGGAGCTTAGTGCGAATCGAAATTACAACCTCAAACCGATGACTTTCAGACAATTCCGTGCCATAATTGTTGAATTGCTGTCCACAAATGTCCATTGTACAAAAAATGTATTGAACAAAAAAAAGTACTTTTATGTGATCTACAACGATTGTTGAAAACATTTTATACAATTTTTCATATTTTCTGAATTAAATTCGAAAAACCATCATTTTTATGGTTTTCTAATGGATTTTACTATTTACAATTGTACATATTTTAGCAAAATTGCGGCTAGGTACACTTTTTAATAATTGTTTTACAACATTTAAAAAATCATTAAAAAGGGTACAGATGAAAACTAAGTAAATAAATTTAAATTAATATGTAAAGCAATTAAAATTTCGTAGTATTAATAATCTTGCAGTAATTGGACTATAAATTTTAATCTTACAGTATTTCTGAAAAAGTAGTTTGTAAAAGGTTTATATCATAATGATTGGAAATTTCAGCGATATACGAATGCGCTTCCTTTCATATTTCAGTTTGTTGTAGCGAAGAGAAGATAAATGCATGACTTCATACAGGATTAATGTATGGTTCGAAATATTTTTTTACCATTTAAACTTTTACATTATTACATTTTGATATATATCAAAAGCTTTGCTAAAGACTGGTAACGTTTTATTCACTTGTGATCTTAATAGTACATTTCTTACCGAATACAGAAAGGCGTTATTTACGAAAGGAGTTATTTACCCTACTTTTTTCATAAAAAATAATAAAATAGTTTACAATTATAATTGTATAATTATTTAGTATAAATGTATACCATTTTTCAGAAATCAATCACTAAATATGAGTACCCCGCCGTTTAAATTAATGCGCCACACCCATTAACCAATACATAACATAAGAAGTAACGCGCTTGCACTGTTTTTATAACCACCTGCGCGCGCACTATCCATCGTCCTTCTTTTGTTTTATATATTATATTGTATTGTAGATTTAAATGGATACGAATAGCGTAAAAATTGATGATTTTTTAAGTAAGTATACTTTAATAAAAACACACACCTTTAATACTATTTTTCACTAATAATATCTCTCAATTAATTTCTAGGTTATGATTAAACCGCAGCAGAAATTTTGCCAGCGGAAGAGTCTTCTTCTTTTGAAAATACAGTACCAGTGCATATTGTCAGCGTTAATCCATCAAATAAAGACATAAAAAATGCACCACCGCCATATCCAGAAAATGCTTCTAATAAGCAAGATGTTAAAACAGAAAGTTATTCTTCTATAGGTAATCATAATATTTGTATCATAATTGCTATAATTACTTAAAAAGGAACGCCTCTATTATTTGGAGCTGATATAAAAAAATAATTTTACTTGCATACAGTAAAAAATTTGATAACATTGGTTAACTAAACAATTATATAGCAGTAAATGAAAATTCATAGATCTTACTTTTTTTAGTTTTACAGATCACTATAGATATATATATATATATATATACTGAAGAGGAAAATAATGCAGATGTGAAAGAATTGAAAAATAAGCTGATCCTTTGAATTATATATAGAATTACCTTACTATTTACAACTTTTGATTATTGAAATAATGTTAATAATTATTTAATCGAAGATAGAAACTAAAGACGCATTTGTAACTACATAAAAATATTCATATCTTTGTTATATAAATACTTTTTCAAATCTGAAATATCTGATATATTCTTCATTTAGTTTGCTTTCGTAACATTTAATATCGACAAAACAGGGAAGAATCCTGTAAAAAGTATCAAAAGTAATTTACAAAAATTATTAGCAAAGGACTTTATTTTAACCTTTACTGCTTTAAAAAGAAACAATAAAAATGACAGTTTTGAAAGACTTTAAGTCTAACGAGATTTTAAAATGTAAGTATTTTGTTGCATTAATGTTAATGAAACTATTTTAATAAAATTTAATATCTGAAAATATTTTCTAGCTGTTATTACGAGTTTGTAATCGGGATGGAAACGGAGATTTGTTATCTGAAAGTAGTTTTCACTCTGCTTTAAGTTCAGCATTCGCAAATGCGAAAGATTGGGGTGGAAGAGTAAAAACACTATCTCAATAATGAAAAAACTATATCTTATTGAAGAAAACTTTTAAGTTTATCAATATATGAAGCGTTCTTATTTGTAATAGAATATTAAATGTTTATATTTGTACAAAAATACTTAACATAATAGATAAGAAATAAAATTATAAATTAATTTTTTAATTCAAAAATTATATGCTAAAATTCCTTTTATGATTGATGCGAGGAATATTCACAAAATTTAGAACCTAATAAATATTTTTTTCTCTATCTTTAAAATATTTATTTGAAGTAAAAATATCTATTATATAGAAAACGTAGATTTATTATATACAATAAATATATATTACTAATAATATAATATTTTATTTTATTCAAATAAATCATTTCTATAAGAAAAGAATAAAATATTTAATTAAAAAATTATAAAAATTTTTTGCATAGAGTACAGATAGTTTTCCTCATATGAATCTAATAAGAATTACATGATAGTACCTATTTTGATTTTTTTACTAGAATCCTAAGAAAAATGGGACCTAATCGCACTAGAATCTATCAAGCTTTCCTTTCTGGATCCCCATAAGATATAGGGAAATCTATCTGGATCCGGGTAGGATTCGCTATTGAACTTCTGCGCGGGATACATTCTTAACTTCCTAATATTTCAGAAAACGAAAAGTAAAGGAAAAGACACGTTGTAAAAATGCTTTATGACAACGATACATACACAAAAAGACACATAAATGTGAAAATCTGTCAATGCATTAATAAGAAAGTTAAAAAGTCAATTACCTGACTCGGAAATTTCTTGCATCTGATTTGACCTAATGCTCCTACCAGAGAAAATTAATTGAAGCGAGTATTCACAGCTCAACTTTGTTTATTATTTACTTTCATGTGTGCATTCTACTACCTAAATATAAAGTAATGTACATAATTTTTCTTCTTCATTCAATATTGTTTGCCGATTTTGTGTCATGTGAAAAGTAGTAATTATATAAATAAACTAGTTTCCCCCGTATCAGCTGAGCCCGAGATAATAATTTAACTGATTTCATAAACAATTCAATAATATCTAAGTAAAAAGTACTCTATATATAAAAATCTATATTACTATAAATAATTGACCGTAACTGACCTATCGTCGCTTCTGTATAAAAAGTTGCTTCCATATAGCGTCCACTCCAAAATGTTGATATTTTGCCGACCATTTTATACAATATATATATATATATATATATATATATATATATATATATATATATATATATATATATATATATATACGGCTTCGATGGAGAAAATTGTATTTTCGAGTTTGAGCCGTAGAAAAAGATGTCCAAGTATCTCGAGACGACGATTTCAAAGAGTATCATGTTCGGACTATAGGAAATATCTCGGGACGACTACTATAGAAAGTTTTGTGGTGGAGAGGCAGAATACAATGTCCAGGTATCCCGGGACGACTCTTACTGATAGTATTTGTGTGTTCGAATGATAGAATACTAATCTCTTCATAGAAGTCCTATTGACATACCCGGACATTGTTTCCCACCAACTATACACGACACTCCCCGTAGAAGTCGTTCCAAATCAGCTGGAAATCGCATTCTATCATCCGAACACGAAACTCGTCGTAGAAGTTGTCCCGATATACGTAAATATCATTTCCTACGAACTAAATACGATAGTCCCAGTAGAAGTTGTCCCGAGAAAGCTAGCATCGCTTCCTAACGACTAAACACAATACTCCCCGTAGAACTCGTTCGGGAACACCTGGATATCGTATTCTACCGTATCGACACAAATTTTCCCATAGAAATTGATTTCCTCATAACTGGACATCGTTTTATATTAACTGAATACAATATTCCCCATACAAATCACTCAGAGACACCTGGACATCGCATTCTATCATCCGAACACACAACTGCCTATAGAAATCGTCTTGAGGCAACGGGATATTGTAATCAACCTCCTGTACACGCAAATATAATCTTGCTCGGTAGAAACTGTATTTAAAATGTACATATATAATATGTATAATATGATATGAATACTATATACATAGTTTCGAGGTTATTAGTAAAGAATTCTATATTTTGCAATCATTTCGTTTGTTCAAACTAAAAAAAAAACATACTCTCTTGTCACAATTCAGGAGTTAATATAATTTATAAAAACAAAAATATAATTTGTCGTCACAAACTATATTCAGTTTGATTTGGCATATAGAACCATTTTATAAGAGAAGGAGAAATAATGACAGAGAGAGAGAGACAGAGAGAGAGAGAGAGAGAGGGAGAGAGAGAGAGAGAGAGAGAGGGGGGGAACAGATTTTCCCACGTAAGAGAAAATAAAATTTACAAAAATCAAACGATATCTGTAAGGTGTGAGAGTAGTGTCAGATTAACCAGAAGAATAAAAAAGGTAATATTGACTAACGTCACACCTTCTTTAGGATACGAATCGTAAATTTGAATATAAACATTCGTTTGAGCTGGCCTGGTATTAATACTTTAAGGGGACTACTTTAATGTTCGTGATTCAAGACACCACCTAGTGGCCGTTGGTGGAACTGTTTGTTAAAACCATTAACTTAATTTATTGATGAAAGTAAAATGATTTTCAATAAAAAACGTAGCCTATGTCCTTTCCAAGATAATATAGAATCTGTATGTCAAATTTCAGAACAATCGGTTCAGTAGTTTTTTCGGTTATCGTGTACAAACAAAAACACGCTTTGTCTTTATAAATTAGTACATATATATATATATATATATATATATATATATATATATATATATATATATATATATATATATATGAGTATGATATGATATGATATGAAGTATGATATGATATGATAATATTTTAAATAAACTTCAGTATACATTGTTTATTTATTAATACTAATAACAGAAATCAAGATGAATTATCGAAAAAATAGAAAAAAAAGTAAGAGAAAACCCATGAAGAATCTTCGTAAATAATATGTAAAAGCAGTAGAACTGTACTCAAGAATTGATAGACCGCGCTTTATTTCGTTGAGAAGGTTTTTCTTATTGGCATGCAGTATCTGATGTTTCACTATTTGAACTGTTTCCGCCTATTCAACAGTTTGACTGCGCATTTCTCTTATTAATCGCCGGAAAAAGCATCAACAAATATTTATGATGATTTTAAACGCTATTGTTGACCTTTGTGATATTGCTTCTAAGAGTAAATTGGAAATTAAGAGAATCAATACACTCGAGGTTATGAACCTTAATTAGTCTATATTTAAAAAATGAGATGAAATGTTTCAAACCGTTTTAATAAAATCATGTCTTGTAGTAACAACAACTAGAAATTTAGAATATTTAGAAATTACTTTGTCTTCATTAATAAGCAAAATTTCAATCCGAATATGTGAAGTAGAATGATTTTTCTGAAAAAAATAGTGAGTAGGGTTTTCAATATATAAGAGTGTGTTTCAATAAGCTTAAACAGATATATGATTGCTGTATTTGAGACATAGAAGTTCTTATTAAATGCGCCTATTATAATAAAATATTGATAAATAATTTGAAATTTTTGAAGGCTGTCGAAATACTAAAGAATACTACATTTGGAACACGATTTAGAACAGCAAAAAATAATATATATATATATATATATATATATATATATATATATATCGAAAAGCTCTATAATTTAATAATAAAGCAGGCGTGAAAATCAGCAGAATAAACGTATTCACCAGTAGAGCGAGCTATAAGTTTGCCATAGCTCTATTCTTTAAAAGTGCAGAACAACCCTTTCATATTGATATATTGATATTTATTCGATCTATATACGTTTATGTTTTACTAGAGTGTGATACTTGTCTCTACAACTCAAAACGTATCGTTTTCTTTTAGACTTACATTAGAGTATATATAAATTTAGCAAAAATTGATGTACGAAAATGATAATTTTTTAATATTGTCTACGTTCAAAACTAATTTATATGTTATGATCAGAAATATGAAACTTAGGCTATTTCATATATAAATGTCATATTTCTCATAATATAATTTAGGTTTGTGTAAGCTATATAAATTAGTTCACGGAGGAGTCTTCATTAATTAAATAAACGTTGAAGCGAATCTCAGTATTTATATTAGTTAACTTTGGATTTTCAAAGCAATTAAGAAAGAAAATTTTAGAAGAATTTATAAATATTGATTTTATTTGTTGGAATTATTAATACTCAAACGCTTAATTATTACATGTATCTATAATTTCTTTATGTTTAGTTCTTTTTCATTCTACTAGGAGTGAATATAAAGTAATTTTCTAAACAAATATAGGTTTTTCTTCTATGCTATGTTGTTATTTGTATTACGTTGCGATAAAATAATCTTCTTAGAAAAATGTTTAAAACCAGCTAGAGGCTCCACCAAATTTTGTAGAAAGCCCACCAATGCTTTTTTCAAATATACTTCCAACTCGGCTGGCCACATTTGATGTAACATTACTAATACTAATGTTATCTTCACCTCCTAAATTTTCAACTATCGTTACCTTTGTTTTGGGCTTCTCTACATCATCATCGTTGCTATTTTCGGCCAATCTCCTTAAATAAATAAATTTAATAATATGAAACAATGAAAAATTTCTTTGGATTTGATTATATAATAACAATTAAGTTCTAGAATGTTTCGTTTAGGTCAAATAATATTAATATTGCTAAAAATATTAAATGCAAAGTTTTAGATCTAAATTAGAGTATATACCAGGAAGTTTGATCTTAATCGATAAATAGAGCTCTTATTCGATGTATTGCTTGAGTGGCGAGAGAGCACCTCAAACAATCAGCAAGGAGAAGCAGCAACTGCCGCGATTACTATTTGGATGGATGACTACGCGGGCGCTGATACTTTGATTATCGCTTAGGTGAATTTTTCACATAACAATGCGAGCGAAAGATGTGAGATTAACAAATTCAGTATTCAAGCCTAGAAATGTGAAACAGATACTGAATTCGAACAGCTTCAATACATAAATCCAGAGCAGGTTTTCCGAATCGGTCTTTATTCCTCTAGGTTTATGTCATGCAACGAATAGGGATTTTACATCTACATGTGTATTATTTAAGAATACAGCAAAATATATATATTAAAGTATATATTTATATAATTTCGTGCCCCGGCAAAGTGTCGCATGACCTATATGTGCCCAGGCGATAGTTATATTGTAAAAATATTTTTGATGTATGTCAAAAATTTAATAAATTACATATAATCTAAAAATTTTCTTTTTAAATTTATTAAATTTCACTTTATGCAGTGTAGTTTATCTGTATATAGAACTTATATCTTGTGGAGAATTTGAGAATTTACTTTCTCCAAGCTCCACAAAGTAAAAACGCGCAGTCAAGAGACAGACAAAGATATGATAATTACATGGTATAATGATAGTATAGAAGCCTTATATTATCTGAATTATAGCTGTTCTTAATATTATTATTGTAATTTATAAAAAGTATTATCATTATTATTGGTAGTGAAAATTAATCGAATCGATTTTTGAATTGCCTGAATTTGTGCACACACATATCGCTGAGCCACACCATAGATAAGCAGAGTAACGAAGGCAATTTACGTAAAATGTTTTCCCCTTTTCGATCAATTTTAAAGCTGACATTTTTTCATCTTTCAAGTCATTTAAATTATACCAATACAAACTCATGAAAAATAATTTGTTTTAGTGTTCGTTTTTTTTCCATTTTGAAAAAGTTTTGCGCTTGTCGCCTATAAACTTTTTTCCTTCGCCTATCTTGATGATGTGATCGTCACTACGGAGAGCACATCCTGGATCAGGCCTATATTAATCATACAAGACTTATATATAATATGTATATATATATATATATATATATATATATATATATATATATATATCCGCTGCACGTGTTCACTAGTCTACAAGCTCATGTATTATATCTTACACATTTATGTATATTTGTTACAGGCCAGTGACGGAGCTAAGAAACCGAGAGCCGCAGCAGTAAATGATACAGAGCGTGAGAGAGAGAGAGAGAGAGAGAGAGAGAGAGAGAGAGAGAGAGAGAGAGAGAGAGAGTGAGAGAGGGGGGGGGGAGAGGATTTGGACTGATACAACGGGCAGGAGTTGCGAGAGTTGACGCGCGTCGAGTGTCAAAAGTTTTGTGTTACGATATAGTTTTTCTTCTGCTCAAGATTTCTTTGTTGGCGTCAGTATACCTTGCCTATTATTCTGTTTTGTCTGTGTATGTGCCCTCGTGGAGACGTTTTGAAGTCATTCTCTTGTCGTGTCTCCGTGTTCCATACTGGAGTTCGTGGCACACATCCGCGCACGACGTACTCGCTGTCTTTCTCTCAATTTTATCACTGTTACCACGCATGTCGCTAGCGTGGACATCTCATTCTAAGATAACACACGCTCGTGCGCCTCTGTTCTCCTTTTCTATGTACCCGTAAGGTTTTCATAAGTTATATATTTTAATTTTTTTGTCTAGCCGCGTTTTCTTTTGTTTACTATTCTTCGCTCCCGTTACATATACCGCGAGCTCCGCTCCTCTTCGAGCTCTCCCTTGTCATAATTCATTCGGGGTTCTGACCAGCCGGGAACCCATTTTGCAAGGGCCGTATTCGTCGATTATGTGTTCGTGGCGAATAAGCATGCCGTTTTAATATATAGTTAGTAGTATAATTTCTTCATATTAAAAGTTGCACATCCGCATGAATGTAAGTTTTTCATAGCCGTAATAAGCTATAAATTTATTTTATAAAATATGAAACTCATCGCTCTAGTTTCTGATTTTTGTACTATATCAGTAAAAGAACCTTGTATTTTAAATGCGGTTGGATTGATTCTTATTATTATAAATCATGTACAAGCTTATTTCCTTAATATTAATTCATAATAATAAAATCCTTTTAATCTATTTTATAGCTGTTAAATCTTATACGTATATAAATTGAAAAATAAATTATTTTGATAAAATACCGGTAGCGCATCGACGCGTATCATTATTTTTTTGTTGTTATAGTCTATATTTAAGCTTGTATTATAAAGATTGTCATGTACAAAATACTCATAGTTCTCGACATACTACTCAGAATCGACAAAACGCTATCAAAGAGAAGATAGAGAACTATGTCGGCCAATGACAAGTGAGATATTCTTTTGGAAAAATATAATCCTGAAGATTCGACCTCCAATCTAGAATAGTTTGAGGGCATTGATAATTTGCTTGATGTAAATGCTGGAGAAACGTGTTGGGTGTACAAGTAAGTTTCCAGAGTTTTGTTTCCAAAATGTGAGATTTTATTATGAAAACATTATTATATATTCTTTATTCAAAGTATCGTCCGTAGAAAGCTATAATTCTTTCCATTTTCTGGAAATTTATGAATTCCGGACCAATAAAATTTTTCGTCTTTAGAGCCCAAGAACATATCAAGCTAATGATTGATTCCCTCTACGTAACTGAAGCGTATATCCATAAGAGCTTTGTACATTGATCAATGAAGTGGTGGTCGGATAATGCCAAGTCTTGACTGTAAGACGCAAGAAGCAGAATCTTTCATCCACTATTCTTCAAATAGTTTTTGACCGAAGCCGCAACATGTGGCCGAATGTTATTGTCATGAAAATTGACGGACTCATGCCTAGTCACATATTCGGGCCGTTTTTCTTGTATTGCTCGCTTTAAATGAATAAGTTGCTTCCGATAGTCCTTAGACGACTGAGGAAAGAGACAAAGAGGCTTCTGAGGATAGCCAGGGAAGAGAAAAGATGGTCTAACTACAAAGACATCTTTAACGAATACAAAAGTAGTATAAGGAAAGCTAAATGGGAATCCATAAAAAGTTTCAGTGAGTTGCTCAAGGACGTAAATGAGGCATCGAGGTTTAGAAAGATTCTTAAAAAAAACCAATGCTTCTAAAGAGTTTCAGACGAGCATATGACTCATGGACTGTAACGGAGAGGGAAAATCTAAAGTTAATAATGGACGTACATTTTCCCAGATGTTAGGTAGGGGAATTAGAAAACGAGATAACGTTACGACGGAAACCGATAAACGGAGACAAACGACGAATGGTAGGGCAGATAGTGACCAAGGAAAAGCTGATATGGGCAACAAACTTATTCGATCCCTACAAATCAGCGGGACTGGATGGCATAATACCCATAATGCTACAGAAATTCTAAGGCACTCTAATGGACATTCTGACTAAGATTTACTGGGATTACCTAATTTTAGGCTATGGACGAAAGAAATGGAGAGAGGTAAGAGTAGTTTTCATACCCAAATCAGGGAAACAAGCTACACAACGCCAAAAGACTTCAGACCAATCAATCTTTCATCGTTTCTTTTAAAAACACTAGAGAGACTGAACGATTTACACATAAAGAAAATTACTAACGTAGAAAAGAATTGTACAACATAGTATACCTACTTGCAAGGGAAATCTGTAGAAAGTGCGCTACATGAAGTAGTAGGGACGATAGAGAAAAACCTCCGACACAGGCAGTACACCTTAGGAGCATTGCTTAACATAGAGGGAGCTTTCAATAACGTCCGTACAGAATCAATAAAGAATGCATTAGAGGAGATTGGAGCTGAAGAACTGACGAAAGCCTGTGTGATAAAAATGCTGAGAAACCGAACGATCAAATCAGACAGTGCGACAGTTCGATAAAGAGAAGAACCACTAGGGTTATACCGCAGGGGGGAGTTATCTCTCCTCTTCTGTGGCTCATAGTGGTCAACAAGATCCTAAAACACTATTAAATAAGAGAATACAAGTAATAGCGTATGTAGATGACTTGATGATACTGATCACGGGAAAAGACCTAACTACGATCGGAGAAATCATGGAATCAGTACTAAAGGAGATATCTGAATGGGCAGGACAGAACGGACTGGGTGTGAATTCGGAACAAATGGAAATGGTCCTCTTCACTAGGAAATATAAGATGTCCGAGATACAATCACCGTGACTGACGGGACGAGTTTTAATGTTTGACAAGATATCTTGGAGTAGTTCTAGACTCCAAATTATCCTGGAAAAGAAATATGGAGGAAAGAATGCTAAAGGTATATATGCGTTCTATACTTGTAGAAAAATGTTTGGAAAAAGATGGGGATTACAGACATATATCATCGACTGGATGTACACGGTCATAGTGAGACCCATAATCACCTATGGAGCCTCTGTATGGTGGGAAGCCATGCCTAAAGACGTAAACAGAAAGCTGCTAGCAAAGGTACAAAGAATTGCGACTCTATGGATAACCGGAGTCACAAGAAGTGTAGCACAGGCAGCTCTAGAAGTGATGCTGAACTCACAGCCTATAGATCTGCACATAAAAGGGCTAGCCGCGAAAGGAGCTCTGAGACTCAGAGAATCGAATTTGTGGAAACAGACCAACTATGGGCATACAATGATTTCGCGATAAATGGAGAAGCTTAACATCGACCTGATAGATGAGCTGAAACAGACCATGGACTATATGGTCACCAAACTAGACTTCCAGATAGATATAGAAATAGAGATACCGTCAAAGGAGGATTGGGTAAACGACTTTAAAATAAACGAGGATGAAATCTCGGTCTTCACAGATGGATTGAAAACGAAAAACGGAACATGCATAGGAATCTATTTGGAACAAATTGAAAGTTTAAAAGTCATATAGACTCGACAAATGTAGTCTTCTGCAGGCAGTAATCCTAGCTGTTGAAAAAGCACCGCAGTTACTGAAGAATAGAAATCTGAAAAAGACAACTGTCTACACAGATAGCCAAGTGGCTTTAAAAGCCCTACGGCTAAAATCGATTAGATCGAACTCAGTAATGAGCTGTCGGGAGGTGCTATCATGGATTCGGAATGGCGAAGTCAGAGTCTGCTCGGTACCAGGGCACCATGGTGCCGAAGACAATACCAGAGCGGATGAGCTGGCAAAGCGCGAAGCGGAGAAAAGCAACGCCGAATCCGACAGTCATACATGGCAATTTATCAATACGATTAAAAAGAGTATAGACGATACCATCAAAGCAAAATATAATGAATGATCGGAGACAAGAAACGACTGCCTTTAATTCAAAAAGCTATAACCTGCGATTGATGAATCAAGATCTAGTGACCTTTTAAGGTACAAAAAAGTAACCGTTGTCATGATTACAGGAATAATCACGGAACACTGTGCAATAGGCGTCAACCTCAAAAGGGTAAGGCGTCTGATGATTCCTGTCGCAAAATGCTACACGGAGGAGGAAATAATAACCTACTTGCAATGCCGATATCCAGTCCTAGCAAGCAAAAGACTTATAATGTAAAGACAAAGCTTCATGGAGGATCTGGAAGAGGTATTAAGTGTGAATATTGGAATGTCAGCTAAATTTACGCGAAGCTGGAAATATTTCTTTGAGAAGACATATGTTATGGCTGAACCCTTCGGGAAATATAGGGTATCGTAATGGATCTAACGCCACCGAGTATAGGTGCAATGTCCGACTAGGACAAAGCACAAGCCCTTACAATTTAACCTAACCTACAATGGTCCTTTGATGGTTTGAGCACTCGGAAGCAGTTCGTAGTATAGGACACTCATTTGACCCCACCATATGCAAAGGATGACCTTATTTGCGTGCATATTTCGTTTCGGCGTCGATTGAGCGGGCTCGTCAGAATTTTTTAGGCGCAGGGAAACGGCATTTTATGTAACATGTAATGATGCACCAAGTTCTTCTTGAATATGACACAAATTCTCATCCAGTAAAGCGTTTAATTTCTCGTTTCTCAAAACTTTTCGACATTCTGGAGAAATCCTTGTCTTCAATTTTAAAATCACCCTTTGAAAGGTGATTATATTTATTATATTATACTTATTATATTATAGGGCTCAATTACATTCAGGCCCGTAAGTTTTCGAAAGCAAAGGATAGACCCCAGCTACATTTTTCATCATATTAAAGAATAGAAGCAACGCTTATCGCAAAAGACGTTTATTTGGCTGGAAACTTGTCATGATTTTTCTGGATAAAATAAACTGAAAAAACACGGAAAGAATTGCTAAAATATAATGCTGCAAAGTTGTTGACAGATACACGATATACATAAGGTCTGACAATTCTGCCAGTGATCCACTAGTGACGCAATCTTTGGACAAATGTTGGAAATTGACTTGTACACCCAGTAGAAGAGATAAACATCCCTAAGAAAAAATCCATATGGATCATATAAAACAAGTTCTGCATAAAACTGAAAAGAAATATGAAATGATAAGCAAAAGATGAGTCGTGTGCGCGTAAAGAACTAGTGCGCAAATGAATATATTATATTTTATAGTTATATAATAATTAATTTTAAGAATAAATTGTGGAATTATATTTATTTAACAGCAGCTCATCCTATCATGGTAACAGAGCGTACTTGATTGATTGCTTAAAGAAACATTTATTTAAAAAGATCCTGTAAAACAAAAGAGATTGGTTGAAGTTACGTTAGCTATAAGAAGTCGGGAACAATGATGAAATTAAAATTCCAGTGTTTGACAGTGCAAACTATAAAATGTGGAAAAGACGTATTACATTATTTTTCAAAATGAAAAAATTTGATCTAAATATATAAAGAGCAAAAACTACAGATGATAAAAATGTGTACCGTTAATGGTTTAAAAGCAAGAAACTACATATAGTTTTATTAATCCATGAATGCTCAAGCACCTCGATTTTTCGTCAACTTTTCGACGCGAATATTTTGTATGTTACCTTCATTGAAAAAATTCTGTTTTCATGTATTCCAACGTAAAATTTCATGTTATTTCAGAATCCGTTGTCAAAGTCAAGATTAAATATTCAGAAAAAAGATATGGCCGTTTTAACCCAAAAAACGTGAAAATTGGAGAAAAAAATTTTTTTCAGATTTTTTTTTCATAATGTTATTGCAAAGAAATTGGCCTCTAATTGTGGACAAAAGTGGAAAAATTGCCTCAGTTTTAAGAACAAACTTTTGTTATCAACATAAAATCGCTTTATTTTACAAAATGATATCAATAATGTAAAAATTCCATGAAAAATATTTTTTTTTCTATCAAAAGCAGTTGTTGAACGGTAAACCTGATAAACTTGCTGGATAATTTTGAAAGTATAAAATATGCAATGAACATAATATACATAACACTCCTTTTAAAAATAATAGATACTTATAATAGATACAGAAAATTTTAGAGATTATACATACTGATGTTTGTGGTCCCTTTCATGCAGTAGGTTTTAAAGGTGAAAAATTTTTAATTTCGTTTATTGATGATAGTTTATGATAGTAAAATAAATAGTGTCCACCATGAAATCGACATCAGAAGTTAGTGATTGCATTGTAGAGTAAGAATGTGAAAATTTAATAGGGAAAGAGTGCAATATTTAAGATGTGATAATGGTAAGTAATATTTAAATCGTAATATATACAGTTTTGCTAAAGGTAAAGGTATAGTAATCTCACCATGTCCTGTGTATGTTCATGAATATAATGAACTTGGGAAATACTTGAATAGATTTATAATCGATATACTGTGTTAGAATTAAAAATACATAAGAATACATTAAATATATTGTGTTGTTTGTTAAATGATGTATCAGATAAACAAAAAATATTGGTCGGAGAATGTTCGCAGCAATGTATTCAAAAAATCGCGTGTTCACCAATACAATCGAGAAAAAAACGGTACAACAAATATTTTTTAGAAATCGACCAGGGGTTTCAAATTTGAAATCATATGGAAGTAGAGTCTTTGTATCGATGCGTGAACGAAACAGGATATTGTAATGGTATAAAAATGCTATAAATGGTATTTTAATTAGATATAATAAAAATAGTTATCATGTTTTGCAAAATAATAATGATCGATATGATGAATATAAAATAAAAAGTAACAATATCGTTGTAAATTATTGCAGAACGGGTGCTTCGGTGGCTTTTGAGCTTTAACTTGAGCGTCGCTTTTAGACTTGTTACACGAGGACATTAACAGAAAAATGAGATGGTGGATATATATACATTGGTTGCAAAAATGCAAAAATTGAAGATTTTACTATTATATTGTTCTAAAATGGGTGTAATGGTCTAACAAATGTACGTTGAGTCAGCTTTTCTAAAGACAAATTAACTTTAAAAGTGTACGTGTGTCAACAAAAGGGGTTCGAAGATAGGGCGGACAGAGCTGTAGGTTCTTAAAAGCTTTATACGGTTTGAATGAAAGTCTAAACAAATTTCTAGTACATTTAGGGTTTGTAATAAATAATATTAACCATTATTTGTACATTATGAAATATGAAACATATATTCTCTATTTACTAATTTATGTTCACGATTTATAAATTTGTTGTAAAAATAATACTTTGATACAAGAAGTAAAAAAAACTCCTGTCCGAAACATTTAAAATGAAAGATTTTGATAAAATTTATCTACAGATTTTCATAATTTATGATAAGTTTTGTAACAAAAAAATTAAATTTCCAAAAAAGAATATACTTCATCATTAGTAAGAAAATATAAGTTAGAAAACTGTAAGCTGTATAATACACCCATATAGGTAAATGTAAAACATAAAAGGTCTGATAATTGCGAAATGCATATTAAATATAGAAATTTAATCGGTCCACTCCTATAGATAAGCACAGATATGAGACCAGATATAAAATTTTGTCGTAAATTATTTGAGCGGGTTTCTAAATTCTTGTAGTATAACACGTTTAAAATATGGTCTAAGAATGTTGAATTATTTCCATTTAACAAAAGATTTAAATTTATTATATTACAATAATAATAAGAACAATAATAATGGATTACTATGTTCATACCGATTGGGCAAGAGGTAATATTAATAGAAAATGTACTACTGGCATTTGAATATATTGTAAATTGGAAATCAAGAACAAAAATAGTATTGAAAAAAGTATCATCGTTTACTGAATATGTAGCTATATCGGAAGCTGCGAGTAAAATGAAATTTACCCTGGTGGATATGCATTCTATTTTTAAAGTATAAACAAAGTATTTTCAAATAAAGATACCTAGTAACAAGGATATTTGTTCGGTAGTAAGTAGGACAACATGTAACGTTTTTTACGGTCATTCCGTCCGATTTATAGTTAAATTTTTTAATCTATTTTTTAGGTATTTAATAGCTATAATAGTTAGTTTGGAGTAAATATACTTTACGTTTCCAATAAAGTTATCTTGAAACTAGGTATGTTTTACCTATTGAAACTGAAATTATTTTTAAAAATAGAAAATAGGTTGTTTTTATTCCTTTTCATCTAGTTATTCCCTAGTTAATGGGCATTTAATATTTTGGTATGGAATATCGTGTGTGTGCGTGTCTGTCTCTCTCTCTCTCTCTCTCTCTCTCTCTCTCTCTCTGTGTGTGTGTGTGTGTGTGTGTGTGTGTGTAACCTAGCTAAAAAATTGATATCGTTATTCTGCTTTAATCAATCAAATTAATCGAAAACAATACGTAACAACATCAATACACATCTACATTAACATTAATATATCAATACACAAAAATAATAAAAACAAAAATAAAAATAAAAATTAAAAATTAAATTAAAATTTATAATAAAAGTCAGACTGTCCTTATTTACAATAACCCCCGTAGACTAATCTGAAAATAAAATATTAGCTGAAAAAATTTTTTGTTAGTAAAGTGCAGTCTGACTGTTTCCACCACCCTTACCTAATTGAAGACGTAGTCCAACTTATCCAACCCTATCCCCACTACCAAATTTAGTAAATTAAATATAAAATCCCTCAAAAATGTTCAAAACTAATCAATTTAATAAGCAATGATAAATGTTATCTAATTTACTAGACTCTAACATTACGTTGACATTATTTTGATTCTTGGATATGTGAATACTTTCAAGACTCTCTCTTTTATACTTATTATTAATACTATGTTCCAATTTTTAATTTAAATTTTAATTTTTTATTTTGATTTTGATTTTTTTATTATTTTTGTGTATTGATGTATTAATGTTAATGTAGATGTGTATTGATGTTGTTACGTATTCTTTTCGATTAATTTGATTGGACTTTAAGACCAATGAAAAAATATTTATTAATTTGTATATAAGCAGTCGACAAAAGTACAATTAAATTAATGACTTTAATCATTATTTTAATGAATTAATTATAAATGCTTATCAAGTTTATTTCGAAAATTTTGAAGTAAATTATAAGTACATTGGATCTATATACCTTATACATCTACATACATATACAACGCATTGACAATAGCTTACACATTCATATACAATATATGTTATACTTATGTGAAGTTATAATCGGGCTTCTATACTAATCAAGATAATGTTCTACCATTTGCGGGTATGGAAAATCATCAGATATGCCGTATGAACACTCTCCATAAATTCAAATTACGAATTATAGTTATGAACTCAACGTGATTTTTAATTAAAAAAATTTTATTTTATTGTATAAAATTTCAAAAATTTCAAATGATATTATTTACTTTAGAAATAAATAGGATAGAATTACTAACTAACAACCAATAATTGAAGCCGGTATAAGACATCAAAAAATAGAATTTTTTAATTAATTGCTTCATGCGAAATTTTAGATCTTAAATAATAAAAGGAAATTATTTCCAAAACTAATTTATTACGTATAATTTTTAAGATGACAAAATCGAACGACAAGTAGATTTTTTTATTACTTTGTAATTTTTTAAAATTATTAGTTTCCATATCTTATGATTTTTCTTTTATTAAATCAATAACATAATGTTATAATATTATATAAATATTAATTGTTAAATAAATTGCTCATTTACTAACCAAAAACAAGGTTAAAAACAACCTAGTTTTTACCTAGTTTCTACCTAGTTTTTAACTAGTTTTTAAACCTAATTTCTGCCTTTTTCTTAATTTTATTGACAACGTTCACATTTTGCATTCTAAGATTTACCTTGTTTCTAGCCACAATGATTGATTCTATTTTTACTGCCTAGTAACTACTTTCCAGCCTATTAAAAATTGTTAGATTTCTACCAGGGTTATGAGAGATTTATTAAGAGTTTTTCACATTTATTATATCGAACCAATTAGTAGGTATATGCGAAGATAACTCTAGTGCGATTAATGTATCGAAACATGAAAATTATACAAACAATTTTAAACACATAGAAGTTCACCATCATTATGTTCATGAACGTGTAAAAGAAAATATGATTAATATTGTAAAGGTAGATTCGAATAACAATGTTGCAGATCTATTTTCAAGATGACTAACCAGATAAAAATAAGAAAATTTTTGGAAAATTGTTAAATTGAACAGCTATTCATAAGTGAATTTTGAGTTATCTCTGCCAGTATAATATATGTGTAAAGAGGTGTCTTAAGTATGTATACACTTATATTGTAGGTAAGCTTAATATGGAGATGCAAATTATGCAACCATAATTTCTGATCGATGAACCGCATGACTATGGCACATCTGACAATCTACATAAATTATTGAAAGAACAAAAAGCATTATGTCAAATAATTTATAGGCAAATCCCAAAGTGTCGCCTGCAACTGATGCAGTAGAATAAGTAGAGATTTGCATTTTTTAGATCATGCTCATACACCACCTGACTGATGTGACAGACACTGTTACAAGTAGCAATGATAATGGAAGATATCAAAAGACTACAAAATGCACATAAGTGGCAACATAGGAATATTGTCAGAGAAATCTGCAAGAGCAATTTTATAAAATGAAAATTATCTTTTACAAAGGATATCTTACAGGAAAACGTGAATCAAGTTATAAAAATCGGAATCAGTTAATCGAAATTCGGAGAAGGCTGCCCTAAAATCACACTTAACTGAAACGGAAGATTGGATAACGTTAATCTCTAAAACATGAACGCAGAAGAAGATAACACATACAATAGAGATACGGAAAGTGATACAGAAGGTCTCTACGTAGTCTCAAATCTGTGATGTGATTGTACAAAACTTGGACCGAAGGGAAATGCAGAAGTCTAGGATATGAGCACTCCATAGCAGACGTAGCTCATTACTGATAAAATTTGAACTTAGAGAAGAGAGTAGCAGGTGAATGAGGACTATACGGCCAACGAATGCTTTTGGACTAATAGACGTGACAAAATAAATCAGATTTTGCCGGTAATCATTTACACGATCAAACATCAAGCAAATGAACAATATTTAATTGGAGTTAATTTTGCATATTAAAAAATCTTTCTCACAAGAGATTTTGCCAGGATGAATGAAGGGCGTGAAACGATAGAGGCGTTGGCTAAAGCAATGTCTAAATTCCTCTAAGCCCGTTCTTACGTCTATTCACGTGCCTATGCGAAAGAACCCTATCGCACAATTATAAAAA
This sequence comes from Sycobia sp. Sy_11, assembly GCA_018907035.1. Lineage (NCBI taxonomy): Eukaryota > Metazoa > Arthropoda > Insecta > Hymenoptera > Epichrysomallidae > Sycobia > Sycobia sp. Sy_11. Next base: position 3,256,423 of record JACCIC010000027.1, on the reverse strand, counting down.
TGTAATAGAAGACAAACGCATTGGTGGACGACATAGATCGCTGAACTCAGAAGTTTCCGAATCGATCGAAGAGCTCGAAGTCGATGCGATGTGGATCAATAATCTATAGACTATAAGGCTTCACATAATGCTTGAGATTTGCAATTAAGTCTTAAGCACAGATATTACAAAATACTATAGATGAGATGGATACTGATTCGTAAGGCAATGGTTTTGAAAATTGATACTAGAGCCTTGGGAACTCAGGCCTGAATAATAATAACAGACGTATATACAACTGTAAGAATTATCCATGGACTTTTACCCAATCATCACATTACAAAAGACAAGGTTGTTAATGAATTACTTACCATAAGATAAGTCAATTGATCATATTCATATATATATATATATATATATATATATATATATGAGTAGCTAAGGATTTGGATGAGGAATCGTGCTAAGTTTAAACAATTTACGACAATGTACTATACTAAAATAAAATTGTATTTATTATAATCTATGGCAAACCGCAGTAAAAAACTCCAGTTACACGTCGAGAAAAAGCCTGATGCCTTAACAAATATTAACAATTAATTACTGCTAAAAATGAGATATAAATGAAATAAACTAAATCTACTAAACTATTTTTGTTATAATTTAATATCAAGGAATATAATATAATTTAAATTAATCTTATAAACAAGACCTTAAACTATTAAACTATACCGCACGTAGAGAGCTCTCTTAACAATGATCAACTAACCCGTACCGATTGACGACCTCAGTGATGCAATGGTGAGTTCCCCAGTACCAGGCACCATCCTTAGTGTGGCCTTCTGGCACTACGTGACAACAGGCCACGTTCACAGATGAATCAGAATACGTGCTGTCGACGATGGACTGCAATGAGTCCTGGGCAACAAGTTCGGGGAAGAACGGTCAGGCACTGCACATGCCTGACGCGATGGCCAAATAATACCTTCGTAACACGATCCCACCACGCAGCACGCACCACACAAAATTAACAACTTTGTACGATAAATTATGTAAATTAATACTAAATTATTAGACTTTAATAATAAAGAAAAGTACACGATGCCAAGAAGAAGTCAATCATTCACAAAGGCTAAACGAAGATCTGAAACTCCGACGCGCTACGCTTACTCGCTTGAACTTTTTCGGGGCCGCCCGCCTTAAGCTCTCATATTTCAAAACTTAAACCTTTATAAAATAAGACGCAAACATATAAAAGTGAAACTATCTTGTGAACATACCGCCCGCTTTCGTCATTTAGACGAATAGTAAGCAATGGAAATTTTCAGCACTCTTTCGTCTTGAACAATAATAAATTTGTACCTAGTCAATGAATATTGCAGATTTTTTTTTCATTTTCTAAAATAAGTGGACAAAGTCGAGCGATATTACGCTGAAATGTAGAGTTCGCTGTTTTGACTGTGACTACTCTCACCAATCCGTCCGACCCAGTGTGAATTTCAGTGACGTGTCCAAGTGGCCATTTTGCTGGCGGATACCTGTCGTCGCGTAAAAGGACTAGTTGACCTACTTTGAAATTCTCTGTAGCTCCTTGCCATTTATTTCGTTCTTGAAGATGCTGCAAATACTCCATCGATCATCTTTTCCAAAAGTTATTGCGGATTGCTTGTAGTAAGTTGAATCGCTCCAAACGATTTTCAGGCATATCGGATACAGCGTCATCAGGAATTAGTGCAGATACTCTACCGATTAAAAAATGCGACCGATTGCAAGGACTGAGAGCATTGCAAAAGTATTGCAATAATCTTGCCAACGTTCCCGAATCTCTCTAGGCAAAATCGCGTCCCATCCATATTTAAGAATTTAAATATCTTGAACTAATATTTTTGCAACTATCGTGATAGGAGAAAGCCATCAAAGGGTCGAATAACCGCGCAATACCTGAGAGAATTGCACGTTTAGTCGATGCTGCTGCCAAAATTTTCAAGTCTAAAGTTGTAAAAGTAAACTCATCTCGAGCCCGGTACCAATTTAAATCTAACTTTTTTACGGATTCATCGAAATTTATTACCTTTTCATCATTTTTATGAGAATTAACCGATTGTGGCGTCAATAGATCCGGATGATTTGCTGCCCACTTATCCAACTCGATCTCAGTAGTATGTAAAATACCCACAAGCTCTTTACGTTTCTGTATAGCGACCGTTAAATTGTTAGATCCGGCGAAAATATCGTCGACATACATATTTGTCTCGAGACAATGAGCGCCAAGAGGAAATCGAGTGCCTTCATCCTCAGCTATCTGAAGAAGCGTACGTAACGCAAGGAATGGGGTACATGCCGTTCCATATGTAACCTTAGTTAATCGATAATCTACGGGAATATCACCTTGAAAGGGGCTCACAAAATTCTTTGCAAATCTCTATGTTCTGTTGCTACGTGGATTTGTCGAAACATTTTTACAATGTCTGCAACAAATACGTATGAATACTTACGCCAATTCAACAAAATAAGTGAAAGATCCTTTTGCAAAGCTGGTTCTGGTAATAAAAAGTTGTTTATACTATGATTTTCACGAGTTTTACGCGAGGCTTCGAAAACTACATGAAGCTTAGATGTCGACGGAGTAGACTGTACAACCGCATGATGAGGCAAGTACCATGCTTCAGGATTTTTAATTTCCAATATAGGCACACGTTCCATGTGTCCGAGTTCGTCATAAACCGACATAAAATCGCGATATACAGACGCAAGCTTATCGTTACGGCGAAAACGTTGATACATATGTGAAAGAGTATCTAAAGCCATGCGCCGTGTTTCCGATGCAACTGCAGGTGGTTTTAATTTTAACGGTAGTCGCACAATAAAACGACCGTCTAAGCTACGTGTGTGGCCTTCAGAAAATACCTTTTCACATGCAGATTCTTCTGCATTGAATTTATTTATTAGGCACGGTACCTTCTCAAGCTTCCAAAATCGTTTTAGTGAATCGTTTAAAATATCATCAGTTGCGCAATGCAAAGTTTGTACCGGCTCTTGCTTACGCTCTGCCGCCCGCCGTGGACATTTCGTGCAAATTGGACCGCACACAACCCACCCTAAAGCCGTATCTTGTTCAATGAGAGACGTAAAAGAGAATTTGCGAATACCTGAACGGAGTAATCAGCCATAGATATCTGCGCCTAAAATCATATCAACAGGATCTGATTGGTAAAAATATGAGTCGGCTAAATGTAAATTCGAAAAAATCTGCAAATTCTGAGCCGAGTCCAGTTAAGGTAATATTCTCTTTGGCAAATCTAATAATTGCGCCATTGAATCGGATATAAATGAACTCTCCGAACCCTGATCAAGTAAAGCTCGAACGCGTGTATCCCGTACCTCTTGACCCGGCGAGTATTAGTTGCGCAGTAGCTAATATCACGGAATGTTTATTAGCTGTAGTAACAGCCGTATGAACATTTACTCCTGCTGAATCTTCCGAAGAATTATTTAAGCCTCGATTTTCCTCAGTAGACCCCCTTTTTTCTGCTCATTATTTGAGGTGCTACCTAAATGAATTAATGAATGGTGTCTACCCTGGCACTTAAAGCATCGTATGGCAGACGTGCATGTATCTACTCTGTGTTGCCCTAAACAATTGAAACACAGATGTAACCGCCTTACTTCATCGTGTCGTTCATGAGGCTTTTTAATTTTAAATTTATCGCATTTCCAACTCACGTGCGAGCCGGGGCAAAAGGAACATTTTAAATAGTGATTATCGGTTTTGTGATGTGACGATGAATGATACACCCGTTTTGATCCCTGTATAGGCTTCGATATCGGTAACTGCCTTTTATCTATTTTGCCGTTCTGAGAAGCAATCATACCGAGTGTGCATGTTCGCTTTTCTAAAAATTCTGAAAGTTCTAAACATTTCGGAAAATTAACTAATGGATCGGATGATTCTAAGTCGTTATTTATTTGTAAAATCGTGCGTTTATCTTTTAAACTAAGTTTGGTCTCCCAAGCCTTTCGTGTTTCTGAATCCAAGCGGGCAGCTAGAATGAAAATAAACCATACGTCCCAATTTTCTACAGGCATTCGTAAATTTGCTAAAGCTTGAACAATGCGTTGTGCTACATCGGTGAAAGCTCGTAATTCTACTGCATCCTCTTTTTTTAGGAATGGCATCTCATTAAGTTTCTGTAAGTGTTTATTGACTATTAGACACGGATTATGAAAACGCGCCTTTAAAGCGTACCAAGTAGACAAATAATTCACATTAGTTATTAAAACATCCTTGACTAACTCTGCCGCGCGTCCTTTGAGACAAGTTTTCAAGTATTGCAGTTTTGTTGCGTCGACTAACTGGGATGAGTTGTGAACTAATGTTGTAAACAAATCACAGAAATTTTCCCAATCGTCATAATTCCCTGAAAATGTTGGCAGATCCAGCTTGGGAAGTTTGGTAGTGCGTGGTTCGACATCGCATATTTGATTATTATTCGTTGACAGAACTCCTAATGTCGACTGAGAATCTGTCTATAATTCAGATTGTATGGTAGATAAAAACTCAATGCTATCCTCATACAGTCCCTGCAATCGCGCGAAAACCCGATCAGTAATATAAGGATCCTCCTCAATGTTCTCCCGAACTATGATTTCCTCGTGTGTAGTTCGCGATTCATTCCAGATTTTGTCAAGCGAGTCTAAGCGTAAATTTACAAAGTTCATATTAAATCGTTGCCGCTGTTTCTTTTAATCTATTCAAAGATAATTCGATTTCTGCTAGTCGAAAGCCCTGCAAAGCAGTCAATCTCCTCAACGGAGTAGGAGCCATTCTTTAAATTAATTAAACTAAATAAAATTATTTTCTTTTTTCGTTAAAGGAAAAACAAAAACGTTAAATACCAAATAATAAATATAAAATAAAATCAAAGAAACTTAGAACCTTACTCACTCTCTAAAGGAAACGATTAGCGAATGTATAAACACTTATGATAAATAAAACGACCATGCACAATCTTAGACTGTACAAGACACAAAGGATTTTACTTTTACGAGCGCTATGAGGCAGATCGGGTAAACACAGGCGCTCGACTCGACGGATATCGAATTACACTCTTAACTGAATACACAAACGAACTAAAATTTAACAACGCTAAGACGTCTTACAATTCTAAGATTTCATAATCTAGTTTTATAAGTAAAGATTGCGCTTTGTTCTAACGATAAATATAATGTTAAAATTAATTAAACCCAGCACGACCATCCAAATCCTCACCCGGGGCACCAAAATGTTAATGAATTACTTGTCATACGATAAGTCATTTGATAATATCCATATATATATATATATATATATATATATATATATATATATATATATATATATATATATATATATATATATATGAGTAGCTAAGGATTTGGATGAGGAATCGTGCTAAGTTTAAACAATTTACGATAATGTACTATACTAAAATAAAATTGTATTTATTATAATCTATGGCAAACGGCAGTAAGAAACTCCAGTTACACGTGGAGAAAAAGCCTGATGCCTTAACAAATATTAACAATTAATTACTGCTAAAAATGAGATATAAATGAAATAAACTAAATCTACTAAACTATTTTTGTTATAATTTAATATCAAGGAATATAATATAATATAATGAATCTTATAAACAAGACCTTAAACTATTAAACTATACCGCACGCAGAGAGCTCTCTTAACAATGGTCAACTAACCCGTACCGATTGACGACCTCAGTGATGCAATGGTGAGTTCCCCAGTACCAGGCACCACCCTTAGTGTGGCCTTCTGGCACTACTTGACAGCACGCCACGTTCACAGATGAATCAGAATACATGCTGTCGACGATGGACTGCAACGAGTCCTGGCCCACAAGTCCCGGGAAGAACGGTCAGGCAGTGCACATGCCTGACGCGATGGCCGAATAATACCTTCGTAACACGATCACACCACGCAGCACGCACCACACAAAATTAACAACTTTGTACGATAAATTATGTAAATTAATACTAAATTATTAGACTTTAATAATAAAGAAAAGTACACGATGCCAAGAAGAAGTCAATCGTTCACAATGGCTAAACGAAGATCTGAAACTCCGTCGCGCTACGCTTACTCGCTTGAACTTTTTCGGCACCGCCACGGTGTCACGCCGCCCGGTCGGCACATAAATGAATAGGTGGCATGATGAGAAGTCATCCTAACTTACTTTATTCTTGTGTAGATAAGGGTACTTCGTTAAGCACCTTTGCAGACTGAAGAGTATGATCTCATTAGACTGTAAGTACTGCGGAATGGGTTTGACACGATGTGGAATACGTTTTGTGGCAGTTATCACGGCAGGCAGTATAATTTGAATGATGGGAAGGTACGCGGAAAATTTGTGATTGATCGTAAATTATATTACGAATGTACTTTGGAGCAAGTAAACAACAGTAGAAACAACAACAATAAAACGAATATATAAAAAAATTATACATATCAATTAACATAATAGTTACACATTAAAAAGTACTCTATATATAAACTAGACACATCCTGTAATAACGATAAAATCGATATTTAATGTACGGAATAAAAGTCAGGTTGTTCATATTTTTTCAAAAGCTTCTGAAACTTGAAGTAAAACAGGAGCGGAAGATCACGAACACCATAAATATAAAACAGCAACATAAAATGAGAAACAAGCGACTTAAAAAATATTGCGGTTGACCACAATTTAGTTTGTAAACTAGAATACATGTAGTAATAGATATTAACACATCTTTTATATGTGGTGTAAACGTAAGTTTCCAGCGTTTGTTAAAACATGGCGTTACTAGTGGATCCCAGGCAGAAATTTCAGATTTCATGTATTACATTTGTAAGTTGTATATCTGTCAACAACTTTGCATCATGACCTTTGAGCATATTTTTCGGTGTCGTTTATTTTATGGAGCAAAATCATGTTAAGTTTTCAACCAAATAAATTTCTTTTGGGGTAAACGCTAGTTCTATTCTTGAATAGGAGGAAAAGTGTGGCTGGGGCCTATTGTTTGTTTTCGGAAACTTATGGGGCGGAATGTAACGGTAAATCGAGGTGCCTCGAGTGATTCAAACTGTTTTCAATTGTTCAAAAGCGGTAATGGTGAATTCGACAAGGAACGCTCTGGAGCTGAAAAGTTTTGAGGACGAGGAATTAAACGCTTTGTTGGATGAGGATACATGTCAGACTCAAGAAAAACTTACTGTATCATTGAAAATAGCGCAACAAGCCGTTTCCCTTTGCTTAAAAGCATTGTAAATCATTGAAAAGGTAGGAAGCTTAGTGTCGTACGAATTGAAGCCAAGATATGTCGAATGGCAATTTCGCATCCCCGAAATGTTGGTGCAGCAGTATAAAAATAAATCAGTTTTGATTCTATTGTCACTCATTGGTAACGAAACATGGATTTTTTATGATACCTGTAAACGCAAGAAAACGCATACAAAGCTTGGCCAGCCAGCTCAATCGATACTGAAATGAAATATTCAAGTAAATAAGGTCATGTTCTGCATATAGTGGGATCAAAAGGGTATCGTATATCACAACTCACTTCCGACTGGTCAAACCCTCAAAGTGCCATTGTATCGAACTCAACTTATTCGTTTGAAGCCAGAATAACAGGAAAAAGGAGCAGAATATGAGACCAGACATGAGTCTATCATTTTTCATCATGATAACTTCTGGCCACATATTGCGACTCAGGCCAAAAACTATTTAGAGAATATTAAATGGAAAATTCTGCCTAACCCACCTTATTGTCTAGGCTTGTACCATCTGATTACCATTTTTTTTTATCAATATAGAACGCTCTTTTGTGAATACGCTTCAGTTTAGTAGAAGGAATTGAAAAATTGGCTCAATATGTTTTTGGGCTCTAAGGACTAAAAATTTTTTTGGTTTAAAATTCATTAATTGCCAGAAAAAATGGGAAAAAGTTATATATTCCGATGGACGATACTCTGAATAAAGGATATGTAATCATGTTTTTATAATGAAACCTCACATTTTGAAGAAAAAAACCTTTGGAAACTTACTTGTAGACCTTATATAAAGTAAAGATATTAATTGTCTTGTCCATAAACGTCAATAAACTGGTCCGCAAACGTAAATTTTAGAAGTACCATAGTAAAGCGTATTATAACTAACCTACAGCCATCTAACTTATATAGGAATTCTTTTTATATTATCTATTTCAATTAATATTAAAATTATCTATATTTATTAGAAGATTATATTATATTAATCACTGCAATTAAGAAGAATTTGACATAAAGCTATTTTAGCAGGATTAGAAATGGGTACATATAATTTTGTCTGTGAAAGAAGTTACAATTTCAGAAACAACAATTTGCATTACCTGAAATTATAGATTAACAAATCTGACATATTTCTTTGGTATGCATACTTTCAGGAACAAATATAGCAATTTATCTACAGTTTTTCAATGATATATAAACTCTATAGAGTAAATTTTCGAATAATGGAGATTAAATGAAAGACTTTAGAAATGATTCCCAGATTTGCAGCCCATGGATCGAATTTTAAATTACAATTTTTTAGAAATTATATAATTGAATATAAATAAATTGAGCAGTCGCATCAAACCATAGTCAGAATTATTTAAGAGAAAACTATAGCATTGCAATATATACGAACACAAAAGATTAGGCATCTCACTCTATAAAAAGCAGTACGCTCTATGTCAGATAAATTTAGAGCTTTAAAATTAATACAATATCTCCTAAGAGAACGTAGAAAATCTTTAGAAAGCTGCATAGTTACCTAATAACTGTAATACAATTCATTTCTGTATTCTCTAGTAACATATACGGACTTCCAATAATGGAAAGAGTGAATAATAAGAATGCTATATATGTAGTTACAAATGCGAAGCTTTGAAAACTATACGTGATTTCCATACTTCCATTCTACATTATGGAGAAAGATCTAAACAATTTGTACGCATTTTTATCTTACCTAACAGGATATATATATTCACTTATATTCTAGCAAAGCAAATAGTAAAGTTTCTTCTCAATAAAAATGGAGAGCTTCATTAGTTAAAAGTAATAACGGATAGTCAAACATTTTTATTTGTGCATTATTTTCTGCATTATTATTTCTAATTAACCCAGTTTCACATAGAACAGTGGACCGTCCTAATATATCTGCATTCCACTGCCATCGTTAATCATCGATTCCTTAAGTCCAAAAATGATCCGCTAAATACAATAATTGCACTGTCGCTTAAATAGATTTTAACAGTTTATTTTTTGTTTCATTTGAAGGGTAAAAATTTCAAGTCGCAGAGAAATAACACACGCACACACACACACACACACACACACACACGCACGCACACACACACACACACACGCACGCACACACACACACACACACACACACACACACACGCACGCACACATTTATATATCTAGATATTTATAATATAAAATCGCTTTTATTCAATAATCTAAAGAAATGATAATAATCTTTAACCATTCTTTTGCAGCTACTTGTCGCGTAAATTATTAAACATATTAGAATTATCTAATATATTAAATGTTAATATACATGAATATTATTATACTAAACCAGGATATTGATTATTAATTTAACATATCTGGTATGTGAATAAGTCTTTCCCGTTTTTTTTTCAAATTTTGAGCCTTATTGTGAAAAAATGGTTACAAATGAATTATTGAAAGTATTGGCCATCGCTAGCTACAACTTTTTCCCATCTTTCTGGCAACATACGAATCCCGTTGCGAAAAAATTTGACCAGATTGGCCTCTATCCAGTCATCCACCCATTTTTTGGCTTCCTCGTAGGAATGGAAGTGCTGGTCAGCCAGGCCATGCGTCATCGATCTGAAGAGATGGTAATCAGACGGAGCAACGTCTGGACTATACGGCAGGTGGGGTAGGACTTCCCATTTGAGCGTTTCTAAGTATGTTTTCACCGGCGGTGCAACATGTGGGCGAGCATTGTCATGTTGCAAAATAACTTTGTCGTGCCTGTCGGAGTATTGTGGCCGTTTTTCTCGCAGTGCGCGGCTCAAACGGAGCATGAGCTTGGCGCCATGAATATTTGGCTTGGCCGTCGATGATGATGCATGGCCGGGTAGTCCCCATGATTTTCTTCGCTTCGGATTATCGTAACGTATCCACTTTTCATCGCCAGTCACGATACGATGCAGAAAACCCTTTCTTTTATGTCGCTGAAGCAGCTGTTCGCAAGTGAAAAAACGCCGTTCGACGTCTCTCAGCTTCAGTTCGTACGGCACCCAATTTCCTTGCTTTTGGATCATTCCCATGGCTTTCAAACGCTTGGAAATGGTTGTTCGGTCAACTCCCAATGCTTCAGCAAGTTCTTCTTGCGTTTGACAAGAATCTTCATCAAGCAAAGTCGCCAATTCTCGATCTTCAAAGATTTGCGGCCGCCCGGAACGCTCCTGGTCTTCCACGTCGAAATCATCGCTTTTGAAGCGTCGAAACCATCCGCGAACACTTGAATCATCGACACAACCTTCTCCAGAAGCCTCCTGAAGCAATCGATGCGTCTCGGCAGCAGATTTCTTCAAATTGAACCAATAAAGTGAAACTTCCCGCAAATGACGTCGACTCGGCTCAAATTTCGACATTTTCACGATATCAAAAATTTATGATGCGAAAAAATTTTAACTAATGTGTTAGTATGGAATTGTTGACATATGAATAAGCTTTGATTATGACATATGTAACCATTGAATACTCGCACAGTATTGGTGGCGCCATCTCTTACAAAAAACGGGAAAGACTTATTCACACTCCTAATAACTATATACTCTAATGTCTACAGGTATTTTGATTGTATTAGGAGGTAAACATTGTTTCTGACCTATTTTAACCGAAAAACAACATTTATGATCGAAAATAGGTACATGTTAGCTTAATCAAAATATTATCCGTCATTTTCTACTACTTTTTCCCATCTTTCTGCCAATATAGCGAAAAAAAGATATACCGTGGCGAAAGAACAATGGCGATTTCGAGGCGATCCAATCATCCACAAATTCTCAAAATTCTTCAACATGTCGGAAGTGCGTATCAACGAAGTCGTACTGCATCGATCTGAATAGGTGGTAATCAGAAGGCGCTACATAAAACTCTTCTGACAAGCAAAGACAATCCGCTGTTGTATCCATTCATAATACATTCATTTTCCTTCTTTATGAATCTTTCCCATTGCGCATAAATGTTTGCCAACTACTCTGATAGAAGATGCAGCATGTCCAGTGTGAAACATCTTCTCGGTCTATTCTTCTGGCTCTGATGAAAGGTGTAGCACGCCTATTATGACGCATCTTCTTAGTCCATTGTTCTGACTCTGATAGAAGGTGTAGATCGAAGCAACTTCTCGAAAGTTCGCTAGGTAACAGATGGAAGGTGTTGCACGCGTAGTGCGAAGCATCTTTCTTGACTCATTCCTACGTATCAGATGGAAGGTGTGTGAAGTACCCTTAGTGTGAAACATCTTTTTGACCCTTTTCCTCTGCACGAGATAGAAGATGTGGTACATTTAGTGTGAAGCACCTTTCTAACCTTTTTTGTGGATTGACGAAATGACGCTTTAGAGTCACAAGCTAAAGCTTTTGCCGACCAATCGATAAAACGTATACCTTTAGTACCGAGTCCTTTTCCAAGTCAGTTCACTTTTTACTGCCAACCTTAACGCATCTCTGTTTCGTTCCAAGATCACATATATTCAAGGTCGAATTAAAATACAAGCATTATTATTGAAAAGTGAGTACCTTTCCTTATTTTCACCATTTATTTATCCTTACTCGAATACAAGGTATAAGACAAGAAACACATAGATATTTTTTCTGATACCTACCTTCGAACGTAATATGAAATTTATTTAGACAATGTGAATTTAATTGCGCCCTGAAAATTGTTTTCATTTTTTTACTTCACAACATGGAGCTTATTTAAAACACATAAGCTTCTATTATTGCCTTCTAAACATCTATATAACCTATGTAGCATGGAGAAGTCCAAGGATTGGGTGGACTTAAAACTAAGTGAATAAGCAATGCTTCGACCAGTTGTAATTTTTACCGTTAACGCGTTTGAACCTTTAAGCCCCATCACTTCTATTACGTGAAAGCGTAGGAGAAAAGGGTTCCATATAATGTTTAGCCAGTGTTGCCATATCATTCCGTTACACTATGAACGTCAGACCAAAAATTCGTTTTTATTGTACTATACATCGCGGGGTTAGCAACTTAGTTAAGAAAGTGTATACAATATGATTCTAGTATTTCCTAATGGCAGTAAATATCACATGCCGAAGCTAATAAAAGCAAACAAATGTTTATTGCGTTGACATCTTTCCGACATAATGTTATAGAGAAATACTTTAGATGACAATATATAAATATCTCCCAGCACTCAAAACTGTTAGCCTTATAGTTTAAGAATTAATATGTCATTAGCCTTATACGTACATTTTTCAACGCTAGTATACGCATTTCAGCTTATTTACAAGGTAAAGAAGTCTCTATATAAATATGAAGAAAAATTTTCAATGTGGTAATTTAATTCATCACCTTGTTTCTAAAAACCAACAACGTTTTCTTGAATCAGAAGTATACAAACTTGAGCAGTTTTTGAAGTAGGCATATTTTCAGCCTTTATTAAGATCACAGTACTGAGTTGTAATGACACCCTTATATTACTTAACCACTTTATTTCGATGGGGTCATGCTTATACGGTGGCAATGCTTTTAAACAGTTCCCTATCAATAAATTTCGGGGATTTTCGGGAGTAAAATTGGCAGGAAGTGTAAACAGGGACGAGCATTACAACATGGTTCAATGTGTGTTAAAACTGTATAAAATTTCTCGAAAGCAAATTGTGTCTTACGTTTTGTGTTGCCTTTTGTATTGCCTTTTAAATTAAACTTTTAATTTTTTCCAGGTATCAACTAATATTTTTTATTGCACGAATGTATTATTCATTGGCATCCGATATGTAGCAATGTAACGTGTTACCGCTCATTAATCAATTCAGATACATTAATTCGAAATTCCAATGCGATTACATGTCTTTCATTATCTGAAAGTTTAAATAGATAAATAGCCTTTAACTGTTAAGATTGTTTGGTTATGAAAGAATGGTCATTGCTGTCCGAGTTTATTCTTTACCACTTAAAGCCTAGAGTCAAATTTTCAGCGATTAACGATAGCTTGGAACTAGAATTATGGAGACGGAAAGTTTTTTTCAAAATGTGAGGTTATATTATGAAAACATGGTTACATATCATTTATTCAAAGTATAGTCCATCGCAAGCTGTAACTTTTCTCATCTTTCTGATAATTAATGAATTTCGGATCAAAAAAATTTCTGGACTTTCGAGCCCAAAATCGTACCGAGCCAATTTTTGATTCCCTCTACAGAACTGGAGCATATTCCCGTAAGAGCGTTCTGCAAGGATCGAAACGAGTTATAGTCATAGGGTGCCAAGTCTGGATTGTAAGACGGGTGGAACAGAATTTCCCATTCACCATTCTCCAAATAGCTTTGACCGAAGCCGCAACATGTGGCCGTACGTAATCGTGATGAAAAATGACAGACTTATGCCTGATCTTATATTTTGGACGTCTTACCTGTAATGCTCGCTTCAAACAAATAAGTTGGTTTCGAGACAATGGTCCTTTGATGGTTTGACTACTCGGAAGCAGCTCGTAGTATACGACATTTTTTTGATCCTACCATTTTCCGAGCATAACCTTATTTACGTGTATACTTCGTTTCAGCGTCAATTGAGCGGGCTCGTCGGGCTTTGTATACGATTTTTTTCGATTAGAGAAATCACAATAAATCTATTTTTGATGACCAGTGACAATACGATATAAAAATAATTTACTTTTATACAGCTGCAGTAACATTTCGAATATGCAAAATTGCCGATCGATGTCTCTTGGTTTCAATTCGTACGGCACCCAGTTTCCAACCTTTTGAATAAATCCCAATGCTTTTACGCGCAGGAAAATGGCTTACTGCGTAATGTCCAGTAAAACATGTAATTCCTCATTTTCAAAATGGCTTCATTTCGGCTTTCCTGAGCGATCCTGGACTTCAATTTCAAATCACCACTTTTGAAACGTTTAAACCACTAGCGGTACGTCGTTGCACCAATGTATTCCACCCCATAAGTTTCCGAAACCAAACGATATGGCTCACTTGCACTTTTCCTCATATTAAAGAATAGAAGCAGCGCTTCTCGCAATTGATGTTTATTTGGTTGGAATCTTGACATTATTCTGCTCGATAAAATAAACGATATCGAAGAAATGCTCAAATATAATGCTGTAAATTTGTTAGCAGATACACGACCTACGAATATAACACACGAGCTCAGACATTTCTGCCCGGGATCCCTGGGAATGCAATATTTTGATAGATGCTGGAAACTTACTTGCACACCCAATAGCATCACCGCAGAAGTTGTCCGAATAATTAATCAACTGCTTTATGTAAGTATATTTTGAACTACATAAGACCAATATTGAATATTAGCATGATTACTTCCTTTTATGTGCTTTACCATTCGAAAATCCAGACATTGAGTACTAATAGTATCATATTTGAACAATCAGGGATAAATTACATACTGCCCTAATATGTCTAAAAATTAGTAATAAAAGATAGATTTAATTTTATTTAAAGATATCGATTAATTGAAAGTCCTAATTGAAAGATCTTATATTCAACGTGTAATCTACTTCAAAGTCAAATAGTATTTATAAATCTGGATAATACGTTTTTCTACTCTTCGAGCCTGTTTTTCTCTGTTACTTCATAGGAAGGAAAAGTGATATTTTGTTTCATCTCAATAGTCAGAGAAAATGATAATTTACTAGTAAAAAACTAAATATTTAGTAATTTGAACTAGAAATTTTTTCTCGTCCAACTATCATTGAAGCGGTTATTCAGACTCTCATTTGAAATACAAGATACAGTTATATATTTAATGTATATTTTTGTTATAAATAGAACAACTTTCAATAATATGATAAGAAATACTTATGATAGTGGAGCGATTATATTTATATTTTCAAAATAAAATTTAATATAGATAACTGTTTTAAAGATATAATTAGCTAGATATTATAATCATATAAAAGTAATTACGAAGGCGGTATTCAAATAAATGGGCTACCGAATCAATGATTATATCATAAAGAAGTGCACTTAATCTATTACAAGTTTGAATAAATAAACATACTCTTCATTTTGGGAGCTCATAGTTAAGGCACAAGTTGCTTCCTCTGTTTGCATTCTTTGATATATAGTCTGATATGTTTTTGAGTTGAGTTTATCCTCCATAACTCCTTGTAGTTCAAAATCTGAGTAGATCTTTTTTACAACATGAGATATACAAGTGCATTGATATAGATGTAAGCTGTGATCCATCCGCTCAGTTAACCAGTTGCATAATAATTGAATCTGCGCAGTATACCATTGCTAACAAATTGAAAATAATTATATACTTTATTTTACATTATTAAGTTACAATGAGACTTTAAAAATAATTTTAGTATGATTTTCCAGCTGAATTATATTTTTAAAAAATACATCTCTTCATGACGTTAAATGAATGTTTTAGAACAGTTTCATTAAATTCAAATAACAATTAATTTTCCTTAATGTTTCATTAATTTATTATTTTAGTATTACAGATGTTTGAAAATATAAAGACTGAGAACATATGTAATGTTACATAGTTTCAGACACAAATTACGAAAATTTTTATGGTCAAAGCAGTGTGCATTATGCAAACGCATAACGCTTTACTAAAAATTATAGTCGGCATCAAAACAAATTTTTTTTGTTATTTGATATTTTTCTAAATATTACAATTCTACACAAATGATTCAAGCAATATCTGATTCGTGAATAGGTTATTTATATAATGTGTAAATAAATCATAAGATACTTATACTATAAAATACATTTATAAAGCAGATTTTTTTACTTATTTAAGAATACCTAATTTCATAATGATGTAGAGCTCAAATAAATCTGTTTTTATTAAAATCATAAAAAGAATTTGCAGAATAGATAAAAATACATCAATTTCATTTGATTTAAGTTTTCTCTAAACAATTTGTTTAATGCTCATGAACGGTCTATGTATGAATTTAATACAAGCAAAACTTAAATCATAAATTAAAGAAATTTTCATCTTTTTGTCGACGCCTTGAACGTCTTATTAACTGTCTCTTCTGAAGGCACTAAATAAAAAATATAGAAATTCTTTTTAATACTTGAATTATGCTTTTGTCGACTGCTTATATACAAATTAATAAATATGTTCATTGGTCTTAAAGTTCAATTAAATCAATAGAAAATAATATGTAATAATGTCAATACATATCTACATTAATATTAATACATCAATACACAAAAATAATAAAAATTAAAATTAAAATTAAGTTAAAAATTATAATGACAGTTAGACTGTCCTTGTATAAACTCACCCCCGTAGACTAATTTGCAAATAAAAATATTAGCTGAAAAAAAATTTTATGTTAGTAAAGTGCAATCTGACTGTCCCCACCATCCTTACCTAATTGAAGACGTAGTCCAACGTTTCGAGCTCGCTACGGCTCCTCATCAGCGACGAAACTAAATGAAACTAACCATCGAATGAGTGGAAAGTGGGATCTAAATTAAGCCGTCTGCGAGATTCGATTGGAAGTTCATATCGGACCGACGCATTTATGTATAAATAAATGCCAAGGCAAAAGTAACAATGTCACGATACGTAGTTGATCGCACTCGTGTAGACTTGCAATATGTAAATAAGTATGTACCATATATTTTTTACAAATAATTCTGTTCTTTCCTTAACGCACTTAATTCTTAGTTAATATTATTATATTATCTTAGAATATTCTAATAGTATTTACTTCGCAGACTATTTTATCTGTAAATGTCGATTAAATTACATTTGCTACTTTGACAAAATTATCTCATTTCTTATTAGAAGCTTTAAATATGAAAATAGTTTATGTTTTTTGGTTATTTAGATAAAGTTTAGTATCCCATTAATATTATTGTTAAAGTTAGAAGCAGTAGTACAGTGGTACAAATATACTGGTTCAAATTGGTGATAAAATATAATGAAGTTACATAATTTTTATTACGAAAGTGTCTAACTAATTTCAGATTCCGGTTATTTCATTTAATAGTTACTTTAATAGACTTGTGGGGCAAACTTTTATACTAGTGTAACCATTTTGTTTTACGATCCGTTATAATATGTAGAAATAGTACAAATAGTACAAATAGATCTCGACTAAGTGTATCTATTCTGAATTTGATTTTGAATTTAGAATTTCCTCAGGAAAAATTTCTGTATTTTTGGTATTATAACGCCTGTTTGATGAGGTGTAGTCACTATCGATTGATATCATTGTCTGACTCAACGATCAGTAACGTGTCTTTGGGAAAGGATTGGAAGATTTGCAGGTCTCCCTGATACGATCTTAAGAAGCTGTTGTGCTATCCATTATTCATTATATGTAACCACCATCGATATCGCAAAGATCTTTGATACCATCGAACACTCTGCACTGCTGGTTACCTCCGAAATATGTGATCTATTATCAAAGTTTCTTCAATATTTCGAGAAATACTACGACAAAGGTTTATCTAGTTTGCTTTGGATGAAAATATATAAGTTTTCGGACTATAAAATGAATTAGGCTGCGCGATCCATGAACGTGAATTATCTACCTCAATTACTACTTTAAGATTCCGATACACCATTTAAAACTTTTCTAGGCAACCTACAACTACCAGATTTGATCCAAACGACGGTGGCTCACGTACTTTGGTCAACTTCGAAAGTGTGGGATGCACATCAATACTAAGAAGTTTCAGATGTTCTTTTTCTCTCTCTATACCTCTTTTTCTCTCCTCTCTCTCTCTCTCGCTCTCTCTCGCTCTGAATATTCGTATAATGAATTCAGTTCCATAGTGAATATTTTTAAATACACTGATTATATTGGGTGTACAAATAAGTTTCCGTCGTTTTCTTATAAAGAAATAAGAATTTATTAGAAAAAAAATACAAATTATGTCATTCAAAATATTGCCCATCACTTTCTACTACTTTTGACCATCTTTCGGGCAACAAGTGGATGCCCCGTCTAAAAAATTGCTCGTCTATTGAGGCGATCCACGAATCGACCCATTTCTTCAATTCGTCGTAAGAAGTGAAGTGCTGTTCAGTCAGACCATGAGTTATGACCGGAATAGGTAGTAGTCTGAAGGAGCAATATCTGGTGAATACGGCGTCTGGGGTAGGACGTTCCAATTCAATGCTTCTAACGTTTTCTTTACGATTTTTCCAATATGTGGCCGAGCATTTTCATGCTGAAAAATAACTCTATCGTGCCTTTTGGCATATTGTGGACGTTTAATCTTCAATGCTCGGCTCAATTGCATCAGCTATTGTTGCCAGCGTTTCTGACCTGACCTCCTACGCTTTGAGTTGTCGTAGTGAGTCCATTTTTAGTTTCCCGTTACGATTCGATGTAGAAATCCTTTGCGATTTTGCCTTTTGAGCAATTGTTCGTAAGCGAATAAGCGGCGCTCGACGTCTCATAGCTTCAGTTCATAAAGAACCCAATTTCCTTGCTTTTGGACCATACCCAGGGTTTTGAGACGTTGCGAAATTACTTGCTGAGTCACTCCTAACTCTTGTGCAAGTTCTTCTTGCGTTTGGCACGGATCTTAATCCAGTAAAGCTTCTAATTCTGTGTCACTATACACGTTGGGCCTTTCACTGCGTGTTTTATCCTCCACGTCAAAATCACCACTTTTAATTTTTTGTAACCTCTCTCGACAACTTCTCACACTCAAATTAACATCACCATATGCTTCTATGAGTAGCCGATGTGCTTCAGCTGCAGATTATTTTTAATGAAAGAAGTAAATTAACAATTGCTGCAAATGACGCTTACTTGGCTTTGACTCAGAACTTAACACGTTGAAAACTAAGTGATGCTAGCAAAAAGTCAGAGGTATTAAAAGGTTATACTGTTACTAGATAGCAACATATACTATACGACTTTTTCCAGGTGACAATTTTGATGTTATCTGGTCGATGGCGCCATCTTTTCAAAACAGAGAAAATCCGAGTTGAAGAACATTCGTATACATATTTTTAAAGATGATCAGAAACCAATCAACGTGAATTCTTTAAATATATAAAGTTGTGTTGATTCGTTTTGAATTATTTCGTTGTTTACAGAAAGTCGAAAATATTAATGCAAGAAGTAACGCGTAGCCGTATCGATTCATATTTCGAATTATAAAATGAAGAATACGTAGGATGGTGAAGGTGCATTATAATACTTATTAAAATTAAATAATTTAAAATACCGAGATGTTGTGCACCTATATACATTCAAAGAATTGAGAAGTACAGCTGTATATTTATTATGATGCGAATTATACAATTTATGTGTCCAACGCATGTTGATAATATAAGCTACAGTATATAGATCATATTACTTATGGCTAAGAGTAGGATCGCATTGTTAAAGTCAATGTCTATACCACGAATCGAGTTACAGATAGCATTAATAGGAGCGAAGTTCGCTATGTTCATAGAACTTGAAATTGTAATAAAAATTAACACACGTTTATTATGGATTGATGGTTTACGTGTATTGTCAATGAGTCTAAGACGTTAGTTTTGTAGATAAAGTCGGATTCTCGTATACTACAAGTACTTGTTATGAATGGATTAGGGGAAATTACGAAACTTTCACAAAGTTCAGTATGGATATGCTACGTCAGAATCCGCATTAGTTTTTAGGACTTGATTTTTTGAAACTTACAAGTTTTGAGTGGCCAAAACATAAATTTCTATCTCTCGATAAAAAGACAGTGATTCGTAATTTGAAATTAAAAAAAGCATAATTAGAAAACGCGTGCGAAAGGTATTCGAAGATTGGGGAAATATATCATACAAGCTTCCGGAACTACAAATAATAGAAAATTGTGAACTCTACTGGTATAGAATTATTCAATCAGAATCTTTTCAAAATGAATTGCAATCATTAAGAAATGGAAAAAACTTTATCCGCGGAAATAAAATTGTAAATTTTTGTCCGTGTATTGAAGAAAAAGGAATATTAAGAGCGAATCAGCCTTTATTAGATAAAAAGGATTAGGTATCAGGTATGTAAATAAGTCTTTCCCGTTTTTGTTCAAATTTTGAGCCTATTGTGAAAAAATGGTTACAAATGAATTATTGAAAGTATTGGCCATCGCTAACTACAACTTTTTCCCATCTTTCTGGCAACATACGAATCCCGTTGCGAAAAAATTCGACCGGTTTGGCCTCTATCCAGTCATCCACCCATTTTTTGGCTTCCTCGTAGGAATGGAAGTGCTGGTCAGCCAGGCCATGCGTCATCGATCTGAAGAGATGGTAATCAGACGGAGCAACGTCTGGACTATACGGCGGGTGGGGTAGGACTTCCCATTTGAGCGTTTCTAAGTATGTTTTCACCGGCGGTGCAACATGTGGGCGAGCATTGTCATGTTGCAAAATAACTTTGTCGTGCCTGTCGGAGTATTGTGGCCATTTTTCTCGCAGTGCGCGGTTCAAACGCATCAATTATCGTCAACAGACCTCGCCTGTGATCCTTTCATTCGGTTTCAGAAGCTCATAGTAAACCACACCTAGCTGGTCCCACCATATACAGAGCATGAGCTTGGCGCCATGAATATTTGGCTTGGCCGTCGATGATGATGCATGGTCGGGTAGTCCCCATGATTTTCTTCGCTTCGGATTATCGTAACGTATCCACTTTTCATCGCCAGTCACGATACGATGCAGAAAACCCTTTCTTTTATGTCGCTGAAGCAGCTGTTCGCAAGTGAAAAAACGCCGTTCGACGTCTCTCAGCTTCAGTTCGTACGGCACCCAATTTCCTTGCTTTTGGATCATTCCCATGGCTTTCAAACGCTTGGAAATGGTTGTTCGGTCAACTCCCAATGCTTCAGCAAGTTCTTCTTGCGTTTGACAAGAATCTTCATCAAGCAAAGTCGCCAATTCTCGATCTTCAAAGATTTGCGGCCGCCCGGAACGCTCCTTGTCTTCCACGTCGAAATCACCGCTTTTGAAGCGTCGAAACCATCCGCGAACACTTGAATCATCGACACAACCTTCTCCATAAGCCTCCTGAAGCAATCGATGCGTCTCGGCAGCAGATTTCTTCAAATTGAACCAATAAAGTGAAACTTCCCGCAAATGACGTTGACTCGGCTCAAATTTCGACATTTTCACGATATCAAAAATTTATGATGCGAAAAAATTTTAACTAATGTGTTAGTATGGAATTGTTGACATATGAATAAGCTTTGATTATGACATATGTAACCATTGAATACTCGCACAGTATTGGTGGCGCCATCTCTTACAAAAACGGGAAAGACTTATTCACACTCCTAATAACAAAACAGCTCATGCAAGAGTATCATCGAAAATTTTAAGACAGTAATATTGATGCTGTGTTTAACAAAATTAGACAAAAATATTATATTATTGGACTGATAAATACTTTGCGGTCTTTAATATTGAAATTCAGACTGCATAAAGGCCGATCGTAAAATACTTTAATGTCAGGGTAATCCACGGAACGTAATATCTTTCGAAAACATCCATTTAGCCACTGTGAGTGGTGCGTATTATTTTCTTGTTTAAGTACTCGCGCAATTCATTTAGAGATATCGTATTCTTTAAATTTAGATTCTACAATATTGGCATTGGTTGTCGAATTGGTTGTCCCATTGTTATGTACAGTAATAATGAGACGAATACATAAGAAGTATTTAATATTCATTTAATATGCTAAATTAATAAATGTTTTATCGGTTTTACAGTTTTTATACTATAAAATATAATAGTTAAATAATGTCAGTCAAACTGTGCTTGTTGAAGATCACCTTCACAGAATGTGAAATAGAACTTACTACTAACAATAAAATTAAATTGGATTAAAAATTAAAAATAATAAAAATAAGTTATATTCTGTTACCAAAGGATAACCTGCCTTCCTCCACCACTTTAAATTAAAATTTTCCTTTGTTCGACGTTTCGAACCGCTTCCAACCTATCCTCAAAGACTACACTCTCGTTATTTTAGTATTATATATTATAGTATAAAGACTACAAGACCGATACAAATATTTATTAATTTAAATAAAAAATCATCGGCTATATGGTCTTGTATTTCAACGAAACCTAATCCGGCTGATATTGCTACACGCGGCCTTACACCCACTGAACTCTGTGAGTCTATTTTATGGTGGCAAGGTCCGTTGTGGCTCACCTTGTCGAGCGAAAAATGTCCTCAAGCACCAGCATTTGTGCAAGTTACCCATGTGCGAGAGATACCGCCTGAGCTGGAAATATTAACAGCCTTTTCAAGTCTTACACGATCAATACGCGTTGTAGGCTACGGCCTACAACCTCTCATTAACTTACGAAGATGTAATGATGGGCTGCTCTCATTGTTTGTTACTCTCACCACTCCGGAGTTATCTCATGCTCGTATTGTTATAATAAAAATAGTACAAGTCCACGCATTCAACTTAGAAATCAAATTGATACAAAGTGATAAGCCAATGCCTAAAAATAATGCTATATTAAAATGAAACTAAGTCTTAAGCTCAGAAAATGGTATTCTACGCATTGGCGTTCGGCTAATTCATTCAACATTAACACGAGAACGTAAACATCCGCCAATTTTACCGAGAGAGTCTGCGCTTATTCGTCTTTTTGTAAATTATGCTTACTGTACCGCGCTTCACGGTGGATTCAATTTGACATGTAATATTTTAATACAACACGTATGGATTCTTGGGAAGCAGCGATTAATTAATACGACGATTTCATGTTGCTTGAAATGTCAGCGTTTCAAACACATTGAGGTCACAACTCCAGATATGATCGAAAAAATCTATCAAATAGTGCTGAAAGATCGCAGATTCAAAGTGCGTGAGATAGCTGAGACCTTTAAGATGTCATATGAACGTGTACAAAATATTTTGCACTAACATTTGTATATGGAAAAGCTCTGCGCAAGATGGGAGCCGCGTTTGCTAACAGTCGACTAAAAATTGATTCGAAAGAACATTTCTACCGCCAATTTGGCGTTATATAAGTGTAATCCAAGCGGATTTTGGCATCGATTCGTAACCGTTGACGAAACTTGGGTCCATCACTACACTTCTGAAATAAAACAATGGTCTAAACAGTGCATTGGACCAGGGGAACCAACACCAAAGAAGGCAAAAACAATGTTTTCGGCGAACAAGGTTATGGCTACTGTTTTTTTTTGGGATGCAAGAGGTATTATATACATTGATTACTTTGAAAAGGGTAAAACTATCACTGGTCAATACTACGCAGACTTATTGCAACGTTTGAGCCACGAAGTGAAAATTAAACGACCTCATTTGGCGAAGAAAAAAAATCTTGTTTCATCTCGATAACGCACCAGCGCACACGTCAATCGTTGCGATAGCTAAAATCAACGATCTGAAGTTTGAATTGATGCCGCACCCTCCCTACTCTCCAGACCTAGCCCCGAGTGACTATTATCTGTTTCTTCTTACCTTGGCAGTATGAGATTTGCGGACAATGAAGAAGTAATCGAAGCTGTAAATGGGTATTTTAAGGAGTTTGACGAATCAGTCTATAGAGATGGCATTACTAGACTAGAACACTGCTATGAGAAATGTATCAGCCCTGAAGGAGATTATGATGAGAAATACAAAAAATTCTTAAAACTGTTGTTTTTCTTCGTCAAGCCGGAAACTTATCAATCCACCCTCGTATATATGGATCACGATGTTTAGCTTACACTTTATATACAAAAGTTTAATATAAATGTCCAACTGCAGGTCCAAGGGCAGCCATCTGTTGCACGTACGTTCGGGTTTTAGTCGCGCAACCGGCTGGTTCGTTGTTGTGAGATCTAGAGACTGCATTGTGTAATATTCGAAAATATATGTTAAAGCAATCTACTTGTGTGTACCATTTTCATGCGTTTTATGTGGTGCTTGTTCCTTTTAGACGAGCAGTGTACACGAGCAGTTTGCCTCGTAGAAGAGGTTTAACCTGCTTCTGGGGTACAAAAGGCGAATACAAACTCTCTTCGGTCATCAGGGGCAGTTTGTTGCCTGAGATGTCAGGGCCGACCTGGTGTACCGCTGCACCTCCCCCACATTGTAAGGCACCACAGCGAACGGTAAGATAATAATAATAAGTGCATTTAAAGCGAGCATGATCATTCGATTTAAATATATTATCTTCTAACGTTTAATTATTGTATTTTTTTCAACCTTTAAATATGGTAAGACTTTTTTCCTCTTTTATATAGAAGAGGATTTTTTATGTCAAGAAATTTTAGTGCTTAGTTTATTATTATATTTATACTTTATAATACTATTGTTATTTTATTTGTTTATTCGATTTTCACCTTTATTTAATTTTCCTTATTATTTAGACATATATATATATATATATATATATATATATATATATATATTATATATATTAGGTTGTCAAATATCTCCCTTCCGCTTTTTGGCTCTTCATTCAATGCTTTATAAAAAGTGTTACGGTTGTCGGATTTACTTCAAATATCCGTTTTGTTCGATAATCTATTTCCATCTAGACGGTAACTTCATAATACCCCTCTCGTAGAAACTCTTCTCCTAATTTGCGAAGAACTCGGACAATAACTTTTCACAAGCCTCTTTTGAGTCCAACTTTGCGCCACCATGGGCATTCAACATAGACAGGAACAGGTGGTAATCACTTGGCACTATGTCCAGACTATATGGTGGATGCGATAAAACCTCTCATCCGACTTCCCGTACCTTCTGACGAGTGATCAACGAAGTGTGTGGTCTGACGTTGTACTGGTGGAACACTACACCCTTCCTGTTGACCGATTGCGGACGCTTCTGGTCGATAGCCTGCTTCAAGCGGTCCAGTTGTTCAAAGTAGATGGTAAAATTAAGCGTTTCGCCATATGGGAGCAGCTCATAGTAGACGATTCCATTCCAATCCTACCAAACACACAGCAAAACCTTCCTGGCCGTCCATCCCGGTTTGGCCACTGTTTGGGACGGTCCACCGGCCTTGGAGCACGACCGTCTTCTCTTGATATTGTCGTATGTGAACCATTTTTGTCGCCAGTCAACATCCGCTTCAAAAATGGGTCGAGTTCTTTCCGATTCAGCAGAACATAGCAGGCGTTGATTCGGCCCAGAAGGTTTTTTGCGTCAAATCATGCGGCACCAAACATCAAGCTTTTTTTGTATCCAGCCTTCTGCAGATGGCTTAAAATGGTTTGGTGACTAACTCTCATCTCCTTGGTGATGTCACAAGATGCCACATGCCGGTCGCAATCGATAAATTCCATGATTTGATCGGTGTTCGTCGTCACAGGTCTTCCACTGGCTAGCTTATCCATGGTATCGTTTTCACCGGCTCTGAATCGTGGAAACCATTCTTCTGTGGTTGGAAGTGATAGCGTGCCATCCCCCAAAACATCGTTAATCTCACGGAACATTTTTCTAGCGGATTTGCCTTTGACGAAGAAAAACTTTAAAATAGCGCAAATTTCGGCGTTAGTTAACTACATGTTTACACGTCTATAACTTTTGAACGCAATATCTAATTTAATCGTGCATAGGGTCGTTTTATATATTATGTCAAGACCTTTCAAATGATGTATAGTATTACCTGATACGAGCTCTGTAGCGTTTTGTACATAGCCGCGAAATTTAGAAGGCAAAAAGGTGGAAGGGAGTTTTTTAACAATCGATTATATATATATAAATATCTAACATTATAAGTTACAATGCTGATTCAATTATTAAACGTTAACGATATTTTACATTAAACGCTTATATTCTTCTAAAAAATTTATGAGAAGCAGCTTCAGCCAAACTATGGGATAATCGAGAAATCTCACATTGTAAATAAATAAGAAAAAACTTTTTAATGTCAAATAGCTATGAGAGTATTGAGTATACTAAAAATAAATTTAAACTTATTGACGATTTATTTAAATCAAGTCATTTAACGAATCTGTAATGGATCAAACCTAACATCACCAAATATATAATTTTAAAGAAAGGTTTCTGAGCTAATAGTATGGACAATATATCGGGATATGCTTTATTGTATTAATCTGATACAGAAAGAAAAATTAATCTTAGAGTAAAAAAATTAAATTTCTGATATTTCATAAAATCTTTTTTTAATCAATCTTTGATCCGATTACATTTAAATATGGCCATTGACATATTTTCTAATTTTATAAGTTTACATGTGAACGAAAATTTGAGGCATGCAGAATCCCTTCTTTAGGAATCCTGAATAAAGTGTTACTTCACCCGATGTGATGAAAAAAGTTTTAGTAATTTAGATAATAAGAAGAAGAGAAAAAAAGTTGTTTTCTTAACTGTTACTCACTATTTTTTCTTTTCGTACAAAATTCAGTTTGCCTATACTGGAGTAGCATAAGTACATGAGTACTGTAGAGAGAGAGAGAGAGAGAGAGAGAGAGAGAATTCTTGCTCGATCTTGGAACAAGAATCTTGTATTTAAATCATTGCGTTTTTCAATTTGGCTTCAGACTTCCGATAAAACTTTGAATAGCAAAGCTGCGGCGTGGAAAGGCTTGTAGATATGGACTGTTACAAATTTGATCTCAAGTAATTGAAAAATTTGTAGTAGATCTTGAATTTTGAAAAGTTTTGTTTATAAATGCAGCAGATGTTTCAAACTTTTTCGTAAAACATGCAAAAGAAATACTTATGCTTAAAAACTTGTGTAATAATGCAAAACATTCATATTGATAACTTGTGTATAAAACGCATGAAATTAAGCCTACAATATTTGATTTAGAAATGTATGACGCGGATCTAAAGCTATCTTCTTATACGAGATCAGACTTATCTTTATATCTTTTTCTTTGTTAATGTTCGCATATCAGATTTTCTCTCTTTCTTTTTTACAGATTTGTCTATTTGGTTTCGAGTTTTGCTTTTATTTTACAAACTGATGCTAATATAATGTTGTATTATTTAAAATGAATTTATATAGATTTCCCAAATAAGAATCGCTCTAATATATTTTTAAATATATTTAGGCTTTAACAGGTTATATTGCATAAATTTGTTCTATAACAACTTAAGAAAGTGCTTTCAAAAGGATATTTAACTGTTGCAGAGACAACAATATACTCAACGCCATCTTAGAAAACCACTTGGACATTCATCGGACACTGAACGTCACCAATATCAATATAATAAAGGAATTCCACAGTCTTTAATGCTCTGCAACCGTCAGGCTTGTGAGAGGAATTCGACAGGCAGACCTACTCTTCGCGGCCCTTGAATATCATCTGGGACTACCTACTTCAATCCCTACCTCAATTTAATAACATTCTAAGCCATGCTATGATCATATCCTATTGTGAATTCACCATTTGAATGGCGAATTCACAATAGGAATTTGAATTTTTTTCGACATTAAAGTACTAGTTGTAATGATGCACAGATATATGTATTTTTAGATTCTAAAAGTATGACATAACATGTCCATGAAGATTGGGTACCCTGTTGAAGCAGGGAGAGAATGAGATGCTACTGCGAATCTCGCAGCTTAGAATATCTCAATGGGAATTCGACTACCGAGTACACTGCTACAGAACGGTTACAAGGAAAAGCCTAATGGAATGGCTGATGGCTATAAGTGTGATTGAGAAGAGTATAGAGAAGGTGTACTTGCAAACCACACTGCAGCTGATGGGCAAGTTGAGCAAGAGAATGAAACTATTATCTCAAAGAATGTCTGAGTACATTTCTGGACCTCTCAAATAATAGGCTGAATATCATCCTACTTCACGATCACTACTACTTTTAATGAAGTAGAAGTTGCTTACTAACTAATAGAGCAGTAAGGAGAACCACCGGTGAATGTTTAGGGTGGAATAGAAAGGTACAGCTACTGGATAGAAGGATCCAAATTTTTTTAAATATTCGACACTGTTTATAAGCTGAAGAGAACAATTTTACTCAGAAAGAGAAAAACCTTTTTGGATGAAAATATAATTCCTGGAGATTGCACCTCAGTGTAATTATTTTATGCAAGATGAGATTTATGACAGAGAAGATGCAAGTCGATCTGATGAGTTTAATACTAATCGTAGTATTCGTGTTAGATATTTTGTCGATTGTGAGAGATCAAAATTTGATGCTTTATACATTTTAAGCAATCTTCATAATTCGAATATACATTTGCAACGACCAGGTCATTAATGTACAATGCATTTTCATAACTATTGACATTAAGTTAATCAATGAATATACGGTAAGTGAGTTAAAATCTTTACTTAATCACCTTAGATTAGAAATTCACATTTACACTAAAATACCTCTGAAAATAATATACAATATTGAAATTTTAGAAAATATTGTAAATAATAATAATAGTAATTATTCTTCGAAAAGAGTATCAATAAAATGTTTCTTTATTATAATCAAAGTTTATCTATCTGTAGAATTGGTTAGAAAAACAGATTTGGGATGAACTTACAGAGAAATCTAATTTTGTGAAGTCGAAAATTGTTCAGTCATTAGAGTTGAACTGTCGTACAGTGCTGTTATTAAAGAATTTAACGTAATGAGGAAGTATAGCCTTATAAAAGAAAATAAATTCTATATCTTTAAAAGCCATATCAAGTCTGCGATTATTAGTAAAAGAGCAGCTTAAATTTTATTTTATATTTTAATTTGACAAGTAAAGTCAACTCTGTTGTACTTAATGCTGATAGGCATAATATATGAGATAGGTGAAATAAACACATTCGTCGAAATAAACTTCATATAGAAAATCAATGGAGGCCGAAAAGAATGTATCCTAAAGCCATCAATTCTCTCTTATATTTAGTTAGCTGAATACGAGCCGACATTTCGTATGCTGGAGCCCACATCAAATTAAGGCCACTAACAACGAATTAAAAATTATTATAAAAATTTACTCATTATTTAGTCATTATAGGCATAATGTATGAGATAGGTGAAATAAACGCATTCGTCGAAATAAACTTCATTTAGAAAATCAATGGGCCAAAAAGAATGTATCCCAAAGCCATTAATTCTCTCTTATATTTAGTTAGCTCAATACGAGCCGACATTTCGTATGCTTGAGCACACATCAAATTAAGGCCACTAACAACGAATGGAAGATTATTATAAAAATTTACTCATTATTTAGTGAAATAAAACATCTGAGTTTAAACTACAGAAAAGCGACAAATGGAATGACTGAAAAGTAAAATAATAGTTACTTGTACGAATATATAAACTGCTTGCGGTTATATGAATAAATGATTAAATAACACAGTAATGTCGAAAACAAGCAAGTAGGTTAGCATCGTATTGTCAACTGATGAAACCAAGTAGATACCAATGAGCGAATCGTGTCAGGAGATTATACCTTTTCACAGCTCATTAAACTGTATTTTGTATAAATATTTATATCGGGTATGATTATTTTTCGATAGCATCGCTACGCAAACATGTGCGAAAACTGACTTTCATATGCAGTTAGGCAAATGATAGGCGTGATCACTATGTTAAAAATTATGTAAAACGAGGTCTCTTTTAAATAGCTTAGATACATTCGAGGGAGCAATTGGTGGATATATTTACGAAGGCCTTAAGTAAATACATACGTAGGAAATTCCTAGCTGTGATATATAATGCTAGAGTATATATTAAGTAGGCTAATAAAATATTAGAAAATAATAAAACAGTAATAATATATTAGAAACTAACTGTGTTTGATACAATGGAGGCTAAAAATAAAGTATGACCAACGAACGACTCAATAAATTAATGTGATCTATAAATAAAGAAAATGGACTTGAAGAATGATTATTTCATAAATAATAGTTTCAGTTTAATCAAATGCTTCGTTTATTTGTTTATTGATTTAATTGATATGTGAAGTAGTACACTTTATCCTATTCATCTTTTGTATATAAAGACTTGAATGATTTACAATGTTGTTATACTATTATCATTTTAACCATAAATATTTAAAATATAAAGCATGGAAGACATAAAACTATCACGATATCGGAGCGATATTGGTCGGATATTGGTCGCACAATGAAAATTCACTATATAGAGTAAAATATTATGGTACAAGTTGCGACAATATATACGTCATATAATTAGTCCTGAAGTTACTGCTAGCTGCAACTATAGCTGCATTATCCTTATAATGTTGTAGTAACGACCATCTCCTACGTCAGTTTTTTTTTTCATTTTACAACAAGAATTGTTTTTATGGTGTGTTTCTACTATCCTTAAAAATCTCTATCTAGATATGAACACTTTTAACTGCTCAATGAAACATGAATGTAAAATACAAATGTGCGTATATTAAAGATGTGGTAATCAAGAGCCACGATTAAAAAAACCAACGGATTAAAATAAATCCTATAAAGTTAAATAAAAGTGAAAAAGTTTGCTTGACCCATTCATAAATCTTATTTCTTTCGCTGCATTCTGATTCTACGGTTAGATAAATCGAAACAAATGTTTCCGAAGACTTAAAGTAAACTTATTAATATTATAATTATTATATGAGCTTTCATCAGCATGCATATTCTCTATCTCCTTTTTAAAGTAATATTCGTATAATACTACAGATTATTAATTAATGTAAGACATTAATCTCACCTCAAAGAAAGTTAAAATCCACAGTTCATCAATAACCTTACTGCGAATTTGTTCTGTACTATTTCTTGTAAAACTTATGTATGCTTGGCCTATTTCTTTTCCACTACCTGATACCTTCTGTAAAGCAATAAATTGTTTAAAATTATAAAATATTCAATTTAATTGTGAATTTTTAAGTAATTATTATTAAGGTGATTTGAGATCTTAATGTTGTATGAAATGGGAACACTCATAGTCGCTTAATTCAATCTATTATTTATAAGCATTAATTAAATTTAATAGTATATATATATATATATATATATATATATATATATATATATATATATATATATATTTAATGCATACAACTGGTGCGAAGTTGATCATGTATCCCGTAAGGCAGTTATACGCAAGCAATCAAGTCAATAATTATTATAAGGTAGATAATTAATAATACACGTAACTACTAGATGGTCTATTAGATTACTAGGATCGAACGATCATACTGAAGTTAAGGTTGTGAGCTTAGCGTGGTATAATAATCTATTGTGCAATATGTTCAATATGTTTGGTCGGCAAATATATCAGTTTGAAAATCATATTGAACAATTTTCACCCCGTGTTTGTTCTTACAAGAAATCAATATATATTCTATTAACCGACGTTTTCCTATGGCCAAATCGACATTTTCATATGTCGAGAAGTGAATTATTTCTTATCGAATCAAACGCATTTCGTTTTCTTTTCATTACTCAACGCATTTTCATTACGTTCTTTTTATAAATGAAAGTTTCTGTGTAATCTTTTGGTATAATACAGGCTAAGGAGTACTGTATAACAAAATAAAACTCGAGATGCATACAAATGTCAATTTAGCGTACATAAAACTGACGCGTAATAGGAAACTTATTTAGCACATATTCTAATTCTCTGTAAAGTCTAATCTCATCATGAGATGTGTGTGTATAACTTGTAGTACATTTAAATTTCAAATATTGGTAAATTTTGTATCATTATACTTTTAAAATAAAAGTTCATTGTCTGTAAATGTTATAAATATTCTTCATCTTGATTTTTACAATTTTTAATTCGTTATATGTAATCATTTAAAAATTATAGTACTCCCAATGCTCGTATAAATCACAGATTAAAAATTTAACAACATATATCTGGTTTATTATTTAGAAAAGATAATTTTAAAACCAATATTTTAATGATCGTATGCAATGAAAACATCTGGCATAATAGGCTTCCTTCGCACATTCAGTGTTTTAATTTTAATTCAAAGTTTTAATTTTTAAATACAGCAATTCCATAAGAAATTGAAATCTTCTAGTGTATGAATCAGCGCTTTGTTTTAGGATCATAAGTTAAAAACCAAATTCATCACATGTTATTGTGATGCCAAATCCTTTGTGATGAGTTTGAGTTATTTTCAGTCGCATTCAGATTGTTAATATAAATATTTTTATGAGTTTCTATTTGCTGCAGTGTGAGGATTTTAGGCATAATTTTGATGCAAAACTTTTCGAATATTTAAAATTCCCTGTAAACTTTACCATAAACGGATCAATTGCTATTACAAGAATACTAAAGTGATGATCAGGTTGAACAAAATTACCGACTTTTTCGATATTTTAATTCATTTCTGACATGAATTGGTCAGCCGAACGTAAATCATCTTCAACATCTTCTCCGTTCTCTTGAAAACGTTTAAATCACTCAAATATACATGAACACGATAAACATTTATTATTTTACACTTGCTTCAATAAGTTACAGTTTTTAGTTCCATATGAAATTGTACAACAACCCTGTTGTAGTGTTACATTGATCTCTATTGCTACATTGCTACTCTATTGTTACATCGATCACTTTTCTAGTGAAACAAGAAAAACAGTTTCTATACAAGTGAGGACCAAGGCTAAATGGATATTTCTACCGACACGGTAGCCATCGAATTCGATAGAGTAAGTCTCAGATTACATAGCTGACGGTAGTTAACCTTTATCGCATGGGTACTTCTTCTATAGCAGTACTAATCGTTACTTAATAACCCCACCTCGTATACTTACGTTTGTTAATGCGCTGATTACGGATATCATAGCAACTGTAAACAAACATTTATTGCCAAATACATGAAAAGTCAAGAAAAATCATGGTTTTCCGAATTTATGTCGCAAAATAACAAAAATTTTAATAAATTTTAAAACTAAAATTACAGTGCACCTTAAAATACATATTGATTGTTCTATATAGATTTTCGATGCAAACAATATTTCTGGAAAATAATTCAATAATTTCATCTCGACATTCCCTTAACAGTTCTCCGCATTTACTCAATACAGGTACTTTTCAATAAATTTGTCATGAAAAATGCTGCTTGTAGAGAATAAAGGTAAAATAAAAACTATGTATTTGAATAATATCTTCAATTTTTGTTTGAAATATTTTTATTAATTTTCTATTTCCCAAAATATGCTGCAAAGACTATATATTTATAGTTTTTATTCATAAAGATTCCTTTTCCTACAAACGAAATCACGAAAGATTTCATAAAAATTTAGTCGATTTACGGAATTCCATACACGATTTCCATTGTTGTATTCAAGATTTTATTGCTTTTATATGTTAAATCATTTGACTTTAAGCCATTCATAGAACTTCACGAAAAAACAGGTATCCCTCAATTTGTCAACTATGAAACCTTTCTTCATGATCCTAGCAGCCTTGATGATGCGCAATTATATATACTCTCTACGATAAAAAATGCGATGCGGACACTAATAACTTAAGACAGCATATTTGGTCTCACTTTTCCTGAGTTATTGATGTTTACGACTAATGGAAAAGTTTCATATAGGAATATTTCATACACTATTATAATAAAATATGTTGTTATTCATAAATGCTTATGCTAACTGAAAATCAAAGAAAATCCTCAGGCAAACCAAATATAATAATAAATTTTAGAATGTTTCCCTTTTTCCCTCGCGATAGATTACGCGATAACGATCGAATCAGTTCGAAAAAAGGGAGTTTTTTGGTGAAATCGAGAATATAACCAAACTCAATTTTTAGTTAAAAAATAAAACGAAGTATATTTTAAATTATTATAAGTAACACATATTATATATTTATACTAGAATGCATGCTTTTATTTCTACACAATTATTTAGTTTAATTCGTGTATTTATTATAATATTCTCGCGTACTATCAATCTATTTAAAGGGGATGGAGGGACTTTGGATAAAACGAAGCTTGCGGGTCTATAACGAGGATGTACTTTGTACCCGGTGCTCATTACTTTGTGGCTTCCGTTTAATATGTCTTGGCCCCTTGTCGCTTAACTCTCCACTAAGTTCGTTTGAAAAGCATCAAAACACATCAGAGCTGTTGTACACAGCATCACGACTTCGTTTGGCGCTAGCAGTGAGACTACTGAGCTTTAACGAAGCGCGGCACACCCAGGATCAGTCTCACCAGAAAATACGAAAGAATTTAGTTAAGCCCCTGGTCTTCAATGGAACGTCATGCAACCAGGCTCCTCGCTGTCGCGGGGTTGGTATATTAAATATTCGCGCTCGAATTCTTTTTATTTTCCGTATTCGACCGCTAATCCAGATCATTGCCCAATTATTTTAATTTTGACTATTATTTCAAATTAAAGTCTTGCGCGTATTAGGCTATGTTGACTATACAGATTCATCTTTGTAATTTATTTATTAAGTTACGATCATAAAAATAAGTAAGATGTTTTTATTCTGTTATTAATGTTATTATGTTTAAGAATATTCCTGAAAAATCCTACGCTTTTCGCTATTGTACATCTTCTCAGAAATAAAATTAATTGAAAGCGTTCGTTTTCTGAAGTACATATGTAATGTATTAAAATTAATTTATCATATGTTGTAACGGATTCTTCATTAGTATGCGTCATATACAAATTTATTATATAATAAACTATATCGTTATAGTATTATATGCGCGGATGAAGTTAATTGTATGCGTCTATAAAGTGAGAAATTTTTTTTTATATAAAATGTAGGTACAAATTTTGTTAATTTTGTTTCATTTTAAATAAAGCACTCGAATTCAGTTGTAAACAAATAACGATTATAAAATTGTCGTTTGCTAATATAGATAAGCAGAGAGAGTAAACAAAAAAAGAGATAAATTCAGAGCGTTTTTGTCTTGAAATGCTGTCCAAAATTAATATTAGATTAGTATATTATCATACAAAAGATAGATCTTTATGTTTTCTTTATATTTCATAATTATTTTCTTTATGTTTCGTAATGTTTCTGTATGCTACGGTAACTAATTGTTCCGGGAAAAGCGACATACGATTTATCCCACGCGTTCTGAATACTTTAAATCGAATAAGCAACCTGTAAAGAAAAATTGTAAGGTGAAAATGTTAGGAAAGAAATTTTCTATTAAATATTTAAGTTATATATGTAGTAAAAAAAGAAAAAAGGTAGCTCTGCCTCTCGCCATTACCAATTCAACGTGTACGGAGGTCTACGTACACGTGCAGCCAAATTATTTTAAAACATAGTAGTTCCCATGGCACAATGCACTCTTTAGGAGGTTTAATTTCCGAGTTTGAGTCGTAAGGTGTGCGCAGGAAACCCGAGAATGTTTGGTAGTGAGTTGTAATATGTGCGAGAGATAAAGAGAGCTATAAACAAAGAAAGATACAAATTTTGATCGAGAACCGAATATTTCCCGCCTTACCTTTTCGCCACTGTGAAACAAAGAACATTATCCGTGTAAAAGACAACGCGAGAAAGAAAGCACGCGCTATTAGCCTTTAGCCGGAATAGAGAAACTTCCCGCCTCGCCTTCGTCAAAACAGACCTGCGGAGCATGGCATCGATAGTGCGCATGACAATGACCGAGTTGATGGGGCCA
Source organism: Sycobia sp. Sy_11 (assembly GCA_018907035.1). NCBI lineage: Eukaryota > Metazoa > Arthropoda > Insecta > Hymenoptera > Epichrysomallidae > Sycobia > Sycobia sp. Sy_11. The sequence continues at coordinate 3,220,645 of JACCIC010000027.1, read as the reverse complement.
AAATTTTGCCGCTCTGTTGAGACGGGGGAATAGAGCGCGGTCTCGATAATGTGCGCGTCAACGGTCGCATACAATAGGGCCTAAATCTTGCCGTACTGTAGCAGTAAGAAAGGCGAGCGCGATTGAAAAATGTATGCGTTCATGTTTTTCGGTGATTCCACCGAAATTTTCACTATTCTCCCCACTCTATAGCGACGGGGCGAGAAAGTGCGGGCTTTAAAGGCCCAGCGGCGAACGGCGAGCGGCGGCGAGGCTTTTTTCTGTTACCGTTGTTAGAGACAGTTATAATAATGTTAAATCAAAATATATTGAGTTCTTTTTGTCTAAGAACTATTCCTCTTCCCAATATTTCCACCACATATGTAATTCACTGCTATCAAATATTTAAAACCAAAAATCACGTACATATATTTGAGGGTTGATTGCACATATATTTATAGATTTTAAATGAATAGCTTTGTTTCATCCGTTTACTCCTTATTTAAAATAATAAAATGTTTAATGTTTTACATATTATATTATAATGTACATTTATTTAACTAAAAATTATCTGCTGGATTATTGCTAGCATTTAATTTATGTTTACTAACTGAATAGATCTAGAAAAATTTGTCAACTGTAGAATATAAACTGTTTCCAAAATTTATTTGCTTGTTTTTCAAATTATTCAAAAATCCTATATAGTAATATTTGACATATAATCAACTTATCTGGAGTAGACAGAGAGAGAGAGAGAGAGAGAGAGAGAGAGAGAGAGAGAGAGAGAGAGAGAGAGGGTAAGAGAGAGATTAATTCATTCATTGAAATAAAATTTATTCGGCCTTGGGATATAAACCACTTCAGCCCAATATAGTACATTATATTCCATAAATATAAATATCAGGTGTACCGGTAGGAAGTAAGTGTTTTTTTAATAAAAATAATTACATTAAAATTAAACACTAATTTTAATAGAAATAACAAAATATTTTATTGCGTTAAGTAATAGGCATTGTTTTTTTCCAATTGTTGATTTCGTTTCTGGTCACTTATGGATTACACACCAATAGAATTATATGTTTTTTAAAGTATACCAATCAGACAACCAATTTTCGATTTCCACGTAGGAATCGAAGTGCTGATCAGCCAATGCGTGTCGGTTCGATAAAAACGAATGGTAATTAAAGGAGGTAAGTCCGAGGAATACAGCGAGTGGGGTAGCAGCTTTAAGCCAAGTATTTTCATTGTATTCTAAACCGGTTTTGCTTTGTGTATTGGTGCATTGTCTTGAAGTAAAATTACTCTACCATATATACCGGCACATTCCGATCGTTTTTTGATTATTTTATGATTTAATTTCATCACTAGTTATTGGTAGCGAGCAGTATTAACTGCTTAAGTAGATTTTAACAACTCGTAATACACCACAGTACTATGATCCCAACAAACACACAGCGTATTTTTCTTGCCAAATCTATCTCATTTTTCAGTCGACGTTAACACCTGTCCTTGCTTAATCCATAAGTTTTTCCATTTAGAATTCTTAAAATTGATCCATTTTTCATCAACAGTAACTATTCTACGTAAATTGATTTTCTTTCACGTCTTTGAAGTAAAATATCACAAGTGGTTTTTCAGTTTTTAATCTGCCTTTCTTTTAATTGGCATGGTATTAATTTCCCCCACTTTTAGATATTTCCTATAGCTTTTCAATATTTAGAAATTGTTTCTTCTGAAAAATTTAACATTTTTACCCTTTGCTTTTTACTCGAAGTCTCATATTCATCCAATAACGTTTGCAATTCGGCATTTCCAACCTTTTTTGGCCGTCTTCAATGATCTTCTTTTATCGCCTCAAAGTAACTATTTCTAAAAGACTAAAATTATCTTCAGCATGTTGCTCCTGATAGAGTACAGACTGTTTTTAGCGGTTTAAAAGTGGAGATATTCAGGTGTATACGTATTTCATTTAAGTTACTTTTCGCTTTCTATTAAATATATTATTCGTAACGTTTTCCTTTTTCCCTCGGTATAGCTTACACGATAGTGACAGGATTAGCTTGAAAGGAAAGGGAGTTTTTAGAAAAATCATCACTTACAAAATGTAAAGAGTAGTTTCAGCGGTTTCGAAGTGAAGATACTGCTGTTAATGACAAAGAACGTTCTGCACAACCAAAAAAGTTTGAAGATAGCGAATTGTAAGCATTATTGGACGAAAACTCAGCTCAAATGCAGAATGAACTCGCTAATAAATTAGGAATCAGTGATAGAGTATTTGGCAGACGTTTACATGCGATGGCGACGATTCATAAAGAAGTAAAATGGATGCCACACGATTTGACCAAAAGTGCCATTATGAATCGATACAACATCGCACAGTCTTTGCTTGAAAAAAAACTCGTGACATCACAATTAGGAATCGAAATTGATCTACGTGATGTGACGCTAACGAGTGCCGCGAGCGCTGTGCACTTAAGAGAGAAGCTCCCAATCAGCTGAGTAGAGCGGAAGCCATTTCGCTGCTTAGCTACTAGCATCATTATCGACTTTCCGCTATCATTTATTCGGATCAATTATCAACGTTGTGGGCAACGAAAGGGCCAACGCCATTTTCAACTTCAGGCATGCGCAGGTAACGAGGAGTTGCCGCCACCGCGCACGAGCAAGGCCATCGACGCGCCGCCGCCGTCGCCTTTCACGGGCATCATCGCCAGCCTTCATCGCTGACAGCTAGAAAATCACCTCAGGCAAGTACTGTTTGAGTAATTATGTGACAAATAGCATAGAGTCTTTCCAGACCATATTCATTCCTGCCACGATCTAACCCTTTTTGCAACGACACTCAGATCGAATAGAATCTTGCGCCCCCTCCCGTATCGAATACACATAAATATAAGGCCACGTTAATTCACACTCAACCCACTCGGAATTTTAGGAGTTTCGACTACGATTGAGGTAATTATAATATTGTAGCACGCGCGTGATAAGTCTGTCAGTAGCATGAATGTCAATAAAATATAAGCTGTTTGTACATTAGATTTAAAAATTGCACTTATGTCGACTGTTCTGAATTAAATTAATAAATATTTCTATCGGTCTTACAGTATTTATAATATAATATATTGGCTAAAATAATAAGAGTCTGACTATTCTTGCTCATATTTACTACCGAAGAATCTGAAATACAACTTATTACTACAATAAATTATATTAAAAATTAAACATTAAAAGTAAAAATAAAATTAATAAAATAAAAATAATAAAAGCAATATTCTATGTTAGTAGAAGACAACCTGACTGCCACCACCACCTTAAATTTAGATTCACCTTTGGTGGCCGACGTTTCGAACCGCTACAGTTCATCTTCACGAACTGAGAGAAACAATCTCCAAGAACTCTCTTTTTTTACAATAAAAATTCTCCCAAGTTTTCGTGAAAAAGAATACCGACCGGTTTTGAAATACAAATACTAGTTCGAACAAACAATGCCAATAGTGGAATAAAACCAGTAGTGGAATTTCCAAGAATGCTATATATATATATATATATATATATATATATATATATATATATATATATACGTATTGCCATCGCCGTGCTATGACCGTGAATGTGTCTAGCACATTTTTAAGTTTTTGATCCTAAGTAATATATTTGCTATCATTAAACTGTCAATTAAAACCGTGACTTCTTGTATTTTAGTGGCTTCATCTATGCTCAAGATGGGAATTTATCCTGATGAATCAATACAGTCATTTTTATCAAATTCTTCAAGTTCATGAAATTGATATAGACAGTTAAGCTATTTTTCTTTCATGCTTATTAAATTCTAGTAATAGAACCCCTCCCCCTTCATGATCTTTAAAAGATAGGTCAACATTTTATTTCTACGCAAATATAGGCATAAATAGTATTGTCAGATGCGATTATTTATATTGCATCTACATGAATGATCAACTTGTTCCTATTCTATATGGGCCCTATTCTATTGATTTTGGTTCGTCTGATGTGAGTTGAATAAGCAAAGGGCCGAGGCTAGATGTATTAGAGACGTCTCCGTCGAAACAGACACCCATGTTATATGGCGCCCGCATAGACTATTTAGTTATTTATCATTGCCTTATATTTTTTAAGGATTTTTTCTACTCCACGTTTTTATTTTGGCTAGTGCAGTCTGACGGAATTTTATATTTTTATCTTTTCTGTGCAATCAGAAACGATCTAGAAATCACAATGCGGGTTTCCTGGGTATATAAACTGTGCCACAAAGAGCTCAGGGAAAATCTAGAAAAAATTAATTTAAGCATAAAAAACCGGTCAATAAACTCCGTCAGCGTTTAATTGAACGGTAAACAGATCGACTCCGGTGGTTATGACGAATTGTCAGATGTGACTGAGGATAAAGTTCGACTTCAAATGGAAATACTGCAAAACACTTCGTCACCGCATTATAGTTCAGTTTCTGTATTATTCCCTTTTTTACCAGGAAACTTTCACCACAAACATGATGGACAGAATCACAGATCACATGCGGCAAGGGAATTACCATTTTGATGGTAAAAACTTATGCTTTTTGAAATTTTTCTGAGAATGCTATTGAAGATATGGATGTAGGATTTGAAATGCTTAATAAATACGCTCTTGAAGTACATAAAAATTTTTTTTTATTTATTTTATACATGTAAAGTATGGTGAAAGCCAACACCTCACAAAGTAGGTAACATTGTCGTGGTCGTAAAATCTTGCCGACAGATTGACTAAAACAAAAAAAAATCAAATAGTTGTATGTTCAGTATGACTCGAGAAACCAATCTAACTAAACTATCAGGCCCATAATTTCCGTTATTTTCAAAAGTGGGCTGAATCCTTCATTAAAAATGCAGGCAGCAGTGAGGCATGCAATTTTAACAATTTTTTTTTCCATTATAAACATGCTTCGGTGCCATAGCCCAAACTGTTGAGTTGAAACACTCATTGTTATTTTGAGTGATTTTGCCCAAACATCTCTCCAGCAATTCCGTTTTTGTTAGATCTTCATAGATCAGTTTCAGCACCTCTTCTACGTCACTCGCAAGAGCAGGACGATGTTTATAATTTTTTAAAGCGTTGTTTGCTTCGGCCTTCTTATACTTGCACCAGCTGTCTGAACAGTACGTACGCTATATTTTGAGTCTGTTGAGATTTTGTGGTAATAGCCAGCCCAGATCTCGTTTCGCATGCCTTCTACTGAATTTGAATTCCTTTCAATTGCAAGACTGTAGTTTCTAGACAACTGCTTCATTAATTTGATACTTATATCAGTAGTCATCACTTTTTAATCACGACTTTTGGGTTCTTCACAACTTTCTTCGGTGTAACTACTTTTTTCGTTTTTTTTCTCCGACCTTCAGTTTTGCAGTCTCAGCTTTTCTCCTTTGAGTTAAAATTTATCACTTGCACGTTTGATAATTATTTTGGCAAAATGTAGCACACACTCCAGCTTTTTCACAACGAAATTTTCGCCGTAAGGGTATGTATTGAGCAGCATTTTAAATGTTTTCGTGTCGCCATCACCTATATAAAAGCCATATCGCACTGCATATTTCTCTAGCCATCTTAAAAACATTTTTACAATACCTTGAACCTCCATTTTACCGGCGCTACTTTCGTGATTTGTACTACAATTGGCTTTATGTTTTTCATACCACGCAACAAAATCAATAGCGTCTGTGATTTTTTTACGATAATCACATGCTCTGCAATAACTTGACATAACTATAACGTCAAGAATTTTATTGTTATACTGGCCAATTAAAGACACGATATCAATCAGCGAAGTAAAACCTCTCTTTGCCCAGGATCCGTCTCCAGAAACCGTCAGATTTTCACAAAATCCCTTTTCAACATTTAACTTTTTTTCTTCATCGATTGCCTTGCATTGAACTAAATCGAATACACTTTTGACAGCGACTTTGATGTTCTTTACGATTTCATAATAAATTTTTATATTGAAAGTTGTCTGTAATTCCATCAGTCCACAAAATAACTGTAACCCTTTAAGGCCAAAACCAAGCAAACGAAACACAAATACGAGTTGACGATTTATTTCATATCCAGTGTCGATCATCGGACACGAATTGATGTACCTGTCTCCACAGCCACAAGTAACGCACACTTTGAATCCAAGGCCTCGCAACCCATATTGTGAAAATTTCATTTGTATACAGCTAACAGAACACACTGCCTACTGTGAGAGCATTAAAAACACAGGGAAAAAAATCAATAAACGAATAACCACCAGTATTATCAACTTTCGCATCAAAACTCGGGTCGATAGACTTTTTCAGTTTTATTGCTGACGTACTCGTGTTACTAGTACCTCCTTCGTCAGTGAATCTGTTTCCGTGAAAAGAACGTTTTCTAGTTTTAGATGGACGACTAGAAGTTTTCTGTGCACGATACACTTTCTTCGTATTCATTGCGAATAGATAGATGCTTCACTTTTGAACTTTGAATCACGACTGATTCTCCACTACTGAAATACAGAACTGAAATACAGAAGCAAAATTATAAAGGACAGATAATATTGAGAAGCAAAGGTATATATTTTGATGAGAATATATATAGGTGTAACGATTTACAATAGGGGAACAGCTGCTGCAGCGAACAAGACCAGGTAGATGGCTTATCCGGCGCTCGCTGGGCGAAATAACGCGCACAGATAAGTGCGTTCGAAAGCTGAAAAAGTATAGTTAGACTACCTGCATCTTTCTAAAATTTTGAGCTAACATTCTTGAATATATTTACTTTCGAAAAATGTAAAAAAAGACATTTTTTTCAAAGTTGTAAAGTACAATACGTATGGACATTGTAAGTATATATAAGTACATATATAAGTATGGACGTTGTAGTAAGAGTTTGAAGAGTTTAATTAATTTTTACAACTTAAATTTGGGATTATTATATGTGGTATTTTTTTTGTAAAAGCGCACTTAGAAAGCAAGAAAATTTTGAACTGTTGGGCGTGCAACAGTGGACTAGTTGAACCGTGTTTTTCCTTAAAGCGACTGTCACCGTGTGACCAGGATGTAATAAAGGTTTTGTTTATATGGACCTGTAACGAAGGTTTGCATGAAAAAAAGTACCTTTGTGTTAGCCATAAGAAATGTTTTTGGAGTCGAAATGTATCAATTGTAATTCTTTTGCGAATATTTGACATTATTATTATTACTATTAGTATTATTATTGGTGTTATTATTATTATTACTATTATTGTTATCGTATTAATTTCCGCCATCAAGTGTGAGCGTGTGGCAGCGTTGCGACCGATTATAATCGTATCACTTCATGTATGTGAAGAATGTACGGTGTTTTGTAGACTACTGCTTCCGCTGCCCCCTCCCCTACGACCCACGGGCGAAGAGGGACGAGCGGGCAGGTCAAGACACTTTTAGTGTGAATGCCTGAGCAGATAGACCGCGCGAGAGAAATTTTTAAATTTTTGCCGAGACAACTAATATTGTATTAGAATTTATGTGTCTAATCTGTATGTTTAAATTTCCTGTAATGTAATAAAGTTAATACCATATATACATTAGCCATTATCTGGTTTATTTAAGTTAAACCATTTTACCCGTTTCTCGCTTGCACGCCTTATCCCAGATAAAGGGAGTGTTTATGGGATCCTAGTATATATATTATATAAATATTTTGCGTTTATTATCTTATTGAATGTTAAAAGTGTAACAAATTGTATGATCTATCAAAAGCAAGAAAGTTCAGTAGCAATTATGAGGAAGCGTATGGTATAAAGTAATAGAATACAGTGCTATCAGTTCACGTATAAGTGCCACTGTATCATTTAGAAACACAACTCATGGACACGTCTTCTTTTACCTAAAAGAGAGAGAGAGAATCAAGAAAAATGATAGATCACAAAATTTATTAAAGTATATTTATTTTTATTTATGTTGACCGAAAATATAAGACAAGTGTTATTTTAATTTTGAATATTTATAAGTAATTGAATGGTAATTAATAGTTTTTAATTAGTATGGCACTTTAATTAGTATGGCACTATTGATTTAATACAACCAACTGTTGTATATTAATTGAAAATTTTATAAACTTATTCTTTTTTGGCAAACTGACTAAGTTTTATAAAATACTGCAGGTATATGATTAATTACTTAACATTTGAAATCGTTCTTAATTGAATTTACAGCTATATCTAAAAGAGAATTAAAATCTTCTATTTTTAATTATTTTTCTACGAAAATTATAGGCCCATTGCTAGAATGTCAGCCATGCGAAGGTTTATTTGTCTTATTCGTTTGATAGATTTGAATATTGATTCAATTGTTAACTATTGAACTTATTCTTTTGCTTCAATATTAGATTCTTGCAGAGTACTTTTCCTGTAGTTGTCTACTGATTGCAGTATTTTAACTATAATATTAATTTAAAAATCATATTACAGCATACAAGTAAGGAAATAAAAAAGCTAAAATCTATCAATTTATCTACTTAAATGTTGGCTTAATATGCTGCAATAGGATCACATTTTTCACTGTTAAATAAACTAGTGAATATCAACAATGTGACAACAAATAGCATGGATACTATTTTAGCTTCTCGATGCGTATCAATTTTTTTTTAATATCTGAGTTTTAACATAACCTTTAATAATTTCCCATCAGACAATTTTGCGGCAAGACCGTAAAATTCGACCATGTTAGCCGATGGAATCTTTGACTTATAAATACACGATAGACAATCGATATATATATAAAATAAATAACGCATACACCAATTATAAATTGTATGCAATCGAAAATTTCCGAAATAAAGTCCTCCTCGGTATGGATATCTTTTTGAACGCAGATGTATTACTTTAAAAAATAAAATTTTAATAAATTCCGTAAATATGTCTAAAAATATGGCAGTAGTAGAAAACTGAGAAGGAGAACTGGACTTATCAGCAGAGAATAAGAAACATTTTCAGAAACTCGCCACGGAACCAATAACATTATTTAATAACATTAATAACATTATTGGTGCACCGCCGATGAAGTATGAAATCAAACCAGCATTATAATCAATGAAACATCATTCAAGCAGTGTTCTCGATCGTAAAACCTTGCTTTGCAGAAAATAAAAAACATGGAAGTCAGCAAACAGATAAATTAAATAAAATTAAAAGCAGAAGAATAAATCATAAGACGTTGAAACGGTTGGTACGGCGAGCGTGGCGCAATAAGGAGCGAGCACAGCCAGCTTCATGGTGCAGAACGCTGAGAGGAGAACGATCGCAGAGTGCGGACGATACGAAGAAAGTGTATCGTCCACAGAAAACTTCTAGTCGTCCATCTAAATTCCATACTGAATTGAAATTCAGTAGAAGGCATGCGAAACGAGATCTGGGCCGGCTATTACCATAAAATCTCAACAGACGCCAAACCATAGCGTACGTACTGTTCAGACAGCTGGTACAAGTTTAAGAAGGCCGAAGCAAACAACACTTTAAAAAATTATAAACATCGTGCTGCTCTTGCTAGTGACGTAGAAGAGGTGCTGAAACCGATCTACGAAGATCTAACAAAAACGGAATTGCTGGAGAGATGTTTGGGCAAAATCACTCAAAATAACAATGAGTGTTTCAACTGACAGTTTGGGCTATGGCACCGAAGCATGTCTATAATGGAAAAAAAAATTGTTAAAATTGCATGCCTCACTGCTGCCTGCATTTTTAATGAAGGATTCAGCCCACTTTTGAAAATAACGGAAATTATGGGCCTGAAAATCGGCCAAACCGCCATGCAGTTCGACAATATGTGCGACAAACAGCGCATTGTTCGAGAGAACCGCCATACAAAGGCATATTGTATGGCCCAGGCATCGCTGATTGAGCATAAGATAATTTTTTCTACGATTTTTCACCTACAAAAACTTTAAACGCGTTTTTCTCAAAACAGCGTTTTCAAGTACCGTGGTCATGAAAACTAAAAAACTATTGAACCGATTCTTATGAAATTTTGAACACATATTCTATATGTTTGTATCAACCGTCCTAACTACAATCAACTTAAAATTTTAATTCTAACTATATTGTTTTTGCAAAAAAAAACGAAAAAAAGCAATTTTTTTTCTTTCGTATTTTAGCCGCCATTTTGTTGATTTTGGACGTACATAAAACATTTTAGTTAGATCGGTTTCTGGAGTCATACTGAACATATATCTATTTGATTTTTTGTTTTAGACCATCAGTCGGCAAGATTTTACGACCACGACAACGTTACCTACTTTTTGAGGTATTGGCTTTGACCATACTTTACATGTATAAAAAATTTTCAGTTCAGTAGCAATTATGAGGAAGCGTATGGTATAAAGTAATAGAATACAGTGCTATCAGTTCACGTATAAGTGCCACTGTATCATTTAGAAACACAACTCATGGACACGTCTTCTTTTACCTAAAAGAGAGAGAGAGAATCAAGAAAAATGATAGATCACAAAATTTATTAAAGTATATTTATTTTTATTTATGTTGACCGAAAATATAAGACAAGTGTTATTTTAATTTTGAATATTTATAAGTAATTGAATGGTAATTAATAGTTTTTAATTAGTATGGCACTTTAATTAGTATGGCACTATTGATTTAATACAACCAACTGTTGTATATTAATTGAAAATTTTATAAACTTATTCTTTTTTGGCAAACTGACTAAGTTTTATAAAATACTGCAGGTATATGATTAATTACTTAACATTTGAAATCGTTCTTAATTGAATTTACAGCTATATCTAAAAGAGAATTAAAATCTTCTATTTTTAATTATTTTTCTACGAAAATTATAGGCCCATTGCTAGAATGTCAGCCATGCGAAGGTTTATTTGTCTTATTCGTTTGATAGATTTGAATATTGATTCAATTGTTAACTATTGAACTTATTCTTTTGCTTCAATATTAGATTCTTGCAGAGTACTTTTCCTGTAGTTGTCTACTGATTGCAGTATTTTAACTATAATATTAATTTAAAAATCATATTACAGCATACAAGTAAGGAAATAAAAAAGCTAAAATCTATCAATTTATCTACTTAAATGTTGGCTTAATATGCTGCAATAGGATCACATTTTTCACTGTTAAATAAACTAGTGAATATCAACAATGTGACAACAAATAGCATGGATACTATTTTAGCTTCTCGATGCGTATCAATTTTTTTTTAATATCTGAGTTTTAACATAACCTTTAATAATTTCCCATCAGACAATTTTGCGGCAAGACCGTAAAATTCGACCATGTTAGCCGATGGAATCTTTGACTTATAAATACACGATAGACAATCGATATATATATAAAATAAATAACGCATACACCAATTATAAATTGTATGCAATCGAAAATTTCCGAAATAAAGTCCTCCTCGGTATGGATATCTTTTTGAACGCAGATGTATTACTTTAAAAAATAAAATTTTAATAAATTCCGTAAATATGTCTAAAAATATGGCAGTAGTAGAAAACTGAGAAGGAGAACTGGACTTATCAGCAGAGAATAAGAAACATTTTCAGAAACTCGCCACGGAACCAATAACATTATTTAATAACATTAATAACATTATTGGTGCACCGCCGATGAAGTATGAAATCAAACCATCATTATAATCAATGAAACATCATTCAAGCAGTGTTCTCGATCGTAAAACCTTGCTTTGCAGAAAATAAAAAACATGGAAGTCAGCAAACAGATAAATTAAATAAAATTAAAAGCAGAAGAATAAATCATAAGACGTTGAAACGGTTGGTACGGCGAGCGTGGCGCAATAAGGAGCGAGCACAGCCAGCTTCATGGTGCAGAACGCTGAGAGGAGAACGATCGCAGAGTGCGGACGATACGAAGAAAGTGTATCGTCCACAGAAAACTTCTAGTCGTCCATCTAAATTCCATACTGAATTGAAATTCAGTAGAAGGCATGCGAAACGAGATCTGGGCCGGCTATTACCATAAAATCTCAACAGACGCCAAACCATAGCGTACGTACTGTTCAGACAGCTGGTACAAGTTTAAGAAGGCCGAAGCAAACAACACTTTAAAAAATTATAAACATCGTGCTGCTCTTGCTAGTGACGTAGAAGAGGTGCTGAAACCGATCTACGAAGATCTAACAAAAACGGAATTGCTGGAGAGATGTTTGGGCAAAATCACTCAAAATAACAATGAGTGTTTCAACTGACAGTTTGGGCTATGGCACCGAAGCATGTCTATAATGGAAAAAAAAATTGTTAAAATTGCATGCCTCACTGCTGCCTGCATTTTTAATGAAGGATTCAGCCCACTTTTGAAAATAACGGAAATTATGGGCCTGAAAATCGGCCAAACCGCCATGCAGTTCGACAATATGTGCGACAAACAGCGCATTGTTCGAGAGAACCGCCATACAAAGGCATATTGTATGGCCCAGGCATCGCTGATTGAGCATAAGATAATTTTTTCTACGATTTTTCACCTACAAAAACTTTAAACGCGTTTTTCTCAAAACAGCGTTTTCAAGTACCGTGGTCATGAAAACTAAAAAACTATTGAACCGATTCTTATGAAATTTTGAACACATATTCTATATGTTTGTATCAACCGTCCTAACTACAATCAACTTAAAATTTTAATTCTAACTATATTGTTTTTGCAAAAAAAAACGAAAAAAAGCAATTTTTTTTCTTTCGTATTTTAGCCGCCATTTTGTTGATTTTGGACGTACATAAAACATTTTAATTAGATCGGTTTCTGGAGTCATACTGAACATATATCTATTTGATTTTTTGTTTTAGACCATCAGTCGGCAAGATTTTACGACCACGACAACGTTACCTACTTTTTGAGGTGTTGGCTTTGACCATACTTTACATGTATAAAAAATGTATAAAATAAATTTAAAAAAAATTTTATGTACTTCAAGAGCGTATTTATTAAGCATTTCAAATCCTACATCCATATCTTCAATAGCATTCTCAGAAAAATTTCACAAAAATAGCGTTTTTTTCGAGGGTCTAAAGTAAAGAATACTGCCTTAAAGCTATTACAAAATCTTTAGTTTGTTGGAATTATGTACGATGACATACATAACATAACGCAAGATCTCTACGTGTAGTTTATATATTTATTATTAAATATCTCTTCAAGTAGCGGCTAGTGGCAAATGAAACCTTTTGCAAATTATTGTTTAGACCCATAGCTTCAAATTAGTGCAAAATTTGAAGTGTACCCTCGTGTACGTTTTTTCTTATGCAATTCTTAATATATAAATTTTCAATTAAAAAAAATTGTTTATACATAAATATTTTTAATTTTTGTGTATGCATAGTGTTCTTGACAAAAATAAAATAATTTTCAAAAGTTAAATTTTTCATTTTATTATTAACCATTAAGATATTAATTAATTAAAAAAGGAAAAAATTTGCCATTTTCTGCTTTCTGACTATATAATTATTGTTAGAATATATTTTTTAAAAAAATTTTAGTGATTCTACATTCTTAAGATTCTACTTAACAAAAACATGAACAGTTTATTAAAAATCGAAAAATTTTTTAGCTTCATGCGAGCCTTTTGACTCATTTTGTACCATAGTGCGGCATTACAATTAGATATTTTATATAAAAATATAAAGGCGGACCTGCAACTACACGTTTAAACCGCGTATAACAACTATCATTTAGAGTACATATAGCAGTGTTGTCTTTTACTAATTACTGGATTGGAAAATAACACCCGATATGGCCCATCAGGACAACCATTCTGTAATATTGAAAACATTTCCGGAAAAATACTGTAAAAATAATGAAAAATTTGGACGGATTTCAGACACATGCAGAAAATACGCTACGTTCTTAAAAAAGTTTGTATCTCCAATGTTTCTCATTTCAAGGCATTCCTTTCGCTTTGCAAGCTGTAAAATAACACACTTAAATTATGGAATGTCGCTCCTTACTACTTATATTATAAATGACAAACTACATCTGAATATATTATTCATAGATAATTAGAAGTAGTAAATTTTTTTCGCAGAGAAAATGCTGTTTTTATTCGTACAAAAAGTGTAAATTTTCTAATGGTTCCAGATAACAGCAGCTAGGATAGCGCTATCGGAGTGCCTTTCTATTTTAAAGGAGTTTGCTTGTGCATTCATGAGCTTATCTTTCTATCTGAGTGTAATTGTCAATGCAATAATACGAAAATTTAAATGGCTGCTAATCGCTTTATATTTAAAAATTATATAATAAATTTTGATTATTATATGAATTTCCGTTTTACCATTAACTGGTCGAGATCTTCTAGAAGGTTTTTGATACTTGTAGTGTATTGTCGAAGCTTCTAGAATATTCTTGAACCATCTCGAATGTGGCGCATAATTTTTCATTTATGATGCGAAGTGCAGCTGTTGTCAATCATCAGCTTCGACTGTACAAATCTTGCCAACCTTCCCTGCTGACACTACGCAAGATGCTGCAATGACCAAGCAGCCACACGAGAAAATGACCACCCTAGTACATCATCAGATTCGAATCTCACCTTTAACTTTGGATAAAGTCTTTTTTAACTCGCTGTCACTAATTGATTATATTTTATCATATTATTCATTCTTTGTTTATTACTATACGTAATTTTGTTCTTTTTTCATGTGTGCATTATTATTTGTCCAATGTTTTGTAGTTTGAAATATTTTGATTGCTACACTTACTTGAGTAGATATTCGTTCCATAGAGAAGCAATACTTCGACATTCTACAATACATCTATCGCTTCACACATCATAAGTTTTCACTTCCAACACCACTCTTCTTTCCGAGACTTATTTTTTAGCATAAGCAACGTTAGAGTTTGTACGTCTTTTGCGTTCTCACACATACACACACAATACAGAGCTAATTTTTATTGGAATACTGTCAATTGATAAATAATTTACTTTATATAAAGTTTTGTTAAGGTTTTAGAATTTCTCTCAAATATTTAATATTTGAGTTTAATATTGTATTTAATATTTGAGTTTAATTATTGTATGTATTGAATAATTATAGTAAAGAATATGCTAAATTATATAAGTCCGGATAGCATATAGATATTATATTAAATAAGGCATAACTTATAGTAATCGAGTGCATAATTATTAAACACCGTATATATCTAATGTATAGTTTATAATGTGTACTTATTAGTCACCGTATACACAATTTATGAAGCCGAATGCGTAAGTATGTTTAATATATAATTTTAAAAGCTAATAGCATATATTGGCTGTTATGAATATTAAATAGTAAATAATTTATAAATCTCATTACATACTTTTTCTACACAGTGTATATTTAATAATATTATTTATAAATGTTAGAAATGATATACTAAATATAACGTATAATAAAATACAATATATAAGATATGTTTATTAAATACCATGTATATTCAAAATAGTATAAAATGTAAAAAAAATTATAGGCATTAAATACCCTATATAAGAAGTAGAGTAATATTTAATTGCGTAAAATTTAAGAAAATGTTGTATTTATTAAAATTTATTATTAAATATATTAAAATTTAAGAAAAACTTGTATATATTAGGTTGTCAAATATCTCCCTATCGCCTTTTTGTCTTATGAATTTCGCGGCTATGTACAAAGCCCTGCAGAGCTCGTACCTGGCAATACGAAAGGAAAGGTCTTGACATAACGCACAAAATGACGCATATGCATGATTAGTTTTCATATTGCATTCAAAAGTTATAGACATGTAAAAATGGAGTTCACTAACACCGAAATTCGCGCTATTTTAAAGTTTTCCTTCGACAAAGGCAAATCTGCTAGAGAAACGTTCTGTGAGATTAATGATGTTTTGAGGCATGGCACGCTATCACTTCGAACGGTTGAGGAATGGTTTCGATGATTCAGAGCCGGTGCAAACGACACCATGGATTAGCCAGCCGACGGAACACCTGTGACGGCGAATACCGATCAAATTATGGAATTTATCGAGTTAGACCGGCATGTGGCATCTCGTGACATCGCCCAGGAGATGAGAGTTTGTCACCAAACCATTTTAAACCATTTGCAGAAGGCTGGATACAAAAAGCTTGATGTTTGGACGCCGCATGCTTTGACGCAAAAAAACCTGAACCGACTCAACGCCTGCGATGTGCTGCTGAAACGGAATGAACTCTACCCATTTTTGAAGCGGATGGTGACTGGCGACGAAAAATGGGTCACATACTACAATATCAAGCGAAAACAGTCGTGGTAAAAGGCCGGTGGACCGTCCCAAACAATGGGCAAGCCGGGATTGACGGCCACGAAGGGTTTGCTGTGTGTTTGGTGGGATTGGAAGGGAATCATCCACTATCAGCTGCTCCCATACGATCAGACGCTTAATTCGAGAATCTACTGTGAACAACTGGAGCGCTTGAAGCAGGCTATCGACCAGAAGCGTCCACAATTGGCCAACAGGAAGGGTGTAGTGTTCCACCAGGATAACGCCAGTCCACATACTTCGTTGATGACTCGTCAGAAACAAGGGGAGTTCGGATGGGAGGTTTTATCGCATCCACCATATAGCCCGGACATAGCGCCAAGTGATAACCACCTTTTCCTGTCGATGTGGAACGCCCTTGGTGGTGTAAAGTCGGACTCAAAAGAGGCTTGTGAAAAGTGTCTGTTCGAGTTCTTCGCAAATAAGGACAGGAATTTCTACGAGAGGGGTATTATGAAGTTGCCGACTAGATGAAAACAGATTATCGAACAAAACGGCACATATTTGAAGTAAATCCGACCACTGTAACACTTTTTATAAAGCATTGACTGAAGAGCAAAAAAGCAGAAGGGAGATATTCGACAACCTAATATTAACGTAATCATGTAAAATTCATTATACGGAAACACAGGTAACTAAACAAAATTTTCCAAAACCGCTCATGAATTATCACGTCGCTATACTGTAGTAATAAGAGGTTTTCCGATTGTATGAATCCCTTTCAAAGTGTTCCGGAAACACGTCTCTATCGTAATTTATAGTTCGAAAACGCAATCACCTGTAATAATATATATATATACATAACGTAAATTCGCATTAAAAGCGTACAAATGCGCTTGTTATATGAGTGTTAATATTATACTTTCTAAAATTCGAAGAACATTAAATTTTTCTAAATTCCAAAAAAAAATGAGATTTAGAAAAGGATTTTGAATTGTTCTATGAAAAGTAGTTACTTTACATTGACGCTTGGTAACGTTACATCAATGTACAAAACTTTAAATTTTATTTCAAAGTGCGTTACTGGTATTACCATTAGGTAAGTCATAAGTCATTAGTAACTCATGTTTTTATATTCTACGCTTTATTCTTTTCCGATCGTCGGATATACCATAAATAAAGTGGCGGTTTCAAAAATAGTTGTGCAATGTTTGAAGTATATGACACCATACCCGAAAGATCGACTCCATCTTATTTAAACCGTTATCGCATCAAACAGAGTTGAATACATTCAGAGAATGAAGGGATGATAATAGATATATAGTTAGATAGTAGTAGTTACTTCTCTGGGGTTTTCTTGCTGTGTTGACAACTTTGAAGACTGCATTTATTGCTAGATCCCTTCGAAATCCCTAGTTTCTGCCGTAGCCTTTACGATATCTTAGAGACGCGGCTTCAATAGTCTTTTCTTGAGTTTACTTGCCCTTGTCAATAAACACAAGTTTAACTACCTTCCAATTAGGTGTCGCGTCCAGCGATTACGCCGGATATATATATATCTGTTCGGGGATAAAGAGGAAAAGACCGGTCGAATTGCCATGGCACGACGACCTGTCGAGTTCCCGATGACTTTCAGACCTGGAAAAGTGCATAAGGATAGAGAAGGAGAGAGAAAGGAAAAGAGACAAGCATTTTTACTACCATAAAAAAATACATATATATAGATATATATATATATATATATATATATATATATTTAAAAGTAAGGCAAGATTCTTAGATATTCTCAGGATAATCCGTGGAAATACGTTTATATATATTTGTATATATAAACTGTCTGCGTCTCGCCTAAGGACGAACCTCATTGCCAAATGCTTGTGTGGCGCACGCCTTCCCATTATAAAAAGTCGGACCAAATGTGGCCGTAACAATGCAGCCTAGCCGTAGGCCGGCCCCGATCCGGCGCGGGCCGAAGTATCCTCTCTCCTCCCGCACCGATTGTACTTTCCCGCCCCCCTGGAAAATTCGGAACGAAGCGGAGGCGCGCTAATGCGCTGTTTACGACCCTTCCCCCTTTTTTATATACGAAGTACGAAACCCGAGAAACCATGTAATATACCAATATTCCAGGATGCTGAAGTAACTAAAATAGGTCCGAAATTTTAGTTTCGAGTAGAATATAAAGATTCTCGAAACAAACGACGTACCGAAATAATATTATTTCTGAACATGAATTTCGATTTCTTAAATTATTAATGTAATGAAAAATGTACAAATTTTTGTATTATTAAGCACGGTTGATTGTTATAATATTATTATTACTAACGTCTAAGTATATACTTATTGTTGCTATTAATATTGCTCTTATTTGCTAATATTGATAAAATTAATAATATTGTTATTATTATTATTACTATTCTAAGCAATAAGATTGCTATTCTTACTAATATTACTGTTCTAATTGATAATAATGCTATTATTAATATTGTTCTTGTTATTATTACTGTTGCAGTTAATATTTTCGATATTCTTATTAATACTATAAGGACTACTAATTGTTACTACTAGTTTAAACAGTAATTATGTGGCGCTATGCCCTAATCATTATTCTTAATCTCGCTATTATTATTACGATTATTAGTATGTTTAATATTACTTTTATAATTAGTTTACACAATAGTATTTCTGCACTATTCGTTGATAATTGGCTCTTATTATCATTAATACTTTACTACTATTTTTTTTACTATAATTGTAAACGATATTCATTAACCATTACTATTACGATGACTGTTTTTATTAATATTACGATTCGATTATTATTGCTATTATCCTCACTATTATTATTATTATTATTATTATTATTATTATTATTATTATTTCCATCCGTTGTCTGTACCTTGACGAAGATCGGCTGTTTCACCATTTCTCGGCCGATCGGGTGATGGGCTTAAAAGAGTACCTTCTCCTACCAATGAATGGAAGGGCGAAAAGATAGTATGATAGCTGCCATTTTATGAGTGAGCGGATATCCCCTAAAAAAAAGGATATCCCAGAGTAAATGAGTTAACGCACGGAGCAAGGATGTACTGGAAGACCCGAAAGGGCAATTGAATAGGGACTTCCATGCCGACCATGATCGAAGTTGCAGGTCCTATAAACAGACCTTCGTCAGTAATACAGAGATGAAGGAAGGCACACTCGCTCAGAGACTCTATAAACGGGTATCTCTTGAGGAGTGAAAACACATGCGGAGCATAAGCGAACGTTTCTGTAAAAGGGATCCTAGCAGAGTAATTACAGATGTATGAGTGAGCTTCAAACATTGGAGTTTCACTAGAATATTTGAGGGCAAATGTATGAATCTACATGAATGAAGGTTAGAACGAGGTACTCTTGAATAAATGACAGACCGCCGTGTTTGCCGTGCGGTGCGACCCGTGAGCTGCCAAAAGGAGATCCTGGGTGTCGAGGTTTACGCCCGGTTGCGTGCTGGATGACCCGAAACATCTTTGGCTCCCGCTGACGGCAAGACGGGAGGCTAGATCCTAGCCAGATCTAGTCAAACGGCCTTGGCAAGTGCGTTCGGTGTGCGATTTCCCCCGATGTTTCTCTAGAGAGTGAAACATGTGTTGGAGGGCTGCCTCATCGAGCTCAACGTTGAAGGGTCCAGGAGGCCGACCATCTGTAGGAATGAAGTTAAAAATTGATCTATGGATTGCCGAAAGCAACAAAAGAGTTACCTTGGGGTGGGGGAGGGAGAGCCGGCTGAGGCCGGGTTTAAGTCTGTTGAGCGGACGAGTGAACTGGAGATTATTCTCCAACTTGCTCGGCTGCTCAAGAACATGATCAAGGCAATGAAGAGCCAACCAAACATTAAAAAAGACATCAAGGATGGCCTTTCAAAAGCTGAAGAGATGGGGAAAGTACCGGATCCGAGCTGTGCCCACTGTTGCGCTCCCCGAGACGATGCAGGGGAATGAAAGGGACTGCCTCTGGAGAGACATAGGACCATGTGGGCCTGACAATATCGTTCGGCTAATGCTGGAGAGTCATGAGAAGTGGTCCAGGATTTGTAATTTCTGCAAAGCCATCCTGGACCACAAAAGAAGAATTGAAGAAGGCGTGTAAGCCCGCAAGGGCGAATAGGATGGCGCAGCCCAGAAGTAATGTCCTCATAGACGGTTCCTGGGCTGCACTTATGCCATCGTGAGGAGGTCTTCTCGGTGCGCACCTATCGATCCCGACTCGCAGCTCTTTTCAGAGCTGTGGGAAGCAGTTGAGGGGAATGCACTAAGGAGGTAGTTTTTTAGTGGGTATGCCCTTCACAGCTGAGTCCTACATACCCGGGGACCGGTCTGCGGGGTCCATAAAGGATTTTTCTCCTCCTCCCAAAAAAAATTATTATTATTATTATTATTATTATTATTATTATTATTATTATTACTAACTTCACCACCGCAGATTCATAGTGACCCTATGTTTTAGAGGTGCCGGTCCCAAGCTCGGATAATGGAGGAGGGAGTACACTTACAACAATTGGACAGCATACTCTTACAGTTATACACTTCACAACGCTGACACATCAGACAATATAACACTTGGCAAAGGAAAGGGTAACCATCGCCACGCTCGCGTGGGGGGGTCATGAGGGGGGCGAAAGAAGAAGAAAAAAAAGAGACGAAAGTGCGAGAAAAGAAAAAGACGCGGCTGCCAAATCAAATCGTGAGCCATAGCCTGAACAAGGCTGGAAGAATGTCCCTACCAGGCAAGAAAAAAGAGCAGCCAAAAAAAAGAAGCAGAAAAAAAGAAGTCGAATGCAAAGGGGGCCACCCAATCTGGAGAGGGCCCCACCAAACCGTAAGGTAAAATAGGCAGAAGGGCAAGGCCTGAGGTGCTGCTCCTCAAGCCCGATCCTCAAGGTCGACCCCTCGCAGCATCGACTCACTATCACGGACATCCGTCGAATATTAAACGGCGATGTCGTGATCGAGTTTAAGATGCCCATGATACTTTTTGTGTGTGCGGGCAGTGGGGGCAGCAGAGGGCGCCACTGGGGAAGGACGCTGGAAGGATTACCCCGGAAAGCGTCGTCTCCCTGATGCTCTCCAGCCAGGAAACATGGGGAAGGGTTGCCTATTTCGTCGAGGATTTCCTGAGACGGAAGAGGGCGGACCTTCCCTAGATCCTTCTATTTTGCTGGGATATGGTGGCGACCAAAGGCGAACATCCTGGTTCCCTCGCCGAAGTAATGCCTAACGGTGGTTTCCGGGGTGGGGAGTTGAGCCAGGAAAAGGAAGTCTCCTCGGTGCACGCCTGCCGACTCTGGCTTACAGCTCTTTTTAGAGCTGCGGGAAGCAGTCGAGGGAATGCATCGAGTTTTTTAGTGGGTATGCCTTTGTGTTGGTGATTCCCACATACCCGGTCTCCGGGTATGTGGAAACATTCTCTTAGCATTATCATGAATAACGTTAAATTTAATTAATGAAGCGTGTGTTTATTTTATAAATAAATTGAAATATGATTTGAAAATAAAGCTTAGTTGTACACAGTTTAGAAATATAGAAATAATCATCATAATTGTAAGAGACGAACGGAGGACTTTCTCTATGAAGAAAAAACGTCCCTTTATTTCCCCCACCATGATGTAATTTCCTGCGGAGAAAATTTCGGTGGCGCTGGGCTCTGACTATAAATACGGGCCCTGAAAACTGCGGAATGCAGATTGCCGGTCGCGTTCTTTCCATACGATTTTATTTTGCGATACGTTGTACTAATTCTGTTTGAAATAAAAATAAGTAGAAATTTCGAGCAAGATAGGCCGATTTCAAACGCCCCCCGGTTTCAAACGCGTTAAGCAGAGGCCGAAAAAAGAGGGGCAAAATCGTGGGTAACTAGCAGCATTGAATCGCCGCCCGGTTTACCGCGTGGTAACAACACTAATTGGACGTCACATAGGTATGTTTTATACTTTCTGATCCTTCAGGAAGAAATTATGTGTACAAAAAAAACTCTGGCTGCATTCTTATAACTGTTTCTTTATTTACCCTGAAATTTCGTCAAGTCTTGATGCTCTCTCTTTCTCTCTGATAAATCCATTTCACGTTATAGTAGTATGGGGTAAGATCTTTGAGAATGACTGTAACAAGGGTGCATAAGAGGTTTCGTCTACAATGTATTATATGCGAAAGATGACAACGTAAATATTGATGGCTTAATCGAAATTTTTTCATAACAATGTATGGCTACTTTACTTTTTCAACAATCCTTCTATTTTACCAAGTGTCATAATGAGAAAGAAAATACTTACCGCAAAACTCAGGAGCGAACCAATTAATGAACCCTCATCATACCGTGACAGCTTTGATAGGGTTGTCTCAAGAATACTAATCAGCTTATTGATCATTCCTTGTGACATTGTAGTTAGCGTTTTTTCAATCGTGTCGTCAATTTTTGCATGATACAGGTGCTGCATTAATAAAGTTTTGAATAATTTGTGTCATACTTTTCAAAATCTACTATTAAAAGAATTTTTGGAAACCCAAACATTATTTCTTAGTTGGTTTCTGAATAAGATTTAATTTCTAACATTTTACAGGGTTAGTATAAAATTATTAATTTAGTATTATTACGTAATATATTTGAAAATTTTATTTAGACAGCTTTACTCGAAGCATATGAGAAACGTTTCTGAAACTTACTGTGTAATAACAGTTTTATATGGCTTTACTTACTTATTTTCACATCTAAATATATATCTATATTCAAAGAAAACATTCATAATAATTACAAATAATAATAATAATAAAACTGATCACAATAATATTCTTTTTTATTATATCCATGAGACGAGAGAGCCAACTTTGCGTTACAGATTTTAACAAAAGACATTTACCTAATGACTAAGATTGATTTGTAGAGTGTCTTATTTAAATGCTAAAAATTTTCTTAATCATCTTATATAAAATTTACTATTATAAATACATACGTTCTCAATTCATTTACATTTATTTTTATGATAAAAGAATATTCATCGAGGGCTCAAGAGTAGACTACTGTCGGAAGCCATTGAGAAGTTGAAAGCGACCACGCTCACCGAACATAGGATCAATATTCAGGACGTCGTTTCGTCAAACATCGATCGAAACGGATGTCGCGTAATTGAAGTGACGCACCAGCTATCGTTAAGAAGTCAGACGTTACGTTTTGTTTCTGTGCAGATTAAAGGCTTTGATATTTACCTGAGTACCGTATCCGTCAAGGACGCTTATGCACTGCTTGTTATGGATTTCATATTTAGAAACCTTTAGATAGGTCAAATTTTTTTTCAAATTTATAAAGGTTTATCTTATAAAGGTGGCTTATAAGCTTATTTCCAACTACCAGCAGATGAAAAAAGCAGGAAGCTCACGGCCTTGACAGTTCTCAGATCAGGTCTCTGGCAGTACACCAGAAATTGGCCTGACGAAACCATCTACAACTTTCGAATGGTTCATCGTTTGACTTTGAGAATCAGAATGCGAACTCAACGTATTGGGTTACTTAGATGATATCAGTATGGCAACGTGGTGGTTCAATATCTATCTAGTCTCTTTTAAATCTGTAAAGTTAGAAGAGAGGTGGATTATGTGCAAATTTTCTCCTTCTAAAGTAGCGTACCTCGGATTCCTATTAGATAGCGAAGGTGTCAAATCGTTCCCAGAGAAAGTGAAACCATTTATGGAATATCCAATACCAAAGATGATGAAACAATTACGCTTGTTCCTACACATGGTCAACTGGTACTCCGGATTTATTAGTAAGTATGGATCCAGAAAGCGAACAACGGAGAATATATGATCTATACATCAGCCGTGTAGTGACCATCGCCGAACGAAACTATACGACCTCATAGAAAGAGTACTTGTCACTGCATCTCTAGATAAAGAAGCTGGGACAATACCTAGATCAGAACACAATCACGGTGGTTACGGACCAAAACGCTGCTGCGGAACTACAGTAAACCGGCAGGCCATCTGTCCCATTTGTCTCGCAAAATGGCTCCATTATGTACGTATTGCTATCTCGCGTGTTCCAAAATGAATTCAAAGAGATTACTGTATTCCTAGCTAATGCAACAAGTGGTACACATTGAGACTTCAGGAGACCAGAAAGTTTCTTACAAGTTCTCGAGTTGGATTATGTGCGTTGGACTTCTATATTGATAAAAAGTGAATCCAACGTAATAGAAGTCCAACAAAATTGAAAATTGGTAATCTTGTTTGGCCAACGGGCCAGGGTGCCTCGCTAGGCACGTGGAGGATCGTCAGCTAGCCACATAGGTCTCAAAAACATATAAGACAATCACCAAGGAATATGACGAGCCAAGAATTTATTAAGATCCCACAAAAATCCCCCGAGTGACAGCTGCACAAGCCTGCATAGATACGATGCCAGGAATTGATGGTCCATCGGATCGATATGAAACCATGAATCTTGGTGACCGCCAATAACATCGAGCTTTTCAGTAGCAAAGAGCAATACAAATACGTTCTTGTACTTAGAAATCTCTTCTATCATTGAAACTGAAGAATTGAGACAGGTCGACTACAAAGTAGTCATTAGGGCTTTCAAAGAATTAGTCTTCTTCTCGTGTAAACCATGGGACGATTGCGGCATACCATTTGTAAGCCAAACTGGTTAAATGGAGTAATAGTAATGGAGTAATCTCATCACAGATTCGAATCTTCATCAACACGAATTATGTCATGCGATCAACATTGACAGGTACCCAAGGCCGGCAAAGAGTTTCAAAAGAGCATGACCGAGGGATCTTATAGTTGGCCACATAAATGAGAATAGAATTAATCAAGAGAAGTCTTAAAATCTGAGTAGACAGTATGTAAGTTGAACATACAGAAGCTAGTATTGCGAAAGGAGCGTGTATTGTCGAATGAGATTCAGAGTTTTTCCAGCTAATCTAAACGCTGCCCATTGTGTATCAGGCATGCACAAGCTACTACAACAGATCACAGGGGATACATTCACGGGAAGACTGTATGCATCCCATAGTTTCACGATATTGTTACAACTGCGATCTGTGCGTAAGGCAAGAGAGATCACATTTTTTTGCATAGAGAAAACATTTATGGATGTGAATCTGCAAAGTTAAAATTATACCTGATACTACCTATATTAACATATAGCAAATGTCAGTAATACATTTACCATTTCACTATTATAAGAAAATTTTTTTTTGAATAGAAAAAAACTGTCCCTTTATTTTAAGTGATATATGAAATAGGATAATAGTATATTTCATCGGCTAAAAATTATTGAAATTCTATATTATATAGTGTCAAAACACGATATTAATATAATATTGTTATATTAATGGAGTACTAAAAAGTTCTCAGTTTAGTTGTGAAATAGAAATAAGGTGATTGTAGGTCGAAAAATGTCATATTACTAATGTTAATTGGTAACTCCATCGAG
Source organism: Sycobia sp. Sy_11 (assembly GCA_018907035.1). Taxonomy (NCBI): domain Eukaryota; kingdom Metazoa; phylum Arthropoda; class Insecta; order Hymenoptera; family Epichrysomallidae; genus Sycobia; species Sycobia sp. Sy_11. Next base: position 3,194,976 of record JACCIC010000027.1, on the reverse strand, counting down.
TTTAAGCCGCGTGAACTAGATGACGGTAACAGCGGCGTGACAGATCAAATCCCCCGTATACCGTAGCATCGGCAAGCCTTAATTACGCGAGCAATGTTTTTTGCTCGCGTAAAGTTTTTTGTAGATGAATTTTAATAAGTGAAGATAGCGTTTCTCCTCAGTTGTGTAAAATGTTTCAGGAGTTATTTTCGTCACAGTATTCGCAAATAGATAAGAGACCAAAAATACATAAATATAAGGAGGAGCGACGGCATTTATAGGACTAGGCTAACTGTCGCTCCGATATGTATATGCAGCACCACTACAGCAACGGCAGCTCATCTTGATAATGTTAAGTTAACTTAGCATCAAACAAAGACAGCCAGCACAAAGTATAGCCACAATATCTGACTACAAGAGTAACGACTCATCAACCAAGGACGGTTGATCGGTTTACACGCACAGCCGCCAGATATAAACAGTGTACCCCAAAAGTTTTAAGACTGGAAATACGAAAGATGTAATAAATGAATGTATTAATATTCAAAATAATCTCCATTAGTAGTCATATACAAACTGGTATGATTTACCAGTCTCGTCATGCCTTCTAAAAAATCTTCTTTTGGAATACTTTTTAAATTCATTGTCCCGCCTTTCTCTATCTCGTCTACCGAGACACAATGGTACCCATTCAAGGTTATTTTTAATTTTGAAAACAGAAAGTAGTCGGGAGGGCTTAAATCAGGCAAGTATGGCCTGGAGTTGCCACTGTATGCGCTGATGCATTATCGTGCAAGAGGAAAAATCAGCCCTCTTTCCAACAACACGGGTCTAACATGTACAGTTCTTTTACACAAGCGATCGAATAATTGTTGGTGGAATGAAGCGTCACCATAGTATCTTAAGGAATAAATTCTTTTTGGATCATAACTTCAGAATAAACAAAATGATTAGTATTGTTTTAATGTTTGATTTTTAAAATTTTTTTTGTTGCGGTGAGTTTTTGCCAACCCACTCAGCACTTTGGCGTTTCGTTACAAGGTCGTATATAAAACATCAACTTTCATCACCCGTAATAAAAGTCTCAAAAAAATTGGCTGCATTTCCGTCATTTCTTATGTACATGAGAAACTCAATTATCTCACCATTTGACAGTTAGCGCGTGTGGAACGAAACGCATAAACATCCTCTTTTTTTTAAGTCATTCGTTATAATACGTTGAACGGTAGATTTTGATATTCCAGTATATTCTTCACTCAATATGCAACTAGAGTTGCGGCTATCCTTTAACGCAGCTGCAACTTTGTCGATATTATAGTCACTCTCCGTGGCGCATGACGGCCCGATCGTTTCTTTGTCTTCTACTGCCTCTCTACTTGTCGCAAAGAGGTTCTAACACCGAAAAATGGTAGTACGACACATAGCATATTGACCATAAGCCACTTTTAACATTTTATTCGTTTCGGTTGCACTTTTACCAACTATAAAATAAAAATTTAATTACAAGACTTTATTGGGTATTTTTATTCGTCCTAAGCAATGACAGCGACTACTTTGATACTCCCATGCAAACTACTACAGAACTGCTTCATGTAATCCGATGTACTTAAAACTTTGTATAGATATAGAGGAATATAGTACTAGTGGCCTAAGTTCCATGAAGATGGCGTAAGTAGTACGGATTTTATATCCGAAGTCTTACAACCTTTAGGACACGCTGTGTAAATGGGATGTACTTTGGCACCAGCTGTCCTAGCCAACGCAACATACGCCGCGAAGAGAAGCAGGCGAAGCTAATGTCGATCAGCTGTGCATACCCGCACGGTATACGAGATTCCGGAGTGTCCTCTCCAAGGTTTCTCAAGAACTAGACAATGAAATTATCAGGAACCAAAGAAAAGAAAAGTCGATAGAGATCTAGCGGATCTACAAGATTATCGATTCTCATCCGTCTGATCTAAAGCGTGCTGCTCGGAATTATTAGGCGAATGTAAAGGGGAAAAAATTTGAAACAAATGACTTTATATGACAATATGTAGAGAGACTTAAGTGTGTGAGTCGATCGAAAGGGAAGGTTGGATGAAGCAGGAAGGCAAAGAAGAAATTCAAAGCAGGTACTCGTTATACCTGTGTATCATTCCTATCCCCCTCGGGATAGCTTATTTTCAAGCATAATATATTTTGTTTATAACGAAAAAAATACGAACTGTCGATTTTACCATTTTCAGGCCATTTTATAGCGAAATTGTCCGTAAATTTCGACACGACTCGTCTTACATCGGACGAACTACCGATTATAATAATAACAATAATGATAATTACAATGATAATAATTTATAACAATTTTACGTTTAAAATAATTTAATACAACATATAAAATTATATTACGTGTCTTTATTTCGAAATACATGTACATGTATATACGCATTTCACGTGTATATATACATATATATGAATACGCATATATACATATATGGATATGTATATATATGCAATTTATTTGTATTTATTTATTTTATAATTAAATATGGTGGGTGTGTACATTCGGGACACCCGTTACGTATAGTCGCAGTGTACGAGTTTTCGAGTTGCTCTACCATTATATACATTTTCACGTTCATGCGAGTCGGGCAAGAGAGAGAATTTTAGTGCGCGGATGTATTGGAGGGGACAGCAGGCGTAGGCCTAATACCTTCGATGTGGCTGTCTCTCGCCACGTGAGGTGTATTCCTTCTCGTGTGCTGATATAGGTTTACTGAATGGGAGAGAGAGAGAGTGAGAGAGAGTAGATATTGTGTCTTCTCTGTCTTTCTTTACGTTTGTCGGTAATTCTACTGTATTTATTAGTATCGTCACGACCTTTTCCCGGTTTTACGTGCGTTATTATACTGTTTCCTGCCTAAGCATTAACAATGTATACAGATATAACATAAAATGCAAAAAATATACTTAAGGGAATTTTTAGCACTAAAATTAACTACTCTAGAACTTCTCTATTTAGGTATTCTCTATAATTCTAGTACTTTAGAACTTATCGAACTAGGTTAAGTAATAAAACCTAAATTTTATGAAAATTGTTAACGCAAAGTTGACACAATCTGCTCTTCATTTAAATAACACACTTATATTTGATAAATTATCTACATTTTCAAAGCCTTTTTTTAGCGATTGAATAACTATTTGCATATTCCACTGTCAACTGAACTATTAGGTGTAAAATTTTGCTTCTGCCGTTTTGCAGTAGATGCCTTTAGCAGTAAATGGTAGTCGAAGTAAATAGATCATAGATGTCATACAATAGGCTGAGGTATTTCTAAACATTACATCATCGAAATATTAGTCGATTTGTATCTGCATCATAAAATTACTCTCGATTAAACATGCCAGCTTACGAGCCAAATTCTCGTCATTTGCAGGAGGTTTTAATGTTCTGATTTAATATAAAGAAATCTGCGACTGATGCTGATCGAAATCGCTCAAATACCTATGGTCAACCTCATCAACATTCCAAGAGTGGTGTCAACGCTTCAAGAACGGTGATTTTCACGTCGAAGACTATTATGGTGGTGGAAGGGAGAAGGTTTTCGAAGATGCAAAATTGGAGGTATTACTTGATCAAGGCCCATGTCAAATGCAATAAGATTGGCAAGGAATCATTGGGAATGACGGGAAAAGCTATTTCAAGACACGTGGAAATCATGTGAATGATTTAGAAACCAGAAAACTGGGTGGTGTCTGAGTAGAAGCGAGAGATGTTGAACGGCGGTTATTTGCTTGTGATCAGCTGCTTGCAAGACAAAGACGGAAGAGTTTTTTGTATCGCATGAACCATAAATGGGTTCATTGCGATAATCGCAAGTACAAAAATTCATGGCAATATCCCGCGCATGCTTCTACGAATATTCACGGTTCTAAAGTCATTATAAAGTATTTTGTGGGACCAACTCGGTGTAGTGTATTATGAGTTGTTAAAATCGACCGAAATAATCGCAGGCGATTATTATCGAACGGAATTAATTCATTTAATGCCAGCATTAAAAGATAAATGGCTGGAATGCAATGATAGACATGAAAAAGTGAGTTTACAGCATGACATTGCAACACCCCATATTGCAAAAGTGGCCAAGACATAGTTTGAATCGTTGAAATGGGGAAGTACTATTATACTCGTCCTATTCTTCATATATTGCACCCTCAGACTATCACTTGTTTCGATCAATGGCATACAAATCTGGTTGAGTATCACTTCCGGTCTTATGGAAATAAAAAATGGATCGTGGATTCGTTGATGGATTCGTGAATCGTTCCAAAAGATGACCAATTTTTTTAACGCTGGATTCTTATGCTACCCGAAAGATGGTAGAAAGTAGTGACCAGCGATGGACAATAATTTTAATTTTAAATGAATAACCAGTTTTTTAGAATAAAACCTCGAAATTCGGAAAAAACAGCGGAAGCAAAGTTGTACACCTAATATAAAAATTATTTGATTACCTAATATAATGATTATTTTGTTTATAACCAATTTCAAGCTTTTCAAAAGCATAATTTCTTGAAGATACAAAAATTTAAATTAAAATTTTTAAACAAAACTTTTTTATTTCAAAGAAAATTAAATAATATCAAACCTCCAGTTAATATCTCCAGTTCATTAATTGCATTCCTCAAAAAATTCTATCTAAACTAAAATGACTAAGAGAAATAGATAGATTAAATTAATATTAACTTTTCCAACACTTCTAACATCTTATAACATTGCAATAAATAAATTTTTACATTTTTTCAAATAAATAGTTCACATTTTAATCAGTAAACTCGATTTTTTACGTTTCGTAATTTAGTAACATAATTAAATAAGAAATTTGTTAAATAGTACTTATAATTAAAAACAAGATGTTTAAATCTTTCATTATGCCATTAGACTTTAACTAAATAAATAATTACTACTATATTACTCTATATACTTTCATATAATATAACATCTGATATACACACACATATATATATATATATATATATATATATATATATATATATATATACATATATATATACACACACACACATATATATATATATATATATATATATATATATACACACACATATATATATATATATATATATATATATATATATATATAGACATATATATATATATATATATCTTTAAGTATACAATGCAGAAAACTTACCACATCGACTCCATCAATAGTACAAAGTTTAAAGCTCTGATTTTTTGCATCTAAGATGACATTAACCATAGCACATATTTCGGATGGTATAATATAATCTGTCGAACTAAATGTCAGACCCTTTTTTAGCCACTGTTGAAATGCACTATCAGACTTTTGAATACATAATTCTATCATATCACAGGCCATTAGCTTCAGACGCTGTTCAAGGTGCAAACGAAAGCCTTGATCGGGCCAATGTAAACCATTGATGAATGACTGCAGAGCATCTAGTTTCCAAAATAAATCTTCTGAGGTGGCACAGCTATTTCCTTTAATCTCCCAACGCTCTTTCTCAAAGCCCTTATGCACAGATTGATCTATTGATGTTTCCATTAAATCTACATAGCGAACCACTAGCGGCGCAAATGTGTCCCGTAATAGTTGATGAAACCTGCCATCTCTTAGGTTATCTAGAAAATAATTAAATGTAGTTATCTATTTTATGTATTATATTTTCTCGCGAAATTGGAAATAATGCTTCCTGATTTAAACAAAGCTACTTCATCTCAATGAATTCCATTATGTTTCACTGTTTAAGAAAAATAAGCAGTCGTTTGTGAATGTGTCATGAATTCAACATGTGAATTATGTTATTTCGGTATTTAAAGTGATGTCTAAAATTAAGACACACATGAATAGTATAATTTAGCTACAATAACTATTCATTAATGTGTAGAAGCACAATAATTTTGAATAAAAGAGAAAAAACAACTGGAAATTTTTAGTTGCAAATATTGAGTAAAGTGATCAAATAATTCGTATATTATAAAAAGTAATTTTTCATATATTGCCTATATTTAATTACTTCAAATATTATTCTTAAATTTAAGCAAAATATTTAAAAAAATTGTAGAATATATATTTTTTTCCTATGTCTCTTAGTATAACATAAAATATTGTTATTCTTGTTCAAAAAAAAAAAAAAACACTATGGATATTCATCGGGATATAGACGTACATTTCACTCAGTTATAACTCAGATTGTATCCAAGTGGATATCTACGCAGATTTTGAATTAGTTCGACGTGGACATCCATATAGATTTCGACACTTATACTACTTTAAAAAGTCAGCCTAGAGCTCAGTTGCGAATGTATTCACAAATGTATATGTACTTCATAAGCTGATTTTCATCCCGATTCGTATGTTATTTTACATTACAGTAAAGTAATTGCATAAATGATTTAATTTATAATTAATATATAGTATATAGTCATTCCATAAAAAACCTACTATAATGTTGTCATTCGGTAAGTTTTAGTTTTTCTTCTCCGCAATAATTATTTTTATATAATGTACAGAACTTATAATACAGTGATTTTTTGCTATTTTAATCAAATGTTACTTATCTTTAATTAATTATGACGATCAAATATTTCAATTTTATTCACACATTTAAAATTATAAAATTCAGGAAAAATTTGTAGAATTAGTTATTTCCAATCAATTATTATTAACTAAACAACTTTAGTCCTTGACCATAAATTGAAGACACGCTAAATTTTGTGTCATGGGAGCAGTCAGGTTATTCTTTGGTAACTAGTACTGATAATTTTTATTTTGATTGTTTTTATTATATTTTTATTTTTAGCAGTAATTTTGATTTCAAATTCTTATGGGGGTTATTATAAACAAGAAAAACCGGATTTTTTTATATTATAAAGATTGTAAAATCCATTAAATATATATATATATATATATATATATGTTTTTTTATGCATAGCTGAAACTACTTCGAAATGCGTCGGCAATAGGCGTTTCCAGACGTGCGATGATAAGCCCAAACATCGAATATTATAAGATGCGAAAATAACTGTAATAAGTCAAGCGTATTACAGGACCGATTTTTTATATATTGAAGATTATAATATCATCGCTTCGAGTGAGTGCGCGTTGCGTGGTATTCCGCGGTGTGTTTTTTTCTTTTGTCTTTGTGTTTCCTTTCGGGAAGTTTGGGGTTGTGTCCCTGGAAAACGCGGTCACGTCGGTGGTGCGATAGTCGGGACGCGTCGGAGGTGATGCACTCGTAAGGTCCCTGAGTGAGTATCGGGTGTCAGCTGTGAATAAAGGACGAGCGGCCAAGCGGGCTTGTTCGCGTGAAAGAGAGAAAAACTCAGATTTTCTTTTTTTTCTACCTGTCCCTTCCGCCCTTATCCCGTCTTACGCGTAGCGGAAAATTTTCACCGTGATAGGTTGATGGAGCCCCTCCCCCCGCCTAGAGAATCTGCATGTGAGTGCAACATTAGAAATTTGTTTGTGTGCGAGAAATAGGATTTAAAGTTGAATTAAATTAAACAAAAAAATTTTCTTTTTTTTTTGTCGCATCACAGTATATATATATAGACATATAATGTGAATATATATATATATATATATATATATATATATATATATATCAAAATACAGAAAAAAAATATAGACGACTAGTACGGAGATTTTTGCGTTTATATTCTGTAATACGATGTACATGTGTCTGGGGACAACTTCGACGGGTAATTTTGTGTCAGGACGGTAGAGCAGGTGTCTTTGACTGACTTCTTCAGGGAGTCCTGAATATTATTCTTTTAGACAACGTATTCCACTGTCCTACGCGATATTCCCCGTAGAATTCGTATATATTTTTTTCTATATACGTAGTTGTTGGTGCCATCTGAAATTAAAGCAAAAAAAAAAAAAAACAATCTGTGAGATAGAACCTTTTTGAAGCGGGAGCTGAAATAGCACTTTTTTATACGGAAGCGACAATATGTAAATTTATAACGTTTCAAATTTGTCCGTGATATTGGAATGAATCTTTTTTCAGAGACAATATTTATAAATAATAAATCAGTAGGTAATATTTATAATGTTTTCTGAAGTAAAAATGTACTGTAGGCAGTAAATTGCTTGATCTTGATCTATCACGCAGACAGCCATCTATAATTCTATATTATTTATAGTTCCGTCGTTAACCAACAGATCATGCTTAAGCTCTTTGCATCGGAATTCTTACTTTGCGTGCGCTTAAGTACCAGCGTTACTCGGAACTAAGATCTCAAATAAATTTTTGGGTGGTATATATATTTTTAGGTGGCCTGTTGAATTACAAAAATAGAAAATATTCTTCTTCGTAATTTGTATTTTATAGCCTTTGCATGTGTTGGACATAAAATGTAATATTATTTTTTCACGAATTCTCGTAGTCATTATGAACGCAGATCGTAAGTTATTCTATTTTTACTTTTCTTGTTCGTTTTTGGGTTATTATATAATCTTTAGTAATTTGTTTTATTAAAACACTCCCATATGATTCACTACTACTGAAGACTAAAATAACAATAAAGTAATAATAAAGGAGAAGGATTGTTTCGTAAATAAGTTATTTATTCTGGAGATAATAATTGTTTGAAGTCCGTTTTATAAGTCCGATGATAATTGGTACTGCCTATTGTATGAGTACGCTTAAAAATTATATATCGCACGATGTCTGGTTGACAAATACGCAGTATATGCGCTTCTCACTGTCGCCTCTGTATGTGTCTCTCGTATATCTAATTGTATAAGCTATATCTATTTCCCCTGACCATACGTCTTGCATCTAAAATTTTTGCTCCGTTCGGTTTTATTTAATAATTCTATCTAACTTCAGTCGAGCCGAGAAGCCGCTACCCTCTCCAGTTTTCAAAATTTTGGAAAAATGGTTTCCCTGCATTGAAATTTGTCGAAAACCAAAACGAAGTAAAATAACTTTTATCAAAGGTTTTCCACGTTAATAATTTCGGTGTTCAGCTTTATAAAATGCTAATCTTATTTGTCGGATTTTTTAATATAAAATTTGTAATACAGAAATAAATTATCAGTGATAATAAAAAAAAACAAATTTGTAAAATTTACAAAATATTATTATGTAAACCCATTGTAATGTGATGATTATCTTAATTATTTATTTATAAAGATTATATTAATTATTTATTTATAAAGATTATATTAATTATTTATTTATAAAGATTATATTAATTATTTATTTATCAAGTGCACATAAGTGAAACATAAAAAATCCTAACAATATTTTCTTTTCAAATTATTATTTGATAATCTTCTCTAAAAGTCGCATAAATGAAATTAGTTTGAGACTAATACCGAGAATCGTGCACTCGAGTATCAAGACAAAAATGTACTCTAATTTCTTGAAAAATAGATTTTAAGTAGATTTAAAAACGTTTTGAGAAATTTAGTAAACAGTATTTCGAATTTCCATTTGCATAAAACACCTCTGACTTCTACCAGAGACGTGAGCTATTTGTACTTTCTTCAATTCATTCTTATTCTTAAATAATATTTCTAATAGTATTGATAATGAGCCTTTTGAATATCAGAAATTTAACCTGGTTTCGCATTAACTCTTATAAGAGACACGCCGGACATGAGATTTATTTTATTAATAACTCTCAATAAATAAAAGATCCTTTTTTATAAATGAACCACGCATTGATTATTTCTTAAGGATTCTAATGATATCTGAAAAGTTAAGTGTGAATGATAATGTTGTGGAGATATTTGAACATTTCAATTTGGATGTAAGTTTCAAATACTACTGTAACAGGCTAAATACCGTAAAACGTACTTCGCACTTCGGCTTAGCTCGCCTCGATTCTCGATCGCTCAGCCCGCGATCGGGTTCTTTTCCCTCTCACCAAATATGCACTCTTTATTTTCATTTGGATAACTGCGGCTGCGGGTCAGTCCGCTTTAGTTCCTGATTACTCGGCCCGCAATCAAGTTCGCTTGTACAGGTTCACTCTCTTTTCTAAGGCGACCACACTTACGCTTCTCTGCGCAATTAACGACTCTATTTGCGTGGCCCTCTCTATCGCACTTTTCGGCCACTGGCGCTTTATCAGATCTAAATGGCTGTGCTCGCACATCGTCCATTAACGATCTATCTGACGCCGCTGTCTGCGCGCGCTCCTCGTCCATTGATAAGGTCCTACCGCTAAAAGAAAAACAAGAGATAAAACACGGTTCCTTTTTCATACCTTATCACCTACTTGATATTGCGAAGGACGACGATGAGCATTATAATACGTCTCTTAACGCTCGTGTTGCTCTCGCAACCGTGTTTTTGCTGACTTCTATAGCTCTGATAACCTTCATGATTTAGCTAACCAAGCGTGCCGATTTCCGTTCTCAATATTTTCAACTGTGACATTATCTTGCTCACAGAAGAGCGTTTCCGGCAGAGTCAGCTCTCGCCCAAAGTTTAATATCGATGGAGTATACCCAGTGGATGAATGTTGCGTGGTATTGAGAGAGAAGTTCAATTATAGTAACTGCTCATCCCAAAAATTGTGGTTTTCACCTACCAACGCCATAATCTGGGTTTTCAAAGTTATGTTAACCCGTTCCAGTGGGTTAACCTGTAGATGATATGGCAGAGTGAACGAATCATGAATATGTACCTCCTTGAGATACTCATCAATTGATTTATTCTTTAACTCCCTGCCATTATCTAACAGGAAGATCTCTGGAGCTCCGAATCTCAGTATGATTCGCTCCTTCAAGGCTTTTAAGATCGCTGCTCAATTAGCTTTACGAACCGGTATTCACTTAACGCATCGTGTAAAAAGATCCTGTAGGATTAGAACATATTCGCAAGCTGTCTTGCTGCGAGCTAACGGTCCCATCATATCTCCTGCAATCATCTGCTAAGGTCTATCCAAGACTCTCTGACACATTAAACCAGTAGGTAACTTCTGTGCTACTTTATACTGCTGGCATATAAGACAGTTTCTTAAATACCTTTCAACTGTCTTATAACAGCTGGGCCAGTAGTAATACTTGGTTAGTCCAGCGTAAGTTTTCTCCCGTCCCAAATGCCCTGCCGTAGCGAGATTATGATACTCTCTTAATACATCGCAACGTTTCTCTTTAGCTACAGCGATTTTCGAGGCATCTGTGTCACCAATGACCACCTCTAAAATTTCATTTTGACGGTAGCAATAAAGTTGTCCACTATCTATCGTCCATTTAGAATAGTCGTGTGGATTTCTTCGAACTTTATCTAACCAGTCCAAATACCATTGGTCTTGCGTTATCTCAGCTGAAGTTACTGTAGTACACCTGGTTTTATCTAATTCTTCCATCCGAGACAACACGTCAGGAACATAATTTAACGAGCCTTTTAGATGCTCTGCCTCGAAATCATACCCTTGCAACTTAAAAGCCATCGTGAAAAGCATCCTATTCGCAAACTACAGCACACGTTCCTGTCCATTAATCTCCTATAGTAACTCTACACCAACTACACTGTCGCTTGTATCAGTCTGAATCATGAATTGCGATTCGAACACTGGTTGATGAAAGACAGGGGCTGTAGCGATTATTGATTTAATTTTCTTGAAGGCTGCTTGCTGTTTCTCATGCTACTCATATCTTTAGAATTTTCGTGTTTGCCACGATTGCCGAACCACTCACGAGTCTAAAGTTCCTTAGGAACTTTCTGTACGTCATGACGTCATGCCGAGGAACCGCCTCAGTTGCTTGAGGTTTCGTGGTTCCGAGTATCGCATCACCGGTTCAATCTTCTCGGGATCTGGTCCGAATACTTCACAATTAGCGAGAATACCCAGGTATTTTACCTCGGTATGAAGTCTGTATTAATCGTGAGTCCAGCTTTCTTAACTCGCTTGAGCACATGTTCAATCCATTCCAAGTGTTGCTCTAATGTTTCTGTAACCATAATAATATCGTCTACGTATGAGAAAGCATTCGGCTCAAACTCTCAATCAATCATCAGGTCAATAAATCGCTGGAATGAGGCACCTGCATTTGACAAACCACACGGCATTCTTTGGAATTGAAATAATCCCATGCCAGGCAATGTAAATGCTGTAATCGGCCTAGATTCCGCCTGAAATGGTATCTGATGATACGCACTGCTTAAATCTATCGTTCAGATATATCTCGCAGAGTGAAGTTTCATAAGGATTTGATTCAGATTAGGTAGTGGATAAGCTTGGCTTCGTGACTGCGTTAACTTTCCTAAAATCTATGTAAAACCGATACCTTCCAGTGTTTTTGTGTACCATGACTACTAGGGTAGACCAAACACTCAGGGATGGTTCGATTACTCCAGTTTCCAGTATCTGTTTAGCTTGACTATGCATCTTTTCTTGGATTTTCTTGGAATCTGGATATTTTCTTCGACGTATGGGACGAGTATTACCGACATCGATAAGATGTTCGGACCACGTCGTATATTCCATTACCGTTTCCCCTTCGGCAGAGATCCGATCATGCATATTTTTTAATCTTGCTTGCTCGTAACGAGATATATCTGCGAGTCCAATAGAAACTAAATGCGTGGTCTCTCAAAAAAGATCGAACATTCTATGATCGTTGGAGCACAACTCTCCCACCAGAGGACGCTCCAAACTTTTTGGTGTTGACAGCCATAATGGTGCTAAGGTTGCACTTCATTTGCTGCTACTGCCACAACTTCTAGTCTGACCCGCTTCTTAGCTGCTCTTACGTACAGGGTATTGTCTCAGGATCATGGACTGTACCAAAAACTCGTACGAAGTTGGCTCCGACATAATAGTCGACTTCGAAAAATGGAATTACTGCTAACACGTCGCATAAAATTCGTGCTAACTTAAATAGTAGTGTAACATGACCTGTTACATAAAGTGGAGAATTACCTGGACCTCTGGCACTACGCACACAACACCAGAAGCAGTGTGAAACCTTCGTTCGCACGAGCAGCTGAGGGCAGCTGTAGATCAATTCTGCCCATAGCTGTCCGTGACGCTCCGGTATCATATAATCCTCTGATAAGGAAGTCTCCGACACACAGAGAAATCCACCAACGGGCTTCTTTTGGTCTAGCTGCGATCTGATCTGAATCTAATTCTTCACTATTTTCCGAAGATGGTGGACCTGCCTCATTTGTCTCTTCCGCGGGTTCAGATGCTGAGGATAGCTGTTTCCTAGCTATTTCTCGGCGAGGACTTTCAATGGAGGTCATACTCTTGGCGCTGGACGACTGAACCCCTATTTGCCGCCGCGCCTGGTATTTCCCAAACATTTCGGACAATTGGTTAGTCACGTCTAGTCACCGAAGGCCTTCCTAGGTGGAGATTTTTTTCTCCACCAGTGTTGGTTGTTAGGATGGCTCCTAGGTTAAGGTGGATCCATCCGTACTTCAGAGGCTTGTATGTTGCATACCGAAGTTATAGCTATTTGAATATCCACACTTAATAGTTTAAAACAATTTTTCAGTGGGAAAATAGCCTGTGCCGTCTCGTCTTTTCGAGTAAGCTTTGGTGGTGATTCCGGCCTTGCTTGGTCGAAAGATTTAGTAGCGGACATCTTTGATTTTCTTTTGGTTTGGCGTAACTGGTATGCTGCTTCTGGCCAGGTTACTACCTCTGGTGGAGGTGGAGATTCATATAATTTCTCTACTACTAAGGTATCCTCCGCTTCCTTAATTTGCAGTCTTTCCTGCGAACGAAAGGGTGTAGCTCGGGACGAAGGTTTGCATGCAGTCGCTCTAATTTATTCTCTATGGAATCCCTCGGAATCAATTTATTGAGCATCCAGTTGAGCGCCTTAAGGTACTCTTGGTTTGTCTCGTCCTCACCTTGAGTGCGCTCTATGGCTTCTCTTGGTGAACACTCTTTATTCTGGTTCTCCGTCCCGTAAAAGCGTAGAGTTGCATTCTTCAGATGCGACCAGGATAACCAAGGTTCAAGTAGTTCTGTTACCCAGTAATAGGCTGAACCTCTGAGCAGCCCTGGTGCAGCCTGAAAGAGTTGTTCTTCAGTCAGGTTTGATATACTATGCAACACCTGAACCCGGTCCAGAAATATTTCAATCATTTGCGTTCCATTGCCTTTGAAAGAAACATTCCATTTTCGGACCACCTCACCTACATCACGAGGTTTAACCAGAAATGGGGTATTAACTATGTCATCATTACAACTAGTACCTACCCTTGAGGTTCTACTATCGTTCAAGGGTTTCTTGTGGGGTTGCCATGGTACGAGCTGTAGTATTTTCTTTTTTTTTATAATTTCATATTTTCTTAACGTTTTTGCCCTTTTTATTATATTTTTTTATATATAGGGAATGAGGAAATTATTATGGAAATAACTATTATTAAATAAAAAAATTTATAATTATAAAAGTAATAAACAATTACTTATTGATTTAATAATAATTTTATTTAAATATAAAATTATCTAACTACTTTAATTTATTTTATTAATTAGTGTGCACCCACCACCTAATATTTATTCGACTAAAACAAAGTTAAATTATAAAAACGTTATAATAAATATTAAAATTCATTTATAAAATGGTCGCGGAGAACTTTGTGAATTATTTGACGATGCAGTTGGTTTCAAAAATATATAAGGTGATATATATATCAAGACACTTCGTTTCAGTCTGCTTGTACGCATGAACAAGCTGAGTTGTAGCGCCGATACACACAAGCTATTTACTATAGGTTAACTTGGGCACGTGTCGTTCCGGCTCAAACCAACGTTCACACACACAAGACATATGAATATACCTATGACCGTTATAAAATAGTCAATTTAATTAAAAAAGTTAAATGCGGCTTTTATTCCCCGTAGCTAGTTGTTCATATAGCAACTGGCCATTACCGACTGATCGTAACAACGTGTTTAATCTAACTATTATAAAAAGACAATAACTTACATCATAGTGAGATTTTAAATTCGTTGAGGGCCCGTTATATTCTGTGCTTTCTTAAGTATATTGGAGAACTGTCCTTAATAAACTATGTTTTCAAACAGCAAATACGGCCGATGATTCGCGAACTACGAATTGAAATTCATCAAATTCAAATTCACCAATGCGTGCACACGTGTATTTTATAAAAACAAATGTGCAACTAAATTTTCGAAATGTCGCACAGACTGAAAAATAGATATTTCCTAATTTCGATTTAACATTTCGAAAATTCAGTTGTACGTTTGTTTTTATAAATACGTGTGTGATCGTGATCAATTTTCTGCGCCAACGACTATACTGATTTTTACGCAGGCTGAGAGAAAACATTCACCTATTTTTCATTATTTCCAATGCAATGTAGTGGACTGTTATACACAAGGGTAGCTTGACAAAGAATATGGAAAGGGACCGTTATAAACGAAAAAAAATAATGTAGATGCACAAAACGCATGAATGTCGCTTTACCATCGCGTCTGTATATTTAAGCAGTTACGCGAGCGATGACAATTTACAGGAAAAATAATAACTTCTGGTCTTTGCCGTGTTCGCTCGACTTCGTTTGCCTTGATTTCCCTTCATTCGACTTCCTTTTTTATCGCTCCACAACAATGACCCACTTCTCTGAGCTCTGATTAGCTCACAGACATTGGTCCATAGTGCAAAGTCACTTAACAATTGACCTAAATTAATATTAATATTTACACATAACTTTTCCTTTCCGATACCATACCACTAATATGAGCAGTTATATCTGGGACACCATGCACCCTGTATATATATATATATATATAATATTAAAAATAATATTGAGAATCGGACGATCCTTGTTTGTCATTATCTCCGTAGACTAATCTGAAATAAAGATCCTTAGATGAAAGAAAAATTATAGTTAGTAAAGAGTAATCTGGCTGTCCCTCATATCAACGTATCTATTAAATTTACTGTTACAGCATCTCCCTGGTTCAACGTTTCGAGTAGATTTCGAACGGAACAGTCCCTGAAGATGAGAGCAATTAAGCTCCAAATGCTAGACGAGACGGCAATTGTAACTGTATATTTAGTAGATGCATTGGTGTGGAGACAGGCAGACTGAATGACAAGGTAGAATGCTAATGTATTTCAGTCTGTTTATCGTTAAACAGACGTTTACTTTCCGTTATGTATCAAGACATAATCTGCTATTTCCCAAGGGAATAGAATAAACTATTCGGTTTTTTTATATTCAGAAAAGTCGTCTACATTTACCGGAAACTCTATATCATTCAGAATTCAATTCATCAGCATATTGATTATAATTGTTAACTAACTAAAGATCCTATTTGATAGTTTTGAACAATTTTAATACTTTTTAAAGACTTTATTTTATACTTCGATATTAATGGAATTTTACCAATGATAAAATATGGTCTTTTATTCGCAGAGAAATTGGCAATGTTGAGGGCTAGTTTTGTGCAGCCTTAACAAAGCCAGAAAACAAATCTACTATAATCATAACCTATGTAGATCACATCGGCGATTTGTGCTATCCGTAACACAATTTCGATTCGTGATTGGTTGAAAAGTATGTATTCATTGAAATCTTAATTATTTTTATACGGAATTTAATTGTAAAGAAAAATACTTTATTAATAAATAGAAGAAAAAATAATATTGATTCAGTTTCATACTTATTTTTTAAGCAAATGATATTTTAGAGATATGGCAATGATGAAATAATTTGTAATTCTTAAAGTTTTTTAACATAAATTAAAAGAACTAAAAGGAGTTAGGCAAAAGTTTTTTATATTAATTTAATTACTAAACTTATTAATTAGAAATTTATTAAAAGTAAACTAAAACGAAATAAGATGAAATGAAATAAAATTAAATTATAATGAAACACGATAAAATAAAATGAAATTAAATTAAAATAAAACCAAATGAAACTAAATTAAAATAAAAAATCAAACACAATTTAAATTAAACTAGAAAATTTAATTATGGAATTATAAATTTCAATATTTGTATAAAGGAGTTTTTGGAAAAAGAAAAATACTTATAACATACATTTTTATTATTATTGCCAGATAGCCATATTACATTCCTATCATTTTATTATATTATTATTGGATATAAGTTAGTTTCCAGAGTTTATGAAAAAATGGCGTAACCAGTGGATTCTGCGCAGAAATTTCACATCTCATGTGTTATATTTCTAGATTGTGTATTTGGAAACAACTTTGCAGCACCATATTTGAGCATTTCTTTCGATATCATTCATTTCATCCCGCCAAATCATTGCAAGTTTGTAGCCATACAAATGTTTGAGGCCTATTGCTTATTTTTGGAAAAGTATGAGGCGGAACGTATTGCTGATTCGACTTTTATCGAGTGATGAAAATGGTTCATCAGTTTTGATATTGAGGTTAAAGACAACGATCGCTCTGGAAAGCCGAAAAGTTTTGAAGAAGACCAATTAGACACTTTGCTGGATGAGGATCCGTGTTAGATTCAAGACGAACTTCCTACATGATTGAGCGTCACGCAATAAGTTATTTCCCTGCAAATTTTCGGTAAGTGTCGTCATATTTATTGTTTCCAGACTTTTCTCAAATTTCTTTGCAAGGTTTGTCAAATGCTTGACTGCAGCTGCAGACATGGCTTTATCCATGTAGATTTCCTTGGGCTTGTCTATGGACTTTCTGGCATTCGGCGAGATTTTCTCACTTCCATGGTGGCTTCTTGACTGCTTTTTAACAGCTGGATTACCTATACTACTAATGATGCTGTTTTTACTGGCACTTCCTCTGTTTAATAAAATATTTATGGTTAATGACCAGGTTTAGAATACTTTGAGAAAAAACTTACGTTGATCAAAAATTGAGTGACATGCTCTTCCCACTTCAATAATATTCAAAATTTGTTGATTAGACGGACAAATTTGAACTCCTAAATTTTCACTAACTTCGAGAACTCACTTTCTCATTGACTTTAATTTCGTTTCCCCCCCAATAACAAAAATTTTCTTTTGGTATGCATTCGAAGTGTGTTGTGCAACATACATTTCGACTCTACCCCGCCTCCCTCATTGAATTAAGGAAAGCCTAGGAAGCATCCCGTTCTCTCTTACGATACATTAGCCAGTAAGTTCCAAATGAGGAGAGCATCTGTCCCATCTACTGGTTATTGTATATAAGAAGACAGGAGGCGTTTCCGAATTTTAGCTGATTGAGAGCAGTCTCCCCTTCGCTCCTTGAATATATTTATATATTGCCCTATACGTTTTCCAGAAAAGTAGAAATAAGTTACTATAGGGATAATGATACATGTAAGAAGAAGAAAATTTCCTCTTACTATGGACTTTGCTTTGTATGGAAGTCCATACACGTACTAGCGCAGTGTTAGTCAGGGACGGAATGGGCCAATACACAGACACACACACACACATATATATATATATATATATATATATATATATATATATATATATAAATAAATATATATATATATATATATATATATATATATATATATATATATATATATTATAACCTCTTTAACGCATGTCGCGAATATGTTACCTCCTAGAAAGTAGACGTACAGTCTTGTTGACTTTATCGTCGTCTCTGCTGAAACGCTGGTTAGTGAAAGATAGCTATATGGTGAAGGAGGAATAACGATATTACAATGTGCATACATTTAGCATTAGATTCATTATGATGTACGTCAACTACATATAGGATTTATCTCCTTACTAAGTTACTTATGAATATCTCATGCTTACGGGGCATGAATGTGGCTATTTTCGCGTCGGGACGACGCGCGGGGGGAAAACGATGCACTGATGCACTCGCCAGTAGCTAGGTGGGGGTGACATCAGAACGCATATAGAATGCGCCATCCCGCGAGTCTCGTCGTCTGTTTTGCGCGATCGTTACCTCACTCCAGTCGTCAAAAATCTTTCGTTCGCGTAGATGGAATAGTTAGCGTGGCTCTACCACAGATCTTGTAAGTCTCTCGCTTGATAATGATGCTTAGCACCCTCTTCTTATATTCAGTAGAACATAAACAAAATAAATGATGGAATAACAATTACAAAGTTGAGATTTTATTGCTTTGTGAAGCAAATAAAATGCGTTCGACTGGATTCATTGCTCAGATAAATATTGGATCAGCACGACACTAGCGTAGCCTTTATTCGACAAAGGACTGCCATTGTAGGCACCAATTTTTCTTACTTCGACTCTCTCTCTCTCTCTCTTTCTCTTTCTCGCTCTTTCTCTCTCTCTCCCTCCCTCTCTCTCTCACTCTCTCTTTCTCTGTATATATATATATATATATATATATAATATTATTTAAGGAAGATTCGAAGAATCTATTGAACAGAATCCTATATTCTATAATAGTTTAGCAAACAAAAAGAAATTCTTTTGCTGCAGATGTAAAAAATAGGTGTAAATATCCTATCGGCAGTTAGCAAGCAGATCAACATAAACTATTCAACATAAACATATTCAAACCTGCGGCAACTGCCAAATTATTTATTAGTCGGCTAACCTAATGTTCATTAGAATTTGTTCATTTTGTTACCGCCCAAATCGGTGGTTGCGCATTTACGTATTTTTAAACCACCAGTGTTTGCGCGCGATTGCATAAGTATCACACACGAACCGCGAGAGTGCGTGCCGAGCTGGAGAACGGGCAAGGAACGACGAAAGAAGAGAACGCTTCCTTCTTCTCCAGCCAACATCGGAGGAACCGCTCACACAGCAGTCCATATCACCTCCATATCAGCCTCGGCTTTTGAGTAACCGAGGATGCCGCTCTTCAGATAACCAACGTATTGGCGGGGAACTCCGACCAGAATATATTGAAAAGCACTACCAAACTCGTGTGAAGACGCGTCCGCGTCTCTCAGCGGCCAACAACGCCGGCAGCGGAGAGAGAGAGAGAGAGAGAGAGAGAGAGAGAGAGAGAGAGAGAGAGAGGAAAGGAAAGGAGATCATCGACAAGGACTCCACTCGAGGCAGGTAGCCTATTATTTAATGTATGTATCTGAGGTTAGGACTTACCTTCCCTGGCCGGTCGCCGCTTGTGACGTGCAGTCGCATGTGCATTACGGGTCCGCGTATTAAGTATTCCTGCGAGTGAATTCCCCCTCCCCCTATCGTCTTCCCATTGCGCGAGTTGTTTGGGCTTATGTAGCTGTCTACGTATAGACACCAAAAATAGAATTATCGTGTATTTCCTTAGCACATCGTGGAACCCACGAGCTATTACATGTAAATATCTATGTAAATAATTATGAATAAATGTCATCTCATTTGGAATTTTAATATGTCATAGTCTTAATCGTAGTCCCTATTATTATTCGCAAACTCATATTCCCTTTTACAGTTACCGCCAGAGCCAGCGTGTGTATCGAAATGAAAGAACACACACACAAGCAGTCGATGACATGACAAGAGTAACTGCAGCAAACCTGCTCTTACAAAAGACACCCAGAACGTAGGGCCCGCGACGAACAAAGAGGAATAGAAGCTGTGTCAAACAGGTGAAAATTGCTTTTTAATAGCAGGACATGATAAAATAAGAACTGATAAATGTCAACAACTACGATCTGTATGTACAGCATAACTTATATGCTGCACATACAGGAATGGATATTGAAGAGCTACGTAACTTTTAGAACAATTGAAAAAACAGAAGGAATTAACTGAATTAATGTTAATAATAATTCTTCAATATTAAATGACTAGTTATGAAGTAATTAGTTAATTACACAAACTAGATATACATTATAAACAACAATTGATAATCGTTGTACTTTTCTGTGAGTAATATAAATAAATAGAATACAGTAAGAAAAGCAGGATAGGATCAATAATAATTAAATAATTATATTATAAAAAAACAACAGCTCAAGATTAATATCAACAGTAATAGTGATAAACTAAGAGCATTTGAATAATAATACTGTAAGCAACATCAAATAAAACCGGTAAATAAATAACAACAATAGCAACGAGAATAATAATCTAAATAAATAGTAACGTACATAATAGGATCAAGTTACAGCATAAATCAAATGAATAATATAAATGGTATAGATAAACCATACCAATGATATAAGTAACGTAAAGGAATAACCTAAATAAAATAAACAACATAAATAGATTATAGAAATAACAGCAATAATATCAATAAATGATATAAATAACATAGTTAATATAGATAATGTAAATAACGCAAATAAACAATATAAAGGAAATAAATAATATGAATGAATAATAGAAATAACATAAATAATGAAAATAATTAAACAAATAAGAGAGTCAGTATTGATAAGTGATATATATAATATAAAATAAGTATAATAAATAATATATACAATATAAATAAGTAATAGAAATAATATAAAGATATAAATAGATAATATAACTAAAAGAAATAATAATTATTAATAATTAACCATACATTTTTTCCACTTCTTTCTCAGTCTCTAATTAAATTAATGTCAGCTAATAGGTGCACTTCGTAGGAAGATATTCGAATTTAACGCTAACCATTGCAATTTATTGCAAACTGGTATAATGGTAGCAATTGAACAAATTAAGGGAGGCAAATTATAGCGAGGGCAATACATATAAATCAACATTAACCAACATTAGATAATACAAATTAACAAAAATAAGATTCTTTTTTACCTTTCTTTTTATTTTGATAAATTAAATAAATAATAAACGTAATAATTTCGCAATATGTTAAAAGTATTAAACACTTTAAAAAAAGGAAAAGAAACACATAGACGTTAGAAGAGACTCTCCAGACTCTTGTGATTTATATCTATATAATTTATCCATCGAATATAATTTATCCAACTTACAAGTGTGGATTGATAAGTTTCGGCCTGACCAAGAAAAACAACGTTTTTAAGAATTTTTTTTTATTTCTCCACATAATCTCCTCCTAGGCTGATACATTTCTCAAAGCGGTGTTCTAGTCTAGCAATGCCACCTCTATAGACTGGTTGGTCAAGCTCCTCAAAATACCCATTTACAGCTTCGATTACTTCTTCATTGTCCGCAAATCTCTTACCGCCAAGCAATTTTTTGAAGTTAGGACATTTCACTCGGGGCTAGGTCTGGAGAGTAGGGAGGGTGCGGCATCAATTCAAACTGCAGATCGTTGATTTTAGCCATCGCAACGATTGACGTGTGCACTGGTGCGTTATCGTGATCAAATAAGATTTTTTTCTTCACCAGATAAGGTCGTTTAACTTTCGCTTCGTGGCTCAAACGTTGCAATAAGTCTGCGTAGTATTGACCAGTGATAGTTTTATCCTTTTCAAGGTAATCAATGTATATAATATCTCTTGCATCCCAAAAAAAGGAGTAGCCATAACCTTGTTCGCCGAAAAAATTGTTTTTGCCGTCTTTGGAGTTGGTTCGCCTGGTTCATTCCACTGTTTAGACTGTTGTTTGATTTCAGGAGTGTAGTGGCGGATCCAAGTTTCGTCAACGGGTGCGAATCGACGCAAAAATTCGCTTGAATTACGCTTATACAATGCCAAATTGGCGGTAGAAATGTTCTTTCGAATCATATTTTGGTTGACTGTTAGCAAACGCGGCATCCATCTTGCACAGAGCTTGTCGATATACAAATGTTGGTGCAAAGTATTTTGTACACGTTCATATGACATCTTACAGGTCAGCTATCTAACGCACTTTTAATCTGAGGTCTTTCAGCACTATTTGATTGATTTTTTCGATCATATCTGGAGTTGTGACCCAATGGGGCGTCCTGAGCAAGGCTCAGCAGAGGTGCTCACACTACCCTTTTTAAACTCGGAAACCCACTGCTTAACGGTTGAATATGATGGGGAGGATGTCCCCAGTGTGAAGTCCATCTCTTCTTTAATTTCCTTCGGCGTTAACCCCTTCAAATAAAATTATTTAATGACAGCACGATTTTTCAGCTTTTCCATTTTTACGAAAAACACAGATGTGCCTTGTTCAGCATACTTTCAAACCTAAACTAATATCGCGATCGGACTGAAACTATAGTTACAAGCTATCTAAGGATGGTACTATAGAACGCCACCTCAAGGTAGCCATGATGGCGCCATCTCTTGGTCAGACCGGAAACTTATCAATCCACCTTCGTACATACGGCATGGAGCATCCTCGAACGACCGACGTCATGCTAGAAAGAGATGACGGATACGGAAAAGACTACCCCAAAATAACAGATAATTTGGAGGTGCAAATTTTGACAGCCATCGACGTAGGTCACACCAAACAAACAGCTGCCATTTTAACGCCGTAGCCAGACATCCAGAATGGTCATACAGACAAATCGGGCCAACCCCGCACCGTCTCTACAATGTGAAGGAATCTTTGAAAGGTTAGAAGGAACAAAACAGCCTAGACGTTTTCGCGGCAGACATCTGAAAGTTAATCCCAGGGATTCTGAGTGGATTAGCTCGCATTTCACTATGAGTGGAGGAAGAATTACGTGACAGAACGGAAGGTTCGAAAGGTCCCTACGTCTCCTACTCCCGAGGAATGCGCGTCTTAATTGATACATTTTTTTTATGCTATTTAACGTCGCTTTATTTATGCTTCCAAGTATTAGTGATAATCAGCGACGGTGGTCTACTATGTGTTTGTAAACAAAGCACATGTAAATTATTACAGCGGTTCTTATGTCAATCGGCCGAGGCCGGGATTTGAACTCGGATCAGCAAGTTACTAGTCCTTCGCTCTAGCGATGGAGCCATCGTAGGCCTCTTAATTGATAATATGGCGCCTGCATTCACCCTTGAAATGCAGCTAGACAGAATAAATTGAAAAAAATAGTAATGCCAATACAAAAAATTTCATTAAATACTTCAAATAAAAGTTTAATATCTCATCAAAATACATATATTTTAGTATATATATTTTTTCTTACTGGACGCTCTTTCTGAAGAAAAATTGGATTAACCATAATATTCCTATTGGTTATGCAATATTCTCTGTTGTTTTGAATATATTCTTTTTAGAACTACTGTCGTACAGAAAAATGTATAGAATAAGAAATATCTATTTCGATGATATCAATAACTTTTATTAACAATCCTTTTTGAAATTTTCCGTATTTTACAATATAACATAGAGAAAATAGATTTTTACGGAGTTCTCATCATCTTTAGGATAAAAAAGAAATTTCCTTCATTCCGTGAATAATAGAATATGCAGCTATAATCTCATTTACGTCAATTTAAAAAGGAAATAGATATTCCTGTCAGGAATAAAATAAAGCTTAAGAAAACAAATCCTCTACCAAAGATGTAGAAAATTAAATTATTACTGTTCGATGGTTTCTTTTATTGGATTGTATAATAAGTAGATGAATATTATAAAAAATTTATAAATATTGTAAAAAATTATTAATAAATAATTGAAAATAATTTTCAAAAATTAGTCTGCGTAACTCTTCTTGAGATCCACAATGAATTGAAAAAGTACAATTTAGCCCAAAAATACATTACAGAACTATTATTATAATGAGTCGTATTGATATTATTTGAATAATCTTTTGAATGTCAGTGGTATTTAACTTCAGATAACAATTTACTAGAAAAATATTTTTAATTTTTTTTTATATATTCTATAATTTACTAGAATATTACATCGTTTTTTTTTTAAATCAATTTGAATTTTTCAAGCGCAATTTTCTGAAAGTATATTTCTTAACAATAACTTTTGAATCCAAATTTAATGCTTAAAAATTTTTAAAGTTTTATCTTCATAAAACTAGTATACAATTAAAGATGATTTGCAATCAGTCAAGTAAGAGCGTGGTTAACTTTACTGACAGATAATAAAAGATTTCACGGGCCAATAGAGAGCAACTTTGTCCCTGATGCATTGTCAACAAAGATTCAGTTGTCGTTGATCTTTTAAAAGAGTATCCCGTTAAACGCTATGGGTGCTAAGCGCGCGTCGGGCTACGAGACTGTGTTCCTTTGCATCCACCCGAAAGGTTCGAAAATATCGCAATCAGCGGCTGCTAAATATATGAGAAAGTCGAAGGCATTTGTACGGATGTAGTTAGAGCAATATAAAGTGGCTAAACATGTCGATGATTTATCAGAACGTAGCTCGATAAGAAAAGTGAATAAAAAAAGATGAAAAAAGAATAGTGAATCAGTTTTCGCGGTATTCTGCTTAAACGCTGCGGTAAGAACAAGCAAAATTAATAGCAAAAAGTTTAGATATATCTTACGACACTCTCCGAACCCATCTTCGTACTCATGGCCTGAAATTGGGCAATGCCATGAAGAACCGCTGTTGTCTGAAAAACATGTGTCAAAGCGACTCGCTTGGGCGCATGAGAATATTGATAGAAATTTTGAAAATATCAGTTTTACTGATTTATGTTCTATATCGGCATGTTGTTTCATCACGCTAGCCAATAGGCTTGTTCAGCGAACCGTAAAATACGGAATAAAGGCGCACCTTCGGGGCTGCTTCTCAAAGAAGGAATTCGGCACTTTGCACCTCTTTATTGACAACCTAAATACCGAGAAAATAATAAAAATCTATAAAAAGGCTTTACTGCCATCTGCCAAACGATGATTCACCAGCAAAAGTGAAGATTGGATTCCGCAGAAGGACAACGATCCTAAACGCCGCGGCAAGCTCTGTACTGAGTGGAAGATTCAGTCTGGCATCGTTACATTGGATTGGCCGTTGCAGTCACCCAATCCAAATCCTATTGAAAATGTGTGAGCATATATTAAACAGAAGCTTTGCGAAATACACACATATACTTTGAAGCAGTTGTCTTAACCAATTCGTCTGGGATTTGGACGTCGTTGCCACTAGAATACGCCGTCAGATTATTAGAAAGCATGCCTCGGAGGTACCAGACACTTATCGACGCCTCTAGTGACTAGACACATTATTGACTGAATTGCATCATCGTTTTTTAATGTGCATAATGTATATATAAATATGAAAGTTTCATCCAATAAAGTTTTTTATAAATTAACACGACTACCCTCTCACTTGGGAGACTATATTACGATCACGATAATAAAAACAATAGTTGTCTCACGTAAAAACTATTTAGAAACGTTAATTTGAAGCTTACAGGATATTATAAATTTAATCATTAGAAGTTTTTTTTTAATTATAATGTAATATAAAGTTATAATTTTTCAAAATGAATATCTCCAAAAACTTTTTAAGAAACATTTTGTATTTTATTCATTATTATGTGTTATTATGTGAACAGGCTCGTGTAGATAGTAATAGATGCCTTATAATTGACTTTATATTCTGTTCAAAACTTAACAATAAGACTAGAAATTGATATAAACAATTTCAATATTTGTAAATTCATTATGTGATAACATTTACTACATGTTTATATAATAAGTTTGATTTAATTTTTATTTACATTATAATTTGCAATTTACTAAAAAATATAATTTACATTGTACTAACATACTGAAAAATTGTAAATATAGATAAATAAATTTCGTAAAACTGTGTTTATTTAAATTCAACAAATATTTGTTTAAATTTTATTTATTTGAAAGATATATATACAAATTTCAAACAAATGAATTTTTTTTAATTTTGAATAAACTATGCTTTTGAAACCAACAGATAAGTTTATTCGAATTCAATATATATATATTGTCTAAACATGTAACGTCTAAACATTGTCCGGCTTGGAAAATTTGGAAAACTTTCCACCGGAAGAGAGAAGCTGAAAAAAAAGAAAAAGATTAACTACGCACACGGTTTTTTTTACATTTTCACGGTTGCGTCTCTTTTGCCGACCTTGGCAGATCGACGGGACCACCACAGAGTCCTATATACCGCACAGACGTATAAAAAAGGGGAGAAAGGGATATAACCTCTGCAGGTGCTGGCTTGTGCATTTCAAAATACACATATATGTATTTTCAAAAATATGAAACGAAATATTATTTGAAAAACCCAAAAATATTATTTTGTTATTAAGTCCATTTTTGAATTTTCAAATAATAACTAATGAAATAATGTTCTATACACGCATTTAAATAAATAAATATATATAAATATATATATATATATATATATATATATATATATATATATGTATATTTATATTTATTTATGTACTTTAAGAATAGGAGGAAATGCACACATGTGTTTAATAGTAAAATTTAATAGTAAAAAAGATTTGTAAAAACTATTTCTATTACATCAATAATAGTTTATAAAAAGGGAAATGCTTATGAAGTTATCAATCTAAATGTTGTGTCCTTATTTAATATAAAACAACTGAATCAAAAAATATCTCTTTAAATGTCATTTAATATTATAAAATATAAATACACCAAGGCCTTACATCGTACAATTTTGTAACATGTACATGTTTAATACCTCAAAATACACCATTTCAACCAAAGCATAAATGAAATAAAATTAATAGCATATATGTAGACCCCACTCGATACAACTACTAAGTTATATAAAATACCCATGATATACGA
Organism: Sycobia sp. Sy_11; assembly: GCA_018907035.1. Classification (NCBI taxonomy): domain Eukaryota; kingdom Metazoa; phylum Arthropoda; class Insecta; order Hymenoptera; family Epichrysomallidae; genus Sycobia; species Sycobia sp. Sy_11. The sequence continues at coordinate 3,167,502 of JACCIC010000027.1, read as the reverse complement.
TAGTTTTTCATAAGAAACTAGTACAAATATTTAACTATATATATATATATATATATATATATATATATATATATATATATATATATATATATATATATATTATAATAATTAAAACCCTGTAATTGACAACCCCTAACGCCATCTCAGAGAGAGAGAGAGAGAGAGAGAGAGAGAGAGAGAACCCACTAGTACCCCCCCCGCTTAGCACTACTCTTCTCCACTCAACTGGACCGCCTCTGAGCATGGGACTCACCACCCCCATGAACTCAGTAATAGGCCCATTGGTGGAAAAAACAAAAGGGAATTGGGTCTCATTTAACACTGTGAAAAACGGTTTTCGAAAAGGAGGAGCCAGATTTAAAATGGGCTAGAAATCCGCAATTCTGGCATTCAAGCATTAGAAAAGACGTAAAGAAATTCATTTTAAACACCAACAACAAAGCACTGCACCATTACTAGGATCAGCATCTACACGAGCATCAGCACCTGTGCGAATACCATTATCATTATCCACATCAACATCAGCATCAACATCGGCATCAGCACGAATACACACACCGAATAATACCACTCTCTCTCTCTCTCTCTCTCTCTCTCTCTCTCTCTCTCTCTCTGGGCAGTGGCAGCAGGGGCTGGGGGCTGTCTGGAAATTCAAAATAAAAGTAAGTAAAAAAAATATATATATAAAAAATTTTGATTTTATATTCCTTAAACTCATATCGCAATTCGGGGAAGCGATCGATCCTCCTTCTAAGTGAGGACTATGCATGCCCCATAAACCCTTAATACCCCACTAAGGAATAGGATTTTGATAGATTAGGAAACTGGATGGCTGAGGTAGGTGTAAACTATTTCTCGCAAGAGAAGTAGCTAATACCTAATGAAGCCATTGACCTCCAACCTATTTAAAAGAGTAGGTTCTATTTTATACTCAGGAGTAAGAGTGAACGTGACCTCTTCAGAAACAGGGTCCGAGCTAGTGGAGGCAACTCTACGCTCAAAAGGTCGAGAAATACTTTAAATGCATTTTGTGCATCGATAGAGTGCACCTCTGACGTCACAATATTTTGTTATTTAACGTCGCTCTATTTATGCTTCCAAATATAGGTACTAATCAGCGACGGAGGTCTATGATGTGTTTGTAAACAAAGTACATGTAAAAAATATATTTATTACATTACATTAAATCAATGATTAAAAAATAATAAATGTTTCTTGACTTTTACTAAAAAGAATTACATATGTGAAAAATAAAATTAAATAGATATTTGAAAATAGGATATATATATAAACATTGTCGCAGATAAAATTCTAGGATTAAGGAAAAAGCTCTAATCACCCCTATATAATACTATGTACAGAGAGAGAGAGAGAGAGAGAGAGAGAGAGAGAGAGAGAGAAGGCGGGGACGAGAACCAGATAACATATGTTTTTAAATTAATAAATATTTTTTTATTGGTCTTACAGTCCAATCAATTCAATCTAAAAATAAAAAAATAAAAATAAATAAAAATAAAATAAAAATTAAAAATAAAAATTAAATTAAAAATTAAATTGAAATTATAATGACAGTCAGACTGTCCTTGTTTACATTCACCCCCGTAGACTAATCTGAAAATAAAATATTAGCTGAAAAAATTCTTTGTTAGTAAAGTGCAGTCTGACTGTCCCCAACACCCTTACCTAATTGAAGACTTGTCCAAAGTTTCGAGCTCGCTACGGCTCCTCACCAGGGACTAAACTAAACCTTATATACTAATCTATATCTACCCATCCCCACCACCAAATTTAGTAAATTAAATATAAATTCCCCCTCTACATTATTAAATTAAATATAAAATATTACATAATTTAATATTACATATTAAATTCCCCCTCTCTTCTATTTTTGGACAATTTGTGTAGAACTTTTTTTATTATACTTCAAAAAGAACCCACCAGAATTAGTCACTCCAGTTACAAACTCCATATACGAGTCTTTATATTATCCTCCCTGTCCAAAGAACCCTAATCATAAGCCATAATTGAAATAAAATAGGAGAATGTCTGATAAACAGAAGAAGAGAGGAGACGAAACGTTACAACGTGATTATAAAACATTTAAATAAATCTTTCACATTAAAATGATATGGTATCCGATTCATTTCTCCTTATTCGATGTGATGTGACAAGGTAAAACCTTATATTTGCAACTAGATTTTCTAAGCATATATATGTTTACGAAAATATTATTAAGTTTTTTAAATTCACTACTGTATTTCTATCTAGAAAAGCATATTCCCCTGAACGATTTTTAGATTCTATCAGAGTACCAAAAAATAGCTTGAAATGAACTATTATGATATTCCATGGAATTCAGAGTAGTTTTTATATAATGTGATTGTCAATATACTTTATGAATATTTACACACAATAAAAATAGAATTTCTTGAAGGACTAGAATTGCTTAGAGACACAAATTTAATGTTACGATTTTAAATTTCAGTAGTTTTTACCATTCTACGTGTAAAAATGTGTGTACGAATCAAAGATCCATAATAATTCTAATAGAACGGTGTGTATCAATGAGATTGCAGCACACGAAGTTATGTATACTCTGCACCTGCTCAAACTTTTTTAAAAATACTATCTCAATAGGTGAAAAGAAGCATTGAAATAGAGTATTTCGCAACGGTTGTTACTATGATAGATAAGGTTATATAGATTTCTATAGATCTAGTCCGCATATATATTATATTTTATATATTATATTTTTATATATACATATATATATATATATATATATATATATATATATATATATATCATATATGCACTACCCTGTACAAATATGAATAAGACTTTTCAATTCAAACTTCCCAGGTTTATCGATTCGGATAAATGTTTTATTTTTAAGTTAATAGTAGTGTCAGAGTTGTCTGTGCCAAATTTCACGCAACTATATTCATTTTTCATATAGTTACGGTTGTGTTTTGTGAACAAAGAAAAGTTGTCTCTTCGGTTTTTATAATGTCTGAAATTATACAACAAAGAATTAGCATTAAATTTTGTGCGCGAAATGAAATATCGGCCGTCGACACGTTCAGAATGTTGCAGAAGGCCTTTCATGAGAAGTCAATGTCAAGAGCAAGTGTTTTTGGTTGCATATGCATAATCGTTGATTCACTACTGGAGCGCTTGCTTATATTGTTGAAATTTCAGATGGATCAGTTAACACCTTTTTGAAAAACATTTTGTGCCTAAACAGAGTGAAATCTCGATTGGTGCAAAAAACATTCAATTTTTTGGAAAAACCGCGTCGCATGGAGGTCTATGAAAAGATGCTCTCGGACTATCAACACAAAATAGAACGTAGAATAGCTGGAGATGATCGATGCTACGCTTACGATCCAGAAATCATTGATGAATCGAGCGAATACCGTGCCAAAAGAGACCAGAGACTGAAAAAATCACGCCTAGTTGCTCAAAAATCAAGGTTATACTGACTATTTCCATGGATTGTTGCAGTGTGGTGCATTATGCATTCCTTCCAACCTACTAAACGGTTAACAAAGAATGTAATTAGAGTGTTATGAATCGTTTGCGTGAAGCTATTCCTCTCAAAAGGCTAGATTTATACAAAAACAACTCTTGGTTTTTGCACCACGAAATTACTCCAGCTCACACTGCATTGATTTTACGTGAAGATTTCGCCAAAAATTCAAAAGACTACTTCAGGGTCACGGTTTTGATTCGACTGAAGACATAAAAGCCGAATCGAAGAAGGAACTAGTGATAGTAATATAAGACCTATTACTATGTAATGAAATCATTTTGTTGTATTTTTATTCATATAGCTGCCGTATATCGTTGCGAACTCGAATCAAACGCATCAGTTGAAGTCAATACTGGTGCCTTGTGATCTCAGTCTTACTCTGTACGAGTGACTCATAATAAACAACCCCCTCATGACCTCACTAAATAGGAGAGCGGTTCAATAAGTACCCATGTTAGAAAAGAAGACACCGTTTTTTCAAAACAGTTTTTTATTTTTCAAGATAGTTCCCTTTTAGAAAGATAAACTTCTCTCAACGTTCTGGCCATTTTTAACCCCTCCAAAAAAAGGATTTTTCGAACTCTCCAAAATAAGCGTCTGTCTCGGTGATGGCTTTGTCGTTTGAGCAAAACTTTTTTCCCGCGAGCCATTTCTTCATATTAGGGAACAAGAAGAAGTCGCAAGGAGCCAGATCAGGTGAATACAGGGGAGTGCGGCAGTAATTCAAAATGCAATTCATGCTATTTGGTGGCGATAACTCGAAATGAATGCGCTGATGCATGATCGTGATGAAACAACAGATTTTTTCACCAAATATGTCCGTGTCTCTTCAATTTTTTGTCTAAGTGGTCCAATAACTCACTGAAATATTGTCAAGTGATTGTTTTTCCTTTTTCTAATAAGTCCATCAGGATGATGCCCTTCGCATCACAAACAATCATTAGTGGCACCGTATTCACCTTCTTTGGAGCAGGTTCACTACCAGAAATCCATTGTTTTAATTATTGCTTAATTTCTGGTCTGTAATGATGACTCCAGGTTTCATCAAGGTTGACAACTCGACACAAAAGTCTTTCGGATTTCGCTTAAATTGTTCCAAAAACTGCTTTGAAGTTAACAGTCGCTTCCGTTTGTTGTCTATCATGATCAGTCGCGGCACCCATCAGGCCGATAATTTTTTCATAGCCAACTTATTATGTAAAATATGACTATCATCTGAAATTTGTTTTGGCCTCGTTTGATAGATTGCAGCACACGATAATAATACCAGATTCCCTAAGAACGCCCTCTGTCTTCAAAGACGGGTACTTATAGAACCGCACGCGGATATATTTAAATATATATATATATATATATATATCATATATATATATATATATATATATATATATATATATATCATATTAATCATATCATATCATATCATACTTACTAATTTATAAAAACAAAGCGTATTTTTGTTTGTACACAATAACCAAAAAAACTACTAAACCGATTGTTCTGCAATTTGACATATAGATTCTATATTATCTTAGGAAGGACATAGGCTATGTTTTTTATTGAAAATCATTTTACTTTCATCAATAAATTCAGTTAACAATTTTAGCAGTCAGTTTCACCAACGGCCACTAGGTGGCGTATTGAATCACGAACATCAACGTAAATTAGTCCACTTAAAGTATTAATGACAGTCCAGTTCAGATGAATGATCATATCCAACTTTGGGATTCGTACCCTGAAGAAGGTGTGACGTGTTAGTCAGTGTTACTTTTTTGTTCTTCAGGTTAATCTGACACTACTCTCATATTTTATGGATATCTTTTGATTTCCGTAAATTTTGTTTTTTCTTATCTCTCTCTCTCTCTCTCTCTCTCTCTCTCTCTCTCTCTCTCTCTCTCTCTCTCTCTCTCACTCTCTCTCTCTCTCTCACTCTCTCTCTCTCTCTCTCTCTCTCTCTCTCTCCCTCTCTCTCCTGTCCTTTATCTTTCTCCATCTTCTCTTATAAAAAGATTGTTTATACCGAATCATACTGGATATAATTTCTGATGACAAATTATTTTTTGTTTTTATACGTTATATTAACTTGAAAAGTGACATAGGCTCTTTGTCTTTTTAGTTCGAATAAAATGTAAAATAGGGTTGGTGACCAATAAACTCGAATCTGTGATATTTTTCGAAACTCTAATCATAGCAAAAAATTGTTCCGGCCAGGGAGAGGGGCGGTTCGCGAGGGACGAAGTATCGCATGCAGGATTGCGCGTGAGGTAGGGAGACCAAATGAATATAGCAGCCGAATAAAACTGCACGTATTTTTAATCGAGCTATGTTCGACGCAACCTATACGCGAAGGCGCGAGGCCCGCAAGCCGAGGGTCGCCGAGCCGACGGCATGTGTGGCGTCAGGGAAGAGAGAGAGAGAGAGAGAGAGAGAGAGAGAGAGTAACGGGCTGCCACTTACAGTCGGGGCGGTGTTGTGGTGTCGTCTGCTGGTGGCAGGAGGCGGCGGCGGCAAACCCTGGACCGGTGGCAGCAGGTCCTCGTGCAAAGACGCCTCGTTCGCCGGGGGAGGCGGTGTTCCCGCTTGTCGATGGCCCCGGGATGGGGTGGTTACTCCGCACAGACGGGAGCCGGGTGGCAGTACGCTCGAAAGCGACGAAACTCGCACAGCGGACACAGGGCACCTCGCGAAAACCAAACAAAAGCACACACGAAAACGAGTATTCGACCGACTTTTTTTTCTGTGTTGGAAAGAAAGGAAAACTCGATCGCACGTCTCTCGACAAGTTCTCTCTCAAGACTTTTACTCCCAAAATTCGCGTGCGCGACCGTCTCCCCACTCCCCGCTCTCTGACTCTCTCTCACTTACCTCTCCGCCGGTGTATTCGTGTGTCGGCCTGTACAAGTATAGATTGATATTTACATATAAACATATATACATATATACTAGGGCTACGTCGGGAGAGAGGGCACACGGGTGTGAGAAAGCAAGCGTACGCGGCGCTTGCATTCCCTGTCACAATATATATATATATATATATATATATATATATATATATATATATATATATATATAAATAACGTCACTTAAGCATAAAAAGGCGGAATATCCATCGTCTGCTTTAAAAATATGTTATTTACGAACAATCATCTTGCTTTAATTTCAGTTGGCAACACTACTAAAAAATTGACGGTATTTAATTTAAAAAACAGAAAGATACGAAATATGTATATATATATATATATATATATATATATATATATATATATATATATATATATATATTAGATACAGCTTCTATGGAGAAATATTGTATTAGCGTGTATGGACGGTAAAATACAATACAAATTACAATTCCGGTGCCTCAAGACGATTTCTACTGGGAGTTCTGTGTTCGGACGGTAGAACACGTTATCCACCAGATGTTTTAGAAGAACTTATACGATAGTATCGTGTTTAGTTGGTGGGAAAATATGACGAGGTATGTCGGGATAACTTCTATGAAGAGATTCGTACTCTATCATTCAAACACGCAAACTCTCAGTGGAAATTGTCCCTGGATACCTAGACGTTGTATTCTACCTCCCCAACAGAAAACTCTCTATAGCAGTTCTCTCGAGACATATTCTATCCTTCGAACATGATACTCTTCGTAAAATATTGTGTAAAATGTTCGGTGAAACATTGATTTTTTGAAGTGGACGCTGCTTTGAAGCAGCTTTCGATACAGAAGCAACGGTAAGTCAATTAAGCCAGATCATGTATAGTAATATAAAATTTTATATATAAAGTACTTTTTACTTAGATATTATTGAACTGTTTAAAAAATCGGTTAAATTATTATCTCGAGCGAAGCCGAGATGGGGAATGCTAGTGTATATATATGTATATGCATATATATATATATATATATATATATATATATATATATATATATATATACCATATTATATTAGTATTGTACGCATCGCAACGCAACTTAATTTCAAACGCAAAATCTCTACTGATTAAACTTTGTTAATAGAGGATAGACTGGATTCTCCGAGGATAGACTAGGTCTCCGACTTGCACTTCGGCTGCGTTGTGGAACTGCTTCCCTCACTAGGCCGATGCGCGGGGTCGCCGGGAGGCCCTTCCCCTTCAGACGCCGCCGGATCGAAGAAAGGCTTCAGTCGGGGAGTCTGAGGTGACCGAGGCCCCCGGGAGTTCCGCCAGGGGAGGCCGAGGAGGGGAGACAACAAGCGACGGCCGAGTGGGACGGCGGATGCCGATCTCGCCCCGTACGTCGAGGGCTTCGGGAGCGCTTGGAATGACCACCGCGCTCCGGATGGCCTTCGGTGGTTCCTCGTCCTCTGAGGTGGCCTCTGAGAGGTCTAGATCTGGCAGATCTAGGTTGATCTCCCAGATGTCTTCCTTGATGTCCTCCGGCACTGTCTGTCGATTGCGATGGCGCCGTGTATTCCGCTTGGCGAGAGTGTCCCCCGAGGAACTCGTCCTCCGACAATCCCCAGGCGCGTCTCTCGACACGCCGGCGAGTCTCCGGAGGCCTTGGGCACGACTCCTAATAGGAGCTACTGGGCGCCATGCCCGTAACTCCTTTCGGAGGGGTGCCCTACCCGAAGTCCACACCGCGAACAACGTCCGTCTGATCCGGGTTTCCGGACCGGACCAAGACGCTGCCCGTGGACGGGAGGTCAAGGGGAAAGCAGGGGGGAGTGGGTGGCTCGCCCTGTCCTCTACGAACAGAACAGTCCTGAGAAGGGCCTATGAGCGAGACACCACCCACAGGTGGGGGGAGGGGGGAGTTGGGTGGCTCGCCCTGTCCCCTACGAACTGGATGGCCCAGAGAAAGGCCTTCGGGGCGAGACACCACCCGCAGGTTGGGGGGAGAAGGGGAAGTGGGTGGCTCACCTCGTCTTCCCGGCTCCCTTTCTGTCTTTCCATCCCGAATTTATATCTACTACGCTTGCGACTCCGGTAGCGCCGTAAAGCTCCGCTTGTGCTCACAAGCGCTGATTGGCCCGGAATCGCCGCAGCGGAGAGAGGTGGTTCGGGAATGTTTTCCGCATTCCAGCGAAAACGCGCACGCAAATCTCTAGGGGGTGTATGCGTCGGCATATAACAACTTTACATTATATAATTATAAATGTTAAGAATTTATTGTGTAGTAACCGATAGAATCATGCGTTATATGCGATAAAAAACTTGGATCCACCTGATGAAAGGTTTTTTAAATATTTTGAATTTTAACAGGTTAGATATTCAAATTATGGGTATACTTATGAAATTAAATTTAAAGCGTTTAATTTAATAATATGAATTTGATCTAAATAATTTAATGAAAATTATTTTGAGGCAATTAATAATGGTTTTTAAATGAAAAATTATTGTTTCAACTACATCAGTGAACACATTTTAATATATATTTTTTATAATAAAAAACAGTTGTTTAAATTAAACACATATTTCGTTCTTTCATTTCAGCGCTACAGCTCAATCACTTATCGAAAAAATAAATGTTCTTTATTACTCTTTTGATTTTTCAATTAAATAATTACTTTGAAATAATTAAATAGTTAACAAAATTAATAATAGATACTATTGGTATATTTCACAAAATATTAATAACTAATAATAATTAAAACTAAAATAATTAAAAATAAAATTAATAATAAATAACAAAATTGTTTTTCTTTCTTCGCTACTCTTCACAATTATTTTTCTCATAATTAAGCAAATAAAATTGTGAAGAAAAAAAACTATTTTGTAAAAACTTTTTTTCATTTAATTATTGTTAATTACTTAGATATTCTAATTTATTATTTCATTTATTATTGATTAACTAAGTAATGAATAATGAATTAATTTTCGATTATTTAACTTATTTAATAATTAATATAATTATTTAAAGATGTCCATATAGCCAAAAAACAGCTCTGGACATCCAAAAAATAACTAAGAGACAAGCACAGATAACCAAAGATATAATTTCGATAATTTCGCACTTCTGCCAGATAATACTCAGAGAAATTCGCCAGAGATAAATGGAACATAAATCTCCAAGAGGAACAGCAGAAATCTAACATTATCCCGAGATAATAAAACATGATCCCAAAAATTCCCCAGATAATTTTTAGATGATTTTCCTGCAGAGAACTGGTAGGTCAGCTTTCAAGATGACCAAAAAACCAAGATAACCAGGACATAATAATAAGTTCATCCTGAATGATAACTTATCATCTATCTAGATCTTTCTCTTACGATACAGAGACTGCCCGCTGGAGCCTGGGATTTGTATGCCACTCTAAGCCTAGGCGGCACTATTGTCTATTTGCTTCTACTAAATAAAACCCTTACAACTAATTCACATTTAGATGCCCTAAACGTGCCTTGAACATCCGTAAACGGCCGGGTAGATATGTCCAGCCCCGTCAACCGACCGAGCCGCAAAGTTCTCTTTAGAGTAACCGCCGGAGCAAAACTTCAAACCTGGTATTGAGTAATTTGCAGTAAACTCTCATGTATGATTACTGTCATACAAATGTCCTATGCAGTTTATGATTTTATGATCGTACAGACTTCAGTTTCTTCACGACATGATAATTTTACAAAATGTTCTGCACTTATGTGTTATACTGCTAAATTTATGTTCATAATTACAGATATTGTAAACGTCGTTCTCGAGTAGTCTAAACAACACCTGAAATCGCTCGTGCCGAACATCATTGATGACCCGCAAGAAAGAAGAAAGACAATTACCGAGCAGCCGCTCTCCAACGCCGCGGCACAGTCTACCTCGTGCCTCCCGGACAGCAGTCTCCCGGAGCTGAGAGCCCGGTGATCGACAGCGATTGTCCGGTAAGTACCGTTGCATATGTTAAAATATATCTAGCGCTCTTCTGTCTCTCACCGCGTTCTCTGTATAGTATGTTCCCTCGTGTTCCCGCCCTTACCACGCCACAGCGTCCCGTGAAGATTGAATACGCCCCGCGACAGAACCCGCATGTAATTGAGTCCGTGTTAGATATATGTTATAAATAGCTTTCCCGTATTAATCTGTGTTCATGGTAAGCAATAAGTTAGATTAATAAATGGTCAGCGTGATTAGTGTAATGGTCATTTATAGATAGTTTCTACCTTCACTTTCCCCTTCCACCGTTTGAGTGTGTAGCCGTGCAGCATTTATAGTGAGTGAAGGTAAGAGTAGCCGTGTGTAAGTGGACCGTTTATTATATATATATATATATATATATATATATATATATATATATATATATATATTGTCACCGTCGAAACGAGAAAAAAGTGCACTGGTAACAAGTGGCGTCCAGTGCGTGGGGCCGACATGAGACGCAGTTATGATCTACTATATCTATCAGGTTGCATGATAGCCATGCAACCTGATAGTTGCAGAGAGAGACAGAGCATAACCTCTGTAGCTAGGCGCATCCTTAACACGACAACTTCAGATACGCACTATTGCAAATCCTGCTTGCCCCTACCGTCCTTATAAATATTTGTAAATCATTAATTGTTTGTAATACCTGTAAATCGTTACTAATAATTACTAGAATCATTCTTTTCGTCCACTTCACTATTACAATGTATCGAAATAACATACTTGAATTTTAAACTAGCCGTTTGCACACTGAATAACGATAATGTTAGCACCGGTGACTATATATTTTCTCGCCTTTCCCCGTCGGTATGTATATGGTCATTAATTCTACCATACTTATAAATGTACGTAATATTTAAAAATAATTAGATGTATATCTTATAAGTGTATATAATATTTTAAAGAAGTAGTGTGAACATTTAGAATGAGTAGATCAAACCCTAATGTTTATATTCTCAGTAAGCACCTTATGAACAGTAACAATACAAGGTCGATAAGATCACTTAACGGTTAATTTTTACCTAGTAAGAGAAAGTTAATATGCTTGAACTCTCATAAGTATATACTGAAACTAGAAGGGGCTCGCTGAATATCCTGGAAAACACATTTACATGTGGCAATATAAATATAATAATAGGAATGATGATAAAGTACATGTAATAAGTATTATGTGTTAAGTATTGGTAGCATACATGCTATTAAGCGACATCTTTATTGATCGCATTAAGTGTAACTTCAAAATTTACATTTTCTGCTCCATTGAAAAGATCATTTTATTTTATAACATATTTAGTCAAATGAAATAAACCTATTTATATTAATATTACTTCAAATAATACATGCGTTTACATGTCACACGTACACAGATATATATATATATATATATATATATATATATATATATTATTTATCTATTGTTCTGCACATATAATATATTTACTCCGTATGTACTAATTTTTGCCCTATCCCCTTATGGCCACCTCACATTTAAAACAAAAATGCTTGTCTTATAAATTACGTACCATAAGTTTGCTATATAAAGAAAAAATTAGAATCAACCCATGAATTAGCCAGAGAGAGACAACACCAAGATTAACATAAAATGCGCATATGCCAGTGCATACAAAAATTGTTAGAAGTAAAACAATTGGAAGGAATTGGAATTTTGCAATTCTACAAAGTGCTCCAAGTCGATGAATGTCCATAGAATAATTGAAATTAAATCCAATAGGAATGAATAATGAATAATTTCAAGAAAATAATAAAGAGCTCATTTTGAGCATCGACAGACATAGTGTAAGCACGGCGAAACACGGACGACGAAACACTACGCCAGACGAGAGGAACCGTAACCCTTCACCGTCGGGAAATAGAAGGCTATCACCGCAGAGGCAGTCTAAACGAACCAGACGCTATCGAAGCCCCTGACCTAGACATCGACCAGAATCTCCTTCCCAATCCATGCACACAACCTACCGACTATCGTCAAACCGAAACAGGAATCCGTCATCCCATTACGGCCGGTCTTACACATGACAGAGTTCCGAATGTATATACGAATCGTACCGAGTTACGAGAGACCAATACCGAGATAGACGGTCACATTCGGAGGGCAGACAAGATGACAGAAACTAGTCGTGACAGATAACGCCGAAAAAGGCCTCGGACGCCAACTAATACAAAGCATAGAAGAAACAGCCCTAGGTCAGATAATCGATCATGCAGGATTTACAACATACCAGGTCACTGAGCGGATCGATGCCCTGATAAATGCAGGGTACCAGCTTCAACTGCAGAAAGAGCGATGTGACAACCGTTGACTGCATACGTTGTGATTCCAAAAGAAAATTAAAAAGGGAATCGGAGAATCGAGTCAAACCCAAAATCCCCAGTCCTAATACTCCACAATCCAGTGGCACGAATATCGACCACTCCCCACAGGTAACAGACATCACTATACGAACGAGAGAAGTTACACGTCCGCATCTACTCGAGATAATACAAGACGACGAAAAATGGATTTTTTCTGAATTTGGAAATAGCAGGAAAGATATTGCCAGCATTAGTAGATCCGGGGGCAAGGAAATCATACATTGACCCACAACCGGGAAAGATGGTCCAGTCGGCGATTAAACCAGTTGTATCTTACATGCACCTATCCGTCGGAGAGTTATGCGCTAATCACGGAGAAGTCGATCTAACCATTAACATTGACGACCAAGAAACAACGGCAGGCTTCAAAGTTTCGAACTCATTGAAGTACGATGTCATTCTAGGAATGGATATTCTAATAAAATTTAAATTACCAATTAACTTTGCAGCAGCCACCTGGTATACGCGCAGGAAAATACTCTGACGATTTACAGAGACGGGTAAGCACTTGAGAGTAGCTTGAGAGACTTACTGCCAGAGTCACTAATTAGACTACCTCCGCCAAAACTACCGCCACGTCACATTGACATACAAGGACACCGATCCATTAAGCAACGGTTACGTCGCATCCCCGATAAATTGCTGTGATCGCTGCACGCTGAGATTGAGAGAACACTTGTACCTTCGGAGAGCTGCTGGAGTAGTCGAGTGATAGTACTAAAGAAGGACGGCAAAATCCGCTTTTGTATTGATTATAGAGCAGTAATCCAAGTTATATACCCGTTGCCGCATATGGACGTCCTTCTTGAAAATCTCCGAGATGCTCTATATTTATCCAAGATCGATCTCAGCCAGATATACCATCAGATCCCGTTGGATGAGCAAAGCAAAGCAATAGCGGCACTCGCCGTACAACATAAAGATCTTACCAACGCCCCGGCCAGCTTTCAGCGCGGCATGGATATCATATTTGGTCTTGAATGGAAACTCGCAGTTTTTGTGTATATGGACGATATCATCGTGCGCAGAATCTACACAGAAACTGACGGCCGTGCTATAGCGTGTCAAGGAAGTAGGACTTTGAATAAACAGCGAGAAGTCCGAATTCTGCTGTTCAGAGGTAAAATACCTGGCCTATTTTGTCGAAAAGAGCGGTCTGCGAACAGATCCTGACAAAATTAAGCCAGTGAGCGAATACCGAGCTCCGTGAAACATAAAGCATCTCCGAGCATTCCTCGACATGGTTAGGTAGTATGCCCGCTTCATTGAAAATCTAGCAGAAGTCAAGCTGCTCCTGACAAAATTTTTAAAGAAAAATGTACCATGGAGATGGGAAAACGAACAGCAGGAGGTTATTAATAAGTTGAAAATCTTGCTAATGGGACCACCAGTATTGGCAAGGCCCGTGCCAAATAGTCCATAAACCTTACAGACAGATGTCAGCAGCTTTGCTTTTAGAGCTGTGCTGAGACAAATAATCAGGGAGAAGAGCATCCCATAGCATAAGCCAACAGGACGCTACTGCACCTTTCACGGTTGTCAGTGACCATAAAAACTTAAGGCGGTTGCATACGCTGAAAAATCCGGCAGAATGCCTGGCACGATGGGTCACAGTTTTACAGGCCCATAATATGGATATCGTTCACAGAAATGGCGCGCTCCCCAAAGTACCCCACGCGATATCTCGACCATCTACCGAAACTGCGTCACATACCGCTTCTCTCACGAACATTCAGAAAGACGGATGGTACGCAAATAAATTGAAACAGCTGAACAATCAACTCGACAGATTTGCGGACTGGAAGGTTGTCAACGGTCTGTTATCTAAACGCCGATCAAATAGGACAACTGAGACACAAGGAATCGGCAGAGAGGATTGTAAATTAGTAATCTGGTCGAAAGATAGGGAAAGGATAATGCACGAATGGTATAACACAACGCAAGTGGTTTCGCAGTTGAAAAGACTCTGCAGAAGGTGAACCAAAACTACTATAAGCCCACAATAAGAGCGGATACGTATAAATACGTGCGAAACTAACCCGAATGCCATATGCATAAAGTGACACACAGGCATCCGCAGAATTTATGGGAAAGAGAAAAACAGAAGGCTCGAAGTCAATTGTTTGAGAGCATGCTGAAGAAGACGCGTCTGTGTTTTTCGTAAAAATGGAAAAGCTGAAAAATCGTGCTGTCATCAAATACTTTCATTTGAAGAGGTTAACGCCAAAGGAAATTAAGGAAGAGGTAGACTCAACACTAAGGACATCATCCCCATCACACTCAACCGTTAAGTAATGGGTTTCCGAGCTTAAAAAGGGCCGTGTAAGCTCCTCTGATGAGCCTCGTTCAGGATGTCCCATTGAGGTCACAACTACAGATATGATCGAAAAAATCCATCAAATAGTGCGGAAAGACCGCAGATTAAAACTGCATGAGATAGCTGAGACCTTTAATATGAACGTGTACAAAATATTTTGCACCAACATTTGTATATCGAAAAGCTCTGTGCAAGATGGATGCCGCGTTTGCTAACAGTCAACCAAAAATTTATTCAAAACAACATTTCTACCGCCAATTTGGCATTGTATAAGCGTAATTCAAGCGAACTTTTGCGTCGATTCGTAACCGTTGACGAAACTTGGGTCCGCCACTACACTCCTGAAACTAAACAACAGTCTAAACAGTGGTTTAGATCTGGGGAACCAACTCCAAAGAAGGCAAAAAAAATTTTTTCGGCGAACAGGGCTATGACTACTGTTTTTTGGGATGCAAGAGATGGGATGCATCATTGGATACCTTGAAAGGGGTAAAACTATCACTGGTCAATACTACGCAGACTTATTGCAACGTTTGAACCACGAAGCGAATATTAAACGACCTCATCTGGCGAAGAAAAAAATCTTGTTTCATCAAGATAACGCACCAGCGCACACGTCAATCGTTGCGATGGCTAAAATCAACGATCTGGAGTTTCAATTCATGCCGCACACTCTCTACTCTCCAGACCTTGCCCCGAGTGACTATTATCTGTTTCCTAACCTCAAAAAATGGCTTGGCGGTAAGAGATTGATAGACAATGAAGAAGTAATCGAAGCTGTAAATGGGTATTTTGAGGAGTTTGATGAACCAGTCGATAGAGATGGCATTCACTAGACTAGAACACCGCTTTGAGAAATGTATCAGCCTTGGAGGAGATTATGTTCAGAAATAAAAAAAAATTCTTAAAAACGTTGTTTTTCTTGGTCAGGCCGAAACTTATCAATCAACTCTCGTATTATCATGTGGGGTTACTCAAAATTCCTATTAACCGACAACAACACGGAATTTCGCAAAAGTAAATGTTAATTCGTAAAAGAGACTCAGTGATTTAGGTATTCTTCAGCAGTTCATACCACGTATAGGCCAATCCTGTAGAAAGAGTGAACAGGATCAATCAAATCGATGATTTCAAAATAACCATAAGGACTGGGACTTGCACTTGCAATAATTTGCATTTGCAATCAACACAACGGTGCACGCTGGCACACAAGTATCGCTAGTGTGTCTTAATTTTGGACGCAACCCTCGCGAAATGCCAACATATCGCAATTCACAGGCATTATCAGCAAACATATAATCCCTAACGACAAAACACTAGCTCGATACAACGAAACGCATGCCAACAATTTACGAAGTGGACGGAAAACCCTACACAAGACTAATGAGAAGCAGGAGCATCAATATAATAATAAAAGAAGCTTCGAAATTAACGACATGGTATGCCGACGAAATCATGTACTTTCGTCAGGATCAGACTACCTTTCGGCCAAGTTAGCGCCAAAATATATAGCCCCGTGCAAAGTAATACAGAAAATTTCACCCGTTATTTATGAATTAGAAAATGTAGCCAATAGGAATAGCACAAATGTTCATATATGTGATCTGAAGAAGTTCCGCTCCCCCAACGTTTCACAATCTTCTCGTATAGATACCAGCAGTGACCATCAAGAAGATTCACAGAAGCAGAAAAAATTGGTGTGGCTTACGCCGCTCAGATCCCACTAACCAGGCTCAGACACCTGGAACGTCCTTTTCCCGAGGGGTGTACTCTCCATTCAAGGATTTATATCAGAGGTGATGATACACCACCTACAAATAGACGCACCTGGGGACGCCATTTCCATCATGGGTGCACTGTACGTATCAGGATGTATACCAGAGGTGATAATATACAACCCACACATGAATATTCCCGGGGACGTTCATTCCCCCGGGGGCGTACGCTCCATGTAAGAATGTACACCAGAAGTGACGATAGACTATCTAAATGTGACAGAATTGGTAGATGTACTACACGAGGTACAAGACGAAGAAACGCAGATCGTTTTGAACTCGTTCAGTCCGAATGCGACTCAGGATCTAGAGATCGAAGAGGAACGTCCACCGATAGGACGGTTGACGAATAATGCGTCATTTGAGCCAACCCTGCTGAATACAAGTATTCCACTTACCGAGTCATTAGTTCCACAGCCATCCCACACGAGCCCTACCGAACCACGGATAGTCACGCAACATGAGGAGTTACAGCTGCCATCTATGAAAAATGGTAAAGCTAGGAAGGCGAAATAAACAGATAAGCTTTATAATCTGTTCGAGGAATATTACGAAGATCTATAGAACAAGATCACCGTGAACACCGATTCAGGCAACGATGACTCGCATAGAACAGGACGGCTGGAAACCTCTTGGCTTAAAATAAGGGTCCACCGCAAGATACCATCCCAGCTAAGCCTCTAAGACTCCCAGCTGCTGTATCCCCCATAAAAGCCGAAGAAATAAACTTGATGAAGCCTTTTAACCCCTTTAAACTACCCCACTAGGTAAATGCAGCCGCTAGTACTAACGACAATTCAGAACAACAGGCGAAAGGTATTAATCGCCATTTAGCATGACCCCATTCCAGCCATGATGAATATGGTAATAGAGTTCTCACAAGGCATCGTACCCCCTAAGCGATCCCACTCATTCCTATCCTCGACACTTTTTACCGAGGCAAGTTAGCACATCAGCTATACGCGAAAGGTGTTGGAACTGCAGTAAGTCCGATCACTGCTATGCAGATTGTCCATAACCGCGCAAAGGAAGATTCTGCTTCAGGTGTGGCAATCCAGCGAAGGATGGCCAGTGCTGCAACACGTGCAGAGAGACCGATCTCTGCAGCATGGTCTTGGGAGGGGGAGAGCCACAGCAGCTCGCAGTCGAAGAAAGTGAACAGGATGCGCCAACGATCACCAGGAGACAAAGCAGAAGGAATTGGTTTACAGACAACGCAAACCACGGTAATGCCCATCGTAAGGGAAGATACCATCGTATATCAACAGTCAATGATGGAAACCCTACAGCAAATAACCGGCGCACTGGGTCATACTACCCAGCCAGTTATGATATTTATGCCACGATCGACGATGTACATCAATAAGTAGAAGTCATGTACTACCCATAAAACATCCACATATCGTACCACATTCTTCCCCATATCGTACCATATTCTTCTCCATATCATAGCTAGGAAAAGTCATATTAAAGCCATATTATAGCCAACTCAAACTTTCCCCTGACTAATACTTATGATGGAGCAAGTGTAGATCGGAGAACGCAAACACGGAGATTCACCCGTGTTGACAAAGGGTGAACAATGGCTCGTACGGACGCAACGGTACTCGCTGTACAGAGCCAGAGTGCGATCCAACCAACACCGGCCCGGTCTTAAAGGATTGAATGCAAAAATCCTGATACCTCCCCAATTTCTAGCGGAGCTTTAAAAGAGGAAAACAGAAAGCTCTTTTAATTTAAGTATAGAGATAGGAAAAATGTAAGATATAGTAGGTTGAGCATAGATATAGAAGAAATAAGAGAACTAGGCTTAGACTAGGAAAAGAATATACATAGGAGTAGGAATAGGTTAAGCATAATAGTAGTAAGAATATATATCTGTAAGTCACATTACTTATTATCATTATTATCATATTAAACCTTTTTTTTCTCTTTTATAAAGGTAGGTTAAAAAATATTTTTAATTAGGTCACAAACGATTAGGTTACACATAGTTTCAGAATTACTAGTAATGTTTATTACAAGATCGTGTAACTAGGCTAGAGATGCGTAGCGAAGTAAATTTTGTTTTTCTTTCTTCTTTCCTTTCTCGCTAATGTTATCAAATTGTAATCCGCGACTACTGTAGGAAACAAAAAAAAGACTCAAACACGAATTGGCGATGTCCACATCGAATGCCGAATATACCCTCTGGACACCCAATCGGATTTGAAAACTCAGTGGGCTTCCACCCCATTTGGAGTTTGTAAGTGTCGTTCTTGACAGTCGAGTATAACGAGTAGTTTAAGATATCAATATCGAGCGCGATATACAGCGACGCGACGCTAACGAGCGACGCGCACAAGGGATTTTTGGATGAACGGCCGAGCAGTGTAATCGACACCTGCAATCGCTCGTATAGAACATCATTGATGACGCGCAAGAAAGAAGAGAGAGATAAGAGGAGCGAAGAAGACGAAATGCATACTGAGAGCTGCCGAATCGGCCGCCATCTTGGTGGCATACGACAACTGCCGAGCAGCCGCAGTGCACCGCCGTCGCAAGATCTACCTCGTGCCTCCTGGACAGCAGTCTCCCAGAGCTGAGAGCCCGCTGATCGACAGCGCTTATCCGGCAAGTACCATTCCATATGTTAAAATATTTCTCGCGCCCTGCCGTCTCTCACCGCGTCCTCCCCGTGCAGATTGAATATGCCCCGCGACAGAACCTGCATGAAATTAAGTCCGTGTTACATATATGTTATAAATAGCTTTCCCGTGCTAATCTGTGTTCATTGTAAGCAATAAGTTACATTAATAAATGGTCAGTGTGATTAGTGTAATGGTCATTTATATATACTTTCCACCTTCACTTTCCTCTTTCCCCGTTTGAGAGTGTAGCCGTGCAGCATGTCCCTGTATTCGAGGCAGACATGTGTGCCGTTACATAGAGTCCAACGCGATCTCGGGATCGCACAAACTATTATAGTGTATAAAGTTTATTAAAAAAAATTGATATACATATAATGTATTGTATATCTAATTTTTTTTAAATAGATAGTACATATATCGAAGCCGCCTGCCATAGTGGCATACATCTTGTAAAAGGAAAAGCCAGTGCTCAATACTACCCTGGGACCAATCCCCCCGCCGCACTCGGGCCCAAGCCCGAGACAGGCCATCTAGGTGCATAACGCGCCTGCGGCTTTATTTTCCATCCTGTCTTTATTAAGACATTCTCCAGTTATGTTTTGTGTAGTAATTCCTATCCTGACGCAATGGTCAATATGAGAGAGAGAGAGAGAGAGAGAGAGAGAGAGATATGTTGATTCGAGCTGCCACGCTTCGGCTTCCAGCGTCTCGAGGGGGGACGTGTGACGGGGATCGCAAGCGCCGTTGACGCTTGCTATCTAACGTCCCTATGCTCTCTGTCCCGTCGTCGCCTGTGTATATACTCTGTTTTTCATATGTAAATAGTTAGCGTGTAGTTTGTTACAGGCCGAGGCACCGATACACTGGCGAGGAGGTAAGTGAGAGAGATCGAGAGAGCGTTGAATGGGTAGAGATCATTGCGCGTGACGTTTTAGAGTAGAGACGGGACTGCCGTGCTACGCGCAAGTAAATTTTTGAGCGAGAGACGACCTTCCTTGAGTTCCACTATCGCCTCGATTCGTGAGGTTCCTTTTCGGGCTTCCTTTTGTGCTGCTGGCTCTCTTTGACGCCCTTCCGGCTGAGATTCGCAAAGTTCGTCCAGCGAACGTAGTTGCAGGGCTCAAGCTAACGAGCCTGCTCCTGTCTGTGGGAAGTGACTGCCCCATCCCGGGGCTACCGACGAGCGGAAACATCGCTCGCTACATCTGCCGAGTGCGTGCTGCCATACGTCCAGGGCTTGCCGTCGCCGCCTTCTGTCACCAGCGGACGACAGCGAGAACTTTGGCGCCCCGATTGTAATGTAACAGCGCGCTATTCTCTATCTCTCTCTTCTCTGACTCCGCTCACGCCGTTACATCGATGGCCCTCGACTGCCGATTGCCATCGGCAACTGCCGATTTGGCGGTCGTACATTATGGGTTCGTACAAAAGCGTTCACGGCAGATTACGAATATAGCACTCGCTCACCGCGACTATTAGAAGGAAGCGAAGGAATAAGAGAAAGAACTAAAAGGGAACGAATGCGTTCCTTCTTCTCGTCTCGGACGTCAATAGAGACGCTTCTCGCCCTAACAATCTCTCTAAACATGTTCTCCGACGTCGATTTTGGGAGAAGAAATTCGTAACTGCCGAAACAGAGATCATAGGTATTTGCGAGTGTGCGCGTCTGTTATCGAAAAAGCCCGAAGTACGAGCCAGAGTGCGCGCCAAGTACAGCGACTGGAAAAACAAAAGAAGGAAGAAGAAGCATTCG
Organism: Sycobia sp. Sy_11; assembly: GCA_018907035.1. NCBI lineage: Eukaryota > Metazoa > Arthropoda > Insecta > Hymenoptera > Epichrysomallidae > Sycobia > Sycobia sp. Sy_11. Next base: position 3,146,224 of record JACCIC010000027.1, on the reverse strand, counting down.
TTTTCGACGAGACAAGACACAAAGCGAAAAAAACAATTCGAACTCAATTCTCCTACCGTGAAGCCGTCATCCACTCGCGCTGAGTCCGACATCCCCTTATGCCCTACTCGCAGGCGAGTCCAGCAGCTTATCTAAAGGAGCTACGAGGTCTTCAACATCTACTAACCCGTACGAGTCCGCTGTATTACACCGGGTTACATGAGGTCATCCGCCTGACAGCAAAGACGACAGTATCACTGTTGTACACATATTATTGTTGTACATTTTCGACACGAGCGCACAAACGAGACCTACGATTACTCGATCGCTAGAGCGAAGGATTAGTAACTTGGTGATCCGAGTTCAAATTCCGATCTTGGCCGACTGACACAAGCACCGCTGTAATAATTTACGTGTGCTTTTTTTACAAACACATCTTAGACTCCCGTCGCTGATGAGCACCGATATTTGGCAGCATAAATAGAGCGACGTTAATTAACAAAAAGACAATGAATATGAATGAATGAATGAATAATTGTGTAATTATTGCCTATTCATTTAAATATTAATTTATTATTATTCAAGTTATACTTATTATTAAAGGTTTATACTATACTGTATACAAACAGAGTTACAAATGTCACCATTTGCCGTAGGGTGCGCGACGCCTTTACATTACGGAATATTGTAATTGCCGATCAAATCGCAGAATTTTATCTCCTGCGAAAGATATTTTTCAAACCCGTACAAGCTTCCACATCACCTCCCATCAACGGATGTTGTGGGATGTAAACAAATAACTTCTGAAAATTTTAATGAGAATAATAGTGGCATGCATTGTGAAATAGAGAGCAAGAGAGACAGAGAAAGAGAATGTGAGAGAGACAGAAAATTGGCCATCTTGATTGTACACATAGCATTGCGCAGCAATGATCGCAGGAAAGTCAAACCGAAAAACTTTCTTAACCTAAACGAAAAAAGCTGTTAGTGGAAGAACGCACCGAAAGTGATTTCAACGCTTCAAGAACGGTGATTTTCATGTCGAAGACCAGCATGGTGGTGGAAGAGAGAAGGTTTTCGAAGATGTAAAATTGGAATCAGTACTTGATCAAAACTCGTGTCAAACGCAACAAGAACCGGCAGGTTCCCTTGCAAGAGCCATTTCAAAATGCCTAAAAGTCATGGGAATGGTACACTGTAGTATAAATTACACTTACGTACGGCTCCTGATGTAAAATACATGTAAATAATCTTTTGCAATTTGTAACATTTCATATACATCCATACATATGAACTCTATTGTGTTCTTTTGTCCTTCCTGCCGCTTATGTCACATGAGAAAAATGATTTAATTCTTTCTATATTACTAACATACATAAAATAGCCTTGCTTTACTGCCTTTGTACGCATAAATAAAGTATTGACTGTATACGTCAGACAGTTACTAGCCGCCATACAAACTGACATAAAATAAGTCAGACCATTTTTCTATAGAATGAATTGGACTTTTTTCTGGAACTTGTTATAAGTGGAACAAGTTTTTAAACAAAATTACTTAAGTATCAGAAAAATTAAAGTAATTGATATTTTTCATTATCGACATGCAACGTACTTGGCATATAATGGCAAGGACTGCTTAACAGAAATTGCGCACATTTGGAAATTTGTAAAAGAATAGAAAAACTGAAGGAAGCGAGTACAAATTTTAGAAATAATTAAAATAAAAATTTATAAATAATGGATAGTAATTAATAAAGAAAGCACAAATTCGAAAACTAAAAGGGACATTTTTCTTTATAGAAGGATATAACAGCACAGCATAATAATCACTATAATATTATATTGATTAAAAACAAATGAAGAAAATAATAATAATAATAATAATAAACAGTAATAATCATTTTTTTTCATATAATCTACTGCCAAAACGAAAATTTTTGGAATAGTTCACTTTAGAAAGAAAAACCTGTATATATTGGGTGTACAAGAAAGTTTCTTTCTTTTATTTCCAAAATGTGAGGTTTTGTTATGAAAACATGGTTACATATCCTTTTCCAAAGTTTGGTACATCAAAAGCTATAATTTTTCTCATCTTTGTCTCTACTTCGTCAATTGCGGCCAATCGACTGCTCACTGCAATTGGAAGAGGAGTTTCGGGATTGAACACTAGGATCGGAAGAGTCCATTGGCTTATATCTGAAAGAAATGTGGGTGCTATTGAATGAAATGTGACCACAGCTATCCCTTAAACACAATTGGATAAGAACTGGATAAGTCCTACCGAAACTAGCACGCATATTTCATTGACAAAAGCAACAGGAAGGATTTCGGGTCGATTGATAAATTGCAGTTCTTCGGCCAACAAAGAGAGCTGAACAGAGAATCAAACCACTGCTATAAACAACCACCTTCGATCCAGCACTGTATATTGAGCACCGCAGATTGTGACTCCACAGTGAGAACTAGTAGTCGCTCAAGGCTGAAGTCACAACAAACCGAAAGTCACACCAAAACAAGCGACACTAATAGAACTATCTACATGTATCTTGATCAAACGTGCAAAAGAGGAAACAAATGATAAATGGTTGAATAGCCACAAAAGTCACGATTCAATAACATGACACGTATTTCCACAACGAATGGATGGAGATACGAGAACGGCGGAGGAGCGCCACGCCAAAAATAAAACCCGATCACACTTACTAAGGTATGGTTCATCATTATCATATATCACCGTAACTCACAGTTTATATATCATATATCACCGTAACTCACAGATTATATTAAGTACCAACACTTTCCTTGAGTCACCAGTCCCCATCCCCTATAGAAATCGCAGCTATTCACAAAGGCAACAAGAGAGAAATCCCTCAACCGTATACGCATTTCGAAGTTCCTCCCGTGCACAATTATCACACCGAACTGATCAAAACTGCATTACTAGTCCTGATCACAAACACCAGATAGAGGGAGATATCGAGATAGATATCGGTGTAGTATTATTACGAAAAACACAATCAAGCATCCTGGTTAAATAGACGCAATCGACTACAGCGTAATGACAATAGACTTTGATGGACTTGCAAAAAGCCAGGACATTGAGCAGATAGATGCTGCGAAATAAAAGATGTTACAGTTATAACTGTGGAGAACCTGATGTCACCGCAATGACCTCTCCGCAATGCGATACAGATGCCGGATAAAAAGCTCTGTTCTAACGACGAAAAAATAGACCAGCTATTCAACATAAATGATCAACAAATCCACGTCCGATTTAAAGCAGCTAATAAACTAAAGTACGACATAGTTATCGGTATAGATATTCAGATAAATATGAAAATAAACATCAATTTCGTGGATAAAACATGGCACAAAAGATAACCCGGCACTTTGTGACAAAGTAGAATTGCCGACGAGAAATTATCAGATGATGGAGTAGCTCAAGGCAATGGTAAAAGCAATGGAACTTAAAATTGAAACATCTAATTTTAAGCAAATGCACGATCAAATTAGCTAGTTTTTCTGAATAAAATTGATCCGATGCTGACGATAAGTAAACGCAATATCTGAAGAAGTAAAAGTGAATGAAAATGCCAGTAGATACGTTGCAAGTAAGCACCAGTAAGATACACTAGCATTTGACGAAAATTTTTAACTAAATCACGTACAAGTACGTATTTAATAGAAAACTACCTAATAATAATAACAATGATGTCTTCTTGTAGAGAACGACCAGAATATAAAAATTCATTAAACGAATTTCCTGCTTTATTCTTTTGCGTACTATTGAAAACAGCACTTATTATTTTTACTATTATCCTGCTTGAATACTGGATGGGAAGACTAAAAGAATTCCTTAGCAATTTCGCATTCATTTCGTGGTAGACGTTTGTAATATATTAATTTAAATAAATTAAATTAATTAAATTAATTTTTGCAACTCCTCTCACGTACTTATTGGATCTGTTATATTACGGTGCCATAGCTGCGCGTTACCGTGTAATAATTTCGTATCTGTTAATCCGGAACCTATCTTTAATTCGATCCCGAGTTCCAAAAGGAATGATAAATTCTTTCCCTCAAAATGGCAGTTCTATTTTCGCATTTGGTCTGCGATTTTTCCTGCCATATTGACTTGGAAATTTTCCGGCGTATATGGAAATATCATTGGATTAGTACCTGTTGATGATGATGTTTGTTGCATCATATCCATTGTAAATTTCAGTTCGTCCTGTGTTCTATCTGCTAATTCGTCGTAGGCGTAAGTCTCTATTGGTTACTTATCTAACGGGAAATTCCGGCTTCTTTTTTCGCACGTATGCTACTAATCGCTATCGCAATTTGTTTACGGGACCTTCGATACTTAGGTCGATTTTCGTGAGCTCTGAGACAAGTTCCTCTCGCTGTAACTGATTATTCCACGAAATAAGCATTTTAGACTATTGGCTTATTTCTACATGTATACGAAATTTTCTGAAACGAACCTAGATCCGTTAAATTAAATTACAAAATATGTCAGAAATTCGAGTAAGTTCGAGTGCCATATAAAATTTCGTGCCTGGTGTGAGCTACTTTGTGCTCCATATTAGCCCATCGTCAGACTCTTTTCGCTACACCAGTTACAAAATATTCTTCTTCGCGTTTTGACTTGCAGAAGCGTTGCTCCTGTTCAGTCCACCTGGGAACCTGACCGCTCAACCCGCCGTCAGTCTCGCTCGTGCAAGTTTCTTTCAATTGCCCTGTGGTATTTACACCATAGGCTTGGCTTACGCCCAACCCACGTAGACTCTTGGCCGCTCGACCCGCCACCAAGTACCCACAGTATAAATATTTAGTTGAACTCAATTCTAACTCTCGCTCAACCCACCAGAGCTTTGAATTGAGTCATTATTTATTATTTAAATAATAAATCAAATGTTTAGAATGAAATCAAGAATGAGAATTTAATTCTATTGTGGAGCTAGGTTTCTTTAGCATTTTCATTTAAATTGAACCCTTCTTTTAGTTAACAAAATATTTATTTATAACGAAAATATAATTATAACAACATCAAAAAAATAAATAAAAATGCAAAAATTAAATTATAAGAAATAACCAAGTTAAAACGTTCATTACTGCGCCGCTGCGCCTTGCCCCTTTGCTTTCAATGTAAGAATAGTCCGCTCGCCACGGCTCGCTGTAGTACAATTTTATTTTAATTTAACTATAAATTTATTATTACATTTAATATAAATTATATTTTAAATATTTAGCCCCACATGGCATTGACAAGAATATTTAAATTAATTATTAATTCTAAATTTATTAGATTTTCGCGTCGCGTTTTCGAATCTCGTGCTGCCGTCCACTATCGCGCGGACCACAGGTTCTCCCTCGACTAACCGGTTTCGATGCCACCGGCACACTGAATTTTACATCCAGTGCGTCGCTATTTAAGTTTTAAGAGAGAAAACGGCCTCCACTCTGCGACCGTTCCCCTCTCATCGATCCGCACCACGAAGCTCGCGGTGCTCACCCCTTACCGCGCCGCGCGGCACCGTAGTTCTGTCGGCAATCCTCGCTCACCGCACCGACTACTGCCCGCGGAGCGTCTTCGTGCGCGCTTGATTATTCCTTCTCTCTCTAACCTTTTTGCTTTTCTGCGCGATTCTTCTCGCGCGGTCGATAACTATAAAAATTATATATTGTATTATAATACAATATTAATTAATAAATATGTGCGAGCTTCTGGTTAGTCACAAGTTCCATATGACCAAGGTCCACATCTTCTTGCATAAAAACATGTTAAGCGGTGAAAAGTTCAGGTTCTTTAAGAAAACGACGTTCTAGTCGATTCATGCAAGCCTCGGCATTTTGTCTAAACCTATGGACTTAGGCTAATTGCAAAAAAAAAAAAAAACAGTTTAACTATGATTCCAATACTATTGTTCTATAAGGGACATATGCTATTCCCGAGAACTCTCTTCTGCCTCCCAGAAGCGACAGATCATCTCAGAAAGCTGATGATCTACTGATAAACCATGTGAATTGTTTCTGTGGTATTATCGGTGTCTGCATTCCTAATTAAACGCTAGACAAAAATAGAGAACAGTGCTATTGGACCAGTATGTTTAGATTGAGCTCAAAGTATTTTTGGCAAAACTACCATGCCATAAATAGACGTGCTCAGAATACAATCCACAATATTTAATTGTACAAAGTATGAATCAGCTCAGTACAGCTCATAGATGTGGTCCCAATTTCCAGAGTGGATTTGGTCTCTTGGCAGCAAATTGGAGACGCACTTCACTGCTAAGGCTGTAAAATTAAAAGGACATTCTGGATTGATTAAAGATTTCAAAGTATGATGTACTTCGGCATAAGCTATCCTATTAGTCGTAACATTCAAACCTGATACGAAAATGTTTAGTAGCTAAAAGTTTAAAGATAGTATTTTAGCTATATGTTCAAATATGAAAGATTTTTCGTTGCATAAATTTAATAAGACTCGAGCAGTAGTACGGACATCTTCTGAGGATAGAAAGATGACTTCTGCAGTAACAAACAACGGTTGAGAAATTTTTATCTGAAGCCGTAAAAATACCAAGATCGAGTAACCACGAGGCCTTCCACGAGAACTGAGAGTTGTGTTAGTGCTTGATTCCTCGGAATGAAGATTTGTATGGTGTTTACCATCGCAAACATAGCAGCTAGTTTTTGAGGGAGTTTTCAATTCTATGCTTAGTACTTAGACAGTGAAAACACAGCTTGGATTATACCGCATTTTGCTTCCTCTTGGCTTGTACAAGATATGTGAACTATTTAGTTCTCCAAATGTGGTCCTTGAAAAAAAGAACAAGGTGTAGCATTATGTTTATCATAATTTAGTGCGTCGACCTACTTGTACTAAATGTACGAGATTTTATGTCAACTCTGGTATTATTTTTAAAATGAATTTTCTCACTGTATAAATTGTTTATGATTTGCAGAGAATTTCTCTTTGTTCATTCTTTCTCTTCCTTCATTTTCTTTATACGCTATATTTCTTTCCTGATTTTATTGCTTTTATCATCGTAGTGTTACAGCTGCGAAAACAGAAGTTATTTTTGAGAAAACTGTAACATAATGCTTCTAAAATAAAATAAAAATTTAGATATGCAAAACAGTTAGTTAATTTATTGAATTAATCTCGAATACTTACGAAGCAATGTTTTTACTAAGCAATGAATCTAATTTAAATAGCAGATATTTTATTTATTACTTTTCTTGATTCCTTCATTTTAATTGCTGGCCTTTTATCCATGAAAATTGACGTAATTAAACATCCGTACCAAATGAACGCAGAAAATGCGCTTCATTCAACACTACGTAATTCTTTGTCGATTTTGGTACACCAAGTAATTCAGCTGAAACAATATTATTGTATTTAAATATATAGTTTCTAATCGTCAATTAGGCTCTGATATGTCAATTACTAGAATTTGAACGAACAAATTTTTAAATCATTTTTTTAAATTTATGAATCATTATGCATATATATATATATATATATATATATATATATATATGTGTGCGTGTATATATAAATTTATTAGCTACAGTTCGTTAGAAATATTGAAAGAGAATTATATCGTTCAAGCAGAAGTGCAATATATTTTTCATCAGCGTTTTCAAGATAATCTTACTGAAACTATAGACCAAATTAAATTATTTTACTTGTTTCTTAATTCAGAATTATAGAAATTGTAACATAAAAACTTTAAGTATTAAAAATTTTAGACAGACAACATATACTCTACTTTTTACTATCTATTTGTTTATAAGTTGAATGATCATAAATTGAATTTTATAAAAATAAGTTCTATTTACTAGAAGACAGCTATAATTTCCCGAATTTGAATTTAAAAATGATTATTATCTATTACATTATATATTAAGTTGAATTTAAGACATTATCAAAATCATATATATATATATATATAGCTATAAATTAAAATTTATTTTATTTAAATTCATTTGAAAAGTGTCCTTATTGAAATGTACATGCATATATGTTAAGTTTTTATTTCTATAAATATACGTTTTATACAAAAACTAGAAATTTAGGATGTATATACATGAATAAATGTGAAATAAGAACAGTTTAATATACTTACATGATATCAGTAGTACAAGCAAGATGAAAATATTGGTGGAATAAAACTATTAATTTAATCGTAAATTTTTACGCCTCTGCACTTTACTGGAGGAAAAAGAAAATTAAACTTTAATATAAAAAAATTTCATTTTAATACATACATACCTAGAAAATTTTCAAGGAGCGTCCCTGGCTTTTTGTTATTATAAAAAAATTGAGAGTGTATATACTGTTAAAATAACGGAAAAACGTCTACTGTACATATATGATCTGTACTACAGAGTCAAGTATGCTAGCGCGGAATTTCAAATCCGGTTAAAAATTAAGGTACTAGATGGTATACCGTAGCAAAATTTGAACTGAAGCCTGAGGTAGTGAAATTTGAAAGTAAATTTGAAAAAATTTCTTTGAAATTTCAAATTTTGAAATTCTTGTTCATTTAGAAATAAATTTCTGCGTTCTAAGAAGGGATATTTTGAATTTTGTTATACTTTTCAAACACTTTCTTTCTTTTTAACTACAAAGCAACGTCGGAAAAGATTAATAAAAAAAATATGTCATACAATAATATAACATTTTGTCATTCAGGCTAGCCGTCAAACAGATCGCAAAATCAAACATTCAAGCAAAAAAACTTAGTGATATATTTTCGTTAAAAATACCTTTTACAAGAACAAATATTAGACAACCTTGAGTATTATATCCTTTTAAAAGCAGTTCAATGCATTCAATGCAGTTCAATTTCATTTCAAGTTTAAACATATTATTGAATAAAACAAATTTGTTTTCTAAAAATATTTTTTAAAGTAAAATACTCTTTAACTAATCTACTAATTTTTCAGCATTACCACATTCTTTGTAATCGTAAAATATATTTACGTAGGTGTACATTTGTCTTTCTAGTGTATTACTTTACTTTAATATAAAATTGAATAATTACTATTTGTATCAAATTTTATATAAAATTTGTTTTATTTTAATAATATAAGATCGAATATATTGAGTGCACAGGTATGTTATCACCATTTGTCAAATATAACATCACCAGCTGCTTCCGCGTAGAAATGTCACATCTCATGTGTTATATTTGTAGATTGTTTATCTGTCCATAACTGCGGAAAATGCTGCTTCTGTATTTTAATATGAGGAAAAGTGCGACTGAGGCCAATCTTTTGCTTTCTGAAAATTCTGCAGAATTTTAAATTGGGCATTTGCACGCAAAAAGCCATTTCCCTGCACCTAAAAGCATTCGGATTCATTCAAAAGTTTGGAAATTCAGTACGGTGCAAATTGAAGCCGAGAGACGTCGATCGGCGATTCTGCATATCCGAAATGTTACTGCAGCGGTATAAAAATAAATTATTTTTGTATCGTATTGTCACTGGTGATGAAAAATAGAATTATTATGATAACTCTAATCGAAGAAAATCTTACACAAAGTCCGGCGAACCCACCTAATCGACGCCGAAACAAAATATTCACCTAAATAAGGTCATGCGCTGTACATGATGGAACTAAAATGGTGTTGTGTACTACGAGCGTGTGGTCAAACCATCTTATTCATTTGAAGCGAGCATTACAAGTAAAATGTCCAGAATATGAGATCAGGCATGAGTCTATTATTTTTTATCACGATAACGCTCGGCCAGATGTTGTGGTTTCGGTCAAAACTATTTAGGGAATTGTTGATGGGAAATTCTATATCATGCGCCTTATAATCAAGACTTGGTACCATCTGACTATCACTTGTTTCAATCAATACGGAATGCTTTTATGGGAGTTCACTTCAGTTTAATAGACGAAATCAAAAATTAACTCGATAGATTCTTGGGCTCGACAGACGAGCAATTTTTTTGATCTGAATTTCATGAATTACTAGAAAGATGGGAATAAAATATAGCTTCCGATGGATGATACACTGAATAAAGGTTATATAACCATATTTTCATAATAAGACCTCACATTTTGGGGAAAAAGACTGGAAACTTACTTATAATAAAATAAATTTTTATAAATTTTTCGGTAATTTTATTTATTGCGCTATATCTGGTATAATAAAAATTTATAATGTTTTCTGAAACAAGGGATGATTCTTACACAATTATAACATATTTCTGCCGTGCAAGTCTACTACACGCTCTTCGTATATGCGTACGCATATATACTTTTAGCGCAAGTCAACTGTAAGCGATTGCTAATATTTTTATTTTTAACAGATGGCACTACATCTCTGTTGATATATGATCTGCTGATATAAGTATCCATCCACTATATTGCATAAATGAAACAAACTTTTTACACAATTCAGTTACAAGTCTAACACAAGCATCCGGTAAAAAATATTGGGATAAAGTATATTAAAAAACATGATAAATATAATGTGTTGTAAAAATTTGTAATATTCAAAGGTAATAATTTTTTTTATAGATAAAAATAAAAATTATACATGAAAGTTGTGTCATTCAAATTTTTATTTTTAAATACTTAAATAAAAATATCAACAATAGTGAAATTAGATACTTCTGCAATTAATTTCAATATTATGTAGTTTTAGTATTATTTTAAAAATTTAATATTCACCATCAATCCTAAGGTAGTCATTGAGTACTTGAAAAAGTGGAAAACTATCCCAAGTATCAGGCGGTTGTTCAGCTAGAACCTTGTTCATATCCACAGCAAAGAGTGCCCAAAAAATTTCAGCATGCTCCACCAGAAGATCGCTAAACCAGGCGAATGCCTGCGGTGCAGTGTAGTAGGAGCAAAACGTGAAAATATTGGACGACACACATTTATGGTGGATGTTATTATATCAACCTAAGAGCGGTAGGAGCGCCGACTCTTAGAACAAGGCCCTCGAGAATTCAGAAGATAGTATGCATCGTTTCATTAATCTACGTATCATTTTCAACTACATTTCAATGCTCTTGATTATTTATATAATGATCTTTCTTATGATTATCAAAAAGTTTCTCGGTAAGAATTGTATGCTATACCATTAATCAAAAAAATTCGTTGTTACTGCATATATTAATAGAAAAACTACAAGAAAGATCACTTTAAAATCACCTAAATGCTCAAGTTGCATGTAATAATGTTTTATATCGTGAGAAATTCATTCAGATCATGATGAAAACTATAATTTTCTACTATTATGATACATTAATAATTTCCAAATATTTTTCTAACTAAGGCACTTCATCTAAATGAATTCAATTTTAAGTGAAAACCATATTATTTTTTATCTTATATCCTTGCATTACCCTATAGTTGGAAGTGAAGATGGTACATCTTATACAATAATACCATGCCATTGCATTGTTTTCTGAGAAAGAATGTAACGACAATATTTTAATTAAGAAATACATAATATAAATTTTATAATATAAATTTGTTAAACAATCAGAAAAATAGTACGTGATAATTTCGTTAAATATTAAGTAATTTTTTGATACATACACATCGCATGTTTGCAATCAGTAAATTTCCTCAAAAAGAATATAATATATTTGTACACGAGCCAGCGACATTTTTGTCGTATATTTATATTCGGCCAACAATTTGATTAATTATTGATAGCTAGTAACACCAGAATCCGAACATGCAAAACAAAATGTTTTTAATTATTTATTCCTGGCTACAATTGGATTCTGAAAAAAGTTATAAATATTGTATTGACGCAAAAACCGTCAGGTGGTTCTAATCACCAGGATTATTTGTCAGCTGGATATCCGAACCTAGAAATAAAGTGTTTACGTCTAAGAAAAATTCTTAAAAACCATAAGGTGAATGTTCAAGCCCTGGTTCCGGATAGTATAAGACACTTGGAAAAATAGTAAGTATTTTTATCGGTCATACAGTCTGTATGCTCTAATATATTATACTAAAATAACGACAGTCAAATTGTCTTTGTTTATAATCACCCCGATCTTGATTATACAAAAAATTTTGTAGAAGAAAAACTTAAAAAATGTGAGGATTTAGGTACTGGTTTTGGGAAGACTTTTCATACGATCAATTTTTCATGAAAATTTGCTACATACATTCTTTATCTAGTCTTATAAATTCAGTTAATCAATAATCGTACCAAAACTTCACTGACGGCGAATTTAAAAAAGTTTACTGACTTTATCGATATTTTCATTCGTTTTCAAAGTAAAAGGGCAACTCGAGAAGGATTCATCTTCAACATCTTCTCTCTCATGGTAAAAACGTTTGAACTGCTCACATACACGTGAACGCTATAATCATTCATTGCTGCATATTTCATTCAATGAATTATATAACAAATATATAAACTTTATAAAACTGAAATTCTTAACATGGAGTGATATAGAGAATCACAGTTTCGTCGAATCTATTTGCATAGGTGAAAGTAATTGATAATTGACAGAAATTTGATGATTGACTGACAAAATGATTGACAGAAAAAACTTGACAGAAATTTTTTTAATTTTTCTCTCTCTCTCTGTCTCTGTCTCTCTCTAATATTTGTCCCTTTATTGTCCGAACTTCCGCACTATATTCGGAGATATAGATAGACAAAGAGAGAGAGAGAGAGGCGAAAAGGAGAGAAAGAGACGGAGAGATATGGATACGGAACAATAAAATAGCCAAACCCACTATATAGATATGTAAAAGATTAGGGACTATTGTGAGTTAGAAGGACAATGAGAGTACCGGAGGGGAAATACTGGAGTATAAATATATATATATATATATATATATATATATATATATATATATATATATATAGATATATGTATATATATATATATATATATATATATACTCTTATGCAGAGATGATGGTTTTAGATTATAGTGATATTAGAAAGCGGTAACAAAAATTGCAGTTGCTGGATATTTTCCCAATGCTCACTAAAACCACGCGAATGAATTCAATATTAGTCCCGATATCGGTGCATTTATTCTGTCTACAGAAACGATAGTCACGCAGTTGTCGATGTAAAACGTTTTTTGCAATTTTCTTAGTTTCCAAAGGAACAGCGTAAGTCTTTATATCATTCAAAATCGTTTAAATTAGTTTTTAGATAGAAATTAATTACTAGTCCAGTCAAAGGTAAATAAACTTTAATATTATCTTTTTTCCTGTTCCCATAAAAACTACAAAAAATTACGATTTTTTTTATTAATTTCTTTTCACGAGAATCTTTTACAGGTATTGAAAAGCTCTGCAATTGGATGTTCGCAAAAAAGTACAACAGGAACTAACTCTTTTAGATTACATACGTTCTTGAAAAAAGCATTAATGAATGCGAAACTTTATTTGATTTACGGACGTGTCGAGCACCAGACGAATTTTCGTATTGCTATCGATTATACGTACGGACCTGCAATGTAGACTATGGTAAATGGTCAGCATTGGATTATTTCCATTCTCACGTCTTTGACTATTTATATATATATATATATATATATATATATATATATATATATATATATATATATCTTTTAACCATCGTTTCGACGCCTACGAGTCACGAGCCGCTCGATATCGAGCGCAATCGAGACCAACGCCTGAAATGCGCAACGAAAAGACGACAAATACGGTCGCACCGTCGAGCAGAGTGTACGCTTTCTCAATCCGTACACGCTAATTTGATATACACTCAAGAAGATTGCAGAGGAAGAAGAAAGAAGTACCCAGCGTACCCTCCCGCTTACGTTGTATTGATCAGCGACGACGGCAATCTTCGCTAGGGCACGGCGTAACAACAGTGAGTACGAGGACGCGGGACCTGCCCCCATATTTTAAATTTTAGTTTGTAAATAAATATTCGGATTCTAGATAGGTTTGGCGAGATGAATTAAGAAAGAAAAGAATGAATTGAACGAATCTACTAGTCTATAACGGAGTATCTGAGAGTTGCCTAGTAGTTCCTACTCCTGTGACTCTGGTTCAGCATAGCAGTTATCAGCATAGTTCAGTATAGTTTCGAGGTGATCCAGTCATCCACAAATCCTTGCACTTCTTGAACATATGGAAAGTATCTATCAATGAGATCATGCTGCATCGATCTGAATAGGTGGTAATCGGAAGGCGCTACGTTTGGCGAGTACGCTGAGTGCGGGAACACTTCCCATATGAGCTCGTACAGGGGGTTTTTGACAGCTTTCCCAACATGTGGCCGAGCGTTGTCATGCAAAAAATGACTTTGCGCCTATTGCTCGCCATTGCTGATCTTTGTTCAATAAATTTCTATTGCAAATAATTCCGTTGATATTTGTATACCTCGACAATGACGGTTTCATTCGGTTTTAGCAGTTCATAGTAAAGAATACCCTGTTGCTTCCACCCAATGCACAGCAATACGTTTTTACCATGCATGCTCTGTTTTGGTGTTGATGTGACCTGGATCTACCCAAGACTTTTTGCGCTTTGAATTGTCATAGTAGATCCATTTTTCATCATCAGTCACAATACGCTACAGAAAACTCTTCTTTTTTTTGCTTGGTGAACAAAGACAGTGCGATGTTATATCGATTCATAATGGCACTTTCAGTGAAACCGTATGGTATCCATTTTCTTCTTTATGAATTTTTCCATGGCTTGTAAACGTTTGCCGACTGCTCTCTCACTGACTCCTAACTTACTAGCGAGTTCTTTCTGCGTTTGAGCTGAATTTTCGTCCAATAATCCTGCAATTCTCTATAGTAAAACTTTTAATGTTGTCCAGAACGTTCTTTGTCATCAACATCAGAATCTCCACATCTAAACCACTGAAACCACTTTTTATATACTGTAAGCGATGGGGCTTGCTCGCCATAACATTCTTGAAGCAATCGATGAGTTTCTGCTACATTTTTTTTCAAATCAAAATAGTGCAAAATTAGTAATAGTTTATTTAAATAATCAAATTAGATTTTAAGTTATTAGTTCATATATATATATATATATATATATATATATATATATATATATATATATATATTATAACCGCCCGAACGGCGGTCGTAGGTTAGAGCGCTCGGGTAAAATCGTGTGTGTTCGCGTGAGCTCGCGAAATTGTACGCGCGAGCCGCGAGGGCATTTGGAGCACAACGGTAAGTACGAGGCTCAAAATGAAGAGCACTTTCATCACGTTCGTACCGACTGACATTCGTACAGACTCTTTTATAACAATATATATATATGTGTGTAGCTAGGCTCCTGGCCCGCCGCCCCGCCCGTGCACCGCGATCCCCGCGTGCGATGTAGCGGTTATGTATAAGTAACATACATCTCGCGTGTGTATCATAGTATTATATTCTGATAATGGCTGTATGTAAAGTATCGTTCATATATTGTGTATAGTGTACCGTCCCACATAGTATCGTCGTTTCCCCGTTTTGTAGAAATCTAGCATCCAATTTCGTGTCCCCTTTCCGCTGCATTTAATGTGATTGCATATTGATTAATAATTGTCGTATCGTTTATAAACCCGCACACATCGACATACAGTAAGTAATAATCTCGAGTTTCGGGGTTATAAAATGGTGCCGCGAACGTAGGGCCCGCGACGAGAATGATCAAGAATGCCTGTGGAAGAGCTAAACTGTACACTCACTCATTTTTCCCGATCCCCTATATAAAAGCCAGGCGAAACCGAAACTACGCAGTACATGTACATGGACACGCGACGGCTGCATGCATGACTGTGCGCAGAAGAATACGCAGTGGCATGAGTTTGTCAAAATTCACTGGTAAGCTTTAATAATTAAAAATTTTTCCCTTTTTGTTAGACCTTTTTATTGACTCGTTAAGTAATAATTAACTGATTTATCGTGCAGCCCTAAATTCATGTAAATCCCTTTACCCTATATCGTTACCCTTTTATATATATTTTTTATAGAAGCAAGCAAGTTAATATAGAAAATATTTTCTTTCAATTTTATATTTGTAAAAATTTTGCAGGTATTTCCATTTATTTTATGTTAAATGAATATATATATATTTATGATCATGAAATTATAAGTAATGGTATATTCATAATTTTACTTATAATTTCATATAGTAACTATATCCGCAATTTCTATCTGAGGTGTAAACACACAAGGGAGAATAACTTTCTCTTTTTCCTGTGAAATATGATGATATTCCAAATCGAAATAACAGCAAAGTAAATGAAAGATTTGGAAAGTACATAAACAAAGGTAGAAGTTCGAGGTCAAATGCCTCTTAAACTTATTGTACTCACACCTAAGGTAAATAGCATTTTCTGGAAAATTTTTATATATTATTAGTTATTCAAATATTTTCTCTATTTACAAGTTATTTATATATTATTCATATTATCAATATTCTATTTAAATTTATATATATTTTTCTCTTGTATGAATGTTCCATATATATTATACATTAAACTGATCTTGATACTTCGTCAGTCCTTTCTCGTTACTCATGTCCCTAAATATTTATTAAAGTAATACATAAAGTATCGTTTCCTCTCTCATGATGTGTAAAAGCACATAAATATTTTATGGTTCCTGTTCCTTTTGCACTTTTGACCATATTACATATGAATTTTGGAAATAATATGATCCTGAGCAGTACATAGAAGATAGTTTGGTATGAAATATTTACATTATTACAAATAAATCATCAGTATATTCAGAAGAAGTAAAATACGTCAATCTGGAACTTAGAAGAGACAAATGAGAGTCTCATCATTGAAAAACATATATAATAATAAATATATTACATTCAGTGTATGTAGTACATCTTCCCCCCCCCCCTGTTCTCGGTATCGCTTCTACCCTCTTCATCATTACATGGAAACAATGTATAAGAACAACACCACCTTTTAAAAAAGAAAGTGGCTCAAATAGCTGAAGAACTCCTCTCTTTCTCCTGGTAGGCATAACCTATACTCTTGACGTATAGGTACATAGGACAAGAAATTAAAAGACATCAATTTTTATGAAGGAGTTGGAATTTTTCAACTTTCTAAAGTCGAGATAGTTGGAAATAATCACCACAATGGTGGAAATTCATTTCAGACAATTTTGGTAAAAATTAAAGATTTTTGTGAAAAAAAGTTATTGGCAGTTTACCTGTAGTCAAGTACAGTCAAAACTTGCTAAGTTGAAAAGAAGCAAATGCCGCATTTTTTTTTGAAAAGCAATTCATTTAACTTATTCGACTAATTAATATATTGATCAACATATATAATTGAGATACTAATTTCAACAAATAGCAGCTGGGAGCATCATAACGAAGCTGATCTGAATAAGATGTTTAATTCCAACATTGCACGTGCTCTTTCTTATTTAGCTATTATATTCTAAACTATTACATAATCATATTAAATAACATATTAAACTATTAAATATTAAATAACCATATAAATAATATTAAACAATATTAAATAATAGTAAATAATTATATAGAAGTGATATTGAAACTATTTTATTACAATAAATATTATAATAAACTACACAATAATACAACCCGTATACAATAATCTAACCAGTGATTATTAAACAAATTAGTGTAACTAATAATTTAACAATAACGTAACCTAAAAATAAAATAACTTAGTAAAGATCAAAGCTGAAACTATTAATGACAAGACAAGGAAACACATAGCGAGAGGACCACTATATATATGAAAAATTAATAACAACATAGCACCAAACAATTGATCACATATTTAAAGGATCAGGACAGTCAAGTGATTTCTTATATTTGAAACAATATTTAAATATAAAGTAGACGTGTAAATGGAACAAAGTAACATTAATATACTAAGAACTAAATAAACATATAAAAAAAGAGAGAGAAAATATATTGCCTACATTATTATTTTTTTATTATGTTATTACATTTCAATTATTAATGAGTAAATCAACTGGAGAAAATTATATAAAAAGGAAAACCAGCATCAAGAAATTATAGATGTCTTTTTTTACTATCTAATTCAGTGTTACAAAACAAAATCTTATCTTTTCTTTTTCTTCTCAATAATTCTTATTTTAACCTTTACTGCCAGCTAGAACTACTGTGATCTATAATAAGTGATAGTGAACAACTACTGTAGTGACGAAAAAATAACATAATGAAATAATTTAGATAATAATTTATATATTCCATACTGAAATAAATTTAGATAATAATAATAATTTAACCTAAAATAAAATATTAATATAATAATAATACTAATAATAATAATAATAAGAAATAATAAAAATCGAAATAATAACAACTGGTAAAATATAAATAATCAAAATTCTTTTTATTGGCATATATTATTTTCAGCAAATTTGTGATTGATACTCGATTTTATAAAATAAATCGGTATTTATTTTACAAAATATAATAACTTTTATAATTTAATTAATCAATTATAATTAATTTTATAAATAAGCGTATTTATAATAAATTACAGTATAATAATTTTTTTTTATTATTATCTCTCTTCTTCAAGATTTAACTCAGCTTTACACCTTACATATTTTATAATCAATATATACCATACTCACCCGCCTTAACGAAATTGGTTTCAGATAAACAAGGAGAAATCCGAGTTTTGCTGCCCGGAGGTCAAGTACCTAGGGTACATAGTAGACGCGGACGACCTGCACTCTGACCCAGATAAAATTCATCCAATGAGCGAATATCCAAGGTCTACCAACCTGAGACAATTAAAGGCTTTTTTAGGCATGGTCGCACGGTACGCTAGGTTCATAAAGGACTTAGCGGAAATAAAGCTGCCCCTTACAAAATTACTAAAAAAGAACATTCAGTGGCACTGGGGACCAGCACAACAGGAAGCTTTCGACAAGCTCAGAATCCTGTTGACGCAGGCGCCTGTGCTAGCGCGCCCTGTGCAGAACAATCCATATGTCTTGCAAACCGATGCGAGCAATTACGCCTTAGGCGCTGTGCTAAGCCAAAAACACCACGGCGAAGAGCCCCAATTACATGCGTAAGCAGGACTTTAACACCAGCAGAAGTGAACTACACCGTCACTGAAAAGGAGTGCTTAATCTACTCGACGAGAAGTTTACAGTAATAGCGGACCACAGTAGCCTGAAGTGGTTACACACACTAAAAGATCCAACAGGACGCCTAGCTAGGTGGGCAACAGCACTCCAGGCCTACAACCTGGAAATCGTACACAGAAAGGGAGCACTTCACCGCGTGCCAGACGCTCTGTCAAGCCCCCTCAACACCCCGAGTCCTCTACCGCTACCCTCACAACCCTTGACATGGACAAATGGTACCGGCAAAAGAGTGCGGAAATTCAAAAACATCCCGAATTATACCCCAATTGGATGGACGCCTATACAAACATCGCCCAAATGAAATGCCAAAAGCACTGGGCCACGACCAGGATAACTGGAAACTCGGGGTACCCTCTAACGACAGAGAACGAGTCCTCCATGAGTGTCATAACACTCTGACATCAGGATACTTTGGAGTAGATAAAATTACTCACAAAGTCGGCCAGCAATATTACTGGACAGATATGAAAAGGGACATACACAAACATGTAAATCATTGCCCTGAGTATCAAATACACAAAGTATCGCAGAGATGACATACGGGCTTAATGTCCCAAAGAAACGTCGAGGAACCCTGGACTACTGTCGCTGCAAACATTATGGGCCCGTTTCCAACCAGCAAGGAACAGCATAAATATCTCCTGGCGTTTCAAGACCTCTTCACCAAATACATCGAGATACGCCCATTACGAAAAGCAAATGGCCAAGTGAGCACACGGGCACTAGAAGAACAGATCATCTTCAAGTGGGATTGCCAAAATACCTAATTTCGGATAACGGTACCGAGTTTGCCAACAGGTGGCTCAAGAACAAACTCGCGGAATTACGTATTATACACCAATTTATCGCGCCGTACCACGCACAGGAAAACTCTGTAGACAGGGTAAACAGAGTCATCAAAACCACGACTACGATTTTTGTTCAAAATGACCATAAAAACTGAGACATCCACCTTCCAGAGTTGGCATTTGCAGCAAACGCAGCGGTGCACGCTAGCACCCAGATGTCGCCGGCATTTTTAAATTTTGCCCGGAATCTCCGAGAAATGCCGACGTACCAACATTTTCAAGGATCAACGCTGCAGGTTTGAACCTTAACATATCTGAAATGGCAAAATCGTATGAAAAGATTACCCGCCATCCACAATCTTATTAAAAAACATCTGAGCGCCGCAAGTCAAAAACAGGCCAAATACTACAATAAGGGACGCCGACCGGAGACATTCGAGGTTAATGAGATGGTGTGTAGACGCAGCCATGTCCTGTCATCAGATCCAGACCAATTCTCGACAAAATTGGCTCCAAAATTCGTAGCCCCCTGCAAAATTACAAAAAAAAATATCCCCCGTCATATTTGAGATCGAGGATGTGAATGACGGGAAAACGACAAAGGCGCACGTATCAGGCGTCAAAAGATACTATTAATCTAACAACATTAATTCCTCCACAGGTACCAACAGCGAGAAACATGTACCGAGTCAACGGACGAAGCAGAGGACTGCGTCGGTCAGTCATTTCCGACCACGCCAAAAGACCTGGGGACCCACAAATCCCAACACCCCTCGCATACGACCCGAACGAAATATGGGGACCAACCTCCATAGGCGTAACCTTACCAACGGTGCAAATACGTAGGGTTTCCCCCAAGCGATTCGACAGTACCCTCGATATGGGGAAACTGATCGGGGCACTAGAGGAAGTGCAGAAATCGCGGCTGAACCTGATCCAATTCAGTCGCGATACAACGCAAAGACTCGTCGAAGAAGAACCGGCGATGAAAATCACGCCGATAGCCGACGCTTCATTCAGCCTCTCGTTATTGGATACGAGCGTACCGACCCTAGACGAACCCGAAAACCCCACCCAACGCCATATCGATCTCGCAAACCACCCACACCCCTATACCAACAATGCAGACAATGATATTGTCTCCGAGCATCCGCAAAGACGTAAAACTACGGTAAACACAAAGGAGGACAACACCTTCTGCGCCCGGCCGGAAAGACGTAAAACTACCACAACAACACCTGCAGTATTTGTAGAGAAATTAGATCGAGATGAGCACGACCGTCCGCAACGACGTAAAACTACGGAAGTGAAGAAAAAAGAAAATAACATCATAGGCGACCGTCCGCAAAGACGTAAAACTACGAAATCGGCAAGTGAGAAGAAAGACGACTATGTTTCGAAGACGGCGACATATTCAACAGGAGCACTGGAACCGTCTCGTTCAAAGGTTAGCGTACAAAAGGATTTTATCCCGCACAATCAAATACGATCAGTTAGTCCATTACCCTATAGGCCGGGGCCAAGGTTCACCAGGCGACCACCTCTCAGAAAGCCACACACGTCTAGGAGTGTGCAGCAAGTTGTGTATGTGAGCACACCGAAGCACGGTGACGTAAGGTTGTATCACGGAGACCATTGAGCATTCATGAGGTCCGTCATGACACAACAATCGGAGATACAACAACTCCACCTGACCGCACAAGATGCTCACGACACAAGAAAGTAGAAGGTCATTATCCCGTCAAAATACAAGGAGACGGCAGACAATCACAAAGTCGCAAAGACACCTCAATCCACCCCACCTCAAGAAACCACCTCAATATCGCGCCCACGTACCCATCTACCGAACCACAACCAAGAACATCGCATCGAATTCAAAAAGGCATTTAACCTATTTACAATCCCAATGCAAGTGAACGAAGCAACGGAGGCCAGCCCTGTGGCTAGCTTAAATAGCTCGGCAGAGGAAGAAACAATAGAAGCGGTTATTCCCGCAAGCCACAATAAAATCCCAGGTCTAATAGATTCCCTTGTCGTCCCACCACCCAATTTCGTTTCACCCATACGGCCTCATCCATCAATCCCCACAACGCCACTCCCAGGTCTGGGAAGTGTGCCAAACCGGTCCTTCATGGGCCCAGCTAGGGCAGATGGTGCTGGCGAAGGCGAGCCAGCAGCAACTTACTGCTGGAACTGCGACGATAATGGTCACCGCTATTCCGCCTGCCCATACCCCAGAACCAAGCGATTCTGATTCAGGTGTGATAGAGCGAAGAACGACGTCCACACTTGCATGTCCTGCCTGCGGCGGTCGACCCCTACCGTTTCGTCTTGGGAGGGGGAGGACAATAAATGCGAAACGAAGTCGACACGTCAGGTGTCGGAAGAGGTTGAGGTACCAGAAGGTATGGCGCAAGCAAACGAGGAGATAACGGTCACGCAGCTCATGATGGCGCGAACCATCAAGCAAGCAGCAGCCGCTGCGGGAGCTCAGCAACCACTGCTGAGAATAATGCTGGGAGCAACGGTCTATTTGATCAAATAGACCACTCGTTGCTGAGTGCCCACGCTGCCGCAGAAGACATAATACAGTGTCTGGTATCATATAAAACGATACCCATGTATCCCCATGGAAAATATATATGGAGTAAATGCGAAACGTGTTAAGGGATGATCTGGAAAAACGAAAATAAAAAGATATGCTAAAGCCGACCCCTCAGCCGAAATATGGTGATGGCACATAATGTATAAATTCACACCGAGCGACCGACTATATACTGAATTACTATACTGACAAAGGAGAATAATAGTAAGTTAATTAAAATATTTATTTTCAATTAATATTCGCTTCCTTCCCATCCTACGAATAAGAGAGAGAGCTACGCGGAGGAATTGTATACTTGTATAATTCCTTCCTGACAGCCACTATATTATTTCTCGATCATTTTTCTAACTTGTTCAGAATTTGAATTTTATTTCGGAGAGAGCTAAGCAGTGAGATTGTTCGTCCCCATAATCCTTCCTCGCAAGCCACCCTGTTGATATATTTTATACAAAATAGCAAATCTGTCAGGGTGTGCTAAGCGGCGGAATTGTACTCGCGTGTAATTCCGACCCAGCAAGCCGTTCTACTGATTAAGATTATAAGGACTCATTAATCTTCCTTTTTCCGTGACAGAAAGAGCTAGGCAGTGGGATTGTGCATCCGCATAATCTTTTCTCGCAAGCTACTCTACTGATATCCTTATATATTATTATAAAACAAAAAGGACCCTGCTCGGGCGAACTAAACGGTTGGATTTTACTAAGGTATTATCCGGACTAAGCAAGTCGCCCTACTCCATGCACCCTAAAATTCCTATAAAATATACATATAGATCGATATCGTTTCACACTTTAATACGATTTGTCTCGCGTAATTCGTACATACACCGGCCCCACATCCCTGCATTTTGGTCGTAAGGACTAGGGAAAAAATAGGGGCACAAATCCGCTGGTCTTCCGCGGAAATACATAGTCGCGCATAGAACCGGGGTGTCACTCGCGTTATTATTAAAATTTATTTAATAGACAGGATATCACAGTAAGTTACAAACTATAATAATATAACATATAAATATAAACTATAAATCTCTTAAAACAGTTCTAGTACATATTTATGTATAGTGGTCTAAAGTTCTATCGCAATGCCTCCAAACCCCAAACCATGGACGTATTTTGTAACTTTTAGAAATCACGAAAGTACCTCCCGTATATAGCTTGGTTATGGATAGCGGTGTGATATATTACAAAACTGACAAACCAATACAATAAAAGATATAGGAAATAACAAAAAGAAATGGTAATATAGGACTATAGAGGAATCGTACATACAATTTGTCACTGTTAAAAAATATAAATGAACTCACTTCGTCATCTCAAATGTGATCAGTAGACAGGCATATGAAATAAATTCGACCTTGCACATTATTCCAGTTCTCCTGAGCATATTGGTTTTCGTTGGAATGTATCGTATCATACAGTGTAACGAAAATGCTCTGAAATAGACGAAGACGTACAATAAGCTATTAACAAAATTTATTTTACCCGGATAATGATTTAATGAATTCAATGTACTATTTCTCGATCTAAATGAAGCTTCACCAAAGTTTCAAAAACTTTTACGATTATTATGCCAGTTACGGCTCCTAATGCTTTCGCTTATTTGGCCAACATCAATACCAGTATTGATACGGTACAAAAATATAAAAAGATTTTTAAAGTAGTCTAGGAAAAATTTAAGATCTATACAAGATGCTAAGATCTATACATAATGTTTCATTGGATTAGATTATATTGTTACGTATAATGAAATATTTGCGCAATGAGATTCTGCCAAAAATACCATCTAACTAACCGGCTGTAAATATAAAAACTATTTAATAACCAGCTTCCACTTAGAATACTAAGACTTTGACTGAGACCATCTCAGTACCTGATTGAAAAAAGCTCATTTTACATGGATAACTATATCAACCAATCTGATATGTAGATTATTATGCGAGCATGGTCAGCTCGAAAAAAACTATAAACCTAGGGAAAATGGTTTCGAGAATCGACTCCGAATAAGAAATCAAATATATATCGTATGAAAAAGAAATACCCCAAGTAGGAATGGTCACGCAATCAAACGTATCTCTCGGTTGCAATAGGTAGAAACTCCAGTAGCCGATGCTTTACCTAAAATTTAAGAAAAGACGAAATTAGTGGCAAAGGAAATAAACAGCTAATGAAAGCGAACAGTAATAAATGTCCAAGGTAGCAACATCCTAATAAATAGATAGTTGAATAGATAAAGAAATTAACTCAGTTTGTTATTAATAAACACACAATTTCTTAAGAACGTTAAGAAGTTGGTACGGAATGTTAATGTATGATACCAAGGCCTCTGTAATGGTAAAGATTATATGTAACAATACTATCAGTCGGAGATATTGGGGACCTCTTCTTCGACAAGTTTCAGTGCTTGAGATAAAGAAACCCGGATAGGAAATGAGTTTCGTCTGTTAAGTGAAGTAAAGAAGAGCAAAGATGAACAATGTTCAGAAATAACTAATACAGATTATCATCCGTAATACCAGAAATTATCACCTGGCTGTCCTACTAATAAACCTAAAGTCACAGATAAACTATGGTAGAAAGTAAAACGGTATCTCGAGAACTCCATAATTACTTGAGAAAAACAATCCAATCACTCTACTATTTAATGTTGAAGAAGGTGTATCTTATGCTAATATCTGAAATAAATTAAAAGAAATCCACAATCTAGTGTCTCAAAAAATGAGGTCAAGAAAGTTCAGATAAGTGTAGATTGCGCACTTATTTTTGAATTTCATCACAAACATAGCATCACGAATATAGATGACCTTACTTGTAAGGTAAAAGCAACGTCGGAAGGAAGATGGTAGCAACAAGAATATATCATTATTCCTTGTATGAGCAAAAAAAGAATCATCTGTAACAACGTTATATTAGGGTTGAATTTGAAAAAGGATTTATACAGCTACTTTCATTAAAGCAGACGATATAATTAAAATATATAAAAATAAATATCCTCTTTCCATTATAGTTTAAATGTCCCCGTACTATTTTACAACGATATTTCATTTCGATTAGTTTTAAATTTATTAAATCTATTAACATTATTTCTATACTTGAAAATTATAAATATATTTCTTTAGATATTGTTTCTTAATTTACAAATATTTATCCAACTTTGATTGTATTTTCTATTAGAAAGAAATGGAAATATCTTGATAAAACTATTAATTTATCCTCTAATGTATGTCTACATTGTATTTCTGTTTCTGCTCCATTCTATATATTTATCTTAAAAATATTTACAAAAAAATTATTGACGGGCCTATGGATCGAAATTATTGTCTTTTGAAAATAGTTATAGTATATTTATAATTCAAATTTAAGATTAATAAATAATGTTTTCATTTATTTTAAATTTAGATTGATTGTTTCAATCTATTTTTGAATTAGTATATTTTAAGAATATCATTGTACGATTGATTAAATTTACGATACGATTGATTATGATAAAATTAAATAAAGTAATAAGAAAATAAATATAAAATAAATACATATAAGTAATCTAATATTATTCTCCAGTAGAGAATCATTATGCTGGATATATTTAAGAAATATAACTCACACGCATTTATTGTATAGGCATAAGGCAGACACTTCTTAGTTATCTATGCGCGAATGTGTTCACTTAATACAAACTATTAAGGATAACATAAGGTATGCCAAGTATACATAGCAGTACTTGGAGGAGTACTGATGAAAGAATGCGAATATCGCGAGTTCGGGGTAAGAAAGCCCTAACTTTAAATTATCAGGCTACATTCTTTTAATAACAAGGAGAGAGTGCTTCGAACGACCAATGGTAATCGGGCTACTCCTGTTTCAATAATCGTTTAAAAAAATAAACATTTAAACAGTTTATAGTTACAAAAATAGAAGTCAAGTAGAAGAGTAGAGAGGCTAAATTTATAGTTTTCCTTAATAAATTGGATATTAGTTTGATGAAATATGACAATATGAATGATACAAAAGATAATTATTGGAGATTAAAAATATTTTTATATATTATTGAAGAATATTTTACTATATTATAATTTTTTTTAATATCAAACATCTTTAGACATATAAGATCTGATTTTCAAGTATTACACGAAACTCCTCGTGAAAGTCCTCGATAGACATCTGAACATCGTATTCTAACGTTCGAACACGAAACTTCCCGTAGACGTCGTCCCGACACACCTGCACATCGTGTTCCACCCTCGGAACACGAAACTCCCTGTAGAAGTCGTCCCTACACACCTGGGCATCGTGTTTTACCATTCGAACATAAAACTACTCGTGAAAGTCGTCGATATACACCTGGACATCGTGTTCTACCGTCGAAATACGAAACTCTCTGTAGAAATCGTCTCGACACACATGAACATCGTATTGTACCGTCCGAACATGAAACTCCTCGTACAAATCGTCGCGACAAAACTGGACATCTTATTCTACCATCCGAATACAAAACTACCCGTGGAAGTCGTCCCGACATACCTGGACATCCTATTCTACCGTCTCAATACGAAACTTCCAAAACTTCTTTAACATATGTTTTCACTTCGAAATGTTACTTATAATAATCTATAGCTATTTAGTTAGTAAATAATTATCACCTTCTGAATCTCTAATAAATGAACTTTTTTTAAATACAAAAACATTATCTTGTCTTTTTAAGAAAGTTTTATTAAAACTTCTTTCTTTTAAGAAATGTATTTTATTTAAAATTTAAAAAATTATATAAAAACTATTTGTTATTTTATATATATAAAAATATATTTTATATATATAAATTATATATATATATATAATATATAAAAACATTTTGTTTGATTGAAAATATACAAAATAAGTAAAATATGTAAAATATACAAAATAGTCAAAATATATAAAAATCGTACGGATATGGTATATTGATTTTCCTAGATCAGCTAATAATATTTGATTTCGCATTATCGTCTGTAATACAATTGTTAAATACTATCACACAACTTTCACGAATATAACCTTGACAATAAGTTGTTTTTAAATGTTAATAATTATAAAACATTTTTTTTTAATTCAATTCATTTTTTTTTTTTTTTTTTTTTTTTTTTTTTTTTTTTTTTTTTTTTTATTTAAGCTTACCCAAACCCAGAAGGGTTTATACAGCTAAAATAAATTCATATTTTCAAACCTATTTTATAGAGCATGTAATATGCTAAAATTCTTATTCAATAATTCAATTGTAGTTTTCTGATGATCAAATATGAAGATAAATATGAAATCTCAAATGTAAATATATACAATAGCTACCAGCGCTCTGCTTGTTATATAAAATCGACATAATACTAACATTCTAAAATTTATAAGAAAAAAAAAATTAATTTGATCATAATAAGTACAGATCATGCCAAAACGTTGCCGCCCCTTTGTTCCGCTCCCTGACGTGTGTAATAAACTCTCTTAACTCACTCAAAAGATCTGACGTGTGTAATAAACTCTCTTAATTCACTCACTTAAATTGAACTTTTTGTCTTCTTATTTTATGTAACTATTGCACATATAAGTACACTGTTTCCCTATCCCATTCCGAATAGGCCATAGGATCCATTTCACGTCCATTGCGTGTGTATGCATGTATGTGTGTCTAATTTTTAGATGAATGATCTAAAGGTTTTTAAGTGTATTACTACACACGGTGAAGCAATCGAGGTCTAACTCACTGCATCAAAATTATGATCTACAAGACTTGGACTTTTCAGCAATGGTCTCGTGCAAATTTGCGTGGGGCAAATCATTGAACCTTTCTTACAAAGCCTTTCCCTCCAAAACAAAGAGTTGAAGGTGAAATAACTGAAGTATATTAGTTTTCAATCATACTGAAAAATAGTAATTAACTAAGTTACTAATAAATCGTAAACTTTACGATCAATACTAAGCAAAATTATTAATGATAACTTTTTAATAATTTTTTATTGTTAAATATTTAAATTAACAGTATTAAAGGAAAGAATTAAATTCAAAGTATTATAGGGCGTATCACATGGGTTTCCACATTCCCGTATGTAGACACCTATATATCGAGCAATGGCTCGTGTTGCGTTGCGTCACGGCGTTACCGACTAGACTCATCAGTAAGGCATTGTCGTTAACCCCTGCCTTTGACGCGGTCATATGGACTGGGTCATGAGCTTATATATTAACCGGAGGTCTATGTGGTCACTCACGGGTTAACTAAGGTGCCAAGCTGCCCTCTATTGCCACACTTGGCATGTAGGGTACCCCTACAGTATACAAGTTTAAAGTAAAGTTGAATCATTTAAAAATAAATGCTTGGTATAAAAATTATTTACATAATTTCTTTTAAAAATTAAGTATTTATTAAATGTATAATTGAATAATTCAATATTTAAACAATTAAATGTTAATTAACAAAAAAATTAAGTGAAAATAGTAATTGTGAAGCTAAAATTATGTTTTATAAAAGTGTGAGAAAAGCAAAATGATTATATATAATTTATTTACTAAAATAATTATTAATGTTAATTAACTAATAAACTTTTTGTATCTATAACTATAAAAGGTATACTGGTATGAAGTGAGTTTCAAGATATAAATGTCTGTATCTTGAATTGTAAAATTTATTGTAATCGATCCTTAATTTGTTTTGTTTGATTGCTACAACATCTGCAAAGCATATTTAGTATACATCATGTTATTGAACAAACAACATGATATTTTTTCACTTTGTTAAAAATTTCGAACTTTGTACTAGAAATTGATGATTTGGCAAAAATCAAAAAGTATGGAAAATCGGAGCCACATATATTGAATGAAAGGTAGAATGAAAACCGAAAACACATTTGGGAACTATGTTTCAATGACCCGGAAGAAAACCAATTTTGCATGGAATTGTTACTGACGATGAAAAATGGATCAATTTCAAGAATCTTAAAATCGTAGGTTAATCCGAGACCATCCTCAACATCGACTGCAAAACCAGACCGATTCAGCAATAAGACAATTCTGTATATTTGATGCGACTAGATTGACGTGATTTATTACGAGTTGTTAAAACCCAGTGAAACAGTTAATTTCTGATTGAATTTAATCATGAATTTGAATCATGCATTGATCGAAAACGACCATAATAGACCAAAAGACACGTCAAGGTAATTTTGCTCAATTACAATTTAAGTTCTGAATTCGAGTCTCAAAGTATAAGAGATTTCTTAGGAGGTCATCTGCCTATGTGGTATTCGATTTTTATTACTAAAGAGAAAAAATATATGAGAAAAGGTATGTAAAATTTATTGAAAAATATATATTTCAAGATTAAAACAAAATCGAAAATACTGATTAAAATTTAGAGGTTCGAAATTTGATATCTAAAAGTAAAAGCTTCAAAACAGGAAGTATCTGCTAAATGGAAATTAAAGAAATGAGAAAAGTTAGCAGCATTCTTTTCAAACAATGTTGAGAACTTGAGTTGGAAGCCAGATATATTTCGGAACATATATTTTATTAGCTAGAGTTAATAAAGATCCTGTCAATTATAGGAAAGCTATAGAGTTTGAGGAAAGCGTACAGTGTCAAGTAGCTAAAAAAATGTATTTTTTTTAAGTTTCTGAAAGGAACATTATTAGAAATACCAGGGACAAATATTTTTTATTTCATGGATTCTTGCTTAGCGTGCAAACTTAATACTAACGATAAATACGATATTAATTATAAAGCTCGTCTTGTAATACGAAGCTTTAAAGATAGCAATATCTATGAGTTATGTGCGATATATGAACCTGTATCATATTTGTCACTGATCAGATTAGTGTTAACTGTTGGTAGTAAATTTGGTATATATATAAAACAGCTGGATATTAAAACAACGTCCTTAAATGCAGAATTTGAAGAAAATATATACCTGAAAATGCCAGAAGTGTTATGTCAGAGTGCAGAACAAAATTATAAGCTCTGGAAGCTATAGAAGTCTGTATACGCCTTGCAAATTAGTCAGCGTAATATTGCTCCAAATTAAGCGTCTTTTCAAATATTTGTCATGTACAAAAGAATAAAGTTTTAAATACTATACAAAATCAGATAAAATGAAAGTATACGCTGATGCAAGTTGGTCTGATTGTATAAGGTTCGTAAAAAACGAGTGGTTTCTTAATTAACCTATACGGATATATCGCAGCATGTCAAGGAAGAAAACCGATTTGTATTGTCTTATCAACTTGTGAGGCAGAGTACATGTAAATCACGGAAGATTATCAAAAAATAATTTTCTTACGAAACTCCTTACGTCTACTATTCAAATACAATTTGTTTCAGATAACCATCTATTGTGACAATATGTCTGCCAAGGTAAATGCTACTACCGACGGAAAGAATAAGTTAAGACGCATGGTCTGCCGTAGAAATCACTGCATTAAATATTATGTTTAATTTAAGCTACATAAATATTAAATGGATATAAAATGTAAAGCCATTGGTCGAATATATACAAAAGACTTAGTAAAGCTACTATAATTCGATATCAGTTTTCAAAAGCGATACTGAATGAAAAATAAATTGCTCATCGTTAGTAAATGTATTTTGAGATATGTAGTCATGATTTGTAGTGTGCTATAACGAATAATTTGTTACTAATGTTGTTACTAATGAAATTTTGAATTTCTTTTTAAATTTATCAGTAGTGAGATTAATAATAAATTTATGGGGAAAATTATATTATAATATCGAAATTTGAATTTTTTTGATTAATCATTATTTTTCTGACTATTAGATGTATTTTTTGAAAAATTCTTTTTGTAATTTTGTTGATTTTTTTCAGATTCTTCTTTATAAATATAGTTGCAAACAACTTCATGTAGCATATGTTACTTTAGAAAATCGTTTTAAAATCGTTCTGATATTTGTTAGATTAGCGTCATTCTATTGATAAAGTCATTTTTAATTTCTGACATATTCAGTAAAAGACACCATAAAGTGTTAAAAATACTTAATATATAAAACGATTTCTGTCTTCTGAGGAAGTATAAGGACCCTTACCAATTACATTTTTGAGCATACTACCTTGTCTCTCGAGAGCCTTGATTTATCAACACTGATTTCTATAAACCAAACTAATACCTCCGAATAATGCTCTTCGTTCTGTTGTAATAAATCAACACAAATCTCAGCAAGATGTATAAGATCATCCAGTTTTTTACCAGAAGAGAGGCTTAATTCACAATTGAGGTCGTCACCTATATTAGCCTCTGAAGCAAGTCTCTCATAGTTTACATGAGCTGCTGTTTCTAAGCATAATTTTATCATTGCTCGGACCTCCTCAGGTGGCACAAGAGTTACTATGTCTTTCATTAGTACTCTTTCTAATAGAGATAAAGTAGCTCTTAATGCACCCTCAGGTCTACCAAAAGGGAAGCTAAATCTAAAAATATTATTCAAATATTAATAATTTTATCTTCATTATTTAAAAAAGTTTCATTAACCTGTAAGTCGTAATTTGTTTTTCAAGTAATTGTCTAAGCCGCTCCTTAATATCTTGAAATTTATCTTTCTCTTCGTGAGTAATGGAAGCAACTCCATCTGGTTTGTTGCCATAAACATGACTCGCACAAAATGCAAAGCTACAATGAATAAGAGTGGGGTCTATCATTATACCACATTCTGCCCTGTCAAGTAAGTCACTAAGATAACATAAATGTCGGTAACATCCACGTACACCATATCTAAAATAGAAGTTATTAAATACTATTCAATCACATTTATTGTTTATAATCACATTTATTGTCTATAAATTATATAAATCAAATATACATTGTATTCATAAATTAAAAAATAGCAGGAAATTTTATTTAAAAGATAAATAAAATAGCGTCTACAAACAATACCTAGAACAATATTCATCCAAAACAAAGATTTGACCAGGTGAAAACCATCCAAGAGAACAATATGGATCATTTAATCTGTAATCCAAAGTTCTACTTTGAAGAAATTTAAAAAGGCTGTCATGATCGAATTTGCAAGGATCTGCGCTTATATAGTCTTCCATTCCATGCTTCTTTGCCTTATCTGTATCACCCTGAATTTTACTTATTGTAGAATTCCTATTGGCCACAGATATAGGTGGTGTAGGTTTATGTGACTGACCAGTCGCTCTATACATTGCTGTTACCCATAAGTGACATTCATTTTCGTCTTCCGAAGCAAATACAATATTATCACCTTCGCGGACGGCATTGAAGAAATATCTAAAATTAACAAATACAATTTTATAATTAAAATTTTACGTTACATTGTTTAAATTAAACGTTTAAATAATGAATATTACAACATACTAAAACAAAAATAACATTTCTTAATTCAGTATTAATAATTATAGTTTAATACCAATCAGACTGGTGTTAATGATTGTATACGTAAAATGTGAAATACAAAAATTACTACTAAAAAATAATAAAATTAAAAATAATGAATATACTATTATTATCAAAAGATAATCTGATTTCCACCAACTTAACTGTATCGTTTATTTACTATTTTTATTCTTTTTATTCTTAATAGTAATTTATATGTTTAAGATTTTATAAGAATAATTATAAACAAAAATAGTCTGATAATCACTATAATTAGAATATGATTATTTTATAAAGACTATAAGACCGATAAAAAGATTAATTACTTCATTTCAAACAAATTATCATTCAGAGTACACTTAGATTTTTTATCGTAATGATAAAACTTCTTTATTACCATTATCTTTTGACAATTTATTTGAACTAGCGTGTTTCATTTAAAAGTAGCAATATAGTGTCCTCCATGAGGTTCTGGTAAGCCTTTCATAAATAACTAATATGTAAATATACTTGGAACTATATTAAGTTTTTAAAATCAAAGCTATGGAAATTATCTATCAAATTACAATACCAAAGCTCAAAACCTGTCGGGCTTATTATTAATTACCATTCCATAAATCTATGAAAATAATTGTCAAGAAAGCCAGTCGATAATAAAAATATTTATAATTAATAATATATTTTCATTAATAATGCTTCTGTAGACAGATACAATGTTAGAGCTCTCTGCTGTACTAAAATCGAGAGATATATTTATAAAATTAAAACTTTTTACTCGCAACCCACCGTACAACTATCTTATAAACTTGAATTGTTAAAGAAAGAAAGTTAATTAAAGAAAATTGTATATCTATTGATCAGTCGATTATAAATTTTGTTATCTATAGGATATATGTACATACTTAATTTGACATAAGGAAAATAATGTTTTTAATATAAATAGTTATGAGGATATTAGCAATATGGATGAATAAATCGTATTTTTTGCACGAGAGTTTGTAAACAAGATAATTTGAGCTAATATTTATTCGTGTCTTATAAAGTACTAAGTATAACAAGTTCTTTTAGTTGGAAAAGCGAGATTTGTAAAGCGCAACATACATTATACAGTAACTTTTATCTGATTTGTAGTTTATTTTTTATTGAGTAAAAGACTTGTGTCATTGATGTTCAACTAGTATAGGCCTTCGAGAGAAAAAAACAGAAAATGATAGGTGGTGCATAAAAAAATTAATTACAAATTTTGAAAATGTAAATAATAGAAAAATAATGTGTACATAGAGTATTGGTAAATAAAAATAATTTATACGATTACTTTTTTTCTATAAAACGAAATATAATAAAAAGCGATTCCAAATCAGAAAATTAAATAAAAGAAAACCAATATTTAAAAAATATTTTATAATTTAGTAAATAGAAATTCGAAAAAAATCATTTACTTTAGCTACATATGTAATACCAACGAAGATAGACATAGATAGAAGCGCAAATCCCATATGTGTCACAACCCTGAATCTAATCTACTATCCTAATCCAAATAACATCGCGCAGGGGTATTGTCGGCAACGCTTAGGACGCTTTGCAACTTGGAATCAGAGATAATAAGGAGAGATTGCCGATGACATATACGAAAGGCTCGACGATTTTCGAGCGCCCGGGAGCGTGCGCCCTCAGCAGGCTCAACTGCTACACTAACGCGCCAAAGCGACGTCACAGCTACGTCAGCATAAATTAATGTGCGCATTTGCCTACGTCACAGCTCGTGACGTAGGCAATAAATATATATAGATATAGTTATACGCTTTTGTCCAATGCGACGTTGTCGTTTTCGTTTATATCATTACAGAGCTAAGCCAAAACATCTAATATGCGCACGAGTATCAAAAAGCAATTCAGACCCAACTCCGATGCCAGCTACATAATGCAGACGAATTTTCATTCTGCAAAAAATCAAGACTTTCCAAAGAGAAAAAAGAAATTTTTTTTGCAAAAGAAATTTCAAACTAAGTCTTATGATTTTGTGCTAAAACGGATATTCCTTAATTAGTTCAAAAAATTTAATTTTAATTTTTAGTTCTTATATTATGTTGTAGTAAATAACGCGTAAGAACAAAAAGAGAAAATCCATTGATTGTCTGCAATATTAAATATATAATTAATAATATAAATCAAAAATTGCAAATAAAATTCTTGCTATTAAATGCTAAAATAAAATAAAATAAAAGTATAGAAGTTTTTTTAACTTAGTTAAAAAACTAAGTTTAAAAGTTATACGTTATCTAAATTATAACTACAAGATATAAGATTTACATTCTACAACATTTTACAATAGGATAGAATTTGAAGTTTTGTATTTTCTACAATATGCATTATCAATCAAAAAATGTATAAGTATTTTAAATTACTATACGTTATGACACGAGCTTAAACATATTTTTAAAAAATACGAGTTTGACGTAGATTTTTATGTTAACGTAGTTGATCAACCTATGTCTCTGATACTACATATTAAATATAATTCATAAATCACGTACATGATTCCTAGTTTCCTTCACATTCAAACAGCATACTTCTCATTTATATTTATTTCAATCTACTCTATATTAATACTTTTATTATATATATATATATATATATATATATATATATATATATATATATATATATATATATATATATATATATATATATTAAATAATATACATTTATGATTATAAACGATTTATTATATGTTCTTTAAAATATTATACTATAATTTTCAGAATAAAATAAATTATTGCAATTACTCTATAATATACATAAGTAATTCAGATAATTTTTTTTTTAACAATTTCTTCAATAGATAATTTCATCATAAGTGAGGTTATGTCCACAATCACTGCAATATTATAAATAAACAAACAGAATAATTTCGTTATTAATTTATACAGAAAATGACTCTATGATTTAGATTAATCTTTGTGTTAAATCGGAATTACACGAATTGTCTATCAATATGTATATCATACCAATAAGTAATAATACAGAGTATTTTTTATTTATATTATTATTTATATTTTTATTATTTGAGACAATTAATGGATTTTCTCTTTTTGTTCATACGCGTTATTTACTACAATATAATATAAGCATTAAAAATTAAAATTAAATTTTTTAAATTAATTAAAGAATATCCATTTTAGCACAAAATCATAAGACTCAATTTGAAATTTCTACAATGGAAGAAAAGAAAGTCTTAATTTTCTGCAGAATCAAAAATTCGTCTGCATGATAAACCTGGCATCGGAGTTGAATCTGAATTGCTTTTTGATACTCGTGCGCATATTAGATGTTTTGGCTTAGCCTCTGTAATGATATAAACGAAAACGACAACGTCGCATTGGACAAAAGCGTATAACTATATCTATATATATTTATTGCCTACGTCATGAGCTGTGACGTAGGCAAATGCGCACATTAATTTATGCTGACGTAGCTGTGACGTCGCGTTGGCGCGTTAGTGTAGCAGTTGAGCCTGCTGAGGGCGCACGCTCCCGGGCGCTCGAAAATCGTCGAGCCTTTCGTATATGTAATCGGCAATCTCTCCTTATTATCTCTGCTTGGAATCTTAAGTATTGACGGTCAGGTCCAAGACGATTTACCGGTAAATTACAGGCAAAATATGTCAGGCAAAATCAGCAAGCTAATTGTCAGTGTATGCCAATTGGCGCGGTATATCATGCATTTTGCTGCGCAATATATATATATATATATATATATATATATATATATATATATATATATTTATTATATATTTTTTTTAATAAAAATGCTAATTACACAAAATAAAATTTTTATTCAACGAGATATTAGTAAAATATAAATGTATTATTCAATAAAAACACAGAATATACAAAACCTCCGTTACAGATGCAAGTTTTCTTCAGTAATTCGTTAAATAATAATTATTAATTAAATTAATCAATTATTTAATTTATTGCAAATAAACAAAAGAGATAATATTTTTTCAGAGTATAATATTTATATTAAAATACTTACAATTATATACTAATAATTTATATTAGAACCTTAAAATATAAATATACATTACTTTTTTATATAAATAATGTCGTTCGAAAAACAATTATGTAACAGTATAAATATCAGCAATGTTTTTTAAAATTCTGTATTAAAATTTTTAATTAATATAAATTTATATATATATATATATATATATATATATATATATATATATATAGATAATGTGACCGCTTGAACGGCTGTACAATATAGTGTGAACAGAAAATGCGCAGCAATATAGCTCGTAATCGGAAATCACGATTTCCGCGTCAAGGGACCAGTCACCAAGCATCTAGCGGAAAATCGGGCGAAAAGAAGAAAGTCCCGTTAAAATTATCCCGGCTTCACCCGCGCCATCTAGACAGAAGAAGAGTGAAGTACGGAGGAAGCAGAGGAAGAGCGTCTTGAAAAGGACTTCGCTTCGACACGTCGTTCTATGCAAATATCTCGTTTTGCGCAGAGAATAATAGAAGTGTTCGCTGCATATATTACATTATCAAACTTGTGCTTTTTCCTCCTCTCGTATCATGCGACGCGGACGGTTCGTTTATTCTATTCGCTCGGAAAAATGTAGTTCTCGGGCCATTCACCCGGTATCATGCAGCCTTGCTCCAGCGACTTCGTCCTGCCGACGGTCCACGAAAGTTTCAGAGGAGTTCCGGTGAAAAAGGAGTTATAGACGCTTGCTGAAAGGGCTGCGACGAAGTACACGCCTTCACACAGCGCAGCACTCTTGACCAGTCCAGGGCCCGCGGAGTGATCGCGACTTCCACAGCAAATTCAGGCAAGTGACCTTGCACCGGCGCCGTATATCGCGTAACCAGACTGACCTTGGCCGCGCGGAACCCGCTCGAGATGTTCAGCGTCTCCCGACTGAACCACTTGTAAATTCGTGTAACATCAGAGAGCTATACTCCGCATAACTGTAGCTGGCGCTCATGGCTGAATAGCCGTCGTAATTTTGTACGTGCGCAAGAAAATCGCGAATGGAGTACGCGCGTAATAATAAATACCTAAGTTTTCATAGATAATCTTCTGATTAACATAATTTTCCTCTCCCGAAATCCCCCCTTCGATTTTAGAGGTGTCATCGACTGTAGAGCCCGGCAATGTAAGATCGTGTGAATACGCGCATATCGACGAATGCCAAAATATAACGCGAGAAAAAACCACTTAATAATATATATGTAAAAGCATACCAAAAGTGGGACGATGAATATGATTGTTTGATGGAAGAAAGAAATTCCGTCAAAATACATCGAACGCACATGCATAACCTCTATTGCATAAACATTGTGAATTATTTCTCTTGCATATATTCAGCAATAAGCCAAACACTTTTGCTAGTTCGTCAGGTAACTTGCGCTTAAGAATTGCCGGCAATAATTTAATTTTGTTGTATCGCAATGCACTTGCGCAAATTCGGCGCGACTGGGCGGCAAACCACGCAGGCGTGCGTACGCTTGATACGCGCTGTTATCGGGGCATGGTACAACCATTGTGA
Organism: Sycobia sp. Sy_11; assembly: GCA_018907035.1. NCBI lineage: Eukaryota > Metazoa > Arthropoda > Insecta > Hymenoptera > Epichrysomallidae > Sycobia > Sycobia sp. Sy_11. The sequence goes on along the minus strand of JACCIC010000027.1, from coordinate 3,107,807 downwards.
ATCTCAATGGTAATAGTTTTTCGCACAGTACCAGTTCCTGTTTTACTTTTCGTGTACCGACGAGAATTAGAGTTTTTTATTTGCTGCACTTCAACAATGAATATATTTTTTATTGAAACTCGTAAAATACTCTAATTCTTCAATAAAAATATTTCATTATAAAGTAATATAATATAATATATATTACTTGCTGAAATGTTGTAAGTAAAAAAATATAATTCTTATTGGTACCTCAAGGAGTAAAATAGATATTAGCAGAGAGCGAAAAACTATTATCAATCGAGATTTGGAACGGTTGCGCCACCTGCATGTCGGAATAGTAACTTAGACACAAGTTTATGACACATTTTTATATAGGCTTTATCCTTCTATACATGTCTATTTTCGTTAGCAATACTCAAATATGTTTCAATTATTGAATAATTAAAGATATCGTTCGCTATAAAATTAGCCAGTAAATTAATTTAACTAAAAAATTTTAAGATAATTAATTTTTATAAGCTACATCCATTTATTAATTGAAAATTTATTAAAACATCATTTATTAATTTACATAAAAAATGTGAAGCTTGTGTGAAAGGTCATTTGACAAAATGATATTGAATTGAAATTTTTTAATGTTCTATTTGAACAATTTGTTAATAGGTCATCGAGAAATGAATTGAAAATGTATCTTGAGGTTATCGATGGCCATTAATTATAGCTGCAGAATTTAATAAATTCAAGTTTACTTTGATTCTTAAACGTTTAAACAGAACGCATATTTTAATATTTGCATTCACTTTGTATTGAATATAAGGACTTACTAGTTTTGATAATAATAGTTTCTCATCTTAAATAGTAAACTTCAATTAAAAGCCGAAAGTTATTCTTGTTATTTTCCGCTCAATATTTCAATTTTCTGAACATTGTACTTTTCTTAAAAATAAGTTTTAGCTGTGAGTTAAAATTCTAATGTTCATATCGGTTATCGGTCGAAAAGAACTATTTTTTTTATTATATTACATTTGACCAAATCTACGTTTTAATTAAATGTAGAAAAATATCTTTACTTGCAATTACCATTAATTAATATTGCAAAATTCCTTACACTCAATACGCATTTGATTATCATATTTCTAAATAAATTGAATTTTTGGACCAAGTTTCAAACATTTTGTATAAAACTAAAAAATCTTAGAAAAAAGTTCTTATACTATCGGAAAAAAGCTCGTAGCTATTACATCTCGTTAGAATTAGTTTTTAATAATTAACTAAGAAATTCAATAATTTGATATAATAAATCAAGATTTTTATAATCATTCATATGAATGCTTATAAATGAGTTATAAAATTTTTCATAGATACAACTGCTCGTAGCACTTTTACATAATAGGGCCCCTTACAGAATTTAACGCTTCGGATCTAGCCATGTTTTAATAGGTTACTCTGAATTAGCTCGACGTTTCTCTCTCACACTTACTTGAGCTCTTTTGGTTCTCTTTCTTTCCCACTGTAGCTTGCACCGATTCTTTTTGATTTTTAATAAAGTCTCATTGGTTAATCAATACTTGATTAACCAATGAGTTAACCAATAATTAATCCTCAATTGTTGTCTAAATTGTAGGAGATAACTGTAAAGAGAATCAAGAGAGTTGAGAAGAGGAGAAAGAACTGACTCACAATTCATTTTTGGAGAGTTTTAGTTATCAATCGGTATGGGTAGCCTCTTAGCTCTGGTACATGTATTTTAGTTGATAATTTCAATAAATGTCTGCTTATTGATATCAAGTAGTCAGGCTCTAGTAATTTTTGGACAAAAATTTTTAGTTTGTAATTTTAGCAACAGAATATCGTTTCTGACAAAAGCATCAACTTTTGTGCTTTGGTACGTATGTTTGGTAGGTAATGTCAATAAAATATCTTAGAAAAAATATCGCGGTAATATATTTTATTCCACGTGTAATTTATGGCAAATTATGGAATATTTATAATATGGCTATTGTGAACAGTATAAATGCCTAAATAAATCATATTGTCCAAATAGAGTTTTTAATTCAAAAACATTAGTGTAAGTATTTTTTCTTTGACGATTTATTTAGCGAGATAGAATTCAAAAAATTTTAAATTAATTGAAACTTTACAAAACGAAAAATTTATTCATCATAACGTAGAGTTAGCTGTAACAGGCAATAGTCTTTCTTTAATAAGTATATTATTTATAAAACTATTTTAAAAGTAGTAAAGTAATTTAAAAATTATTTTAAATAATAGTAAAGTAATAGCAAAGCAACAGTTGGTTATTTACTTTCCCTCTTGTAAGTCCATTCCAGCCATAAGATTAGCAGAAACAGATTCTATATGGTCCACTGTATAACCATCAAGCTGCATCATTTCCGAAGGCTCACTTTTTTTTTCTTTATAAGAGCACATTGCAAACGTATACTGAGAAACTTGAACCAAAACAAAATAGCGTTTTTTCCACTTTTTCCAAATAGACTTTCCTACGGCAAACAGATAACCGCAGTGTTTCATATTAAGCGGTTTATCCATTCGGCAAGCAATTTTAATACGAAGATCTTGGTCTGAGTTTTTTGGGATGGTCATTCGATGCCATTCAGGTACGCGACTGGATAATGGTGTTGGCTTTAACACAACTTTACCTAATTCTTTATCTTCCAGTGCTAGCATTGCTGGATTTTCTGTATAGAGACGAACTTTCACAATTGGTAATGGATGCATTGTAGTAAAGTCACCTTGCGTGTCCCACCTATTAACATTAGAATATTATAAAATTTATAATTACTTATTGTTAGTGTAAAAATTTTTATAGAACGTGAAAGTGTATTTTTATAAAATGTTATATTTTCCCACAACACTCTACGCATCCGATCGGGGTGAAAAAAATTTTGATACTTTAGAATAAAATAAAATTTTAATTTATTTGTATATATTAAGACTTTATCATGTATTAGTTTCATGATTTATGGTCAAGAAGTGTCTTCAATAGTAAAAACTAAGTTTATCTTTATTATTTGAGTATTAATAGTTGATCTAAGATAACAAGAAGATGCTATCGGATATATCAGGCACACCTAATACATTTGGACAAGATTAAGTATTGCAACTTCAACTATACCTTCAAAATGAACCCTGTAAAATCTATAGTCAGTCAAGTAAGAGTGTGGTGGACTTTACTGACAGGTAATGAAAGATTTCGCTTTAATTTCTTCGCAAGAAGAAAGAATTGTGAATCTGTTTTCGCAGAACTCTGCTTTAATACTGTGGCAAAGACCAGCAAAATTAATGGTAAAAGGTTTAGATATATTCTACGAAATTATCCGAACCTATCTTCGTACTCACGGCCTGAAATGGTTAAACACAATGAAGAAGCCCCTTTTAACTGAAAAACATGTGACAAAGCGACTTCCTTGGACGCATGATAAACTTGATAGAGATTTTGAAATACCATTTTTACTAAGGAATGTTCTATATGGCTACGTTGTGTCCTCACTCGAGCCTAGCCAACTTCTACCTGTTCTACGGTTTGTTCAGCAAACCGTAAAACACGGAATAAAAAAGCATTATTTGCATCTCTTTATAGACAACCTAAATGGCAAAAAAATAATAAAAATCTATAAAAAGGCTTCACTGCCATCTACCACGCGTTGGTTCATCAGAAAAATGAAGATTGGATTCTGCAAGAGGATAAAGATCCTAAATACCACAGCAATTTTTATACCGAGTGGAAGACTCAATCTGGCATCGTTCATTGGATTGGCCGTCGCAGTCACCCGATCCAAACCCTATTGAAAATGTGTGGGCAAATATTAAACAGAAACGTCTTGGAAGACGCACACACACTTTGAAGCAGTGATCTTACCAAATTCGTCCGATCTGGAGATGGTTGCTACTAGAATACGCCGTCAAATTAGTAGAAAGCATGCCTCGTAGATGCCAGGCAATTATCGACGCCGGTAGTGACTGAACCCAAAATGTGTACAATGTATATATAAAAATGAAAGTTCCATCAAATAAATTTTTTTATAAATTAACACGACCATACTCTTACTTGACAGACTGTAACATTCTTTTTTTTAAAATACCTTATTTTTGTACTTCCAAATTGAGTGCATCCCTTTAGCTAAATCGACTGGCATGGCAGCGACACGAAGGCGAGTTTGAGAATCGCTGACACGGTGCAGCTACTAACTAATTACTTCTAAATAGGGATTTCGAATTTTCAATTAATCAAAAAACTTATTTATCACTTCTTTATTGATAATTTTCCAAAGCATATATACTATTTATGATCTAATGAACCGTTTCCCGCCGGAATTTTTGGCTAAAAAGCAGTTTTTAATGTAAAACTCCGAGAATGACTATCGCAAATGCTTAGAAACATTTCATATATATATAGTAAATACATAGCAAAAAATTCTGCCAATTTTATAGTAAGACACTTTACAACTGCATGAACATAGTCAAAGGTTATATATATGGTAATATAAAAAACATGAGATTGAGTGCGACAGCAAGCAAGGAATTTGCTGAATTTGAGCATGCAGAATATTTAAATATAAGCCACGAAGTTGGTTAGGACTTGTATAATATAATATATAATGACATATATTGGATGTACAAATAAGTTTCCGCTTTTTTATAAAGAAAAAAGAATTTATTGTAAAAAAGGTACAAATAATGACATTCAAAATATTAACCATCATTTTCTACTAGTTTTGACCATCTTTCGGGTAGCAAGTGGATACCTCATCTAAAAAACCGATCGTCTTTTGAGGCGATCCACAAATCGACCCATTACTTCAATTCCTCGTAAGAAGTGAAGTGCTGCTCAGCGAGACCATGAGTCATCGATTAGGCTTTTGAGACGTTGTGAAATATTATAGCTTGCGGAGTCACTCCTAATTTTTGTGCAAGTTCTTCTTACGTTTGGCACGGATCTTTCTCCAGTAAAGCTTCCAATTCTGTGTTACCATACGCTTTGAGCCAACCACTCCGCGTTTTGTCCTCCACGTCAAAATCACCACTTTTAAATTTTTGGAACCACTCCTGACAATTTCTCTCACTCAAATTAACATCACCATATGCTTCTATGAGTAGTCGATGTGCTTCTGCTGCAGATTGTTTTAAATGAAAGAAGTAAATTAACAATTCCCGCAAATGATGCTTACTTGGCTCAAAACTTGACATCTTAACACGATGAAAACTAAGTGATTATTTTATCGGTGGCGCCATCTTTTCAAAACGGCAGTAACTTATTTATACACCTAATATATATATATATATATATATATATATATATATATATATATATATATATATAATAAGATATATATATATACGTATACATTTATATATACATATATAAAATATACATAGATATGACAGAATATATTGATATGTTGCATATGCGACTATATATAATTTTATTTGTCTGATAAGAAATCAATGGCCATTCTTTTTTTAGACATCTTATTTTATAAATTAAGTTTATATAACTAATTATTATTTAATTTTTTCGAATATGATTTTAAAAATAATAGTCAACGAAAAAGCTACCAAAATCATGTATGATACTTATAAATAAATGGATATGGGTTGTAATAAAGACTTTCCAATATTCCTTCAATTCTCAAAATGCAATACAAATTTTACTATGTGTATTGTAAATATCATAAATAATATTGTAAACATTTTTATTATCTTAAATCAAAGCAAACGTATTACTTTTTAATGTTAATGAAAATAATTCTTCAAATAAGAACTTATTTGTATTACAATATAACAGTAAAGTGTGTTGGAATTTATGTTTCTGTTTTCAGGAAAGTAATTTTTTTTTATGTTATTTAACTTCGCTTTATTTATGCTTCCTAATATCGGTGCTAATCAGCGACGGGGGTCTGCGATGTGTTTGTAAACAAAGCACATGTAAATTATTGCAGCGGTCGAGACCGGGATTTGAACTCGGATAGCCAAGTTACTAGTCCTTCGCTCTAGCGATCGAGCCATCGTAGACCTCTAGGAAAGTAATTATAAATAATTATGTATATATTGCATTTACAAGAGATCATTTGAATGTCGTTTTTAAAATATTTAACAATTATTATCTGATGTGAAATAATGTGAAGCCATGATTTATTTTGGTTATAATTTGTAAAAAAGAAAAATCTTAAAAATGACGATAGCTACACTTACAAAATCACCTACAAAAAGTTTATATGAATTAATTTTATTTTAAAAATAATAGTCAGCGACAAAGCTAGCAAAATCATGCATGGTACTTGTAAATAGATATGCGTTATTACTATGGCTTTTCAATATTACTGAAATTCTATAAATGCAATACTGATTTTACTATATGTATAGTAAATGTCATAATATTCTTGGAAAAGTTTTTATTACCTTAAATCAAAACATACTCATTACTTTTTAATGTTTTAATGAAAATTTACAAATATATATATATATATATATATATATATATATATATATATATCAAATAAATATATATTGTTATATATAATTGTCATCTGTAATTCACTCTTATTAAATTATAAATCATATGCATTTATATTTCGGCTATTGAAAACGTATGTAGTTAAAAAATAGAAATTTATTTTCCAAGAAAGCTTCATTTATTCAGATACGGGATATATTGTCAAATAGTGGGAATGGTCTTCGCAAGTTGAGACCTGCCTTTTTTAATAATAATGAATTATCAGAAAAAATAGTAGAAGAATGTTTATCTAAAAACGACGATCATTCAAGATCATTAATTCTTCTATGAGTCCATGTGTGGACAAAATATAAACTCGGTTGTTTATGAATGATGTTTATTAAGCTGCATTTCTGTTAAAACTATTTATTTATTTTTTTTAGAGTTTTAAATATATTTATGTGAATATATTTAAATATCATATATAATTATACATGCTGTTATTTATAGGGACACATATAAAATGCACTTAACCATTTAACGATGTATTGTTTTAAGACGTTATCGTGTTATATAATTTATTTTTTGTTAATCTATTTCGCAAGACTTTAGGAAAATATATTGTAAATTTTTATAAAATACATATAAGATTTATAAATTGTAAATTTCTTAATATGCTAAGAACATATATTCTTATGTTTTCCTTTATCATAATCAGTCTGACTATATCAGTAACCCGATTTGAATTTAATTATAGAATAATTTTTGGGTTAATATATTTGAAACTTCGGAAAGTATATTATATAAATTTTTTATAAAATACATGAGAACATGTATTTAAAATTCTTACTATACTAAGAACACATAAAACTCGCCTAACTATTTTATTTTTGTTAAAAGTTGTTTTTTGCAAATTGGATATACATTATAATTAGAGAAGTTTTGAATACGTACTATTATTTTTTGAAAAAAATATTTCAAATTACACTGAAAAAGGTTTTGGTAATCCTATTGGGATTGGTAGTTGTAACGTCATAATAGCCAAGATAGCGTTTTCGGTAGGGTAAATATTATTTAAAAATGCGGAGCTTGAATATCAACGCAAATATAATCAAATTATACTACTGTGTACAAATGTGAGTAAGACTTTGTTTATAATTTTTGAAATCTTTATTTATTCTTCTAAATCCAATTCATCCCCCTGTAAATAATTCCTCCCGTACGCAATGCAACTATGCCAACGCTTTTTCCAATTTTCAAAACACTTTTTATACTCGTATTTCGGAATGGCCATCAGTTCCTACTTCGATTCAGTTTTGGCATGATTTTTTAGGTCTTCGCTCTCCTTTGGCACGATATTCGCTCGATTGATCACTTGTTTCTGGATCGTAAGTCTCCAGTTATTATGCGCTCCATCTTATCCTGATAGTTCGAAAGCATCGTTTCACAGACCTTCATGCGACGCTGTTTATCCAAAAAATTGAGCGTTTCTGTCACGAACCGAGATTTCACTCTTTTCAGGCACAAAATATCTTTCAAAATGTGTTAATTGACCCAGTTGAAATTTCAACAATATCAGCAAGCGCTCTAGTAGTCAATCAACGATTTTGCAGAACCAATTCTTTGATTTTTTCGAAGTGTGGCCCATTAATAGATGTTCTTGATCGTCTTCGATATCGTTCGTCTTCAACGCGTCCTCGACCTTCTTTAAATAATTTGTGGTACAAGCGTGAAAAAGATAGGTGGTTTCACAAAACCTCGATTTTTGAACATTATTTATTACCGTCGATTTTTGAAAATTATGTTCGAAGTCTGAAGTTATTCGTGATTTTATCTATCCTAAATGTTATACACTTATGACTTTTACTAAAACAAAAAATTAGATCCAATTCAAAATTTTGCAATACTTGAATTAATATTGAGCATCACAGTCAAGAAACATTTATTTATTTAGCAGCAGCAACTTCCTCGCAGTTATCCAAAGATGATCCAGACGTCATATATACAAAAGGGCACCCAGCTGCAAAGGAATCCATAAAACTGATAGAATTGCCGTTCAAGAAGCTAATCGGTTAAATATTGCTTCATTTGCGAAAAATCATGTAATATCATTTTTATTTATTTTGAAGCTCGTCAATAACTTTTAACCAGAGAAGAATTTGCATTCCCAATGGTAATCGTTGCTCATATGATTAAAATATGGTTTTTTGACAATGGAATTAATAAGATACATATGATTTGAAATTCAAGTTTAATAACGGTGATGAATGTATCATAACTAATAGAAAGTATTATTTTGAGCTCAAAAATAGAGCAGAAATAGAGTAGAATAACGTCTGATTATTTGTACAGGTTTGAATTAAAAGAAGCTTATATAAATATGTGAAATGATGAAATCGATAAGGAACTCTAACTCTTGGAATATATATATAAAAAACTTATGGTATTTTAGTTTAAGGAACGTAGTATTAATAATAAGTCTGATAAAATGCTTTCTGCTTTGTCGAACTTAAGCACCTTTCGAATGTCTCAAATTTCTCAAATGTTGAAGTATGTTAGAGAACATATTTTATCATCACATGTTGCTTCTAAAGTTATTTATCAACAAGATTTAATTCAAAATCAGACACCACTGATGTCAAAATAATTACACAATATTAGAGAACACCAGCTCGCTTTATTTTACGATGGGACACATACCTATGAGATGAGAAAAGCAGCAACAATGGATATTAGAACAAATCTTACTTTGGACAAAGTAAGCTAGCACAGTTGACAATGTATATAATGTATGGTTACATTATAGCTATTCTGAATCTATTGTCAGTTCATTACTACTGAAGTGAATAGTTATTGCAGTAAAAATACAAACTCTTTTGTAATCAAATTGATACCAAAATATTTCTTGACACTGTAATTTACTGTAAAGCAGGATGCTTTCTTATCAATACATTCGGAGAGCTTTTCATTTTTAATAAATCTGGAACTGATAAAATTATTAAACTAATGAGTCAAGAATTTGTTAAAAATTTATTAACAATACATAAAAAATAGAAGCGGCGAAAAACTGCTTTTCAATTATTGACCTCAAATGATATTATAAACTTTCCTGAATGTACCGAAGATTATCTTAAGATATTTTTCACGAGAATATATCAGTTGCAACAGTCCATATCCGACTTAGCGATATTATTAAAATCCACGTACGACCCCACTAATACAATTTAAATATTACAAATAGTATATACATTACAAACCAAATTCTTTTGAAGACAAAGGTATTTTTCATTACTTTTGTGAATGTGTTAATGATATGAGAATGATCGGTAGTTGCTCACATGTAACCTTAGTAATGTTCTATTTCATTTATGCAAAATTTCGACATTGAATAACATGTTTTAAGTAATAACTAATAAAATAAATTTTTTTATACTCATCGCATGTAATGGTTAAAAGCATAAAAATAGAGAAAAACGGATTTTTAACGTTTCTAACTAGTGCGCAGAAATTATGAAAATTTAAAAAATGTAGGAATATGGAAAAAAAATAAAATTATTTTTTTAAATGAATTTTGAACATTTTAAATTGCTGTGAAAATTCAAATTTGATACCAGTCTATATATAAAAAAACATTGATAGGTCTTTTGAAGACAAATTTTTAGATGCCACGTTAGTTATGGTAGCTATTTTATTAGCTGAGATAGTTCCAAACAACGTTTGAAGACTTCTTTGAATCTGTAACGATTCCCTGGTATTTTGGAGATCTAGAAATTTGATAAAATGAGTTTTTATCTTATATGAGGTTGCTTTTCCTCTAGTAATACTGTTGACGGTATTATTGACCATTTTATCAGGCTAGGATTTTTCATTTAATTAATATATTAAATTATTGAATATAATATATTAAAGATAAAATAATTTAGACTGCATAAGTTAAGACGACAGCAAAGTGGTGGTTCACAAAGAGATTGTACCTCCTGGACAAACCGTAAATCAAGTAGTCTACCGCAATGTGCTAAAAAAATTGCGAAAACGATTGCTCAGAGTGCGTCCAGTAATCGTGAAGACTTGGGTTCTTTATCACAACAATGCTCCCTGTCACGGTGTATTCATTTTCTCTCAGTTTTGGGCGTCTAAAGGCATTGCAACGTTACCACAACCGTCCCATTCACTGGACATATCACCCTGTGACTTTCGAAGTCTGTAGATGCAGGAGCGGTCTACTTTGAAGGAGATCGCAGTGCTGTACCTTCATTTTTAAATATACTCGATTTTTTAATTTTGTCGCGTTACTTAATTGTCTGACCGCATATAAATAGTTGCAAAATAAGTATTTGCATTTTTCAATGAACCCTAATTAGAAAAATATTGAAATATATAATTCCTACTGAACAATATCAATTACAAGAAGCATGCGTGGAAGATTGCATACGTGGTACAGTTAAGATATGTAAATATATTACTTAGAAAAGTGAAAAGTGCAATGCTAAGGAAGAATGGACATTAGAAGCAAAAATATTTCCCTCTTGAAGATTTTTAGAATTGTGTTCAGTCAATACAATAAAGTTTCAAATTAATTGCTCGTTAAATTTTTTAATATTATTCTATCGCAACTGCATATAAAATAGGACCTTTCCAAAAAATATAGAAACACAACTTGTATGAAGCTATATTTAAAAGATTTCAAATGCGTAGTTCCCTGAAAAATGATATTTGTGTACAAAAAAGGACGAAGAACGAGAAAACTCTGATAATATGTTTTTAAAAATTGTAGAGAATTTTTTGGAAATGAAGAAAGTGAAAATTGTGAAGAAATTATGATTAACATTAGAGACGATAATCATAAATTAGAATGCTTCATATTTTTTTCGTTATGCCATCTTAATTATTATCTTGATTATATAATAAAAATTTTGAATATTAGCGCGAAGAATAATCTGAAATGATTGTGAGGCTATGCGATAATTTATGAATGTTTCTGGAATTATGAATGTTTCTGAAAATCAGTTCAAATTCTTTTCTCTTAATTATTATGTCATAATATAATTGCTGCCTCAATGACACATTTCACTCTACTTATTGTATATTAAAAATTATGTTGTGAAATATAATTCTCGTAATTTTAATATACAAAAAAATATTTTTTGTAAATCTAATTGTATCGTGGATAGAAGCCATCTAGAATTTTTTTGCAAAGATGATTTTTTTCAGAAAACAGCTGCAAAAAACAATGTTTTCTAATGTTTCGATTTCTTAATTCATATATTAACTAGAGAATTTTAGAGTGATAGTGTAAGCAATCACTATCATGTGAATTACAATATATGCATCAAATATGATATATGCATCAAAACAATAAATTCTTTACCTTTGTTGCGTCCAGCAAATATATGGGATATATATATGTATGAATATACATATATATATATATATATATATATATATATATATATATATATACGTATATATGTATATGTACGTACGTGCCTATATGTATATGAATATGCGTATAAGTGTTTAAACAAGTGGTCATTCCCTTTCAGTTTTTTAAGCCCGGGAATGTGAAATAAAAATAGAGAGGAAGAAGGAAGAAAAGTGGCGAGCGTTCGACAACGTCGGGATGGCACTGTCCATCATAAAAAAAGGTTATATAGAGATATATATATATATATATATATATATATATATATATATATATATATTTGAGACGAAGGATCACCGAGAACGACCCTCTGAAGGAAGCTAAGAATTTTAAAGGAATTCACATAATGAAATAATATTTCAAAATATAATTTCTGCTTCGATGTCTCCAGGAATATTATGTTCGAATGTTAAGATAATTATAATTATTATCGCGAGAGTTTATTTTATTTTGCGAATCACTATTATTATTATAGTTTTAATTATTATTATTATTATTATTGTTATTATTAATTACGTAAAGTTAATTATTATCATGAATGTTTATTTTATTTTTATTATTATAGTTTTAATTATTAATATTATTGTTATTATTAAAATTATAAAGTTAAATATTATTATGGGTAGTTATCTTATTTTGTGTATTATCATTACCATGAATCACGATTATTATTATTATTTTAATCATTATTATTGATATTATGTTAATTATTATCATGCGTGTTTATGTTACTATTATGTTGAATAGGGGGCAAAAGAAGAAAGGGGGGCGAAAGATGAAGAGAAAAAAAAGAGACGAAGGTCCAAGAATTGAAGAAGATGCGGCTACCAAACCGAACCGTGGGAACGAGCCACAGCCTGAGCAAGGTTGGAAGAATGTCCCCACTAGGCAGGAAAAGAGAGCAGGCAAAAAAAAGAAAAAGAAACAAAGAAGACCAATACAAAGGGGGCTACCAAATCTGGAGAGGGCCCCACCAAACCGAAAGGTGGAGTAGGAAGAAGGGCAAGGCCTGAGGCGCTGCTCCTCAAGCCCTCGGAGGGGAAGACCTACGCGGAGATCCTTGGAGGGATGCGCCCTAAGGTCGACCACTCGCAATGTGGACTCACAATCAGGGACATTCGCCGAACATTAAACGACGATGTCCTGATTGAGTTTAAGAAGGCTTCGGCGGAGGGCAAGGAGGGCTTTATGAATGCCCTCAAAGAGGTCGTCGGGCAAAATGCGGCACTTCGCGCTCTGACCCCCAAGATTACCTTGGAGATCAGAGACGTGAACGGCTGCGCGACACTCGACGAGGTTAAGACAGCCCTCCTTGGCATTTTGCGGGACTATACCGGCTCCCTCGAGGTGAGGCTTACAAGGGAGAATAAAGTCGATAAACGACTAGCCCTCGTGAGCCTCTCGGAAGAGGCTGGTCGGTAGCTACTGGAAGTCGGAAAGATGGCCATTGGATGGGTCTTTTGCGGCTTGCGGCGGCGGGTCCAGGTCGAGCGTTGTTACAGATGTCTCGGCTATGGACACCGCGGTTCGGGTTGCGATGGCCCAGACAAGAGCACCGCCTACTTCCGGTGCGGCCAGCAGGGACACAAGACGTCTGACTGTAGAACGCCTCTCCAGAGTTTTTTTCTGCCCGGGGACAACGCCCGCAGCGTTAAATCACGTTGCGAGGTCTGGTGCTTGTGTGGTATTCCGCGAAACTCTTGCCAGGTCTCGCTAAAATGGTTAAAGTCCTGCAAGCAAACCTGAATAGGAGTTGGACGCCGAGCGACCTCCTTCCGCAGATTTGTCTTGAGAAGTACGCTGACATTGTCATCGTCAGCGAACAATATCGAGATATCATAATATCGCCCGCACCGCTTTCGGGTGGAGCGCCACGGATCCGGCCACGGCTTCGTCTGGGTGAGGGGCAACAACGTAAATTACGTCAGCTGCTATCTCACCCCGAATGAGGCCATGGCGGTTTCCAGTCTAAACTGGATGCCTTTGAGGATGCGGTAAGAGAAATGCAAGGGGAGCTGGTAGTAGCTGGGGATTTGAACAGCAAAGCTCTCGAGTGAGGGAACCCTTGCCAGACTCTAAAGAAAGACGAGTATTGGATATGGTATGCATACTAGGTCTGGTTGTGTTGAACTCCGGATCTACATCGACTTTTCGGATACTTGGCTACAAGGAGACCATCCCTGATGTATCCTTTGCGACGGAGATTCTGGCTGTATGAGTGCGGGACTGGCGGGTGATCGAAGACTATACAGCCAGCGATCACCAATACATCACCTTCCACGTCAGGGCGACAGTTGAACATCGCCCAGCCAGATGGATCGTCGCGAGGATGGATCACGAGAAGTTTTCCCAGACACTAGAACGCGGACAGCGCCTCCTGGTTGAATTACCAAGGAGCGCAACACGTTGTGAGCGCGCGAAAGCGGTAACGGAAGCTACAATGCATCTGATCCGTCAAGCCTGCAAGCAAGTGATACTGAGGAAACTCGCGGGTCGTGCTCGCCGTCCGACTTATTGGTCGACGGACGAAATTGCGGAGCTGCGGCGGCAATGCCTGCGGCTGCGCCGCGTAGCCCAAAGGGCTCAAAGGCGCGACCGTGATGCCGCTCTGAGGATAACCCAACATCTAACGGCGAAGAAGACTCTAAAGCGAGCCATTAAAGCTAGTAAACGCAGATGCTGGAAAAAGCTGGGAGAGGATCTGAACTACGATCCATGGGGATTGGGGTATAAAATCATAGCCCGCAAATTAGGCATGTTCCGTAAAAGCATGCCTATGAGCGCGGAAGTGATGGACAGTATCGTCCATGCCCTATTCCCTACTCATTCCAAACGAAGGGATGAGCTCCTGGTTCTCGAGGGTCCTGATGCACCGCCTATCACAAGGGTGGAGCTAGAGAGAGCAGTGCGCTCTCTGATGAATAAAAAGACACCAGGACCTGACGGACTTCCGTCAGAAGTGCTGAAAGCGCTGGTACAGAGCCATCCTGAACTCTTGCTTGGTATGTACAACTCGTGCCTTCGCGCGGGAATATTTTATCCCTGCTGGAAGGAGGCGAGACTTGTGCTGATAAGCAAGGGCAAAGGATCATCTAGTGCTCCGTCGGCGTACAGACCCTCATGCATGCTAGACACCGCCGGGAAACTCCTGAAAAAGCTCGTGAGACCCCGCCTACAGGCGGCACTTTTAAGATCTAGTGACCTTTCTGAGAGGCAGTATGGCTTTCGGAGAGGGCGGTCAACCATAGATACTATTCAGGAGGTAGTGGAGGCGGCCAGGACTACGGAGCAGGGGAATCACTTCTCCCGACCCGTGTGTCTTCTGGTGACACTCGATGTCGAAAACCCCTTCAACTCGGTTAGGTGAACAGACGTGCTGGGGGCACTGGAGAAGGACTTCAATGTACCTAAGTACCTACTCCAGATCATCGGAGATTATTTGAAGGATAGATCCATTCCGTACGAAATGGCAGAGGGCTCTAAGCGAAAAGACTTAACGTGTGGCGCGACAGAAGGCTCCATCCTGGATCTCGATCTAGAGAATATTTCCTATGACGGGATACTTCGGTTGGACATGCCGGAAGACTACTCGCTGATCGGGTATGCGGATGATGTGGCAGCTGTTATTATTGCGCGCAATATGACACTGGCACAGACGCGCCTTAATCCGACCATGCGCAGAATTCGCTATTGGATGGGTGATCACGGGCTGGAACTAGCGGAGGCGAAAATTGAGATTGTGCTCCTTACGAAGAAGCGCGTCCCCAGAGTGCAGCCGCTAATTATTGGGGAGATGTCGGTCCTGACCAAGGCATCTGTCAAGTACCGGGGGTGATGCTAGATACGAAGCTCACCTTCTGGGAACATATTCGAAGGTCGGCGGACAAGGCGGCGGTAGTGGCGGCCTCCCTTTGCAGTGTCATGATCAACGCAGGAGGACCACACCCCTGCATCAGGCGGCTGCTACTGCGAGTTGCTGAGTCCGTCATGCTTTACGGTGCTGAAGTCTGTGCCGATGCACTGTAATATGAAAAGTATCGCAGGCTCACGGCGGCTGTACAGAGGAGATGCGCTCTTCGTGTAGCGTGTTCGTATCGCACGGTCTCGGAGGCCGCCTCCCTAGTGGTTGCCGGGGTGATCCCGGTAAACCTCCTGGCCCAGGAGTGGAAGTTCGTCCACCAGATGAACAGGACACTCCGCCAAGCCGAAGGAAAGCAGCAAGCCAGAGAGCATTCGATGGCTTGCTAGCATAATAGGTGGGAGCAAGATACGCGTGGAAGGTGGACCGCTATCAAATTACTGGGGGAGTCAAATTACTATCTCACCCAGATGCTGACCGGCCATGGGTTCTTCCGCGCATACTTACACAATATGGGCAAAGTCGCGGATCCAGGTTGTATATACTGTGGATCCGCAAAAGACGACGCCCATCATACATTTTTTGTGTGCGGGCAATGGGAGAAGCAGAGGGAGCTATTGGGGGAGGATGCCGGAAAGGTTACCCCGGAAAGCATCATCCCCCTGATGCTCTCCAGCCAGGAGGCATGGGGAAGGGTTGCCTATTTCGTCGAGGATATCCTCAGACGGTAGAAGGCAGACCTTCTCTAGATCCTTCTATTTTGATGAGATATGGTGGCGCCCAAAGCGAACATCCTGGTCCCATTTCCGATGTAATGCCTAACGGGGGTTTCGGGGGTGGGGAGTTGAGCCAGGGAGAGGAGGTCTCCTGGGTGCACACCAGCCGACTCCGACTTGCAGCTCTTTTCAGAGCTGCGGGAAGCAGTCGGGGGAATGCACTAAGCAGGTAGTTTTTTAGTGGGTATGCCTTTCTGTTGGTGATTCCCACATATTCGAGGACCGGTCCCCGGATCCATAAAGGATTTTTCTCCTCCTCTATAAAAAAAAAAACTATTATGTTGAATATTATTATCAGGATCGTTATTATTAAGATTGTTATTATTATGATGAATATTATCATTATTATTACAATTATTATTTTAATTAGTATTAATATTAGTCTTCATATTTTTGAGGCGTATTTACCATCATAAAATGTAGTAGTTCATAAGAGTATGTTATTGTATAACAGTGTTATAATTAATCAATTATTATTGTTTCTATATAATTATATTTTCTATTAAATATTAAATAATGTTAGTAATTTATAATTCACGACGACGCCTAGGTTGGTTTCCATGTAATTTATATGAAAAGTCTTTGTCTAGCGTAATTTAGAACGAAAGAGAAAGCGAGAATCATAATAATATTTGTACGAGATGAAGGGAAGTAAAACATTTCTATAATCAAAAAATGTCCCTTCATCTCTCCCACTACCATGTAGTTTCCCAGCGGGGAAAAATTCGGCGGCTTCGCACTCCGACTATAAATACGAGCCCACTGAACTGCGAAAAGCAGACTGCTGGTCGCGTTTCCGCGGAAGAGTGGAGTTCAAAGTTGGCCGTGAGTGACGCAGTGAGCGGGACCGCGCTAAGCACGTATCACCTCCATTTGCCGAGCAGTTGTGTCGTTAGGGAGGATGAGGATGACGAGTTGACGTCAGCTGACGTAGAAGGGAGCGCCTTCGTGTGCGATTGCTGAATAGGCCAAAACCGACTGGAAATATTTATTGTATATATAATATTCATGTAAACTTTTTTCAAACGCACTTAATTACATTTTTGTTAAAAAGGGTTTTTCTAAATGTTATAAAATAGATGAAGTGATTTGTAGTCATGAAAACAGTAATGAACATAACAAATGTATGACGAAATTAATTATTTAGATGAAAATAACAATTTAGATAACACTTTTGCACGTTCTATGTAGGACGAAGTAAATTATTGGACCGAGATCTTGAAAAGAGTGGTAGTCACTATTATGTTTTGGCTGAAAAAGGAATTGCTTTTCGTGGATCAGATGAAGTATTTGGTTCCCCAAATAATGGAAATTATCTTGGTTTATTAGAAGTCATTGCACAATTCGACTCCTGCTTAAGAAAGCACATAAAGTTATATGGTAACAAACGTCGTGGGCTCATTTCTTATTTGTCCAAAACTATATGTGAGGAATTTATCAGGTTCATGTCACGAGAAGTAATGAAACAATTTAAAACTACAAGTCATGAATGTAAATATTGTGGACTTATTGTCGATTCGACTTCGGATATTTCTCACGTAGACAAGTCATCAGTGATGTTTAGGTATTATCGAAATGGACATATTTACGAACGTTTCTTTTGTTTTCATCCAATTAAAAGCCACGTAGGACGATCATTAGTATTAGTTACATTACAATTTCTTAAATAATAAAAAATCGATATCAATAACTGTTTTGCAAAAACTTACGATAATGCTAGTGACATGTCTGGTAAATATTCTGGTTTGTAAGCATGCTTGAGAGAAAAAAATTAATTAGAATTTTATATACCGCGTCTACTCTTTAAATTTAGTAGGAGAATGTTCAGTTTCTGAATGTGTCAACACAATCAACTTCTTCGGCCTAATGCAGCACTTGTATGAGTTTTTTATTAGTACTTCAACTCATCAGTAGAATGCTTTAGTAGAGCAAAAAAAATCGAAGCTAACAATTTTATCGAAGATTCACTGGTCTTGTAAAGCAGATACTTCAAATGATCTTGGCAAATATCATAGACAAAGATGAAAATCAAAAGTCTCATACTAGACACAAAGCTGCATCCTTACAGAGCAGTATTAAAAAGCTTGAGAATGTAGTTATTTTAGAATAATAGAAATAATAAAAAATAATAATAATATATTAAAATAATAAAAAAATTTAAATAATAGAATAGAGGCATTTTAGAATACAATTCTTAGTCGTTTTAACTTTACCAGTAAATTTTTAGCAAATTTAGAGGTAAATTTAAGTACAGTTAATGAAATGCTGGCCTCCATAATTAATTTTGTACAAGATTTACGAAATAATTTTTCTAATTTTAAAAATGAAGCTAAAATCTAAGATTACCTTGATTCGATAAAGAGAAAAATTACAAACAATTGCATGGTTCTCAAACTGAAGCTCAATTTGTTAAAGAATCAGTCAATCAAAAATAGAAACATTTTATGTTATTATTGATGAATTAGTAACTGAATTATTAGAAGGTGTTGGAAAATAAATTAGATATTTAAAGTTAGCTTAGGAAATGTACATTCGGGTGTAATAAATAAACAAATATCAACTGCTCTGCCACTGACTCCTAACTCATTAGCGAGTTCTTTCTGCATTTGAGCTGAGTTCACGTACAATAATGCTAGCAATTCACTGTCTCCCAACTTTTCGGTTATCCAATACGTTCTTTGTCATTAACATCCATATCTCCACTTCTAAACCGCTGAGACCACTCTTTACATGTTGTAAGCGATGGAGCTTGTTTTCCATAACATTCTTGAAGCAATCGATAAGTTTCTGCTACACTTTTTTTCAAATTAAAATAGTACAAAAGGGCATGTCGAAAAACCCATTTATCACGATTTATATTACACTTATCAAAAAATTATAATGTACACCAATGATGGCTCTTATGAACTTAATTTTATTGGTAAATACCAAAACTAAAGAATAAGTAGTAGATTCAACACATCTAACATTTTGTACAATTTATATCGCCATCTAAACGTGAAGGTCAGAAATTAAGTTCGCCTCCTAATAAATAAAGGTAGCAAAGCCTGTAGTTGCATAATTAATCTATTTATGTTTTTAAACGATCCGCTAACTGTTGATATCGATATAATGAAAGCCAAAGGAAATAGTTTAATAGAAGAAGACTCCAAAGATTTGCATCGAAATTTAACTTACGTATTAGAGCATTTGATACCGTTACTTAAATTGCAGCCTTAAGGATTTTTTTCTAATAGTATTGATCGAAGCATTGGTAAAATTACAAATAAATTATTACCGTTCATAGTACTGAATTGATTAGTCGAATGTAAAATGATGTTTTTTCAAATATATCCATAGAGTATAAGTTATTTTTAACTATACCTATTGCAAA
The DNA here is from genome assembly GCA_018907035.1 of Sycobia sp. Sy_11. Classification (NCBI taxonomy): domain Eukaryota; kingdom Metazoa; phylum Arthropoda; class Insecta; order Hymenoptera; family Epichrysomallidae; genus Sycobia; species Sycobia sp. Sy_11. Next base: position 3,087,941 of record JACCIC010000027.1, on the reverse strand, counting down.
TTCGGAATCTGAAATATCCTTTTCAGTATTGAAATGAATAAAAAATATTTATCGTTCTACAATGGATCACGAGCGCTTGACTAATTTAGCAATATTAGGTATTAAGTGAGAATTAAGTTCGATCCAATCAGGTCGATTCATTAACATTAAATTAAAATAACATAAAGAAAATTTGCGGAAGAGAAAGAAAGAAAAAAATGTTTTGCGTTGTCAAATCAAAAATGTCATACTTACTTATTTACTACTCATTTACTAATCATTACTTACTAGTCATTTACTAATCATCACTTACTTACTTACATGTGTTCTGTATAATAAAATTAAATTAATTTAATTAATAAACGTTATGTACATTTTAATATTACGTTATTATAATTGACTTAAAAGTTTATTATGAATTATAAAGTTGCTACAAAAGTCATGCGCGCGTTATATATTTATTTATTTTTTTATGATACCATAGGTTGAATTATAACCATAAGTTTAATCATTAAAGAGAACCATAGATTGGCTTATTAAAGTCAGTTCCATATATTTTTTTAGCAATTCCATTAATTTTAGTATCATCATTAACTTCATTATCATTCCTTCAAGTCGTAAAAAATATTGTACAATCATTCAATTTAATCACAATCAGTGAATCATAATCGTTTTTTAGCTTTACCTTTCCTTTAACTCTTATTTCTTCTTTTTAAACTTTGTAATGTAGGTAATTGACTTATAATTATAAATTTAAAAACTGAACAAAGTTTAAAATTCTTGCGCCATCTTACTTTTTGAACCAATTAAAACGTTTTGATTGTGATAACAGATTTTATCCATCACTTTCTTAAGAGATGATAACTGTTTAAGGTTACTGTCAATGTTTAAGGTATAGCTATTTAATTTTTTGAACTCGATCTTTACGGGTAGGTGGATTTGAAAAATTTAGTGTTTAAAATGTTGTTGTTTCATTTGAAAAGTCGATCTCTGGGCGTAAATAAGCTTAGGAACCTATAATTTAAGACATAGTCTGAGCAAGGGGCATCTGATCATTTGTTAGGCCCGGGCCTCTTTAAAGTTTAATCCGGTTCTGTAAGCTTAATCCTGATGTTACCAACACCAGCTAGTGTTTAATTCAAACGATAACAATCTTACTATTGAGATAAAGCTTTTGAATGTATGAGCTATCATTCTAAGTACTAATTCACAGTTTTATTCAAATCAGGAAAAAGTGTTCATTATAATAGAAAACGTATAATTACATTGGTTTGGATGCCTCAGCTTGATCAGTTTGAAGCTTTTCCCCTCCTTCAATTTCCATAGTGCAATAAACAATTCGATTAGATGCAAGATTTTTCAATCCTTTGACTTCCATAACGATAACCTCTAATGGAAAGGAGAGTGCCACATCCATTTTCGTTAATTGCGGCTCTGGATCTCCTGATTCATTTGCTAGTGAACTTTGATTACGAGGACGAGAGCGATCATTACGATGATTGTAACGTTTTAATTTTTGCAATCCGTATTTGCCGTCTATTGAACCCTTAGAAACTGGCAAAGATTCTAAATTAGCCATGAGTTGATTAATTGATGTTTTGAGTTCTTCTATATAAAGCGATTCCATTTCCTTTAGTAAAAATCGTGGCATGAGTTTACGATTCTATAAAAATAAAGATAGTTTATTTAATACATTACTAAGCATAATATTAATCAATAATATAAAATATTGTATAGAAATATATTCATGTTTAATTTGATTATTATTTGAAGAGAGATTATATGAAGACCAATGAATATTAAATATATATTAAATATTGTTAAAGTGCGATTATATTAACCTTTTAAAATTAAGCTGCTATAGCTTTTAAAGCTATTGATTTCGAAGATGATAACTAACATTTAAATACACAAGCAATAATTTTTAGAAAAATTCCTACAACACCTACGCTCAAGCTTACAATGATTTCGTTCAGCCAGACTAGCGTTAAAAAAAATGGCCGGCACCGGGCGATAGAAGATGAAAATTTCTTTATACACATAGGATAATAGTGCCAGCTATTTATAATTAGATGATAAAGCAGTATTAATCCACATATTCGTCAGATTGTTGAAAGCTTGGTACATGTATATATACTGAAAACAAAAGTAATTTATATTATCAGTTTTCTGGAGGAGTTATTTTGTTGTACCTTATAAAGATACTTATAAATGTGATAGTTCATAAAAGTATTTGGCTATGTATTAATTACAACATGTAGGAAAATATATACCACTTTTGAAGTTGAAACCACTTTTATGTCTGTGTTATTAATATAAAATATTGATTTTAGAAACTTTTTAAAAATTTCTGTGAGCTAAATTTTGACAAGTTTCTAGCGCTCTGGACCAGGACTAATTTCTACCAAAAAAATTTGTTGCAGTTACACCAAATTTATATGGATAATATAGAGCTTTCGATTAATGCCTACATATATAGACATCACAAGGGATCTTAGTGTACGCGTGCAACTACATTTATATGATATTTGAATATAGTATATGCATTTATATACTATATTGTTTAAATAATGAAAAACTCTATTTCTGTTGGCTAAAAATAAGTCGATATAATGTTGAGTCTTGTTCGATTTATATGAAAAAGTTTTCCTGTCATAATCTAATACGTTCCACGATTTAAGTTACTTGAAAATTAAAAATCGATGGCTATTTGATAAATGAATATATATGAGGGAGATACAAAGTAAACTGTATGAATTTTTTTATACAATAATAATATATAATTATTTACAATATGTATATCGGAGAATTATATTCGAGTACTAGTAGCTTGTAGAGAAATGGGAATTTGTAAGGCAGTGCTACGAGAAGTGGCGGACACCTGATACATGCAAAACTTTACCCTACTCTTACAAGTATATTACAAAACTTAATTTAAATCACTATACGCAGAAACGCAACGTAGACTTATCCAGGCTACGCACTCCGTCTCGAGGTGTCAGACAGGGGATAACTCGCTCACATACACTATTACACAAGGATGGTTGGACAAAATTTGTCCTAAATTATATAAAATTAAATAAACTAAATTTTATCAAATATTTCCTATAGATTAATTATTATAGAACGGAACCCTGAGCAGCCAAAAAATGTTATGAACAGTGAGATAAATGAAAAAAGACTCCAGGTTAGTATGGTTATATAACCAAATCCAGCCACCGTTTTCAATGGGATAAAAGAGCCGATGGCCCATTCTTCTTAGACTTTAGGGAGGGCGAATCTGACAATGTGGTTACTCAAGATGGTCACTCGTTCTGTGTAAGTAGTAAAAGTACAACGGACCAGCATACTGATCTGAAATTCAACAAGATGAGGAAGAAACATTAAAGCCTCCTGATGGTGAAAAAAAACTTCGATAAATGCACATAAATATAGTGACGAAAGCTTTAAGATTATAGTGTGGTTAGAAAATGTGCTAATCAAAACACTAAAAGAGTAGGCAAGGAAGAAAGTATATCACAAAGGCTAAAAAATGGGAAACAAATAATAAGTAGTTGGCTTTAATTGGTTCAGCAAGTAACTATGAGCCATTGTCAAGTAGTATATGAACTCTTATCTGAGATGGTACTTCAGCAGAAGAGGTATAAACTCTTTATCAGCGAACAGTACAGAGATCTCTGTGCACATATATGAGTTCAGGCAAACTGAATGTATACAGTAGAAAATTGCCCTCTCAATCATATTTTATTTGAAGTAGAGGTATAAGGTGTAATAATATATAACTGTGAATTAACACTCAGTTATACTGTATATTAGGTTTTCGAATATCTCCCTTCCGCTTTCATTCAATGCTTTATAAAAAGTGTTACAATGGTCGATTATACTTCAAAGATGAGCCGTTTAGTTCAATAGTCTGTTTCCATCTAGACGGCAACTTCTTAATACCTCTCCCGTAGAAATTCCTCTCCTTATTTTCGAAGAACTCGGACAGCCACCTTTCACAAGCCTCTTTCGAGTCCAACTTTAAACCACCAAAGGCGTTCCACATGGACAGGAACAGGTGGTAGTCACTTTGCGCTATCTCCGGGCTATATGGTAGATGCGATAAAATCTCCCATCCGAACTCCCGTAGCTTCTGACGAGTCATCAAAGAAGTGTGTGGTCTGGCGTTGCCCTGGTGGAACACTACACCCTTCCTGTGGGCCAATTGTGGACGCTTCTGGTCGATAGCCTGCTTCAAGCGGTCTAGTTGTTCACAGTTGATGGAAGAAGTAAGCGTCTGGCAATATGGGAGCAGCTCATAGTGGATGATTCCCTTCCAATTCCAACAAACACACAGCAAAACCTTCCAGGCCGTCAATCCCGGCTTGGCCACGGTGCGTTGATTCGGCTCAGAAGGTTTTTTTACGTCAATTCATGCGGCACCCAAATATCAAGCTTTTTTTGTAGCTAGCCTTCTGCAGATGGTTTAAAATGGTTTGGTGACTAACTATCATCTTCTGGGCGATGTTACGAGATGTCGCATGCCGGTCTAACTCGATAAATTTCCTGATTTGATCGGTATTCGTCGTCACAGGTCTTCCGCCGGCTGGCTTATCCATGGTGTCGTTTTCACCTGCTCTGAATCATCGAAACCATTCCTGTACTGTTCAAAGTGATAGCATGCCATCCCCCAAAACATCATTAATCTCACGGAACGTTTCTCTAGCGGATTTGCCTTTGACGAAGGAAAACTTTAAAATAGCGCGAATTTCGGCGTTAGTGAACTCCATGTTTACACGTCTATAATTTTTGAACGCAATATCCAAACTAATCATGCATAGCTTTGTTTTGTACGTTATGTCAAGACCTTTCAAATTATGCATAGTATTGCCAGATACGAGCGCTGTAGCGCTTTGTACATAGCCGCAAAATTCATAAGACAAAAACGCAGAATGGAGATATTTGACGATATTTGACCAAAAAGCGGAAGGGAAATATTCGACAATCTAATATATATGGTTCATAGGAAGGAATTTTAATGTTTGGGAAACAAATTGGGATATTTTGAAAACCAATATGCACTGATAGGTACTTCTCGATATCTTTTCTACGCTAGAATTTGAGATCGTATAAACAGCATTAGATCAAAAACTATAGCAAGGGCCATAAGTCATCAATAATCGACCTGATATGTATTTGCTCTAGACTTCTTGTAGAAGGATTGAAAACTAGAAAGTTAATAATAAATAAGTTAATAGAATTGAGAAAGGTCATCTGAAACCGGCCTTCATTCGAAAATAATGTAATGAGATAAATGTGGTTCATCTAATATTTTATGAAATATCACGTTTGAATTAAATACCTGGACTAGTCATAAAAACTGTTTCTATAAATCTCCCTTATATTTGTAAGAAACTATGTAGTTTCTGTCTTAAGGAAGTAAGTTTATTGATACAGTAGAAGACGCAGAAATTAGTTTTTACTGATAAAGTGAATAAAATCTTGGATTGGCCCATTATTTTACAGAGCTCCTGAATATTTAGCATCATGCACAAAATGTTTGAGAGATGTAACAGACTACTAGCAGTTATCGTTAGAGTGGGTGGGTTTGCTGTCAATTTAAGTGTTTTTAACTACAAAAGATATTGATACGAGATCAGACAAATAAGTAATGCGACCGATTTTATTTTTCGGCCTGTGTTACAACTGCGAACCTGTAGCTACGCCACCGCAATAGTAGTCACACTACTCTCTCGATTGAGACCTTGACGACCCTTGTACAATTATTTCTTCGTCAGCTGTTTAGTGTTTTATTACAATGTGCGAGTACTCTTTATCACGAAAATAGAACAGAGAAATTTAGAGCAACGGTGCGTGATAAAATTTTGTGCGAAGCTCGGTAAAACTGAATGAAACTTATGAAAAAGTACTTACAGTGTACGGTAGTCATGCCCTGAGTCGTAGTCAGGTGCTTCGGTGGCATGTCGATCTTAAAAAAGGCTGTGAGAGCGTCATAGACGAGGCGCGGAGAATGAGTAGGTCTAAATTGAAAACCATGTTCATTTGCTTCTTCGACAGCAAAGGGGTGGTTCAGAAAGAGTTTGTACAATCTGGACAAACCGTACATCAAGTATTCTACCACAATGTGCTCGAAAAATTACCAAAAAGGGGTGTCATAGTGCGTCCAGAGATCGTGAAGACTTGGGTTCTGCATCACGACAATGCTCCCTGTCAGTGCGCCTTGTGCTTGGCTTTAGCTGCCGGCCTCTTATATTACCTGTGTGTTGTCGCTTTCTCCACTTGTGCCGTGGAGCGCTGGGAGTGCCGTGCCGTGGAGATGATGGGACAAGTGCATAGAAAGAATCGATTTTTCTGTAAAAGCTATTAGAGCATATACGCGGTTTATACGTTGATGTTAAAATTATTATATTAAAAAATTTTTAACATTACAGATATCTGTTCTTTTGCGCAAAAACGAAATGGAGTACAAAACCACGCGCCTCGTTTGTCGTTGGCACTCCATTTAATTTTCGAGAAATAGAGCAGAGAAATTTTTCGCGTATGGGAGCAGATGAAGTTACTTGAAAAATATATCTCACATCTAAGGTGTTCAATTAGAACAAAGTATTTTATTAAATATTATCAAAATGAGATTGATTATTCTGCTATCAAATAAAATAGCTCATTTAAATATTAGTACAGATAGCAGAGAAATATATGAAAACAATAAAAAAGAGCCTAACTACGAAAACTATAAAGAGTTTACAATGAAGTTCATAGTAAAGTGATTTGTCTCGAGTACTACAAAGTTATTCTCGATGATGGAGGGGAGAAAGAAAACGAATAGAAATAGGGTGCAGAAAAAAGAACTGCAGTGGACAATTATATTGTTTAATAAATTAAAAGACGATGAATGGAGATAGAAAGATACCGCATAGTTAGTATAAGAGCTATTTAATGAAGGAAAATAATAAGAAATCAGTACATATGGACGTGATTGTCATCAATCTAATTCAGGGCAAATATTATCCCGAGGTGATTAATATTATACGCAAAGGTATTAAATCTAACGATTCGGAGATCGATGCACGATCCATCCAATATGCAAATTAATATATATATATATATATATATATATATATATATATATATATATACATATATATATCTACTGAAAGTACCAAAAAATTTCCATCGGGTTTTCATCACAATGTAAGGTCTTAGTATGAAAATATTGTTTCATATCCTTCATTCAAAGTATTGGAGGCCTACGATGGCTGGATCGCTTGAGTGTAGGAGTCGTAACTTGGTGATCCGAGTTCTAATCCCGATCTCGGCCGATTGACACGAGCACCGCTGTAATAATTTATATATGCTTTGTTTACAAACACATCGTAGATTTCGTCGCTGATTAGCAGCGGTATTTAGAAGCATAAGTAAAGCAACGTTAAATAACGTAAAAAAAGTATTATTCATTGCAAGCTAGAACTTTTCTGACTTGCGCGTAATTTGATTGACCAACCCTTTGTCGATGCAGAATCTAATCTTCTCATCTTTCTTCGGAACAATCACCGGGTAAATGGGTGGTAAAGCCCATGAGCTTATGGTTCTATTATGCCCTCTGATAGGAGCCTATCGAATACATTGTGCGCTAGTTTAAGCAGCCGATCTGTTATACGACGTAGTCTCTGTTTAATTGGGCTATTGCCCTGGACATCTATATGATGCAACTGCATTCGTACAATTTGGAGTGTACCGCTTGGGGTTGGTATCAGCACTTTTTCGAGCTTTTGTACCCCCTCTTGAGTCAACGTTGCAACACCGTTGACGGCTGCTATGGCATTGCTGGTATCTTGCCTGTTTTTTTTGCGATGTTACGAAATGGCAAGTGATCCGCCGTGGTGTATGCCAGATGGCGTTGGCAAAATCTATTGTCATTTGTATTTGTATGATGATGTCCATACCAAGGATCCTATCATACGTAAATGCCTTAGAGACCTTATATTTTGCTTTTAGCAACTGGTCGTCAATCTTTAGCGATATCGCCACATCACCGTCGTCATGAGACGAACCATATATGAGACGAACGGTATGCTTACCGATCTTAATAATTTCTCTGGACCCGGATCCACAAACGACATTCGTGCATCAGGGTTGATAAGAGCTGGGAACATCTTCCCCATTAACTGAATGTTTAGGAAGAGGCGATTTTCTTTGTTCCGTATTGTGGTATTCGGGTACGCATCAATTACATCTATGGCCTTTGGGCATTTACTGTCGATAGAGCTTGCCCCATTGATGGAGTCGTCTCGTAAGGGTTGTTAAGGCTGACTCAATTTCCTTGTCCCCTTATGCATTTCCCTGGTGTTTATAGGGGCCACAGCATGCGTAGTCTGGCGTGGTGACGTCTTTTTCTGTACAATTGTAACAGCGGAGACGTCTGCTATCGGATCATCGGTCTGCCCAGTGACCATCTGCTTGCAGGTGCAGCAGGGTCTATCGTCGTTACGCTGCGGTTCGATTCTTGCACTCGATCTGGATGTGTCGTTGTGTTTGTTCGATGAATACAACGCACGAGCGTTATGTTACTGATCTCTGTTCGGCGATGCTCGTCTATTATCTACCGAGAGGTAGCGATGATCCTGATTCAATGGTCGATAATCTCGATTCGGTGTCTGTGATCGTGAGTACAGGTCTCGATCGTCGTGGTATTGAGATGGTGTTCGGTCTCGATCGTCATGCTATAGAGGTGGTGTTCGATCTCCATCGTCGTAGTATCTAGGTGGTATTCTGTGCCGATCATTGCGGTATCGAGGTGGTGTTCGGTTTCGCGAGGGTCTCCGATAGGTAATCTTGGATATCTGTTATTATATAAAGTCGAGTATCTGTTACTACGGGAGGATGATGGGGAATGAAATCTAGCGGGTGGTGTTGATGAAGGGCTTCGGCTTCGACTCGCATTTCTCTCGCTCCTCTGAGGCGATGTGCCTCGTGAATATGATAGTATCGGGCTGTAGATCCGGCGTGGATTTTTCCGTTTGTCTCAGGAGTCCATTTCTTCGTCTGCCCGGCTTGCTAATACTGGTGCAAATCGCTCAACTATTGTCACTTGCCCTTTTTTGTGGCTTTGGGTTTGTCAAAATCGAGTGCTCTTAACCTATGGCGTTTGCTGGCTCGTTTAGACGGGAAGCAAGCTGCTGTGCTGACCATAAAGGTCTCGATGGGTGGAGGTTCCTTGTAACGATGTTTTAATTCCTTCTTTAGTTCAAGTTGCTGGCCAATTAACTGTAGTTCATCGATTGATGAACTTATTGTTCTTATAAATCCTACCAACTGTATCTCGGTAGGAAGTGCTGGTGACATTTTTTCGAAGAGCACTCTCATACCTCGAAAGTAGGAGTAAATGGGTTGTTTGGACGCTTGCGTCCTGTCACTTAACTCTGCGAAGTTTTTCCATTTTTTATGTATAAGACTCGCCTATATTCTCGCTGCTCCACAGAGTATTCCCAGTACTAGTTTCCATATCTCTGCTTCTAGGATATCTAGACTTTCGAATGTCTCTTCAAATGTATCAATGAAGTCTTCTACATATTTACATATAATTGCGGAAAACTGGACTTTCCGCTGTCTAAGCAGTTGGCCTGCCCCCGTTTTCTTTAAATATATATAACCAGTGGATCGGATATAAGATCGATCATTTATGGTGGCGCTGTGCTGATGTTTACCATCATCAGCCATTTGTATTGCATTTGCCCATCTTGGATGTGGTGTAGCGGTGTAGTGTTGAAAAAACGCCGGGTGCAGGTATGGACATACGCCTGGTGGATATTATCAGTGGGCGGCAGCAGCTGAGGAAATACCATTATTTCCTGCTATATCTGTGCTGTGCGCTGCCATGGTCTAACGGGGTATGCAGGAATGGGGACCATGTTCGGAGATGTAGGGCAGATAGGCGCCGTAGTGGTAGTACGGTGTCGTTCTGTCCTGCAATCTTTCGCCGTTTGGCTTTGTTGCTGCTTCCGTGCTGCCGCTATCTCCGGTTGTTACAGTTTTGCTCGAGTCTTGATGAACTGAGTGCCTCCGAAATCTCAATAAGTTCTGTGTGATCGGTTTCGGGATTATTATCCTTGTCGATGTCCCAGTTGGTAGCATTTTCTCAAAAAAAGTGCCGCAGTTCAAAACGGATCACCCTGTCTGTTAGTATTGTCAGGTCCTCGATTATCCGTAGATGCTGTTGTTCTGTTTCGGGGAGCAATGCATCTTTTTGCATTGCTGAAAAAAGGCTGTTTAGCCTGTTTTGTTCGTCGCTGATCATAGCATCCGGTGCTTGACATCGATCCATTCTTGCTGATTTATATTATTTGTGTTTTTTGTTTTGTTTTAAAAAAAGAATTTGTCGTATCCGTTATGTTACGTAAGTAAAATAGATGTTTTTAATAAAGCAGATCTACTTTCTTCATTGTACTGTAACACTATTATCTTGTAATTGCATAGTTCTCATAAGTTATAAAATTTATGTTTACTGTTAAAAAGAAAAAAAACTTTGAAATACCGTTGGACATTTACCGTTCGATATTTACTTTCGATATCTAACTAAAGGGGGAAATTTTGAAGTTCAATATTACAGTTTTTCGAAGCTTAAGTTTAATTTTGCGAGAGAAAATTTGAAATTAAAATTTAATTTTACTGTCGAAAATTTTTTAAAACAATTTAATTCTACTTATGTCGACTGCCCATATACAAATTAATAAATATTTTTTTATTGGTCTTACAGTCCAATCAATTCAATCTAAAAATAAAAATTAAATTAAAAATTAAATTAAAATTATAATGACAGTCAGACTGTCCTTGTTGACATTCACCCCCGTAGAATAATATGAAAATAAAATATTAGTTGAAAAAATTCTTTTTTAGTAAAGTGCAGTCTGACTGTCCTTAACACTCTTACCTAATTGAAGATCTGTCCAACGTTTCGAGCTCGCTACGGCTCCTCATCAGGGACTAAACTAAACCTTATATTCTAATTTATATATAACCCATCCCCATCACCAAATTTAGTAAATTAAATCTAAATTCCCCCTCTACACAAATTGTTCAAAACCAATCAATTTAATAAGGAATCATAAACACTGTCCAATTTACTAGACACTGACTAAATTGGAGCATTAAAAGGTATCATTGACAGAGCAATAAAATTGTCACATAAAGATTTTAGACAAAATAATTTACAGATAATAAGAGAAACTTTCATTAATAATGGTTATGCAATTCAATTTATTAATAGATTAATTTCTGAGAGATTGTTTGAGATTTATAATACCGAAAATAGACATAATGCAGGAGTTCATATTAACGGAGGCAAAATTATTGTCTTGCCATATGTTAGAGGATTATCTGAAAGAATTCAAAGAAATTTTCGGAAATATAACATTCAAATTTTCTTTAAAAATAGCAGTAATTTGAGTAGATTGTTTAATAATTGCAAAGATAGGGATGATTTATACTTAAAATCAGGAGTTGTTTACAAGATTAATTGCATGAATTGTGATAGATACTATATTGGACAAACAGGTAGATATTTAAAAAAGAGAATTTATGAACATAAATATAGTTTGCGTATCTCACATATTACTTACGGTTGAAAAGAGCATTGTTTAAAGTTTTTGCATTCTTTTGATTTTGTGAATGTGGATATTTTGGAACATGGTATTAATAATAAGTATAAAAGCGAGAGTCTTGAAAGTATTCACATTTCCAAGAATCAAAATAATGTAAATTTAATGTTAGAGTCTAGTAAATTAGATAACACTTATCGTTCCTTATTAAATTGATAGGTTTTGAACATTTTTGTAGAGGGGGAATTTAGATTTAATTTACTAAATTTGGTGGTGGGAATGAAGTATATATAGATTAGAATATAAGGTTTTGTTTAGTCCCTGATGAGGAGCCGTAGCGAGCTCGAAACGTTGGACAGATCTTCAATTATGTAAGGCTGTTGGGGACAGTCAGATTGCACTTTATTAACAAAGAATTTTTTCAGTTAATATTTTATTTTCAGATTAGTCTACGGGGGTGAATGTAAACAAGAACCGTCTGACTGTCATTATAATTTTAATTTAATTTTTAATTTAATTTTTATTTTTAATTTTTATTTTATTTTTATTTTTAGATTGTAACACTTAATTTTAGATAGTAACATCAATAAAAAAATATTTATTAATTTGAAAATTTTTTAAGTTTAGGTTTAATGTAAAAAGGGATGTGTAATATAAATTTTTATTTAACACAATTTTTATAAAATACAATAAAATGGAGTACGTTTGCCACCAATCCTTTACTTTCTTTTTGCTCTGTGTCAAATTTTTCTAATTATTTCGATATTTATTGTATATTTAAAATTTTATTGTTTATTCATTTCCAGATTATTTTACTGTTGTTATTATTATATCCTTAGTTTGTTAGTTACACGTAGTCATTATAATATACGCATCTTCAGTTCGACGATTAATCTGAGTAGTACATTATTACATGTTCTATAAAGATTTCTGAATTAATTAAATGTTTATTGCTTCCACTTGTTCTTTCTTTTGCCTAAAATTATTATTATCCCTTTTTTCATGATAAATATTGATTTATTTCTTGTTTTTCTCGTTTTTTAAATTTATTTATACTTTGCAGTAGCAGTAAAAAAATCTTGCTAACGTTACACTTCATACACACAGTGTATGGCATCTATATATTTTCATAATATATGAACAATTATATTATTTATTAAAGTGTCTGTCATATGTATCGTGGGGGGGGGGGGGTTAGACGAAAAGGTCGAGCATTCGAGAAAACGAGAACGCGAGAAGCAATAAGAAAAACATTTATAATTGTTGTAACTTTAGGTCACTGCGCACTTCTGTACGCACACGTAAGATGGCCCCTACGGCATACTTTTGACGCCATACCTCGTTTAAAGGAATACAGTTTTTACAACATTACATATGGTTTTTACACGCGTCTTTCGATAGGGACGTGGACTTGAATTTACAGAATATACGAGAGGTGACAAATACAGATTCGGCTCTTCCATCACTACGCTTGTATAATATATTTTGACATCGCGGACCCCACGTTGGACGCCATTTGTAACCATATACTTCACCGAATTACTTACGTTCTGATAAACTGTCGTATCATGTCAGGCTCCTCTGTTCGTGGTTGCTCCGAGATCTACTAAAAGAGGAAAATGGAGAGGATAAAAAGAGAGAATAAATGAAAGCACGAGATACGATAACAATTACAATACTTTATTTACACGGACGAAACATAGCATATATACACGTCATTTACCGCGAACGGGTTTCGCGACGACGATGCACGTACACGATACGTACTAGCTTACACGCGCAAGAGGGGCGGCGAAAGATGAGCGCGAAGGGGTCACCCGGTGATGCCGAGCATGAACGCTTCGTGCGACGGCGCCGACCGCGGCGGGTGGAAATAGACACTATCTATTTAATACAATAGACTACTTGCCGTAGCTGACGTATATGCTGTCGCCGCCAAGTACTCCGTTCGCTGCAATGTCCTCTCTTTCTCTCTCTTTCTCTTTCTCTCTCTTGGTGTATAGTGCATTAACTCGCAATTATGCGCGCGCGCGCGCTTGGTTTTTCGAACAAATAATGAACCGATAGTTTGTATAGTTATATATATATATATATATATATATATATATATATAGTACATTTTCAAAAATGCGATAGTTTTGTCGAGTTTCTCAAAAAATTTTATCGCGCACGGTTGCTCTAAATTTAAAAAATAAATGACAAACGCTGTAAGTCAGGAGCATCCATCAGACTGCAATGCTAATAAATTAGCTGATGTATTAGCATCAACTGATAGCAACATTTTTTGACTGGTCGCTTATATTCAAAAGTATTAGTACCCAAAGTGACTACTCTCGTCCAATTAAGAAATCAAATGCCATTTCACCTGATCTTTGGCCAGAGTAGAAGCAATCATTTGTTTTAAAGCAGAAGCTTTCATAGAGACATCGAATTTCAGTTTCACTACAGAGGAGGGTTCTGCCATCATTACTGTAAATTTATTATATAGTCTCTATACAAACAATATTATATTTGTATCGTACTCTATCGTTCGAACTTTACATAAATAATTATAAATCTTAAGGATTATTTTATAGTATAGTAAGCAGTAGGTCATACGTTATATGCGAGTTGCGATGAAAATCTTGGATTCACCTGACGAAAATTTTTTAAAACATTTGTATATTTAATATATTAGATATTACTATTAACGATATACTTATGAAATTAAAAGGAATGCATTAAAGCGAATGAATTTGATTTTCACAATTCAAATAAATTTTTGATCTCCTTTTACCTGCTCAAGTTTAGCGTTCGCTTACTGTTACATATAGAACAGTATCAGCTTTAATTTTGCCAAATGCTTGCTTAGAAGAATTAGACAATTTGGCCTCACGTTTTTATACAACTGGATCCATGATTATTCTTACAAATAGATACGTTGATTACTTCTTAGTTGGCGGAGATACATTGGATAAAGTGTAGAAACACCTCATGAGCTTACTAAACTGCTTAGTTCTGATGGCATGTTTGTTTGATTTGACAAGTGCGCAGCAAATTACAGAAATTTCAATTTATTGATTTTTCAAAACGATTTTAAAGACGTAAATAGGAAGAAAATGTTTCAAATCTTGGGTTACGATTGAGTCCTGTTGATGAATTTCATTTTCAAGTTCAATTGTTTTTAACATCTCCAGCAACCACAACGCGTTCTATTTTGTCAGAAGTATCTGAGCTTTTCGACCCAGAAGTTTTGTTATATCCAAATACCAGCAATAAGGTGATTTTTGTCTTTTAATTTTGCGTATTTTACAAAACTATTCGTTCGAAATGAGTGGTAAATGGTAAAAATCTCTTATGTTTAAGAAAAAAAAATCTGTAGTTTGCACTAATGTACACCTTCTCAAAAACAAAAATTAATTGATAGCGCTCTTTGCCTGAAGTTTATCATTAGAAAACTTCTATCATTCAAATATTTGAAACAAAAAAATAGATTTTTTATTGTCTAATTGTAACAACTATATATTTCTATACTTGGAATGCGTAACTTTGTTTTGTCATTTTACTTCTTATTTAAAATTTTTAATGTATTATATTTAATTTGTAATCTTTCTCTATTTAAAAAAATCAATATCATTACAACAAAATCAATTTGATAAAATTACTTTAATATTGAAATAATAATAATGATCATTGTCAGCAATTTATCTAAAATTTAATAGATCTAGAAACATCTATCAACTGTTTCGGAAGCCTTCTTTGATATTCCTTGCACAATATTAGAAAAATAATCGCTCCAAAATGTTTACAATATAAGTTTCTTTTTTGTTCACAATAAATTTTTTAAACTTTTATAAATAAGCTGTATCGAACTGATATAATAAAACGTGTTGATCAGAATATGATTTTAAAATCATATGATTTGATAACAGATGATGTTTAAAAAGGTTCCTGCACGTGCATCTACATTAATAAGGAAAAAAGGCCTTAAAAATTTAATTTATTTTATTTATATAGTATTTTATAAAGAATTGGCATTATTTACAGATATATTTAATAGTACAAATATTTAATAATCTAATCCATTTATGAAAAAAAGGAAGACCTTGTAAATCAATTTTATCTATACATCTCTGAATGTTATTCTTTCTCAAATAGAATTCTGTCTCAAATAGTTAATGACTAATCAAATCTGATGCAGGATCGACATTGAGAGGCAAATGTGAATTCGATTGCGATAATATATTTTGTGTATTTTATACACGTATATTATTCAGTATTGCTATACTTTAATTATGCTTTTGTCGACTGCTTATATACAAATTCATAAATATTTTCATTGGTCTTACAATCCGATTAAATAAATCGAAAACAATAAGTAATAATATGAACATATATTTACACCAATATTAATACATCAATATAAAAAAATTATAAAAATAAAAAATTAAAATTAAAATTTAGCTGAAAAAAATTTTATGTTAGTAAAATGCAATCTGACTGTCCCCACCACCCTTATCTAACTGAAGACGTAGTCCAACTTTTCGAGCTCACTACGGCTCCTCATCAGGGACTAAACCAAACCTTATATTCTAATCTTTATTATATTATGTATACACCTTATCCCCACTACCAAATTTAGTAAATTAAATATAAAATGCTCCTGTACACAAAATGTTCAAAACCAATCAGTTTAATAAGGAATGCTAAATATTACCTAATTTACTAGACTCTAACATTACATTCACATTATTTTGATTCTTGGAAATCTGAAAACTTTCAAGACTCTCGCTTTTATAATTATTATTAATACCATGTTCCAAAAATATCCACATTCACAAAATCAAAAGAATGTAAAAACTTCAAACAATGTTCTTTTAAATCAGAAGTTATATGTGATTTACGTAAACTATATTTATGTTCATAAATTCTCTTTTTTAAATATCTACCTGTTTATCCAATGTAGTATTTATTACACTCCATATAATTAATTTTGTAAAGAACTCCAGATTTTGAAAATAGATCATCCTTATCTTTGCAATTATTAAACAACTTATTTAAATTATTATAATACTATTTTTAAAGAAAATTTGAATGTTATTTTTACGAAAATTTCTTTTAATTTTTTCAGATAATACACAAACATATGATATGATAATAATTTTGTCTCTGCTAACATCAATTCGTGCATTACATTTATTTTCGGTATTATAAATGTCAAACAATCTCTCAGCAATCAATTTATTAATAAATTCAATTGAATATCCGTTATTAATGAAAATTTCTTTCACTATCTGTAAATTATTTTGTCTAAAATCTTTATGTAACAATGTTATTCCTCTGTCAATGACATCTTTCAGTGCTCCAATTTCGTTTCCGAATTGGTGAATTAGTTTCAATCGTCCTACGACGTCTAAGACTACCTTTTGTAAAGGCACACCGGGCGTATCCGTAATTATCATTGGTTGTTTAGTTTTCAATTTTTTCAATTGACAATCCAAACACTGTATTCTGTTGTATTCGGCGCTGGACGTCGTATTTTAAGTTTTTCCAAAAGTATTTACGTTTTATCATATTACATGTTTTTGACACACCTCTATGTCCATCTATGGGAGATTTATGTAATTCGAAAAATATTTCATCTCTTTTACCCTTGGGTACGTATTTTAGGGCATTGGTACAAATTAGAGACTTTAGCTGTGAGTTGTCGAACACTATTTTTAATTATTCATATACATGTTGCGATTCTAGATTTTTTATGGATTTTGATTTTTCTATGCTTATGAGGGTTTCCCCTTCCTATGCTAAAAGTTCTCACCGTGGCTAGGATTTTGTAAATGTTCTCTCTATTGTGCCTAGTGATAGAATAAAATAGTTTTTACACCTTTTTCCTTTAACTCGCTGGACTTCTCCTATATCCATCGTATTTAGTTTATTTTATGTTTTTCTAATACCCTTTTTGCGCCTTCATCACAAGGCTGTCCTCTACTATCGACAAAAAGAAGCAAATTATCTTTTCGATGGCACAATGATTTCTTTGTTTCGATCAATTGATTATAACCAGATTGCGTTTTATTACTTATGTCTACTGTGTCAGAGAAGGTTGATTTCTGTGATTCCATGGAGGACATTGAGTTAGCGTCTGTGTTTCCTAACGCCGGAATTTGTGGAAGGGCCGCTGGCTCGGCTGCGAATTCGTCTTTCTCTTCTAGTTCGCTCTCAGCATAGTTTGGTACTGCTTGCGCGATATTCTGTGCCAGGCGTTTATCAATTGGAAAGAGATCCGTTATTTCTTGAGATCCTGGTGGTAGTGGTTCTGGTGCCATTTTCTTGGGTTTTCCTCTCTTTTGCGGAGAATCTCTCCCTTCTCCGGAAGTCTCTGATACATTTGCTTACTTGATTTCATTTGTTTAGCTAGTGGAGGGATTACTCGTGTTTCTGACCTGAACGAGTAACTACGTTCATGGCCATTGCATCCGGCGCGTTGCGAGATGGGTCGTCTGCGTTAGAATTTAATTTGCCTGGTTTGTATAGAACCGTATAGTCGTACTCAGACAATTTAAAACGCCATTTCTGTACGCAAGTGTTTAGATCTGCTGTCTTGAACCAGACTAGTGGTTGGTAGTCCGTGATAATTGTAATCCTTCTGCCATAAACGGAGGACCGGAAGGCTTTTACACTGTGTGCGATAGCTAACGCTTCCTTTTCATGCACTTCGTACTTTAGTTCGGCACTACGTAACACGCGCGAGATATATGCGATAGGTCGATCTTTTTTAACTACTTCTTGTGACAAGATACCTCCTACAGCGTATTCTGATGCATCTGTCGTTATGTTAAATGGTTGCGTGAAGTCGGGAATCGTATTAACGGTGCGTTGCAGAGTATGTGTTTTAAGTTCTGGAATGCATTTTCTGACTTATCCGACCACAGAAATGAGATATCTTTTTGTAAGAGCTTAGTCAGAGGTTTAGATTGTAGAAAGTTCTTTACAGCCTCTATTTTCTTTGGGTCCGGACTGAGTCCCTTTTCACCGAGTTAAAAGGGACTTCGACTTCAGATCCACTTTCCACATAAAAGAGAGTGGTTTTTTGGGACCGAAGCGGACCTATACCTACGGTATGTATTGAATTATTCTGGTTCGGAAGGTATTAACTCTCCTAATACGTTTGATAGTTGAGACGCGTTTGTCGAGCGCGTTGGTGCTTTGGGAATTCCTTGGGTCGCGCTCTGGTTTCTGAGACCTTGGCCATTTCCCTGATTGAAGTTTTTTTCGACATTCTGCTATAGTGTGACCGACTATCTTACAATACGCACAAACTGGTCTGTTAGAAGCATTGCCGTTGGGTGGCGTTATTTCGTGAATTAGCGTGATAGCGTTTTACAGTTAGCGTATGAGTGGCCTATACGTCCGCATTTGACATATTATTTCAGGACGCTGCTCAGCTTGTCGATTGTTTGAGTTGTTTTCTCGACAGTAGGTAGCTGTGTGGCTAACTTTGTTGCATAACTGGCACGTTATTGTCGGCGTTTTTCTATAATCTCGAGCGATGTGTTCGATTCTATTACACTCTTGGCATTTAGTAAAGCTGTAGCATTGTGCTGCAGTATGATTCGTTCTTTTACAGATCTGGTATGCCTCTGGTCTTTGTGTATTTCTAATTCTATTGCGACATTCTAACGCAGGGTGCCCCTTTATGCTGCAATAACTACATAATATAGTTTTCGGTAATGTTCGATCTTCTAGTTCGCACACCTGAATTAGTCACTTATTGCCGTTCCTTGGCATGAAATTCTCCTTTTCTGTTAATGGCTGACTCCTTTATATTTCTCTTTCGACGGCGATGCGTCTTTAACAATATCTTAGACCGCTTAAGTTGATTTTAGACAGGGTGTAATGTCAGACTTAAGTCCTGCTCTAAAGCAATCTATTAAAGTATTTTCAACGTATATTCTGAAGGTAGCTGTAGCGGGTGCGTTAATGGCTACTCTGTTTGCTTCCTATATCTGCGAGGCTAGCTTCTTTACTCTGTTAGCATACGTCAATACCGACTCATTTCTGCGTTGAAACTCGTTGCTGAGTTCTCCGATTAGTTGGCCTGTGGTTTTCGATGAGGAGAACGCTTCTCGCAAGTGTTTTTTAAAATCATTGTATAATTCGAATTTCATACCTGTCGTTGCATCTCGTGCGTTTCTTATAAAGTGGCTTTTTAAGTAGAGAGTAAATTTTGCCTCAAGGTTAGAGTCTATTAATTCCAATGCCTCAGAACAGTATTCTAGAAATTGTTGCAATGGACAGTTGGATCCATCATATTCAGATACGAGTCTGACAGTACCTCTCAAGGATACCGACGGTACTAATGCATTTGACATATTTGGATACGTGATCAAGTGTTCGTTTATATTGAGGATGGCGTTTTCTGGGAATCCTAGATGACAGCTAATTGAGCATGAAATGAGGTTCGATGCTCCCTCGGGATTAGATGGTTTTTGTCCTTTGATAATTTGTTATATGGTCTGATCGCCAAAATCGATTAGGCTAGGGGCAGACGAGTGAAAGGACCCTTTAGTGGGTAAGACTGGGGATAATTCTGTTTTTGTAAGGCTTTCCATTGATTGCTGGTTTTCGGTTAACTCTTCCGACTTCCCCGCCCTTTGAGAGATAAAAGTAATGAAAAGTTGCTGTTTAGGCGTTGTTATTGCTGTAACCAACGAGTGTTGTATAGAAGTTATCCGTTGGCTTCAGGACTCCTTGCTACTTTAGGGTGCTGTTCGAACGCTTATTTCTCTTCTGTGAGCGTTTTCTCGACGTCTTATTTCTTTTTAGTTTCTTCAAGATCTAATCTTTCCTCTAATCTTTTGGTTTCGCTCCTTGTTAATGGCATAGGCCCTTATTCCAACAGAGAAAGCCGTTTAAATACCTCTTCTAGGCTTTTTGGGTGACTTATGTATTTTAATTGTTGCTTCAACTACTGTTGATAGGATCGATCGTAAGCTTTTTCGTTCTCTTCTTTAGTTTTTAATAAGGCAATAAGGTGTTGATCTCTTTCATTCGAGTCTTTTAATTTGCTCTGTTCTTCTGCGAACAGAGAGTGTACTTGGTATATGGTATTTTTTAATATCTTTTTTTCGTTCCTTCCGGTCTCTAGAGCCATTTCTAAACTCTTAATTCGATTTTCTAGATAATTCCCGTACTCCGACCTATCGTGATCGGTCTCTATTAGTTCGGATATTCTTCTTTTCAAACGCTCAAGACGACCATCTCTATATGTACTGATTCCCTCGGGTGATAATATGGGGATCATCTGTACTTAATACAGATAATTTTATTTGTTTTAAGGTCGTTATAAATCGAGTTACCTACAATATTAGATATTTTAATTATTCCTTGGTTGTTTTTTAATATACTTATAATATTAGTTATTCATTGGAATATTATTAACAGTAATTAATATTCATTTTTTACTTCGCCTATTTTTACTCAATTTTGTTTCCGATTTCTCTTTGCTTACAAAGTCTCGTTGTACTTATATAGATTTATAAAAATATATATAAGTGAGTGTATTGGTAGATGTTCTTTTCTTAATAGTTCTATTCTTATTATATTCGTATGTGTTTATAGATTTGCCTACTTTAATCCTTGGTTTCCATATCTTATGGTAAAAATGTTTGGTTTTCTTCAATATTTTTTCACTTGTATGTGTAAGTATTTCGATACATTAAATGTATTCATTTATTTTTATATATGTATTTTAGTATTTATGTATTTGTTTTACATTAGTATGTTAATTTTGTACTCATATATTTATTCAATTTCCCTTTTTGATTTGTATAATATTTTATTTTTATTTATATAAATTTTGTTTTTATGTTTAATTATAATTGGTTTATTCCTGGATTATTATTTTTTATTAATTATTTATGATTTGCTACTTATTAATTGTCCGATATTTATTTACGTCAGTTCAATTATCTGCATAAGTGAATTCTCATAAGTTCCTTTTATTCGTGCACGATCTCGCAGCGTGGGGTAGTAAGTGCATACCTCTGTTTCGCTCTTTCTATGCGAATCAGTTGTTCGAGAAGCTTAGCTTTAACAAGTGTTTTATATTTATTCCCTCAGATAAGTAACGAAAATTACTTTGTTTTTGTTTTCCTTTTTAAGGTCTTAGGAAAACTACATGGTTCCAGCTTCAGTAAATGCAAGTAGGAAAATTTTTGTTAAAAGTAACTTAATGTTAACTAGGCTACAGGTTAGTCAAGGAACATATACTTGTTAAACATTTACTTTCTTTTTTTATTTAAATGTCAAATGTTGTTCTTTTTGTTTTTTTTTTAATTGATCGTGTAACTACGTTAGTGTTATTCCCCCCCCCCTTCTTTTTTATATATATTTTTTTATTCATTTCATTTGCTTTAATCATATACATGTGTATTTGTTAACACGTTATTTTATTTATACGTCTTCTTTTTTATTTTCTAGGCTTCTTGTCTTCTAAAGTGCAGGACTTCTTTTGGTCGGTAATACTGCTTGGCTATACAATTTAGACAGTCCTTGGTAGGAAGCCCATGAGAATTGCAGCAGTTGGAGCAGGTGCTGGTTTGTTGTACATTCACAATTTCGTCAATTGTGAGTGTGGGGTACTGCTTTTATACTTCAGAATCTCCTAAAGTACCGCTCTTTCCGTATAGTATTCTAGCTGATCAGTATCCAACTCATTCACCGTTAATTTTGGTATGGTGTACCTTTTCATCCAGCAGGGATCCTACTAAAAAGTTAGTCACTTTCCTCCTCGATAAGTACCTGGCAGTCTTAGAAAAAGCTCCTTATGCCTTTGCAGTACATTCACCGAGGAGGTTTTCTCTTCTCAGGGCTCGTAACCTAAATTTTTCCTTCCTTCTTAACTGTTGTCGCTTTTTCTGGGAAGGTCTAGTCTTTGCCTTCAAGGTGGTATATCCTTGTCCTTCCATTTTTATTTTGGACTTGTGTTTTTTTTTGGAAAAGAAAAATACGTTTTCTTTAATATAGGTTTATTATACGTTTATTATTTAACACGATTATATATTTATATATCCATATGTATGTTATATGTCACATACAAGTGTTTATATACATACATATATATATATATATATATATATATATATATATATATATATATATACATATATATATAAAACAAGGATACGCTTGTCGCTTAGAACACACACACACACACACACACACACACACACACATATCATCACATCACACATATATTTCGCAATTATTCATAATTTCAACATTCCATAAGTTACATAGTTATGACCTAATTAACAATGTCTAATTCTAAAAATATTAGGAGGCGAACTTAGTTCCCGACCTTTTTTTAAGGAAAAACGATATTTAAGATGGGAACTGGATACACGTTAGCTTAATCAAAATATTTTCCGTTATTGTCTACTACTTTTTCCTATCTTTCTGGCAATATTGCGATACCGTGGCAAAAAAAAACGATGTCGGTTTCGAGGCGATCCAATCATCTAGATCTCGCGCTTCTTGAACATGTCGGAAGTGCGCACCAATGAAGTCGTATTGCATAATACTGAATGGATGGCAATCAGAAGGCACTATGTTTGGCGAGTACTCTAGGTGCTCTAGTAGTTCCCATTCAAACTCCAATAAGAATGACTTTGCGCCTATTGCTCGCGATAGGTGCAATGATTTTCAAAAGGCGTTGAAAATCATTCAGTTCGTGTTTGTGTACCTTGGCAGTGGCGGTGTCATTTGGTTTAAGCCACTCGTAGTACAGCACACCCTGTTGGTGTTGATGTTCCGTTTTGGTATCGACGGTTTTGGATGTGAACGGTTGGCCTGGGTCCAGCCATGACCTTTTATGCTTGGAATATTATAGTAGATGCAATTTTCATAACCAGTCACAATATGCCACAGAAAACTCTTCTTTTTTTACCTGGAAAGCAAAAACAGTGTGATATGGTATCAATTCATAATGGCACTTTCGGTCAAATCGTGTGACATCCATCTTCCTTCTTTATGAATGTTTTCCATCGTATGTAAACGTTTGCCAACTGGTCTGTCGTTGACTCCTAACTTATTAGCGAGTTCTTTCTGAGTTGAGCTAAGTGTTCGTTCAATAATAATTGCAATTCACAACTTTTTCACACTTTTTTTCTTCAAACTTTTTCGGTTGTGTAGAACATTCTTTGTCATTAACTTTTAAACCGCTGAAATAACTCTTTACATGTTTTAATCGATGGAACAATTCATCATAACATTCTTGAAGCAATCGATAAGTTTCTGCTACATTTATTTTTAAATAAAAATAGTGCAAAAGGACATTTAAAAAAAATGATTCATTTTTCACTAATCAAAAAATTATAATGTTTACACAAATGAAGGCTCATGTTAACTGAATTTTATTGGTTAATGCCAAAACTAAAATATAAGTACTGGATTCGACACATCTGACATTTCGTACTACTTGTATCACCATCTAAACATTATGATTGAAAACTAAATTCGCCTGGTAATAATTAAAACAAAAACCAAAGATTTTTGTTCTTCAGTATTCTCATTTCAAGTATGCAATATAAATAATAGAGAATCAAATATAAGACATAAAAACGTTTGTAGAATAAAATCATCATACTCTGTAAAAATATACATTTTATAGAAAATCTTTTTGTTAAACTTTTAGTGTATGATTAAGAAGAAGGATTCTTACTTTTTCCATTTCATTTACTTTTTGAATCCGCCCATCCAGTTCTCTCCTAATAGCAGCAGCTTGCTCATCGGCAGAGTCCAATAGAAGTGCATTAAACAAAAGTTGATGCTCAAATTTTTTCACGCAAAGAATTTGCTGAAACATATCGTAAAGTTGTTCTTTTGATAGTATTAGCTCTGAATTCAATGATTGTTGCTGCATTCTCGATAGTCGTTTATTATCCTCGTCGCCCATACCTTTGAAAATACAATCAAATTTTGCTAGCCATGAAGCTAGTACAGTTTCTTTGCTAAGACCGTCTATTTCTGGTAGGCTTCGAACACGCTTCTCGATGTTATTTCTAAAAACTTCACGAAAGTCATGCTGTGAGCAAGCACCGCTTTGTACTATGCAAAGCACTCTTTCAGATTTCAGAAACACATCATAATAGTTCTGAATTGCATTGTGAAAAGCTTCATCGGCCATTATCTGTGTTTCACCTTTTAAAAAGCTCTGGAATTAAAAAAATATTTAATTAAATAGTATAAATAGCTATTAAAATCAGATACAAGTACCAATAGAGGTGAAAAGTACAGGAAAACTTTAGAATAGATATATATATATATATATATATATATATATATATATATACATATATATATATATATATATATATATATATACATATATATATATATATATATATATATGTACATATATAGAATTATATACGCAAGGAGATTAACTAACAGTGTTAAGAATAGAATTATATGTTTAAAATTGACGGATTAATAAAAGAAAATAGAAAACAAAAATAATACTTATGTTAACCTTACAATACTTAAGTTATATTTAAATGTAGTACAGTTTATTGTGGTATAAGGAATTTGGTAACATTAAACATGCGATCATATTGATGTCAGTAAATATGCATTCAGTAAAAATCACCATCGTTTTAAGTACCTGTTTAGAAAATCAAAATTAAATAAAAATAATTTGTATGGCATGATATTAAATAAATAAAAATATAAATGAGAATTTTTATATTATTTTTATAAAGAAACTCAAGTAATTAGCCCAAAGCAAATGTTATATATGTCAATAATGATTTCAAATGTACATTATTTATAAATGATCTTTATTCAGAGGCGAATTTAGTTTTCTACATTTTTTAACAGAAAAAGGACATTTCGGATGAATATATGTTAGATTAATCAAAATATTTTTTGTCATTTTGTACCAATTTTTCTCATCTTTTTCGTAATATGGCAATAACGTGGCGAAAGAACGATGGCGGTTGCGAGGCCATTCAATCACCCAGAAATTCTCGCACTTCTTGAATACGTCGGAAGTGCGTATCAATTAGCTGTATTTTGAGCGTCTGAAAAATGTCGTGACTACCTGTTGGGGGAAAAATTCACGGTAATCACGAATCACAGCAGTCTAAAATCGCTGCATACGATAAAATACCCCTAGGAAGGTTGGTCACATTGGGTTACCATTAGGAAGGTTGGGCCATTGCACTACAGATTTATAACATACAGATAATGCATAGGAAAAACGCTTTACAGAAGGTATGAGATTCAATCTCACGCCCACCCGCTTTAGTCGAAACACCTGTTGCTACCGTCACCAGCATGGGCCGAGATAATTCATATAAAAGATAAGTAAAAATAATCACGAACTCTTCAGAGAGACATCCTGACTGGTACATAAATAATAACGTCCTTTACAAGCATCGCCCAGATGTCTACTCAGATGCACTATGCCCCGACGCAGACGATTGGAAGCAAGTTGTCTTATCCAAGTTCCAGTATCATGACACACCGACATCCAGACACTTTGGCGTTGAAAATACTCTTAGTTAAGTGACTCGAAAATACTACTCGCCAGGAATGCAATGCGCTGAGATATAAGATAATAAGAGGAGTAGGAAGAGGCAGAGATCTGCGTCGATCAATGACGACTGAGGAGCCACCTTTACCAGGAGACGTATATATCCCCAATCGAACAAGCTTTGAACTCGAAGAAGCGTAGATACTGCAAACCTCAGAGATTGTTGCATAAGTGATGCAATCGCGTCAGCCCGATCGCGATCATCAAGTCTAAGCCCTCGATGTAGACCAATTGGTGTAAACTCTGCATCAGTTAAACGAAAAAGTAGATGAAGAAAACCTAGTGGATTGATTCAGAGCTCAACTGAAGAGATATACGTCGAAAAACCGAGGTCGACGAAATCACTATCGGCCAATCTATCAGACAACGAGATATCGTACAAGATAGGAATATTCGAGGCGTCTCGTAGACTCATATTAGTTCATTGAAACTATCACAACGGCATCCTGTATACGTCGAGACGTCAAATCAGATCGATCAGCTCCGTACTGTACTGACCAGGCCCGAAATTTATTGCAAAATCCCGAAGAGATTGCAAGCACTCGGAAAGCCATGATGATGGGGACGTTTGCCTGTAAAGCAACGATCGCTGCGCATTTCTGCGTTCAGTGGCAACGTAAAAATCCGGAAAATGGAAAGCGCACTCAAAATCCCCAGGCAGGAAGAACAAGGAAGCGTAAGGCAAAACAATAGTCCTAATAAAGTATAAAGAGGTAAACAAGCGACCCCTATAAAGAAGACGTCTGTGTTGGTCAAAATCCTCCTGACCCCTTACCGTCTCCATACGAATCGACCACATACCATCAAGAAGACTATCATGTTGAATATAAACCGGGTTTCAAGTCATTCAAGACAAACATCGAGGCCATCCCTGTCGGTAGCATAGAGTATACGATCATTTAGCCACCAACGACGCACAATTTAGCTACGGGGACTACGGTGATCCCAGCGCTAATGTCAATGAAAGTATCGCCCCCGCCCCCAAAGATCTTATACCACCTAAACGACGGCATCCATCTTATCCCGCAAGGCCTCTATCCAAACAGTAGGCCAAGAAGCAAGACATTTGCTAAAACTGCGGAGCAAGCGGGCACAGGTACTTCATCTGCCCACAATCAGGAAGCGATAAGTTTTATGTTTATATCATGTTTATATACTTAGATTGTGCGGATAGAAATATAAAGTATCACCTTGTCATATTTCATTAAACAAGAACGAGAAACATGCAAATCTTCTCCTCATTCACATTTATTCTCCTCATTAATTGTTACATAGGCGAGAACGAAGAAAATAATATTGTTTGCCGAAATTCCATTATGTTTGGATTAAATGTATTTGCAGACTTCTTGGTTCATAAATGAGTAAGACTCATAAAAAACTATACCATTATGAAAGATGTTTGTAATGTTTTTATAGTGAAGAATGGCTACAAAACTGTGAAAATCCAGCAACACGAAAGACGATTATGTTTTATGGCAGTCACCATGAACCAATTAGCCTGGAGTATAATATATTAGATGAACTAATGCTCGAATCTAATCCTCAAGAAATCCTAAAAGTCTTGGAAGCGGTAAACTCAATTGAAGCCGAGAGAAAGCATTCACTCCATTAGGTAATGAAAGGAGCAAAAATAATGGTGAAAAATCAACAATCTGAACAGTCGTAGAATGATGAGGAATTTATTCGAGCAGTCGAAGAGTTTGAGAATAATACTCCAAAGAAAACAAGACTAATCTAATTAATAAGGCAAGTGTTAAGCCGAAAAGGCGTGTATCTATAATTTGATGTCTTTAATCATACTTTATGAGTTTATATAATTTGTATTTAAATATGTCTTATATTCGAACATGCTTAAACTAACATCTTACTTCAAGATGCATTTTTAACATCTGGCATCTGTATGGGTTGCATTCCTTGATTATTTATTTAACATTACTTGCGAAACTCTCTCAATTTTTACAGTAATCCATCCATAAAGCGATCTTTTATTAAGTAATAAACTTGACTCCAGCTGCATGCCATAAAGGTTTATTGCTCACTTCCCCACCCCCTTTAAATATGCCATTCCTACCACAGCCAAAGGTTCATCTCCCCTTTTTAATTTCTGTTCAATAAGAATTTGTCCAATTATCCAATAGAGAGTATTCATAGAGGATTTGAAATACCTTTTCCATCTTTTCTCTTGTCCTCTCAGTATATCTGTAGCATTCCGATTCTAACAAACGAAGAGGTTTGAACAGATTCGACTTGTCCGCCGCGCGAGTAGGTTATTTTAACATTATTTTTGTACCAACAGTTATCGTAGAAATTTTGTAAATTTTGTAATTATGTTTTTAAGGAAAAAAGTGTTTAAATGTGTTAAATAAATATATTTAAATCTTTTACATTTTCCGCATACGTATTTGAATAGTCGTATTGGAGTAACTTTCAGTACACGGGGGAACTACCTCTATGTAATTTCATTGTCACTCCACCAATAAAATTTTTAGTTAATTTTCTCTTGAAAATTAATGGTTTACATTGGTGGAATTAAGAAGAAAATTTTTTTATCTTTGGAATGGACTCAGCTACTCTTAACAAAATTTCTGAGAGTAATTTCGTGCCGAGAAAGATATGTACAGAATTAGAGAAAAATCATCAGTACATAGTGACTGCTCTTAAGGAATTCTCTACAAGATATGACACTAAAGTTGTTGCGGAGCTAATCAACTACTTTTAAATATTTTTACTACAAAACATATCGTTGCTCATATTAAAAGATGAAGTAGATTTCATAAATATGACTAACAAAGCAACTAAGCTTGATTATTTATAGTATATTAAGAATATCTATTTTAAGTTTAATACTTCTACTTTTTGAACAATAATAAAACACATACTTTTACTCCTTTTCATTATATATTTGTTAAAAAAATTTATACATTTATAACTAAATATTATAATCGCAAATACTGGATCATACCACAATATTGAGTCAAACTTTCTGAAGTGGGCGGTCAAAAATCAAGCAGTTGAATTTTATATCTTTATATATAAAATCTTTCCAAATTTGAATGGTAAGATAAAAATAGCACAAGAATCAAATAATGTACTTATATTATGAAAAAAATTAATTTTTTAAAACAAAAAACAATTTTGCTTAAACAAATTAAAAATTATTGAGCTTCTCGTATAGGTAGGATATTTTTTTCAGTTTTTTTATTCGTAAAAGGCTAAACTAATGATTTCTGTAAAAAAAATTTGGTACACTTCACAAGAAAAGAAGATATGAAATTTTAAACGTTGGCGTAGCGCTACGGATAGCCGCACCTTACCCGGAGTGATTTCTTGCCTACTCTATCCTGCCCTCTTCCTCGTTTAACTTAGTCTTCATATTTACAATATGAAAAAAATAATTCATGTATTATTTATATTTATAATTCATTCACAAAAACAAACTTATAAAATTATTTACACACTTTCAATAGATCACTTTTCGTATTCTTCGAAAAGATCTTACATTTTAAACTTTTTATGTTGAACGGCTTGAAGCAATGATGTGGAGGAGTTCCCTTTATTGTTTTAGCAGTAGAAAAACAAGATTCTAATTTTTTTGAAAAAATTACAAGCCCGTTAGAAAAGTTTTGGCGTGATGACAATGATTTTATCTCGTAAGCATCATGAGTTTCATATTCAGAGAAAACGACATAACTAATGTTGCAAACAATATTATTTTTATCGTATATTACATATACGTACAATGTCGTCTAATCTTTGGACTAAGTCTGAATTTAAACTACGTATAATGATTATTTAGAGAAAATGATTTGTAGTGATCCCTCAGTAGACTCTTATTTGAGAGATTGTAATAAATGCCTTGGATAATTATAAATAATATAAATGTACATGAAATATTTTTTTCATATTGTGCAAACGTGAATGAGGAAGAACGCAGGGTAGAGTATACGAGCAATTGCCCGGATAAGGTGCGACCATTCACAGCGCCGCACTAAGGTTTAAAAATTAATATCTTCTTTTCTTGTAATGTGTACAAAAGTTTTTTACAGATATCATTACACAAGCTTAGCCTTTTAGGAATAAAACTATACTCAAAAAATTTCCTATCTATAGGAGAAGTTAAATAATTTTTAATTTGCTTATTGCAAAATCGTTTTTTAACAAATTACGTTTTTTCATATTATAAGAACCCTAAATTATAATAAGATTTTATTATAATTTGTCGGAATATTGGCAATTTGAAGAAAAAAGTGCTTAAAAATTCAGTTGTTTATAGCATTCGCAATGATGGCAATTTTTAAAACATGTTTTAGGACATTTAATTAAATTTTTAATTCTGTACATGACAGAATTAAATTTACAAGGGAGGTTGAGGTTAATAGTCAGTTAAGTTTTCTGGACATTAATGTCATTAGATGTAGTAATAATAAGGTGAAACTTAATTGGTACAGAAAGCCTACTTGGGCAGGTAGGTTTTTAGATTTCAAAATTCGAGCATTAAAGGGTGTCATTGACAGAGCAATAAAATTGTCACACGAAGATTTTAGACAAAATAATTTACAGATAGTAAGAGAAACTTTCATTAATAATGGTTCTCCAATTTAATTTATTAATAGATTAATTGCTGACAGATTGTTTGACATTTATAATACCGAAAATAGACATAGTACAGGAGTTGATATTAACGGAGGCAAAATTATTGTCTTGCCATATATTAGAGGATTATCTGAAAGAATTAAAAGAAATTTTTGGAAATATAACATTCAAATTTTCTTTAAAAATAGCAATAATTTAAGTAGATTGTTTAATAATTGCAAAGATAGGGATGATTTATGCTTAAAATCAGGAGTTGTTTACAAGATTAATTGCATGGATTGTGATAAATACTATATTGGACAAACAGGTAGATATTTAAAAAAGAGAATTTATGAGCATAAATATAGTTTACGTAGCTCACATATTACTTCCGATTTAAAAGAGCATTGTTTAAAGTTTTTACATTCTTTTGATTTTGTGAATGTGGATATTTTGGAACATAGTAATAATAATAAGTATAAAAGGGAGAGTCTTGAAAGTATTCACATTTTCAGGAATTGAAATAATGTGAATTTAATGTTAGAGTCTGGTAAATTGGACAGTGTTTACCATTCCTTATTAAATTGATTAGTTTTGAACAATTTGTGTAGAGGGGGAATTTAGATTTAATTTACTAAATTTGGTGGTGGGGATGAGGTATATATAGATTAGAATATAAGGTTTTGTTTAGTCCCTGACGAGGAGACGTAGCGAGCTCGAAACATTGGACAGATCTTCAATTAGGTAAGGGTGCTGGGGACAGTCAGACTGCACTTTACTAACAAAGAATTTTTTCAGCTAATATTTTATTTTCAGATTAGTCTACGGGGGTAAATGTAAACAAGGACAGTCTGACTGTCATTATAATTTTAATTTAATTTTTAATTTAATTTTTATTTTTAATTTTTATTTTATTTTTATTTTTATTTTTAGATTGAATTGATTGGACTGTAAGACCAATAAAAAAATATTTATTAATTTCAGGATACTTGTTTGTTGAATTTCAGTTTCGTAAAAGTCTCCAGATACAAGCTAACCATAATAATCTTCGACTTTATACGTTACTGGGCTGCTTTTTATAACTCTTGTTCTTGTGAAAATGGCAGTGGACTAATTTTCTGTGTAAACGTTTTCAAATATACGTTTTATTCTACTTATTCGCTATTCGCACATTACCTCCAACATTGTATTTTGGGCTTTCCTTGATAATATCTCAATTGAATAACGTTCCTTCGTATCCGTTATGTTTTCTTGGCTTACATTTTCATGCTCAATTCTCATTGTTTGAGTTGAATGTTGAATTTAATATTTACTTGAATTGTAAGCTTCCAATAAATCTTGTAGGGTATCTAAACATTTGTAATTTCTCATTTGATGAACTGTGTGCACATTACGCTTTTTAATGTTCTATTAAAACGTTGACATATACTTGCATGAAGATTACTGTGTGAAGAATATAGATTGATCTTATAGTTTTTCATGAGATTTTGAAAGTGTGAATTGAAATTTTTTTTTCCTTAATCGGTTTTTAGATTCGATAGTACTCGTCCTTGTGTCAATATCATATTCATAGTCAAAGTAACATCGTTGCCACTCTATGACTTTTTTGCTTTAGCCCATACATACGTCGAAAATATATCTATAACAATGAGTCAGTAACGAAACCCTTGATTCTCCCTAAAGGAATGATTTCTACAAGATGTTCTTGCCAAGTCTAATCTATACCATGTATATATCATATTTTCTTTGCTTATATCTACAGCAAATTTGTGCAGTTCTTAAATCACTTCAAGTCGTAGTTCGTGTTGGCTTTGGCATTGGTGATTTTACTGGTGCATTTTTTCTTTCAATCTCTTTTACAATACTATCATATCATTAATTATATGGCGAACTTTCATAAAATTTTTATAGAAATTAATCTTTCATCCAAGTTGAATCGATATTTATTATATGCTTATTATTTTTTATTATTTTTATTCGCTTCTGTCATCAAACCAATTTGATCATTATCTTTCCCATTTTCTTCAAGAAATTTAAAAAATTCGCCAATTCTCGAGGATACAGTATTTACTTCCTTTTGTAAGATTTTATTTAACGTTTTTATACAAACTCCATGATTAGATGTCAAATTGGATGCATTCCTAGAGGACCTCATTTTCTCTTCGAGTACCTCAGATTTCTTCCAAACAAGTCGTTACTCATGATGTTACTGTTTGAAAAAATATATGCCGATTAATATATCGACAATTAGTAATCTTATTCTTTCGACAAGCTCATTGGGATCACCCCAATAGATTAAATCTATCGAAGAATTATTCTTTGCTATTTTATATTTAGCTATAATAGCTTCTCTTTTCTTATACTGCTGCTTTTCTATTTCGAAACATTGGAACAACGATATTTAAAAAATGTTTACTCCTTGACTGGCGTACAGAATTATTTTTTCTATGTTCTTTGCGTGTGAAGCAAAATCATCATCATCCGAATCAAAATCTTTTTTGGAGGGGGGGGGGGATTCAATAGTATTAGCATACAACATAAAATTCAATTTTATTTCTCGATCTGATTGACTTTTTAATATTAGTGACATGGAAAATTAGAAGAATGTGAGCTTTCGCTGTTGGATTCGATGTTTCTGAAGTGGAATAATGATTCGTTTCAATGTATTACTTACAACCTTTTCAACATTGTGTCTTTCCTGTTTCGGTAAATTGGATTTTCTAATAGCCTTACGAGCTTGTAAGAACTCGCTTACGATTTTCTTTTCTTTCTCAAAGGCGGAAATGCTCACGAAATGCTCTTTAAAATCATACTAAATTCTTAAGACTTCTAACTCCTTTTTATTCCAAAACAAACTTTTCGATATCTATCACGCTTCATCACCCTATAATTATCAATAACAACGAATCTATATTTATCTTTCTTCAATATTCTGAAAAAAAACGATTATGAAACTCATTGAATTTCAGATCTGTGTTCACATGGTCTTCCATTCACATGAAATTAATTTGGCTGATTTAACGATTTCGAGTAAACATATAGTAACTATTTGTTTTTCCACAGTTTGTTTTTTACATATAGTATTATGTATTATACATAGTATAATAATAAATGGTTACATATAGTAACTGTTTCTTTTCTAAAGAATACTGCTTGTATACTATCTAGTAGTAACTCTTCCTGTCTCTTTCGTCTTTTTCCTTTCCAAAATCAAAATTAGTGACGAGCATTTTAACATTCAGCTCAAGAAGAAAGTTCTCGTTCCACATGTTATATACCCCTTTCGTCTAAAATTGGCGGAGCTCTTCCTTTTCTTATTTCACGGTTCGCAGGACTAAGTACAAGTGGTGCTCTAGCCGGAGCTGCTGCTAATATAGCTGAAGCAGTAAATGATGCTAAATCTGCGAAGAAAAAATATCAAGAAAGTAAATGTCATAATAAAACGATGGAATTTATTTCTTTAGGTAAAGGACTCTGAAAACGAATAAACGTGAGATCAGATTATTTCTTAAACCGCTTATCGGTTATAGTTTAATTAAAAGAAAAAATCAACTTTATTCAAAAAGAAAAATTATTACTATACCCATTGGTAGTTACGAAATTAATGATATAAATCAATTTTTATCAAATATATCCGAATCATAAGCAATTCAATTTCTCTAGAAAGCTAACAATAATCCACTTAGAAGTGAAATTAACTTTAAAATTAAGTGTCCCGTTAGATCTTAAGCCTCAAAAATAAGTCTATCGAATCCTGGGATTTACTCCTCGTATTGTCAAAGAAAATATAGAACATCGTTTTGATTAACCAGTGAAAATATTGAAAATCAACACACACAGAGTCGAATATAACCTTACTGTATAAGCTTTCATTAAAAACCAAAAAGTTCATACTATTCATGAATTATTTTTCAGTATTCCTCCAGAATATAAAGTCATAGAAATTCCATCACATTCTATATATCTACTACATAGTGTTAAGTATATAGATAATATTCAAGTTTGAATTCTCGATCAGGACAGAAATCTAGTTAATTTTCGATAAGAAGAAATCACTGTCAGACTTCATATCAAATCTATATAATGGGGATTGTTTACAATTCTAGCATCCATATAAGTACTACATCATGGCAATCGATAATTATTCGATTGAAAAGTTTGAAACTGTTAACACTGAAGAACATTCAGTTTCTCCAATGTGTGGGTTTAAAGTTTGTAGGAAAAAATTGCCGGTATAATTTTATGCTGCTATTTTAAAAATGGGCGAAATACGAAAATTTTAATCAGATTCGTACATCACACACAAAAATTTGAGTATAATGATGAACTTGGTATTTCTATCCAATGCCAAGATCTGTATCTTCTAGCATCATGTAGTTGTATCCATATTGAAGGAAAATTATAAAAACTACTCTAAATACAAAATCTAAATCTAGATTTGTCAACAATAGTATTTGTCATCTTTTTAATGAAAATCTCTGCTAAATTAATGGTGTCGAGATAGACAAAAATAAAAATGTCGGATTGACTAGTGTCATGAAAGGATGAACTACTTTCAATACCAACGAAACGCTCATGTTTGAAGAATGAATTGACAATGAATAAAGAACGAGAACTTTAAGCGATAGAAACGAAAATTTTGACGTTGCTATTCCTCTAAGTCCATTTTGCGCTTCGCAGAAAATTACAAAAAAGTTGTAGATAAAACGAAGTATAGACTTATTCTTGTAAGATCAACATCTTAACTGAATGTTATAATCCAGCAAGGTACTACGAAAGATAATAAGAAGAGATTGGTGATGCCACATACAAAGGGCTCGAGAATTTCCGAGCATCGTAATCGTGCACCCTCGTATAATTTAAATTAGAAACATAGGTTTTTCAAATAATATTAGTAATAATAATAACAGACCATGTTTAATAATAATATAAACGTATATTCATTGAAAGGGTAATAATCATAATGATAATAGTAATAAACAATAATAGATAAA
This sequence comes from Sycobia sp. Sy_11, assembly GCA_018907035.1. NCBI lineage: Eukaryota > Metazoa > Arthropoda > Insecta > Hymenoptera > Epichrysomallidae > Sycobia > Sycobia sp. Sy_11. The sequence goes on along the minus strand of JACCIC010000027.1, from coordinate 3,052,221 downwards.
TAACGAACTTAGACTACAAAAAAACATATATTTTTCATTATAAATAATACTAAGAATAGTGTATAAAGATTCTAGAAAATCTAGGCGTATATTCGGTACGAAATTTATTTGGCTACGACGTTTGAGTTTTCTTTTCGAGAATCTTTATATTCTATTTGAATTTAGAGTTACAAACGTATTTCAATGTTTTAGCATCCTGAAATATTGACAATATTCATTGGCCTCTCTGATTTCGTATTTCGTTTACAAAGAGGAAAGAGGAGTATCGTAAATAATGCATTAGCACGCCTTCCACTTCATCACAAATTTTCCACGGGAAGGGGGGGAGGTACCATTGATAGGGGAGAAAAGAGGCACCTCGGTCTGCGCCGCATCATAGCCGGCCTGCAATTAGGCTGCATCATTAGAGCAGAATCCGGTCCGATTTCTTATGATAAGGAGGCGTGCGCTACGCACACGTGCAGATATATAAACTTATTTCATCTCAGGTATTATCCTGAGAATATCTACAGATCTCCTTCTTTCTTATATATATATATATATATATATATATATATATATATATATATATATATATCATGAGTACCCGGACAGCGTTGCCAAACGCTCGCCTCCTTTTTGTTCTCTCTTTTTCTTTATTTATTTTTTCTGGACTCTCTCCTATTCATTCGATTTCTAGGCGCTTTTTAGGGCTCGAAAAATGATCGGAAATTAGACGAATTGGCACGCTCTAATAATTTGATCTGCCCTTTTTCTTTGTATATATATATATATTTACAGTGTAGTTTCTGGACACAACAATATATTATATGACTATATTAATTTCATTGAAGGGTTTAAAAATTGAACTTATTTCAAAACAATTTAAGATTAATTGTTTTAATAATTTAATATAATTTTTTATATTGTTTACAGTAATCATTTTAAAATAATATCGCGAAAAAAATCCCGGCTTACTGAGTTTCTAAGTGTGGTTTAAAAATTATATGTCAACATGTTTATACTGTGTCTGGATCGTCCATGCTCATGCATTTGGTTTTTGTTTTTGCTAGCCTTGACATACATTGAAAAATTGAGGCGTTTATTGAATGCGAACATCATTTAACTGATCGTACGTTCGGTTCATATGCATTAGCCTTTTTATTCTTAGCTATAGTTAACTGTATATTGTATAATGATCTTGTTGCAAAGTAATAAATTTTATTAAGAGAGTGAAAAATGAGTCAAAGGATCGATCGACACAAAGGAGTGCGTCATAACAAATTAGCTCTGGAAAACTTAAATTAAATTTAAATATGGAGGAAAAAGATGCAGAAATAATTGCAAAAACAAAACTCATATCTAATTTTGTTGTTCAGCTTGGTCAAGCAACCTTCAGGTTGGTGGTCAAGTAATCTTCAGGCTCGGCCTCAGGAAAAAATAGTCGGAATGAACTATTTGTTATTAATATGTTCGGAATTATCGAAAAAATGCGAATAAAACTGAAAATGAGGTTTCGTCTGTATTCGCAGATGATCATAATGATAGTAAACGTAGATAATGGTCGCTATACGTGCACTCGTATATTAAGTTATTACAGTATATGACACTCTAAGGCCTTTTAAAAAAATGTAGCGAGTAAGAAAAGACAAGAATAACATTCGCCGAATAATAACTTATTCCTTCTTTTGTTTGATACAAATAGATATATTATTATTCTTGCCTCTTACTTCTTTTGTAACATTTTCTATATAAAAGGCCTAAATTTCATTCCACGATACATTTAACCCTAAATTTATATATATATATATATATATATATATATATATATATATATCTATATATATATATATATATATATATATATATGTATATATATATATATAAGCACATATATGTGCGTATATATTTTTTTCGTTCTCTATATATTGTAAATGTAAGTTAAATAGTTCAAACTATACAAATTTACTTGACCTTTTTTGAAACAAGGGAGGCAAATTTAGCTTTAAATAAATACAAAATTCCTATTTTGATAATTGTTTAAAATGAAACAGTCAAAACTTACTGCTAATAACATTTTATGCTAATATTACGAGATGGACTCGATTGATTATTGCTTATATTTACAATTATTAAATAGTTTTCTTATATTATTATTGTTTCTAAAGTAAACTTGAATATTATACTTTTTGTATGCACTTCTAATTCCTTCCGATAACCCTTTTACATATGCTAATACAACGATTGGTTTATTATTCTCCCTCTTTTCCAGCTTATGTTCTCTAGTATTATTATACAACTGATCTATTCTTTCTGCAATCATCTTATCTATTAGGTCTATTGGATAAGCATTATTAATGAATATCCCGTTATCTAATTTTAAATTATCTTTTCTGAAATCTTTGTGTGACTCTTTACAGAACCTATTTTGTTTTGAAATAGATGCTGGGAGTTATAATTTAATAACCTACCTGACCATGTAGGTTTTCTGTACCAATTTAATTTTACTCTGTTATTACTAACTCTTATAACTTTGATGTCCAAAAAAACATAATTTATTTTCCATTCTATTTCTTTTGTTTATCTATCATGGATGGAATTAAAAACATCCACCATTTTACACACCTACATTCTACACACCTTTCTCGTACAATTGTAAAAATGTCATTAACATATTTTTTATAGTTTGTATTATTGGTTCAAAATTTAATATGCAATATTTTCTAATTTTTTCATTACCAAATTAGTAATGACCGGTGATAAAGGTGATTCCATTGAACAACCACATCTAATTTGGTAATGTAAACATTAGAATATATTGCATTAAATAAGGAAAAGAGGGGAAATAAACTGTGTTATTATCATATGTAAAAGAGTTTTCGGAACGAATTAGAAGTGCATTCAAAAAGCATAATATTCTAGTTTTACTTCAGATTCTTCGAGGTGAATATAAACTAGACAGTCTAACTGTCATTATTGTAGGTAATATATTATATTATGCAGACTGTAAGACCCATAAAAATATTTATTAATTCAATTAACAATAATATCAAGATATATTGAAAGAGATAAGCCTGTCAAAAGATTTATAAAATTCTTAGAAAATAAAGATCATAGAGCTATAGATATGTTTGATGATGTCAATAAATTCCTACAAGAAAATAGCATTGATTGAAGTGATTGCAGGGGCCAATCAATAATGATAAGCAATTGTACCGGAGAAACGTCATTCTCCAAATTCAATTTAGTCAATAATGCCAGGGTATCAACTACTCAAAATTGGGTAAATCATATGACTAGTATGGAGAGACACATCATGCGTTATATAAATATTGATGATATATTAAACATATTTGCTGAAAAAAATTATTTATTTCTGTATTGGGATTTTGAATTTTCGATCAATGAAAAAAATTATTTATCATTTCTTTATCGATAATTTTTCAAAGCATATGTACTATTTATGATCTAAAAAATCATTTCCCGCCGGAATGTTTGTCTAAAAAACAGTATTTAATATAAAACTCCATTTATGACTATAGCAATATAGCAAATGGTAAGAAACATTTCATTTATATATATTATAACATGTACGGGTTATCTTGTCCTGTACATATTCATAACTTATACTCATTGGAAAAAACTATTATTACTTCTCCCTCGTATTCCTGTGTGTGTAGCGTGCGTTCGATGAACGCGGATACAATATAGGTAGGATTAGAATATATAATCTATTATATATATATATATATATATATATATATATATATGCACACGAATGTTGGCTATTTCTACGAGGCGTTAATGTATTACGTAGCAAAGGGGAGAACGTTCGCTTTGCTATAGCTAATTCTCATGGCTTGATAAAAACGCCTTTTTTATCACCAAGGATAACCGGACACCCTGTTGTCGGAACTTTCCTCCGAGCTGCCTTGGAGGAAAGTTCCCGAATCGACGCTAAATATTAACTGTCGAAATTTCTCACTATGATCGACGTTAATATTAGATTTATAATTTAAAAAAAAAGGAAGGAACGTAGAGTCTAAATGATAAATTGAAGGATGGTATGCCATCAATACATATGCGTCTGCATGTACGTTTGTTTTGGATAGTTTAGTTACGATACTATGTATGATTAATAAAATATTAATTATAAAATACCTAAAATAAGTTGAATAATGGATTAAAAAACTTTTAACTCATACTAGAGTATGATATAAATATTAGCTTAATAATTATAAACGTAGAAAAAAACCAAACCATTAAGATTAATAATGTTAGTTCATTTACAATATTAATTATATTAGTAGAATGTTAGTAACTATATACTTTATAAGATACATAAAATAAGTTGAATAATAGACTAAGAGATCTCTAATTCGTAGTTTAAAGATTAGTTTAATTAATAATAAGAGATTATGTAAAATAAATAATTATAAACGTAGAACAAAAATAAAACGATTAAGGTATTAATTGAAGATCGCTTATTTCATAATGTTGCTATAAGTATGTTGTTCATGATTATAGTAGATGCGTTATCTCCAAAAATTAAATATTATAAGAGAGCGAACGAAAGAGTTTATATTATAAACGAAATTTGACTCCTTCATTGGCTTTCCCCACAAACGCTCAGATGAATTTCCGTGAAAATTTTGGATGGCCTTTTTAGTTTGTCCGGACCACATATAAATATGTGTCCAACGAAGTGAAAAATCACTTCCAATCGGGTTTTCAATTAGGTCAGATCGATCCGGTAATTATAAACCTTTTGACTTTTTGGACTTACAATTTTTTCGACTTTTCGGATTTAGAATTTTATCGACTTTTAAGACTTAGAATTTTTTCGCGATTTTCGGACTTAGATTTTTTTCGCTATTTTCGGACTTAGAATTTTTCGGACTTAGTTTTTTGATTTTTTAAACTTTGAAATATTTCGTACTTTTCAGACATTGAAAATTTTCGTGCTTCTTGGACTTCATCTTCTGGTGGTTAACTTTGTATTCTCGACCTATGTGTAGTTTCTTTTTATATATTATACGGTTGTATAAGGCGTATTTCGAAGAAGTAAATAAACAGTAAGTAACCAACAATATTTATCGTTTATCCTTATTCTTCACTAAACCTAATCGCGATATATATATATATATATATATAGTATTTAGCTTAATTTTTTTCGAGTAGGTTAAACGGGTGGGACTCTCGCAGTCCTGTACATGGAAGCCAGTCCTTTAACTTTTCTGAGTACGCCAAACGGGTGGGACTCTCGCAGTCCTGTACACGAAAGCCGCTCTCTTAAATTTCCTGAGTAGGCTAAGCGGTGGGGCCGTTTACAGTCCTGTACGCGGAAGTGACCCCTTTCGTTCTGGTAAACAAAACGGTGGGAAAAGAATTTTAATACGGGATCATAAAGACGAAATTAACGAATTAGGTAGTAAACTCGCGATTCAGAGACCGATCCATACTATATAGGTTCGGTATCCAAAAAAACGCGTACATCTGGGCTCATCGGTCCCACATTCCTGGCTAATAGTCGAGAGGCTAGGCCAAAAATAGGGACAAATTACTGCCGGTCTTTTGTGGAAGCAAATCGTCGTGCATAGAACCGGGTGAGCACTCGTCATTATATATAAATACGTATATATAGTGCGGGACGTCACATATTGATCCCGTTTTCGATCCTTTTCTTTTTATGAATTTTCTTTATTAGAATAATTGACTTAAGAAGAAGGACCTTAAAGATAAGGGTAAGTTTGAGGATAATTTCAAAGGGTTCTACGGTTTAAAAAGGTTAAGTGTAACTTAACCTAATCCATCAAGGGACTCTTCACCTCTGTTAACAGGAACTTAAAACCGGATTGACATTTAATTGATAAAACAAACAATCTCAGAGGCTTATCCCCTGTTGTGCCTAAGGACCCCATTACAATATATACATATGTGATCAAGTTTAACCTGGACTGACCAAAAAAAACAATATTTTTACGTATTTTAATACAAATCTTTTTTCGAATTTTTGCGTTTCGGAAAGCGGAAAAAATCACAGCGAGCCAAATCTGGCGAATACATCTACGATAATGGCTGGTCCATCATAGTGGTGAAAAAACCATGAATTATCTGCCCACAAATCCGGTCGTTTACGACGAATGGCTTCACGTAGACACCTCAAAACGACCAAGTAATACTCCTTATTGACCTTTAACCTCCTGGAATAAATTCATGATGAACCACCCCATGATAATCGAAACAAATGATGAGCATTACCTTGATTTTCAACCGACTTTGATGTGATTTGTTCGGTTTCGACTCTTTTTGGAGCGCTTATTTTCTGCAATCAACCTTTCTTGAGAATAATATATGCGAAAGTATCTATATTTCGTATAAATGTAGAATTGTTCACAGGATCCCGAACCGGAACTTTAAACTTTTCTACAAGAATATAGTTTGTACCGAAAAACTGAATAGAACAATAAATATGTATTTTAATGAACTCTATGAGTTTGATTTAAAAATTTTTTGCAACTTTTTTTATTTTCTAAACCCAAAAGCACCAATTTTTATGGAGTTTTCATGGATGTTGTAATACATATTTAATTTTCATCTAAAATTATTGTGATATTCGTAATCCGCGATCTAAAAAATATAAGTATAAAAATTATTAGAAAAATAAGGTTAGAGACTAACTCAATACAGCCACACGACTGTCGATGCTTCAGGGGACCTCAAGATGAAATTGTTGATTGTTTTTCCAGAAATATTATCAGAGGATAAAATTATGAACTGAAATATAAATTTACACATAGAGAATTGTTTACATAGATATTATTTAACTGTTTAATAAAACGGTTATATTACTATTTCGACTGTATTTCAGACGTCGTCGTCGTATCCTAATATATATATATATTATATATATATATATATATATATATATATATATATATATATATTAAAACCCTTAACAATATAATATGTTTCGTTTGTTTCGCTATGAATTTTTATAGTTTTTTTAACAGTGCATGCTTGCAGTAAGCTCGATGCGATGTAAATGTCGCAGTTATTTCATGATCATGCAGTCTTGCTCTATGGCTGCGATTATGCAGAACCCTAAATGCGTACTCGCAGCAAGTTTGTTACTACAAAAATTGGCATGTGAGAAGAGTTGTATGTACCGTAACGGAAATCGGGGATGAACTTAAATTAAAAACGAGCATAACCAATGTGGGGATTTGTTTTGTATGGTATTTCAAATTATTGTAGTAGTATTTAATAAATAATTATAAACATAACACTAGTTTTTCGCACATATCTCAGGAAATAGCAAAATTTACAAAAAAATATTTCAAATAATCATTGTACATCTAATAAAAATACATATTTTTTATTCTATTGAACTCGTCTCCGTAAGCAGTATTTCTCGAAAAAATAATCACGAAGGTACCTGGATGGAATATATAATGGGAACCGTTCAGGCTGATGTTGATTCAAATTGTCTCCCTTTCGAAAAAGTGCCGGTATCGCCTCAGCCTGGAAAACCAGTTCCCATTTCTATTTCTATATGGAAAAAATACATATGGATACAACTTAGGTTCTTTAAGTTCTCCAATCTTAGGTAGAACCACTCACGGACCCGGCAGGGATGAGGCTAAAACGAATGTAAAGAATAGAATTTTGAAAATTTCATATTTTTTTGTTTACTTACTTTTATTTCGATTGTCCTTTTTGTACTCCCAAATCACTGAGAAAAGAGAGAAAGAGAGTTTGAATGCTGATGCTGATACTGGGCTACGAATGCCTTCTAGGAAATGATTAGTGATTCTGAGTGAATGTGTGAGCGAGTGAGTAGCAAGTACTCTTAAGGCTTGAGAAGAATAGCTTCTCTCTTTTTCTCTCGTAGATGGCGTTAAGAGTATCAAACTTACAGATAGTTTGAGAATATATATTTGTTTTTTGTTTTATATTTAATAATATTATTGTAGATTCTTATATTTATTTGTACTATAGCATATTTTTCCTCTTTTTTTGGATGATATTATTGCTACAATGATAACATTATTAATATAATATGTTATCCCTACATTTTTGGATAAATATTAATAATATTATTAATATTTATGTTAATTAATAATGTGATGTTACTTTATAGAGAGCCATGATCGTATCCTATTATTTCCCTTGATAGGTGGATAGAGGGCAAAAAATACAATACTGCTATCATCATTTTCCTAAATAATAAAAAGATTGGGTTGCTGTCCATTCCGATCATGTTTGTTTTGTGCTGCTCGTATTTACGATAAATCTGTAGTTTATGAGTTTCATTAGAATACTTATTAATTAGTTCATAAGGAGTGTGTTTGGTGCTTTCTTACATGCAAGTGTTCTAGTTGAGTATAGCTAAGTCAAGCCAGTTATCCCATTCTTCTTCGTTTGTCGTATATTGTTTCAGATGTTCTCCTAAAGCGTGATGCCATCTTTTTAAAGATCAATGAAATACTGTTGTGCGAAGTTTTTTGATTTTGAAACGTTTTGCTATTCTATCCAACAGACTACTCAAGAAATTCGTTCCTTGATCGGTATGGTTACTTTGGGTGTTCCAAGTGTGCAGATAAATATTTTTATAAAAGCTTATAAAAATACCTTATACTCCTCGATAGTCGAGTATAAGGTATCTTGTAATGGTATCCCCATACAAAATTTCAAAATTGGTCTTAGATTGTAAGGATGTATTCGTTGCCATTTTTGGTAGATTTTAAAGGTCCTACTACTTCTAATGCTACCTTTTGTAACGGCACCCCGGTTGTGTCTATAATAATCATGGGCTGCTTTGTCTTTAAACGAACTAATTTTTTGAATTGATAGTCTAGACATAGTTGGATTCTCTTCTGGATATTATCCTTTAAATTTTCCCAATTTTATATTATCCTTTCAATATTCCCAATACCTTTGCTTAATACTACCACATAGCCATTATCCATAGCACTGTTTGGGATACTCCCTGGTGTCCACCTATGCGAAGTTTATTGAGTTCTATGAAGAGTCCGTCTCGTTTATCTATGGGTATATATATATATATATATATATATATATATATATATATAATTGAATCGATATAGATTATTATATATCGATATAGATTATTATTTAATGGAGGGATTGTCGAATGTCGCTTTGATCTGCTCGCAAAAGTTCACCCATTCCAAATTCTCTATTGATTTACATTTTCCAATGTTTATAATAGTTTCTTTCATTTTCGTCAGAATTTTGTGCAGAGTATTTAAGGTCTTAGAAATGTTTGATTCAAGTATCCCTAGCGATGCTGGTTGTTCATCTCGAATACATAAAGCGAAGTAGTTTTTACTTTTTTTGAGTTTATTTTTATTTTGTGCTGTCCAATGACCTTCCTGGTGCTGTCATCTCAGCATTGATCTTTACTATTCATGAAAAGGATTAAATTATCCTTTCGATGATGAAGTGATTCTCTTACTTCGACTATTTGATTGCATTTTATCCGTATCTTTGAATTTCTGTATGTTTGGTCTGAATGTATTAACTCTTCTGATTCTAAAGAGCAGTTTGAGCTTGGTCGCGAATTACCGTGATGTGGGCTTCTGTGGTAGTGCTGAGGGTTCGGTTTCCTGGGGAAGGGAGGTGCCTTTCTGATCGATTTTTGTTCTTGTTTCTCATTTTCTTTCTTCTTTTTGGTAGACTGATTTGTGGCTTGGTGAAGACGACCCGATCGAGTGATCAAATTAAAGGTTGCGGAACTCCATTTCTGTACGCGTGTAGGAACTCCATGGCTGAATGCATGTACGGTTGGCTAGTATCTGGGAATTGCAATAAGGGTGCGTTGCAAAAAAGGTTTTTGAATATTTCGAATGCTTATTTTTCTTATCGGACTATTTGAAGGCGTACACTTTTGCAATAACTTCGTAAAGGCTTGTCGATGGCTAACCAATTTTCGATTAATCTTCGATAATACCCCGCTAATCCAAGGAATTGCCGCACATTCTTGATATCTTTAGGTCATGGAAATAGTTTTACTAATTCCGTGATGGTTGAAGCGATGTCCAAGGTAGTTCAGTTACCTCTTCAAGAATTCACACTTATAAAATTAGAGCTTGAGTGCTGCTTTTCTCAGTCTATTCATGAGCATTTGTATTTTTCCTCACGCTCTTCCAGACTATTGGAGTAAATTACAATGTCGTCGAAGTAAACAAAAAGTTTGCTTCTTTTTAATCCTCTTAACATTGTATCCATTAATCGCTAAAAAGTTACCGGAGTATTTTTCAACCCATATGGCATTCCAACGAACTCATAATATCCAAATAGTGTGCTAAATGTATTTTTTTATCGCATCTCTTGGATTCATCTTATCTTGGTGAAATCTAGTGTGGTGTAATTTTTTGCGCCTCCTACTTTATAAATAAGTCCGCATGCAGTGGTTTATTACATATTTGACATATTATCGATGGTACTTTATAATTACTCCTAAAATCTCGGGTAGTATGGCCTGGTTTATTGCAGGTTTGGAATTTAATCAGGGAGCGGCTCTGGCAGCATTGTGGTTTCCTTTATTGCAAAATTGACATGTTTCTGTGTTACTCCTCTTACGATATCTCCAGGGTGTATTACACATTATTCTATAATAAGTAGAGTGGGAATTTCTAGCGATAGATTGCTCAGTCCATCCGCAAACATGTATCGATACTTTGGTAATAGTCGGTTTGAACAAATGAGCAATCTATAATATAACTGTCGATTGTAGCTTTATAAGCGGGCGTGGAGGCTGCATGAGTAGTGCGTTTATTGATTTCATAGATTTGTGAGGCTATATTCTTCAATCAATTCGCATATGATAATACAGTTTCGTTTTTCCTTTGGTATTCTATGACTCCTATTAGTTGCCCTTCTGGTTTGGATGCTAAAAATGTTGCTTTCAAATGTTTCTTAAGCTCGGCAACTGTTACAAATCTGGTTTCAGTTGTTGCTCTTTGTGCTTTTCCTACAAGACAATTTTGTTGAATTTCTCTTCTAAGTTGGAGTCTAGTAATGCTTCGGCTTCCGAACAGTATTTAAAGAACTGTTGCAGCTCGTAGTTTACGCCGTCAAATTCTAGAACTAGCCTAGCGGCATTCTTCCATGATATTGTTTGTTCTCGCGCCATTACTTTGATTTTACGTTTCGCGTAGATAGGCCTGTCTGCACGAAGAGTTAACAAAAATAATTGGTGGATTGATCTTTGAGGGAGCTGCATTTTTCCAAAAATGTAGGTTGAAGACATCCTCTTTTTGTTGCTTCATCCTCGATATTTGTATCACTGGGATATGTATTCGAAATGGTGATTCTGAGTAAATTTGTAAATCGGTGCTTGAGGATTGGTCGAACGGAGTGGAACTTCCTTTAGGATGGAAACTTTGTAAATTGCTTTGTTCCTGAGAAACTTTGTGTGTGTTCACACCAGGAGCTATTCATGTTGGGAATGGCGCTTGAAATACAGATGTCCCAGATCGGGCATCGTCTGAATCTCACAAGATTTTTGACTGTGTCTCGAAAGCCTGTTTCTCCTCAAGAAACATTCGTTCTCTATCATCTTTTCTTTTCTTTTCCTTTAATTTTTTAATTTCCCTTCTTATTAACGTCATGAGCTTTTATTCCGATGAAAAAAGCCGTTCAAGTGCCTCTTCTGGGTTTTATATAGCTTCAGTGCTTTTCTTTTGGTGTCATTTATGTAGTCTTTATTGTAGCTTGAAGTACTGTAAGCTACAATTACTCGTAAATTTTTTTCGTCCTTTTCCTTACTTTTTAATATCTATTTGTTTCTAATTTTTTAGTTTGCTCTGCTCTTCTGTCAGCAAGGAATATATTTGAAATATAATATATTTTTATACCTAATTTTAACTCCTTTCAGTCTCTAGAGCATTTTTTAAACCTTTAACTTCCTAAATAATTCCCATATTCCTACCTATCGTAATCATTCTCTATTATTTCGGTTATTCTTCTTTACATACGCTTAGAAGGAATGTCTGCGTATGTAGCAATTCTCTAGGGTTATAATATTAAGAATCATTTACAATAAAAAAAATCAAGGTAATTTTTATTTTTAGGGTCAACGTATTCCTCTATTTTTATTTAGTTAATGTGGTAGGTAGAAAAAAAAATTTTTTAGTATTAAATAATTTTTATTTAATTGGTCTTAAGTTTCCCATGCATTTTTTATTTATTTAATGATTTTGATATATTCATAGGTTTAGCTTATTTTCTTTTGTTTATTTATTTAGTTTTATTTATATTTATCATTCATATTATTTATAAAAATATTTTCGATTTGGTTAGTTCTCCCCCTTTTTTAGAACAAAAAATTTTTAATACGATGTGAATTAATATTATTTTTTTTCTTTATTAATTGGTTTGATTAATTTATCCCTCTTTGGGTGTACGCGTATTTATTTTTTAAAAAAAAATTGATCAGTCGTTCTTGCTTATATATTGTTTTAGCGGGCCAATCAAAATTATTCTATATAAGCGCATTCTCGAATTAGATTTGTTGTTATATTTTTAGACATGTCAAAAATTAAAGACGCGTATAATACATTCTGGAAATTTAGAACGCGTGGTTTTGATAGGGACCGCTAGATGCATGGCTGGTGATTTTCGCGTAGTTCGTGCATGACTTCACCATCTCAGGTGGAGAATATGCACGTTTAGGTTGCTTAGCAGGGGATAAAGTCAAGGCATCGTTGTATTTTTATCCCAAAATTATGAATTCTTTGAGGTAATGTTTCAGCTTTTCTTTTTATATATTCATGAAATAGTTTTATTTTTTTATAGATACATATGATACAAATCAGGAATAAAAGAATTTTTCTATAAACTTTAAAAAAAATTTTTTACAATTTTATTTTGAAAACCTTTGTAAAATATTCTTATTTATTTTTAATTTAATAATTGTTAGAATTAAAGAGATTACAAATGCGGACGTATGTATACCATGATGAAAAAATATACTACAATGTGACGCCGATGCGTAACTGTATCGCTTTATCTCAAATAAACGTACATTCACTCCATGTCAATCGCTCGTCACGTTCGGAATCTCTGTGAGATCGTCGCATGTATATTAATAAACTATATATTTCAAGGTGCTCCACTGTATATATATTTACTCAACAATAATAATTTCTAAATAGTAGTTTAAAAAAATGTTTAAAACGACGTTTAATTTTCTTTGGACTGGGTTCCCGCTCTTTTTTTTATTTATATGTGAGTATTTTAATCTCCTTTCATTTAAATTAATAATTCTTTTTTAATTTCTGGCTTCTGAAATTTCATATAAGATCTTTATTTCTTTCCTTGCTCTCTATACTATGTAAATGTATATATGTAAAAATGTAACGATATTTAAAAATATAACTCCCATGTATAAAAATATAACTGTAATATGATGTAAAAAACGAGAATTAAGATTAAATTTAAGGTTAAAGTTTTTAAAAATAAAATGAAAAATTAATTATAAGATTAAAGTTTTTGTAAAAATTAAAGAAAAATTTTTTTTTAATTACATGGTGAAAACTCGCAAGCTGCTTAGACGATAATTTTATAACGTAGTTGTGACGTCCGAGGGGCCCAAAATTTTTATAAAGTAGTTGAGATGTCGAAGTTGATAACTTCGACGCCTACTTGAACCTTAAGGCACCATTTTAGATACATTCGCACGTTCATTATTGAACTTTTCTGAGCCTAAGGAATGAACCTCAATTACTCGGGAAAACTTGCAAGAGTTTACTCCACTCACTTAGAAGAACAGAGGGAGGACAGATTATTTGTTGTTTTTTCTATCTCTATATGTACTCAGGGTACAGGTCAATGTTTCTTTTTGGTTCGTGTTGTCTTCCTTTCGAAAAGCAGCCTATATCGGCTCAGCCTGGATAACCAGATTCCCTTTTCTCTTTCTATATATAAAAAATATATATGGCTAGGAATTGGGCTCCTTAAGTCCTCTAATCTTCGAGAGAATCGCTCACGAACCCGGCAGGGATGAGACTAAATGTAAAGAAACGAATTTAGAAAGTTGAATATTTTTTTTGTTTACTTACTTTTATTGCGATTGTGCTTTTCTTTGTATTCCCAAATCACTGAATAGAGAGAGAGAGAGAGAAAGAGAAAGAAAGTTTGAATGCTGATGCTGATGCTGGGCTGCGAATGCCTTCTGGGAAATGAGTAGTGCGTGAGCGGGTAAGCAGCAAGTAGAAACCTGCTCTTGTATACGTGTTTTATTTATTGCACTATAAGTGCTAAATAATTTTTCATAAGTAATTACGAGGTCAGACAATTAAGAATGCGACAAAATTAAAATATCGAGTATATTTTAAAAGTAACGTGCATCGCTGCTATCTCTTCAAAGTAGTTCCCTCCCGCATCTATACACGTATTCTAGTCAGTTTTCCAGTTTTCGTAATAACTCTGGAACACTTCTTGTGGGACCTTTCCGACTACTCTCGTCATAGATGCTTGGATGCCTTCAACGGAGTCCAAATATCAACCTTTGATGAATTTTTTCAAATGGGGGAATAGGAAAAAGTAAGAGAGTTACCTTGTTATATGATTTCTCATATACTAAAAAGATCCTTACATGCAGGCCCAACGCATGAACTGTTCTGCCGCGCATTTTAAATAACAGCGACTCAACGCCAAACCTCGCGGCGGCAAGTGACGCCGCTGCCGGAGCCGCTGCCGCAATAGGTTTAAATAAGGTGAAAAATAAATGTATGACAGACATGGCAGGGGTTTCCCGTCCGATACTTGTGCTTCCGGCATCTCACCCTCCGTCGGCGAAATTACCCGGAAACTATAAGAAACTAAGACCCCCACCGTACCGGCCCGTATATCGCACCCTGCCGCAATGTCACCCCAGGTAGAGGATCTATCTAGCCGGCCCTTTTATGGGCCACCAAAACCATTTTACACGGAGGCTGTCCGCCCCCCACCACTCTCCGATTAACCGGACGAACAGCCCATTAACAACCTGTCCGGTGAATAGTGCGGTTGTGGTAAAGTTGCGATGCCTTTAGACGCCAAAAAGTGAAAGACACTTAACACACTGTAACAGGGCGCATTGTCATGATGCAGAACCCAAGTCTTCGCGATCTCTGGACGCACTCTGAGGATGTTTCGTAATATTTCGAGTACATTGCGGTAGAATACTTCATTTACGGTTTGTCTAGCTCGTACAAACTCTTTGTGAACCACCTCTTTCCTGTCGAAGAAGCAAATGAACATGGTTTTCATTTTGGATTTGCTCATTCTCGCCTTCTTTGCCCTTGGCGCTCCAGGGGACAGCCACTGTTGGCTTTTTCGATTAGTTTCGGGGTCGTATTGAACGAACCAACTTTCATCACTAGGAATAACTCAATCGAGAAGAGTAAGATCACTTTTAACTCAATCTTGACTCTCTTTTTCTATATCTTTGTGTCTCTTTTTATCTCTCTATCTCTCTCTTTCTCTCTCTTCTCCACAATAGATGGTTATATGCTAAATCATTCGACATTTTTCCTTTATTTACGGACTGACATAGGCTATGCTTTTTATCTAAATTATCATCATATGATTAATTACGTAACTATGTATATATATCGTCGCTTCTGTATAAAAAAGCTATATCCGCGCAATCGCTGCAAAAAAAGAACTATTTCGCAAATCATTTTTTGGCCTAAATTTCAGTGTATACCACTAATTAAAAATACTTGATATTTAATTTAAAATACGAATACCGATATATCTAGATCTTTGATACGGGTTCTACTACTACTACTACTACTTCTTGTAGTTTCGTGTTCAGGCGCTAGAAACAGATGTTCAATGTCAAATGACTTGGACGAGTTCTCCGGAATGTTTCTTGTTCGGATAGTACAAAACGATGTCTTGCTATCTCTTGCGAGTCCACTTTTAAGGGCACTCTTTTGTTTAGACGATAGAATACGATTTGATCCTATTCTATGCATGACATCTAAAAGAAATTTCGTGATCATACGGTAGACTATCATGTCCAGGTATGTTGGAATAACTTCTATAGGAGTTTTCGTATAATAAAGATCAATGCCCAGATGTTGCGGGGGGATTTCTACAGGTAGTTTTATGTTAGCATAGTGGAAACCGATATCAAGGTATCTTGGGATGAATATTACGGGGAGTTTCATTTTCACGCGATAGATACAATGCCCAAGTCCTGGTGAGAATTGCTAGCGAGATTTTTTCATTCACACGGTAAAATATCATGTTCGGGTTACTTGAGATGACTTCTACGGGAGGTTTTGTATTCCCACTCTGGAAGTCGATGTTTAGATGTATCGAATCGACTTTTTCGGGGAGTTTGTGAATCTACCGTAGAAACCGATGTGCAGGTGTTTCAAAACGGTGTCTTAGACGGTTTCATTTAGTTTTAGCAGTACGCCACACCCTATGGGTCCCACTAAATGCACAGTAATACCTTTTAGTCATAGATGTTCCGTTTTAGTGTCCAGATGTGGATGATTGACCTGTATCCATCTAAGACGTTTTGCGCTTAGGATTGTCATAGTAGATCCACTTTACATCACCAGTCACAATACGTCACAGAAAACTCTTCTTTTTTGTCTGGCAAGCAAAGATAGTGCGATGTTGTATCGATTTAGAATGGAACTTTGGATCAAATCGTGTGGCATCCATTTTCCTTTTTTATGAATCTTTGCCATTACATGTAAACGTTGGCCTACTTGTCTGTCACTGACTTCTAACTTATTCGTCCTTTCATCGTTTGAGCTGAGTTTTCGTCCAATAACGCTTGCTATTCACTACCTTCATACTACATTAACACCAGTATTTCCACTTCTAAACCGCTAAAACCAATTTTTACATGTTGTAAGCGATGGAGCTTGATCGCCATAATTTTTATGAAGCGATCGATAACTTTTTTCTACACTTTTTTTCAAATCAAAATATTGCAAAAGGACATGTCGTGAAAACGATTTATCACGATTCATTTTTCACTGTTCAAAAATTATAATGTTTGCACAAATGATGGATACTAGATCCGACATTTAACTTATATCGGCATCTAAGCATGAAGGTCAGAAACTAAATTTGCCTCCTAATATTAAGACTAGGGATACAAAACACGCAATAAATGTAGAAATATTTTTCACAAACTTTTTATTCAAGATAGTCTCTAATAGACAAGTTGGAACGATCTGCCAGTCTGGTCATGCCTTTTGAAAACTCCTTTTTTGGAATACTTTTTAATTTCGTTGTCACAGTTTCTTGTATCTCATCTATCGACGTAAAACGATGCCCTATCAAGTCGCTTTTTAATTTTGGAAACAGGAACTAGTCGTCGGGACTTATATCGGGTGAGTATGATAAGTGTCTGAGTACAGAAACCATTTTTGTGGCCAAAAACTGAGTGTTGTTTGCGGCAGTATGTGCTGGTGCATTATCGTTCAAGACAAACGAAATACGCGCACACCTTTTTTTTTAAGCCGTTAGAATATGTTGAGCAATAAATGTTGTTACTACAGTAAGTTTTTTAAACAATCTGCAACTAGAGTTATGACTATCCTTAAACGTAGTTGCAACTTTGTCGATGTGATTATCACAATTCCCGGTGCAATTCTCTTAAATCAACTCTCTACTTGCGACAAAGAGTTTAGAGCACCGAAAAATAGTAATGCGAGATATAATACATTGACCATAAGTCACTTTTAACATTTCCTGTATTGCCTTTGCAATTTTACGAACTTTAAAGTAAAATTTAATTAGAACACGTTGTTCGGTTTTTTATTCATCTTAAACAATGACAGCAACCACTTTTATACCTCCACGCAAACTGCTCCTGATTTGCTATATATTATGCCGTAAAGTTGAATAAACTTGAACTTCCTGGAGAGGTAGAGCAAGATTGTAATAACTAGTAGCCAAAGTTTCTTAAAGATCTATAGCTTTCCAATTTTTGAGACATATTTTATGTTTATACTTTATTAGGTGTACAAATAAGTTTCCGCCGTTTTAAAAACATGGCGCCACCGATCAATAACATCGAAATTGTTAGCTGTAAAAAGTCGTCTGTTATATGTTGACATCTGGAAACAGTATAACCTTTTAATACCTTAGGAGTGGCTCAGAAAGCTATTTCAATTTCAATTCAACGCCTCAAAACCCTGGGTATGGTCCAAAAGCATGGAAATTGGTTTCCTTAGGAACTGAAGTTAAGAGACGCCGAGCGTCGCTTATTCGCAAGCGAATAATATTGCCCAAAGGCAAAAAAAAATTGCTCAAAACTCAAAACACAAAGGATTTCTACATCGAATCGTGATGGGAGACGAAAAGTGGATTGACTACGACAACTCAAAGTAAGTCATGGGGTAAGCCCGGGCATGTGTCTACTTCCATGGCCAAGGCAAACATTCATGGCAAAAAGCTAATGCTCTGCATTTGGTGGGACCAGCTTGGAGCAATCTATTACGAATTCCTCCAACACCAACAAACCGTTACTGGGGAATCACTTAGGGACCGACAGCAGTTGATGCAATTGAGCCGAGCAGTGAAGATTAAACGTTCATAATATACCAAAAGGCACGATAAATTTATTTTTCAGCATGATAGCGCTCGGCCACAGGTTGCAAAAATCGTAAAGGAAACTTTAGAAGCACTGAATTGGGACGTCCTACTCCACCTGCCGTATTCACCAGACATTGCTCTTTCAGCCTACCACCTATTCCGGTCGATGCTTCATCGTCTGGCTGAGCAGCACTTCACTTCTTACGAGGAATTGAAGAAATGGGTGGATTCGTGGATAGTCTCAAAAGACGAGCAATTTTTTAGACGGGGTATCCATTTGCTGTCGAAAAGATGGTCAAAAGTAGTAGGAAGTGATAGGCAATATTTTGAATGACATTACTTGTACCTTTTTTTTAAATAAATTCTTATTTCTTTAGAAAAAACGGCGGAAACTTATATGTACACTATATATATATATATATATATATATATATATATATATATAATGTATATAAATAATAATATCATAATCAATAAAATTGATTATTTTTTTAATGATTATTATCCTTAATTACTTGAAACTCTATATCCAGTTATGGGTTTAACGTTTTCACATTCGCATTTATACTCAGATGAATTTACCCATTTGTATCCGTGTTGAAGTCCGTTTAATAATGCCCCGTACTCGGATATATGTTTTTAAATCTAAGTTTTCTTTTTTCTTAGATTCTGTATTGAGCTGCGTTAATAAAATTAAATGAAAAAAGTCAATTTATATTTTTTCTTTTCAGTAATTACTTATTTAAATTTTATTGAGAGAATTCACGTTAAGCTCAGATTACGGTATTTTTAATTAAGGTCAAGTAATAATTATTAGGTATACATGTTAACAGTATAAATATAAAATTATCTAAATATTAAAATCTAACAGTTAAAAATATCTAAATATTATATCAAAAGTTGTACAATTATAAGTAAAAGCCTTATAATTCTAGTGAAATTGAGGTTTAGAAATATAATATTATATTTGTAAAAGCATCTGAGTACTAAGTACCTTATGTAATGATTTTTATGTTTAATAAATAGTTTAATTTAATAAATTTAACGAATATGAAGAGGACGAAATTCCCTCTCGAATTAGCAAAATAAAAAACATAATAAATAACTCTATTTTTAAATTGATGAATTTATTAAATAATGATAAAAAAACAGATATGCTTATCTCCCTACTTTTTTATATATGTTACAAAATTACTATTTATATGAAAATTATTAGTATCTGAGCAGAAAAATACCTGAAAACGGGAACATAATGTTTCTAAATGTTGTTTGGTGATTTTCATCTGCCTTCTTGTCATATCTGTACGTTGTTTTGCATTAAAAGGATAAGCAATACATCTCGAAATGAAAACATATAACTGTAATCTAGTTTTTCTTTCCTCTTCTTCTCGTTCTTGTTTCTCCTGTATTAGTTAAATAAAATATGATTGAAAAAATAGCAGCTAAACAATACGATTAGAAAATTTCATATTTGCCATAATTACAGAAGCATACTAGTGTTTGTATTCTTACGATACGATAGAATTAGTTATAAATTTCACAACTCTCTGATACCCGAAGAAGCTACAGTATCACAAAGTAATCATAAAAAGCATTCAAATATTTTAATGAAACCGTCTACTTCACAAATAAATTCAGAAAATAAATAACTAGCAATGTTTGCTCTTAATTCGAGTCAACTTATGTCCTCTCAAATTATAATGAGCGGCGCCATTCAAATAATAGATAAACACGGCCGATTTATACAGTGTCGCGCCTTATTAGATACCAGCATAAAAAGAAAAAATTTTTACCCAGAATTGAATAGTATAGGTTTAACAATACACCTACACTCTCTTTTTATAAAAGCGATGATTGGCTTAAACACAAGCGCGAACGATGAAATCGAAATTGCATTTTACTCAATATATAGTTATTTTAATAATATATTATCGTTTTCAACGATTTTGTAGTACTGCGAGATAATAGTATTGCAGTACATACGTGTGCTTCTTCGCATTAATATGTTGGTTTTTGGAGTACGAAATAAGGTTTCTTTTTTTATGTAACGGGTAGCTCTAGGAAAGATTGGTTTAGATGTGCGATATTTACTTCTTTTAGTAAATATTTGACAATGTATACTACTTTTTCTGCCAATATATCCAATGTGCAATATATCCAGGTTTCTCCATAATGTTATATGTAAACTCGACGAGTGATAGGAGGGATACGTACCGGAACTTAAAAACCGAAAAAATAGTTTTAATTTCTATTTCGTATTTTTTCTTAAGAATCTTTGAATACAATGTTCTGAATTGGTATCTAAAATGCTTCTCAACATGGACAAATTTTGAGTTTACATTGTAAAAATATCAATGTTATAAATTGCTATGGTTGCTCTTAGAGTACTGTCGAATAAGTTGTGACGAACTGCGTAGTATGCGCACTCCGTCTACAGGAAAAGTGAGAGTGCGGAGCGAGTGAGGACACATGTGTAAGTCGTCAATAAATATATATATATATATATATATATATATATATATATGGGTATATGTGTGTATAATTCGGCATACAAGTATATATTCATATAGGTTTACATTATATTCCAAAAGGAAAATAAAAGGAATATTATTGAAATAATATAATGATTCGTGATGAATTATATTAAATTAATAAATATTCTTATCGGTCTTACAGTATAATAATTATATTAATAATAATAACATAATTATTGTCATCCTCGTTATTCTTATAATGATAATTAAGAATATTACAGTTAACTAGTAATCAAAAGAGTTGTTTAATGAAAATCTAAGAACCTAATATAAATAAACAACCTATTTAGTTTTACATTACGATTATTAATAATTATTTTAGTAATTACTATTTTCAAACAATTACAAATTTTAAGCTTGTAATCGTTAAAAATTAGATTAATCAATTAATTATTATACGAATTTAAATTACTAACAATAATATATTTAAAATACGTAAACAATATATGTTAACTAACTTATGACTATAATTATATAAAAATATCGTAATTATAATTGAAAATAATATTTGAAATAAATATTTAAACAAATATATGTAAGTGCCTATAAACTAAGTTAATATAGACATTGTAAAACATGAGTATGTTATAAATAAATGCTGTAACTTCCTTAATTTTTAAGATATAATTACGATTCAAAACGAAAATTAACCATATTTTTCAGAGAACAAAATTAACTATATAACATACTCATGGTAAATATACGAATATATTTTTTATGATATAGCGAAAAATCGAACTAGAAAAATTAATGGATACAAGCTCGCGCTGTACTCATTCCCCATATGCTTCAGAAAAGTCGTAATTCCTCCCCCACCGCTACAAGGCTTGCATAGGACTAATGCAACTACATTTTTAAGGGAGGGCAAGCAGACGAGATATCATGAGCCTATTGGTTGAAAACTTCTTTTTACTACTTTTTCATAAGCGCAGCGTTAGATTTTTCGTATATAAGGAGGTGAAGAAACACGAGGAGCATCCCAGTTTCGGGCCCCTCCGGAGAAGCACTGTC
This sequence comes from Sycobia sp. Sy_11, assembly GCA_018907035.1. Taxonomy (NCBI): domain Eukaryota; kingdom Metazoa; phylum Arthropoda; class Insecta; order Hymenoptera; family Epichrysomallidae; genus Sycobia; species Sycobia sp. Sy_11. The sequence goes on along the minus strand of JACCIC010000027.1, from coordinate 3,030,112 downwards.
TCAGAGAAAGCATTAGCGGTATATCTGACGTAGTGGTATTCTGGAACGTACTCGGTATCTTAAGTAAAACGCTATTATAGCGCTAACTGACATCTATTGTATTTGAAACATCGCGACTCCGCGTGCCTTTCCGTATCATTCGTGGTATATTGGGAAAATCTTTAGGCTGTACCCCGGTATACGGCTGTACGGAAGGCCCCGGTAATTGAGAAGGCGCCCTGAGCGATCTGTCAGTTCGGCGCTGCGACCCTTCGCTTTCCCTTAGTATACTAAATGTCGGGCTGAGCGCTCTCGGCGGTAAAGCGACGTATATATTATAGGAAGCGAAAGCTGACCTACCCATCGGCGTTAGGCCAGTGGTACTCAGTGACCTTCGCGCTTGGGTTTTTATTAATACGCCCTCCCTATACGAGGAGCCGTTTCCATCCGTTGTTTTTCCTCTTTCTAACGCTTACTAAGTCCTCTCACCGCATGCTGAGGACGTCGACTACCGCCAGTCCGGTCCGCGTTTTATATTAATAGAATACATTTACTGTAAAAGGAAACATTAAATAAAATTGGAAAAAGTGAGTATTATTGTTTATATTATTGATAATTAATTCTCTGCTCAGTGTTCGGAGTGTCCATGGTACAATTGGATTCTGGGTAAGGTAATGACCAGTATCTAAGCGTTTACGCGGTATGATACCAGTATCACTCCTGACAGAATTCAATCATTTTGGTCCCTACACTCCGATCTTGGTAACGAATTTCGCAAGGTAAATTCGTTGTGGGATCGTAAACTTAATCCGCGTCGCGAGTATCACTTATATAACCCTATCCTTGCTAGTACACGAGAGTGTAAGCTAAAAAGGGGTACGAAAAACCGATAACTACGCGGTAATAAAGTCATTATTGTCTGTTTTTTCAAAGATGAGTAATTTAAGGTGTTCAGGTTTCATTAATATTTTATCGCAGTATTTAAACTTATTACAAGCTGCTAGTGAAAATAACATAATATCGGAATTTACAGTAAAAACTGTATCCATTTCTCTAAATGGATCTATTTTAGCTGCCGGACCGTTCTACAAGACGTCATATGTATTTTTCATGCAATCGTTGTTTTGTAATATTCACCAAAAAGTGGGACATGCCTCTATGCTGATGCATTATTGTTTTGAGAATTTACATGTAGTTCCAAATAGGAGTTCAATCTTGTCTGCTTCTAAAATAACTTGCGAATTTGTTCGATGAATGTTATCCTGACTAATCCTAGTACGATTACGTTGTTACATGCTCCGTAATCGTCTGAGTATGCGGTTTCTATAGATGACAATTCCTCTACATTTTCTGCTAGATCGATTTCTATAAGCTTGGCTGAGTTTACTTTACAATTACTAATTGTATTTGAATTGTTATATTTAAATATCCCTGTTCCGTGTAGGAACTCGAATTTCTCGACACTCAAATCGTACATATATTTTCTTGTGTATATATCCAGTAAAAGATTGTTCAAATAATTATGATTTTAATTAAAGCTAATTATTTTTTTTGGTTTCCCAGTTAATATTTAAAATTTTTATTTCTTTTGGTACAATTACAGCATTTATATTATTACCTACTACGATTGTTTTTAAATATTTTAATTATTACATAATATCTTCGTTTCTACTTTGCGCCTTTTTTACCTATAATATATTTAAATGTAACATAGTAAACTTTTTTCCTATTATTGTTTTGATTTCGATTTTTTTTTCAATAAATTTTGTATTCATTCTAAGTAGTAGTCGTTCTGTTACATTGTCTAAGTATTCCCCTTATTGGTTGAGTATTAGTATAATGTTATTTCTAGCAAAAGAAGAATCTTTTGCTTGTATAATATTATTTTTATATAATTTTATGATTTGGTATTCCTCGATTTATTATTCATTTATTTATTATTCAAATTCCTTGTTTATTATTCAAATGTATTTTGTGCTTGTTATTCCCTTAAAGTTACTTTTTAGCTGATTTGTTTATATTTCTTATAGTTTTTGTTTTATTTTCACTTGTACTTCTTCTTTTCTGACGCGTTATTATACATATACTTTTTTTTACTAGGCTTCTTGAGAGTGCATCTGTGTTTACGTTCATTTTTCCATTTCTATAATTAATGTCAGAATTGTAAGTTACTTTGCGATAGTTCATTACGATTCTCAACACTTCACTCACTTTTTCTGGTATAAGGGCTTTCTATGGCCTACTCCAAAGGTCTGCATCGTTTGTGCCTGTGCGATTACGTTTAAATTCGGTATACCACTAACAAATCATTAGTTTGGATGGAGAGGAATCCGGCTAATTTTTTCAAGCCATTTCTGGACATCTATGATGTTTTTATCCATTAAAAACAATGTTTTATCAATACGCGAAACTCGCTTTTTTCCATTTTTCAAACAAATTATAAAGTGACTTTACTCTAACCTCTATAAATCGTTGTTTATAGTCCGATCGACGTGAAATTTTTACACATTTCATGTAAAGGTTCGTATACTGGAGAATCGTGGCCAGTTTGGTACTACTAGCACCATCTCTGGGTTAGTCTCGGGACTTATTAAACGACATGTTATAAAGACCGTCCATTTCTATTGTCCATATCGCCTCTTGTATTGTATAGTTTACGTGTGCATTACTAGGTATAATTGAATAATATTCTAGCAAAATGTTTTTATCTTTTCCTTCGCTCGTATACTGTGTTTTGTTGTAATTTCACCAAAAATTTTTTGTAGTCGTAGGTTTCTGTCTTACAAATTCTCTTTTAATCTTACTCATCTAGAGCTGAGAAAAATTTCAAAGTTATTATTATTTGATTTTTACTTATTATTATTTTATTTAGGTTAGTAATGTCCTAACTGCTTCGCATGCGTTCATCTCGTATCCTGGAATTTCGCAGAATTGATAAAATTGTACTGTATATTTTCCATCGCTTGTGTTATTTGGTTTTCTATAAAAAAAACCGTTTTGTACTCTATTTCTTTACAATTTAGTTATATTTATATCTACCATTGCCGATACGTTTCTCCCTTTTCAAACAAACCCTAGTAAATTAAAAAGTAATGTGAAAATGATTCCGATCCATTGAAAGCAGAGCGGAGACGGAGCATTACAAAGTATTCTAAGATTTCACAGTTTTCGACATGTATCTTTCCATATTATTTTTATGCATCTGGTTTAGAGTCGCATTGATTTCTTCTATGTCATAAAAATGTACTTTTAGGGATTTGATATGCATTGTACTAATGTATATTTTTTTTTATTATGAGATAGTTTTTCCTATATATATATATATTGTATATATATTCTTCATTTATATTGAATATGATTGTCTTTCGGATATATACTTTGTTTTGTTTTTGAAAATTGATGGTGATTGTATTTAAATTATTTTTAAGAAAGTTTATAGCCGACAATTAAACATAGATCAAATGTTAAGAAAGGACATTAAGATTAATTTAATGTTGAGTTAATTTCTTTTAATGCGAACTTAGATTTTGTTGCAATTTGTTTATATGTGTTAACTAATTATTCATTATAAAATAAAATCTAAAGCATTAAACATTTTCATATTTTGAATAAAAACTAAAACGATGAAATATGAAGCTATTCATTCACGGTATATAAATATATACAGTGTGTGTGTGTGTTTTATTTTGCGTATGAAATCAAAATAAAACAATTCATCGAACTACTGTCCATAGTTAATAACAAGTGAAAATTTAAATACTGTAATTTGTTATGAACAATACATTGATTATTTGTTATTCATACTATTATCTATATGTATATATACACAGTTTGTCCCAAAAGTTATAAGACTACGGATATAAAATTGGTACTGCTTGAGCCATGTTCATGAAATGTTGGCCAATTGCGTGGGAATATTAAAGTGGTCGCTGTCAATGTTTAATATGAATAAAAATATCGAACAACCTATTACAATTAAGTGTTGCTTTAAAATTGGTAAAAGTGCAACGGCAATGAAGAAAATATTATGGTGAATATATTATGCCTCATGCTACTATTCTTCGGTGATTTAACTTCCTTGCGACAGAGAATTGTTTGAAGCCGACGAAAGGAGCGAGCGGGCATGCACCACGAATTGTGATATTAACATCGATAATGTCGCAGTTGCGTTAAAGGATAAGCGTAACTCTAATTGCAGATTATTTGAAAAACTTACTGGAATATCAAAATTTACTATTCAATATATTATAAACAAGTGCTTAAAAAAAGAAGCTCTGCGCGCATTTTGCTCCATCTGCTGAATAGCGAGATAAATGAGTTTCTCATGCACGTGACTTGCTGGAAATAATTGAAACGTATCCAATTTTTCTTGAATTATTACGGGACTATTATTATGGATGATGAAATTTATTGTTTTGCATACGACCTTGCAATGAAATGTCAAAGTGATGAGTGGATTGACGAAAACTCACCGCAAAAGAAAATTTCGCTGTCAAAAATCAAACATTAAAACAATGTTAATAATTTTTTTTATTCTAAAGGTATCATCCACAAAAAATTTGTTCCTTAAGGTACTACGGTGAATGCTTCATTCCATTAACAATTATTCGATCGCTTGTGTAAAAGAATGGCGCGAGTTAGATCCGAGTTGTGGAAAGATTACTCTTGTTTCCTTTTTCACTATAATACACTAGTACAAATTTGAAGCAAATAACGCTCAATTTTTCACTAAAGTAATACTTCTTGCACTTAGTCACCTAGCATACTCGCCTGATTTGAGTCCCTCTGAATACTTTCTGTTTCCCAAATTGAAACTGGAATTGAAAGGGAATGAAATTAAAAATTATTAAAAATCATTCCAATATAGGAGTTTTTAAAAAGCAGGAAAAGACTGGAAAATTGTGCCCACTTGTATATTACTTCTAATGGAAACTATTTTGAATAAATAATTTGTTAAAAAATTTTATAAATTTATTCCTGTTTATGTACCCTCAGTCTTAATATTTTAGGGATAGACTGTGTGTATATAATAATTAAATTTTAAAATTAATTGAAACCAACTTTTACTGTATAATTATTTTAGAATGGCTTTATATACTACCTTATCCTACATAAACGTATAAAAACATCTCTTTCATATTAATTTATTTCTCATAGTTCACAGCTTTTTATATTTCATTAAAAAAAGTATAGACTGCGAAAACATTTTTTTCGGTTTCATATATACATTTCATTTTTTAATTCAAATAAATTATTAGGAGTGTGAATAAGTCTTTCCCGTTTTTCGTAAGAGATGGCGCCACCAATACTGTGCGAGTATTCAATGGTTACATATGTCATAATCAAAGCTTATTCATATGTCAACAATTCCATACTAACACATTAGTTAAAATTTTTTCGCATCATAAATTTTTGATATCGTGAAAATGTCGAAATTTGAGCCGAGTCGACGTCATTTGCGGGAAGTTTCACTTTATTGGTTCAATTTGAAGAAATCTGCTGCCGAGACGCATCGATTGCTTCAGGAGGCTTATGGAGAAGGTTGTGCCAATGATTCAAGTGTTCGCGGATGGTTTCGACGCTTCAAAAGCGGTGATTTCGACGTGGAAGACAAGGAGCGTTCCGAGCGGCCGCAAATCTTTGATGATCGAGAATTGGCGACTTTGCTTGATGAAGATTCTTGTCAAATGCAAGAAGAACTTGCTGAAGCATTGGGAATTGACCGAACAACCATTTCCAAGCGTTTGAAAGCCATGGGAATGATCCAAAAGCAAGGAAATTGGGTGCCGTACGAACTGAAGCTGAGAGACGTCGAACGGCGTTTTTTCACTTGCGAATAGCTGCTTCAGCGACATAAAAGAAAGGGTTTTCTGCATCGTATCGTGACTGGCGATGAAAAGTGGATACGTTACGATAATCCGAAGCGAAGAAAATCATGGGGACTACCCGGCCATGCATCATCATCGACGGTCAAGCCAAATATTCATGGCGCCAAGCTCATGCTCTGTATATGATGGGACCAGCTAGGTGTGGTTTACTATGAGCTTCTGAAACCGAATGAAAGGATCACAGGCGAGGTCTATCGACGACAATTGATGCGTTTGAGCCGCGCACTGCGAGAAAAACGGCCACAATACTCCGACAGGCACGACAAAGTTATTTTGCAACATGACAATGCTCGCCCACATGTTGCACCGCCGGTGAAAACATACTTAGAAACGCTCAAATGGGAAGTCCTACCCCACCCGCCGTATAGTCCAGACGTTGCTCCGTCTGATTGCCATCTCTTCAGATCGATGACGCATGGCCTGGCTGGCCAGCACTTCCATTCCTACGAGGAAGCGAAAAAATGGGTGGATGACTGGATAGAGGCCAAACCGGTCGAATTTTTTCGCAACGGGATTCGTATGTTGCCAGAAAGATGGGAAAAAGTTGTAGCTAGCGATGGCCAATGCTTTCAATAATTCATTTGTAACCATTTTTTCACAATAAAGACTCAAAATTTGAAAAAAAACGGGAAAGACTTATTCACATACCTGATAATTAGATCAAAGATAAAACTTAAGTAAGTTAAAATTTTAAAAAATATGCTATTCATTGAAATAACACATTGCAATATAATTATAAAATTTTATTTCATTCCTAGATGCTACATAATATCATATTATTATTTTACGTACAATATTTTGAATATAAAAAAGAATAAAAATTGTTTGCTTCAATACTTCTATATATAATACTACGTCCCACCAAATACTGAGCATGACCTTGGAGCGACTATCGTAATGAACCCATTTTTCGAACTGCATCTTCGAAAACCTTCTGTCTTCTACCGCCATGCTGGCCTTCAACGTGAAAATCACCGTTCTTGAAGTGTTGGAACCACTCTCGACATGTTCTTTTACTAATAGCAGTCTCACCATAGATATTATTTGGAAGCATTCGATGAGCCGCAGCCACAGACCTTTTTATATTAAAGCAGAAAATTAAAACCTCCCGCAAATGACGAGAATTTGTCTCGTAAGCTGACACGTTTAATCAAGAATAACTTTATGATGCAGACGCAAATCGACTAATATTTCGGTGACGTTTTGTTTATAAATATGTAAGCTTATTGTATGATATCTACGATCTACTTATTTAGACTACTATTTATCGCTACAGCCATCTATTGTAAAACGTCGAAAGCAAAGTTGTACACCTAATATATACACTCTAACAGTAGTCTAACGATAGATAAAAAAAATTGTTTAGTATTCTTTATTTGAATACTATAAGTTCCAATTCATTTGGAATAGATTAGTCAAATCTTCATAAAAAATATCCTAGCAAAATAAATAGACATAGTAAAAATACCTAAGAAGACAGATAACTGCTTGCATGGACCAAGCGAATGTTAATACTCCCATCATAATTGTTTTTATTTAGCTATATTGTCCTAATTGTAGTGTTGTGTATTAAAAAATCAAACTCGAATAACTGTGTTAAATTCACAGATGTATATTTAAAATTGTTTAAAGTTAAATTTAAAGATGTATAATAAGGAATACTGTTGTTTTAATAAATAGATTATAAATTAAATTTCTATATACTACAACTTTATTTCTTGCTTCTGAGTGTACCGGTTTAAATAGCGCCGTATACTAATCATTTATATAGGTAAAATATACATACATATTGTGACGTGATTTCTAACATTTTATCGTTAATACCTCGGTCGTCTTTGATTTCGCTAGTAGATATTTACTAATATTTAGAAATTGTATTTTGAAATGAAAAATTCCCGCGTGAAGAAAAGCCGATGCCAGCCAATGTCAAAGGAAGAATTAGCAAGTAAGATGCGAGTGCACCACAATATTGAACAAGGAAAATACGCGTATTTCGCCACTACGCGAATATGTAGTCACTTCCCTGTAGAGCTTGGTAGAGAACAGAGCGTCGACTAACTAAATATCAATTTTTGAGAGTTTTCTGTGAGAGTATTTAGTAACGGACGGAGATTTTCGGGATACTATTATCGTACGTTCACATGTCCGGATCCCCGTCCCGTATTCGTGTTGCGAAGCGAATCCCGTAGACAAAGGTGCTTCTTTCGCCCTCGACAAGGGCATACGCAAGAATTTGAATAATAAAAATATTAATTATTTCGAAACAATTCATTGAAGAAATTAGAATTTTTCATTTGCGGTTACGCCACTTACTTAAGTTTCGAGACTTAAATACTTCTTTACTGACTTTCAGCTTTGCTTCACTGGAATGGTTTGCGAAATATCAAGATAAGTTCTATGACTATGGAAAAGGACAGGGTTTTTATATCTTTGTTTTCTATTCTTTCTAAGCTGGTAAGCTTGTTTACAACTTAGTATATATTTACAGTCTGCTCTTAAATACAGTTCTTTTTCACTTATGAACATATTGTATTATAGACTTGTAAAGGTCATTTTTGCTTCATGGTATAGATCTTAAAAACTGTCAAAGTCTTGTATGATTTATATATTTCCAAAAAGCGAAATGGCATAGCCAATTTACAATATTTATATATAATTTTAATGTATCATAACATATTATTATAATAAATAATTTGTAATCCAATATCATATCTAATTTACTTTTATATGCTTATTCACTAGGCAATTTACTTTTATGATTTATTTTTATATCTATATATATATTAATATATTTATATTAATTTTAATATATCATTTGCCATACATGTATATGTATATATATATATATATATATATATATATATATAGATTGTGACGGGGAACGCAAGCACTACGTGCGCTTGCTTTCCCACGTCCCGTTGCTCTCTCTCTAGCCGTAGCCTGTAAATATGTATTTGTATATTTCCATGTATAGATGTTTATCTGTTACAGGCCGAAGCACAACTACACCGGCGGAGAGGTAAGTGAGAGAGAGAGAGCGGGGAGTAGGGAGAGACGGCCGCGCGCGCGAAGAATTGGACAGAGAGAAATCAGCGAGCTTTTGACACGCGTCTTAACCGGCCTTCGCTCCACGCACGTTTTTTTTAATTTTTACTGTGTCGTGTTTGATCGTGTACGGCAACACGCCTCGTGCTCCACGTGTTTCCCCTCACCACGTACCTCTTCTTCGGGGAGTGTACCCGATCGGACGCGCGTGTTGTGCCACGGTACTGTGGGTGTGTGCAGTGCACACGCGCCGAGGACGAGTCCGAGCGGACGAACTGTCGTCCGACCCCGTCTCCGCGGAATAACCGCCCCATCCCGAGGTTTCTGGACGGCGACGTCACCGCCGCTCCCGGTGAAGAAAGGCGCTGCTGTCGGACGAGGACGCGCTGCGGGATCAACGAGCTCTGACTCGTTGTAAGTGGCAGCCCCTTTTCTCTCTCTCTCTCTCTCTCTCTTCCCTAGCTCCGCGCGCGCCGTCGCCTCGGCGACCCTCGGTCTGCGCTCGTCGCGCCTTAGCGCACCCGTCCTGTAAACCCGCGAGACATTAAAGCCCATTTAATTTTACCTTTTGTCTTCTTATTCCGTGCGAATCCTGCATGCGAGCCTTCGCCCTTCGCGAACCGCCCCTCTCCTTTGCCGCATTCTTTCGGAGCTAAGCCCAGCCGGGCACACCTTTTGCAACGGCCGTGCCCACCGTCCTCGTGTTCGAGGCGGACACGCGCACCGTTACATGGCGCCCAACGCGATCTCGGGATCGCACTTGATATAGGAATATATATACATTTATACATTTATGCATATTTAATTATATATGCTATTATGTATTTTATTATACACTCTATTGCATATATATATATTTTATAATATATATGGCATAATATATTGTATTATATTTAGTGCCTCGGCGAATATTCGCAAGTGACGCGGATGCGCGGAAATAACTTAAAATTTTATTATATCGAAAATTGTGATATTACAGAGTGCGAACGCACAGTATATCGCGAGTGTTTACGTTGCGAGTTCGTAGATGTAAACACTCTCGAAGTCGGACAAGGCCAACGGCAATTCGGCAAAAGTGGCTGAAAAGCAGCACAAATGAAACAGAATGCCGAATACGGTAATATAATATTTGTGCAGTTTTTCAAGCAAAACTAATTTTAAGTTAAATACACACATATACATTAATTTATATAATACTGATATATATATATTAAATGGATGCAACTTTAAAATTTAGCTTAAATTAAATATGTGAATTCCATCTAAGCTAAACTAAAATTAATCAATAATTAATTTTTAAGATAACGTAATATGAAAATATAACTAGATTTACATTCGCCATTATAATATAATAATAAATTTTCGCCGTTACAGGCATAAGGAACATTTAGTGTAAATTAAATATAATCAAAATTTCTCTTCTTTACACATAGTCGACTATAAATAGCGAAGTCAGCGATCTGTGTATATTCACATACACACACCACCGCGACTCTACGCTGTACATACAGTGTACAGGCGACTAACGCAAATTTTTCTTTGCTCTCAATTTAATTTGATCAAAATTGATTGTTCCCTTCATGCTTTTCACTTTCTGATCTTCATTTTGATATTGTTATATCTTTAATATTTTTGCAGTATAAAATTTTTTTTTTCTTTTTTCCCCTTCTTTCAAAAATACAAAAATAAAATTTGTTTTCTTTAAAGGTGCAAAATAAAATTTTTTTTGAAAAATCGGAAAATATTTAAAAATTTTTGGAAAATTTTTTGTTTTTTTGAAAACTGAAAAATAAAAATTTTTTAGTAATTATTAAAGGACTAAAAATAAACTATATTTTTATTTTTTGTTTTTTTTTGTGTTTTCTTTTTTTTGTATTTTTGTATTTTTTTACATTTCTTGATAAATACAAAAAGTAAAAACTATTACAAGATCAAAATAATTTTTTTTGGAAAATCGAGAATTCGAAAGCCAAAATAAGAATTTTGGGAAAATTTTTGGTAAATTTTTTTGAAAATTTTTGAAAATTGTTGAATTTTTTTTTCTTCTCTTATATTTTCTGGTTCTTTTGCGTCAGTCGCCCCTAATTTTTGCGTTTTCGCCCTCGCACTCCACTATCTCTTGCGATTGCCGGCTTTTAATCATTTGCCAAAAAGTTTGGGCTGTAACGTTCTATTTTTCTCACGTTGTATTTTTTTTTTCTTTTTCCGTTTGCTCGTTTGTCTTCTTCTAATTTTCAACTGAAGAAATAAAAGATGGAAAATCCGCCAAACGACTTCAACGACTGGCTTCAAAGCCTATGTGAGGAAGAAACAAACACAAGTACAGCGGAACTAGAATTAAAAAATGAGGGTTCCCCATTTCAAAAGGCTGCTAGGCTATACCACAGACTAGCAAGAAATTATAGCCCAGGAGATTCTGTGGAATGCGAGAGTGAGAATGATATTATAAAAACACGCGCGCGCAGAGATAAAAATCTATTAAAGATAATCGTCACATCGACAATGCGCGACGCAACAAAGACTTATATTTTGGATCGAATGGAAGCGACGTATGCCGAACAAGCGGATGTATCATTTGACATACAGCAGGCTCGGGAAGTTCATCTGAGCACAGACCAATGAAATAGCACAGCAGCTGTCGATCACCAAATACAAAATTTGATCGACTTCAATTTGGCTGAGATAAACAGGCATGAACCGCTCGCATGGAGCACTGCCAACGAATCGCCGATTCAGGCAGCCACCACGAGCGTAACTACGCCTCCCGACTCGTGTGTCACGAATGACATCACACGTCAGGCGCAAGTCGCATCTCATTCGACGAATACAACAGTCGAGCCTCAACCTACTGACCTCGAAAACAATGTAAACCTTCGTCAGGGATTACATACCCTGCGAAATATGCTGCAAACTTGGATGCAACACCAAAACTGCACTGTCCAAGATTTGCAGCAGAGACAAAGTGAGATACATGCTACGCTAGCTAGCATTCATCAACAGCTGCAGAAATCGGCGCGACGTGACCGTGTCATCTTCCAAGACACGTACGATCTGCAATACTTGGAAAGTGACAAAAACCTCAACAGTAATAGGTTTGTAGGGTCGACCACCGAGCCTACGTTTTCGGCTCCTTGCCACCCTCGGTACCAAGGGCCTGGAAGGGGGGGGGGCATCACATGGATCGAAATGTGATAAGCTCGTCCGCGAATATAACGCGATCAACGTTGTCAAACACCTTGGCCCAGCGCACGGATATTGGTAAGACCGTGCGCCAATGGAAAATTAGATTCAATGGTGCCAAGGGGAAAAGCGTAGAAGAATTTCTGCAGAGTATCGCGAAATGTCGCAGGTTGACACCGCTCACGGACGAGGACATGCTCAATGCCATGACGGAGCTCGTCGACGGTGTCGCCCTGCATTGGTACCGTCTATCCCGGAAAGACTGGACCATGTGGCAAGAGTTCTGCCACGCAGCCCGGAGCTGCTACGGCGTCGATCGACGCTTCCAAGCTGAGCTAATCAGCGAAGCGCAGCGGCGTACACAGGCGAAACGCGAGCCAACACGTGACTACGTGTTTTGTTTGTTAACGATTCTCAATCGGTTCGAAGAACCATGATCGGACGACAAAGAACTCGCCCTTATCTACCGTAATCTACTCCCGGAGATACAGAAGTTAGTTCCGCGGGAGAAGATTACAACCGGCAATCGGCTAATCGAGCTTGCTCGAGAGGCCGAATGCGTCCGCGACGCGGAGCGAAATTATAAGCCACCCCCGTCACCCGAGGACTGCATAATGCCCGAAGTGGCCTTCCATGCGGCAGACACGTCTCGAACGCGCCCGAAACCAAGGATCGCGGCCGTGGACGTAAAGCCGCCCAACTTCAAAGCTTTGGTGCGAGAAGTTTTGCAAGAGGCTAGCTTTAGAGCCACCTCACCTGATTTAGAGGCGCCAGGTGTCGCAGCCCTTATCCCGAAGAGGAGCGGTTGCGACTCACGCCCGAGGTCGCCGCGTACAGGAAAGACCAGCGAGTCGACCTCACCTAAGTGGGAGAGGAAGCCCTCCTTCAAAGGAAAGCTGGTGCGCGAGCCCCTCAGTGACAAGAACAAAGGTCGGACAGCAGGTCCTGATCCGCGGTTCTTGTGCCGGGGCTGTAGTTGGCCTGGCCACACCTTGCGCAGCTGTCCCCAGTGCTCGGGAAATGCGAAAAAGGGTGAGTAATTGAGGCCCAACTCGCCCCTACGCTCCGTGAGACCTCTGAAGATCAGCATGAAGCTGCGAGGACACAGGGTAATGATGATTGCCCCCTCCTGTCTGTAAAGGAGGAGCATCACGACCGTGACTCCGCTGATTCAGACACAAGTGTCGACCCCGATCGGTATTCACGATGATGGGTACAGGTAGGCATAGGCGAGTTTCGCATTCATGCACTGCTTGATGCAGGGGCTGCTCATACAGCTCTCGGAGCAATCGGCCTGCAGATTGCATCTGCCCTCGGTCGTCTAGTTCGACCCTTTCCTGGACCTGGCGCTCGACTCGCCACGTGAAAAATTGAGCCGATAGTAGGCCAGGTGGCCCTGGCGCTCGTCGCATCTGCACCCGTCCTTTCTCGACCGTCGTTTGGAGAAACGTTCGTCATCCAGACGGACGCCAGCGACTCGGGACTAGGCGCCGTGCTCACGCAAGCAGTTGATGGCGTGGAGCGCGTGCTCTCCTACGCCAGTCGCACGATGACTGCGGCTGAGCGTAATTATTCGGTCACCGAACGTGAGTGCCTCGCCGTGCTATGGGCTGTGCGTAAATTCCGCCCGTACGTCGAGGGCTATCACTTCCAGGTGATAACCGATCACAGCAGCCTTCGTTGGCTGCACCCATTGCGCAACCCCACGGGCAGACTCGCCCGTTGGGCCTTAGAATTGCAGGGATACGACTACGAAGTTATCCATCAGAAAGGTACCTTGAATTGCGTACCAGACGCCCTCTCTCGTTTGTACAAAGATTAGCCGACCTACGAAGTCGCCTCCCTCGGCGTCATCGATGTGCAAGATCCCTGGTATTTGCGCCTTCGTAAGAAAGTGGTGAGCGATCCGACCGAGCTCCCATGGTGGAAAGTCGTTGGGCAGCGACTATACTACTACCGTCCCGGTCCTGCCGTCGAAGATTTAGTAGATGACCGGGATGCGTGGAAGTTAGTCGTGCCTAAAGAAGATCGTCGTACCGTTCTTCATGAATGTCATGAGGAGCCCACAGCTGGTCATTTCGGACGCCATAAAACGTATGACCGTATTGCACGATCATACTATTGGCCATCAATGCACAAAGATGTGACACAATTTGTCCGTGACTGCACTGTGTGCCAACAATGTAAGGTACAGCAGGCTACACCAGCTGGCCTGATGGGCCATCGAACGGTCACCCGCCCTAGGAAAATAGTAGCTGGAGATGTGATGGGTCCATTTCCATGATCTACCCGGGGATACAAGTATTTGCTCCTCTTCATGGATCTATTCACTCGCTGGGTACAGTGTATCCCCATCCGAAAGGCGAATGCGCAAACGATTCACCGCGAGTTGAATGATCGCGTATTTTTACGCTTTGGTACGCCCGAGGTATTCCTATCGGACAATGGCACCGAATTTCGTAATAAGATCATTGAGAAATTCCTTGTGGAGCGTGGGGTGGAGCATTCCACGATACCCCCTTATCACGCTCAAGCCAATCCGGTAGAGAGGGTCAATAGGAGCCTGCAGACCGCGATAATCGCCTTCATTGAGGAGTCTCACAGTACTTGGGATGCGCACATCGCCGAGCTGATGTTCGCGTACAATACATCCGTACAAGACTCCATTGGCGTAAGTCGGGCCTTCCTTAACACGGGTCGTCACCCTTCAGCCCCTGGCACACACCGTCGCCAGGAGGAGCAGCGCGCACAGATTGCGCAAGAAGAGGCTGTTCTACAACATTGGAAAGAGCGCATGGATAAATTATCTGATCTCCATCTAAAGGTAGCGGAAAACTAGCAGAAAGCGCAGTCAAAGCAAGCTCGCTATTATAGTGCGAGACGTCGCGACGTGCATTACGCGATTGGCGATCGCGTATGGCGGCGTAATCGCATCCTCTCATCAGGCATACAGGACGTCAGCGCCAAGCTGGCCCCAAAATTCGACGGGCCCTTCATCATCATGGAGAAACTCGGCACGAATGTTTATCGACTGATCGACTCTACGGGAAGAGATGCTGGTAAGCATCACGTCGCCGACCTGAAGCCCTACCATCGAGATCACGACCCCGAAGATGATAGCAGTTCCGACACGGAAGAGCCTTCGGGCGAAGAGCGTGACTGCGATGCGTCGAATTGTAATGTCGAGGCGAGCGAGCGAATCCGCATTGTAACACCACTGGTGAGCGTACGGCGCCCCGACGACGCGCCTCATTGTAATTCCGATACGAGCGTGCGAAGCGATACCCCCGCGGGCAATGCCATGCGATCTAACACCGATATCGCACCGCGCAGATTAGGGAGACCACGTAGGACGCGAATCGTAACCCGTCGAAGAACCCAAGCGCGAGCCCCTGCGGAGCCCAATCACAGCGAAGCCGCCTGTCCTAACGACGCGCGCCTGGTGAGGCGAAAAGTAGGCCGTCCCAGGAAAAGCGGACGCTCAACCCCGCCGCGGGATCCATCCCCCCGCCGCACTCGGGCCCAAGCCCGCGCCCGTCAACGGGCCGATTAACTCCCGAACTCGTCGACGGTATACCGGCAAATCCGGCCCTCCAAAAACAACTGCGTCTAGGGAAGGGAGTTCTTTACCCGTCCTTCCTCATTCCGGTGATTCCCAGCGGTAGACCGCAGCCACCCCAGTTCCTCATCCTGACACGATGGTCGATCCGAGAGAGAGATGTTGCGTCGAGCTGTCACGCTTCGGCTACCAGCATGTGGAGGGGGGCGTATGACGGGGAACGCAAGCACTACGTGCGCTTGCTTTCCCACGTCCCGTTGCTCTTTCTCTAGCCGTAGCCTGTAAATATGTAAATACAATATGTTCATAAGTGAAAAAGAACTGTATTTAAGAGCAGACTGTAAATATATACTAAGTTGTAAACAAGCTTACCAGCTTAGAAAGAATAGAAAACAAAGATATAAAAACCCTGTCCTTTTCTATAGTCATAGAACTTATCTTGATATTTCGCAAACCATTCCAGTGAAGCAAAGCTGAAAGTCAGTAAAGAAGTATTTAAGTCTCGAAACTTAAGTAAGTGGCGTAACCGCAAATGAAAAATTCTAATTTCTTCAATGAATTGTTTCGAAATAATTAATATTTTTATTATTCAAATTCTTGCGTATGCCCTTGTCGAGGGCGAAAGAAGCACCTTTGTCTACGGGATTCGCTTCGCAACACGAATACGGGACGGGGATCCGGACATGTGAACGTACGATAATAGTATCCCGAAAATCTCCGTCCGTTACTAAATACTCTCACAGAAAACTCAAAAATTGATATTTAGTTAGTCGACGCTCTGTTCTCTACCAAACTCTACAGGGAAGTGACTACATATTCGCGTAGTGGCGGAATACGCGTATTTTCCTTGTTTAATATTGTGGTGCACTCGCATCTTACTTGCTAATTCTTCCTTTGACATTGGCTGGCATCGGCTTTTCTTCACGCGGGAATTTTTCATTTCAAAATACAATTTCTAAATATTAGTAAATATCTACTAGCGAAATCAAAGACGACCGAGGTATTAACGATAAAATGTTAGAAATCACGTCACAATATGTATGTATATTTTACCTATATAAATGATTAGTATACGGCGCTATTTAAACCGGTACACTCAGAAGCAAGAAATAAAGTTGTAGTATATAGAAATTTAATTTATAATCTATTTATTAAAACAACAGTATTCCTTATTATACATCTTTAAATTTAACTTTAAACAATTTTAAATATACATCTGTGAATTTAACACAGTTATTCGAGTTTGATTTTTTAATACACAACACCACAATTAGGACAATATAGCTAAATAAAAACAATTATGATGGGAGTATTAACATTCGCTTGGTCCATGCAAGCAGTTATCTGTCTTTTTAGGTATTTTTACTATGTCTATTTATTTTGCTAGGATATTTTTTATGAAGATTTGACTAATCTATTCCAAATGAATTGGAACTTATAGTATTCAAATAAAGAATACTAAACAATTTTTTTTATCTATCGTTAGACTACTGTTAGAGTGTACATATTAGGTGTACAACTTTGCTTTCGACGTTTTACAATAGATGGCTGTAGCGATAAATAGTAGTCTAAATAAGTAGATCGCAGATATCATACAATAAGCTTACATATTTATAAACAAAACGTCACCGAAATATTAGTCGATTTGCGTCTGCATCATAAAGTTATTCTTGATTAAACGTGTCAGCTTACGAGGCAAATTCTCGTCATTTGCGGGAGGTTTTAATTTTCTGCTTTAATATAAAAAGGTCTGTGGCTGCGGCTCATCGAATGCTTCCAAATAATATCTATGGTGCGACTGCTATTAGTAAAAGAACATGCCGAGAGTGGTTCCAACACTTCAAGAACGGTGATTTTCACGTTGAAGGCCAGCATGGCGGTAGAAGACAGAAGGTTTTCGAAGATGCAGTTCGAAAAATGGGTTCATTACGATAGTCGCTCCAAGGTCATGCTCAGTATTTGGTGGGACTAGCTCGGTGTAGTGTATTGTAAGTTGTTAAAACCGACTGACACAACGCACAAGCGATCATTATCGAATACAATTGATGCCTCTAAGCAGAGCATTGAAAGAAAAACAACCGCAATACAATGATAGACTTGAAAAAGTGATTTTACAGCATGACAATTCTTGACCCCATGTTGCGAAAGTGATGAAGATATACTTGGAATCATTGAAATGAGAAGTTCTACACCACTCGCCGTATTCTCCAGACAATGCTCTCTCGGATAATTACTTGTTTCGTTCAATGGTACACACAATAGCTGACCAGCACTTCTGGTTTGTATGAAGAAGCAAAAAAGTGGATCGATTCGTGGATCGTTTCAAAAGATCGCCAGTGATTTCAACGCGGGATTCGTATGCTACCCGAAAGACGGGAGAAAGTAATGATCAACAATGGACAATACTTTGAATTATAAATATATAACCAGTATTTTACAATAATGCTTCAAAATTCTGAAAGAACGGCAGAAGCAAAGTTGTACACCTAATAGTTAAGTTCATATATCCTCTTTTATAATAATGATAAATTATTAGAATAGACAGCAGAAGAACATTAGATTAAAAACATCGACAATTCAAGATCATTAATACTTTTTGATGAACCCAAGCGTGAATAGTATTTACCTGTAAAATATATATTTGTGAATGTTGATAATAAATGTAGTTAATAAAGGTTTAAAATAATCGTATGTCAGCAGTAAACAACCACTTATTGAGAAGCACAACGAATGCACTGTCCGTAACCCTTGGCGCCGGCCCGAAACAAAAATCCAACCCCCCCCCCCCCGGAGTCTCTGCAGGGTGTACCGAAAAATGGTCGCATGTAGATAATCAAAAATGTTTTTATTACTTTTCAATTGTTTTTATTGTTTTTTTATTGCATCGGCATCTTTTGGAGAGTAATAAAGGTGTCTCTCCATAAGGATTTAGCGAGTATGTCTATATATATGCACTCATGAACGTATACACGCACGCTATGAAAAGAGAATGAGAAAGAGAAAGAGAGAGAGAGAGAGAGAGAGAGAGGGGGGGGAAAGAGAGAGAGAGAGAGAGTGAGAGAGAGTCTTAGCGTCATCGGTCCGACGAAGCCAACTATCGGTCTCTCTCTTCGCACCGAGACTAGTCCGCTTTGTTTACTCACCACCATTGTAAGCGCACTCGAGCTATAATATCTTCGCGAAGGAATAACAATTTTGCATTTTTAAACAAAAATTTGCATTTGTACTTTTACAATAATTGTTGTGTTTGTATGTACAATAATGCACTGTTCATGCGCGAAGACTCCGCAGTGTCGAAGCAGGAAGTTAGGCATTGGTAATATCATATATTATTTTCTGACTGATAAGGAAATACGATACGGAAATAAAGAGAAAGAAGGAGATCGCGCCATACTTGTACGAATATATTTTTCTTAACAGTGTTGATCCTCTCAGTTGAAATGATATTATTTTTTTTCGAAAAAATTTGAACAGCAATATTACAGAATATTCGTATATGCATGATTTAGCTATACTCTGTATGATTCTTCCTAAAATGGTGCTAGAAGAGCTCTTGAATAATTTTATGCACTGTTCAACGTCCCTGAATCGACTAACGTACCTAAGGTCCGTTAACTATTTTTAGATAAAATTAAATAAATGGTAGAGGAAGATTCGTCGAGATGACAGTTTGTTAGAGTGAGAGATATTAAACTAATTGATCATAAATTTTATAGATCTTACAGAATTGTATTACTTACAGAATTTCTAAATAGTTTCTTGATTATAGTGTATTCTTAAATAAGTATTGAAGAAAACAATTTTTATTCTTTTTTATTTTCAAAATATTGCACGTAAAATAATAATATGATATTATGTAGCATCTAGGAATGAAATAAAATTTTATAATTATATTACAATGTGTTATTTCAATGAATTGCATATTATTTTAAATTTTAACTTACTTAAGTTTTATCTTTGATCTAATGAATTTATTTGAATTAAAAAATGAAATGTATATATGAAACCGAAAAAAATGTTTTCGCGTCTATACTTTTTTTAATGAAATATAAATTGCTGTGAACTATTAGAAATAAATTAATGTGAAAGAGATGTTTTTATACGTTTATGTAGGATAAGGTAGTATATAAAGCCATTCGAAAATAATTATACAGTAAAAGTTGGTTTCAATTAATTTTAAAATTTAATTATTATATACACACAGTCTATCTCTAAAATATTAAGACTGTGGGTACATAAACAGGAATAAAGGAATAAATTTATAAAATTTTTTAACAAATAGATAGATATATATCTATCTATATATCTATCTATCTATCTATCTATATATATATATAGATAGATAAATAGATATAGTTTTTCAGTTGATTTTAACGAATTTGATTATTATGAAATTCTAAAAGCACGTGAGATCTGTAGACGCGCTTTTTAGTTTCAACGCGTAGTTTTTTTTTTAACTTTTTTAGCTGAAGAAAACAAATTTCGACTCGTTAAATTTATAAGCGTGGGAGTGATATATAGATTTAAATCAAACCAGAGTCAAGGCAAGTTATAAGTAAAGTTATATGCAATACGAGATGAGTATGGGTAAGAATCCCGGAACATCAAACAAAAGTAAGTCATAAATATAAGATGGGTAATTGTAAGAGTGATTTGAGATAGAATGAGAATAGAAAAATGCATAAAGTGTGTAAGAATGTATGTTTCGGAAGTGCAAAAAATGCAATTTTAATGTTCGAATCACAAATAAAATTACGAACCGCGTAAAATGTAAAATTTGTAGAGAGTAGTGCAGGAAATCACTCAGTACCAGACAAAATAATTTCTGAGAAAGTCTGACCGAAAACGACCATTACGAAAAGAGGAGCGGTAGTAATACGAATTGCAATGCAAAAAACAATTCGAGGAATTTGAGGGATGCGCGGCTTCTAGCAATAATGAAAAGGAAGAGCGGGATCACGTGACCGGCGTGACCATGCGTTTGTATACGTGCGCACTGTTGCCGCACGAAGAGTGGATGAGAGAGAGCACAACTATATATGCGCACAGTAGATTGAGAGAGAGAGAGAGAGCCCGCACACATAGGTATATACGTGTAGGAGTGAGTTAGAGCGCACGACGCTATACATGCGTACGTGCGAGAGAGAGAAAATGGATGAATGCATACGCGCATGAGAATGAGTGAGAGCGCACGACGCTATACATGCATACGTGCACGAGAGAGAAAATGCATGAATACATAAGCGTATGAGAGCGAGTAAAAGGGCACAACGCTATACCATATCATCAAATTTCACCCGGAGTGGTGCATTTAAACTCTGCATTTAAACTCAAACGGAAAATTTATTAGGTGATTCGATGACAGTGCACCATGCGAGATATCCATCGTATTCCAGATCCCTCGAAAGCGCGTGCTACAACTACAGTTTTACCCATCAGTTGCCATTTATCCTCGTAAAATTCTTTTTCTATCTTGTTCTATAATACATGTAAGTTCATTTATAATAATTTTTAGGATTGCCACAATCTGGAATGTATGTCCGCTGAAGCAATGAAAAGTGCGTTCTCTGTAACAAAAATGTGCTTATAAATATGAACTTGTATTTGTAGTTAAAAGATTCGAGTATAAAATATCGTGGATTTATAGCTTTCTTATTCTATTAAAATATTTCCTATGCGTACCGTTGATTTTTAATAATTTATAATTGTATCAGTATTATTACTTATAATAATAAGAAGAAAAGGGGATATGAGGAAAAGGGGTAGGACAAATACGATGTATTGTAACTGGCGGTATTGTTGTGTACTGTAAAAGCTACAGAATGCGATGTATTGTAACTAGCACGGTATTTATTAACCAGCTCTATTCATGTATACCAGTCGTTCTAGCTTGGAACGGATTCCGCGTCGCGCGCCATTGTACCCGCGAGAGAGACGGTGAAAGCAAGAATACACTACAACGGTAAAACGATATCGGACGGCACTCCCAAGTATGCGGACACGGTGTCAGCGCCGACGGAGACGGGGCCTGCACACTAGTTGAGTTAGAGCTAAATCACTTGCCGTCGGTGTCTGGAGTTCGTGCATCGCTGCTGCGTCGTGCTCTCTCTCTCCCTCTCTCTCTCCCTCTCTCGCTCTCACCGACTGTCTCTGTAGATCGTCGTCTCACCGTGTCTGTCGAATTGGCGCTAGTGCAGTTACACTCGATGGTATCTTTCAGTAAGGCGTCAATCGCTCTTCCTTTGATTCTCTCTTTCTCTCGACGTGGATACTGTCGAACCGACGAAGAGCACCTCTCAATATTCTGAGCTGATAGTTGTGGCCTAAGGCGAAACTAGTGGCGTTAAATCAATACTTTTTACCGTAGGTGGACGAAGAAGGAATGAATTAAAGCGTCGGTAGTCGCTTCTTGCTCCGCTTTCTATTCCTTCATGGCGCATAACACGCACTCTTGCGGCTCTTTGTAGCGGCAAATCTCTACGCGCGCGCTCACTTGGTTTTTTAAACACGCTAAAACGCGACGGCCAATTTGGACGATTACAATATATATATGTAATCGCGGCATGGTATGGGAAAGGAAAAGTTATATGTAAATATTAATATTCATTAAGTCCAGAGCAGTGGATCATTGCCCGTGAGCGAGGAAGAAAGAGGTCAAGCGAAGAGAAACATGGCGAAATCCATTAAAACGTTCGCGTAATTGAGTAACCGAGTGTTCAATTATAATTAACATAACATTAATTTACACGTAGATACACACGCATTACAACGGAGTACGACGGCTTGCATACCAATCACTTCTGGCAGGTTTCACGACGCGAGAAACGGACGTATGAACATGTGATCGTTCACCGGGAACGATAGGAGGGGAAACTCTGGACGGAAATGTACACTGATGCTGAGATGTTGGTTCGGTCGGGATGATGTCTGCTCTACAGCTGAAATCGTCTACTCTGTCTGTACGCGACGCGTCTCTATTCATTGACGGTCGGAATGAGAAGAAGGAACGCGCTCGTTCCTTTTCAGTTCTTCCTCTTACCCCTTCGCCGTGCGCGCACTCTCATGGTTCGCGAATGCGATATTTGCGATCTACCGCGAACACTCGCGATTTTATATGAATGCGTAACGTGCGACCGCCAGACCGGCGGTTACTATATATATATCTATATATATATATATATATATATATATATATATATATTTCTATTTATTTATTTATTTGCTAAAACATAACCTACACTTTGATATAGATATATTGCTTTTACTATATATATTGTGATGCGGTAATTTAATTAATTTTTGCGCACACAAAATTTACTTGAGTGACTTAATCGTCACTCACCTATGATTCACTGGGGGGAGAGGTTCTGTCGACCTTTAAAATTTTCGAAGGCATACGCGCGCTTTATTTTCTACTGACTCTAAACTCGGTACACTTCAGAGACGCGCATCTCACGCAAGGAATATATCTGCCGCGACGCTGTTAACAACTATTCGCGACCGCCAACCAAACAATTCGCCCGGGAGAATCCTACACCTTGCAACGCTTTCTTCCACTTCGTTCATTGATGCTTCTCCTGTTCTTCAATCTCTCTCGTTATCTTTAGGCATTCTATTCTTTTCGCTCCGTTATATTTTTCCTGCCCTTTTGATCTCTCCCTTTATCTTTATACACCACTTTATTCTCTTTACCTTCCTCGCTATCTGGATGACTCAGAGCGAAATGAAACGCACCGCGCGTTTTCCAATTTTTCGTGGGAGCAAAGAACGGCGGGGGCAATAGGAAATTTCGCGGCGGCGATCGAGTCACGCCGGATGAGATGCTCGCGACGCAAACTATAAATTTATTGTTTTTATATGGTTTCATACATTATAATAACGTTGCAAAAAATAAGCTTGTATTTTCCAGTGCACAAGTGATTTCATCACGTTTTCGCAAGCTTACTATTAGTTTTTTTTTCAATCTTAGATCTAATTTTACACAAAATTAATCGAATGTTCCACGTTAATTATCTCACATATCGAGTTGAATAATGTTTGCATTACATGCTTTGCTCTCATTCAATTACTGTTAAAAATAAATGTATTTTGTTTCGTTTGTTACTAACTTATGCTACCGTCGAACAACTATTACATAACATTTAATATGTAAGTAGCAGAATTATTAAAGTATCATCTTTACTGAAACAAAAAAATTTTTCGAAGTAATATTTTCTCCTTATACATAAGCCTAGGCAAAATATCATTAAGTTATTAAGATATATTTCTTCAAAAACCTGACTTATATTATTTGTTTAATTTATTTAATTAAATTGAATTAACTTAAACTATCTTCAATAGCTATGATTTTCTTTTTCACCCTTCCTGGCTAGCTGACTTGGTTCTTTGACCAATGCATCTTTTTTATTCCAAATTGTTCTCGTTTTCTTTTTTTTATACTTTTATCTTAATTTGTTCTTGACATAACATTTATTTCGTATTCACTCTTTCTGTTCATCATCTGTATCTTTATTAATTACTATTTTATCTCCTCTCCTTTCTGATATTATCCATTCATCAATTTATTATGTTTGTAAGAGTTTACTCCTTATTTACTCTATTTCCATCCTTTAAATCCCTTCTTTTTTCTCTCTTTTCTTTATCTACTCATTCATCTCTTCCTCTCGGTGATAGTGGAGATTCGTTCGACTTGTCAGCTGAGCGGCGCACGGGCGAACGACTGAAACGACTTGACTTCGAGCGGGGAAGTAAGGGGACGAGACACAGTGCCGAGCACAAGGCGCGGACGACGTTTTATTTATATATATTGTAACCAGCCGAATTGACGGTTATCGGTGAAAACCGACTATTCGCGCGCGACAACGAAAGCGCGAGAAGCGCGAGACCGTAGCGAAGAAGGAGGAAGTACGAGGAGAAGAACTTCTTCACCACCCAGCTACCGAAGGAAGAGCACGAAAAATCGAGAAAGAGTACCATCCAAATTACCACCCTATCTCCAGCACTACTTCCCGGCGGTGATCACCAGCTTCCCGGTGATTCCGATTGTTTAGATATTTAGTCACGTGCAGATTCCGTAACCACCCGATCGTGGTGCGATCGCCCGTACGAGTGAGAAAGAAAGCGAAAAGAAAGAAGGAAGGAAGGAAGGAAGATAATTGCGACCTGAACAAGAGGAGGTCGAGTAAGAGAAAGAAGGAAGGAAGGAAGGACGGGACAGAGAACCACCTGGAACGAGAGGAAACAACAGCGGAGCGTCGTCCCGGCAAGTTCCATCTGCATTACTATGTGTGAGAGAGTGTGCGTTGCCGAGACCAAGCGCGCCATGATCGTACGGCGGGTCCGCGTCCCTACTAGTTACCGTTACCGGTAATCTCCTTACCGTTCGATATTCCCCCGCGCCCGCGGAATCCGCTCCCATATTGAAATGTCGTCGCCGTGCGCTGAATTTTATGGATGATCTTCGACGTTACAATTATTGTTTAATAAAAGCGTAATAAAAAAATGTTCATATATTTCACAAGCCTGTTTCATGTTATTTCGCGTTCCCATATTTCCCCTATCTAGGTCCAGCGCAGCCGGCACGCCGCTCGATAAAGAGCACGTAATTAATACGTAACCCGTGCGTAAGTACGCGGTTAAAAAATGGCACCCAAGCAGTGTGGCCCGCGGGAATAAACGGTATGTCGCGGCTGAACTGACTTACGGACGGTTATGCCCCGCGCGAACGCGTTGGAACACACGCGGAAATATATGTGTCGTCCCACGCGATCGCGTTAAAATATACACGAAAATTTATATATATATATATATATATATATATATATATATATATATATATATGTAATGCACCGTCCCACGCAGTTTTTTCCCTTCGCACGAGTTTAGGAATATCGGTCAGTGAAGGTAAAAAGAAAAGTTGCAATCGTGAAATGCATGAGCACGTGGCGAAGCGCGAAGTGCGGCCATGTCGAGGAGCTGTGCACGAGAATGCTCAGTAGCACGACCGCGCGCAATACACAGTAAATGCATGTATGAGACTTTCCCCCCTCCCCCTCGCAAACTAGATGCTTTCCCCTGTAAATGATTTGATCATATATAAAAAAAAGAGATAGATGGAATTAGTATCAATAATAATTCAGGCAATGTCGATCTGCTCCTTCGAGTTCCAGTAATATCGTTATATTATAACGATATGAACAGCAGGAACTGACAGCTGCTATATAAGCACACCTTGAATGTTCAGGAGAGTGCTATAACAAGGGAAATATCGCACATTTTTCAATTATGAGATACGTACGTTACTCAGGAGAGCAACTGTTATCAAGAAGGCACTCATAAAAAGGATTCTGATTATAAAGTATATTATAGAAAAAGAGAGAGAATTTTTTTTGTAAATACTTACCTGACTTAACAATAATTATGGAATGAGTTTTAAAAATAAAAACACAAAAATAAGTACAATAAAGTAAGTTTGAAAAAAAATATCAATACGTTATTTTAGCAAAATAAGCTAATAATTTAAAAATTCTTAATTTTAATTAGATAAGCTAGCTAATATATATAAAAAAAGGGAAGATTGATAATTATAAGCAAAAATAAATCGAAACATAGGTAGATATTTTTATCGAACCTATACAATTTTAAAATAGACGAGTGTATCTAGGAATACAACAATAAGAAAAGGAAAGAAAGCATTTTAATGCATAGTTACACAAACAATTATATATAGAAGATATATATAAGTACATCAACTATACCGAAGTAATATAAAATTCCTTTTTCTCGGAACAAACATACTCGACTAAGATGGAAGCGAAACCATCGACGAGTCAGGCACTGACCAACGAAGAAAGAAGGCTACATAGCCTCTTCACCAGAAAAACTAATACAAGAAGCGAGACAAAATAATATCAACAGTAAAGATAACGTCAATGCTCTCCGAGATAGACTCGTTAGATTTGAACTAAGACGGGTTTTCGGAAAAAGGGCTGCTGACTGGAACGAGATGAACGACGAGGTTCATCAGGATATTTCCAAGATATCTGATAGGCATGCGAGTGCTACTAGGTAAAGTGTCGTCACCATTATCACCGGAAGCACAACTAGATAGGGTTTATAGGAATCTACACCCTACGTTCCTCTATAAAATCGACCGAAAAGAATTCAATACCATAGACGAGTTACAAGTACTAGGACAACAAATAGAGCTATAAAGAGAGCTGACTCGTCGCTACAAGGAGCCACCAGCCGCGGAGAACTGCCTGGTGAGCAGCGCAACATGCCCCTCGTCTGGAAGAACGACCAGACGATCAAGAGTAGCGGCCCTAGATGAGGATCAGCCAAAACGAGTTTCGATATCAGAACCATCTACATCAATACTGACGTCCAGAAAAGTAGTTGACACGAGCCCCGTGCCAACACCACGAAGTAGGGACGGAAGTCATAGCCCACCACCGAGGCACCCACGGGAAGAAAGACGATATAAGGCAGACGATTCTTAAAAATGAAGCCCCTCGCCCAGATATCGATCAGCAACACCCCCCAGCCTCGATCTAGACCAATATACGCACACCGGTATAGACCTAGGAGTCCATCCCCGCGAAATAGAACCTATACCACCACCAGCCCCTCCCGCGATTACCGCTCAGCTCGAGGGAACGACGAACCGAGACGTTATCCCCCGTCGTCGCGAGTCACCACGACCTCGCGAAGAACGAGGATATCCAGCGAAAGACAATTCGTGTAATAGACCAGGTCATTGGGTGGATAGATGCCCCGAAAGGAAATGTATCTTTTGCTACAATTGTGGTGAAGATGGCGTTACCACGATGAACTGTCCACGTTGCGGACCAAACAAGAACAACCAGGGATATGCGTAAGGGAAAGGGTTACCGGAGTCGACCCAATTACCTCATACAATGAGACTCCCCAAACAATCAACAAAATGACCAACACAAAAGGCGTGACTATAATGGCCACGGATGTTACTGCGTCCTGAAATGCAGCCCCAATTCAGGAAGACGAAAACCGATTCTTCCTGAATATAGAACTATCAGGCAAGATATTTCCGGCGCTGATAGACCCCGGGACGCGCAAGTCCTACATCGGACCGCGACCAGCACGCATCATAAAATCAGCAATCATACCGATAGTGTCCTTCATGCAGCTACGAGATGGCCAAATCTGCTCCAGTGACGGACAAGTAGATCTCCTTTTAAAAATAAACGAGCAGCATATTTCAGCGCGCTTCAGAGTATCGACATCCCTGACGTATGATATCATCCTTGGGATGGATATATTAATCCAGTTACAAATGACGATTGATTTCGCCAAGGCGACCTGGCAGACGCCTCAAAATATAGTACGACATTTTTTAACGCGCTCAAACAATGAAATCCAAGCGATCACTGCCTTGGCAGCAGTAAATGGAGTTGCGACATTGGAGCAGGGACAGAGCTAATACCAAAGCAAACAGGGGTCCTAAAGCTTGCGCAGATGCCCCCTCATCACATAGACGTGCAAGGCCATCAACCAATAAAACAGCGCCTCCGCCGTATACCGGATAAAATATTAAGACAGGCCCACGCAGAAGTCGACAGACTTCCCGCCGAAGGAATCATCGAACCTTTGGAGAGTTCTTGCAGCAGTTGTCCGCTGATCGTGCCGAAGAAGGACAGCAAGGTCCGCTTCTGTATTGACTACAGGGCAGTTAACCAGGTGACGAAGAAGGATGCATATCCTCTTCCTCACATGGACGTCTTATTGGATAATATGCGTGACGCTCGTTATCTTTCCAAGATAGACTTGAGCCAGGCGTAGAACCAGATTCCTCTAGATGACGGTAGTAAGGAAATAACTGCCTTTACAGTCCTACAGAAAGGGTTGTTTCAATACACCCGAATTCCATACGGGCTGACCAACGCCCCGACCAATTTTAAGCGCGGCATGGACGTCGTGTACGGACCGCAATGGTAACCGAGTGTCTTTGTCTACATGGACGATATTATTATCGCCACTGATACGTTCGAGCAGCACATTCAGCAACTAGAAGCGGTACTAGCCCGCCTGAACCAGGTTGAGCTACAAATTAACAAAGACAAGTCTGAGTTCTGCTGCCTGGACGTACATTACCTGGGCTATATCGTAGACAAGGACGGATTGCGTATGGACCCCCACAAGCTAAAGGCGGTCACGGAATATCCGGCACTGTCAAACATCAAACAGCTGAGAACTTTTCTCGGCATGGTAGGGTGGTATGCTCGCTTTATAAAATCATTAGCGGACGTAAAAGCGCCACTCAGTAAGGTTTTACGAAAAAACGTGAGGTGGCACTGGGATAAACCCCAGGAAGACGCATTTAACCAACTGCGTATCTTGCTAACGCAAGCACCCGCGTTAGCGCGCCCCATATAGAACAAGCCCTATATACTTCAAACCGATGCTAGTAACTACGCCCTCGGTGCCATGCTTAGTCTAGACACGGATAACGAAGAACACCCTATCGCTTACCCGAGCAGGGCCTTGACTAAGGCGGAGATCAACTACACCGTTACCGAGAAAGAATGTCCCGCAGTACTCTGGGCGGTAGAAAAGTTTAGAGGCTATCTGTTGGGAGAAGAATTCACGGTGATCACAGATCACAGTAGTCGGAAATGGCTGCACACGCTAAAAAATCCCACGGGCAGACTCGCGAGATGGACCACAGCGCAGCAAGCCTATAACATGACGTTCATTCACCGAAAAGGCGCACTACATAAAGTGCCAGACGCGCTCTCACGTCTACCTACCACTGACAAATCACAAACAGCTACCATCACCGCTATGGAGCGATACTGTTGGTACGACAAGAAAATGAAGGAGATACAGGAATGCCCAGAGAGATACCCGTACTGGTGCATTAGAAAAGACATCCTTTTAAAACACCGCCCGAAAGTCTACTCGGACATCTTATGTCCGGAAGAAGACAACTGGAAGATTGTCATCTCTTCCAAGGATCGGAAACGCATCATGTTCGAGTGTTATAACACACCGACATCCGGACATTTCGGTGTTGAAAAGACGTTACAAAAGGTCTCCCGAGATTATTACTGGCCAGAAATGAGACGAGATGTCTACGGTTATGTAAAACACTGCCCAGAATCTCAGATATACAAAGTTTCCCAGAGGGCACCAGCCGGCCTAATGACGCACAGAAATATTGAGGTACTATGGACAAGCGTGGCTACTGACATAATGGGCCCATTCCCTGACAATAAAGGTCAAAATCGATACCTACTAATTTTCGATGACCTTTTTACTAAATACGTGGAGTTTTGGCCACTGCGGAAGGCAACAGGCCAAGCGATACTGAAAGCGCTAGAAGAACTTGTTATATTTAAATGGGGCTGCCTCAAGTTCCTAATTTCAGACAGTGGCACTGAGTTCGCCAATAAATTAGTAAAACAACGGCTCGATGAACTTGGGATAGTACATCAGCTGATAGCGCCATATCATGCGCAAACGAATCCGGTAGAGTGGGTAAACCGCACTTTTATGGATATGATCTCCATCTTCGTAAAGGAAGATCACAAAGACTGGGACATACACGTACCGGAGGTAGCATTTGCCATGAACACATCGGTGCACGCAAGCAAACAAGCGTAGCCAGCCTTCCTGAACTTTGGCAGAAATCCAAGAGAAATGCCCATGTATAAAAATATCCGCTTAGACAATCGACCGCATCAGCCACTAACAACAGCTGACTGGCTAGTTCGAGTAAAAATATTGCCTGTTATCCACGAGCTAGTCAAAAAAAACCTTTGTGCAGCAAGCAACAAACAGGCGCATTATTATAATAAACATAGACGCGAAGTATCATTTGAGGAAAATGAGATGGTTTGTAGACGAAAACATGTCTTATCGTCGGCGCCAGATAAATTTGAAGCCAAATTGGCGCCTAAATTTGTCGCACCATGCCGAATCGTGAGGAAAATATCCTCTGTCATCTTCGAGCTAGAGGACCTGGACGACAGGAAAAAAATCAGAGTACATGTTTCGGACATAAAAAAATATTATCCCCTAATAAACCTTCTTTTTTTCCAACAGATATCGCCAGCAGAAAAGAAGATGCTACGAAGCATCGGACAAGGCAGAGGATTTCGCCGATCCACGTTGACCGAGCCACCACGTCGACCAGGGGACGCTCTTACCCCCAATCTAACGGGTTTAACACCCGACAACGCGACGAGCCCCCTAGTCCAGCAAGCGACCGGTCAAGGGACGCAAAGGCATCAATACGACCCCTACCACCAAGATCAAACCCTAGACCTGGGTCAAGTCGCCTTAGCCCTGGACGACATAAACGAACTGGGGAACCTGATAGAGTTCAGCCCGGATTCGACCCAGGAAATAGACATCGGGGAAGAAAAATCGCCAAGAGCGATTGAGGAAAGCTCTTTCGCGCTTTCGCTGCTACACCAGCATTCCATCATCCGATGAAATAAAATCCTGCCAGCCACCCCTTACCCCCACCAACGAAGAAGAGTTAGGAGAAGCCCTGCCCGAAGAGGCAGCGCGTCCGCAAAGACGTAAAACTACGAAAGAAGCAGAAGAAGAAAAGAACATCATCTGCAAGCGTCCGGAAGGACGTAAAACTACCACAACAACATTTGACGAAGTAAAAGAAGAGATAGCACAGGAGTGTGCCTGTCAGAAGAGACGTAAAACTACCGCAATAACATCAGGAAAAGAGATAGAAGAGGCGTTAGCTGAAGACGCGGCATGCACCGCGTACGTTCCCCATCCCACTCCTTACCGTTCGATATTCCCCAGCGCCCGCGGAATCCGCTCCCGTATTGAAATGTCGTCGCCGCGCGCGAGTTTTATGTATGATCTTCGACGTTATAATTATTGTTTAATAAAAGCGTAATAAAAGAATGTTCATATATTTCACAAGCCTGTTTCGTATTATTTCGCGTTCCCATATTTCCACTTTCTAGGTCCAGCGCAGCCGGCACGCCGCACGTGAAGAGCACGTAAGTAATACGTAGCCCGTGCGTAAGTACGCGGTTATAATATATATATATATATATATATATATATATATATATATATATATATATATATATAATGTAAAAGGTTTATTGAAGCTTTTTCATATGACATATATGGTTTTATATAAAAAAACAGCCTTTTAGTCAAAGATTTCGGTGAGAAATGAATCGTAGAAATAGTATAGACATGTTGCTTAGAAAAAGCATATGTACGTTTCTAAAATCGCAGTAAAAATAAGATTAATATTTATTTTTGTGATTTGAAAGTTCGAAATCTTAATATAGAATAAATAGTGTAGGATGCGCCTGGGCCTGGCCGTTCTCAATCTCGCCTCTGTGGTGCTAGCGCGTCACTTAAATACTACCTTCGAGAACTCATGAAACATACTATTCATAATAAAAATTGTACTCTTTCTATAAAAGGGATGAACCAAATTTTCATTATCATTAACTAGAAAATAATTTTACTCATGATGTAATTAAAAAGAATTTGAAATATATTTAGTATTTGACATATGCTGTACAAATTCACAAATGCAAGTAAGAGCATAAAGTAAACTAACCTGCAGATCCTGTTCAATTTTATCACTAGCGATGGACAACGATGGACTTGCGGGTCTCTGGCTGTGAATTGTTGGATCTTGATGCCCACTTATCGAGGGCGATAGTGAATTTCGATCATTAGTCCCATGAATACCAGATTTCTCAAGGCCTCCTTGACGAGCTGTTACTATGGTATTCTCTTGTTCCGAAACTAAGGACCCAGATTTTATGCTGCCTCGTTCAATTCCTGGGACGACTGATGCTGAAGCTAATGAACTTCCAACCAATCCAGTGCAGCTTCCTGCGACACCGTGTACCGTTCCAAGTCCTGATCCAAATGGCCCACTTGTATAACCTCCACCTCCACTTATAGATTGATAACGAGAGGCATGACAGGTGTTTACAGTCACCAACTGTGATGTACCGCCACGGCTCTTACAACCAGCAGCATGATTAATACTTCGATCGTCTTCGCTCTCCTCTTCTGAAGAACTGGGATCTATCATATTTTAAACAATAAACGAACAGCTGAAGTTCCTATAATCCGGCTGCGATAGCTCCACTGGTACCTATGCTCGATCCAACTCTATGAAAAAAAGAACTGTTGTATCGATTTAAAGGTATAGTAGACTTTTTTTAGAAGATTCAATAAAGTATATCATCGATATGATAATTTAAAGTACCGACTTCATTATGAAAATATAAACTTCTAATATTTTTTAGTTAATAAGTAGATTGTTTCATATAAAAATATTCAAATAGCTGAAATTATGCGAAAGTAATAAAGATATTAGAATTTGAGCAGACTCTTTTCCAACAAAACTGGGGGAGTGTAGGAGCTTGACCGACTGCCCATGACTAAATAATAAGGTGTTGTACATAATATATAAAATGTTCGAGATTATATAGGCCTATTTCGAAAATTTTTATATGAAATTTAAGTATAAATAACAACAGATATAAATATCAAAATCGTTATAATCACGAACGCTTTTTAGAGGAGAAAAAATATCTATTGAATTTTTGAAATTTCTACTAGATTTAATTTTTTTTCCAATGTTCTTAATCAGTTTTTCTTCTATAATATTTCGTTGTTTTCTTGAATCTGATTTTAAATTACCTTTAAGGTTTATTAGATTTGAGAAGAAACAGTAGTCCTTTCGTTCCTAATTCTATTGAAAATGCAGTCGAGCTCTATTCGATAGAATTCGATCAATAACATACATAGCTTATATATGATTAATAATGTTGAACTATGTACGATCATGCTCTGTGGAGATAGAATTAAGGGAATTTACCCGGATCTTCGCGTATGACGATTTTATTTTAATTACTCAGGCAACCACAAAATTCCAAACCAAGGAACTGCAATTCAATAGATAATGTTTTAATTATCTTATTTCATACTCAACTACCTTATCTTTTATGTACGATATTATACTTTGAAGGACAGAATGATACTAATTAAATACCATGGATGACACATGGGTCCACCACTTCACACCCGAAACAAAAGAATAATCAAAACACTTGACTTAAAAAGGAGAACCGGCTCCAAAGAGGGCAAAGGCCGTTCCATCTGCAGGCAAGGTTATGGCGTCACTTATTTGGAACACATGTGGGATAATTTTCATTCACTATCTTGAAAAAGGAAAAATTATCCACCGCGAGTATTATGCGAACTTATTTCAACGTTTGAGCGAAAAAAATCAAATGAAAACGGCCGCATTTGGATAACTAGTTTGGCTAAGTTTTATTCCATGAAGACAATGTACCAACTCAAACATACGTTATTGCAATCGCCAAAATTAATGAATTAAAGTTTAAATTACTACCTCATGCATCCTATTCGCAAGATTTAGCTCCCTCGAATTATTTTCTGTTCCCAGATTTGAAAAAATTGCTCGCTAGTCAAATATTTTCCAACAATGAAGAGGTGATGTCGGCAGTTGATGGCTATTATGAGGAGTTTGACAATTCTTATTATAAAAAGGATATTTAACTTATTAAACATCGTTGGGGAAAGTGTATAGAGCTGAAAGGAGATTATGTTGAAAAATAAATATATTTTTTTCCAAAATTTTTGAGTTATATTTGTTAGGCCAGGTACTTCTGGAACCACTCTCGTACATACATTCTGTATTATAATTAAATTATTTTACCCGCTCTACCGTCCGGTCCTTAAAATACTTCTTCCCCTCTCAGATTACCCTGGAAAAAACTGCGTAGGCTATCCCGAGGTAGGTATGGAAAATTGGATGGCGCCCGAATGGGATTAGTTAAATAGATTTTAGTAAAAAAGCCCGTAAACTCAATATTTTTACAAAAATTTATTCCTTGAATAATAAAATAATTTCTTTTGACAAAAATTTAAAACTTACAATTTATACAAAGAAGCATATTCGATTGATGAGAAAAGAATCTGGTGGCGGGTTGAGCGATCGAGTGTTAAGGTGGGTTGAACCGATGCACGAAGTAACACATAAAAGTTGCATTAACAATAAAAACCGCTATAAGTATAGAGCACTAAACGCAACAGTTTCCACCTAGAGAATAGAAAAAAATTATTTTTTCGATTCCAGGAAAATAACATAGTATATATATTTTCTTATTTTCAAAATAGTAAGCTAGAGTAAGCTATATATATTAACTTCGAAAAAACAAATCGGACAAACTATTCGAAAAAGCTAATCGAAAAAACTAATCGAAAAAACAAATCGAAATTGGACTTTTGAAAAATAATTTACTGCAGGCAATTTCCAGTCCTGTCGTCGTAAGTTCTGCACCGAACGCGCCATATTACTCCGCCTGCTATCGCCTACGTATAGCAAAGGACAGTTGCACAAGAAAATTCCAAAGTAATGGATCAAATGAGGAAGTGGAATTGCCACTTTGATGAAAAAAATCTACATACCTAGCTGTTCCAAATAAAGGATCAACAAGCTCCAACGGTACTACAGCCTACTCAATCAACAAAGTCTCAACGAATATCCCGAATTCCTTAGAGGTGATGCACAGCTATGGTATCGTCATCACGCCTCCAATTTGAAGATATTAGCTGCGTTACAGAAGCTCTAAGAAAATTTTATCTGCCGCCTAGTGAACATCGAAATTTAGATCGACAAATACGTGACCGCATACGGGAGCCAAATAAAGATACTCGAACAGTCAACCACTCATCAATTACGCTTCCGAGACGTCCAGGTAAAATATAAATTAAAAAGTGCAATAATAATAAAGATTTTCATATTTGATTTCCATGCAGCCTGACGAGCTCAGCGCCCACCAAATTATTATTAATTCTTCTTATTACATTTTGTCTTCTATAAATGCTTATCTATATTTAAGATTTAAGGACAAGTTCACGACCATTCTGCACTTTCCCAAGGTTCTACCTGTGAAGTGGGAAAAACCTATGGCCAAAACCAGTTGGATAATTAGGAATACCTGCCCTGAAGTAGTCAGTGGAATGAAGTAGCTTGATACCCGTGTCATATTTCGTAGGCTAACGTACCGAGTTTATCAATTTCTCACATTCTGCTTGCATTATTAAGTGTGAAGAAATGCCTAAGAAAGTGTTAGCGTCCATGCTGTCACTTAGTCAAGTAGAGAGAATTCTCACGCTTCGATATTTTGAAAACAGTTGCTCATAACTATAGCTAATTGGTGCTGGCCGTTACCTAAGCAATAAAATATTCAACAAATTTAATTTCCTAAATTTTCATGTAAAATAATAATTTTAATATCTAATACATCTTTTTATCTGGAGCATTCATTTAAAAAAAATATATTTTTTTATTCTTGAAATTGCTTGTAAAATTCTTTTTCAAAATTAGGTAAATGGTACAAAATTTTATACAAAAGCAATTTATTATCACAATGAACGTTTTTGAGCTAAATATAATTTTTTATATTGATTACATAACGCTTTACATTTTTTCATTTGCTATAAAAGCAATTATGTAAAAAATGACAACCTTCTAGAAAACAACATTTTATGTATATAAAACGGTAAAAATGAATCAGTAAAAGCTTCAGTAATTACCTTAAAATACGTGGTCAGACAAATAAGTAATGCGATAAAATTAAAACATCAAGTATATTTAAGTACATCACTGCGATCCCCTTCGAATTAGTCACCTTCCATATCTATACAATTATTCCAGCAAATTTTCGAGCTTTCGTAACAATTCTGGAATACTTCTTGCGGGACCTCTCCGAGTATCCTCGTCACAGATGCTTGGATGTCTACAACGGAGTCAAAATATCCACCTTTGACAAATTTTTTGGGCTAATAAAATGGGCTAATAGGAAAAATTCACAGCGTAAAATTTCCAGTGAATAGGGCAGTTGCTGTAATGTTGCGACGCATTCAGACACCAAAAACTGAGAGATACTAAACGCACTGTGACAGGAAGCATTGTCGTGATGCAGAACCCAAGTCCTCGTGATCTCTGGACGCACTGTGAGCAACCTTTTTCGTCATTTTTCGAGCACATTGCGGTAGAATACTTGATTTACGGTTTGTCCAGATTGTACAAACTCTTTCTGAATCACCCCTTTGCTGTCGAAGAAGCAAATGAACATGGTTTTCAATTTAGACCTACTCATTTTCCGCGCCTCGTCTATGACGCTCTCACGGCCTTTTTTAAGATCAACATGCCACCGAAGCACCTAACTACGACTCAGAGCGTGACTACCGTACATTGTAAGTGCTTTTTCATAAGTTTCTATCGCAGTTTCACCGAGCTTTGCACAAAATTTTATCACGCACCGTTACTCTAAAGTTGTCTGTTCCATTTTCGTAATATACACTACTCGCACATTGTAATAAAACGCTAAATAGCTGGCAAAGAAATGACCGTACAAGGGCCGTCAAAGTGTCAATCGAGAATGTAAGGATCTACTATTACGGTGGCGGAGTTACAAGTTCGCAGTCTTACCACAGGCTCAGAAATAAAATCGGTTGCATTACATGTTAATTATACGTAGTTGTGATTTTAATATATTGATATTATTCTATACTATATTATATACTGTTACATGTTCGGTAATTGCGTGAGAACCATTCCTTATGTGGCCGACTGACAAAGTCTGAGAACAGAAATAAATTAGAGATTTTTTTGCTTTTTTAATCTCTAAATAATCTATATAATTTAAATATCTTAAATTTATTTTCTATATTTGTTGTATTCTATATACTCTCAAATCCCCATCTGTAATTCTGTCATTTGTTTTCACAAGGCATGAAAACATAAACACGCGCAGTCGATAACTGCCTGTAGATTTCTCCTAGCACAAGCAGACCTATCGCAGTGTATACTATATTGAATATTCTATATTCTTGAAATATATACTTTATTAATTCGACTCTTCACCGAAGAACAAGTATTTTTCTATATAATATTTTTCTATATAGTAAAAATACTAATACAATATCACAATCGGGTATATGTCATGTCACGGGGGCGTATTCGATCGTAGCAGGAGGCTGTCGAACTGGCCGTTGTAAAAGTGTGCCCGGCTGTCCCAAGCCCCGAATGACTCTGACTAAGGAGCAAAGGTCGTAGTGACGTCGACGGTGGATAATCGAGGAAAAGAACAGACAGAAGTAAAATATTGAAGCATAGTACATTTATTAAAAAGTCAAACGTAAGCAACACAAAAAATCTATGGAGTGTGCATTAAGATACCACAGACAAAGACCATCGTGCCGGCAGTACGCGCGCAGGCCGGCAGCGAAGGAAATAAAGAAAGAGTGAAAGAACAAACTGTTACTTGCAATGAAACTTTGCAGGCTGAAGTTGTAGTTTCTTCGATACTAAATGATCCCGAAGGGAATGCAATGAATCGGCTGATTAAAGGTGGTTGCGACTTACTGGGCCACGTAACCATATGAGATGGTGAAGGTTACGATCAGCCGGTAAACGCCTGGGGCTCAAGAAAATGGATACGAGCGTAGGATAGTTCCGGAGAACTCCTGCCCCAAACAGTACACAGTCACGTAGAAGTATCCACGTAAACGATGGGATCGAAAAATGGACCGAAAAAGCAGTATGAGTTTAGCAGTTTAGACTCTACAGTTTCATCAACAACAGCTTCGCACGCATCGTGTCAGCTCTCCCTTCTTCGCTGTCGCCGGTTTACTTACCTGTCCATCTCCTTCTATCTGTCCTTGACTTCTAACTTTATATAGATATAAACAGGTACAAATATTATACGCTGTTCTCTTTTCAAATCAAGTGTTTTTTAATTTAAAAAAACATATATACCATGCATGTTTTCAAAAAAAAATTTAGCTTTATTGAATCACCAAAATTTATTAGAAACTTGTTTATTCTTTTGGTATTACATAGGAAAAAACTGTGGATTCACTTCTGAACGCGTAAATGAGAGGTATTTGTGCAGTCATGTATCAAACAACCAGGAATATAATCCACCTTAATGTTGGTAGGTAAATTTTAGGGAGATTCTATACAATATCGAATTACATAATTTTTTCAGCAATCGTGTACAAATATGTAATTAAAGGAAAAGGGTATCTAAAAAGACAATCATCTGTGATGAAATATAATCACGAATTCGATAGAAGAATACGTGAGAGAGAAGTCAATACTCAAGCGCGTTATAACAATGTACGATTTTTAATTTCCAAATACTTATTTTCTTTAATTTTAAAAGTAAACCTGATGCATTATGGGATAAGACTATGAAATGAAATAAGCAAATTCTATAAGTAAACTAAACGCTCTTTATTTAAAAGCGATAAAACTCATCTATACTAAACAATAGTTCGCATGAAATTAACAAAAGAACTGCGAGGACAGCCACAGGCGTGCGACAAACGAGCGCTCATAAATACAAAACATACACATGATACTGAACGTCTGTAGCAGAATGTGTACCGCAAAAATGCATCGATTCCAACACTCTCTCATGTTTTATTTGGCGCAACTATCTACAAAAGTACATATTCAAATGTAACATATACATGGCAATCAATTTGCAATAACCGTGAATTTGAAATATAAGTTATTAGAAGAGTTACATCGCGTTCATTCATTTTTAACTGACATATTTATTTGATAAAGCATACATAATTTAATTGAATTTATGTATTTATTTGTTATATATTTTTTCATTATCTGATGCAACTTCGATTGATCCTGGATGGGATAAATATTTATCAATTTAATTCAATGCCTTATATATTACGTTGTCAAATATCTCCCTTCCACCTTTTTGTCTTATGAATTTCGCAGTTATGTACAAAGCGTTACAGAGTTCGTATCTGGCAATATTATACATAATTTGAAAGCTCTTGACATAACCTACAAAACGACTCTATGCATGATTAGTTTGGATATTACGTTCAAAAGTTATAGACCTGTAAACATGGAGTTCACTAACGCCGAAATGCGCGCTATTTTAAAGTTTTCCTTCGTCAAAGGCAAATCCGGTAGAGAAACGTTCCGTGAGATTAATGATGTATTGAGGGATGGCACGCTATCACTTTGAACCACAGAGGAATAGTTTCGACGATTCAGAGCCGGTGAAAACGACACCATGGATAAGCCATCCGACGGAACCCCTATGGCGACGAATACCGACCAAATCATGGAATTTATCGAGTTAGACTGGCATGTAGTATCTCGTGACATCGCCCAGGAGATGAGAGTTAGTCACCAAACCATTTTAAACCATCTGCAGAAGGCTGGATGCAAAAACGAGCTTGATGTTTGGGTGCCGCATGATTTGACTCAAAAAAACCTTCTGGACCCAATCAACGCCTGCGATGTGCTGCTGAAACGGAACGAACTCGGCCCATTTTTGAAGCGGCTGATGACTGCCGACGAAAAATAGATCACATACGACAATATCAAGCGAAAACTATCGTGGTCCAAGGCCGGTGAACCGTCCCAAACAGTGGCCAAGGCGATATTGATGGCCAGGAAGGTTTTGCTGTGTGTTTGATGGGATTGGAATGGAATCATCCACTATGAGCTACGCAGCTACTCAGAAGCATCCACAATTGGCTAACAGGAAGGGTGTAGTGTTCAACCAGGATAACACCAGACCACACACTTCGTTGATGACTCGTCAGAAGCTACCGGAGTTCGGATGGGAGGTTTTCTCGCATCCACCATATAGCCCGGACATAGCGCCAAGTGATTACCACCTGTTCCTGTCCATGTCGAACACTTTTCGTGGTGTCAAGTTGGACTCAAAAGAGGCTTGTGAAACGTGGCTGCTCGAGTTCTTCACAAATAAGGAGAGGAGCTTCTACGATAGGGGTATTATGAAATTGCCGTCTAGATGGAAACAGATTATGGAATAAAACGGCGCATATTTGAAGTAAATCCGAGCACTGTAATACTTTTTATAAAATATTGAATGAAGATCAAAAAACCGGAAGGGAGATATTTGACAACTTAATATTATTATTTACTTATTTCTTCTGTCATTTACTTTAAATCAATTATTCATCTCATAGTATAAAACATTTTTTCGGCATCGCTCCAACTTTCTTCTTCACTAATATCTGAAATATCTGACTAATATCTGACTTTGTAGTCGCACATATATCTCCTATCTCGTTTGTTTAAATCCACTCGTTTATTTCCACACCTCACTTGATCTGAAAAGTTTTTAACAAGTTTTTTAAAATCTACTTCACAATTACATAAATTTTCCGTCACTCTTGAGTCAGCTATGAATTTTAATATATATCGTTTCTTCTTATTTTATGTAAATCAACTTTTGAAAAATATGATAATTAAAATATATTTCGTTTTTTTCCTACCTTTGTGTTCTTCTTTCCTGCCTTCGATGATTAAGCTAAACGATATTTCTTCCCCTCTCGCTTTAGGAGAAAACTTATTTCTTTTTGGCGCTGACGGTCTTGCCTTCAACCACTTTTGTCTCTTACCAAAAGAATCTCTCTCCTCTCTTTCTCTGTTACCTTTGCAGGCCTTTGCTGTGTGACTCCTCATCTTCTTACATCGATAGCAAAATATCTTTCCTGGATTTAGACAACACTTATATGCCCATTCGCTTCATAACTGACACATCTCCAACCGTCTTCTCGCTGTACATTGCGAACAATCGGCCGCCTTCGAGAGAATCATAGAAACGGTCGACCGCCCCTAATATTCAGCGAGATTACCGGTAGCTCTCTGACTGGTCTTATAACCTCTACCTATAATATAAGATCTTTTAATTTCGCCATCATTTGTGTGCTCTCGAACGAACAGTCCGCGAGTACTGTCTCGGAAAGTGTGTCTGACGTTGCGTGAATAAAATATTTCGTACTTTTCATCGTCTGCGAGTTTACATTACTTCAGCGCACTTTCAAAATCTCGGATTTTTTCTTCGAGTTGAATTCACAAATTCGCAGCACGTTCTCGAAATGATACATATTTTAAACAATACAATTTTTCCTTGCAGACACATGTGTTTTCTGCATTGCAATCTTTTGTATTCTTTTAACTTTACGATAATTTTTTTCGGTGATTTTATTTCTACTATTTTCATATATGATTTATTATTATCTCTCGCGTTTGGTGTATGTCATCCAGGATTTTATTTTCAGAAAAACGCTTTAATACACGTGACTCTTAATTTTACGCAATCATTACGCAATCTAGACGTTTTCTCTAAGTTCCGTCATAAGAAAATCGTTAAATATCTCGAATCTTATTTCAGTACTTAGTCTATGCTTGCAAATGCTATTCCCGTCTTTTGATAATACAGATTCTAATTTTTCGGTCAACAGATCAATTTTGTTTTCATTTTTCACATCGCTTAATCTCTTGTTAACTAAATTATTCACAGTTCGTTCAATATATTTTTCTAGATAGACATTCGTCCATCTCTTTAATTGAATTAACAATTATTATTTTCTCATTGTTGTCCGTTTCATTAGTTTCACTTTCACCTTCGAACATCACATTATTTTTACTTTCTGATCTAGTGTCTATTATATTTAATTCTATCGCGTCTCACTCAACTGTATTCACCAGTTGTCTTATCATAGTTATCTCATTTGATTCAATTGATTCTATTGATTTTACGTCCCAATCAGCAATTTATCTCTTACAGTATACTTTACCAAATTTTAATTTATCGTTATTTATTTTTCCAGTGTCTTCATAATTGTTTCGATAGTCGATGATTTTCCCTTTCGATGTTATAGGTCTCGATGGATTTGTTGCTCCCAATGCGAATAGATTTGTCTGTGACTTCCTGCACGACGGGTTGCATAGCAGAAATGCTTCTATATTTTCAATTCTTTCCATAACTTTGGTTATTTTTTTATCGATTTGGTCATACTCGACATTGCTATATGATTCTTTAATTATTTCGATGCTTTTAATTATTGGTTTCAACTCACCTGGATTGTCTGTCTCTTGATTTTTAATTGAGCTTAAATTCATTCTTCCTCTGTTGACCTCTCATTGTTCTTTAAAAAACTCTGCTCGCTCTTTGGCGGCTTCTAATGTTTGCTAACAGTTTAGCGTCGTTTATTTTGTGTAAATCTCTATAAATATAAAGATATAAGTATAAATATAAATCTCTGTAAAGAAATTTGTGTAAATTTCTTTCGTGTCTCTTCAGGTATGTCAAGCCTTACCATTTTTACACCTATTGGCCACCTTTTTCTGATAATCTCTCTTTCTCTCTTTTCCTCGATCAACAGATTCCCTTGCTTTTAGCAAAATATATATAGACAGTCCACGCGCTCGGGCTTGTGAGTGAAGCGTTAATACGTGTACATTCTCCTAGGAGGTACACTCTCTTTTCCTTCCATACTCTCAAAAGCGCTTCAGTTGTTGTTCTCTGCCGAGAGACTCTTATACCTATCGACATGATAATTTAGTTTCATTCATCTGAACCTTTTACACGATATTTAATATTGGGTTCGTATCGGTGGCTGGCTCTATACAGGGGCTTTAGTACGGAATTCCAATTTTAGCTTTTAATTTCCATCGTTACATTTAATTTTTATTTTACTCTTGTCGCACCTGTCTCACGCCCCAGTGTCACACAATCTACCGTTTGTTTTCTGTATTTATAGTGCACACTATTCAAGATCGAAAAGCCATACCGACTTATATATAATTCTACGCAGGCCTGTATTTTTTGTGCAACTCGCTTTTCTTCGGATTATAATCAAAGATATGTATTGTCCGTCATACAAACAAGAACCTGACATATTGGTCACGACATTGTAGAGGCACTTTCTACTACCAGAATTGCATCCTTGATTCCATTACACAACCGTCTTTTAATTCATCTGTTCGATTCTGATTTCTGACGATGCCAGCCACCAATTTATCTTGTATACGCTTTATCTGCGCATTGTTCCGCAATCATTAGCTGTGAGTGTGAACTGGGCAGAAGCGAACGAAGGTATTCCGCGAGTTGCGACTTCTGTGCTGAATGACGCTTCATTAAATAGGGAACGCCCAAAGTTTTTATCTTTTTATATAATACAGTCTTTAAAAGTTTACATTTAATTTTAATTTTATTATCTCAAATTGCGATCGCGATTTAAGCTTTACTATATTTAAAATATATGTTAAATAATTCTAAAAACCATACAGCAAACTATATTATTATTGGTTATGAATATTGGTCACTGTTCCTATTTTAACTAGTACCCTTAACAAGTTTACGCAGTTGCGTGAATACGCCGAGACCACATCACAGCTGCTCGTTCTAATACGGGAAAATCTTGCTCAAGTGATGTAAATTAGTATAGCATTCTGCTTTCTCTCTCTGGTTTTCATCGCACGCGCAAGTTAATTTGCCTTACGCGCCTCACATGCAATATTCATACAATCGTTCGTTCTCTATGTTGTCGTATTTAATATATGCGCACGTCCATACGTATGTATGTATATATATATATATATATATATATATATATATATATACGGACTCTTTTTTATAGCTATTCGTATATTCTTTTAATCCGCTTTAACTTTTCAATTTTGATTCTGTGCATATTCTTATTATATCTTAAAGATTTTTCTTTGCGCCAGGATTCATCTCCACACAGCAAATATTCACTTCCATTTTCTCTGTCCCGAGTCAGTTATAACGGTAAAAAACGCGAGCTCTTATTGGCCACGTCCCCCTGGCGCGCTCATGCCTCCCTCTCTCTCAATCTCTCTCTAGTATAGAATTATACTTTGTCTCTCGCACACTATCACGCGTACTCTCACACTGTTTCACATATACTTACATGCATTCTCGGGTATTCTCTCACATCCTTTCTTCATGAAATAATGACCATGCTTTTCTCTCCCCTACTGTCCAAGAAGACTTTGTTGCGTTCTTTATTTTTAGTAACTGA
This sequence comes from Sycobia sp. Sy_11, assembly GCA_018907035.1. Classification (NCBI taxonomy): domain Eukaryota; kingdom Metazoa; phylum Arthropoda; class Insecta; order Hymenoptera; family Epichrysomallidae; genus Sycobia; species Sycobia sp. Sy_11. The sequence continues at coordinate 2,985,526 of JACCIC010000027.1, read as the reverse complement.
AACAAAACCTTTTCAAATTTTTCGCACGCTTTTATTATTTTCTTACTGATTTAATATTCCATTTTAATAGGATCTCTGGTCAAATAATATATTTTTTCTTTCTTATTTTTTCATATTCATACATTTTCAGCCATACACTTCATTTCCATATTTTAGAAAATTTTCATGCTTTCAATTCAAGTTTTTTTTCTTGATCTTTTTACGTTGTAAGATTCTATATATAGCATTTTATGCTTTTTACATTCATTCTTTCATTTAATTTTAAAAATTTTAGATGCTTTATATCTTTCATATTATTTTTAACGCTTCTATTATTTCTTTTCACTTACTGCTCTTCGCGCTCTCTCTCTCTCTCTCTCTCTCTCTTTCTCTTTCGGCAGGCATCCTTCCTTCCTTCTTTGTCTTTTTGCGATGTCTATAGAAAAGGACATTATGCTTTCACAATTGGTAGTCACCAGATCTTCTCTGTGAAGAGGATTGTGGTGCAGTTGAAATTGTATTGCAATTCACTATATATATATGTCACAAGGCGTCTGCGTCAACTTATCCTAGAGAACGAAGACGACGCGCGCGCCTTCCCGCGGTAAGAGAAAACCTTAAGGCGCTGGCGCGCGCTGTTGTACCTTGTACTCGTCGCTGTCTTCCCGGCCCCTTACGTTACCGTTCCGCGAACCGCGCGAACAGCCGCCTGCAACGGGGTCAGTACGAGATTATCTACGCGTAAACAACTATCATCATCGAATAGCGGAGCTGTACCTAGCCAAGAAGATGAAGAACCAGAAAACGAAGGAATTTTCAGTCAAATTTATAGTAAGCTACTGTAAATTTGACTAATAAAGTTCCGTGCAAATATTCGAATTTTATAACTTTAAATTTTAAGACCTTCGGATTCCTGAAATTGGCTTTTCACGTAAATTGCTATTTATATTTTGAGCTTAATAATGAAAAGACAGTAGTTTACTATTGCAAATGGATTTATTGTTTTTCGAAGTATTCTCCATGAGTGTCAATACACTTTTGCATACGCTCGAATCAATTTTCGTAACAATTTTTCCACTCCGATTGAGGTAACTTCAAAAGATGTTTTTTGAATGCATCAACGGCTTCATCAAATGCCGAAAAACGTTGACCATGCAATTTATTTTTGACGTTGGGAAATGAAAAAAAGATATTGGGTGCCTAATCAGAACTATAAGATGGATGATCCGTCAATACACGCCAGTAAAAATAGTTATCTTCTGAAGCATACCAATCGAACACCTAATTTTCGAGTATTTCGTAGGAATTTAAGTGCTGCTCAGCCAATACATGCCCTGTCAAAGAAAACAAATAGTATATGAAAGGAATCAAATCTAGTGAATACGGGGGATAGTGTAGCAGATCCCAGCCCAGTTCTTTGATGGTATCCTGAATCAGTTTTGTTTAGCTGTTAAGTTAGTTTTGTATTTAGCTGTTATTAGTTTTATTGAGCAAAACGACTTTGCCGTATCGTTTGACCTGTTCTGTTAGTTTTTAGATCAATGCAATTGATAATCATTGCAAATTCAAACTGATCATTTGTTCTCAGTAGAAATTAATTTTAACTGTTTCACCGAATTTTCACAACATTCAATATACCAGGAGACTCTGGTCCCAGCAAACAGACAGCATTGTCTTTTTGACGTATCGATCTGGTTTTGGGGTCGATATTACAGGTTGTCCCGGAAGAACCAAAGATTTTCTCCATTTAGAATCCATGAAATAGATCCATATTCCATCATCAGTAAGATTCGATATAAAATTAATTTCCTTTCGCCTATTTGAAGATGAATTTCAAAAGTCTTTTTTCGGTTTTCCATCTGCTCTTCATTCAATTCCTGTGACGCCCATTTTTCAAGATTTTTTTGGATCTTTTCCATATCTTTAAATGCTCAGAAAATATTTATTATAGAACATTTAACATTATACCATTTACTTTCGTCCCAAAGAGTCATCTTCATGCAATATCTTTTGCAATTAAACGTCTTCCAATATTTTTGGTTGTCTACCACGTTCTCCATTATTGAAATCAAAAGTATTATTTCTAAACCGCTGAAACATCTTTTGCGTATTGCTTCTGATAGAATATGATCATCATTTACCAGCAAAATAATATTTTCTAATACAAATTTTAACATTTTCAATACGATGAAAAAATATGATGATGTCTGTTCAATGACTTTATGTATACTAAATATGCTTTACTGTTGTCATAGCAACCAAACCAAACAATTAAGGTATTTTTACAACAAATGTTTCCTATCGAAACTTTTATATCTGAACGCTTACCAGTCATACTGGTACATCTGATATGCTTAATATGAATGAGATAAATTTATATTATATACATATTACAATATTAAAAACATACAATTTTGCCTTATTTTTACTTGAAAACTAATGTCCTTATACCTATTCTTACATCTGTTATGTGTCGATTCATAGCTACCCCCTAGAACCTAGGTAATGCGTAGGCCCGAATGAACCGTTCCTTTTAGTGCGGTGAGTTCGCCTCAAGCAACATCCGCGACCACCCACGACGCTTCATGGCACTACACAGAGTCGCAGGCGTGAACGGGTTAAAAGGAAGTGTGATTGTGTGTATTAATTAGTAGAGATCCAGACTTCCCGGACACCAGACACTCTCGTAAAACCACCTTTTAATTAAACAAAGTTATCTGTATAAATCGGCGCCTTTGTTATTTGATCCCATCTACCGTCCCTTTCCCGTAGAGCGCGACGCTCCCGCACCACGCGTCGCCGACATCAAGAGAGAGAAACAGTCGCGCACTTTACCGTCCGCCACCAACAGTGTAAAAGAGAGCGGCGCCCCCGCACCGAACGCCATCAGCATCGAATGAGATAGAGAGAAAGAGAGAGAGAATGGTACATCCAAACCGCGCTCCGCTGAAGACCAACAACCTCTTGGCACCCTGCGGACAGAGCCTGCATTTGATCAGAAAATCTTGTTCCAATAAACAGCTCGTTAGGAAGTCCGAACTCCGAAAGGAGTTACAGGCAACCTTTGAAGTTCCCAGTAGCAAGACTAAGTCCCCTCGAAAATTCAAAGGCTCGTCGGGAGAAAAGCTTACCTAATGTACTTCGAAAAACACTGAGCTCCAGTCAGTCGAGGAGTCTCGAACTCTTCAGACCCTAACGTCGGACTGGTGCGGCTCCAGGCAAGGATACCCAACTGTCAAAAGAGGTTCCCAAAGTCTCCACAAGACGTGGAGAGCTTGGGAAACGTCTCTTTACTACGTCCTTCAGAGAAGCACTTGTTGATTTAAGAATACTGTGATAATTTTTTCAATCTAATTTAAGTAGTGTAATGACTTTTAAAACTTTAATCACCTACAACTTTTTCAAGATTCCTCACTCCTTTTTGGTTAAGGTAAGTAGTGACTTGGTCATCTAAATATGTATTAAAGTCACCTTATCTTAACGATAAATATCTAACATATTAATATTATCTCTGATAAATTGGTTTGATATACGAATGTATGACTTGCACAGGTAGAAACAGTCTACATTCTCATGTCTGTGTAATTTTATTCTGCTTTTTAAAAGCCACATTATCAAAAACATAATTGTATTTAGTAATGCTTTGTTTCGTGATTTTACAGATTAATGTTCAATAAACGACAAATATGTAACGTTTCTGATCACTTTAAAACCTTTTTAGAAAATTGATACTCTGGATAAAGTAATAAGCTTGAGGAAATATCCCTATTTTCGAATCTAAGGCTATTAGAATAAATAATTAATTCTAATAATCTATTTATCTTTCCACAATTTGAACGTTTGCTCGTCGAGTTACTAACAAAAATGGTCGGAAGAAGGCAGTATCATTCCACGTGTTCTATACATTCCTTTCAAGATTGTGAGAGTTAGTTATTTTTTATACCACTATTTGTAGGACTAATTGTAACTGATGATCTAGCAAAGGCTGCTACTGGAATAGTGAAAGCAGTAATTGATGCTGAAAAGGACTACACAAAAATATTATTAAGAAAATAAGCAACATAATAAAATGCTGGAAGTTATTACTTTAGATAAAGATCTTTAATTTATGCCGTATAAGATTAAAATCAAAATATTTCTTAACGCATATATCGGTACCGGACATGTTAAAAATAAAATCTATTACACTTTGTTGCAAAACAAAGTGTAATAGAACGAATCTGCTATTGTTAATCTCGATAATTCACAAACTATAAGTACTTATTGGCTGCTCTATTGAAAGAGACGATCTGATGTCATATACTTTGACAGTTTTTGTGATCTAAAGCCTTTCCTAGATCTCATCATATATTTTAATCTAAATGAAGAAAAATAAAACTTAAAAGATATCAAAACTCTGCTCATTTATTTGCGCCTCCAATTGTCTTCGATACATAAACAAAGACTATGAAAAAGGATTCAGAATCCGTCTAGATTTTATTATACTTATTAAATAAATCTAGAAAATAGTTTCATTTTCAATTTGTCATGTAAATTTTTTCTATTAGAAGGTCAATATTTTTATTTTACTAAACTATAAAAAGCTTAAAATTTTTATTTTAAGCTTGGCTGAATTTTTAAATTTTTAAAATTTCAATTCCAAATATTTACAATACAAAAAACAAGCTGAATTTGAAAGGCAATTCCGAAGTTAATGATATAAATAATTTTTATCAAATATATTGAATTGTAAAGGAATATAATCTACCTTGAAAGACAACTATAGTACAATTAGAAATAAAATGAAGTGCATGATTCCATTATATATTAAATCTCAAACATCAGTAAGCCATATTCGCGGCTTTACTCCTTACATAGACCAAGAAACTACAGAGAATAATTTTAATTAACCAATGAAAATATTGAAAATCAATGCACGAGTCGAATACAACGTTACTACGATAACTTTCATTAAGAACCAAAAGTTCATGCTATCCATTTCTTTCACAGTGTTCCTCCAGCATATATTATAGAATCATAGTTCCATTTCATGTTATATATTTACCACTGAGTATGAACTGCATATAATTTAGATATATTCTTAGAAATATATCTAAATTATTTCATTTAATTCCACAAAATATAATAGCGCACCAAATATTGATTTATTTGAACTGCATATATTACATTAAAATTTGAAGAGTCGATCACAATAAAAATTTTGATAAAATTATTTTATCAGACTTCATATTAAATCAAAAGAATGAGCATTATTTATAATTAAAGTATAGTTATAAGTGCCATCTAATGCGAACCAGAAACTAGTTAACTTATGAAATTAAAACTGTTGGCATGTATATATGGATTAAATATGAAGGAAAATCTAAAAATTCAATCAGAACTCCTATTAAGTGAGTGAATTGTTCATTGTGAAATATACATACATCAACTGTACACAGTATTCAGCTTTGATAACAATAATAAAAATCGTATTTCTATTCAGCATAAAGGTCTTTGTCTTCGACCATCGTGAAATTCTATCCAAATCAATGATAAATTTTAAAAACTGATAGAAATGTGCCACTTACCATAATATACGCTATAAAATTAATTGAATAATAAAAATTAATTAATAAAGAAAACATCGGATTAAGTACTGTCATGAATTGGTGGAATTGATTTAATATCAATCAGATTCCCATGCTTGAAAATGCAGGCTACTATTGATGACGTGATGCCAAGATGGTAAAATAATAGGATGTTTATCATTAAAATCTCACCTAGATGTTTTCAAGCTGCTTTTGACAAATCGTCGAGTACGTATGAATGATTCGATGCTCATCGACGAATATTAAATCCCCATTTTTTCAGCAAATTGATGCACTGATCGCGAATAGTTAAACTTCCCTCTAAAAAAATTCGCCCCAGTTATTTAATTGTCCACCTATAGGTCTTGCTTTACAATGGTCTCCCCGCAATAGGAAAACTTTCGTCTATACCATTAGCTAGCTGCTCTGAATTTGAAAAGGTCTGAATTCGACGCTTATCGTATTAAAATATATATTAATACTTTCAATCATCTGGATGCACTAGAATCTGCCGATATATTTTTTTCAATATAGGCTGTAACAGTATATATGAACGTCCTAAATCATAATAAATGAGCAAATAATTTAGGTTGGATAACGGATCCTACCATGAGAGTATTATTCAAACTCATTCCTGTATTTACTTGAGCAGATGCGTTGAAGACACCGTGAACCTTAGTTTTTACGCTAGAGGATTTCAAGACAGCTTGGTGGGGTAGATAATAGCCGTTTGGCTCTTCCTTCCACACAATTGAAATGTGTCTCAACACAAGATTGCTATCAAGTTTTTTTGTAAGCTATAAAATCGTCTAAGCGCGATGGATCATGAATTTCCGAAATCTACATTGGTAGTTTTGAAAGGAAGTCGAACAACATATCGACCCGACGTGTCTTAAGCGGTATCTTTTTTATAATGATCCTCGCATTTAATATTTTCCGACTGCTTTGCATCCTTTCGACTGATACCATCAATCTCCAAAAATTTGAAATTTGTAACGCTAAATCAGCTAGTTTACAAAGTGCAATTTTCTTGCTGTATTGATTTAACAAACCATTCGCAATTACCCATCCTAACTGTATTTTTTGAAAATAAATGACAGATCAATCTTAAGACAATTTCTTTTGCCCAACGCTGAGAAACGATAAGTTAGGGCCAGATACGATGAGCCAATCGACGGTCCTAGGGACATGAAATTAACTATCAGCCAGTTTTATATTATGCGGTAAATTTAACGCATTTCGAGAAAAACTTTTTGCAGAAATTTTTTCAGCAATTTTTTCAACGATTAGAAATGAAAAAGTTTTACGAAAATCGACCGATATGATTTAAAGGACTAGTCATGCGTTTCGTACTTTGTCCTGCTCGTTCCTAGTTACGACGCGGAGAGCCACATCAATATCATTTCCCGTTTTTGTCGCTGAGTTACGCTTACGATCGTAAAAATCACAATGATGCTTTTTACAAAAACGAAAAGATCAATCGCTTGTATGAGCACGGAGATAGATCCTACAAAAACCGAGATTTTGTATCAATTTACACCTTTCGTTCAAATTCACTTTTAAAAATCGGTTGCATCTACAGTATGTTTGATGCCTTTGCACAGCGTACAATCGGACGTTGTATGTGTAAGAAGCACTCACATGCATGTCTCTCCTTTACGAATCTTCGACGCGACTCTATCCATATGAGAAAACATAGGCTTCATATTTTTTATGTCATTATTTGCTCTAGCGAGCTCCTGTTCCAATGTCAGCAATCGGTAGGCTGATTCAGTTATAAATTTATATAAATCGTGCAGTGTCGATTATTGATCCAAAAACAAAGTATCTTCCTATTTAATTCTAACCTCTAAATGGCGTATCAAAAAAGGCTGTTCCGAAATCGGTACAGCTCACCCTGTTGTCCCATTAAATGCACAGCAATACCTTTTGGCCGTAAATTTTCCGTTTTGGTGTCAGTATGGACGGTTAGCCTGGGTTCACCCATGATTTATTGCGCTTAGGATTGTCATAGTAGATCCACTGTTCATCACAAGTCAAAATATGCCACAGAAAACTCTTTTTTGCCTGACAAGCAAAGGCACTGCAATTTTGTATCGATTCATAATGGCACTTTCGGTCAAATCGTCTGGCATCCAATTTACTTTTTTATGAGGCTTTCCCATCGCATGTAAACGTTTATCAACTGCTCTGTTAATGACTCTTAACTTATAAGATAAGTTTCTGCTACACTTTTTTTCAAATCGAAACAGTGCAAAAGGACATGTTGAAAAAAACGATTTAACCTTAAAAGCGACGGAAAGCCGATATATCGGCTCAAAAACATAATACTAGAATACGTCTTTATCCTTACGAAAATTGATGCGCAAAATCGTATCTGAAGTTGGTTTCACCTTATCAGTTCTGAGTCAATGTCAATGAAGGTCATTTGAAGTTCAAATCTAGCAATAGGGTTTGAATCATTACAAAAGATATATCTTTATATTTTTGGAGTCACTGAGTTCGGGTTTTACGTCACTTTGACCTCAAATAAAAAGAGAGATGAAGATTCCTCCAAGATCAGGTTGAAAATATACCCAGGGAAATATTTAAAATTGGTGTTTAGATTTTGAGAACGCTTGACACCGAATTTTCTCATTCAACCAATCGCATTTCTGTCAATATCATTATTCAGATAAATTTCTGAATCTATTCTCGTGAAAGTATTTTAACAGTAAAATTACAGAAATATCTTTTGCTAGAAACGTGTATATCATCATAATTTAGATCGTACAATTATAACTAGAAATTTATACTGTCTGCATTTGACCTTTAATGACCTCGAAGTGACCTGTAAGTGACCTTGTTTGGTCCGATCAGACTCCAGATTTGGATGCAGTACATCTCAAAACCGGAAAATATGATTTTATTCCTATTTACCGAACTAAAATTTTTTCACGTCCCTCGAGGGCCGGAGAGCTGATATATTGGCTCGGTCTATGATAGGACCATTGTACATAGTTGATGGGTGATACAAGATATGAATTTGGACACTTTCAAAGGAGGTATCGGAACCTCAAAACCCGGCCCTTTAAAGGTTAACACGATTGAATTTTCACTGATCAAAAAATTATAATGTTTACACAAATGATGGCACCTGTTAGCTGAATTTTATTGGTAAATGTCAAAACTATAAAATAAATACTAGATATAATACATCTGACTTTTCGTACTACTTATACCGCCATCTAAACGTGAAGGTTGGAAACTAAGTTTATTTATTGTTTAGATGTCTGAAGTTTTCTTATGGGATTTAGCTTCTTTCAAGGGCTTGCAGAATTTTCAATTTCAAGTACCATAGTCAGTCTTGTCTCGTTCTTTCGTTTGAACAGAGGACTTTTCTTTCCTCGTTTAAAGTAAAGTTCATGCTAAAAGATTATATCATGTATCTTTATTTTAATATGCCACCTACTATAATCAATAAAAATTCAATAAATATCATTATAGGATACCTATAAGAATATAGACTTATATATAGTATTTTTTACATAGATGTTATTTAATTGCTTAACAAATTGGTTACATTGTTATCTCGCACGAAGTCAACACGGGGGATGCTAATATAAAAGTATCATAATATAAAAATATCAATATAAAAATATAAAATATAAAAATATAAAATATAAAATATATAATATAAAAATATCAAAGTAATATTAGAAAAATATTTATTGAAACCAATGATATTTCTGACAGTATATAACTTTATTTAATTACAATTTATGTAAATAAAAAATTTTTGCCAATGTGTCAAGTTCAACAGAAGTCCTCATCAGGGAAAAAATTTTGAATTACAATAGATGTTACGCCTAAGTAACAAGTCAAAAGTGACGAAAATAAATAATTATGAAAACGGTATAAATTTTGATATTTAAACAAATAATACGGTTTATTAAATATATAAAAAGGAAGAAAGAACATTACCATTTAAGAATGTCTCATACTCATTTTTTAATTTACATTTATCAAATTGTTTATTTCTATTACTTTTTCATTATTAATCAATAGCATTCCAGATAAAATTTTTTATTTTTTTAATTTTCATGGTTCAAATTTTTTCGTTATCAAAATCAAAGGAATGATTATTGTTTTGTTCTTCACATTCATGTATAATGTAGAAATTTTTTGTTATTTAAGCAATTATATTGATATTCACATTCACTCTATTTAATTTTCTGAGCATCTGATCAGTATATTTTGTATTACCAGTATAAACTTTTCTAAATTTTATAACATTAGATAAATTAGTTTTTTGGCTTTTAATATTGAAACATTGAATTTTTTGCAAATTGTTTCAATAATAGAATTAATTATTTGTATATCCGGAATAGATAAATATTTTTGCAATATGATGTTGTTTTTGATTTTGTAATTCTAATGGATAACGTCTGTTTTAAAGATATTTATTAATAAAACTGGAGGAATAGTCATTAGCACGTAAAAAAATTTGTATTAAATTTAAATTTTTACTATGAAATTTGATTTCTAATATACGAAGACGATTCAATAAGTATCCGTGTTTGAAGGCAGAGGACGTTCCTCAGGGAAGCTGGTGTTATTATCGTGTGCTGCCATCTACCAAACGATGCCAAAACAAATTTCAGACTGATAGTAATATTTTACATGATAAGTTGGCTATGAAAAAATGGTCGACCCGATTGGTACCGCGATTGCTTACGGTAAAGAACAAGCGGAACGGCTGTGAACTTCAAAGCAGTGTTTGGAACAATTTAAGCGAGATTCGAAGGACTTTGTGTGACAAGTTGTCACCATTGATGAAACCTAGATTCATCATTACACACCAGAAACTAAGCAACAATCAAAATAATGGATTTCTCGCGGTGAATCTACTCCAAAGAAGGTGAAGACGGTCCCATAGGACGGAAAGATTATAGCGACCATTTTTTGGAATGCGAAGGACATCATCCTGATGAACTTTGTAGAAATACCAAGAAAGATCACTGAACAATACTACAATGAGTTATTGGACCGCTTCGCAAAAAAATTGAAGAGACATGACCATATTTGGTGAACAAAAAGGTGTTGTTTCATTACGATAACGCACCAGCCCATTAATCTAGATTTATCGCCACTAAACGGCATGAATTGCGTTACCAATTGCTGCCACATCCCCCGTATTTATCCGATCTGGCTCCCTGCGATTTCTTCTTGTTCCGTAACATGAAGAAATTTGCTCAAACAAGGAGGTCATCGTCGAGACAGAGGCTTATTTTGGAGAGTTAGAAAAATCATTTTTTTTGGAGGGATTAAAAAAATGGTCAGAACGTTCGCAGAAGTGTATCTTTTTAAAAGAGAACTATGTTGAAAAAAAAAAATTTTTTTGAAGAAATGGTGTCTTCATTTCTAACACGGATACTTATTGAACCGCCCTCGTAGTTGAATACCTTTATTAACTAAAGAATATACAATAGCTCTTATTTGTTGTAAAGAATAATGTGAATTGTAATTGAAAAATTGTCCACAAAAAGTAGGTTTTCGGTACCAATTTATTTCAATGTTAGAACGCTCATTTATAATTAAGCTGATATTAAGAATATTTAGGCAAGTATTTTTTCATTTTTCAACAGTGAATTCTATGAAATTCTTATATCTATTAAAGACTAACTGAGTATTTTCAATCATATTATGTGGTGCACAAACATAACTCATGTACAGAACGAAAAAAACGATTTCAGTGCAATATAATTTATTTAAACTGTCAGTTTCTAAATCCTGTATAATTAAATTTTCTAAGATTGAACTGATAGTGTTATAGGACGGTGGATTGATAAGTTTCCGGCTTGACCAAGAAAAACAACGTTTTTAAGAATTTTTTTTTATTTCTCAACATAATCTCCTCCAAGGCTGATACATTTCTCATAGCGGTGTCCTAGTCTAGTAATGCTATCTCTGTAGACTGATTCGTCAAGCTCCTCAAAATATCCATTTACAGCTTCGATTACTTCTTCATTGCCCACAAATCTCTTATCGCCAAGCCATTTTTTGAGATTAGGAAACAGATAATATTCACTCGGGGCTAGGTCTGGAGAGTAAGGAGGGTGCGGCATCAATTCAAACTTCAGATCGTTGAATTTTGCCATCGCAACGTTTGAAATGTGCACTGGTGCGTTATCGTGATGAAACAAGATTTTTTTCTTCTCCAATTGAGATCGTTTAATCTTCACTTCGTGGCTCAAACGTTGCAATAAGTTTGCGTAGTATTGACCAGTGATAATTTTAACCTTTTCAAGATAATCAATGTATATAATACCTCTTGCATCCCAAAAAACAGTAGCCATCGCCTTGTTCGCCGAAAAAATTGTTTTTGCCATCTTTGGAGTTGGTTCTCCTGGTCCAATCTAGTGTTTAGACTGTTGTTTGGTTTCAGGAGTGTAGTGGTGTACCCATGTTTCGTTAACGGTTACGAGTCGACGCTAAAAATTCGGTTGGATTACGCTTATACAACACCAAATTAGCGATAGAAATGTTCTTTCGAATCAATTTTTAGTCGACTGTTAGCAAACGCGGGACCCATCTTGCCCAGAGCTTTTCCATAAACAAATGTTGGTGCAAAATATTTTGTACACGTTCATATGACATCCTACAGGTCTCAACTATCTCACGCACTTTTAATCTGCGGTCTTTCTGCACTATTTGATGGATTTTTTTCGATCATACCTGGAGTTGTGACCTCAATGGGGCGTCCTGAGCGAGGCTCATCAGAGGTGCTCACACGACCCTTTTGAAACTCGGAAACCCACTGCGTAACAGTTGAATATGATGGGGAGAATGTCTCCAGTGTTGACTGCATCTCTTCTTTAATTTCCTTCGGCGTTAACCCCTTCAAATAAAAGTATTTGATGACAGCACGATTTTCCAGCTTTTCCATTTTTACGAAAAACACAAAGGCGTCTTGTTCAGCGTGCTCTCTAACCTAAACTAACATGGCGATCGGACTAAAATTATAGCTACAAGCTACCTAAGGATGGTACTATAGAACGCCACCTCTATGAATGCCTAGTGGCGCCATCTCTCGGTCAGGTCGGAAACTTATCAATCCACTCTCGTACATAGCTACACCATAAATTTATTTATAATATTTATTCTTGAAAATAAGAAAGTTATTATTTAGAATAAATTTAATAACATAAATAAATTCATTTAATCTTAGCTTGATTTTTTGAGAAATAAATGCCAACATTTCTTCAAGGATTCATAAATTTTGTCTTCAGGAAAACTAGTAAAAATACTGTTCACATTTATACTGATAATAGCAAAACTTTGAAGAACAAACGTATCTTTTAATTTATTATGTAACTATTTTTACATATAAAAAAAGTTTTTTTTAAATTATTATATAAAAATTTAGCAATTATTTTTTAAATCACATACACTCAAAATTTTATGCGTAAGACAAGAGGAGTAAGCAAAGAATTAAATTTATGTATTTTTATGAGGCTAAACATTTTGAAATTTAATATAAATTATATAAATATATATAATAATGAAATATATATAATTTAATATAAGTTTTCATTTTCAAATTAAATTTTTGAATGCGGATCAATCTGATTAAATTTTTTAATAATAACATCTGTGTCTTTCTCTAATTTATTTATGAAATTTTTATAAGTAAATATTTTTTTTATAAAAGTACATTCTCTAATTTTTAACAATAGTCAGACTTATAAGGTCAGACAATTAAGTAATGCGACCGATTTTATTTCTCGGCCTGTGGTAACACTGCGAACCTGTAACTCCGCCACCGTAATAGTAGATCCCTATTCTCTTGACTGAGACCTTGACGACCCTTGTACGATCATTTCTTCGCCAACTGTTTAATATTCTGTAACAAGGAGCGAGTACTGCATGTCACAAAAATGGAACATAAAAACTTAGAGCAACGGTGCGCGATAAAATGGTGTGGGAAAACTCGTCGAAACCGCGACAGAAACTTATGAAAAAGTGCTTACAGTGTATGGTAGTGATGCCCTGAGTCGTACTCAGGTGCTTCGGTGGCATGTCGATTTTAAAAAAGTCCGTGAGAGTGTCAAAGGCGAGGCACGGAGCGGAAGGCCAATTCAAGTGCGAACCGACGCGAATGCGTAGCGCGTCCGCTCCCTTGTTCGTTCAGACCGGAGGTTAACTATTCGAATGTTGGCTGAGGAGTTGAATATATTAACCGGGAAAAAGTTAGAAAGATTTTAACTGAAGATTTCACGATGAAAAATCTGTGCGCGAAGATGGTACCGAAAAACCTTTCAGATGAGTAAAAAGCCCACCGAATAAGCATCGCTCAAGATTGTCTCGAGCAGGTTGAAAGTGATCCGACTCTTCTTGATTGAGTTATTACTGGCGATGAAAGTAGGTTCTTTCAATATGACCTCGAAACTAAACGAGAAAGCCAACAGTGGTTGTCCCCTAGAGCGCCAAGGCCAAAGAAGGCAGGAATGAGCAAGTCCAAAGTGAAAACTATGTTCATTTGCTTCTTCGACAGCAAAGGGATGGTTTTCACAAATAGTTTATACCACCTGGACAAACCGTAAATTAAGTATTCTACCTCAATGTGCTCGAAAAATTACGAAAAAGGGTGCTCAGAGTGCGTCCAGAGATCGCGAAGACTTGGGTCCTACATCACGACAATGCTCCCTGTCACAGTGCGTTCAATGTCTCTAATAATTAAAATTTATTTATTTTTGTTTCATGTTTTTTGATATATAATAAATGGATAATCTATATTTTTTATTTAATTAAATTATGTTATGTTAACAAAAAACTATTATAAAATTCTGTATTAATGTTCTTAGAATTCTAATTCATAATATTTGCAATATTTTTTAGAAATCTTATTAACTATTATATGTAAAGTTGAATATGAATTTTTTGTAATATAATTTTTAAATACTTGCAACTCACAATGGGATGGAAACATCTGTGAAATTAATTACTTTTTGTATGAGATCGATGCCATTACCTTTGCTAACTTTTATAGGTTTATCGTCAAATGAGATGTTATGATTAAGAATGTAATTACCCTAGTCGAAATCTAACAATTTTTAATAGGCTGGAAAGTAGTTACTAGGTAGTAAAAATAAAATCAATCATTGTGGCTAAAAACAAGGTAAATCTTAGAATGCAAAATGTGAAGGTTATCAATAAAATTAAGAAAAAGGTAGAAACTGGGTTTAAAAACTAGTTAAAAACTAGATAGAAACTAGGTTGTTTTTAAGCTTGTTTCTGGTTAGTAAATAAGCAATTTATTTCACAATTAATATTTATATAATATTATAACATTATATTGTTGATTTAATAAAAGAGAAATCATAAGATATGGAAACTAATAATTTTAAAAAAATTACAAAGTAATAATAAAGTCGGTTTGTCGTTCGATTTTGTCATCTTAAAAATTATACGTAATAAATTAGTTTTGGAAATATTTTCCTTTTATTATTTAATATCTAAAATTTCGCATGAAGCAATTAATTAAAAAATTCTATTCTTTGATGTCTTATACCGGCTTCAATTATTGGTTGCTAGTTAGTAATTCTTTCCTATGTATTTATAAAATAAATAATATCATTTGAAAATTTTGAAATTTTATAAAATAAAATTAATTTTTTAAATTAAAAATCATGCTGAGTTCATAACTATAATTCGTAACTTGAATTTATGGAGAGTGTTCATACGGCATATCTGATGATTTGCTATACCCGCAAGTGGTAAAACATTATCTTGGTTAGTATATAAGCCCGATTATGACTTCACATAAGTATAACATATATTGTATATGAATGTGTAAGCTATTGTCAATGTGTTGTATATGTATTTAGATGTATAAGGTATTAGAACCAGCGTACTTATAACTTACTTCAAAATTTTCGAAATGAACTTGATAAACGTTTATAATTAATTCATTAAAATAATGATTAAAGTCAATGAATTTATATAAGAAAGCATAATAACGATATCAATTTTTTAGCTAGGTTATATGTTATACCTCGCTTAACCTTGTTTTAAGATAAAGTTAGTCATAAGCACACGCACACACGCACACACACCGCGCGTGCCACACTCGATATTCCATAACCAAAATATTAATTGCTCATTAACTAGGGAATAACTAGATAAAAAGGAATAAAAACAACCTATTTTCTATTTTTTAAAATAATTTCAGTTTCAATAGGCAAAACATACCTAGTTTCAAGGTAACTTTATTGAAAATGTAAAATATATTTACTCCAAACTAACTATTATAGCTATTAAATACCTAAAAAATAGCTTCAAAAATATAAGTATAAATCGGACGGAATGACCGTAAAAAACGTTACATGTTTTCTTATTTACTACCGAACAAATATACCTTGTTACTAGGTATCATCATTTGAAAATACCTTGTTTATACCTTAAAAATAGAATACATTTCTACTAGGGTAATATCTTTTTTATAAAAATAAGCACATAATTATCATTCTTCATTAGATTTAGTAAAAAATAGCTATTTTTTTCGAAATTAAACTTCAATTGATTGTAAAGTGAATTTATATTGAATTACAATAAGATATAAATAATATTAAATCATTAATATGAGTAATATTAGTTTTTATAAAAAAATAAATGTCTGATATTTCAATATTTAATAATTTCTTTTGAATATGCGTGTTCAAATGTTTTAAATTATTTTGTTTATAAAGATAAGTTAATTTTAATTTATTAATATTTGGAATATATGAATGTAAGTAGCTAGGATATACTTTAAAAAAATTATAATTTAATAAAAAATGTCATTTTATTTCATTTAATCCTTTTAATTTGAAAAAATATTGTTTTGCAAGAACGTCAGTAAACATTATTTATTTCATTAAATTGTAATTATTAAATAAAGTTATATACTGACAGATATTTCATTATTTTCAATTTAATTATTCAAATTATTATTCTTTCAATAGCATCTATTAATATATATATATAAATATATATATTAATGCACGTATAGTAATATTGCAGTAATTTTGCAGTAATATTTCGTTAATATTTTCAAAATGCCTAGAACATTTTGACGAATCTTCCATGTGCTGTAATCTTGCGATAATATTATCGCAATATTTCTGCAATATTTCACACTCTATGGGTAATTTCCAAGAGCATTAAACATGCCGGATGGCAACAGATATAAACATAAATCTGCTATACTTGTAACAAGCTCGTAGATATAAGTATATGAATGTCGACAGTGGTTTTATCAAAATGAATCCGGATTTTACTGTCGTACCAAATAACTGCCTAACTTTTTTTATTTGTTTAACTAATACCACAATATTAACTTGTTTTACTTCGAATGCAATAACAAAAATTAAGATACGTTTTTAATTTTAAGTTTCAGTACAGCTGCTCCATACATGCTATAAGAATTCCATATTAATTTTATATTTAATACTTTTTTAATTTTTTTAATTTCATTTTATATGAAATCTAAAACTGACATAAAAAATATTAAAAACGTTTTTATTAATATAACATAGAACATCTGGTATAATGTTGTTTTTCATATAAATTTTATCGTTGTTTTTAATGTCAATTTTAATGTTAAATTTAACTTTATTTTTTATATTATTTTATATATTTAAAAAATAACATTATTATTTCTAATGGGAATTTTAATACTTTTTTAGATGAATGGAATACTTTGTTAGAAGACCTCAAAAAGTAAATAAATTGAAGATGTTACGTTTTCATTCTTCCAGAATTCGTCTTGACAATAAAAAATGCTTAAAGACTTTCAATTTGGCTCTCAGATCAAACTAAACCAATATAGCGAACCTAGTTTATTTATATTTATAGTATAAGCATATTTCCTAGAAATTTTACTAACTCTACAGCTCGCGTTATTGATTTGCTTGCGTGAGTTGGAAAGACCGCCATTGCCGTTGCCAATATCAAGCGCATTATAAACACAGTATAAAAGGTTGACAAGAGATTTTTAATATAGTTACAATATTAATTCTGTATCTATTTATAAAAGAGATTGTGCAGTTTTTTATTCTTTTAATTTTCGAAAGCTTTTGTAATTTTTTCTTGTTATATATATATATATATATATATATATATATATATATATATATATATATGACATATCTACCTTAGAAACTATTAAAAATAGTTTTGAATTTATTTATTTAGCTTATTACATTATCTAAAATTTTTCAATCATTTAGTCAAGTTTATCTCTTGAAAATATGTTCTCAAAAAAGATGTTAATTATAATAAAAGGATAAATGCCAACCTTAAATTTGCTTCTTCATTCACAGGAAATCATTGCTATTTGAATGATCATCCTTTCGGATATGTTTTTGTAAGATTTAGCCAACAAACCTCTGTCATGCTTAAGTGATTGTCTAAGATAATCGAGTTACACGTGTATGCAGTTGCATCCTAATATATTAAGAGCCCGAATATTTACATGTAAGTGTGAATACGACTAAGAAAAAGAAAAAAGAAAGAATCATGAATTTCACCCCTCTACGTCTTCCTACTTGTCTTTCTTCCCATTTAATAAAAGAATAAAAGCCGACTGAATTATCTACTATTTACCTCTATCACTTGAGTTCGACTAGTTCGAACGCGCAGTCTCTAAGAGATAAAAGCGCCTGCGCATGATCAGCTGATCGAAATGATAGAAAGTAAGTGAACAATAAAAAGCAGGAGCAGGATAGGTAAATACAGAAGCAACTATGAATTTATAATTTATACAAGAAACTCATATTAAAGTAAATAAAGTTTAAATGACCCAATTGGGAATATCATGATAAAAAGAATAAGGGACTCAAATATAACCATACTAACTTTCTTTCAGCGAAGCAATTATACGATGAATTAGTATTTTAATATCAGTAAAGTCAAATATGAATAAAAAAAACCAGTGAAGACCTATTGAAAAAAATTACGTTATGAAATGACTGTAAAAGAACATCGTAAAATAACGTCACTAAATAGCAACCTTGCTGATCGTTGGATAAATTGGACTGTAAAAACACTTTATTTTATCATTTGTATCATATCATTTTTTACCGTAAAAAGATATTACCTATTAAAAAAATAATGGTGCTATATCTCGTATGAGATATCATGTTACGAATTGAAAAAAAATTAAAGGAATTTTCTATTTCTCTGGTAGAAATGTTAAACATTTTTATACCATGAATAAAATATTTCGTTATGAAGAAACTTAGAAACAAACCATTTAACTTCCGTAGTCATTAGCTTAGCATACAAAGTTTTTTGGCCATTCTGGTCATTTTATAGATACATTCTCTAACTTATTTTTTAGGTATTTAACGTCCATAATGGTTAGTATAAAAGTATTTTTGGTTATGTTTAAAATCTCCTTTAAAACAAGGTTGAAACTAGTTATAAATTGTAATTCATTAAAGTGATTTGTTATTATAATTAAAAAAATCGAAATTGCTGTAATATTTCTGTGATATTTTCGTAATATTGCTTTGATATTACTGCGATATTTTTAACAATTTTAAAAAAAATATTTGATTATTATACCTGCTTTACAAAATTTTTGTAAGATTCTTATATCTTAACATTGTTACTTTGAAAATTCCATGCATTAATAACATTAGATTTCATACATATTAGATAATTCGATAAATTATTTATATGCACAGTTGTCAACATAGTAAATATCCTTATTGTCATTCAATCATATAATTATAAAATATGACAGCTTCTTACATAGTAATGATAGCTATAACCACTCACTTATAAGACAGAAAATATCGTTAATCAGCTAGTGGCAAAAATAAAGCGCGAAATATAAATTTTTTGGTAAAAAAAAATTACAAAATCAACGAGATCACTAGCCACTGCTACACACATTTGTACAGGCAGAATTTTCTTCCAAAGCTACCTCTATCTTTCTAAAATTTGTTGCGCTTGTAAATCTTCCATTCAAATTTTTAATGCAAACACTTTTTGTTTTACAACGAATAAACAGATGTTTCTTCTCAAAAAAATATTGTTATAGTTAACAAAATAGAGGTCAATTTTTATTGATTATATTTAAAGTAATATTAACTTAATTTAAATGTTAAAATTAATTCAGGTATAATAACTGAACAAATAAGAACATTTGGTTAGGTTTGACTAAAATTATTTTATTAAAACACTGACAGCTGTTTCGACCAATCAGACCATCATCAAGTTTGTACACAAACTGTGAATATCTATACAAAACAAATACATTAAACGTTTCTATTTACAGAGGGGGGAGGGCGAACTTGTATAATGTGAGTATATAATCTTTCGTCTGTAAAATAGTGATCGAATTGCTTTTTTCAACCGTGCATAAAATTAGATCATTGTGTTTCAATTTGATTTTGATCGATTTAACTACTTTATGTTCATTAAAATGATTTTTTCTAAATGCTATATATTATATTTAATAGAATTAAATAAATTCAATGTATGTTTTTATACACTTAGGCTATTCGCAAATTTATTAGTACAATTGTATTTTATTGAATTTAAGGTAAACTGGATATTGGCTGCAAGTAACAAAATATCATTCTTATTCGACTTAATTCGGACTATAATTAAGAACCTTACGTAGTAAATTTCATTCATTTTCCGAGAATTGAACTGTAGAAATATTTTTTATGACACTCTAGAATCAAAATTTATTAAGTTGAATTCAATATTGTTATAGTAATGAACGAGTTCTGTATGGATTAATTTTAGGTGTTGAAATAAATTATTTCTTCTGAAATGGTACTTTTTAGTTTCTTCTTTTAGTCAGGTGTAAGCTGCTTGAACTGCTATCTTTGCTTCAGGTAACGAACTTTTGCAAATAACTTTCATATACTTTGGAATTAATCCATGCTTCAAGTATTCCTTATTGAACGAAAGGTGGTTATTACATTTATTACATCATATCATATCATATCATATCATATCGTATCATACTAATTTTTAAAGACAAAGCGTGTTTTTGTTTGTACACGATAACCGAAAAAACTACTGAACCGATTGTTCTGAAATTTGACATATAGATTTTATATTATCTTGGGAAGGATATAGGCTATGTTTTTATTATTGAAAATCATTTTACTTTCATCAATAAATTAATTTAATGCTTTTAACAATCCATTCTACCAGCGGCTACTAGGTGGCGTCTTGATCACGAACATCAACTCAATTTAGTCCGCTTAAATTATTATACCAGGCCAGCTCAAATGAATCTTCATATCCAACTTTAGGATTCGTATCCTATAGAAGGTGTCACGTTAGTCGGTATTACCTTTTTTGTTCTTCAGGTTAATCTGACACTACTCTCACACCTTATGGATATCTTCTGATTTTTGTAAATTTTATTTTCTCTTACGTGAGAAAATCTCTCTCTCTCTCTCTCTCTCTCTCTCTCTGTCTCTCTCCGTCTTTCTTTTTCTTTCTCCTTCTCTTATAAAATGGTTCTGTATGCCAAATCATACTCAATATAGTTTGTGACGATAAGTTATATTTTAGTTTTTATACATTAAATTAACTTCAGAATTGTGACAAGAGACTTTTTTTTAGTTTGAACAAAAGAAATGATTGCCAAATGGGGTTCTTTTACGAACAACCTCGAAACTATCTATATATCGTCACTTCTGCATAAAAAGGCGCAATATCCATTGTCTGCTACGAAAATATTCATGGTATTTAATTGAAAAAACGAAAATATACGAAATATGTAATATATATTGTATGCATCTTATATTGTACATATTATATATATACACATTTTAAATACGGTTTCTACTGAGAAATATTGTATTGGCATGTACAGGCGGTTGATGACGATACCCCGTTGCCTCAAGATGATTTATATAGCCAGTTGTGTGTTCGGATGATAGAATGCAATGTCCAGGTGTTACTGGTCGATTTATACGGGGAATATTGCATTTATTTTATAGAAAACGACGTCCAGGTATGACGAAATCAACTTCTATGGGAAAATTCGTGCTGGGACGGTAAAATACGATATTTAGGTGTTTCCGAACGACTTCTATGGGGAGTATTGTGTTTAGTCGTTAGGAAGCGACGCTAGCTTTCTCGGGTCGACTTCTACTGGAATTATCGTGTTTAGTTGGTAGAAAACGATATTCAGATATGTCGGGACAACTTCTACGGGAAATTTCATGTTCGGACGGTAGAAGACGATATCTGGGTATGACGGGACGACTTTTATGGGGAGATTCATTTTGGGACGTTCGAATACGATGTCAGGATGCTTTGGAACGACGTCTACAGGGAGTGTTTAAAAGATTCTATAAAGAGATTTATTTTCTATCATTCGAACACGCACACTCCCAATAAGAGTCGTCCCGGGATAACTGGATATTGTATTCTACCTCCCCAAAAGAAAACTCTCTATAGCATTCGCCCCGAGACATGTCCTATATTCCGAACATGATACTCTCTGTAAACGTCGTCTCGAGATACTTGGACATCAAAAGGTAGGCTATAGGCATACTGGCACATAGGCATTCTGGCACACTCTCACTCCTCAAAATTGTGACAGTATCCCTTCCGACGTCACACCGACGAATTACTCAAGGTCCTTTTGACTTGAGCAATGCCTGGAGGAACGGGCAGTGCGCTTTGAAATGTGCCATTATGCCTATAGCTACTAACTCTACTTTGTAGTTGTTTTTTTTCTGTTGGTTGCTAATGGTAGACTAATAGAATAATTTCAAGAGTTTCTCTTTGTAATATTATCCATTGGCTATTTAAATAATCTTTCTTATAGCTCCACTTATTGGATTATACTGAACGATGCGGTCATGCAAGATCAAACGATAAGCTGTAGTATTGTCTGGAAAGTTATTTCTTGCTTCAATTTCTAGCCGCACGTCTACAGGAGCGTTTTTATAGATTCATTTTATCGCGAACAATCGATAACTATGAATCGTTCATTGAAAAGAAAGTTGGTCCTTGTAAGAAGTGGTTGAGGATCTCTTACATAGTATGTTTTTTTAAAATTTGCATACATATCATAGAGTAGTGCATATTGATTATTAGCAATGTCAAGATTTAGATTATTATATGGATAATATTGTGAATTTAAGAAAAGCCTCACATTACTAATATTACAATGATCAAAACGACTTGCATTTGTAGCAGGTTCATTTTTTCTTCGTCTGTAAGCCAAGAATGATAAAACGAGGTTTTCCCAATTGATTGGAAGTTTTCACTGTCCAGATATGTTTATTAGCGCTTGGTAGAACAGGATATTCAAATAGTTCCCATGAACGCTAACACATTGAGATAGACTATCCTTGCCAATGAAATTTAAAAGTTATATTTTTTGTTTATCAGATGCAATGACATAAGGCATTAGCCATTCAATCTTGCTTATTTTTATGTCACATTCTTCATATATAATATTATTACCAACTGTAATACCTTCGTGGATTATTGCATTAATGTCCGATCTCGATCTTATGAGAATAAGTTCATGCTTTATATTAACTACTATTTTTTTGTAATCTTCTGCAAAGCCCAAAATTATACTCAGTGGAATAGCAATGTTAAAGTTTCCTTGTCTATCCACCAGAGATTTCGACCCTTTTTCATTGCCAAGCCAGCCTGCATTTTCCAGCATTAGAGTCTCATTGGGAATAAATGAAGTCCACCCTTTTATCACACTACTTAATCCGACATTTTTACTTTTGTCTCTTTCTACTCCATTAATTTCATAGCGAATTTCATCAAAAAGATGACAAATAGCATTGTTAACAAATTTAAATTTCATAGGCAAGCTGTCATCAGTTTTTTTAAACTTTCCAGTAATATGGATAGAACTTCATGATGGTAGAAAACACAAATCTTGATGTTGGATAGAAATACGAATTTCGTCTTGTTATCAAAGCTTAGTGCTGTGTATGGTTGATGTGCGTGAATTTTGTAATGAGCAATTGACTCATCGAACACGACACCTGATTGAATTTTTAGAATTTCATCCATTTTTCAAGAAGCAGCAGAAAATTATACAAGTGAATTTTTGCCACGAACTTTTAGACCCAGACTTTGGAAGAACTGAATGCTCTTCCGTGTTAACGGTCTCAAATTCTTCAATCGACTGATTGTCGATTGACATGATGGAGAACTTATATGCGTGCTAGAATTATAAACAATCCCCATTATATAGATTTGATATGAAGTCTAATAGTAATTTCCTCTCCTCGAACATTAATCAAATTTCCCTCTTAATCGACTATTCGAATTTGAAGATGATCTATAGACTTAACACTCAGTGGTAGATATATAACATGAGATGGAACTTCTATGATTTTATATCCTGGAGAAACTCTGGGAAAGAATTCATGAATAATATGAACCTTTTTATTGTTAAAAGTTCCCACAGTAATATTACACTCGACTCTGAGGGCGTTGATTTTCAATATTTCACTGGTAAATCAGAACTGTGCTCTGTAGAGAGCAGCTCTTGAGAATGCGAGGAGTAAAGCCGAGAAGACTACCTGTCGATATTTGAGGACTAAGATCTAATGGAACACTCCACTTTATCTCATTTCTAAATGTGTTATTATTGGCTTTCAAGGAAAAATCAATTCCTTTGGATTTCAATGTGATTTATAAAAATTGATGGATATCGTTAATCTCATAACTACCGATGGGAATAGTAACCACTTTCCACTGTAAATGTAGTTTATTATTTGTATTGTCAATATTCGGAATTGAGTTAAAGGTTAACAGTTCGATTAAGCCTAAAACAAATTTTTTATGCTTTGCGAGTTTAATAGAGGGAAAATAATTAGCTTCTAAAGCAGAAGATCTGCCTGAGAGAGTTAAAGTGAAACTATCTTCCATGACTGATTGAATGAGAATGATTAAATTTAGACAAACAAGTCCTTCTTAATAGACTATCGGTTAAGAATTGAAGACAAAGGTCACTACAAATAAATGAATCGAACTTCTGATATCTTTTATAGTTATATTTTATTTCATTTAGATTGAAATATTTTATGAGATCTATGGGAGGCCTTAAATCACCAAAACTGTCAAAGTACATTACATCAGAACCTCTCTTTCGATAAGACACCAAATGAGTACCTTTATTCTGTGAATCATCAAGATTAACAATAGCTGATTCGTTGTACCATGGACCATTGTGAGGCAGATTATTTCTCATGAAAACGCCTCCAAAATATAGAATTTTCAATATACGTGCATATTTCATAAGATCATAATCTGATAATGCACGATTTGGCAAAGTTAAATCGAAGTTTTTTTTTTTAACTTGTCCGTGTTGGATATGCGGTTTCAGAAATAACCCCATTCCATGCTTATATGGCATAAGATAGAGATCTTTACCTAAAGCAATAGCTTATATTGTCTTATTATGTCGCTTACTTTCTTCATAATCTTTGTGTGCAGCTTTAGCACTATTTACTGCTTTTGCTATTCCAGCAGCACCTCCTGCTAGAGCACCAGTTGCACAGAGTCCTGCAAATAGTGGTATAAGAAATGGAAGAACTCCACTAATTTTAGATGGAAGTGGTAGAACACGTGGGACGATAACTTTCTTTTTTCCACCATTGTTCTTAACAGCTTGACGAGCACCCTTTAATGCAGATTGAATGACTTTGTGCGAATTTTTGCTCGCTTTTAATGATTTTTTCACTGCCATAACCAACTTGCTGAATTTTAGTTCCATTCCAGTTTTTACCTTTAATTTCATAGCACTTGCAACAGCTAGAGCAGCGGCTTTCTCAGCAAGACTAGAATCATTTGCTTTAACCCGCTGCCAAGCTTTATCAGCAAGCTTCAAATCAGCAATATTACGATTACTGTTTTTATTGGCATACTGCATGTCATGTTCTTTACAAGTCTGATCAAGCGGATTAATTCCTGGATCACCTCTTTTTATTCGCTTCTTTAATTTAGTTCCTGAACCACAGTATTGATATCCAGGTAGATGCATTTCAAATGCTAAATTGTTGATTACTTTATCGAGTAATCTTCCGCCACGTATCGACTGTTTTCGAGATTTATGAACAATCATCTTCGACTCATAATTTATAACTGCTGTTAAAAAATTATAAAACATGCATTTATATATTTTCATCGTTTAATGATATATTTGACTTAGTTACGGGAACATGGATTTCACTGAGCAAACAATCAAACTCTCCATCACCAACTTTGATTTTGGAATCGAGAAAAAAAAGAAAAGGCGGCATGGAGAGTTACTACCAAATAGTATACGAGCAGTATTCTGCGGCCCATCAAATTGCGGGAAAACAAATAGCTTATTAGCTTTAATCACTCATCCCAACGGCTTTAGATTCGAGAATATTTATGTTTATTCAAAATCGTTAAATCAGCCAAAGTATCAATTTCTGCAAAAAATTTTAGAACCTATTGAAGGTGTGACATATCTGCCGTTTAGTGAACATTAATCTGTAATATCACCAGATGAAACATTGCCCAATTCAATTATGATTTTTGATGATGTGCTTGTGAGAAGCAGAATAACGTGAGAGCATTTTTCTCCATGGGGAGACATAAAAGTGTAGACTGCTTCTACGTATGCCAATCATATGCTCATATACGAAAACATCTTATTAGAGATAATATTAATATGTTAGTAACTTATCGCCAAGATGATGTGAATTTAAAACATATTTATGATGACCATGTCAATACTGATCTGATTTTTAACTTTTTCGAAATCTTCATTCGGAATGCTGGAAAAATGATAAATATGGATTTGTTGTTATTGACAAAGATAGAGCGATGGATAATGGAAGATACAGAAAAGGCTTTGGCTGCTTTGTAATAAAAAGAAATTAAAAAAATTTTAATGACTCAGATCAATTTTACACAGCAACACGACACAATGTCAGAATTTGAAACAGAAAAGAATATCCTTAGCGAGCTCTTGCATCTCGTAAGGCCATTAGAAAAAAATCGGCACTATTGAAGCAAGAGCTAGAAAATCTCGAAAAAGTTGTAGATGATACATTGAAACTAGTCATTACATCACTTGAAAGGCTTGACAAATCATAAAATGTACAATCTTCTAATCTCATTTCGGATGATTACAGGATTAAAAAGCCAACTACATCTCGAAAAAATTAAGTATTATGTTAGATAATAATATTCGCTCAGCTTCCATAAAAGATTTTGATTCCAATGATGATTTTGCCTCATTGGACAACTCAATGATGAATTCAACATTCAAATCGATGCACGAAGACAGTGTTAAAATCAATATTTTAGATCAAAGCCGCAGTAAATTCGATAACATATATGGAATAAGAAATATTGGAGGAGAATACATGCTTGGCGATTCTGAAATTAAATTTGATGATAATAAAATAAAAGTGAAAGATTTAACTTATCCTAAAAGTAATGGACTAATGGAGCTACTCATAAAAAAAGAACCAGACGACACACTAATAAGTTCAGCAGATCGTGAGAATTATCGCAGTATTCTGGAAGCAACAAGTGCTCACCGGAAAAACATAGCAAAGATGGACGCTCATCGAAGAGTCGAAAATATTTCAACATCATTGCACCGATGTTTCGCAACAGTGCTACTCGTACAAAAAAGGGAGGTGGAGCTTTCTTACCTAAATATGAAATAGCAAAGAAAAATTCTTCACGTTAATGAAATTCAATCTATTATTGAAGAATTACGCGAAATAAGATGCATATATTGATACGTTCATAGACGATTTAATCAGTAGCAACGTGAGTCTTGACGTGTTTGGAAGAACGTTAGAGGTCTCGAAAGGCAGTCGAGGCCCTCCAGGTATTGGCTTTAATACTACATTGGATGGAAATTATGATATCGAAAGTAAACCACTTTGTAATATTGGGGAAGCTAAAGAAGAAAATTACGCAATTAGTGTGAAAATGTTGAATGTAGCACTAAAGACCCAAGTAGATGTGTTATCATTTGAAATTTCTGAATCCGTTAAATACGTTCAAGATTGTGAGCAAAGGCATGAAGGTATTCGCTTATCCATAGAAGCAAAACTGGGGGATCTTATTAAAAAATATGATAATTTGAAAGAGAACGTAACGGAACTTGTTAAAAACACAAATAATATTATAAAAGAGATTGAAGAAAAATATGTACCGCGACAAAGTGGTTGAAGAGTTACACAAACCAGCATGTCATAGATATAAGTGAAGAAAATATGATATACGTGCAATAGATGAAACATGGCAGGCTGATCTTGTATAAATAATTCCTTACTCGAATGGCAATAAAGGTTTTCGTTATTTACTCACTGTCATTGATATATTTTCAAAATTTGCCTGGGCCATTCCAGTAAGGTCAAAGAATGGCAACGATGTTACTAAGGCTATGAATGAGATATTAAAACAAGGTCGACTATCATCTAATCTACAAACTGATCAAGGAAAAAAATTTTATAATTCTCACTTTCAAAATGTCATGAAAAAGTATAAAATAAATCTATATTCTTCACACAGTAATCTTCATGCAAGAATATGTGAACGATTTAATAGAACCTTAAAAAATGCAATGTGGATACAATTCAGTAAGCAGGGAAACTATAAGTGGATGGATATCCTACCAGATTTACTCGAAGTTTATAATTCAAGAAAGCATCGAACAATAGGAATTGAGCCTTCAAATGTAACCAAAAGAAATGCAGAAGAGATAAAGAAGCATTTTCCAATCGAAAATATGAATATGAAAAAAGCAAAATACAAAGTAGGAGATAATGTATGAATAAGTAAAATAAAAAATATTTTTGAAAAAGAATATACACCAAACTGGTCAACTGAAATTTTTACAATAACAAGAGTTATAAAGACTAATCCAATAACCTATCACATTAAAGATTATTATGATAAACCTGCCTCTGGTGGCTTTTATGAGAGTGAAATTCAAAAAACCAATTATCCTGAAATTTATCTAGTTGAAAAAGTATTAAAGAAGAGTGGTAATCGCATATATGTAAAGTGGCTAGAATTCAGTAGTAAACATAATAGTTGTATAGATAAAAATGAAGTTTTTTAATTTAATTATGTTATAAGTCAAATTAATAAATAATACTACTAATTTATGTAATAATAGGTTCACGGACATTAGTTTTTCAGTAAATAAGAAAACAACATTGCAATATTTTTATAAACTGATTGATTTATCTAATTATTATGCATACATGTATATCATTATTATTTTACAAATAAATGATTTTTTTTTAACATGAAATATATTGAATTCTTTCTTAAGAAGTACATTTATGAAATTTAAAACAACTTCCGCCGTAATAAAGTAAAAATAAACATCGTTTATTTGCAGTATTTGCTAGATTTGCGAAAAATTCTTGGTCCCTTGCTGACGATATCTTTTGTGGTAAAAATATTTGAAAACTATCGTCAAGTTCTGCTACCAATTTCGCACCATATCGAGTGTTGACTAGCTTGAGAGCAGTCGCGATATACTGCTTATTTTTCTTGAATTCTGTACATTTCTTCGTCGGCAGAAACTCGCTCTCGGCAATTTTATTCAGAGTAACTAGATCCATTCTATATAACAAAAAGAAATGAATAAATTAAAATTATGAATATAATTCTTTGTTTGTCCTTTTGTAGAGAATATAAACTTAAATTTTACTTTGAGAATTAGTTGAGTGTTGTTTTCTTTTGAGGAGGTGAGGAGTTTTGTTCGGCTTCTTCAACTGCTCGAATGAGCTCTTCATCATCAGTCTCTTCATATAGCTTATTCCCCACTTCAACTTTTTCCCTTTCTATTGAGCTTATCCCCTCCAGCATTGTCAAAATTTCTTCAGGATTCCATTCGTTCATTACTTCAAGTGATACATCATATTCAATGGTGATTGGTTCGCCTTCATTGCCATAAAGCGTCACCTCCTCCCGTGTCACTCTATTTTCATTCGTTTCGATATTCCCCCTCTCTTCTGCATGCACCGCTACACGGGTCACTCTAGATTCATTAATGACTTCATGTCTTAGTTCTCCTACATCACTATCTATCCCCACTCCAACTGCTCTTTCATTAGTCTCTATGTATGTGTTCTTTATCTCCATGTCTCCCTCTTTTGGATGATTTGCTTCGTTTAATATTTCTCTCTCTATTTCACATGCAATGTGTGCCATCTGTTCTTCCATAATTCTATAGTGCCCCCACGGTAAAGTATCTGTATTATTTGTTTGTAAGAACCTTGTATCATCATATAGACTTAGAGCCATTTTTTTCTGTTTTTTAGTATATACTATATGTAAGTTAGAACGGATGTTACACTGCTCGCGATGTATAATGACGAGGTCATCAAGACATTTTCGATAATCTTCAAATGTAATTGTCTTCTTTACAACATTCGATTTTATACCTTTAGTTTTTTTTACTATTTCTCCTCCATCTACTAAAATACTATACATTTTGCTCCGTAAACCAATAAATTCCATCATAATTTTTCCATTACATTCGTGCTTCATTAATCCTGGTATTTTTTTATTTGATCGAGGTATACCATACGGATTATTTTCATCATAGTCAGAAGTATTAAATCTGTGAATATCTTCTTTCATAATTTTATACATATCAATGTCTTCCACTTCGTATATCAAACTGTCGGTGTCAGTATATAGCAGTTTACATTTTTCTTCCACTCATTTTTTCATATAAGAGTAGTGAAAATCATAAACTAGTATCTTTGATAAGTCCGGAATGCAAAGACCAACGTATATAGGTTTTTTAATTGTAACACTTGTCTTTTTGAGCTATAAAGCAACTAAATTTTTATCAAAAATTGCACAGTTATGGAAATTGGGTAAAGCTATACGTGCTGCTGCTCCATATCGATCTGTAAATTTATTCACTAATCGTACATCCATACGAGATCTTTCTCTCTCGATGCACTTTCCATAAACTGCATTAATTAAAAGTTTGTAAAAGAGTTTTTCAAATTCATTCTTTGCCCGTTTCCTCTTTTCTGTATTAAACTCTATGTATGGTTTAAGCCATGGTTTTTGCTCAAAGCTCAAAATTCTATATACCTTTTTTAGCCAAAGACCATTATCCAGTACCTGTTTGAGTGTTCTGTAGTGAATAACATATTTTTTCTTATCGTCCAAAGTAGTGAGAAGTTTTTTCTGCGATAAGCCTGGAGGTGTACGATTCTCTGCACAGAAAGGTAAATCACGATGTTCGTTATGAATTTTTTCAGGATAATCTAAATATATCTCAGCAATATATCCTATATCTGAATCTGCTGGAGCATTGAAAAAATCTGGATTGGATTCATAGTCAATCCATTGAAATTTTCCCGTTGGCAGATGTTGTGCCATCGCCCATTCATATAAATTATTAATATCATAATATAAAAGTGTTTTTTTTTCTTGTTTTTATCGTATGACGAACCCATGTACAGATTACTTGCCTTCGCATATCCATTACAGCACTGGTTTATTCCTCCTTGAATGCCTGATTCGATGAATAATAACATATCAATATCTGTTAGAAGTTCCAATTCACCTTTCGTCATTTTAAGAGCTGCTGTAAATGTCAATCCGGGAGTTGTGTAAAAGTGAGCAGGGCATAAGCCGTAGGCTTCAACAGATGTTTCTCGAAAACCTTCAAAGATATCAGCTAACAGTAGAACATCTGTTTTTAAATGTAAGTGGGAATATTCTCCTAAAGTTGTGATATTGAATCTATCCCATACTTGAACAGCATGCATGTAGTCTTCATCGGTAATATGTGAATCGATTAATTGATTGTAAAATTCGTTTTTCTCTGTTAGTTTTGTACAGGTTAATTTATCTAATCCATCTACAAAGCCTAAGAAGATGAATATTTTCATTTGAAAATCCATCTAATTCAAATTCCAGTATGATGCCAATTGTTCTAAAAATGATGGTGAAAATCGCCATTAATCATTAAATCTAAAACTCACATTACAGCCATCAATAAACTTTGTGAATGAAATATACTTTCTTTGTTATGGGGTATTAGAGAAACTTGTCCTTTCATCAACGAAGACGACCCAATTTCTTTTCAAATAAAGTGTGTGTCATAATTAAGATTATGAGAAATAACAGGAATGAACCTTAAGTCTTTATAATTCAAGTTACATGAATTATGAGCTGCTCCTCTGAAACAGGAGAGAAAAAAATTATTGTTTTTCTTTTCCTTTTTATCTAAAATATTGAATAAATTATAAAATAATCCATCCACATAGCGTCCTGTAAGATGGCAATGATCTCGTACAGGAACTTGATCCTTTTCAAATTTATTGCCATATATATGACAAATAGACGACAATCGAAACTGTAATTCTTCAAGATTTGTCAGTTTCATTGGTTTTGGTGTCTTATAGAGTCGATCGATATGCTCTCCAATGGATTTGAGTTCACGAACGAACCACTGTGCAGGTGTCTCGTCATCTGTACTCTTCTGTCTATACGATTTGTAAGCCGACAATTTTTCATCATAACTACATTTTAAATAATATCCAATGCTATACACTTCGTGACGCAGAAAAGCGTTCTCATTTTGAGTAGGCTGCAACAGACATTCGAAATCTGCATGAATGACAAATGGCACTTTTTCACTTTTTTTATGTCTTTAAATTTAAGAATGTTATTTGAATTATATGGCAAATTTATTCTGCATTCGCTCATATTCTTACAATAGTATTCGTGATTTTTCAGCTTCTCTTCATTATAAAAAATTTGTCAACACCTTTCACAATGAAATGATTTTGTATGGGCTTTATTCAATTGTGAGCTTAAAAGTTTGGACAAACTTTTAATCCAAACATAATGGTATTTGGGCGAGCTAGCATTATCATCATGAATATTATTTTCTTCGTATTCATCGATGTAGTAATCTTGAATGAGGAGAAGGTTTACATGTTTCTCCTTCTTGTTGGATGTAATGTGACAAGGTGCTACCTCATATTTCTATCCAATCTTTCTAAGCATATACACATTTATAGAAATAATATTTAATTTTTCGAATTTTGCAACATCTTTCAGTTTAACTGGAAATTCAATATCACCAAAGTTCAATTCATTCGTATACTGATAATAATTCTGGACCCTTTGAGGATTAATTACATTAGGATATAAAGCTGAAAGTACAGCATATTTAAAGCACTGATTATCACTATTACGAACATTAACACATGTCTTTTTTGATATTATGAACTTCGGAAGAGGTATATATGATCTGCCCTTGTGTGAAGAAAATTTTTTCATGTTGATGCATAAACTTATAATACTTTTCAAGGTCGATCCTGAATCCTTTTCCTGAAACTCTTCCAAATGTGCAAGAAGAGGATTCCTAATATATTCCTCAAACCATTTCAGTAAATCGGTGGATAGGTAAACTGTAGCACTCTGTGTTGTAAAGTATTTCATATACGTCAATTCCTCACCATTTTTCTGTACGGCAAACTGTGACATGAAATCAGAATTTACTTTGATTGCACTAAATTCTTCTAAATAAGCTTTCACCTTATTTTGAAAGATCTTTTCTACTTCAGTTAAGAAGCTGAGAATGTCTACATGATTCAAATTTACAACTACACCAGACCTAATTCGATTTTTAAACGCAGATTAAACTTTTAAAGGAAATTCAAGAAGAGGAAGGGGAAATCAGAGGTGACCGGAAAATATTGAGTATGATGAAAACACTAAACTGTGCTTTAAAATCGGGAGGAAGGATATATCGTCTTGCCGCCCATCGAACATCAACTTTTCAGTTCATCATCACAGACCAACGCCTATCTTTTTTTAGCAACCAATTGGGAAAGCGATTTCTATGTGAGCGGTAGGACAACATGAATGTCTTCGATTACGTTCGTCCAATCAGATCATTGCGTTCCCTCTCCTACATACAAGCATAAGCATTCTCTCTAATCAAAGTTCAAACTAAATAAACTGATCTTCCTTCACCCAGACGCACCTATATTTATGTTTTTTCACTCAACCAATTGTAAAAGAAGGGCTAATTTCGGGAGGCGGAGAATCTTGATATAAAATGAGAATGTGAGCACGAAACTTTACATTTCTTGTCATCATTCCAGCTTCTAAAATAAGTGTATAGAAGTGCATAATGTCAAGAGTACGACAATATGAGGTTGTTTTTAGAAAAAATCTCTTGAAATGTCCGGAAATAAAGTATTCCTCTGTGACATACAGGGATTCTGAACAAGTGGCCCGCAAAGCTTTATTTTAAAAGAATTTAGTTTGCTGAGTTTAGAAAAAGGTGCACTGCCCACCGTGTACCTCTTTAAGTCACCATTTCCATGGAGCGAATTGACTTGCAGTGAAAAAAAAACTGTAGACTGGCTCTAACGTGAATATCATGGATTTGAATGAGACTTTGGCGACATTCCTTATCACCCACTCAAAAGGACATTAGACATTTGTTGCACTAGAGTGCGAAAATTGTATAAGAAGGGGCGAGAGAAGAAGGAATGGTTATCAAACGTTCTACCAAATATGTAAGTAATTTTCATACTTTTACAATCATTTTGATATATATATATATATATATATATACATATATATATATATATATATATATATACATATATATATATATATATATATATATATATATATATATATATTCATATACGTTTATTATACTTGTTCATCTTTGTTCATACTTTTTCATACTGTTATCATGCTTTTATTATACTTTTCTCATACTTTTTCATACTTTTTCACACTTTTTCTAAAAAAAATAATTTAATTCCAGAATTATATCGGATGTGGAGTAGTTGCATTATCCTTCATTACAATCAATGCAGAGTGAAGGTTCACAAGTGCTGTGTCAAAACCATCAATTGTGTAGGAGACATTTACCAATGTGTGCCATCTGAAACGTCTTGAGATTACGAACATGGTTACAAAATTATTTGAGTGGAAAGAATGGACGAGACGAAATTGGATAAGAATATAATAAAATGTATATTACTATAAAAAATATTATTAATAAAATGAATTTATAAATCAAATCATGACTTTAATTAATTTTCCTATTTCATGACAATAAATATATATTTGATAAATTAAAATTTTATTAATTTTCAATAAACTGAATTTCTATTATCAATAATATATTCATAAAAAAAGTTATCTACATAATAAAATGTATATTACCATAAAAAAATATATTAAAAAATAAAATTTATAATAAAATCATAAAAAAAATTTTAATATATTTGTTAGTCATATACATTATTATAAATTATGAGAGTAGGGATAGCTTTTTGGATATGAAAAACATAGTTTCCTTTCAATATTGTTTTATTTATTATAATACTGTAAAAGTATATTAATAAACTACATTCATAAAATTTTAATTTTATTTTTTATTCCTTTAAAACTAAATATATTTGTAAAAAAAAAGTTAACTGCATAATAAATTGCATATTAATACAAAAATTTATAATAAAATCTTAAAAAAATTAAATTATAATTGTTTATTAATTAAAAATTTTTGTAGCTACAACTGCTAGCATGTATATATATATATATATATATATATATATATATATATATATATTGTATTATAATGCGACGAACGACCCACTATCCGAATTTGTTTTTTTTCGGATTCAATTTCTGGTGATTCGCGCACACAAAAAAAATTAAATTTATCACTTCGCTTACCTTACTCCTCAGAGGGGGTCCCGCAGGTCTGAAAAGGGAGGGGAAATATAGATATATATAGAAAGAAGAAAATGCGTCCGATACTGATCTCACTTCACCACGTTTATTTACTCAAGTTGCTTCCCCGCGATTTAACAAACTATTTTTCGCCTGGCCCGCGTGCTCCAACGCCCCACGACCGCGATCCGCGCCCCGACACGCCCACCGAACTGAACTACTACGGGGGGGGGGGAAGGAAAGGAAAAAGTACATCAAAAAGATGAAGAAAAAAAAAGATTTATTAAGGAAGGGAAAAAACGGCAACGGAATACCGACTATGATGGCGCTCCCTGGTTGCGCGCGGTCCTCTCGTCCTGGCGTCCACGGCTTGCCGTCGGTGCCGACGTCACACGTCGTCGAGGGTGGAAGTGGCGACGGAGGACACCCGATGGCTTCCTCCCCGTAGCTCTTCCCGCTGTCTCCTCTCTCCGTCCAGCTCACGATGTCTCCTTGCCCTTTCTTTTTTTCTGTCCTCCCGCTCTATCTCTGAACCCCTTTTCGTCTCCTACTCTCCGACTTTTTCTCTCAGCGGTTCGCACGGCCAGCGTTCTACTCTTCGCTGCCTCTCTTTTCCTCCTTTCTTCGATCGCGACTCGCGTGCTCGCTGGTTGAGCGCAGAGTTTCGCCGTCCTCTCTCTCTCTCTTCGACTTCACCTCTCGGCGGTTGAGCGCGGAGTCTCGCCGTCCTCTCTCTCTCTCTCTCTTCGACTTCACCTCTCGGCGGTTGAGCGCGGAGTCTCGCCGTCCTCTCTCTCTCTCTTCCACTTCTTCTCTCGGCGGTTGAGCGCGGAGTCTCGCCGTTCTCTCTCTCGCAGGCAAGAAGGATGGGATAAGGGGGGAGGGAAGTTCGACGGCGGCCGACGACGGCCGATCGCGGCCGTGACGCGCCGAAATACGCGTTTACAAAAAGAATCAATTATCAATTGTGCCTTTTATAAACAGTGTCCAGAATGATAAAAAAAAAACATTAATTTTCTCGCTTTCATTCCTCTTTCATTCTTTTTTTTTATTGATACGTTATTACGCCTTTAGGGAAAATAATCGATGAGTGCAATCTTTAATCGATTTAACTTGAACATCTCTGTGGATAAAAACAAACTAACGCAAACATGTTTATGGAAAAAAATCATTTCTATATATCACCTGTATTTAGTTTGATCTTTTTAGAGCGTTTTTTTTTATTATTTATAACAAAATCTAAATTTCTTTATTAACCATACAAAAAAAAATTTTTTTTTTTTGTTTTTTATTATAACTACATTGATTCCTCTCGTTACAAAATTTGATTAACTTAACTTATTTCTTTCCCTTTCTTTTACAAAAACGTTTCGTATACTATGGCAGCAATAGAAAACAATAATTTTGCTTTACGTTCATATGCCAGTTTTAAAAAGAATATAATCTATGGCTGGAAAGCCTTTTTCTTTGTTCTCCTTGTTACTCGTCTTATCACCTATCTTAATTTGATTGATTTTCTATTATCTCGCTTATTACCTATCTTAATTTTTATGTTAATTTCTATTATGTCTTATATTATCTCTTAAATTTATTTAAATTTATATTATCTCGCTTATTATCTATCCTAATTTTAATTTAATTTCCATTATCTCGCTTATTGTCTATCTTAGTTTAATTTAACTTCTATTATGTCTTATTACATCTTAAATTTATTTAAATTTCTATTATCTCGCTTATTATCTACCCTAAATTTAATTTATTTTCCATTATATAATTTATGTCTACTATTAACTTCTTCTTTATTCTTATTCTCTGTAATTATTCTTACTATCTATTCTTATTAAATCTTATGTCTATTATTAACTTCTTCTTTATTCTTATTATTTATCTTATGTTTATTATTTTCTAATCTTCTTTCTTCTTGTTAATCTGTAATTATTCTCATTATTTATTCTCATTATATGTTTATGTCTATTA
Organism: Sycobia sp. Sy_11; assembly: GCA_018907035.1. Lineage (NCBI taxonomy): Eukaryota > Metazoa > Arthropoda > Insecta > Hymenoptera > Epichrysomallidae > Sycobia > Sycobia sp. Sy_11. The sequence goes on along the minus strand of JACCIC010000027.1, from coordinate 2,948,264 downwards.
TTAACTTCTTCTTTATTCTTATTTCATCTTCATTTTACTCGCTTTATCATTTCATCTTTATTTCACTTTACGTTCTATTATTATTTATATATGTTTATCTTTGTTTTAGCACTATTCATTACTACTATACTCATTGTTTTCCTCCTTTTTTTCATCTTCCCTATTACTATTCATTATCATCACTACTAACATAGTTGTATTATTTAAGTTATCATTATCTAAATCTCTTCTTTATTATTTATCATTTACCTCACTTTGTCCTGTGTTATCTATTAGTATTTATTATGTTATTGTCTATTATTTTTCACTTACCTCAGAATTTCATTAACCTATTAGATCTGTCATTGTTCCTTCTGTTTTCTTTTTTTTTCTTTTTTTTCATAATTACTCTTCCTTTTTTTTATCAAATTTGTTTCTTTTTTTTTTTCATTAATTTATCACCATTTGGCCTTGTCAATTTATCATTTGTTTCATTTGTGTTGGTCATATATTTCATCCATGTATCTATCTTCATCATTTGTACTTTCCTATTTATTTTAGTCTTTAGATTCATTTCCTCTATCATCTCATTTAATTTATTTATTTTTTTTTTCACCTTCTCTTCCTTATTATTCATATCTTTGTCCTTACATCACCACTATCCATTATTATCAACACCCATAATTACCACTATTCACTTACTTTATTATTTCTTATGCACAAATTTGTCCTTAATTTATTTCATCTTCACATTCACTTTGTTGCGCGAGCAAACCTTGGCATTTGTCCATGCCGTGGTATAGGTTAAGCTACTCGCCGTTCCACCAGCCGACGGTTATGCGGGGCTCGTGGCTCGGGGAGGTAAGGGGGAGGGAGAATGCCGAGCACAAGGTGCGACGGCGCGCGCGAGCGCCTTGAGGTTTTCTTGTCCACGGGATGGCGCGCGCGTCGTCTTTTTCCTGGACAAGTCGGCGCGGGCGACTTGTGACGCTCGTCACAATATATATATATATATATATATATATATATATATATATATTGTAACGGGGCCCTATTTGGAATAGATACGGTCCTGCTACCTTATTTTACTTTTATAGGCCGTTACAATTATTTATAGGACTTACCTTTAATGAATTATTTGTTATTGCCAAGGTTTCACCTACTTTGACCAAATCATACTCTATAAAAGAGTAAGAACGTAGGTGTACTTAGAGACTCAAATAATAATTTATATCATTATTTACATTTTAATAAATATAATTAAATTGTTATTATAAATTGTTTATATTTTATTCATTCTATCAAATACATTCTGAGATTGGCGATTCAGGATCCTGCCGCCTCCACGGTGAATTCTGGCAGTTATTATATTTATTATTAATAATTTTAATATTATTTATTATGTAATAATAAACAATTGCCGTTTTTCAAACTGACAGCCGTGCAATCGATTTTTATTTAATTTCTTTTATGAATTGAAAAATATTTATAGGCCCAACGACGATAAAGAAGATAATTTTTTTATTAACAATTAATTATTTAAACAATTTAATAATTGTTTCTAGCCAAGGTAGGTGAAACCTTGGCAATCACATATATCACAATACATATACACGTTTTTATATTTTAACTTCTAAAATATTATAAGAATACATTTATCTTATACACTATTATTATATATTATATGAGAGTATGTATAGTTTTTGGATATGAAAAAACAGATTTCTTTAAATAGTTTTTATTAATTATACTATTTTTTATTATTATACTACTATAAAAGTATATTAATAAATACATTCATAAAATTTTAATTTTATTTTTTATTCTTTTAAAACTCAATATATTCTTCACTTATTTAATATTGATCTTATTTAATATATATAATCAAGTTTTATAATTATATTATAAATAATATAAGATTAAGGAAAGGTGATTGAATATTAAACAAAATATTTTATTTTTATTTACTATAATATCAGGTATGTGAATAAGTCTTTCCCGTTTTTTTTCAAATTTTGAGCCTTTATTGTGAAAAAATGGTTACAAATGAATTATTGAAAGTATTGGCCATCGCTAGCTACAACTTTTTCCCATCTTTCTGGCAGCATACGAATCCCGTTGCGAAAAAATTCGACCTGTTTGGCCTCTATCCAGTCATCCACCCATTTTTTGGCTTCCTCGTAGGAATGGAAGTGCTGGTCAGCCAGGCCATGCGTCATCGATCTGAAGAGATGGTAATCAGACGGAGCAACGTCTGGACTATACGGCGGGTGGGGTAGGACTTCCCATTTGAGCGTTTCTAAGTATGTTTTCACCGGTGGTGCAACATGTGGGCGAGCATTGTCATGTTGCAAAATAACTTTGTCGTGCCTGTCGGAGTATTGTGGCCGTTTTTCTCGCAGTGCGCGGCTCAAACGCATCAATTGTCGTCGATAGACCTCGCCTGTGATCCTTTCATTCGGTTTCAGAAGCTCATAGTAAACCACACCTAGCTGGTCCCACTATATACAGAGCATGAGCTTGGCGCCATGAATATTTGGCTTGGCCGTCGATGATGATGCATGGCCGGGTAGTCCCCATGATTTTCTTCGCTTCGGATTATCGTAACGTATCCACTTTTCATCGCCAGTCACCCTTTCTTTTATGTCGCTGAAGCAGCTGTTCGCAAGTGAAAAAACGCCGTTCGACGTCTCTCAGCTTCAGTTCGTACGGCACCCAATTTCATTGCTTTTGGATCATTCCCATGGCTTTCAAACGCTTGGAAATGGTTGTTCGGTCAACTCCCAATGCTTCAGCAAGTTCTTCTTGCATTTGACAAGAATCTTCATCAAGCAAAGTCGCCAATTCTCGATCATCAAAGATTTGCGGCCGCCCGGAACGCTCCTTGTCTTCCACGTCGAAATCACCGCTTTTGAAGCGTCGAAACCATCCGCGAACACTTGAATCATTGGCACAACCTTCTCCATAAGCCTCCTGAAGCAATCGATGCGTCTCGGCAGCAGATTTCTTCAAATTGAACCAATAAAGTGAAACTTCCCGCAAATGACGTCGACTCGGCTCAAATTTCGACATTTTCACGATATCAAAAATTTATGATGCGAAAAAATTTTAACTAATGTGTTGTAACGGGAAAAAGAGTAGGATAAATTAACTTATTACCGTGATCAGAGTTATTATAAATGTAAGATCATAATAAATAGGCAGACATATACACGAAATGATTACTATAAATAAACAAACAAACACAACATATAATAGAATAAATAGAATAAAATAATTTAACCAATAGAAACAGTATCACCGTATTTTTAAAAATAACCAATTAGATTTTTGTAACGTACTTTTTCCGTGTATAAAAGTACGCTAAATTTTGCAAAGAGCACGGTTCGTTTTCGGCACTCGTCGAGGAAGGATACCTCCCGAGTGACGAAGAGAACTGTCATCTACCGACCGATAATATTCTGTGTTTTTTCCTAGATGAAAAAAGACTCTTTCTCGAGGCCAAAGGAAAAACCCCTTTACTCGTAAGAAAAGAGTTAAAAATTACCGACTCAGAAGAACGGGCGCTCCCGACTTCTGATAAAGTAATTCTTTTTCACATAGGAAATAATCCAGAAAGACCGCCGGGAGACAAAATTAAAATCGACCTAATTTCATTCGGGGAAAAGGCGCTCCTTTTCGTCAAATTAAATTACCAGACGGCTATTTATCACGAGGCGTACCTCGGATTAATGCCAGACCGACCGGCGACCGAAAATCTGCAAGTCATCATAACGTTGATCGACTAATATTATAAATATAAGAAGTAAATGCTGTAAAATAAATCAAAAGGAAAACGGAGTTTTACTAAGGAAAAAGAAATACTTATTCCTGAGTAAAATACCGAACTCTTATATATCACTAGCTAAGGCGCACCTTAGCGTGATATAAAAGAGAGAATAAAGATTTATTCAGATATTGCGAAAGAAACTCCGTGTAAACAGACGGACCGCTTCTATAAACCGTTTAAGTAAATAGCGTAAACAAAGCGAGCAAGCACTGGGTCAAGGCCGTCTGAATTCGTAGAAACTTAGATAATCCAATTAATAAGTAGACAGAAAATAAAATAAAATTGCCAGCGCTAATAATTAATTTATAAATCGTTATTCTTTTATGTTGCAGGGTATCTACACCGAGATGCCAATAAAGTAGAAGTTATTTCTTATTTTTTTTATCAATTTATTATTATTTTAATTATTTTTATTGTATAATTTATAGAAAAATATATATATTGTTATTTTTTTTGAAACATAACGAGTATCAAATCATTCACCCGAAAACTTGTCCTGATACGTTCCTCCATCCGAATCACATATCCTGAAAACCTCAGAGAATTCCAATAAAAATAAAGCGGAAGGAAAAGGAACGTTACAGTGTTAATATGGAATTGTTGACATATGAATAAGCTTTGATTATGACATATGTAACCATTGAATACTCGCACAGTATTGGTGGCGCCATCTCTTACAAAAAACGGGAAAGACTTATTCACACTCCTAATATTTATATTTTTTTATTTATTTTTTTATTATATACATATTACATTTATATCTATTTTTTTTATTTTTTCTATGATAGTATAATTTCCTCAGAAATTATTTTTGGCTTCTCCTTTTCATTTTGGTCTGGAATGCTTGTTATGCTGTTGCTACGGCTGCTGCGACTGCTGCAACTGCTACTGCTGTTGGAACTACAACTCGGATTGTGGCTACATCTTTGCGATGTAGATGTGGTCGCCTACTGCTCATTTTTTTTTTGAAAATATTTCACCAACTCTGTGGCATCTGGAACTAAAAATAAATTATGAAATTAAATAGAATAAATAACAAAATAAATTATAAATTAAAATAAATAATAAAATGAATTAAATAATAAATATAAATAATAATGAAGTAAATAATGAATAAAATAAAATAAATAAATTGGAATAAATAATGAAAGAAATAACAAAATGAATACATGAATAATAAATATACATAAATAAAGAAAATTTTTATTTACACTTAAATAACTCCAGGGATATCTCAACCTTCACGGCGTACTTCAAACAGACCATCATTGCCTCCAATTTTTAGAGGGATAATTCCATGCTGCTTTTTTGTCGCCGATGCGTCTTATCCGAGGAGCCGAATAGACGATGAATTTTTGACATTGATTTTCGCAGCACTTTCTGCGAGACTGGTGGCGTTTGCTTCCCCATGGCCTTGCTGACAATTTTCTCTGCTTCTACTCTCATTTTTCATGATGAAGGAAGCTGAAGGAAGATGACCAAAAGCAGCTTTCCTCCGCGGTATTTAAAGAAATTTCAAAGTAGCAGAGGAAGGAAAAGCCTTCTCTCATTAGTTCAAAAAATCACCTCCTTCATTTTCCATAGCTCAAAAAATGTTTTCTCATTGGATGACTAAGTTTCCAGTCTTAGCCTTTCCCTTCCCAATCCCTTTCTAAAATTACAAATAATACGAAACTAACATTGCAAGAAATTTATTTTCCATTCCCACTCATCTATCTCCACACACATAGACTCTATTACATCTCCAGATGTTAAAAAATCATGGTCAAAAATAAGGTCAGTTCGGAGACGATTCAAAAATATCAAAATTACTGTAGTCATCCATTCGGTTTCATAAGAAATATATTACTGTTCATTCTATATAAATATGTTTACAAAAGCAAATGAGAGAAGTGGAAAAGGATTTCTCGCTTTCGGTTTCCTCATAAATCTCTTCCTGCCCATAATAATAAACATCTAAACACCTATAACCGGTAGCAATAAACTGATTATCAAAGTCATAAAACTGTATACCCGTGTAGCGGGCACGCTCACTGCCCCTCTTCCCCCTTAGCGCGCACATGCGGTCTTGTATCCATAGAGGGGGGGGGGTCCCTTTCTCTTTTCTTTCGAGTGAAAATGGGTCTATGAATGATGAATTTTCCAATGCTATATAGCTGCAAGAAAAGGTCTTTTCCTAAAAACCTCGTCGAGTGAAAATATAGAAAATAAACTTGTCGAAAACATGCGTAACGAATATGTATAGAATCTTACACGATATTAAGAGAGTATGTGGAACGTTCTCATCACGAAAGCAACCTCAATGTCAATTGCATGGTAATAATTTTGTTATTCATTGACCACATATCGTTCGTTAGAATTGTATTCTTGGAGATTACAGAAATCATATTTAAATAGCCGAAACCAGTCCTTCGAGTGTAATAAAAAAACTATAAAAGTTTCCTAAGAATCTCGTTGACTAAAAATATACAAAATACATTTTTCGAAAACAAGTGTCACGAATATACATAGAATCTTACACCATATTAGGAGAGTATGTGGAACGTTTTCACAACATATGTTCTCAGCACAAAAACAATCTCAACGTCAATGGCATAGCTATAATTTTGTTATTGATTGATCGCATATCGTTCATTAGAGTTGCATTCGTGGAGATCACGGAAATCATATTTAAATAGCCGAAACCAGTACTTTAAGTGTATTAAAAAACTATAAAAGTTTTCTAAGAGTCTCGTAGACTGAAAAAAACTCTGATGCGAACACGACGACAAGGTTTACTTCTATAGAAAGGTCACGGCAACAAATAAAATTTTGAGGCTTCGCTAGTTATACAAGTAAGACGAAGCAGCAAATTTACACAGATTTACACAGAATATATAGATTTGAATTCCAAACTATTCACATCTTTATATATTGGTAGCTTGTCATGATCAGCTTTTTTTAACCTATACAAGTACTGATATTTATAGAAAATAAATTATAGTGAAATAGTCTTTTTTTTAAACGTGTATTGTTTTAATGATGTTAAATAATCCTGTCTTGTAAGCGTGTTGTCAAGCATTATGGCGTTATTAAAATATTATTAGGATGTCATTCAGCGACTCCAAGAATTCTGTTTGTTTGCAACTAGAAATATGGCTAATAGTGATGATATCATTCTATGGATGGATCATGCGTCTGCAGCAATCACATTGATAAACTGTCTCATGAAAAATACTAGAATCACGGCTGAGAAACGATGTTATCATACACTTGCAAATCATTTTGAAAGCATTTTTTGCAAATTAAATAGCTATGCTAAAAAGGGAGTAGCTTAGCGCAAAAGGAGGATGAGAAGGTCACTAAGTGATGTTGAATCTGCTTTTAACAATTTTATAAAATCTGGACTTATAACGAATATCAAACATCAAGATATTTATACATTTTTATCTGATACATTTAAATTGGTTAAACCGAAAATTAAACTTTCTTTACAAAATTATACAGATATTAAAATTAATACAGTGCTCTCTGCAGCGTATATTGTATCTAAAAATTCAGAGCAAATAGTAGAAATAAAGTATTTTAATACAAAATATGCAGAAATATTTAGTACTACGAATTTAAAAGAATGGTTTGCAACGCATGTTTAAGAGCCAATTCAACGCGATATGGATGAATTTCAAGAGAGACATTTTGGCTGATCGTTGCATTCTATACTAAATTTAGTTATCAATATGTATAAATTCAATCCTATAAAAGGTAGTTTATATATTACACTATCTGCAGCAATAGAAAAAAGACATGCATGTGTTAATGTAAAAAATAATGATAATCAGTGCTTTAAGTGGGCAGTTTATCAGCTTTATATCCAGCTAAAGTAAATGCTAATCGACTCTCCGCACATAAGCAGTATGAAAATGTTCTCAATTTTAAAGATATTGATTTTCCAGTAAGACAAAAGATATAGTTAAATTTGAGAAATATAATCATAATATTTCAATTAATTTATATATGCTGAAAAAGAAAAAAAATGTCTTTCACGTATCTCCATGCTATATAACAGCTATAAAAAAGGAAAAGCATGTGAATTTACTTATTATACAAGATAACTACAATGATGAAACTAGCGAAAGCATATGTGATGATAATCTCTAACCTTATTATCACTATGTTTGGATTAACAATTTATCTCGCTTAAAAAGTTCGCAATTCTCAAAACATAATTGAAAAATCTACCTTTGCGATCGTTGTCTACATTGTTTTATATCCGCAGACAAATTAACATTGCATAGCATTAATTGCCAGGACAAAAATCATTGCAAAATTAAACTAGCGACTGAAAAGAATAATATTTTATAGTTTAAAAACTTTTCATATAAGGAACGTGTCCCATTTGTTATATATGCAGATTTTGAATGTATATTATAAAAAATAGTAACTCATAAATATGCACAGCAACGACATAAAGCATTTAATGTTGGTTTATATACAAAATGTAGGTTTAATGATGCACAATCGGAGTATCAAAGCTATAAACAGGTAGATGAACAAATAGGACCATCGCCTGCCGAATAATTCACGCAGAAATTACGAGCATTTTCAGAACAAATAGCACACGTATATGACAATCCAAAACCAATGAATAGATTTACAGATATTGAAATCTTAAATTTTAAAAAAGCAAAAATTTGTCACATTTGTGAAAAGAATTTTAATTGTGAGGGTACAAAAGTCCGAGATCATTGTCATCTCACAGGAGGGTAAGTTTATTTAGAGTTTTATATTATCGATTTTTTTTAATTTAAATGTCAATTACAGATATCGAGGTCCTGCGCATAATTCGTGTAATTTGAATTATAATGATTCAAAAGTTATACCAGTTGTATTCCACAATTTATCAGGGTATAATTCTCATTTATTCATTAAAGAGCTCGCAACAAATTTTGAAGGTCAAGTATACCTTCTACCAGAAAATAAGGAAAAATATATCTCATTTACAAAATATGTAAAAGGCATAGACATTAATTTCAGGCTCATTGATTGATTTCGCGTTATGTGTTATGCTCTCAATAAATTAGCTCATATCTCGAAGAGTATCGTATTTTAGAAAATACTTTTAAAAGTGATTTTCGAACAAACGATTAAATTAGTTTAGTTAAAAGAAAAGAATTCTTCCCATATAAATGAAAAAAGAAATCTTCCCATATAAATATATTTCATCTTTTGATAGACTACGAGAGGCACAGCTACCAGTAAAGGATACATTTTATAGTAATTTAAATAATGCAACCATTGCTGATGAAGGTTATAAGCATGCTCAACTAGTTTGGCAAAAATTTGATATTAAAACATGATTTCTATTTGAAAACTGATGTATTACTTCTTGTTGACTTATTCGAAAACTTTCGAAACAATTGTCTCGAAGCTTACGGTCTTGATCCAGCGCACTATTATACCACTCCCGGTCTATCATGAGATGCCATGCTAATATATACGAAAATAAAATTAGAATTGCTTACCGATATTGATATGCTTATGTTTATTGAAAGAGGTATTAGAGGCGGTATTAGTCAGTGCTCTAATCGATATGCAAAAGCAAATAATAAATTTATGAGTAGTGACTTTGATGAGACAAAAGAAAATACATATTTGCTCTATTATGATGTAAATAATCTTTACGGCTGGGCTATGACACAATATCTTCCTTACGGAGGCTTTGAGTGGTTTCAAAATATGGATGATAATGATGAAACCAATATTCTTAATATAGCAGAAAACTCTCCTACTGGATACATACTAGAGGTTGATTTCGAATATCCTGAAAGTATACGTGATACTCATAAAGATCTACCTCTGTGCTTCGAACATATTGCATCTCCAGGAAATAAAATGAAGAAATTATTAATGATATTATACGATAAACATCTCTATATTATACATTATCGATCATCGCAACAAGTACTTCAATATGGCTTACGCTTAAATAATACATAGAGTATTAAAATTTAACCAGAAGCCATGGCATAAAGATTATATTGATTTAAATAGTGAAAAGAAAAAGCATGCTAAAAATGAATTTGAAAAATTATTTTTTAAATTTTAGAATAATGCTATTTACGGCAAGATTGTGGAAAATGAAAGAAAAAGAGTCGATGTAAAGTTAATAAATAGATGGGATGGACGTTATGGTGCAGAAGCAATAATCGCTAATCCAAATTTCCACAATTGCTCCATTTTTTATGAAAATTTTGTTGCCATACAGTTATTGAGAACTGAAATTCACATAAGAAAACCTATATACGTTGGATTGTGCGTATTAGATTTATCTAAAATTCTTGTTTACAAATTTCATTATGAATTTATGCGAAATAGAGTAGATGAAAACAGTAAATTATTATATACAGATACTGATAGTCTTATATACGAAGTAAAAAAGATCGATATGTATGACTTGATACGGAAGGATAGTCATGAATTTGATACGTCAGATTATTTTGAGAATAATCCTTATCAAATATCTCAGAAAAATAAGAAAATTGTAGGGTTAATGAAAGATGAATGTAATAGTAAAATTTTAACTGAATTTTTTGCATTGCGAAGTAAAATGTATAGTATGACAATACAAGGTGAAAGTCAAATCAAGAAAGCCAAAGGTGTTAAAAGTGCAGTAGTGAAAAATACAAGTTTTGAAGATTACATACAATGCTTGAAAGGAAAAGCCATTATACATACAGATCAGTTTAATTTTCGCTCGAGACTTCATATTCTACAAACGGAAAAATAAAATAAAATAGCATTGAATTCTTTTGACGATAAACGATTTATAGAAACAAATTCAACAGACACTCTTTCTTGGGGACATTATAGCATTCGCAAATATGAACGTGTATTATATGGACAAGCCGCTAGAAGAATCATAAATGACACTGAAAATGCACAAATACTTCAACTATCTACTGAACAAATTGCATCCGGAATAGTAGAAGAAGGCGTGGGTAGTAGTAGCTTAGTACATTGCTCAACTGAACAAGTCAGAGCCTGCATGGAAGACGAGGTTAGCGATAACATTTTACAAAGGTTAACTGAACAAATCGGGATAGTGAGCGGTGAGCGAGAGAGCTTGCGCAAACGACGTCGGAGCACGTTCAACATGGAGATGGAAAAGGGAGGGGACAAATTCATTAACAAATTTATACAAAATGAATTTACATATTAAGAGGATAATCATTTTATAATTTCTTATTATTTCAGTTATAAACTCTCTTTATTTGTCCAACAATTATGAGAGCTATCCAATCTAAACCACTTGACGCAAAATTTATGTCCTCGACGTTTAAGAACTTTTTCAACGAGGTAAACATCTGAATACTTAGTTCTTAGAAGCTCTTGTTCATAGAAACATCCAGCGATTGCTTAATTTTTATAATATTTTAAATGGTAAGCTGTAGGATTGGTTGCTGTAATTCTGTTGATTATGAATATTTCTGTTGACCAGTTAGATGTATATCCTTTCTCAAAACTCTGCTTCAGTTTACTCACTCGTACTTCATCTCCAACATTAAATTTATTAAGTTTCTTCCTTGCCTTTGCTCTACCAGTAACGTTCTTAAAATTTGTGATTTATTTGCCGATGTAACATCTTTCGGCTTAACACCAATAGTTCTATGCTTTGTCGCATTATAAGCAGAAATTAAATTCGGTAAAATATCAATCCACTTATAATTTCCGCGAAGACTAAACTATATCCACATTTTTTCTTTCAAAGTATGATTGAAACGGTCGCATATAGATGCGTTTAGATTACTATATGTTGCGTATAGATTAATATTATTTTTTCTCATTAGTTCCTGAAAATCTACATTGTAAAATTCTTTACCTCTATCTGTATGCAAATTCTTTGGTATATTTCCATGCTTGAGAATAGTATTAAAAGCTGTTGCCACATCTTTACCAGTTTTTCGCTTCAAAGGTATAGCCCATGTAAATTTAGATAAGGTATCTATGACTGTAATCATGTATTTGTATCCTTTATTTTCTCGAGCATAAAGTTGCATTTCAACGAGATCTGCTTCTCATGTCTTACCTATATCACGTAGTTCAAATTGTCGTCGAATATAATTTCGACGAGCAGGCTTATGAATTTCCCTCACTATTTCCATGTTTTCTTTGTTTGAATAATTCATTGTGTGTTTTTCCTACTAACTGTATAACTTATTTTACCTTGCTATTAATAGAAATCAATTCACTTCTAATTTTTGATTTATACGCATTGAATGATGTTTTTGAATCAGCAATTATTTTTTCTAATTCTACAATAGATGGTGGTATTGCTGATTAAAAACGATTTTTTCATTTATCTCGCTTAAAACTTTTAATAAGTTTGAAGTTTCTCCTTGCACATAAGTTCTCAATGTATCTAAGTCAACAGCATCATTTAATTTAACTTAAGAAAGATTACAGAGTTGTTTATTTTCCATATCATACTTAACTCCATTGTTAAACTGATTGGAGTATTATGTTTATATAATAATATATAAGACTAGCCTCACGCAACTCCTCGATAATAGAGTATATTTCTATATACTCCATACCTAGATATTTTTCAAGACTTTTATCGTCTTGTTCAATATTACTCTCAGCTGATTCAAAAGAAGTATTAATGTTGTCAGTGCTGTGATCATTTTGTAGAATGTCAGAGACAGAGAACTACATACTTTTTTCTCCCTCTACAAGAGAGAGAGAAACGTATATGGTGCTACAGGTCGCTGACGTCAGGGCACGTGACGCAGGGCCTATGACGTCGACGTTATAAGCTATGGGCGTTCTGGATCATCCCGGAACTACGAGTGTCGTTCGTGATGTAACCGCTGTAAGCTATGAGAGTTCTGGATCACTGGTAATAATCCGGAACTACCGTGACGTCAGAATCTGTGACACAAGCGCTGTGAGCTATGAGAGTTCTGGATCACACCGGAAGTGATCCAGAACTCTCATAACTTATCTACTTTTGTGCCATTCAAATACTTGCGTTCGCGATAAAGTAGACTCTCCAAAACACTTCTGCAACATTTTCATAGATTCCGTAGCTGTAATCCCATTAGAAGTACAAAATACATAACTTAAAATTTATTACTTTATTTAAATAAATAGATTTTCTAATATTAAGTAAGTTTATTATCAATTTTTAATAAATATTGTATAATTCAATAGATTATTTTCTTAATGCAAGTAGATGTTTTAATAAAAAAATTCAACTTCATGTATATATCTGTTTGGGTCAAGAAATATTTGCTGAAATAAAATAAATATTTTTTAAATTTAATGAAAGGGTTTTTGTTGAAAATATTTCTTTCAATTTAAAAAAATTTTTTTCTCAGTGTTACAATATTTTCGTGATTTGTTTGTCTAGGATATTCAATTTTCCTGTAATATTGCTGTAATATACCTTGTAATATAAGTTGATAAGTCATAAGTTGAGACTATAAGCATATTGGCAAATAGGCATAATGTCGTTGTTCTCGAGTTACGAAAATTCGGGAACTCCTATTCTCTTGTATGCAATGGTGACCATGAGAGGAGGGAAGACCCTCATCCACTACGTTATAAAATTAATGGAAGTTTCATAATATATTACATCAGCTATTCTATCATATATTTCATCATATACATTATAAACAACCATTTAGTCTCACGTATAACATATATAGATAATCTGCATATTGGGTCGTAGATCAGGACGGAAATTTAGTAATTTTCGAGAAAAGGGAATCAATATTTGTCTTCTTATCATATCTATATCATAAGCATTATTTATAATTCTGCAATGCATATAAGTGACTCATAATCTCAATCACACATCAGCCTATAAAAAACTAAAATTGTTAACACGGTAGAACATTCAATTCCTGAAAAGTCTTGGACTAAAAGTTCATGGAAAAATTATTGGTATAATGTTCTGCTGCTTCCTGAAAAATGAACGAAATTCTCAAAATTCAATCTTGGTTCATTTTCGAAGATCCCTTTACGCACTATGCAGTTCACACATCAACAATACTCGTTCCTCACTATTAATACCAAAGATACAAATTCATATTTTTATGCTACATCAAGATCTGATGAACACACACTTACTAAAACTAGATTTGTTGACAATAGTGTTTATTAGCTATTTGAGCAAATGCCCTATGAAATTAATCGAGCAGTAAAAATGTTGAATTGAGTAATTAAATAAAATATTGGATTTCGTTGAATACTCATGAGACCTTCATGCTTGAGAGTACAGGCTGGCTTAATAATGAAAAAACTAGAACTTTGATTAATATACGTCGAAATTTTAACCTAACTATTCCTTTTAGTTTGATATTTCGCTTTGTCGAAAATTACAAAAAAAATAATTGTAATGTGAAATATGAAATTATACTATTCAAAATCAGATTTGAATGCAATGATTCAGGTATGTACTAGAGCAGCCAATGCTAGGATATATAAAGAATATAAAATAACAATAACAAAAACGGTTAATGCCATTTAATATTGCATTTGAAAAACAAAAAAACAATTTTCTAATTTTCATTGAGAAAGATAATTCAATCTCACTTGTAATTAATCTTGGGAAATGTTTGCATATTCCCAATTATTGAACACTAATAAGTATATTTGGACTGTAAAAACTTCAAATCAACTGGAAAAGCCTCGTTTTACGATTCTTAACTTGCAGACCAAGAAAACAAATGAAAAAGCTGCAAACGCCAGTCGCTTTGGTATTAATAATATGAGGCTTTTCCTGAATTCGCAATACTATCCATATAATAATCCAAATCTTGACATAGCAATGACTCCATCTACACTTCTCTATGATATGTATGCTAATTTCCAAAAAAAATATACTATGCAAGAAATCCTCAAACATTCCTTAATAGGTCACAGTTTATTGAGAACGAATCACTTGAGACTCGCTAGAAAGAAAGTCCAAAAAGCGCTCTTGTACAAAATTGTTTGCCTAAAAGTTCAGACTAAAAATAACTTTTCAGCCAACAGTACAGCTTATTGCTTGAGTTTTCACGACAGCATCGTTCAGAATAATTCCATCAGTAGGGATGTGAAACAGGTTATTTATATAACCGATATATTATTATTTGAATGACAAAATACTATGTAGACGTGAATAGTTTGAAACAACTGAGATTATTTAAACTAAATAACATTCACCCCCCTTAGTTATGATCGTGATCCTACTGTTCTTCTATTCAAACACCCCTTTTCATGGAAACAAACGCTCTGATGAAAAACGTGCAGAAAACAAATTGGTCAAATATAATTATCATGAAACATCATGGAAAACTGATCGACTTAAATACAATACAATTGAAAGTTTTCTACGTGCTAATTTTGCCAATGTAAGCAGAATTTTTTCTTGAAGGAATTAGCGCGTCAATAGTTGTCACAACTTAACTTTACTGTTCATCATATCCAACAATATGGTTATCCTTCAAAACTCTCTTTTCAATGTGCGCCAGAATGCAAATAGTTTACTCAAATTTTGAAGACTAATTGAACGCTGCATAATATTACACTTATTGCAATTATTCTATTGGTCTTCCAATCGCAAGAACCAAAAAAGAAAAAGGAACTAGAATTTTGCTATAGGTATAATGGCACAAGTAAAATGAAGGAGGTATTTCCCTTTCCTGAAGATATTTTCCGGTTTGCAAACAAAGAGCTGAAGTCCGTACGTGTACTGGCACACATGTGAAGGAGCATGACCTGTACCAACATACCCATAGCCTACCTACCACTAGTAAAGCAGCCCTATTACAAGACCGTCGCTGAATTACTGAATACCTGTCCAAACGGCTCACAACAATATTCCAAGATTTCTTATTGAAAGTCTTTTCCCCTGTATTTTTAGTATGATACAGTGATTATTTTGTGATATGTTTAAAATATTGATACAATATATTACATGGCAACGTACGGAATAAAATTATTATGATCTAGTATAGTACAACGTCATACCCCTGTGAAATTCATGCGATATTATCCTATGATATATCACGGAAAACAAAATTTCCTTTAATTCGAAATCGAACAAAATTAATGGACACTGTCACTGATTAGTTATCCGCACATTTAATTAAAAATTATTGTTATTATTTCATGACTGAGAAAGTCAATTCAATATAGTTTCTTTCACAGTAATTATATTCTGAGACAACTATTTGACTGCACAGATTTTTGTCTTTTCAATTTATTTTGGTACGACCAGATCAAAAAAATACAAAAAATATTAGATATATTCTAAAAAAGTTTTAGAATTATTTGTGTAAACTATACATGCTCTTCTTTATAGACATGCATATAAAATGCACTTACCATTTGTTTTAATAATCCATTGTTTAAAGACGTTATTGCGTTATGTAATTTATTTTTTGTTAATCTATTTCGAAATATTTTAGAAAAACATTTTATATAAATATTGTTCTGGTATTTGAACATTTTGTTGTTTTGCTATGACAAGATTTGCAATATAATTACATATATTACTATGCTTGTATTTTGGCCTTAATATATTACTAATTTTAGAACAACATTTTATATAAAGATTTTAGAAAATACACATAAGATTTATAAGTTATAAATTTCTTAATATGTTAAGAACATATATTATTTTATGTTTCCCTTTAGCACAATCAGTAGGAAAACTGACTATATCAGTGAATTGATTTTCAATTTAATTCTAGAATATTGTTCGTATTAATATATGTTGAACTTTCAGAAAGTATTTTATGTAAATCATACCATATCATATCATACTCATACTAATTTATAAAGACAAAGATTGTTTTTGTTTGTATACGATAAACAAAAAAACTACTAAACCGATTGCTCTGAAATTTGACATATAGATTCCATATTACTTCGGAAGAACATAGGCTATGTTTTTTATTGAAAATCATTTTACTTTCATCAATAAATTAAGTTAATGGTTTTATCATTCAGTTACTCCAGCAACCACTAGGTGGTGTCTTGAATTATGAACATAACTGAAAGTAGTCCACATAAAGTATCAATACCCGGCGAGCTCAGACGAATCATTCTATCCAACTTTAGGATTCGTGTTCTCAAGAAGGTGTGACGTTAGTCGATATTACCTTTTTTGTTCTTCAAGTTTGTCTGACACTACACTCACACCTCATGAATATCTTTTGAATTTTGTCAATTTTATTTTCTCTTACGTGGGAAAAACTGTCTCTCTCTCTCTCTCTCTCTCTCTCTCTCTCTCTCTCTCTCTCTCTCTCTCTCTCGTTCTTTGTCTTCTCTTATAAAATGGTTTTGTATGCCAAATCATACCGAACATAATTTGTGATGACAAATTATATTTTTGTTATTATGCGTTATATTAACTTCAGAATTGACAATAGACTATATTTTTTTAGTTTGAACAAAAGAAATCACCAATATTTACCAACACCTCGAAACTATATATATAATACATCGTCACTTCTGCATTAATAGAAAGGCAATATACAGCGTCCGCTTAACAAATACGCTATGCGCATACTAACATTTTGCTTGAATTTCAATTGGCATCATTACTAAAATCTTCATGATATTTAATTAAAAAAGCGGAAATATACGATATATATTAAATACGGTTTACACTGAGAAATATTGTATTAGTATTTACGGGCGGTTGAACACGATATCCCGTTGCCTAAGGACGAGTTCTGCTGGCAGTTTTATGTTCGGATCACAGAATGCGATGTCCAGGTGTCTCTCGACGATTTCAACGGGGAGTATTGTATTTAGTTTGTAGAAAACCACGTCCACATATGAGGAAATCGACTTCTATGGGAAGATTCATGTTGGCGCTGTATAATACGATACCAGGTGTTTCCCAACAACTTCTACGGAAAGCATTGTGTTTAGTTGGTATGAAACGTTGTTCAGGTATGTTGGGGCAATTTCTACGGGGAGCTTCGTATCTGGATGATAGAATGCGATGTCCAGGTGTCTCTCTACGATTTCTATGAGGAGTATTGTATTTAGTAGGTAGACAACGACATCTAGGTATGTAGGAACGACTTCTGTGGGAACATTCGTATTGGGAGCGTTTACAGGTATTATGGAACGACTTTTACCGAGAGTGTTGTGTATAGTTGGTGGGCAACAATGCCCAGGTATGTCGAGGTAACTTCTATGAAGATTCGTATTTTATCATTCGAACACACGCATTCCCAGTAAAAGTCGTCCCGGGGTAACTGGATATCGTATTCTATCTCTCCAACAGAAACCTCTCTATAGCAGTCATCCCAAGATATTCCTTATAGTCCGAACATGATATTCTTGGTAAACGTCGTCTCGAGACATTTGGACATCTTTTTCTAGCATTCGCACTAGAAAGTACAATTTTTCCAATAAAAGCCATATTTAATATGCATATAAATTTATATTAAATACGGCTTTATATTCTGTATATACATACTGTATATATATAAGTGACGATAGGTAAATTACGGTCAGTTAATTATAGTAATATAGATTTTTATATATAGAGTACTTTTTACTTAGATATTATCGAATTGATTAAGAAATCGGTTAAATTATTTTCTCGGGCGAAGCTGAGACGGGGGATGCTAGTATAATAATACAATTACAATGATGTTAGAGGATAAAAGAACTTACAAGAAAATTAAGAATCCTCATATTAATATGCTATAAAATAAATTGAAAGAATTAGTAAAAAAATGGATAATAAATCTTATATTAATGAAATTACGTTTAAATACTTACAATACGAAAATGGTACAATAGCCAAATTTTATAGAAATCCCAAAATTCACAAAGAACAATTGGCCGATAGAATAATAATATCATCAATTAATTACACAACATACAATATTGCAAGATTTTATTTTTAACAAATATATTAGTTAAGATCGTTGGAAAAACCAACTTTTATGTTAAAGATAGTTGGAGTTTTTATGAAGCAGATAAAGATATTAATATTCCGAATAATAATACGATGATTTCATTGAATGTAGTATCTTTATTTACAAATATACCATTAGATTTATTTACAGAAATTATAGAAGAAAAATGGTCAGAAATTAACATACACACAAAGTTAACAAAAGATCAATTTATTAAAACGATAAATTTAGTTTTTTATACCTCAATTTTTTCTTTTCAAAATAATTTTTATGAACAAAGATATAGTTGTCCAATGGGAACATCTTTATCGCCGGTGATTGCTAATTTGGTAATGGAAAAATTATCATAGAAAATATTGCATTAAATAATTTGAATTTTGAATCAATTATCTATAAAAGATATGTCGATGATATTTTTACAATTGTACCAGAAAGATGTGTAGACGAAATGGTGGATGTTTTTAATTCCATCCATGATAGAATTAAATATGCCAAAAGAAATAGAATTAGACAATAAATTAAGTTTTTTGGACGTCCATGTTATTTGAGTTAGTAAGAACAGAGTAGAATTAAATTGGTACAGAAAACCTACATGGTCAGGTAGGCTGTTAAATTTTAACTCACACCATCTATTCGGAAACAAGATAGGTACTGTAAAGGGAGTCATCGACAGAGCAATTATCACACAAACATTTTAGAAAAGATAATTAATAATTAGTTAATGAGATATTCATTAACAATAATTATCCAATAGACCTTATAGACAAAATGATCGCAGAGAGAGCGGATCAGATTTATAATAGCAATAGAGAATGTAATATGGAAAGGAGGGAAAATAATAATAAAATCGTGGTATTACCATATGTAAAAGGTTTATCGGAAAGAATTGGAGGTACATTCAAAAAGCATAATATTCAAATTTACTTTAGAAACAATAATAATATAAAAATGCTATTTAATAATCGAAAAGATGAGGATGATACATGTTTGAAAACAGGGAGTAGTATACAAAATAAATTGAAAAGATTGTGACAAATTTTATATTGGACGGGAAGATACCTAAAACAAAGAATATATGAATATCAGTATAGCTTACGAAGTATAAATGGTACATTCGGACTAAAAGAACATAGTTTAAATTTGTTACATTCTTTCTATTTTGAAAATATAACAATTTTAGAACAAGGTATTAAAAATAAATATAAAAGAGAAACATTTGAAAATATTCATATTTTTAAGAATCCCAATAATAAAATAAAAATAAAAAAATAAAAGTACTTATTCTATGTTAGTAAAGGACAACCTGATTGCCCCCACCACCTTACATTGAGGATCACCTTCTCCAACGTTTCAAACCGCTACGGTTCATCCTCAGGAACTAAACTAAATTGAAAAACCCAGCATGCTACTTTATATGCCCCATTCCCACTCTAAATTTATTAGTTCAACATTTATAGGAACCCCTTTTCTTTCTTCGACTTAAATGCGAAATACAAATGTTATATTAATAAGGAACGATAAATGCCCAATTTACTCTACTCTAACATTAAATTTACATTATTGGGATTTTTTAAAATATGAATATTTTCAAGAGTTTCTCTTTTATATTTATTCTTAATACTATGTTCCAAAATATTTACATTTTCAAAGTCGAAAGAATGTAACAAGTTTAAACTATGTTCTTTTAGTCCGAATGTACCATTTATACTTCGTAAGCTAGTCTTTAGTCCGAATGTACCATTTATACCGTAGTGCAGTGAAAACGCTCTAAATTGTTCAAAACATTCTATCTCCTCGACGGCAAGCGTCTAGATGACTTTAGACTATTCGAGCAGGTGCTCTCGCTGATCCTCATTTGACCTGCACGGTTCGTTTTCTCGCGGAGAATATATTCGCGAAGCGTTCATTCCATGCGATTCTGTGTGCGGCCTGTAACCTTCTTGTAAATAAAATTGTATATATAAGTTTAAAAATAAAATCGTTTAATCACAAACAAAATTAATTCTTCTTCAGTTACCTCGCGAATATTTCCAATTTAAACTTCGAGTCTTTTTCGAACGATTATTATTGTTTCGAAAGTAAACTCGAATCTTATGTTTTTTAAATGCACTTCTAATTCTTTCCGATAATCCTCTTAATGGTAATATCACGATTTTATTATTATTATCCCTCTTTTCCATATTACGTTCTCTAGTACTATTATAAATTTGATCCACTCTCTCTCTGCAATCATTTTATCCATAAAGTCTATTGGATAATCATTGTTAATGAATATCTCATTAACTAATTTTCAATTATCTTTTCTAAAATCTTTGTGTGATAATTTGATTGGTGTGTCGATGACTCCCTTCACAGTACCTATCTTGTTTCCGAATAGATGGTGTGAGTTAAAATTTAACAGCCTACCTGACCATGTAGGTTTTCTATACCAATTTAATTCTACTCTGTTATTACTAACTCTAATAAAATTACCGTCCAAAAAACTTAATTTATTATCTGATTCTAATTCCTTTGTATATTTAATTCTATCATGGGTGGCATTAAAAACATCCACCATCTCGTCTACACATCGTTTTGGCACAATTTTAAAGATATCATCGATATATCTTTTATAGATAGTTGGTTCAAAATTCAACTCATTTAATGCAATAATTTCTAATTTTTCCATTACTAAATTAGCAATCACCGGTGATAAAGGTGATTCCTTTGGACAGCCATATGTTTCTTCATAAAAATTATTTTGAAAAGAAAAAATTGTGTTATTGAAAACCAAATTCACTGCCTTTATAAATTCATCTTTTGTACATTTTGTGTGTATGTTAATTTCTGACCATTTTTCTTCTATAATTTCTTTAAATAAATCTAATAGTATATTTGTAAATAAAGCTACTACATTCAATGAAATCATCGTATAATTATTCGGAATATGAATATCTTTGACTGCTTCATAAAAACTCCAACTATCTTTAACATAAGAGTTGTTTTTTCCAACGATCTTGACTAATATATTTGTTAAAAATTTTGCAATATTATATGTTGGAAAATTAATTGACGATATTATTATTCTATAGGTCAATTGCTCTTTGTGAATCTTGGGAACCCCATAACATTTGTCTATTGTTTCATTTTCGCATTTTAAGTGTTTAAAATACATGGTCAGGTAGGTTGTTAAATTTTAATTCACACCATATATTCGAAACCAAGATAGGTACTGTAAAGGGAGTCATCGACACAGTAATCAAGTTATCACACAGAGATTTTACAATAGACAATTGAAAATTAGTGAAAGATATATTCATTAACAATGATTATCCAATAGACTTTGTGGATAAAATAATTGCAGAGAGAGTGGATCAAATTTCTAATAGTACTAAAGAACGCAATATGGAGAAAAGGGATAATAATAATAAAATCATGGTATTACCATATGTAAGATTATTATCGGAAAGAATTAGAAGTGCATTTAAAAAACAATAGATTCAAGTTTACTGTAGAAACAATAATAATATTAGAAAGCTTTTTAATAATTGTAAAGATAAGGATAAAAAAGGTTTGAAAACAGGAGTAGTATATAAAATAAAGTGTAAATATTGTGACAATTATTATATTGTTTAAACGGAAAGGTACCTAAAACAAAGAATATATGAACATCAATATAGCTTACAAAGCATGAATGATAGATCCGGGCTAAAAGAATATAGTTTAAACTTGTTACATTCATTTGACTTTGAAAATGTAAATATTTTGGAACATGGTATTAAGAATGAATATAAAAGAAAAACTCTTGAAAATATTCATATTTTAAAAAATACCAATAATGTAAATTTAATGTTAGAGACGAGTAAAGTTTTAGTTCCTGAGGATGAACCGTAGCGGTTCGAAACATCGGAGAAGAAGGTGATCCTAAATTTAAGGTGATGAGGCAGTCAGATTGTCCTTTTCTAAGATAGAATAAGTACTTTTATTTTTTATTTTTTTATTTTTTATTTTTATTTTACTTATTATTATATTTTTATTTTTATTTTATTATTAATCTTATTTTATTTTTATTTTTAATTTTCTGATATATCTTATTCAGATTCTACGAGGATGATCATAATCAAGGACAGTCTAACTGTCATTATTTCAACTAATATATGTTATTATAAAGACTGTAAGACCAAAAAAATATTTATTAATTTAATTTCGAACAGTCGACATAAGTACAATTTTTAATTTCAATCCTTAACTTTTTTTTAATAAATTTTAATAATGAATAAAATGTATCATTTATATAATTTATGTACAAATTAACTAATATTTAAGAGAAAAATATGTAATACAAAATACTCTAAAAGTAATCTTTTAAAATAAATTCATCAATATTTTTTGATTGGTCTTACAGTCCAATCAAGTCAATCGAAAACAACACGTAACAACATCAATACACATCTACATTAACATTAATACATCAAAAGACAAAAATAATAAAAACAAAAATAAAAATTAAATGAAAAATTGTAATGATAGTCAGACTGTCATTATTTACAATCACCCCCGTAGACTAATCTGAAAATAAAATATTAGCTGAAAAAATTTTTTGTTAGTAAAGTGCAGTCTGACTGTCCCCACCACCCTTACCTAATTGAAGACGTAGTCCAACGTTTTGAGCTCGCTACGGCTCCTCATCAGGGACTAAACTAAACCTTATATTCTAATCTATATATACCCTATCCCACCTACCAAATTTAGTAAATTAAATATAAAATCCTCCTCTTCAAAAATATTCAAAACTAATAAATTTAATAAGGAATGATAAATGTTATCTAATTTACTAGACTCTAACATTAAATTTACATTATTTTGATTTTTGGAAATGTGAATACTTTCAAGACTCTTCCTTTTATACTTATTATTAATACCATGTTCCAAAATATCCACATTCACAAAATCAAAAGAATGTAAAAACTTTAAACAATGCACTTTTAAACCGAAAGTAATATGTGAGCTACGCAAACTATATTTATGTTCATAAATTCTCTTTTTTAAATGTCTACCTGTTTGTCCAATATAGTATTTATTACAATCCATACAATTAATTTTGTAAACAACTCCTGATTTTAAACATAAATCATCCCTGTCTTTGCAATTATTAAACAACCTACTTAAATTATTGCTATTTTTAAAGAAAAGTTTAATGTTATATTTCCGAAAATTTCTCTTAATTCTTTCAGATAATCCTCTAACATTTGGTAAGACAATAATTTTGCCTCTGTTAAGATCAACTCGTGCTGTCTATTTCCGGTATTATAAATGTCAAACAATCTCTCAGCAATTAATCTATTAATAAATTCAATTGGATAACCATTATTAATGAAAGTTTCTCTTACTATCTGTAAATTATTTTGTCTAAAATCTTTATGTGATAATTTTATTGCTCTGTCAATGACACCCCCCCAATGCTACAATCTTGTTTCTGAATTGGTGGTGTGAATTAAAATCTAAAAACCTACCTGACCAAGTAGGCTTTCTGTACCAATTAAGTTTCACCTTATTATTACTACATCTAATGACATTAATATCCAAAAAACTCAACTGATTATTAACCTCAACCTCCCTAAAATTTTCTTAAAATACTTAAATTATCTTTAAATTATCTTTTAAAATAGTTTTTTTTTTAATTTTCCTATTAATAATTGTTCTTTTAACAAAAGTCATAAAAATTATTTCTATCTTCAACATTTTTCTGCCATGAATGACAGTGCTCATATTGAAATAAAATGAAATTATATTTTATGTAATGATATTTTATTGAAATTTGGAACTTTGGACACTTTTTACCATTTTTTTTAAATATTCATTCCACGATACTTGTTTTTAATAAAAAGTTTATATATTTATTTCGCACGTTAATAATGTTAAATTTTCTGTTTTTATAAATAGTTTACTATGAAATTAATATCTCTTGCTTGTAAATATATTTATAAAAATGTATAATATTAACATAAATTGATATTATTGGAAAATCTATGTCATTTTATGGGAGCTTTAATTAAAATTAGCTACTACGATTTTTAATCCAAGTGTTTTTCCCTGTAGATATTATTTAACTATATTATTACAATTTTATGTTGCGTACAGCTATTTCACTCGTTTTAAAATATTAATTCAATTTAGTTCGTATAATATTATTTCACTGATTTGTATATTATTGACGCCGCTCAAAATGCTTGGAGATTTAGTAAATTTATTGTACATTTTTGTAAGAAATCTTCCAAACATTTTTAATAGTGCTTGTCCTCATCTTACTCCTTTACCTTCATTCCTTTCTCTTTCTTATCCTTTCCTGATGGAATATATCTGTAACCTTTCCGCTAGATTTCCATTAAGTAATATTACTTTGCACATTTCTTTCAACACAGTTTTATTAAAATAAAATTTTTATTTTTATTTATAGAAATAATAATATTGATACTTATTAAAATTATTTATTTTATCACAAATTAGGAAGTTGATGTAC
Organism: Sycobia sp. Sy_11; assembly: GCA_018907035.1. Taxonomy (NCBI): domain Eukaryota; kingdom Metazoa; phylum Arthropoda; class Insecta; order Hymenoptera; family Epichrysomallidae; genus Sycobia; species Sycobia sp. Sy_11. The sequence goes on along the minus strand of JACCIC010000027.1, from coordinate 2,923,042 downwards.
AATAAGTTGATTCAATACTCATTTATAAATCTATTATAAATTTATATTATCTGTATATTCATTATATTAGCTTTTTATAATTAACATACAATAAATGTTAAATTTTGAAATTATAAAGGTTGTATTTGAAATTTATTCTAATACTCTTATTACGAAATATTATACAGAAAAACGAAACTAACGATAATATTAGACCTTCATTACTTTTAAATAATTTTTTTAATTGTATTTTGTAATTCTCAGAGCTTTTTATTTACTTTAATAAATTGATAAAGATTTAAAAGTCTGATTTTTTTAATTCAGCCTTCATTCGTTCAAACATCCGGTCAGCCTTTTGTTTAACTGAGGAAATAATTTTTAGTCAAGTATTTTTTTATGTAATATTCATATGCATCCATGTAATTTATATTTATTTTAGAATCTATATTTATTCATTAAAAAAAAAAAACAAAACAAAAAATTAAAAAAATGGAATTGAACCCGGGTCCAAAACATAAAAATCACGAACTATAACCAGTGAACCATTTTTTAATTTAAGTGGATATGTTTAAATGTTAAATATGTTTATCAGTTTACACATCAAATTTAAGTTTTATTTTAAGTCTTCATTTAAAAGTAATACATTTATTCTCCTCTACGTCTGAAATACATTAAATTAAATAAATTGTATTTGAAAGTTGATCCACTATTGATGCGCATGCACGTAAACTCCCCGAACCAAGAAAGTTTTGTACGTCGACGAGTACCAGCAATGCGACGCGGTGGAGAGGACAAAGCCTGCACGAGAGAGAAACAGCTATATGAATTGTAACAAACACCAGGTGGCCATCCACCCGATTGCCCAAAAGCAGCCGAAAGACTAAACAGTTACTTGACGCCACATCTTGCGGCGTTGGAGGTACTACTAGTTTTTCTTCCCAACTTGTTCATTGAACTTACTCTTCTATATTAGTCTATTTCCGTTGGTTATAGTAAATACACAGCAAAACTTTCCAGTAGTCAAACCGTTCAAACTGTACCAAAATTTCAGTAGTATGACATATGTATAGTACAGTAAGATGCTTTAATATATAGTATAGTAAGTCGAGGTGCTACGCAGTACTGCCAACTCCGCCATGCGTGTTAAAGACTTTACCCATCCACGTGCTGATTGGCTAAAATTCGCGTGATATTGTAAAGTTATATGATCTGTATGATCGTATAAATTAAAAAGCAAGATAAATAAAAAAATTATTGATGCTAATATATAACTGTGGCCGCATGCACACAAATATTTTACAACATATCCACTAATACAAACTCATTAATTAAGATTATTAATTATTAAGATTATTATTAATTAAGATTATTAATTATTAAGATTATTATTAATTAAGATTATTAATTATTAAGATTATTATTAATTATGAATATTATGATTAATATTATTATTAACTATTAGAATAATTATTAAAGATTATCATTAATAATATTATTATGAATTAATATCAGAATTCAATATTAAAATTATTATTGATAGTTATGATTATACTAAATACTATTTTTAATAAGAATATAATAGTACAAATATTATTATTAAAAATAATAATTATTATTATTTAACATAATTTATAGCATCAATAATTTGTTTAACAGCCTTACTTGTTGTTTTCTACGATCATATAGATCAAATAGCTTCAAAATATCGCGTGAGTTTCAACCAGTCAACCCGTGGAGGGGTAAAGCCTCTAACGCGCATGCCCGAGTTAGCAGTACCGCCTGGCACCTCTGATAGTAAGACGTTTTAATATAATAATAGCTATATAGTACATAAACACAAAGCGGATAAAATGATACTTGATGATGTAGCAGATGACGTGAAAACAAAAATCAGTATTTCATCAAATCAAATTTATCTTCTAGTTTACATTTTCCAGTTTTAAATGAAGTAGTTACTTTTTTTAAGTTGTGGGGATCGTACACGGTACGAGCCTACGACGATACGCGCATGCGCACCAGTGTATATGCTGCGCACGTATTATAGCGAGCGGCGGCGCCTCCGCCTGCGCGACGCCGCGGCATTCCTGTACGGGCAATCGGTAGAGTCAGGATCATATAGTCCTGCTCTGACCTATATCTTTGTATTATCTATTATTATAATAAACTTATTGTTAACCGTTACCTAGTATTTCATTGAGCAACCTCGGCAACGACCGACGCGTGGGCGGTCGAGTAATAGTGAATATTTCCACAAACCCCACAAAGTTAAGTTACATTTGTACATTTTGCTTCAAATTAAAAAATTTGAACAAGGAGATTTATATTATTATTATCGATGTGCAAATGTGATTTACATAAGATTTATATTGTGCATAAATTAAAAACTATGAATTAATTATTGAATGATCATTCGAAATATAAATCTTAGAATTAGAATTATTAATTCTAATATTTTAATTAATATTGGAGATAAATTTATTGATAATAAGTTATTTCTAGTTTTTAGTACTATCGACTGATTTGAATAAGCATTTAAAATATAAACCTTTTAATTAAAGTCATTAATTCAAATATTCTATCATCGTCATCATCGTTACAGTATATTCATTTTATATATATTCCTTCTCTCTTTTCATTCTATAACTTTAATTCTATAATAAATATAAATCTAATATTAGATATAATGAATACTAATAAATTACTTAAAAAATAATAGATGACATTAGAAAAGAATTTCTACTAATTGGATCTAATTAATTATATGATCAGATTTTAAAGATAAATCTATATTCATAAATTTTACACAAGTACAACTTTTCTTCTACAATTCCATATTTACATGAAATTGTACGACAATATTATTTTTTGCGTAATTTTATTAAAAAGTGTTATGTGTTGAAAACTCCCTGTGGTAATTATTTGGTTAATTATTTCATTTTATGCTTTTTTAATAATATAGAAAATAGTTCCAAATATAATTATTAATAAAATATTTTAAATAACAGTTTTACTTATACGCATATAATTTTGAATAACACAAAAAATAAAGTTATTTTCAAAAAGAAGTGAAAAAACACTTAAATAATAAAGCATAGAACTTTTATGTAATTAAAATTTCTGTTAAGTGGACATGATTTTAATATGTTACCACAAAAGATATTCTATAATTAAATTATAAATCAGTTCACTGATATAGTCAGATCCCTACTGATTGTGATAAAGGGAACACGATAGTATATATTTTTTAATGTTATTTAACATCATATCATTTATGCTTGTAAATGCAAGTGCTAATTAGCGACGGAGGTCTACGATGTGTTTGTAAACAAAACATGTAAATTATTACAGCGGTGCTTGTGTTAATCGATCGAGACCGGGATTTGAATTCGGATAACCAAGTTACTAGTCCTTTGCTCTAGAAATCGAGAATAATATATGTTCTTAACATATTAAAAAATTTATAAATAAATATATAAATATAAATCTTATATGTATTTTATAAAAAGATAATATAAAATATTATATAACGAAATCAAAAATGAGATTATTGAAATAGTCAGATGTCCTGTTTATGATGAAAAAAGCAGAATAATATATATATATATATATATATATATATATATATATATATATATATTGTAACCGCCCGAACGGCGGTTGTAGGTTAAAGTGTGCGGGTAAATCGCGAGTGTTCGCGCGAGCTCGCAAAACCATACGCGCGAGCCGCGAAGGCGCTTGGAGCGCAACCGTAGGGACGCCGCACGATAAGGAGCTTCACTTCTTCTTTCGTGTTCTTTCTGACACCCCGCATTGAGCTTGGTTTTAGCCGTATACTTCATGTATCGTTGTATTTCGTCGCTACCGCTTATTCTTTCCGTTGACCGAAGTTACTCAGGTCAGGTCGCCATATAAGCTTCCGTCGCTTCGACGTAAGCCGGAGGTGCAGAGACAGACATATGGACGCAGCCTTGCCACAACCCCGATCTGTATGTGAGTGAACGGAGAAGGCAGGAAGAGCTCCGCCGGCGGTGTACGGACTACGAGCCAGCGACACCATCATCGGCCACTAGTCACGGCCAAGTCGAAGCAGAAGTAAGAGAGAGAGCTAGCGGCGTGGCCCTCCACGTACTTACGCAACCGCGCAAGAGAGAGAGAGAAAGAGAGAGAACGCCCCAGCCGCTCTGATCCCGGACGCCAGCAGCGGTCATCACCGAGCTACGAGAAGGCAGCTTTGATTACTTCTTCATTGTCCGCAAATCTCTTACCGCCAAGTCATTTTTTGAGGTTAGGAAACAGATAATAGCCACTCGGGGCTAATTCTGGAGAGTAGTGAAGGTGCAGTATCAATTCAAACTTCAGATCGTTGATTTTAGCCATCGCAACGATTGACATGTGCGCTGGTGCGTTATCGTGATGAAACAAGATTTTTTTATTCGCCAGATGAGGTCGATTAATTTTCACTTCGTGGCTTAAACGTTGCAATAAATCTGTGTAGTGTTGACCAGTTACAGTTTTACCCTTTTCAATGTGATCAATGTATATAATACCTCTTTTATGCTAAAAAAACAGTAGCCACAACCTTGTTCGCCAAAAAAATTGTTTTTACTTTTTTTGGAGTTGGTTCCCCTGGTCTAATCCACTTGGTTTCAGGAGTGTAGTGGTAGACCCAAGTTTCGTCAACGGTTACGAATCGACGCAAAAATTTGCTTGGATTACGCTTATACAACGCCAAATTGGCGGTAAAAATGTTCTTTTGAATCAATGTTTGATCGATTGCTAGGAAACGCGGCACCTATCTTGCACAGAGCTTTGCCATATACAAATGCTGGTGCAAAATATTTTGTACACGTTCATTTGACATATTACAGGTCTCAGCTATCTCACGCACTTTTAATCTGCGGTATTTCAGTACTATTTGATGGATTTTTTCGATCATATCTGCAGTTGTGACCTCAATGGGGCGTTCTGATCCAGGCTCATCAGAGGTGCTCACACGACCCTTTTTAATCTCGGAAACCCACTGCTTAATGATTGAATATAACGGGGAGGATGTCCCCAGTGTGAAGTCCATCTCTAATAATAATAACGTATAAACGTAAATAATAATAATAATAAATAATAAAAATATTAATAATACAGCAACTGGTATAATACAAACAACAAAATTTTTTTGGTATTTATTATTTGTAATAAATTTATATTTAGTATTCAATTTTCTAAAATAAAGTGGTATTTATTATTGTATAATAAATTTTCTTTTTTCTCTTTTTTCTTCGAGATCTAACTTAACTTTTATAAACCATATATTTTATGATCAAGATTATTTAAGCTTTCATCACTCAGCACGGATATTAATTAAGTTTCATATAGACGAGTATCAAACCTTCTGGAAGATTAAGAACCCCGATTATTATTATCGGAACTGCAATTAATAGACATAACCAAGTACACCCCGATTAACTGATTTTCCCTCCATTTGGTCTTCGCGAAGTTACAGAAGGGTGCGTTGTACAAAAAAACCGAACGGCTACTTTGAACAGAAAGCTTTCGACAAGCTCAAGATTCTGTTGACGCAAGCGACCGTGCTAGCGCGCCCCGAGTAGAACAAGCCGTATGTCTTACAAACGGATGCGAGCAATTACGCCTTAGGTGCTGTGCTGAGCCAAGAACATCGAGGCATAGAGCACCCGATTGCATAAGCAAGCAGCACCTTAATATCAGCCGAGGTGAACTACACCATCACCGAAAAGAAGTGCCTGGTCGTCCTGTGGGCAGTGGAAAAATTCCGCGGGTATTTACTCGACAAGAAATTTACGGTAATAATGGACCACAGTAGCCTTAAGTGGTTACACACACGGAAGGACCCAACAGGACGCTTAGCTAAGTGGGCAACGGCACTCCAGGCCTACAATTTGGAAATCTTCCACCGAAAGGGAGCACTCCACCACATGCCAGACGCCCTGTCAAGGCCCCCTCAACACCCGTAATCCGCTACCGCTACCCTCACAACCCTTGACATGGACACGTAGTACCGACAAAAGAGTGCTGAAATTCAGAATCACCCTCAATTATACCTCGATTGTACGATCAAGGATGGGCGCTCATACAAGCATCGCTCAAATGAAATAGCGAAAACACTGGGCCACGTCCAAGATGACTGGAAGCTCGTGGTACCCTCTAACGACAGAGAGCGAGTTCTCCACGAGTGTCATAACACTCTGACCTCAGAGCACTTTGGAGTAGATAAAACTACTTACAAAGTGGGCCAGCAATACTACTGGCCCGGTATGAAACAGGACATACACAGACACGTAAATCACTGCCCTGAGTGTCAAATACACAAGGTATCGCAGAGATGACTTACGGGCTTAACGTCTCAAAGAAACGTCGAGAGACCCTGGACCAGTGTCGCTGCAGCCATTATGGGCCCATTCCCAACCAACAAGGGAGAACATAGGTATCTCCTGGTCTTCCAAGATCTCTTCACCAAATATATCGAGATAAGTCCATTACGAAAAGCAAATGGCCAAGCGATCAACCGGGCACTAGAAGAACAGACAATCTTCCAGTGGAGTTGCCCAAAATATCTAATTTCGGATAACGGCACCGAGTTTGCCAACAAATAGCTCAAAAACAAACTCGTGGAATTAGGTATTGTACATCAATTTATCGCGCTATACCACGCGTAGGCAAACCCTGTAGAAAGGGTGAACCGGGTCATAAAAACGATGATTGCGATCTTTATCCAAAAGACCATCAAAACTGGGTCCATCCACCTGGGTCTATCCACCTCCCAGAGTTTGTATTTGCAGCAAACAGAGCGGTGCACGCTGGCATGCAGAAGTCGCCGGTATTTTTAAATTTTGGCCAGAATCTCCGAGATAGGCCGACGTACCGTCATTCTCAAGGATCAACGCTGCAGGTGCAAATCTTGACACCGCTAGAATGGCAAGATCGCATGAAGAGATTGCCCGCCATCCACAATCTCATTAGGAAAAACCTGAGCACCACAAGCCTAAAACAGGCTAAATATTACAATAAGGGACGCTGACCAGAGGCATTCCAGGTCAATGACATACTGTGTAGATGCAACCATGTCCTGTCTCTCATCAGGCCCAGACCAATTCTCGGAAAAACTGGCCCCTAAATCCGTAGCCTCGAGTTACCAAAAAAATATCCCCCGTTATATTTGAAATAGAGGACGTGCGCGACAGGAAAACGACAAAGGCGCACGTATTAGACATTAAACGATACTACCAGTCTAACGACATGAACTTCTCCACAGGTACCAATAACGACCAAGATGTACCGAGGCAGCAGACGAGACAGAGGACTGCGTCGGTCGGTCATCTCTGACTAAGGGATTGTTACTTGGGCCAGGCCCAAGAATCAACAGGAGAACACCTCCCAAGAAGTCGCCAAAACTATCGCCTCGAGTGTACTAAGGGATTCAATCCATTTATGATCCCGATGCAAATAAGCAGAGCAGCAGAACCTAGCCCTGAGGCTAGCTCAGAAGATTCCGCGGATGAACAAGTAATAGAGGCAGTTATTCCCGCAAGCCAGAAGAAGATCCCAGCGCTAATGAATACCGTCGTCGCTCCACCGCCAAATTTCATACCACCCATACGGCCACACCCATCAGCTCCTGCAACGCAACTTCCAGGCCTCGGCAGTGTGCTAAACTGGTCCTTCACGGGCCCGGCAAGAGCAAATGGCACTGGCGAAGGTCGTTAAGCAACTACTTGTTGCTGGTGACAGCAACAGTGACAGTCACCGCTATTCCGCCTGTCCACATCCATGAAATAAACGGTTTTGCTACAAGTGTAGCAGAGCAAATGCAGATGTCCTCACATGCACGTCCTGCCCACGAAGATCGGCTCGTGCCGCCTCGTCTTGGGAGAGGGAGGACGACAGATACAAGGCGAAGACGATAGATACAAGGCGAAGACGACACATAAGGTGTCCGAAGATGTGGTGGCACCGGACGGTACGGCACGACCGAACGTGGAGGAAGGAGCTATGCAGCCAACGATGGAGCAAACCATCAGACAAGCAGCAGCAGCCGCGGAAACTCAGCAACCACTGCTAATAATAATGCCGGGAGCAACGGTCTACTGGAACAAGTAGACCACCCGTTGCTGAGTGCCCACGATGCTGCAAAAGATACAATGCTGCGTCAGGTTATACACAAAAAAGGGCACTGTGAACGCAAGAAGTGTAGAAACTCAAAGGGATCGATTACAGAGAAATAAGTATTAAAATCATAAGTGCGGGAAAGTTATATTGTATATCATAAAATCAGCCATTCATCAAAGTAAAATTATAATTAGCATGTAATAATTTGTTTTAATTGAAGACTTAATTTAGTGTAAGATAATTATTAATAGAAGATAAAATTTGTATATTTAATAATCAATATTGTGTTTCAATTTATTTGGAATTAATGCATTAATATTATGAAATATATCAATAAAATATAAAATCCTGTGCCCGGATTCTTTGGCGACGTCCGCGCTACGGGGACTAGAAATCTTCATTACGATGCGTGCGATCGGACTCGATAAAGGTAGGTATGTAGATCTAATGCCCCATTACATGGCATCCCTGGTTAAATCTCATATTCTTTTTTGTTTAGAAGCGTTACATGGCACCTTTCGGTAAATGATTTTTTTATTAAATTACCAAAATTGTAAAGAGTAAATTGTAAAGAGCGAAGAGTAAAGAGTAAAGAGAAATGCAAAATGATTAAAGAGTAAAGAGCAGATAAATTTTCAGTAGAATAAAATTAGCAGTATCAAAAAAAAAATATATATATATAAATAAGTAAATAAATAAAAATAAAAATTAATTTTCTTTAAAATACATTTAACTTTACAAAACGAAAACATAATAATAAAATTTGTTTGGAATTCATATTCAAAAGTGTAAAGTTTATAAAGTTTTAAATGATATTGTAGCTAAATTTAAAATCTCTCAAAAATAAAATTTTATTTAATAAGAGAAAGTCGTAGTTCGGAATTCAGAGTTAGCAAGATCGGTCATTTAAATATATATATATATATATATATATACATATATATGTGATATATACGCAGCAATATTTTAAGAGAGTGAGAGTGATTTATATATTAGGTCGTTAAATATCTCCCTTCCGCTTTTTTGCTCTTGATTCAATACTTTATAAAAAGTGTTACAGTGGTCGGATTTACTTCAAGTATGCGCCGTTTTATTCGATAATCTGTTTCTATCTAGACGGCAACTTCATAATACCTCTCTCGTAGAAACCCCTCTCCTTATTTGCGAAGAACTCGGACAGCCACTTTTCACCACCAAGGGCGTTCGACATGGAGAGGAACAGGTGGTAATCACTTGGCGCTATGTCTGAGCTATTAGGTGGATGCGATAAAACCTCCCATCCGAACTCCCGTAGCTTCTGACGAGTCATCAACGAAGTGTGTGATCTGGCGTTATCCTGGTGGAACACTACACCCTTCCTGTTGGCCAAATGTGGACGCTTCTGATCGATAGCCTGCTTCAAGTAGCCCAGTTGTTCACAGTAGATGGTAGAATTAAGCGTCTGGCCATATGGGAGCAGCTCATAGTGGAAGATTCCCTTCCAATCCCACCAAACACACAGCAAAACCTTTCTGGCCGTCCACCGGCCTTGGACCACAACCGTTTTCACTTGATATTGTCGTATATAATCCATTTTTCCTCTTCAGTCACCATTCGCTTCAAAAATGGGTCGAGTTCGTTCCGTTTCAGCAGCACATCACAGGCGTTAATTCGGTCCAGAAGGTTTTATTGCGTCAAATCATGCGGCACCCAAACATCAAAATTTTTTTTGTATCCAGCCTTCTGCAGATGGTTTAAAAATGGTTTGGTGACTAACTCTCATCTTCTGGGCGATGTCACGAGATGCCACATGCCGGTCTAGCTTGAGAAATTCCATGATTTGATCGGTATTCGCCGCTAAAGGTCTTCCGCCGGCTGGCTTATGCATGGTGTTGTTTTCACCGGCTCTGCATCGTCTAAACCATTCCTCTATGGTTCGAAGCGATAGCGTGCCATCCCCTAAAACACCATTAATCTCACGGAACGTTTCTCTAGCGGATATGACTTTGACGATGGAAAACTTTAAAATAGCGCGATTTCGGTGTTAGTGAACTCCATGTTTACACGTCTATAACTTTTGAACGCAATATCCAAACTAATCATGCATAGCGTCGTTTTGTACGTTATGTCAAGACCTTTCAAATGATGTATAGTATTAAAACAATTGAATTGTACTTCTGTCGACTGCCCATATACAAATTAATAAATATTTTTTATTGGTCTTACAGTCCAATCAATTTCAACCAAAAATAAAATAAAATAAAAATAAAAATAAAAATAAAATAAAAATAAAAACTAAAAAATAAAAAATAAAAATAACAATAAAAAATAAAAAATAAGAAATACAAATAATAAATAATAAAAATAAAAAATAAAAATTAAAAATAAAAATTAAATTAAAAATTAAATTAAAATGATAATGACAGTCAGACTGTCCTTGTTTATATTCACCCCCTTTTTTTTTTTTTTTCAACCTCCGCGATGATTTCTTTGATCGGGAGATTACTTTTACAATATAATATTCCATGTTTGGCACCTTTAGACATGATGTTTATTACTTCATTTGGTATCTCCTTGTCAGTTAGATTCTTAAACCAATTTTTATTGTTTGCATTGTTAAATTGATAGCTTTGAAATTGTTTTTATTTTGTTGAAGATGTATAGTATTACCAGATACGAGCGCTGTAGCGCGTTGTACATAGCTGCGAAATTCATAAGACAAAAAGGGAGAAGGGAGATATTTGACAACCTAATATATAAGCCAATGAATTAAATTGCTAATTATTTATCCCATCAAGGATTAATCGAAGTTACATCAGTTACGGAAAAAATAACATATACAAATAAATATATAAATTCAATTAAATTGTGTGTGCTTTATCAAATAAATATGTCAGTTGAATATGAATGAACGCGATGTTACTCTTTTAATAACTTATATTTAAACAATTTATTTGTCAATATACAATATTGTAAGCTGTCCATCAAAGAAATTGCTTGCAGCGTCCGTCTGGATGATACCACTTACACGACGGACTGGGTGAGCACTGCCATGGCATTACTAACCATCCTGTTCCCTCCAAACAATATACAGGATGCAATGCAACAGCAGAAAGATATGAGGTACTTGATCAACACCCTCCCGCCCGGAGGGGCAGAGGGTGAATTGAATCTTGTTGAGTTGGATCAGGTCTTGGCCATGATGAAGCTAGGTAAGGCTCCTGACCCAGACAGCTTCGACTTGGCCGTCATTCGAACAGCACTGCCGATCATCAGGCAGGACCTGAACAATATATACAACACATGCTTGAGGTTTTCGGTCTTCCCCAATGAGTGGAAGGTCGGTCAAGTCGTCACAATCCGAAAGTGCGAAGACAAAGAACCTGAGGACCTTGCGTCCTACAGGCGCATTTACCTATTGCCAATACTTGGCAAAGCCCTTGAAGCTCTAATACTGAACAAATTAAACAGGATTATAGAACCAAAGTTATCTCCTGGACAATATGGCTTTAGGAGACGGAGATCCATAGAGGATGACATAGTTCAGTTGCGTAGCTCTATGAGGTAATCGAGTAGAAAATATGTCATAGCAATCTTCTTGGATATAAAGGGCGCCTTTGAGAATATCTGGTGGCCCGCTGTACTAACAGCACCGAAAAGCAAAGCGTGCCCCAGAGGTCTCTATAAATTAATAAGAGATTACCTGAAGGGCCGTCGAGTCCTCATTCGAGATGGCTTGAGGAAGTATAACTTGGGATCAGTAAGGGATACCCGCAGGGTTCCGTACTGGGCCCAACTCAGTGGAACCTTGTCCTTAATCCTCTTCTTTGGTAGCTCTCAAGACTAGGGTAAGAAGTGATTGCTTATGCAGACGACATCGCACTCCTTGTGGAGGGAGACTCACATAGAGAGATCGAAAAGATAGGCCAGAGTTATATTGACGAAGTGGAATCCTGATGTCGCCTCAATATAATGAGGCTGGCCTCTCAAAAATGTGGGATTTTGATTTTGAGAGACCGCCTTCACTCGAGAGCTCCCCCCCCCCTCTGATCAAGATCGGCCACTCGAAGGTGAAGAAATTAGAAAGCGTGCGATACCTTGGAGTCCACTTCGACGAACATCTTAAAATCGGTTGCCATTTGAAAGTGGTACAATCCAAGTCCGTGGATTTGTTTCACAGGATCGGACGCCCGGCAAAATGGGAGTGAGGCCTTAAATTTAAGGCGCTTAGTAATATCTATACAGGGCTGTTCGCACCTATCGCTGTTTATGCAGCGGCATGTTGGCACGATTTGATGTTTGTTAAACAGCAACGCAAGTTGGCAAGTACTCAAAGACACGCGCTCATTAGAGTCACCGGTGCATACAGGGTCATCTCAACAGACGCCCTAGCAGTGATAGCGGGAAAACTCTCCATCCTGCTAGAATGCAGGCGTAGAGCGGAAGTGTACGATAACCATAAAACTGCAGCGTCACCTGAAGATTAACGTCGTGCCGAGAGAGAGATATCACAACGATATCTTGATGACTGGCAGGAAATCTGGGATAACTCGACAAAAGGTAGGCTGACACATTCATACCTACCTAATTTCAGAAATAGGATAGGGGCAGATTGAATCATGCCGTCGCGATAGCTAGTCCAATTCCTCACTGGGCATGGAGACTGCGGGTCATATCTTTCACTTTCATCTGAGAAAGAACGATACATGCTCATGTGGGGAGGGGGGGTGGATAGAACAGAGCACGTCCTGGCCGTGTGTCCCAACTATGAGGAAATTAGAATCAGGTTCCAAAGAGAAAATAACACCTCCATTGAAGTTCGAGCTCTATTGAGCCAAGCGCATTGCAAGGTCTTCGAAAATCTAGTCAAAGAACTCTTTCAGAGCAGGGAGTCACTCGAGGCGATAGAGAATCTGCTAGAAGTAGAAATTAAAGAGGTACATGAATACCTACGTCGGGAACTGGCAGTTGGAATGGACAGACAAATATATACAAAGGAAATAATGTTTATTATAATGTGCTACAATGTATAATAATATACTGGCCAATTTATATATATATATATATATATATATATATATATATAGATATATATAAATTATATATATATAAGCAAAAGGATCTTATTTATATACAAGTAGACCGGCACTATTCGCCGGCCTGCAAATCTGTAAATAAAAAATCGCAAACAATAAACATAGATGGCAAATTAAAAATATACACACGCAAATACAAATTGTATTTATTCCTAAATAAATAAACCGACACTATACACCGGTATATAAAGTAGCAAATATATATATTAGCAATAGGTAAAAGCCAGCCTCTACACTGGTTAACAAATCTAACTTGAAAGTACATGGTTCAATAAACAGTTGTTCGAAACCCACTATAATCTGTAGGTCTACAAAAATCGCAATGATGTACAGATCTGCACCAAAAAGAAAAGATAAAAAGAAAACTAACATTTTTAGAGCACAATCGGCCGATAAAGCTAAAGCTAGGTGCGGCCCGAAATTTTTATGTGTAACAAAGCATAACTGAGCGGCCTTCGTTTTTTTGGTGTGTACACGCAACCACGTCTTATCATCAAACCCAGATAATGTTGCGGCAAAACTAACATCCAAATTTGTCGCACCCTGCCAAATTACTAAAAAGATCTCCTCCGTAATCTTCGAGACAAGAGACCTGAACACTTGAAAGACGAATAGAGTCCATATGTCGGACTTATGTCGAAAAATATATAACCAACCTAATGCCCCAAAGTCTATTTCAAGTCCCGGCAATAATACCTGCCATAATGCAAGGCATATGGAGAGGTCTAGGATTGCGGAGGTCGATACCAACCGTCCAGCCACGCCAACTAGGCAAGTTCCGAGGAACCAAGACTCCGAACAAGGAGAAGCTTGGGAAAAAGCGCCAAACGACGTAAAAGCACTACATGCGCAAGCATGTCCGGGCTCCCCGATGCAAGCGCATACGGACCTCGTTCTAACCGAGGTACCACAAACGTGAGAAGACCTAAGATAACTCGATAGAGTTTAGCTCAGACTCGACACAAGAGGTCGTAGAGTAGCTTGGAAGTGCGACAGGTGCGCAAGAGGTCGACCAAGCGTCTTTGAAGCTGTCCTTGTTAGAAAATTCCGGAGCGTTGGAAAATTCCGGAAACGAAGTTCCTAGCCGCCCGCCCCTCAAGAAGAACCCGCACAGCGGCAGTATCATGATCCCCCATTAATCCCTATCGCTAATGATGAAAAAAACCACGGAGAGTTAGAAAAGGCACAGGAGTGCGTGCGTCCGGAAAGATGTAATACTACCACTACATCAATAGAAGAGGACCGATCGGAAAGACGTAAAACTACCACAACATTAGTAGAGGTAATAGAAGAAGCCCGTCCGGAAAGACGTAAAACTACCGCAATAACATCAGGAGAAGAGATAGTAAAGGAGCGTCAGAAAGACGTAAAACTACCACAACATCAACAAGAACATTAGAGGAAAGAAAAGTATAAAGGCATAGATGAAGAAGAGAAAGAGGTCAGAAGAGATGACGAGATGAAGGCGGAAGAAGATAGAAGAGATGATAGAAGAGAAAATAGACGAGATGAAGAAAAAGAAGAAAGATGAATGGAAAAAGAAACCGATAGGATCTACAATCTGTTTCTATAACGGAATGAGGACCTTGAGGAAAGGATCAGAGTAGACGACGAGTCGAATAGGAATGACTCTCCTAAAATGAGACCACTGGAGGCATCTCGCAGGGAATAGTGGTTCATAGAAACCCGCGAGATATAATCTCGTATAGATCGGGTAACCAGATAAGATCTATTCCCTTCCTACCATTCCAGCCTGGCTCTAATTTCCGCCGGAAACTCCACCCCAATAGGCAGCCCGCACAGAAGCCAACTGCCCCAGTAGTGTATGTGAGCACGCCAGAAGACAGCGAGGTCCGTCTGTACCGTCGCGACCACTGCGCCTTCATGCGCTCGTTTGCAAAACAAAAACCAGGCCGTTGGAAAACTCGCCCCAAAACTCAAGGCACTCAGAACAGAGAAGGTGGAAGAAAACTATTGTACTCTCTAAGAACAAAACACCCAGTGAAGAAAGGCCAGCGGAAAAAAGATCCCCTCATTCCCCGATATACTCAGAGACATCCCTAGCTAGCTCAGAAGACCCCCAGCGAAAGAGATTCAACCCCGTTAAGCCCCCAAAAATGATTCGGAAACTGCTCCCGTGCCAAGTTCCAACGAGCCACCCATCGGATTACAGGCGCGAAGCCATACCGCCAGCTCAGAAAAAGCAATACCGGCCCTGATAGCTCTAAAAGTCACGTCGCCCCTCAACTTTCCACCGCTACTACGGCCACTACCAGGGTTAGGTAATGTGCCGAATAAGAGTAGAGCAGCATCGTTAATCGGTTGCTGGAACTATGGAGCAGAAGAACATCGATTCACCGTACGCCCACACTCTCGAAAGAGACGCTTTTGTTTCAGGTGTGGCATGGCAAGTTGCGATATACACACGTGTACGACTTGTCTAGAGCGATCGGTCCCTGCCGTATTGTCTTGGGAGGGGGAGGCAGAGACCTCAGAAGAGAAACACGTCAGAAGTTATCGCGGGAAGTGGCAGAAAAGGGAGATGTAGGTCAGAAAATACAGCGCCCCACTGTAGCCCATACATTACAAGAAATAGTCGGTGCAGTAGAAGGCCTGCCGCCGATTGTAATTAATATACGAGGCTCGACATTCTACCTGAACAAGTAGAAAGCAGATCCGGCAGTGAGATATCAATGAGCCCGGATACATAAATAGACCAGAAAAGGTTATCTAGTGTTTCCCCTTATCAGGTCCACGTGATTTTTCCCCTGTCGCGAAAATAGTACAGAGCAACCAGAGTACAAAAAATAGTACAAAACACCAGAGCAAGTGATATCAAATACCTGTAGATCGCGAAGTAAAATAAAATCACGTGCGGGATGAACGGAAACTTAAAAGCAAACTAGAAGAAATGATAACCATTTTATTTCTTTTCGTGAGCAAAGTAATACCGCGATGGCACAGCGTCGGCGGGCGAGGACAAAGGCAATAGAAGAGCGAACAATGGTTCGAAACTATAGAAGGCTACTTGCCTGTTCCACCAACGCTGTACCAGATTCAAATGAATGACACAGTATTGAAGCACTGAAACTGTTTCAACATTAAACACAGAACGAAGAAAGTAGAAGACGCAAACCAGCATGACGTACTCGACGAGCACAAACCTAGAAAGGTCAGAAGTGCGAGCAGGCGAAAGTACAAGAAGACGATATATTAGACATATTAGATGTAAGCCAGCGATATTCAAACGTAGTATAGGTAGAATAGAACTACAATAGTTTAATTAAGTTGTAACAATAGTTTCGGTAGTGTAATAATTAGTAATAAGCAGTTTAGTTATAGATCATACCGTTAGCATTAGCACTGATAGATTTAATGATTAGTTGGTTAGGATACAAAAACAAAATAATAATATGGATACATAGAGCTTTGATTTATATAGAGCCGGCGAAAAAAACATAATCTACGACTCATGTAAGACACCAGCGGGTGTTACTTAACAATTACTTATCATTAGCGGTACAAACCACTCCTTGCAGATAATTTATTTTCCGCATTTTTTCCCGATACGCGTTGTCTTGTTGCAATTTCTTGTTTGTTATTATAAATGCATAAATTTTTTAAAAAAATTTTTAAATAAGTTTCACTTTTTATTAAAATTTAATAATTTAATCAATAATGACATTATTGTTAATATTATTTTTACATAACTTGAGAACTTGATACATATCTTGATAACCATTGCTGCATGTTTCTTCATATTACTAGTAGTTCCTACTATCCATATAAGGGTGACCCATTTTAATCGGCACAGCTGGATTACTCGCAACCTAAGCCAGATAGGGCAAAGTGGTTCTAACAAAAGTTGTATAGGGCAAAGAAGGCACAATAGGGTGAAAGTTTTTGACCTTGAACTTGCCCATCAAGGCTATTTCAAGGTCAAAGTGATTTTCTTTAATGGGGACACTTATTTTTCAATTCGGATACGGAAAAAGCATACAATTTTACTTTTAAAATCATATTGAGAAAAGTTTTTTTAGGTCATAAAAGGTCAAATCAGACAGCCTAACCAACCTTAACACTGATGTACTGCATCCCCACATACCCTTGCGAACCTTATACAAATACTGCTTGCTTGGAAGTATGTTTATTAGGTTTATCAGGGTATGTGGGAATTTGGTATATAAATGTTAAGGTTGGTTAGCCTGTCTGCAATTAAGGTATCAGTGATTTTTAATCTCGAGTGTGACCTATGAAATGACCTTAAAAAATTTCTCATTATGATTTTAAACGTAAAATTTCCCGCTGTTTCTGACTCCAGGGTCAAAAATAGGTGTTCCCATTTTTAAAAAATCACTTTGACCTTGAAATAACCTTGAACGGCAAGTTCAAGGACAAAAACTTTAGCCCTATTGTGTTGCTCCTTTGCCTTCTACAATTTTTGTCAGGACCACTTTGCCCTATCTGGCCGAGGTTGCAAGAAATGTAGTTGCTCTGATTAAAACGTGTCAGTTTTAAAAGTTAAGTTTTGAAGTATATAAAGTTATTGCTATATATATATATATATATATATATATATACTATATATTACATATATAAATTATATTGGGTGTACAAATAAGTTTTCGCCGTTTTTGAATAAAGAAATAAGACTGTATTATAAAAAAAGGTACAAATAATGTCATTCAAAATATTGCCAGCGAATTAAGTGAATAAGCGACGATCGACGTCTCTTAGCTTAAGTTCGTAAGGAACCCAATTTCCTTGCTGTTCGACCATACCCACGATTTTGAGACGTTGTGAAATAGCTTGCGGAGTCACTTCTAACGCTAGTGCAAGTTCTTCTTGCATTTGGCACGGCTCTTCCTCTAATAAAGCTTCCAATTCTGTGTAACCATACACTTTGGACCTTACACTGCGTGTTTCGTCCTTCACGTCAAAATCACCACTTTCAATATTATGGAACCACTCCCGACAACTTCTCTGACTCAAATTAACATCACCATATGCTTCTATGAGTAGCCGATGTGCTTCAGCTGCAGATTGCTTTAAATGAATGAAGTAAATAAACAATTTCCACAAATGTCGCTTACTTGGCTCAAAACTTGACATCTTAAGGCAGTATACTACTTTAGACCCTCGAAAAAAACGCTATTTTTGTTTGTTTCTTAGAATGCTATTCAAAATATGGATGTACTATTTGAAATGCTTAATAAATACATTCTTGAAGTACACAAACAATTTTTTTTTATTTATTTTATACATTTTTTAGACATGTAAAGTATGGTCAAATCCAACACCTCAAAAAGTAAGTAACGTTGTCGTGGTAAAATCTTGCCAACGGATAGTCTGAATAAAAATCAAATAGTTGTATGTTCAGTATGATTCCAGAAACCGATATAATTGAAATGTCAAGCCTATATATATTTTTAAAAGTGGGCTGAGTCCTTCATTAAAAAAGCAGGTAGCAGTGAGGCATGCAATTGTAATGATTTTTTTTCATTATAGACATGCTTCTGTGTCATAGCCCAAACTGTAGAGTGAAAACACTCATTGTTATTTTGAGTGTTTCTGCCCAAACAGCTCTCCAGCAGTGGTTTAGAGTCTGTTGAGATTTTGTGGTAACAGCCTACCCAGATCTCGTTTCGCATGCCTTCTACTGAATTTGAATTCCTTTCAATAGCAAGACTGTAGTTTTTAGATAACTCCTTCATTAATTTGATACTTAGATCAGTACTCGTCACTTTTTTAATCAAGACTTTTGGTTTCTTCACAACTTTCTGCGGTGTAGCTACTTTTTTCGTTTTTTTTTCTCCGGCCTTCAGTTTTTCAGTGTCAGCTTTTGTCATTTGAGTAAAAATTTACTTCGCATCACTTGTACGTTTGATAATTCTTTTGGCAATATGTATTACACACTCCAGCTTTTTCACAACGATTTTTTCGCCGTACGGGTATGTATTGAGCAGCATTTTAAATGTTTTCGATTCGCCATCACCTATATAAAAGCCATATCGCATTGTATATTTCTCTAGTAATCTTAAAAACATTTTTACAATACCTTGAACCTCCATTTTACCGGCACTACCTTTGTGATTTGTACTACAATTGGCTTTATGTTTTTCATACCACGCAGTAAAATCAATAGCGTCTGTGATTTTTTTACGATAATCACATGTTCTGTAATAACTTGACATAACTATAACGTCAAGAATTTTGTTGCTGTACTTGTCAATTCAAGACACGATATCAATAAGCGAAGTAAAACCTCTCTTTGCCCAGGATCCGTCTCCAGAGACAAGTACATAAAAATTTTTTTTTTTATTTATTTTATACATTTTTTATACATGTAAAGTATGGTCAAAGCCGACAGCTCAAAAAGTAAGTATCGTTGTCGTGGTCATAAAATCTTGCCGACGGATGGTCTGAATAAAAATCAAATAGTTGTATGTTCAGTATGACTCCAGAAACCGATCTAACTAGAATATTTTATGTACGTTATCTTACCCACGCCTATGTTTTCTAAACAAGAGCGGAATGGAAGGGCGGGCTCCTTTCTGATCTGTAAGGGAGGCTCACGACGCTTTCATCGCTTATTAATTGATGCAGATCAAATCTTCTCGCTTGATCGTTTCCCATCGGCTTTGTCAAGGAGGTAGAAGAGGCTCCAAACAGAGCTAAAGACAGTCCACCGCGCTTGCCGAGCGGTGCATGCCTGGGAGCTGTCAAAGGGAGATCCTGGGTGGAGAGGCGAGTCTTCAGGTTGCGTGTTTGGACGACTCGAACCATCTTTGGCTCCTTCTGACGGCAGGACGGGCGGCTGGGCGCCTAGCGAGCATCATTCATTCGGCATTGGCGAGTGCATCCTGACTCGCAATGTCTGCCGGAAACTCTCCAGAGAGTGGAGCAGCTTATTCTTAGGGTGTGAAACTCGAGAAAGCGGAGGTGGGCTAGCGTCCCGGGGCGCGTTATATTCCCCGGTTCTGTAAAAGAGCTTTACACGAAGGTCCAAAAGAGAATGACTCCTACAGGCAAGTGTAGGAGAGTCATTTTGGCGAGCTCGTTGTTGAAGGGTTCATGGAGACCGGGTACTTGAGGGGACGAAAACAACAAGAAAGAAGAATGGATATTATAAACAACAAAGAAGAAGAGGTGAAGAAAGTGAAGAAGCAGGAGACGGACCAGAAAGAGTACGGGGGTGAATAGACTGAATGTTCCCCGTACAGTTAGAAACACCAAAGCTGACAGTGCTGCAGGTGCAGCAAGCCATGGCAGCAGTGTGGATGATCACGACAAAGCCCTCATTGACTCCATCAAAAATTTTTCTTTAGAATGATGATGGAGTCGATGAAAAGGCAAAATAACGTGAATAATATAATAAAGGAGGGGCTTTACAAACCCAATTCGAGGAGCTCGTAAGCAGAAGGCGCCTCAGAGCACGGCGCCTACGTACCCCCGAGATTGCCGAGACAATACAAAGTCAGAAGAGGCATCCTCCTATATCTGCAATGGAATTACCTGAGTTGGGGGCAAAAGAAGAAGAAAAAAAAGAGACGAAGGTCCGACAAAAGAAGAAGACGCGGCTGCCAAATCAAATTGTGGGGACGAGCCACAGCCTGAGCAAGGCTGGAAGAATGTCCCCACCAGGCAAGAAAAGAGAGCAGCCAAAAAAAAGAAGCAGAAAAAAAGAAAAAGTCGCATTCAAAGGGGGCCACCAAATCTGGAGAGGGCCCCACCAAACCGAAAGGTAAAATAGGGAGAAGAGCAAGGCCTGAGGCGCTGATCCTCAAGTCCACGGAGGAGAAGACCTACGCGGAGATACTTGGAGTAATCCGCCATAAGGTCGACCCCTTCCAGCATGGACTCACTATCAGGGACATCCACCGAACATGAAACGGCGATGTCCTGGTCGAGTTTAAGAAGGCTCCGGCGGAGGGCAAGGTGGGCTTCACTAACGCCCTCAAAGAAGTCGTCGGGGAAAACGCGGCACTTTGCGCTCTGACCCCCAAGACTACCTTGGAGATCAGAAAGGTGGACGGCTGCGCAACACTCGACGAAGTGAAGACAGCCCTTCTTGGTATCTTGCGGGACTATACTGGCCCCCTCGAGGTCAGGCATACAAGGGAGAACAAAGTCGGCAAACGACTAGCCCTCGTGAGCCTCTCTGAAGAGGCTGGCCAGCGGTTACTGAAAGTCGAGAAGGTAGCCATTAGATGGATCTTTTGCGGCTTGCAGCGGCGGGTCCTGGTCGAGTGCTGTTACAGATGTCTCGGCTATGGACACAGCGGTTCGGGTTGCGATGGCCCAGACAGGAGCACCGCCTGTTTCCGGTGCGGGCAGCACAGACACAAGCCGTCTGACTGTCGAACGCCTCGACAGTGTTTCCTCTGCCCGAGGACCACTTCCGCAGCATGAAATCACGTTGCAGGGTCTAGGGCTTGTATGGTATTTCGCGAAGCCCTTGCCGGCTCTCGCCAAAATGGTTAAAGCCTTGCAGACGAACGTGAATAGGAGTCGGTCGGCGAGCGACCTACTTACGCAGATCTACCTTGAGAAGCACGCTGACATTGTCATCGTCAGTGAACAATATCGAGATGGAGATGCGGGAGCCTGGTATCGCGATGACCTCGGTACCGCGGCGATTTGGATTTTTAACCCGCACCGTTTTCGGGTGGAGCGCCACGGATCTGGCCGCGACTTCGTCTGGCTGAGGGGAATCAATGTAAATTACGTCAACTGCTATCTCACCCCGAATGAGGCCATCGGAGGTTTCCAGTCTAAACTGGATGCCTTGAGGAAGCGATAAGAGAAATGGAGGGGGAGCTGGTAGTGGCTGGGGATTTGAACAACAAAGCTCTCGAGTGGGGGGAACCCTTGCCGGACTCTAGGGGAAGACGAGTGATGGACATGACATGCAGACTAGGTCTGGTTGTCTTGAACTCCGGATCTACGTCTACCTTTCGAAGACCTGGCTACAGGGAGACCATCCCTGATATATCCTTGGCGACGGAGATTCTGGCCGCACGAATCCGCACCAATACATCACTTTCCGCGTGGTGATACCACGCCAGTCAGAGCGACAGTTGAACGTCGCTCAGCCAGATGGATCGTCGCAAGAATGGATCGCAAAAAAATTTCCCAGCCACAACGAGACAGCGCCTCCTGGTTGAATTACCAAGGAGGGCAACGCTTTGCGAGCGCGCGAAAGCGGTAACATCGTGAAGGTTTACCTATTTCGTCGAGAATATCCTCAGACGGAAGAAGGCGGACCTTCCCTAGATTCTTCTATTTTGCTAGGATATGGTGGCGCCCAAAGGCGAACATCCTGATCCCCTCCCTGAAGTAATGCCTAACGGCGGTTTCCGGGGTGAGGATTTGAGGCAGGGAGAGGAGGTTTCCTCGGTGCATGCCTGCCGACTCCGGCTTGCAGCTCTTTTCTAAGCTGCGGGAAGCAGTCAAGAGAATGCACCAGGAGGTAGCTTTTTAGCGATAGTATGCCTTTGTGTTGGTGATTCCCACATACCGGGGAACCGGTCCCCGAGATCCATAAAGGATTTTTCTCTTCCTCTATAAAAAAAAGAAAAAAAGTATTAGTATAATTACTAAATATTATTTAGAATATGAGCGAACTAAATAACGAATCATTATTATAAAACAGCACCAGAATTATTCTAATATAACTTATATTATAGAAACATGAGCGTTGTCATGGACGTGAATATTGACTTAACTATTATTTACATAATTATTATTATTATCATTAATATTTATTATAATAATAAATTATTTTTATTATTATTATTTTAAATAAATATTCGAGACAATTAAATCACATATTATGATTTTAAGATGGCATCAAAATTATTATAGTAATTGTGTGTGTGTGTGTGTGTTATTATTTATTAATTATTCATTTTATGAATAAATAGATTAATATACATAATTGAGGCCTACGATGGCTCGATCGCTAGAGCGAAAGACTAGTAACTCGGTGATCCGAGTTCAAATCCCGGTCTCGGCCGATTTATACAGGCACCGCTGTAATTATTTACATGTGATTTGTTTACAAACACATCGTAGACCTCCGTCGCTGATTAGCACCGATAATTAGAAGCATCAATAGAGCGACGTTAAATAACATAAAAAAAAGGGTAAAATCACAAATTAGCATTATAATTATTATAATTATAATGCGATTATTATTATATCATTGCAAAATTTTTATTATTGTTTTTCGGTGGCTCGATACGAAATTAATCGAAGGGTTAACACCCGATCGACTGATTTTTCGTGTACAAAAGGGTGAGTTTTTCATCCCAAAATTAGTTCTCTCGACAATATGGTTGAAACAAGCTACTTAGAGCTATCCCGACTCCATAGCTCTAGTAGTCCTGCCCGTCCGAAAATCCCGAATAGTAGGGTCGCACTCCTGGTTGCGTGACGCTCTATGAAAGACTAGCAGGCTCTACTATCCCGACGGAATCCTAGTGATGCTTGATCCTGGTTGTGTGACGGTCTTTTGTAGATCAGCAGCCTTACTATTCCTCAAGAGATTTTGATCCAGGGAGTGCGGCGCTCCGTTACAGATCAGTACTCAACAAAGTCGTGATCCTGGGTGCACGGGATCTGACATATTTTACGGCTTGCAAAAGGAACCTAGTCGCAGGTGGAGCTGGAACCACGAAGTAACAGGCATCGAACACCGATCAGATGCCTTGTTATAGACCAGCAGGCTTCGTTCATTTTCTACACTGCTCCCAGATCCAGTAAAATATATAGTGCGTGAGATTAGTATAATAAGTGCGTATAAATATAAGTTATAAATAGTGTTTAATATAAGAAGCGTGCGGAATATAGCAAAGCACGTTTTTGTATGGACTTCAGAAAAGTAAATCAGGTGACTAAAAAATATGCATATTCACTATTGCAAATAAATAAACACTAGATAAATTACGAGAGCGAGGTATTTATCTACAATCGATTTAAAAAATAGATATTAGCAAGTAGCCCTGATGCCTGAGAGTCGTCCAATCACCGCATTTACCGTACCAAGAAAAGGATTGTTCGAATCCAACGTTATGCCATTCGGATTACACTTAGCCCGAGCGACGTTTCAACATCTGTTAAACCTCGTTAGCATACCAGAATTAGCCCTACATGCTTTCGATTATCTAGAGGATATCGTAATAGTATCAAAAACGTGTCCAGAGCATATTAAAATATTACAAGAATTTTCTCGTTCCAGTTTAAAGTATTTTGGATACATAAAACAATTGAATTGTACTTATGTCGACTGCCCATATACAAATTAATAAATATTTTTTTATTGGTCTTACAGTCCAATCAATTCAATCTAAAAATAAAATAAAAATAAAAAATAAAAATAAAAATAAATAAAAAAATTAAATAAAAATTAAAAATTAAAAAAAATCGAGCCGTAGCGAGCTCGAAACGTTGGACAAGTCTTCAATTAGGTAAGAGTGTCGGGGACAGTCAGACTGCACTTCACTAACAAAGAATTTTTTCAGCTAATATTTTATTTTCAGATTAGTCTACGGGGGTGAATGTGAACAAGGACAGTCTGACTGTCATTATAATTTTAATTTAATTTTTAATTTAATTTTTATTTTTAATTTTTATTTTATTTTTTTACTTATTTTTATTTTTATTTTTTTATTTATTTTTATTTTTATTTTTTATTTTTACTTTTATTTTATTTTTAGATTGAAATGATTGGACTGTAAGACCAATAAAAAAATATTTATTAATTTTGGATACATAGTCGACGAAAACGACCTTAAGATCGATCCATACAAGATTGCAGCCGTATTAAATTTGTCTCCACCAAGAAACAGCAAAGAAATTCAGCTATTTATGGGCTTAATTTTTTGGTATCGATGATTTTTGTAAGATATATTGAATGTCGCTGCTCCGTTACATAGACTCACTAGAAAGAATTCCAGATGGAACTGTGGTAAAACCGAAGAAGAGGCATTCAAAAAACTTAAACAATTACTCACGAATACACCAGTACTAGCCTGTCCAGTCATGAATAGACCATTTACTCTGCAAACCGATGCAAGTAAAGACGGTTGAAGAGCCGCCCTAACACAAACATATAACGAAAACGAACGAGTAATTGCATTCGCCAGTAGAAGCTTATCTGCTACAGAGAAAAATTATTCAGCCACATAATGAGAATGCCTGGCTATTAAATAGGACAAATGGAAGTTTTGAAATCATTTAGAAGGCTATCACCAATCGCTAAAGTGGTTAAACGAAACAGAAAGTTTATCTGATCGTTTAGCTCGTTGGTTCCTTGAACTCAACCAGTATGCTTTCGAGATGAAATACAGGCCAGAGACAGATAACTTACTGACAGATACTTTATTAAATCAACCGTTGTAAGTAGCTGCAAGTCATATAAAAAATGAATATTGGTACGAAAGATCCTTTAAGAATGTACAAAGGCAACCAGAAAACTACCGAGACTTTTGTATAACAAATGGACAATTATATAAACACATCCTGCACACATTGAACTTTAAGGACACTGCAGAAAACCAGCAATGGAAAGTATGTGTCCCGAAAAAAGACCAGGAACGTATATTGAAAGAGGTTCCTGATGGTCCGTTGGCAGAACAGTTGAGAGTTGCCAAAACATTATCACTAATAGCCAAAATTTATTATTGGCCAGAACAGCAACAAACTCCTGCAGGTACTCTGCATGCAACTGTTGTTCATCAACCATGGGAGACAGTGGCTGTTCATTTCGTAGATCCACTTCCAAGATCTGCAAAACTTATTGTCTGGTGACTGGTAATGGAGGATGAATTAACGAAATAGATTGACTACAAGCACTTAGAAGGCTACCGAAAAAGCTGTTGCCCATGTAGTATACGAGAAAAATTATATCTAAGGTTTGGTTGTCCATTAATATCGGATAATGGACGATAGTTCACATCGAAGGAATTTACTGGTATGTTAACAAAAACAAGTATACAACATCGTAAAATATCACCGTATACCCCCAGTCTAACCTGGTAGAAAGAACAAACTGAGTAATCAAGACTATGATATCACAGTATATTACAGCGAGTCAAAAACATTAGGATTATCATTTAACTGAAATTGCGTTTGCTTATAACACAGCTCAAAGCGAAGCAACTAAATATATGCCGGCATACTTAAACATTAGTAGAAAACTACGTCTTCCGGGTTCTCTAATACAAAAGAAATGATTAACTGCAAATATACCGAATAAAAACCGCATACAAAAATTACATGATGCCATAAATTTTGTGAGAGGACAACAGGCGAGGAGTTTCCAAAAACAGAAACATTATTACAATTTACGTCGGCAATTTTAGAAACCAACGATTGATGTAAAAATATTTAAGCGGACACGCAAATATTCCAATAAAACGGATACCTTTAATCCGAAATTGGCACCAAAATTTAAAGGACCGTTCACAGTGTACATCATTATCATTGAAGTTATAGATAACCACAAAAAGAATAATACGTCATATTCATATTAATGATATGAAACCAGCCCGAGATTATCTTATTAAAGTGATTTGCCACCGTGAAAATGAATATAAAAGAATGAACTATTAACGATCCAATCCAGTAATCGTGCAGCACCCCAACGAGCAGGAGTTCTGCCAACGAATGTTAGAACTGAATGTGGAAATTCAGTGCTATGGACAAACATTCTACGCGTTCATAAACACTAGCTTGCTCATGTCCAGTGTGCCAAGTGAAATCGGCTGGATATTACAAGCACGGTGTGCTGAAGTGACGCATGGAACACACGAACTCCAGCTAAATCGAGCTCCCATATATTCAGAAACAATACCGAGGATATCAACTAGCCACATGCTAAAAATATCATTTAAATTCAAGGATAAGAAGTATGAAGAAAGTTTCGCTGTAGTAGACGAGCAATCAGTAGATATAATTTTTGGTATGGGAACCATTATCAAAATAGGCTATTGTATACTACTGTAAGTACAATGACGAATAAAGTAAGCTAAGAATACCCTAAGAGACATCTATCTCAATAACAATTAAATAATTAAATATAACAGAAATTAATCGAAATTACCGCTGGTAAATGTGAACTTCGTCGACCTACTGTTCTTAGACCTAAGTAAAACAGAAAATAAGGTCGAAGAAACTTGATAGATACTGATACAATTCGAATAGTAATTGAAATCAGTATTATCGTAACTGTTTAAACAGCAGAGTGTACTCGAAAACTGAATTATCTAAATTATTTAAATCGCGTCGAAATTTTCCCCTCGCCAAGTGTGTCTGGGACTTATCCCCGCTATCGTGCCGACGGCAGATCTCCCTTGTGAAGCGGCTTTCAAGGCTAGTGGTACATTGCGATTTTGCAATCCCAACGGCTCTATTTGAAAACCGCCAGAGTTGCAGGTCCTTACTCTCGCGCGTACGTCCCCCATCGCCGTGCTTCACCGTGTCGCATAGCGCCTTCGCCGCTTCGCTCGACTTCAAGAATTGATTCGCGAATTTCGGCCAGCGTCGCCGCCCGCACCGCTAAAGCGCTCGCTCTCTCCGCGGCGCTTACTTTTTCGCGGCTGCGTGATTATTATATGCATCTGAAATAACACACGCATATAATATACATATTGTAATAAGTATTTAATATAATATAAATTCTTTCGCGCACGATTCTGTTTTTCTTCTATATTAAATATATTTTTGTAATACACTCGTCGCAACTTATTTAATTAAACTTTATTCTTTTTGAATTAATTCTATTATTATATCTTATCAAAATTGTGCCCTATATAATTCATTGAATATATACTTAATTATTTAATATATTTATCATAAATTAAAATAATACAATAAAAACATATGATGAAATAAAAAATTTAATAACAAATACACCAATTAATAACAATCATAATAATTTAATAACAAATACCAATTCTTACCTGTCCAGATTGGGAGAAACCATTTATACTACAAAGCGACGCAAGTACCGAAGGACTAAGAGCCGCTCTTACGAAATCATACGAAGAAACGGAACATATTATTACTTGTGCCAATCTCACACCAGCAGAAAATTATTCTGCAACGGACGTGAAATTTATATCCATTAAGTGGGACATATGGAACTTCCGAGACTAGCTTGAAAATTACCACTTTATTGTACTGACCGATCACTAGTTTTTAAAATGGTCAAACAAAATAGAAAATCCGTCTAAACTTTGGACTTGATGGGCTCTGGAACTTAAGTTAATACGACTTCGAAATTAAACATCGACCGGGCAACGATAATCTTCTCGCCGACAGACTATCTCGGTAGCCGGCAGAATTGTGTCATGTAAACAAACCCGAAGAAGACTGCTATATAAAATATAATCAGCTATCAAAGCAGATCCAGAAAATAATCCCGATTATTGTATAGAGAATAATAAGCTATACAAATACATATAAAAACACTTAATTTTGATGACATAGACGTAGCATTACAATGATAAATATGTGTTCCAAAATTAGAACAAAATAACGTGTTAGAAAAAATATATAATGACCCTACAGCTGTATATCTAGGCATAGCAAAAAACTTACACGCTTAGCAAAACTATTTTATTAACTTGGTATGTTTAGAATAGCTACAAAGTTCGTCCGAAATTGTGATATATGCCAAAAATATAAAATATCACGGTCGCACCTTTGAGCCCTTTGGGCTACGTGGCGAAGCCATAAGCATTGCCGTCGCAGCTCCACGATTTCTTTCGTCCACCAATAAGTCAGACAGTGAGCACTATTTGCGAATTTTCTCGTCATCGCTCACAAGAAATACTTGTGGGTATGATGCATGTAACACAAGCCAGACAACCTTGAGAAACTGTATCTGTTGATTTAATTAGAACATTGCCTCATTTGATAAAACTGAACACATGGCTTTTAGTTATGTAAGATCAGATAACAAAGTGGATTAAATTACGACCTCTTCGTAAAACCACTGGAGAAGCTGTGACAAAGTCCATAAGACAAAATTTAATTTTACGTCATGGATGTCAAAAAAAGCGATGTTCACCACCGTACACACCACAGTGTAACCCCGTAGAAAGAGTACATCGCGTAAACAAGACAATGATTTCACAATGTGTAGGTGAAAATGAACGATCATGAGACCGATTCATACCGGATATATATTTCGCATACAATAGCACTCCTTGCGAATGTATTGGATAAACACCTGCTTTTTTAAATGTTATTCACGAATTACGTCTACGAGGAGTGGAAATTAAAGAAAAAAATTGGTCGAAGAAAATTAGATAATAAAAATAGGATAAAACGAATACGAGAGGCTTTGGACCTCGCAAGTGTACAATTAACATGAAACTTCCAAAGACAGAAACAGGATTTTAGACGTGGATGACTACGATTAGAGAGAAAGTGTTGAAAAGAACACACGAATTATCCAATAAACAGGCAGTACTTAACGCAAAATTAGCGCCAAAATACGAAGGACCATTTATAGTAACACGTAAAATTTCACCCGTTATCTATGATTTAAAAGACGATAAAGAGAAAGAAATTAAAAACATACATATTCAAGATTTAAAAGCACTAAATCAAGATAAAAATTTAGAAAAATCAATACTAGAATTGTATAATATATTTAAATATATTTGTCATTATTGAATACCGACGCATAAAATTATATGTATAATAAAATTTTCGCTCCGTAAAGGACGAGGGAATGTGACGATCAGGCTATATTGGCTATACAGCCTAATACACACAAAACTTTAATTCCAAATAATTGAAGATTAAAATTAAAATCATCGGGCAATGATCCCGATTAGTGGTCGAACGTGCGACGATCAAAAGAATGTGAGCACAAATATTAAATATATCTGCATTGTAAACGTAGGCTGAGATGAGCAGAAGGGCACTCTCGCGCGTCGTGAGAGAGAGAGCTGCAGCCGCGCAGCAGCCAACATGGAAAGGATGCCACGTGCTCTCCGCGCCTACTAACTCGGTAGGCAGTAAAGCACTAGTTACTGCATTACGAGCATCCCATTTTTATTAAATAATATAGAAGTCTCATTTTTGATACTTTTATATTATTTAATATACAGTACGCATATAAAAAAATACGTACAAATGAATATTATAATGAATACATTCACAATTAAACATGTCCGAACGTCCCAAAGAACAAAAGTATATAATCAATCATTATTTACATAACGATCATTATCATTATAATATGTTATAATTATCATTTACATTCTTATTATAACTAAAAATTATTGCGAACTCGAAATAAGTTAATTATTTAACATTGTTATTATTTTAATAATCAAATATTAACGCGAGAGAAATATATGATTAATTATATAATTGTAATTTCGTAATTTATTATAATAATTATCATTATATTATTAATTAAATATTATCGAGAGTCCGAAAGAAATAATTACTAACGTAATTATTACTTAACTGTTATTATAAATTGTTATAATAATTACCATTATTTTTATTATTATTATTATTTGTTATTATGCAAAGTGAGAGAAACCCTTGCCAGGCTAGGTCTGAGTGTCCTGAACACCGGATCTACGTCAACCTTTCGGAGGTCCGGCTACAGGGAGGCCATCCCTGATCTATCCTTCAGGACGGAGATTCTGGCCGCACGCGTACGGGACTGGCAAGTGATCAAAGACTATACAGCCAGTGATCATCTATACATCATATTGCGCCTTGGTGATATTACCCAGTCAGATGGATCATCGCGAGGATGGATCAGGAGAAGTTTTCCCATGCGCTTGAACATGGACAGCGCCTCCTGTTTGAATTACCAAGAAGTGGAACGCTTTTCGAGCGTGCGAAAGCGGTGACGGAAGCTACAATGTATCTGAAGCTTCCAAGCAAGCAATGACGAAAAAATTCGCAAATAGTGCTCACTGTCTGACTTATTGGTGGACGAAAGAAATCGTGGAGCTGCGACGGCAATGCTTGTGGCTTCGCCACTTAGCCCAAGGGGCTCAAAGGTGCGACCATGATGCTGCTTTTAGAATCACTGAATAATTATCGACGAAGAATACTGTAAAGCGAGCCATCAAATCTACTAAACACAGATGCTGGAAAAAGCTGGGAAAAGATCTGAACAACAATCCATGGGGATTGGGGTATAAAATCATAACGCGCAAATTCGGCACGTTCCGTAAGAACATGCCTCTAACCGAGGAAGTAATGGATGACATCGTTCATACCCTATTCCCCACTCATCCCAAACAAAGGGATGAGCTCCTTGCTCTCGAGGGCCCTGAGCCTCCGCCCTTTACAAGGGTGGAGCTAGAGAGAGTAATACGCTCTCTGAAGAACAACAATGACACCGGAGCCCGACGGACTACCGGCGGAAGTGTTAAAAGCGGTGGTAAAGAGCCATCCTGAACTCTTGCTTGTCATGTATAACTCGTGCCTTCGCGCGGGAATATTTTATCCCTGCTGAAAAGAGGCGAGAATTGTGCTGATAAGCAAGGGTAAAGGACCATCTAGTGCTCCATCGACATACAGACCCTTATGCATGTTAGATACCGCTAGAAAACTCCTGAAAAAGCTGATGAGATCCCGCCTAGAAGCGGCGCTTTTAACATCCGGTGACCTTTCCGAGAGGCAGCACGGCTATCGGAGAGGGCTGTCCACTATACGAGGGTGGTCCCAGAAGTACCTGACCAACAAATAAATCTCAAAAATGTTCAACAAAAATATATTTATTTTTCAACATAATCTCTTTTCAGCTCTATACACTTTTCCCAGCGATGTTCAATAAGTTCGATATCCTTTTTATAATAAAAATTACCAAGCTCCTCATAATAGCCATTAACTAACGACATCAACTCTTCATTACTGGAAAATATTTGACCAGCGAGCCATTTTTTCAAGTCTGGGAACCGAAAATAATCCGAGGGAGCTAAATCTGGCGAATAGGGTACATGAGGTAGCAATTCAAACTTTAATTCATTAATTGTGTCAATTGCAATAACGGATGTCTGAGCTGGTGCATTGTATTGATGGAATAACACTTAGCCAAACTTCCATCCCAAAAAAGCGACGCCATAACATTATCTGCAGATGAAACGGTCTTTGCCTTTTTTGGAGCTGGTTCTCCTTTTTGAGTCCATTGTTTTACTTATTCTTTTGTTTCGAGTGTAAAGTGGTGGACCCATGTTTCATCCAAGGTTATGAAACGGCGCAAAAATCCGGGTTTATTTTTGTGAAACATTGCCAAATACTTAATTGAAACATTTTCACGACGCTGTTTTTGTTCCATGGTGAGCAAACGGCACCCATCTTGCGCACAACAAATTTTGAGTTAATATGCGATGTACCGTATTTTTTGAAATGTCTACCATGTCTGCTACTTCCCGCAGTTTTCAACGACGATCATACAGTAACGCTTTGTCGATTTTCTTCGACATTTCTGGAGCCGTAACCTCATTTGGTCGACCACTGCAATGCTCGTCTTGGCAGTTCGTACAGCCTCGTTTAAACCCTCCTACCCAATATTTTACTGTTGCAAACGAAGGAGCAGTCATACCCAGAGTAGAGTCTAGTTCAGCTTTTATATTGGTTGGGCTGAGGTCTTTCGAATAAAAATATTGTATCACGTAACGATGACCAATTTTTTTCCACCTTTAAAATTTCACTGAAAACGTTCGCTATTGATGACTATCAAACAAATACTAAACATCATGGCGTTTTCAATTTTGAGACATATGCTTTATAAATTGTGTACTTTCTAATACAGTGGTATTATTTTAGCAACTACCGCCATCTCTAGGTCAGGTCAGGTACTTCTGGGACCATCTTCGTATAAAATATACAAATTAGTATCAAAAAATCATGAGCGAGATTGATTTTGCATAAAAGAAAAGTCTATCCAAGAATTTTGTATATAAAAGTTGTATTTGAAAAGTTCCTAGGCATTAAAAAAAATACAACAATAAATTATGTTTCCAAAATTCATTTCTTTGTTTCAAATAGTTCCTAGTTTCCTTATGAGTCAATACAAAGTCTGACGCATTCAAGCAGCATATTAAATGACTTTTTCATGTTCTTGACCGGAATCATTTTTAAACCAGTGTTCGTTACCTTACGGATATCCTCCATAACTCTGTAAAACTTTCCTTTTATTGTCAAATGTAATTTATCTAATCAGTAGAAGACACAAGGCGACACATCAAGTGAATACAATGGAAGATTGTTTGTCAGGATGCCGTTTTGGATAAAAAAATCAGTTACTAATCCCGACGAATGGGATGGCGAATTATCTTGCAACTAACGCCAACTTCCACTTTCAGGATATTCTGATAGAACACGACGAATACAAGATGGAAAAATCTTTATAACACCAAAATAATATACAGCATTCAAATTTTTTGCTAGATGGAATGAATTCTTGGAAAACAATGTCCTTCGAATCGTAGAAAGCAATGAACATTGTTTTGATTTTCTATTAGGCGAACTTAGTTCCTGACCTTCACGATTAGATGGCGATATAAGTAGTACGAAAAATCAGATGTGTTGGATCTAGTACTTATTTTTTACTTTTGCTATTTATCAATACAACTCAGTTAACAGACACAATAATTTGTGTAAACATTATAATTGTGTGATCAGTGAAAAATGAATTGTGATAAATCATTTTTTCGACATGTTCTTTTACACTATTTTGATTTGTTAAAAAAAGTGTAGCAGTAACTTATCGATTGCTTCAAGAATGTTACGAACAAGCACCATCGCTTGCAACATGTAAAGAGTGGTTTCAGCAGTTTAGAATTGGAGATAACAAAGAACGTTCTGGACAACCGAAAAAGTTTGAAGATAGTGACTTGCAAGCATTATTGGACAAAAGCTCAGCTAAAAACGCAAAAACAATTCGCTAAGAAGTTAGGAGTCAGTTACAGAGCAATTGGCATGAAATAACACAAAACTAAGGAATATAAATATAACAATAATAAATATAATTTATAATTATTTTATAAATATTTATAAATTAAAAATATATTAATTCATTTCTTCCGGCCAAGGTAAGTTAGACCTTGGCAATGATAAGTATTTAAATTATTGTTATTTATATCCAAAGTAACAGGACTAGGTATATTAGAAGAAATACATCAAGGTCGTACTTAGTACCTTGGTAATCTGGCATCCTGTTACAATATATTTCTAAAATTCTTTTAATAATGTAAATTAAAAATTCTAAAACTTTTACAAATAATTTTTAGATTCTATATCAGTGCAAATCTGACTTTTATCCAAATTGAAAATAGTAACCTGTCATGAAAAGGAAGTTCAAGAAATAATGATGAAGCATTTGCTTGATTAAATATAATAGTATATATATATATATATATATATATATATATATATATATATATATACTTTAATCCTATTATAAATTTCTATTATATTTATTCCTGTAGATAAGGCTTTGTAAATATAATTTTGTTATTATTACAGAAGTTAAGCCATTTTTTCGGTTTGTGCAAAAAGATATGTGACACTTTAGGTACCTTCAAAGTTATATGTATTTTCTTTGCATAGTCTTTCTGAAGATTTGACTAATCTATTCCAAATTAATTCTAATTTAAAGTACTCAATTAAAAACAACTAAACAATTTTTATTATGAATATCTACTTTAGGACTTAGAGTACATATATATATATATATATATATATATATATATATATATATATATTTAAATTCAATAATGGATTTATTCACTTATAAACTTTGTGGGAACGGACCTGGCAAGTTCATACCTACTTTGTTAATAATAATGAATTATCAGAAAAAATAGCAGAAAAATTTTCACCTAAAACATCGATGATTCAAGATAATTAACTCTTCTTTATGAGTCCAGACGTCGACCAAATTATATGAAAATAAACTCGGCTATTGGCAAATGATTTGATTACTTTATTAAGCTAAATTTACATTAAAACTATTTATTTATTATTATTTTTAGAGTGTTAGATATATTTGGTATAAACTACAGATGCTGTTTTTTGTAAGAATGCATATAAAACACTGTAACCCATTTGATTTAATTGTCATTGTTTTAAGACGTTATTACGTTATATAATTGATTTGTTTTTAATATATTTCCGAAGATTTTAGAAAATTATTTGTATAAATATTATTCTGGTACAGGAACATTTGCTCGTTCTACTATGAAAAAATTAAAAATATAATTACATATTATTATGTTTGTATTTATGTCCTAATATGTTACTGAATTTTAAAAAATATTTTATATAAATTTTTTGTAAAATACATATAAGATTTATAAGTAAATTATTTAATATGCTAAGAAGATATATTATTATGTTTCCCTTTATCCAAATCAGTAGGACATCAAAGTATGTCAGTGAACTGATTTTTAATGTAATTATAAAATAATTTTTGTGTTCATATATTTTAAACTTTCGAAAAGTATTTTATAAAAATTGTTTTATAAAATACATGATAACATTTTTCATTTTAAAAGTAAATATTTTAAATAAGAGTGCTATATAGCCCGATCGAAGCACCACATTGAACTACCAGAACCGAAGTAAATTTACTTCAACGTCTCATTTGGAATGTCAATTTGGAATGTAGAAAGTTAAAAAAAATTTGTATAAATCTTTAGATATTCCTACGAGTGGTAAAACTTTCTTAGAGTTAATAACGTTTCTCTAAGTAGGTTAAAAAAAATAAAGAAAATTCGTACAAATTTGTCTTCAGCTCCACGTAATGCTAGTATTTTTGAAGGAAATAATTAATATATATTTTAGGTGTCATTTATACACATAATTCGAGTATCGCCACTTGTAGGACAAAATCATAAATCAAATAAAATTTGTTTCACCGTTCTACGTATTGTATAAACAAACTGAGACGTCGCAGTAAATTTATAATACACGATATTCCCTGCAACTGATAATCACAATTTCTGTAGATAAAAAACGTACGACAGCAAACGGGGAGCGAGCGCACTGCAGACTATGTATATATAGATATACTGAACAGGCAAATTGGAACGTGGCTCGCCGCGAAATACGACAACGCTGACAGGAAGACGGAGACATGATCGTATGAGACAAGAATAGTGGAGTTCATTGATGAAGATTGAGGAAGATGGCGAAGAAGAAGCAGAAGAACCTAAGCCGCAATCTTAAGCACTTTGAAAACAGAGCCAAAACATTTTTTCGTACAGTATTTGAGAGAGAATTTGCGTGGGTATAAGTTGACAGGGGCAAGGGAGCGTGGATGTAAAAAGAGGAAGTGTAGGGTTATCGTTGTGGTTAGGCAGGGAACGAGAAATGAAGCGGACGGAAAGAGGAGTGTAGAAGAGTAGTCAGTGCGAGAGAGATATAGATAGAGAGGTAGAAGTAAAGCGGTGAACCACCAGGAACAGCGGCGTCAACAGTGGTAAATGTATTGCGGGTTGTTTGTAATTATCGTATTCCGAGATTGTGTGTGCGAACGGAGGGACGAATATCGATGTCCCTGCACGTACAGAGACCCGCCTCCGAGACATTAACGTAGACATGAGTCCGCCGGAACAAGGTCAGCGGGCAGTGTAGACCAGCCACGCCGCATCGCAACCGAGCGAGAATTTGAGGTACGCGAGCGAGGGAAGGGGAGCAGTATAAGAAGTTGTCGTGAAGGGAAGGAAGCTATTTTAGCTGTGCGAGACACGGCGCGAGCGACATTAAGCGGCCGCAAAGAAGTCATCGTATTAATTTACGCTGGTTTTTACTTTGTTTCTATATCCTTGCAACATTCCATAACTTCTTTTACCGAAAGGTTCTTTTCCTGGTCACTAGCAGAGATTTCGAACGAGACAGTGGTGAAAGGAACCTGTCCATATCACGGTAAGGAGACACCAACGTCGCAATATATATATGGAACTTATTCTGAATTTTCAGGAGCAACTAAGTGATATTTTCGCACAGTTGTTGTATGTTGCTACTTCCGTGCAAGATTTAAAGAGCCGCGAATCCACTTTTCCCTCGAGTAGATCAGATATTTTTTATTAGAACTTTGTATTTGGCATACCTTATCAATACGTACAAACACTACTTTCTATATCTGTAGATCAAGTGATTTGCTATTATTTCTTAGACGGTTCGGATAAAAAATAAAAAGAAGGAAAAAAACAAATCTCAGGCGAAAACAAAAACTTTATTATTAACAAAACAAAAAGAGAGAAAATTAATTAAAAAAAGCGAATTCATTCAAGAAATGACAATGACCTATAATAACATGTCAACTATTATGTATACTAACATACTTATACATCAGCATGCTCACCCTATGACCGTGATTTAATAATATTTTATTGGAATACAAGAAGTCTAAATGCAAGAAAAAATGAAATTCAAATGCACCTGAAAGAATTCGATATCCTGATCTTTGTTGAAACCTGGCTAAAAGAAGCGGATTTCATCGCATTTACAGAATTCTCAATATAACGCAAGGACCGAAGTGGTTCAAGAGGAGGTGGAATAATGCTATTAATACGAAAAAGTATCTATTATAACGAAATATCTCATTTAAATACTCCCTGCGAATCAGTCGAACTTTATGGAATTAATATAAAAAATGCTAACCCTAATTTAGAGCTAATCATTTGTTACAGAACTCCAGGGAAAATATTAACGCAAAATCAATGGAATTCAATTATATCGAGCATAAGCAACAATCAAAATTCAATCCTTCTAGGCGACTTTAATGCCCATAATACACAAGTTGTTTTACTACAGACTCAAATTGTAAAAAGCTATTGGAATCTATTGAATCTGCCAATTTATATTTGCACAATGAAAATACTCATACTCATATAAATATGTACAATAATACTAAATCTAATATAAATTTAATTCTATCTTCATTTCCAATCTCTGACAAGATAAACGTGATAGCATGTGAGGAAACCTGGGGTTCTGACCACTCCCGCCTTTTGTAAAAATTCATCTAACAAAAAATTGCTCTTCAAAAATAAGTTTCAAGATCAAAACATCTGCCACAAATATGCAAAGTTTTAATTCCTTGCTAAAAAATAATTTTCATAAGTTCAAGTCTTTTTCAGTCACAAAAAAATATGAATACTTTGTGAATATTATTACAGAGGCTGTATTAAATTTATCGCATACAAGAACTAATTGCAAACATCTAGTTCAAATAGATAGTAATAATAATAGTCAAAACCCTGTCCCATGGCGGAACGAGGAGTGCTCGAAAGCAGTTAGGCTAAGAAGAGCCGCGTATAAAAAATGGTAATTCTCTTGTCTTCTAGTTGACTTAATAAACTATAAAGTGTTGCACACTAACAAAAAAATGTTTAAAAAATACAAAAAAAGACAATTTTCGATTATTTGCAGAATCACTGAATTTTCGCACCAATATCAACTATATCTGGAATAAATGCAAAATTTTTAAAAATAAATGGACAAAAATTGTTTCACAGCACCAACCCGATAATTTAACATATAAAGAAAAAATTGAAAAGTGTCTAAATAAGTTAGCCCCAATAAGTACATTTAATAGCTCTAATTACTCCTTTCCGGAATGTTCCACCAATAACTTTTTATCCGACTCTTTCGAATTTTCTGAATTTAATGCGGCTCTAGACTCAAAAAAAATAGCTCTCAAGGCATGGATGGTATCGACTTTGAAATTATAAAAAGCCTTCCAACAGAAATGAAATTAGTTTTATTAGACATATATAATTCTATGTATTCGTGCAATACCTATCCTAATTCCTGGAAAAGAACCTTTGTTCACTTTATCCCAAAAAGTGATGGCATAAATTTTCGACCAATATCACTAACATCTTGCCTCTGCAAGCTATTTGAAACATTGATAAAAAATAGATTTCAGTAGTGAATCGAGAGCAATAATATTTTACCAAATACTCAAACCAGTTTTGGCAAAAGCAGATCCTGTTCAGACAATATCACTCAACTTTCCCTTGTCATTGACCAAGATTTCATAGAAAAAAAACAAATCCTAGCAGCATTTTTGGATGTGGAAGCTGCATTCGATAATGTAGATATTAAAGCTCTAATAAAAAAACTAGTAGAAATTGGTTGTCCACATAACTTAGTTCAATTTGATGCATTCATAACTAAAGATAGACTAATATTTTCTAATATCAACTTAGAAAAGCCTAGAATTGTAAATAAAGGAGTTCCTCAAGGCGGAGTTCTCAGTCCTCTTCTATATACTGTATTAGTATCGAACATTTGTAATAACTTAAATAAATCTATACAAATATCTTAATTTGCAGATGATCTAGCTCTGTATCTACAATTCTCGAATATAATCTGGGCTACTAAAACTCTTGAAAAAGCCATTAAAAACGTAGATAAATATCTCACAAAACTCGGCCTTTCACTATCCCAAACAAAAACAGTTTTAATTCACTTCAATCGAATAAAGCGTCAGACCAGGTTTAACACAAATCAAGATAGGACACCATACGATTCACTCCAAACATAAAACAAAATTTCTAGGTATATATTTTGGTATAAATTTCTAGGTAGATTTACTCGCAAAAAAAAATTACCATAAACAAGGATGCAAGCGTTCAAACAATACCTTTCACGGACCTCTTTTCATTTTTTAAAGAGCACTCACGAAAAGAAACCCATAGATTTTTTATAAACTTATCACATACAACAGGAACAAACTATTTTAAACTATTCTGCATTAA
Source organism: Sycobia sp. Sy_11 (assembly GCA_018907035.1). NCBI lineage: Eukaryota > Metazoa > Arthropoda > Insecta > Hymenoptera > Epichrysomallidae > Sycobia > Sycobia sp. Sy_11. The sequence continues at coordinate 2,883,084 of JACCIC010000027.1, read as the reverse complement.
AAATAGCAGGCCATGGTTCTATAAATCAAAATTCAAAAGAGAATCGATAACAACAATTAATAGAATAAGAGCGAATCACTATAATTTAAATAGTTCATTAGTTAACTCAAAACAATAAATCTGAATTCAGCACTGAATGTTGAAGCTTTAATATCTTTTCCAAACTCTAAAGCATGTCGATTCCTTCTTTCATTTTTTAAGAAAGTTCATCGTTTCATCTAAGTTTAGTTATGTATCTCTAATTTAGTTATGTATTTAGTTATGTATTAAAAAAAATGTATTTTAAGTATTTTTAAGTAAAACTCGAATTGTAATATGTATGTATTTGTTACTACCTAAATGGACCTTATGGTTTCAAAATAAAAAAAAAAAAAAAAGATTTGCTATTATATAATTTGAATTCGGAGGTTACCTTTCATTTAGTTTTTATCGAAAAATGCTACTTTGTACAAAAAATCTATAGAATGAAATAAATTTATTATTATAAAATTTACAAATTTTCATAAAAATATTTTTTGATATGTATAATATCATATATATATATATATATATATATATATATATATATGTATATATATTGTAACGGGGCACTTAATTATTACCTACCAGGTAGAAGTACCCGTTAACAGAGTTGCAAAGAACCCCGAACGGATTAAATTGTTTAAAACAATCTTTTTGGACCGTATATTCTTTCGGGATATTTCTTCCTCAGACTTAACTTTGTTTATACTGGAAATTATATAAGTGATAATATATATTGATAAATTATTGGTAATCCAGGAAAAGACGGATTAATGATCAGATACAGGGAGGCAAAATATTTCTATATTTTCTACTACTAATAAAATAAATCAAAAGTAGATTTATTTAATTAAGTAAGAAAATAACTTAGATTTTTATTCAATTTGATAAAATTGCAATAATTAATAAGCTACCCTTACCTAATACGTACCCGCGATAGACTAACGCACGAATGCGCTCACACAGGGTGTGAGAGAGATAATTTTATAAGTATACAAGAGAGATAAAGTAACAAGAGCACCACCTTACGAAGAACGAGATGTACTACTAAAGAAAACTGTGTGCGCGCTTGTTACTCTTACTATTCCTACTATATCTCTCTGTCTCTCTCACACGTTTTTAAGATAATGTATTATAATATCGAATATTATCAATCAGAAGAATTAAAGAAAAGAGTAGAGGTAAATCACACTCTACTGAAATCCGAAAATACAATAAATATAGAATAATTCACCAACCTTATAATATATTTATTACATATATACACTGACATCCCAACGGCGAAAGAAAACAAATATATACACATAACATTAAACAAACTTTCTTGTTCTTCACCGTTGGGTGTCATAATGAGAGAGATCTCCCGGGACCTCAACCGCCCTTAATAAACCAGGGTGTTTTCCTGACGAATTCATGGACGTCACGATTAGGGCATTTATCCTCTTTCGTGATGCCCGGATATCCGCAGAAGAAATACTGGTGGTGCCGGCCGTACCGTCCACTAGGATCTTGAACATGGTACGACCGGAAGTCTTCATCTGGAGTTTCTATTCTGTTTTTATTCTTTGATACCCCAGGTCGGGCATCTTCTCTGCGGGAATTACCCGACTGACTTCCCCTGCCGCGACCAGTAGGGCCACCGGTGATACACCCTGGTATCCTACCACCACGACTCCCCCCGGGTTGAGATGCCGCTCTTGATCTTAGCCGCTCATCCGCGGCTAAGTTTGCGGAATCCCGAAGGGAGGAGGGAACACCCTCCCCCAACCGGCGAGCCTCTTCACGGGTACGGAGAAGCTGGGCATGCACTCGCTTAGTCTCGGCCTCGGCGGCCTTTTGGCGTGCAAATGCTGCCATGAGCTCCTCCATCCTTTGTCACTCACGACGCTGCCGGTGTAAACTCAGGAAAGCTTCCTGAGCTCTCGTCGACTCGACTAAGTCATCGAGCTCTTGGGTTAAGACGGGACAAACCTGTTTGCTACCACTAGGTCGACACCGTAACTCCCAGAGATCGATGACTCTATTCTGCGCCTTCTTGGATACTTCTGCCTTGGCTTTAAAATCGACCCAGGCTTCCAATAGGCGCTGCTCCATTCGAGGGAGCGGAGTCAGACGAGGAGGATGATTCTCGCCTTCCCCGGTACCCGAAACTCTTACTTCGGGGGGGGGGGGGAAAGACGAGTTACCACAATCAGACGTTTGCGGTCTTGATGTTCCCCGCATTCCTGGGTCATGAACCCCAAGAGTGGTGGGAGCGGTCCCAGAGGCCTCTTCTCGCTCTCCAGCTCTTGCTGGAGAGCTGGATTGCGCCTCTGATTTCACCTCTTCTTGTCCCGCAACTCCTGCTCCGGGAGAGGTGTTATTAGGTCCCGGGAAAGGACCACAGCCAGCCGGATGGCGACTCTTAGTATGATCGGAACGCGCCCCTCTTGACCCGAAGTTCCTACTTCGGCAGGAGTGGTCTCCGACCGAGACGGGCCAGATCGTGGCTCAGACCTCACCTCCTCTTGTCCCGAAGTTCCTGCTTCGGGAGGGATGGTCTGAGCTCTTGGAGCGGTGGGAGGCAGAGGAGAACCCCTTTTTCCTCCGTTGCTTTTCGGACGAGAAGGTCCCGACGCCGACGTAGGACGCCTGAGAGGGATGTATTCCTCCTCGTCCGAATCCGGATCTTCATCCTCGATTTCTTCTATTATCTCCGAGGAGGGATGCGGAAGGAACCAACTCGGAGAAATGGGGCAAGCAGATCGTTTGCCTCGACGGACTACCGTCAAAGCTAACCCCTGCCCCCACACCTCCTTAGCAGCCCCTTAAAGCGGGCAACGAAGGATTTATCCGTCAAATTGTCCATCAGAAACAGATAAAAGGAGGACGAACTATATTAATGGGAAGGGGAAAACTATTTCTCCTTCCATGGCCTCCCACGCGATCTTCGTTCTGTTGGGCCCTTTCGACGAGAGGACGCCATATCTTGATACAAAGACGGCTGGATCAAAATTTTATTTTTACGCGGACGACCTCCTTTCCTACCCGGGACGGAACCTAATGCCTTACGAGTATTCTCGAGATTGTCCTGCGCAGAAGACCTCGCTCTAGAATCTTCACCCGCTGGTGAAGATTCTCACATTACAGGTGGGTCGCTCGTCACCTGATCGTGATCCAATGGAGGTTGAGGATTTATTTCTTCTTCTTCTGGTTCCAGCGACGATTGGGGTAAAACCTCATCCTCTGGTTCCAGCGTAGAAGCATCCTCCAAGAGATTGTGTTCCTCGGGTTGGACGTACGTGAGTTGTTCAGCATGAACTAACTGTTCAATCCGTCCGTCACAACCTTCCAGCTCATGCGTATTAGTCCCTTTATTTTGTACTATAACAAAAGGACTCACGTATTGAGGGGCTAATTTGGACATTACCCCTTGAGCCGTCGAGGATAAGACACGATTTTTCTTCCATACCAGGTCACCCACTTGGTATGGAGAAGGACGTCTCCTAGCATTATAGTACTCTGCTTGACGACGCTGTTGTCCTTGAGATCGTGTATTAGCGGCCTCTTGGAGTTCTTTCAACTTACTCATTTTCGCTAGCCAGGAACTCTCTCTTGCTTTTTGTTGAACTTCCGCCGTAGCTTTATCCTGGCTGCGGCGGAGAGTTCCTGGCGGAGTCAGCTCTCGTCCGAAATTTAATAGAGCCGAAGAGTATCCAGTGGAACTATGTGGTGTCGTATTTCGGGAGAAATTCAACTCAACGAGTTTCTCATCCCACATATTATGGGATTATTCTACGAACGCCATAATGCGGGTTTTCAAAGTCCTATTGACTCGCTCCACTGGATTAGCCTGCGGATGGTACGGTGGAGTAAGGGTATGAAGTATACCCGCTTCCACTAAGTATTCATCAATCGTACGATTTTTAAATTCAGTACCATTATGCGCCAGGAAGACCTCTGGCGCGCCGAATTTGAATTTGAGTCTGATCCTCTCTTTCAATTCTTTGAGGATCGTCCTGGCATTCGCTCTACGGATGGGGATACATTCGACCCACCGTGTAAACCAATCTGGAAACACCAGGATATACTCAAATCCATAGCGACTTTTTACAAATGGTCCGGTAATGTCACCGGCGACCATTTGCCAAGGTCTTTCTAAAACTCTCCAGCCCATGAATCCAGCAGGTGGTCTTTGGTCCACCTGCTGGCATATAAGACTGTTTTTCATATATTCTTGAACTGTCTTATCAAAACCAGGCCAGTAATAGTATTTGCTGACTCCAGCGAAAGTTTTTTCACGACCTGGATATCCGGCCGTAGGATTATCGTGACATTCTTTAAGAACTATATCACGACGTTTCTTAAGAACGACGATCTTCCAAGCGTCCTCATCGCCCATGATGACTTCGAAGACTTCATCTGCACGATAAAATATAATTGTCCCCCGATTATTTTCCATTTCGGATAATCGTTGGGACGCTCTTGGACGTTCTTGAACCATTGTAGATACCACCCTTCTTGGGTATCTTTTTCCCAGATTACAGTTGAGCAAGATAGATTGTCTCCCTCGGACATCCTCGAAAGGGCATCTGGCACGTTTTTCAAGGTCCCTTTACGATGCTCTACATCGAAACTTTGCCCTTGCAATCTTAGAGACCATCGTGCGAGTCTGCCAGTTGGGTTCTGCATCGTACGAATCCACCTCAAACTGCTGTGGTCCGTAACGACACGGAAATGATATCCATCTATATAAAGACGGAATTTGTCAATAGCCCATATGACAGCTAAGCACTCTCTCTCTCAGTTACTGAATAGTTTCTTTCAGCTTGGGAGAGTGCTCTACTCGCGAACTCCAACACCCGTTCCTGTCCGTCAACTTCCTACGTAAGGACCGCTCCGATACCAGTGTCACTCGCATCTGTTTGCACGGTAAACTGGATATCAAACGTCGGTCAATGCAGAATGGATGCCGAAGCCATCATTGATTTAATCTTGTCAAAAGAGGCTTGTTGCTCCTCGGTCCACTCATAACGACAGTCTTTTCTAGTTAGACGTCTGCGTGGTTCGGCAGTGGTAGCGAAATCTTATAGAAATTTCCTATACTACGATGCCAACCCGAGGAAAGGTCTAAGTTGCTTCAGGTTTCTCGGTTCCGTGTAACGCATTACTGGTTCGATCTTCTCGAGATCGGGATGGAATCCCTCAATATTCACCAGAACACCTAAGTACTTGACTTCGGTGTGTCCAAAGATACTCTTTTCTCGATTTATCGTGAGTCCAGCTTCATGTACTCGAGCAAGAACACGACGTATTCAGTCTAAGTGTTCTTCGAATGTCTCTGTGGCGATAATAATATCGTCAAGATATGAGAAGGCATTCGGCTCGAGGTCTGGTCCGATAATTCGGTCTATAAGTCTTTGAAACGACACTCCAGCGTTAGATAGACCGAAGGGCATCCTGGTAAACTGGAACAACCCCATTCCAGGTACCGTAAATGCCGTTATCGGTTTGGATTCCGGATGAAGTGGTATTTGATGGTACGCACTACTCAGATCTAAGGTAGAAATATATCTAACTGATTGTAGCTTCCTTAGAATCTGGTCGATGTTAGGTAACGGGTATGCATCGGTTTTCGAAACTAAATTAACTTTTCGAAAGTCGATGCAAAATCTATACTTCTCGTTGCTCTTACATACCATCACCACTGGGCTTGACCATCCACTTGTGGATGGTTCGACAACTTCAGCCTCTAGCATATCTCTAACTTAAGAAAGCATCTCTTCTTGTATTTCGATAGTGACTGCATAAGCCGTTTGACGTATAGGGCGAGCATCTCCTACATCTATTATACGTTCCGCCCACGTTGTACGTCCCAGTGGCACTTCTCCCGCCGACAGGATTTTATTTAAGAGCTTCTTCATACGTTCTTATTCCTGCCGTGATATATCCGTGAGACCAATGGATGCTAACCTCGAAAACTCCATGGTCAGATCAAAATCAGTACTTTCTTCTGAGATTATTTCGGCTACTCGAATAATTCCAGAAGATACGCCGTCAATCAATCGCAACGGTGCCAGTCGTTGGATTTCATTACATGTGACTGCGGCTACTTTCATCCTGACCTGTTTATTCGCTACTTTGACCCACAACAAATTATCAATCGGACCACGGATGGTTTCGAACGCTCGTGCAAAATTGGCCCCTACGTAGCAATCTACTTCAAGGTTTGGAATCACAACGACTAACACCTTGCGCGTGATGACTGCCAATTCAAACGGCAGTTCGACGTGACCCGTGACGTAAAGCGTAGAGATTCCTAGGCCTCTAGCACCAACTCCAGACGCTAGGTAGAACTCTCGCTGGCAAGCCGTTGCTAATTGTAGCCCAATCTTGCCCATGACTGTACGAGACGAGCCGGTGTCGTACAATGCACGTATCCGGTACTCAGCAATTCGTACCGGGATCCACCAACGCGCTTCTTCCGGCCGTGCTGCAATTTGGCCGGGATCTAATTCGACACTGTCATTTTCCTTAGTCACCAGAATTTTCTCAAATGGATCAGGCCTCTCTTCGGTCTGATTAGTCGAGGACCACTGAGAATTCCAGGAACAAGATCCTCGAATATTTTTGTCTGGGGTCACGTTTGGGTTGCAAGTCGACCTGACCCCTATTGGCCGCCTTGCTTTCCGTTTCCCGAATATTTCGGGCAGTTATAAACGCAGTAATCCATTTCAGCACATTTATAACATTTAACTGGGTCGTCCGAACTCTTCTTGTTATCTGGTGGACGGTCCTCCGGAGCTTTGTTAACCTTCTCCGGACTGGTTGTTCTAATAGACTTCTTCTTAGGGGGTGTGCGATTCCGCCTCCAGGATTGGCGGTTCGTTTTCGAAGGCCCTCTTCTTTCTTCTTCTGGTTTCGGCCTTCGTTCACCCTGAGAAGTAGATGGTCTACTAGATGGTCCCACCTGCCCGAATTTTGATTCTAGGCGAGTGAGTAGCTTGCGTATTTCTGCCATGTCAGGATTGATCCTTTTTTCTCGATTAGAATTTTCCTGATGTACAGTGGCAGCTACTTTAGTTCTAGCTCGCCTGGAATTCGGCGATTTATATGCGGCTTCCCGCAAAATCGCCTTATCCGGCGAAGGAGGAGTGTGATAGCATTTTTCACATTCCAATACAAATTCGGCATCTCTGGCCAAATTTAGGAATTCCTGCGCATTGCTAATGGACTTCCTTGGTATCTTTCGCTGGATTTCGGGGCTTCGCTGGATTGCCTGCGTTGCACAGCAGTCTATCTAATTGCTCTGTCTCGGGAAGGGGTGGATTTAGCCAATCGAATATCAAGAGGAGACATGCGATATAATCACTCGAAGGTTCGTTGACTCCTTGGGTTCGAGTTTCGGCCTCTCTAACCCATTTTCCTCGATATTCTGGATCGGCCCCCTACCATTGTTTCGCAGCGGTACGGACTTCCCTTCAGCTGGTTATGCCTCTTTTTCTTAAAACGCTGAGCCATTAATCTGCCTTCCTCTTGAATATTTCGGGGAGCACCTGAGTTAATTCTTCATCAGATATTTGTGAACTTCTTTGGCGCTCCTCAATCCGCTTGAGGAATAATTCAAGGTACTGATGGGAATCTTCATAATGGATATCCCATTTACGGACCACTCAGCCTATATCCCTCTTGGATCCCCCAATAATCTAACTTCTCACTGGGTAATCCTCCGAACAGCGTAATCCTAGAAGTTTCTGATGGCTCCCTCCCCTTCCAGCTACGTTCACGGATTCGAGGACTTGAGCGTGGCGTCGAAACAACACTGGCTGGAGGTTGCAGGGAGACTGACGATTCTTCCTGCACGATGGATGCATGACACACAAATGTCTCTTGTATGTGCACATTCTTCCGTGCAGGGTCGCCGGCCAATCGTGTACTGCTGACCGGTGCGGAACGAACTTGAGACATAGCCGATAATTGGTTGGTTATCGCAGCAAGTGCTTCTTCTATCCTCTTTGTTCGTTGGTCTTAAACTGCCATAAATCGCACAATTTCATCCATTGTGCATGGAGGTACACCGACAGGCGGGGAATGAGGGATTGCGCTTGACAACGGGGGTGGGGTCGTCTGTCCCGACTGTTCTTGTGGGAGTAGTAGGCCTCCTACAGTCGTCTGCTCATCCACACCAGGCTGGATGGTCAGACCTACCCACAAGCGCAATCTAGAGGCTTCAAGATTCCGTTTGACCTCTTCGTCATGCTCCAGTGACTCCAACGGATGCCTCTCTTCTCCATCAGCCGTTGAGTCTAGCCAGGAGGGATCACCCTGGGCCATAATTCTTTCAATGGAGGATTTCCTGGCTGACTCATGCTTAAGGAAGACATGATCCGGATCTTCTTCTTTATCTTCAACAAAATCATCTTGGTCATATTCTCCCTTCAGCCATTGGTTTATTCTGCGAAGCCTGTGAAATATAGTATCATCGCTTTGTAGAGACAGCTGATGGAGGTAATCATCAACTTCACGTCCCGTTAGATATAAGCACCATTGGTCGACCGGAGTCGACGGTGCTTTAAAGGAGGGAGATGTTGATCTTTTGGCCTGTCGTAAAAAAATACCCATTTACAGCGATAAGTGTGGAAGATAACTCAAACTCTGTTGCTATTATTTTTATAGAGGGACCTGCTAAATAAAATGGGTGCTCTAAAATAAATACAATATAAAATATTTCTTACCTAACACAATATGAGTTCCTCAGTGTTCGTGACGTGACTCCTCTTTTTGGGAAATTTTAAATTAATTTTGTTGCCTTATATGGCAAGCCTGAGGTGCTATCCTGGGCTTTGATTTTATTTTATTTTGCTCTTAATGTTAGGAAATCATGTCTCCGTCCCTTGAGAGGTATCAATATATATATATATATCTATATCCAAATAGATATATATCTATATCCAAATATTATTAATTTGATAAAAAATATAATAAAAAGAATTAACAAAATAGTTAATAAATAAATAAAATAAAAACAAATACAATTAATAAAATATATATATATATATATATATATATATATATATATATATATATATATTCTAAGCCCAGGAACAAACAACGCTTAACACTTCTGCCTATTCCACTTTTAAAAGATGGAACTAGGAACTAGGGCTTCCCCTAGTTTTCTATAAGGAGTCACATCACGCACACTTTACACTGTCTATCCTGTGTGACGGATATTCTAAGACGCTAACGCAAAAATGTTTATTTTAACGCCTACGGGTGCGACACTTAGTCGTTTAGGAGGGTAGACCCTATATATAGCCTGACATAATAAAAGACACACAAATAAAAATTTATGTCTTTTAATCACGTCTTTAAAAGCAGCCTGAGGAACGAGGAAAAAACATAAATTTTCTTATTAATAATAAGAAAAGTTATCTTATTATAAATCTTATTAATAATAAGAAAAGAAATATTTCTTTAAAAAATATATAACAGAAAATTTTTCCCTCGTGGATTCTAAAATGGCGTATGTAAATTCGCCAAGTGCTTTGACACAATTCACAATTACTGATTAACAGTGAGAAAAGATCTATAAAAAAAATTTTCTCTAAAATATCTAAAGCACGTTGGGCGCCATTTCTGTAACGGGGTACTTAATTATTAATCACCCGGTAGAAGTACCCGTTAACAGAGTTGCAAAAAACACCGAACGGATCATTGTTTAAAATTTTTTAAAACTATCTTTTTGGACCGCAGGTTCTTTGAGGATATTTCTTCCTCAGAATTACCTTTGTTTATCCTGGAAATTATATAAGTAATAATATATATTAATAAATTATTGGTAATCCAGGAAAAGACGGATTAATGATCAGGTACAGGGGAGCAAAATATTTCTATATTTTCTACTACTAATAAAACAAATCAAAAATAGATTTATTTAATTAAGTAAGAAAATAACTTAGATTTTTATTCAATTTGATAAAATTATAATATCAGGTATGTGAATAAGTCTTTCCCGTCTTTTTTCAAATTTTGAGCCTTTATTGTGAAAAAATGGTTACAAATGAATTATTGAAAGTATTGGCCATCGCTAGCTACAACTTTTTCCCATCTTTCTGGCAACATACGAATCCCGTTGCGAAAAAATTCGACCGGTTTGGCCTCTATCCAGTCATCCACCCATTTTTTGGCTTCCTCGTAGGAATGGAAATGCTGGTCAGCCAGGCCATGCGTCATCGATCTGAAGAGATGGTAATCAGACGGAGCAACGTCTGGACTATACGGCGGGTGGGGTAGGACTTCCCATTTGAGCGTTTCTAAGTATGTTTTCACCGGCGGTGCAACATGTGGGCGAGCATTGTCATGTTGCAAAATAACTTTGTCGTGCCTGTCGGAGTATTGTGGCCGTTTTTCTCGCAGTGCGCGGCTCAAACGCATCAATTGTCGTCGATAGACCTCGCCTGTTATCCTTTCATTCGGTTTCAGAAGCTCATAGTAAACCACACCTAGCTGGTCCCACCATATACAGAGCATGAGCTTGGCGCCATGAATATTTGGCTTGGCCGTCGATGATGATGCATGGCCGGGTAGTCCCCATGATTTTCTTCGCTTCGGATTATCGTAACGTATCCACTTTTCATCGCCAGTCACGATACGATGCAGAAAACCCTTTCTTTTATGTCGCTGAAGCAGCTGTTCGCAAGTGAAAAAACGCCGTTCGACGTCTCTCAGCTTCAGTTCGTACGGCACCCAATTTCCTTGCTTTTGGATCATTCCCATGGCTTTCAAACGCTTGGAAATGGTTGTTCGGTCAACTCCCAATGCTTCAGCAAGTTCTTCTTGCGTTTGACAAGAATCTTCATCAAGCAAAGTCGCTAATTCTCGATCTTCAAAGATTTGCGGCCGCCCGGAACGCTCCTTGTCTTCCACGTCGAAATCACCGCTTTTGAAGCGTCGAAACCATCCGCGAACACTTGAATCATCGACACAACCTTCTCCATAAGCCTCCTGAAGCAATCGATGCGTCTCGGCAGCAGATTTCTTCAAATTGAACCAATAAAGTGAAACTTCCCGCAAATGACGTCAACTCGGCTCAAATTTCGACATTTTCACGATATCAAAAATTTATGATCCAAAAAAATTTAGCTAATGTGTTAGTATGGAATTGTTGACATATGAAGAAGCTTTGATTATGACATATGTAACCATTGAATACTCGCACAGTATTGGTGGCGCCATCTCTTATAAAAAACGGGAAAGACTTATTCACACTCCTAATAATTAATAAGCTACCCCTACCTAATACGCACCCACGGTAGACAAACGCACGAATCTGAGATAATTTTATAAGTATAAGAGACATAAGTATACAAGAGAGATAAAGTAACAAGAGCGCCACCTTACGAAGAACGAGATGTACTACTAAAGAAATTTGTGTGCGCGCTTTTTACTCTTACTATTCCTACTATATCTCTCTGTCTCTCTTATACGTTTTTAAGATAATGTATAATATCCAATATTACTTTTTTCCTATTTGTTAAAATAATCAACATGTATAGGGTGAAATAACCTATACATGTTACAATATATATATATATATATATATATATATATAAATTTAGCAGATTGAGCGACTGTAAGGGTGTTGGGGACGGTCAGACTGCACTTTACTAACAAAGAATTTTTTCAGCTAATATTTTATTTTCAGATTAGTCTACGGGGGTGAATGTAAACAAGGACAGTCTGACTGTCATTATAATTTTAATTTAATTTTTAATTTAATTTTTATTTTTAATTTTTATTTTATTTTTATTTATTTATTTTTTATTTTATTTTTTATTTTTATTTTTAGATTGAATTGATTGGACTGTAAGACCGATAAAAAAATATTTATTAATTTGTATATGGGCAGTCGACATCAGTACAATTAAATTACGTGAGTCCTCCTTAAGGCTAACATCGCGAGTTCGAGAACATTTTATCAAAGTTACTCAAGTACTTCTAACATTTCTCTTCGCTCACTATTCTTGCAAAATTGCAAAATTTGTATGTCAGAAAATCATAAAACATTTAATATGAAATTTAGGAGAATAATGCTTAAAACCTTTTTGTTTAAACTAGTCTTTTTTTTTTAATAGTTTTTCGTTAATAAATTTTAATTTTCTTCTATTTGTTTAAATAATTGTTATTATAAACAATGTACTACCCTTGTAAAAGAGACCTCAGTATTCGTATTGTCCGAGTTCAAATATATATGAAGCTAATTTTTTATTTCGGGACGCCTCATTTCATGAGGAAAGTATAGACATAGTGCGAAGAATAAGCGAACAGCAAGATCATTAAAACCAAAACAAAACAAACACATATATATATACCATATGATCAAATTTGAACCAGTCTGGTGCATTTAAACTCCGCCCGTAAACTGAATCAGTATTTTCCTATATTGGTACAACCTTTTTTTATGTCCTTGTGAAATTAGTGAGTGTTTGTCAGCTGTTTGTTTACGATGTAAAAAGTTTGTTTGGCGATATTCACTATAGACTCATGATTCTTTCCTCGAAGCGGATTTTTGAGTTTCGGAAAGAGGAAAAAGTCAGAGGGAGCTAAATCTGGCGAATACGATGGCTGAGCGATGACTTTCATTTCGTGTTTGGCCAAAAAATCAGATACAAAAATGATGAACTATTAACCTAACATAATAAAAAATCTATATGATGAAATACCAGATCAATGTGCTTCACAAGAAAATTTCGATTAATAATTTTCTAAAGCTTCATCTATAGTTAAATTAATTACATTTGCACTAGAGGAATATTTTGGAATACTATGTTCAATAATTCATTAAATTAAAAAAATGGTAATTCGAATATATTAAACCTCCTTTTGTTTTCACAACCATAAGTTGATTGATTGTTTTTTTTTACAATTTGCAATTTCATTTATATAAACAGTACAATTGTTATAAATTTTATTTTTTATATATCGTAAATATATATTAGAATTATTATTTATAAATTTTTTTTGCATACATGCAATAAAAAGATGTATTATATTTGTCTTAATATCTTAAATATTTTAATATTTTAGTATCATTTTAGTCCTTCAAAATAAATCGTAGTAATTCGAAACGTCGGACCTCGGAGGTAAATTTAAATTTAAGGTGGTGGGGACAGTCAGATTGTCGTTTCCTACCATAGAATATAGTTTATTATATATTTCTTTATTATATATTACCATTATATATTTATTATATATTTCACCTAAATTTCTAAGTTTATTTTTATTATTTTTAATTTTTAATCTAATTTTATTTTATTTTTAGTAGTAATTTCTATTTCAAATTCTTCGGAGGTGATTATAAACAACGACAGTCTGGTTATGTTAGTATCATATATTATAGTATAAAGATTGTAAGATCAATAAAAATATTTATTAATTTATTGCAAAACAGTCGACATTACTACAATTTTTATTCTAAATATCTTTACAATTATATATGAGTAATAAATAAATAAATTAATTAAAATATTTTAAATCAGAATTTTTTGTAACACGGTCATCTGCAAATTAAATAAACAGCTGCGATTGTTAAGTTAAATTATGATTAACCTATGAATCAAATAGGTTAATCTCACGGTAAAATTACTCAATGCGCTATTGGTTTTGCAGCTAAAGTTGGAAAAAAAAGTTCTCAACGATCACAATAAGACCTTTACCTCGTTATAACAGTTTGCAGAACCGTTATTATACGACCGTGCACTGGCATGAAGAAGTGCCCCACGCTTTTCATACCTAGATAACAGTGAGTGCCAAGCGTGCGCGCCTTTGCATGATTTGCCACCCAATTGCGTTATGATTGCACAAATGCAAATAAATTTCAATATATGTCGGCAATATGCAGAGGCGACTAGCTTATAAAACAATTATAGTTTATTAAAATGCGCATGCGTTCGATGTATTTTGATGGAATTTCCTTATTCCAACAAACAATTATATTCATCATCTCACTTTTGGTATATTTTACATATTTGTAATCGCCAAACTGCCGGTCCGTGGTTAAAAAACCAAGTGCCCATGCGCAGAATGGAAAATGCCTGAAGTTCGAGCCGACCGAGCGCACGACGAGTCAAGACAAAAGGAGAGAGAAGTATAGAAGAAAGTCTTCTTCTCTAAGCTGCGAATGAACACGGTTGTATTGGGGTTAGCGCCAGCCACACGAATCTACCTACCTCGATCCGTTCACCTATTGATTCTCTCCGCATCTCGCTGTCTACCCGGTCGATCACCCGAGAAGTTCCAGAATCCACCAGAACTGTGCGGCCATCCTTACGATCGTCTGTGTACTCGCACCAAAACACAGAAGGAAGGAATGAAGGAAATGAGAGAGAGAGAGAGAGAGAGAAATAGAGAAATAGAGGGAAAGTGAAGGAAGAAAGGAAGCCAGAGAGAGAGATAGAGGTACCGAGAAGAGGAGCGAGAGGAGGATACAGCACAGTCAACGCCGTGGCAAGTAGCTCCTCCATTTTGTATTTAGTTAATGTGCGCATCCAAGCATAAGTGTACGCCATCGCTATACGGTCACCTTTTCCCGTCCTTGCCGTGAACGCTCTCCCCCGTCCGCGGAACTCGCTGGTAGGTGTTCGTCGTGGCCGCATTACGTGAATTATGTTAACGGATAGTGTAGTGTGAAATAAATGCTAAATTGTTATCGATCATTTGAAATCGGAGTCATTCTTATTTCTTTACTTTCCCTTTCCTTCCCGATCATAGCTTTAGCGCCGCTAATGCCATGATACATAATCATGTACCCTATAGAAAAACCATGTTACAAATGGCATGCATAAATGAGGCCCGCGGGCATAAGTAGTGTTAACGCGACCGCGCCGCGAGGAAAAATGATGAGCATGAAATAACACGCAATAGTAAATGAAAAGAATATTTCCCCATATAATTTCCCCACAATGTAGTAGGTGTCTTGGTCGAAAAGTGATACTGAAAAGAAAGCGCAAGACTTGCGGAGTTCGTGTGCACTGGGCAGATACAGACGAAGTGCGGTAGCGCCGCCGTTTGCAGCAGACACTGCCAGGGCACGCAATGAAAAATAAGGCATAAAGGCAATGAACATTCTTTTCTCTAATTAATGTCGAGCCAATCATGTCCCCATCGCTCATATACTATAATGTGTAAACACATTCATGAATAATATAACTTTGAAATACTTTATTCATATTGCTGTATTCAAAAATATTTTCTATGTGACAATATTATGTTTATATTCATGTTATATATTTTTATACGTCTATAAATCTAATATATAATGTACATACCATGCGTATCTATTCATTTCTTATATACTTCTAATTAATTAGTACAGAGCGCGCGACAATAATTACCATGTACGTTACCGATTCTCAACACACGACCCCAATATGGGATGATAAGAAACGATTCTTCCTAAATATCGAATTATCGTTCAAAACCTTCCCAGCACTAATTTATCTTGGGGTGCGCACATCTTATAATGGACCGCGGCCAGAAAAGATTGTAAAAACAAACGTAATATTAACTATATCGTTTAAAGAGTTGCCAGATGGCGACCTCGGCTCCAATAACGCAGAAGTAGACCCACTTCTAAAAATAGATAGACAACAAGACACGACGCACTTCAAATTGTCTACCTCTCTAAAGTATGATATCATACTTGGGATAGATATCTTGATACAACTACAGAAGACGATTAACTTTGCCAAGGCGACATGGCGTATATCTAGATACTTTATGAGACACTTTACCACGCGTACGAATAACGAGGTGCAGGCAATTGCCGCCTCAGCAGCGGTAAACGGAGTTGCCTCGTTGGAACGGGAAGAGGGGCAATAACTGAACCAGCTATTAACCCATCTGATACGGGCACACACAGGGGCCCTCAGGCTTGCACAGATATCCGCACATCACATAGATGTGTAAGGCCACAGACACATTAATCAGCGCCTTCGCCGCATACCGGACAAATTCTTAAGATAGGCCCACGAAGAAATCGACAGGCTTCTCGTCGAAACCATTATAGGTCCTTTAAAAAGCTCGTGGAGCAGTTATCCAGTGGTTGTTCCAAAAATAGATAAACAACAGGACAACTAACCAGGTGATAAAGAATGATGCGTGTCCATGCGTATCCTCACATGGACGTCCTATCGGATAACCTACGTGACGCTCGTCACCTTTCTAAGAGGGACTTGAGCCAAGCATATGACCAAAGACGTCTACATGACTACAGCAAGGACATAACTGCCTTTGCAGTCCCTCAGAAAGAACTGTTACCGTACACCCGAATTCCATATAGATTGATCAACGCCGCAGCCATTTTCCAGCGTGGCATGGATATAGTGTACGGACTGTAGTGGTAACCCTATGTCTTTGTTTACATGGACGATATCATTATCGCCAAGAATACCTTCGAGGCGCACACTCAGCAATTGAAAAAGGTACTGGCCGGACTTAATCAGGTCGGACTCCAAATCAACAGAGAGAAGTCTGAGTTTTGTTGCCCGGAGGTACGCTACTTGGGATACATCGTAGACAAAGATGGACTGCGTACGAACACCGACAAATTAAAAACTGTCACCGAATATCCAACCCAGTACGAATTTCAAACAATTGAGAACTTTTCTCGGTATCGTAGGGTGGTATGCCCGCTTTATAAAATCCTTTGTGGACGTAAAAGCGCTACTGAGCAAATTGTTGCGAAAAAACGAGAGATGGGACTGAGATAAACCACAAGAAGGCGCTTTTAACAAGCTACATATCTTGCTAACGCAGGCTCCCGTGTTAGCGCCTCCTATACAAAAGAAGCCCTATATATTGCAAACAGATGCCAGCAACTACGCCCTAGAAGCCGTGCTTAATCAAGACACCGGTAATGAAAAGCACCCTATCGCTTACGCGAGCAGGGCACTGACTAAAGCAGGGATCAACTACAAGTTGGCCGAGAAAGAGTGTCTTACCGAACTCTGGGCTGTAGAGAAATTTAGGGGCTCCTTGTTCGAAGATGAATTTAGAGTGATCACTGATCACAGCAGTCTGAAATGGCTGCATACACTAAAGAACCACACTGGAGAATAACCTTATAGATGGGCCACAGTGCGATCGGCCTATAATATGAAGATAATTCACAGGAAAGGCGCACTGCACAAGGTACCAGACGCACATTCCCATATTCCTGCCACGGAAAAGTCACCAACCACTATCATTACCACCATGGAACGAGTCATTTGGTATGACAAGAAAATGAAAGAACTCAACGATTGCCAAGAAAAACAGCTGTATAAAAGAAGACATCCTTTTTAAACACTGCCCGAACGCCTACTCAGAAATAATAGGCCCTGAAGAAAACGACTGGAAGATCGTCGTTTCTATTAAAGACCGCGAGCGGATAATGTTCGAATGTCATAATACAACTTCCGGACATTTTACCCTTGAGAAAACCTTAAACTCGAAGTTATTACTGGCTAGATATGCGAAGAGATATCTACGAATATATTAAAGACTGCCCAGAATGTCATTAATATAAATTTTCCCAGAGGGCACTAATCGGTCTAATGGCGCAAAGAAATCTAGAAGGTCCGTGGACAAACGTGGCCATGGACATAATGGGTCCCTTTCCCGCCAGTAAAGGGCAATACAGATATCTCCTAATCTTCACTAAATATGTGAAATTCCGACCACTGCGCAAGGCAACAGGACAGGCAATACTTCAAGCATTTAAGGAATTAGATGTATTGAAATGGGGTTACTCCAAATTCTTGATCTCCGACAATGGCAACAAGTTCGTCAATAAGCTGATCAAACAACAGTACGACGGGGATATACAGATTGGGACATACAGCTGTCTTAGCTGGCTTTCGCCATGAATACTTCTATATATACAAGTACGCAGGCTTCGCCAGCCTTCTTACATTTTGGCAGAAATCCCAGAGAAATGCTCACATATAGAAACATCTGCGTAAAGAACAAACCACTTCAGTCGCTAGCACTGGCTGGATGACTGATTTGAATGAAAAGATAACCAGTCACATATAAGTTAGTCGAGAGAAATTTATGTGCAGTCAGCGAGAAAGAGACGCATTACTATAATAAAAACAGGACGGAGGCATCATTCGAAGAAAACGAGATGGTCTAGAGAAGGAACCATGTATTGTCAGAAGGGCCAGATAAATTTGCACCGAAATTAGCACCGAAATTTATTGCCCTGTGCCGAATTGGTAGAAAGATCTCTCCTGTCATCTTCGAGCTAAAAGACATAAACGACAGGAAGAAAACAAGAGTACACGTTTCAGACATAAAAAAATATTATCCTCCTAACAAACCACCTTCGTTTCCCACATGTATCGCCAGCACGTATAATGACCCAAGGCATCGGCAGAGGCAGGGGGCTACGTCGGTCCATGGTGGCCGATTAACTGCATTGACCAGGGGATGTCCATACCCCTCAACCTAACGGGCTTAGTACGAGAAAGCACTGGGACACGGCAAGCGACGGAAAAGCGTCAACGCGATCGCGACCAAGCCCTCGACATGGGCAAATTAGTTCAAGCCCTGCACCAGCTGAAAAACTTAAACGAGTTAGAAAACCTGATTGAACTCAACCCTAACTCAACTTAGGAGATAGATGTCGCAGAGGCAAAACCAATAAGACTGGCTAATGACGAATCGTTCTCATTTAGGCGGAAACAAGTGTGCCCTTCTTGAAAAACCTACGTAACGAAATCACCACCCAAGTCTTGAGAGCTGACAAAGAAGGGGATCTAGAACTAGATACCACAGAGTTGGGCCCAGTATGGATCACTGCGGGCATCATTTACTGAGCCCAACTTGTACTTCCTCAAAGCCATCTCGCATGAGGACTCAACGGCACTTCAGGTAATCTTTTATCAGTTTGTAGAGACTCCTGGGGTATGCTTTGCTTTTCAATGCTGTTAGTACAGCGGGCCACCAGACATTGTCGATGGCGCCCTTTATGTCCAGGAAGATTGCTACAACGTATTTGCTACTCGATACACTCACAGACTTACGCAACTGAACTATGGCGTCCTTAGTGAATCGCCCTCTCCGGATGCCGTACTGTCTTGGAGATAACCTTGTTTCAACAATCCCATTTAGTTTGTTCAGTATTAGAGCCTCAAGGGTTTTGCCGAGTAGTGGCAAGAAGCAAATGGGCCTGTAGGACGCAGGATCCTCAGGTTCTTTGTTCTCACCTTTTCGGATTGTGACTACTTAACCAACCTTTCACTCCTTTGGGAAGACCGAAAATCTCAAACACGCGTTGTAGATATTAATCAGGTCCTGCCTGATGGTCGACAGTGTTGTTTGAATTATGGCCAAGTCGAAGCTGTCTGGGCCAGGGGCCTTACCCAGCTTCATCTTGGCCATGACCTGATCCAACTCGTTAAGATTAAATTCGACCTCGGCTCCCCGCGGTAGAAGAGCGTTAGCCAAGGACCTCATATCTTTTTGCTCCTGAGATTCATCCTGTATATTGTCTGGAATGAACAGGGTGTCTAGTACTGCCATAGCGGTGCTCACCCAGTCCTTCGTATAGGTGGCATTATCCATACGGACGTTGCAAGCAACCTCCTCAATGGACAACTTACCCACTTGTAGTCGGTAAACCACGCCCTAAGGGTTCTGATTATCTTTTACGGTAACAAAGTCTTGTCATTTAGTCTCTCGAGATTCAATTCACCCTCTGCCCCTCCGGGCAGGAGGGTGTTGATCAAGTACCTCATATCTTTTTGCTGTTGCATTTCATCCTGTACATTGTCTGGAAGGAACAGGGTACTTAGTAATGCCATGGCAGTGCTCACCCAGTCCGTCGTGTAAGTGGTATCATCCAGACGGACATTGCAAGCAATTTCTTTGATGGACAGCTTACCTACTAAGAGTCGGTAAGTTATGTCCCAAGGGTTCTGATTACCCTTCACTGTGACAAAGTCTTGCCATTTAGTTTCTTTAGTATGCCTGAGTTTACGGGCATACTCCTTTCTGGCCGCTATGTATTCTTTCTTGAAGTGCTCCCGTCTGACGAGATCACGCTCTTTCTGGAATACACAACGGGCTCGATTTATAATTCTTTTCTGCCTATCTAAGTTAGGATCCCACCAGGAAACCCTCCTAATAGCTACCCTACTCCTCGGTATGGCAGCATTGCACGCTTTCCTCAAAGTGGTTGTCAATGAGCGAATTCTATTGATTGTCTCCATTTTGCAGCCGGGCATGTCTTTAGGGACCTGGTCCCATTCATCCTGGAGTACAGCGCAGAAGGTGTCCCAGTTTGCTTTCTGTGTAGAGTATCGCTTTAGTTTTTGATCCTGTTTTGCAGCACCTGAACTTGCAGGTGTGCTTGCCCCGTTAAAATGGAACGTGATCGTTCTATGATCACTTGTGGTCCAGTTCTCTCTGACGGACCATCCTGTGATGAGTGTCTCGAGATTCGTGGTCATAAGAGTTACGTCCATATTTCCCTCTCCAACTTTACTGGAGACGGCAGCGATACTACCTAGCACATTGGCGATCCGGGGATTCCACTGCACTATAACATTTTCCAGTTCTTCCACTTTACGGTAGATGCAATCAGACCCCAAGAGGGGGGAGCTGGTATGGGAATCAGCACCTATTAGCATCATCCTCCCTCGAAGTACTTGCAGTACCTTACTCAAGTGAGTAAGGTGTACCCCTATTTCGTAACTTAGCTGGAAGTATCCACTGACCAAATGCATCGTTAAAGAACGCAACCTAACCACCGCTACAGCGGAATGTGTATTTATTAGGTGCGTTAGTTTTAGCACGGTCAACTCGAGATTAAGGACTGCTATTGCCGCCCAGGGGATTTGTTCTTCCACATAGACCATTCTTGTGCATAGCCTGAATCTCTCTATTCGGCTACTGCGCTGGTATGGCTCCTAGAGAAGCAGGATGTCTACTCCTCTTTTCGCACATTTTGACCTTATCTCTGGAGTAAACCTGCGTTCTATTCTGGCATTTAGCTACGCGAAGTGGACAAGTCCACTTCGATTATTTCGTGCATTACTGGCCATACTCCGTGGAGTTGACTAATCTTTCCATAACAGCTTTGTATGCAGGACACTTGTTGTCCATTGAGCCGTGGTTACTTGGCCTTTTGGCCTTTTTGCAATTTACACACTTCAGTGCTAATTCTTTTTTCGTACAATCTTTAATGCCATTTCCCTCTAGACTACAGTGGGAGCAGCATTGCTCAGACTTGCAATGTTTTGCTACGTGCCCATACCCTTGGCACTTGTAACATCTTGTGACGCGGAGGAAATCCTGTACTCTGCAGGAGAGCCACTCAACGTAGACCCTCTTGCGTTGTAGCAGTTTAGCCCTGATTTCAGGGGCTACCTCTACCACCCAATTTGTGGTCGTGTCACTCCATTTACCCATTTTGAAGCGAGGCTTGAAGAATTCAGAGAATTCTTCACTTGTTGAAGCCAATTCGTCATTTTAATCGTATATTGCCAAGGTCACTTCATCTGCCGACATGTCCCTGGGCACGTCGTAGACTATGAGCCTTGGATTTCCTCTTGTTGGGGCCTCAATTTCAAAAAACTCGGTGATGCTTTTTGAAGCTTTTAATTTCTCGAGCCCCGCCTCAGTTTCAGTCTCCACAAGAAGGCCCCGCCTGGTCTCTCTTATTTAAACTTTGGCCTGCCTCGGGTTGAATGTCTTGCAAGACTTCTTTAGCTTTTCCAGTGGAGGATATTTTTTCCTCGTCCCCTGGCCTCAGAAAGACCACTTTTTGGTAGTGGTCTGATTACAGCTTTTGCAACTTGGGCCTTTGGAGCGACTAACCTGCGTTCTTCCTGTTTTTGCGTTGCTTTGGATACCGCAGATGCGTAGGTCTGCGGTTTCTTGTTTTTTGCGGCAAGCTCTTGCAGGGCTTCCAATCTAGCCTCCGCTCAAGCACATCTGATGGCCATGTCTTGAGATGGTCACCATTAACTCTTTGAGGCTTTTTAGCCCCTCTTTCCTCATTCCTGTATCCTCAATTTCATTACCATACCGACCAGGCCCAAAATGCTAAAGATGAATCATACTGAAGAGACCAATAAATGTCGGAAAGCCAGCGCCCATTGTTCATGTAAGCACCCCGGAGAATATCGACCACCGCCGTTACCGCGAAAATCGCTGCGAAAGTAGAAGAGATATCTAAAA
This sequence comes from Sycobia sp. Sy_11, assembly GCA_018907035.1. Classification (NCBI taxonomy): domain Eukaryota; kingdom Metazoa; phylum Arthropoda; class Insecta; order Hymenoptera; family Epichrysomallidae; genus Sycobia; species Sycobia sp. Sy_11. Next base: position 2,860,854 of record JACCIC010000027.1, on the reverse strand, counting down.
TTTCCGAGCAGTAAAAACAAGGATACGCGAGGCAAGATTATAGTCCCACGAAATTTAAAGAAGATAATGGTCTCTATGAAGAAGGCATCTGTGCCGGTAAAATATCTCTAAACCGATATTTTAAACAAATCGTAGGCGATAAGACAACGTGGCAGACATCGAACAAAGTGGCAGAGCAAGAGAAGGCGCGAGAAAAAACCGAACCACAGATAGTGGTATCCCCAAGAACGCAAAAGACTATCGGGCAGACTCTGCAGGAGGTTGCAGAAGTGTTCGGCCAAAGCACTTAACCGGTCATGAACAACATACCAGGTGCGTCTGTCTACATCACGAAGTAGATGACCCTAGAATACTGTCCAACTGCTTCCTCCTTAAGATATATATACCGCTGCCCCCCCCCCCTCCCCCACCCAATGACCCCCATACCACGATACCAGTAAATGTAACCGAGTACAGCATTCAGGAATCACTAACGCGACGAAAATAGGGCATGATACAGGAAATCGCGACGAACGATCAAGAATTGAGCATACGCGAGAGCGGCAATATAGCGATGGCGCAGTGTTGACGAATAAGCATTAACATAAAAAAAGAGCACACATTAGCTCCCTATAAAGAGAATTCTACTTGCCCGGTCTCCAACGCTACTCCACCGATAGCTGAGAGGCGACATTAAAAACAAATGAATTTCCAGCTAACCCCATCGCAGAAACGGCCAGCGTAGCTTGAGAATGCTCCATAAGATGGCCGAAGTCAACCACGCTTGAAGTAGAGAAGAGTTCCAGCAAGAGTGACAAGCAAAAATCACGTGCCACAAAAAAATACATTAGTTATAGTCTTATATTTCTATTCTATATGTTTTAATTTTAACTACCGATTAAGTATAGAAGAACACAGATAACGATCGTCATTGTACCCCCACGAAAACAGAGAAGGAAGAAAGGAAGGAAGGAAGTGAAAGAGAAAGAGAGAGAGAGAGAGAGAGAGAGAGAGAGAGAGAGAAAATGAAGGAAGGAAGAAAGCTGCAACACAGTCGACGCCGCGACAAGTAGTACCTCCATTTTCTATTTAGTGAAAGTACGTGTCCCAGCATAAGTGCGCACCATCGCTATACGGCCGCCGCATGCCCTGTAGTATGGACAGTATACGTCGCGCTCCCTTTCCCTCCCGTCCGTGATCCCCCCTCCCGTCGCTCGTAGAACCCGCTCCGAAATGTTCGCCGTCACCGTGCTATGTGAATTATGTTAACGGATAGTATAGTGTTAAATAAATGCTAAATTGTTTCAACTTCAACTTCAACTTCAACTCATCAGCGTCTAAACTGGTTTACTATGTCTGTATTATCAATATTTATATACTAAATGTGACTTTATTTATAACTTTTAAAATCTTAATTGCTTCTTCTAAATCTAATTCATCTTCCTTAAACTAATCCCCCCCGAATGCAATGCAACTATTCCAATGTTTTTTCCAATTTTGAAAATATTTTTTATACTCATATTCCAGAATGGCCATCAGTTCATTTTTCGATTCAGCTTTTATTACTTCAATCTTATCAAAACCGTGTCCCCGGAGATGTCTTTTGAGTTTGCTAAACAGCCAGAAGTCACACGATGCTAACTCAGGCGAGTACGGTGATTGCGGAACGATATTAGTTTAATTTTTGGCGAATGTTCACGTAAAATCAATGCAGTGCTAGGTGCAAAAACCAAGTTGTCTTTCTATAAATCTGGCTTTTTGTGATGAATAGCATCACGCAAACGATGCATAACACACAAATAATATTCTCTGTAAATCGTTGGGCCAGTTAGAAGGAATTTATAATGTAGCACTCAACGATAATCGAAAAAAACAATGAGCATATCCTTGATTTTTGAGCAACTTTGGCCTGATTTTTTCGGTGTCCGCTCTCCTTTGGCACGATATTCGCTCGATTGATCAGTTCTTTCAGTATCGTAACTGTGGACTGAAGTTTTATCTACAGTCATTATGTGTTCAATCTTGTCCTGATAGTCCGAAAGCATCGTTTAACATACCTCCATGCGACGCTGTTATTCCAAAAATAAGCGGATGATTACTGGCGACGAAAAATGCATCACATACGATAATATCAAGCGAAAACTATCGTGGCTTAAGGCCGGTAAACCGTCCCAAACAGTGGCCAAGCCGGGATTCACGGCCAGAAAAGTTTTGCTGTGTGTTTGGTGGGATTGGAAGGGAATCATCCGCTATGAGCTGCTCCCATATGACCAGACGCTTAATTCTAACATCTACTGTGAACAACTGGACTGCTTGAAGCAGGTTATCCACCAGAAGCGTCCACAATTGGCCAACAGGAACGATGTAGTATTCCACGAGGACAATGCCAGACCACACACTTCGTTGATGACTCGTCAAAAGTTAGGAATCAATAGCTCAAACATAGCGCCAAGTGATTACCACCTGTTCCTGTCCATGTCAAACGCCCTTGGTGGTGAAAAGTGGCTGTCCGAGTTCTTCGCAAATAAGGAGAGGGGTTTCTACGAGAGGGGTATTATAAAATTGCCGTCTAGATGGAAACAAATTATCGAACAAAACGGCTCATATTTGAAGTAAATCTGGCCACTGTAACACTTTTTTTGCTCTTCATTGAATGAAGAAAAAAGCGGAAGGGAGATATTTGACAACCTAATAATATCGATTATAAGCTCATTATTGGTAATACAGCAACAATTGGCACCTGCAATGCGCCGGCATGTTTTGCTGGTAGGTTTTGATTGTAGTTTGCCGGAAAATTGTCTTGTATCAGGCCATCAATACTTAAGATCGCAAGTCACAAAGCATGCTAGGCGTATATATATATATATATATATATATATATATATATATATATATATATCTTTTTCTATGCCGAACTTTTTCTGCAGCATCTTACATGTACCGATTCTAAATGTAGGTTGTTCTCGATTCTATCGCAATAAGCAACAGAGCCATATTTGGAACCTTACATTTACATGGCCTCTACCACTCTCTACTCATTTGTGCTTCAGAGTACTCGTTTAAGTGCTAGGTGAAATATATAAATCTCTGGAGTATTGAGGGTAGAGAGAAAAGGTAGAAAATCTGCTTGCTTTACATGGAAAAAACTTATCAAAAATTGGACAGAAATGGTAGTTCAGATATGTCCGGTGAACGTCGCTTTCTTGGAAATAAATCTCTCGATTATTCTGCATGCAACAGAGAGAGAGAGAAAGAGAGAGAGAGAGAGAGAGAGAGAGAGAGAGAAAGAAAGCAAATGTCAAAGTAAGTGAGGGGAAGAAAAGTTTTAACTCTTCGCGCTCACTGCATATCTCCACTCTCTTTTCTTCAAATATATGCATTGAACAAGTAACCTCACAGGGTGTCGTCTCCTTCCTGCCAATTCTGTTCCGAAGTCTTGCCGCGTAATTAATACAATTTTAGCAGAATTTCCACTCTTTCTCTCTACCATCTATAAGAGAAGAAGTGGAAATTCTGTTAAAATCGTGTCTGTTAAAATTACACGGCAAGACTTCGGTACAGAATTGGCCGCAAGGAAGCAACACCCTGACAGGTTGCTCGTTCAAATGCATATATTTGAAGAAAAGAGTGTAGGGGGTATGCAGTAAGCGTGGAGAGAGGGAAAAGTTAAATCTCTACCCGCTACTTTTGCTTCTTTTCTTCCCCTTATTCGTTTTTGCTTTCTCTCTATGTTGCACGTAGAATTATAGAGAGATTTCCAAAAAAGCGACGTGTACCGAACAGATCTGAACTATTATCTCCGGCTCATTTTTATAAGCTTTTCTCATGTTAAACAAGCGGAGTTTCCCATTCTTCTCGCTAGCCTCCGCAGTTCTCACGTTTACTAACTACTTACCCATCAATGTAAAAGAATAGGCGAACGCACTCTATCCCAATTTCGCCACAAGAGGTCCTGTGAATGAATGCATTTCACAAGATGGACCATACCCTCTAGATCCGCTATAAATTGTACTAGTTGTATTATTAGAATAATATTAGAAGTTTGAATAAATTTATATAGAACATAAACTTATATATTAGACTGCGCGCTCTGGAAACAAAATTGGAGCCTAAACAAGAGTAGGAGAGCAATATTGGGAGTTGTGTTGTTCTCTCTTACAAGCGAGGAAGTGGAGAGAAAAGAAAAGTAGGGGAATAGTAGCAGTAGAAATAAGCACAGCAGAAATATACGTTTCTCCTATTCCATACTATTGTTATTACTGAGCTGTTTCCCTATTCTTTCGTGGATCAAGAGAAAAAACACGACTCCAGGCCTATCTCGGTCCTTCAATATGGACTTCAGAGCGCCGTTTAAGTGCGCGGTCTAATATATAAGTCTATGATAAGAACGACTCATTTTTATTATCTGATAATCGACATCATGATTGTTTTGACACTAATCGACACATGGTCGATGCTCGATGCACTCACAATCGTTTATTAAAAGAAATTTTAGTTCTGTGAACTACCACTTGAGGTGCTGAAGCCAACTAATTATCAGTCATTCGGCTGAACGTGAGCTGACATGAAGATGAACGAATTTGTCGATCTTGGTACAAAAACAGTCCCAATTCGTACCACGGTAACTACATTAGAAATATGTATTTTTGTTTTTTGACCGTACGTGTAAGCAAATAATATAAGAAATATTACATTAAACAAATTTATTGTGATTTAATTATATTTGAAAACGCGCTTTGTTAGGATGGCCAGTAATCGAGATGTTATTCTCGCAGATTTCCAGGTAATTTAAATTCCTTGTTTTCTGAATTTTATTCAATTTAGTGAAATGATATTATAGAATTAGGTTATGAAATGTGTTTTATTATATCTACTCACGATCATATAATGAATTACATTTTAATAATTTATTAATTTCAAAAATTTAGTAAGAATATTGATTTTGTGAATCAAAAAGTTGTTATTGATATTTCATCAAAACAAACATTTTTATTTGAATCTACTTTTCACCTTATCTATTATTAATTTTTTGTGGAATTATGCGTACATGATGTATGCATGTGTTGTGTGCCTGCATACGTGCGTAACGTACTTTATTTTTTGTATACTTCGTATCAAATTTGTGTACATATACCTATGAAAAACCATACTAATTACTTATATAATTAAAATGATTTCTTAAGCATTATTTTATAAAAATATCAATATTTTTATCGCAAATTATTTATTTTTTAATTTCTTTACATTCTAGGCATGCACTGATATTGATGATCTTGGTGAAGCTATTTTACATTTGGAAGGCACTAATTGGGATTTATTAGTAAGACGGTATTCAATGTGAAAAGTATTTAATAATAGTTATTATTGATATGTTAAAAAATTACAGGCAGCTATCAATAATGTTATGCCACAAAATACACAGCAACTACCATCGGAATTGAATGAAGATATTGAAATGATTGAAGAAATAAGACATATACCAAAAACACCTGAAGTAATTTGTACTCCTCATTATAAAAGTACATATGAGCCTGATATAATTGAGGTTCTACCCAGTACTAGTAGTTCTAAAAATATGGATAATAGTTTACCTAGTTCAAGTCAGCTAAACAATAAAAAAAGAACTCTTATATTTCATGTACATTATTTGTCTAAAATTTTTCAGCTTGAAATGTTAGATGTAAATACAGTTGGTATGTAGATTAAACATTTTTGGTTAATGGATAGTAATGCTTAACAAAATTTGTGATATTATATATACATTTATTTTGTACATGTTATAGCGGACCTAAAATTATCTATTTTTAATCAGACAAAAATTGGGCCTTGCCAGCAGCAGCTTTGTGGATGGAAAAAGGAGCCCAAAAGAGACTCTGTTAATTTAAAATCTCTTGAATTACCACATGAAAATGAGTTATACTTATCTCTTTTGAATGAAATAGGAGATACATCACAGATGTAAGATTTTTTTTTTATTAGGAAAGATTAGTTTTTAAAGCTTATATTTTGTAGAAGACAGAAATTTGCATTAATAAACATTTGGTACATTTCTTATAGGATGAATTTATCAGATCGATTAAGTAGTAATTATACTTTAATTGTTAAAGATGAAATTAAAAATACTACTTATAAATTGAATTTTCCTGGCACTCATACTATTTTAGATGTAAAAAGTAATATTTATACCTTAAATGATATACCAGTTAGGAATCAATTATGGAAAGGATGGCCACCAACTGTAAAATCTGATTCAATTACATTAGCACAAAGTGGTATTTCTATTCCTGAGCATAACCTTTCTATTGACCAAATTCCAACAAAAGAAACAAAAAAGGTATCTATTATTTTAAATTGCTTATTATCTTGACTATTAATATAAAATGATAATTAAATAACTGTAATGTTTGTGCTTCTCTTCAGAAAATTATTGAAGTGGATACTGATAGTTCTCTTGATGATGTAGAAGACGGGGAAGATTTTGAAGATGCACCTGAAACGTTTCAAGTAGATGATGATATCTTTATAGATCACATTCTACCTACAAAAATTCAGCACCTAAGTAAACACACTCTCTCTCTCTCTCTCTCTCTCTCTCTCTCTCTCTCTCTCTCTCTCTCTCTCTCTCTCTCTCTCTCTCTCTTTCTCCTTTCTGCATCATTCAAAAATGTATGTGTGTGCATTGTAAAAATATCTAGCTAGAGTATATGGATTAATGTGAATGTGTAGCTTTTAAATCATTAATAATAGATGTGTGAATGACTTTTTATATATCTATATTATGACTTTCTTTTATAATTTTATGATATTTATCGAAGACTATAACTGTAATATTTTATACTAATGTAGGTATATTATTTTGATTTAAGGATATATCTTTCGAATTTAACAAATTTTCGTTATATTTTATTTATTATTTTTAACAGGCTGTAAATATCGTCTTAACAAGGCGTAACACACACGCGCGCGCGCCTACGTGTGTATGTGTGTACAATTATATATACTTCCGAACGAGATGTTTTCTGTATCAGCTTATATTAGTTGAAAAAAATGGCAAAAGATTGCATATATTTACATTCTTTAGAGACAGGAAAAATAAAAGTGATTTTTTCTTATTTTGACTGTACTAGAATTTATTATTTATTTGTTAAATTATAGAAGTTTCAGCTGTTTGAAAGTCTGATTTCAAACGACGTACAAAGTCCCGCAATTTTTGCTAGTTTTAGATTGCTGAAAATCTGAACGAATAGTAAAATCAGATAATATAGAGCAATTTCTTTAAACTGTACATAAAAGCAGAACTTGATCTTATCCCCAGAAAAAGGGCAAATGAATGAGCATGTTCTTATTCTACTTGCAATAAATTTTTCAGAAAAACGATTTTTCTGAGTTCTAGTTGCTACAAGTCTACTATCTTTTTACTCAAGAACAGAAGACTTAATTACTTACTTACAAACACTTCTCAGAATTCTGCAATTTTTTGATACTTTTTTGTAGCAGATATTAGGGAGAGAAATGTGCAGACCCTATGCTTTCTTCGACATTACTTTTCAAGCTTTTTCAGACTGTGTAGAAGGCGTCATATCACATAAAATAGTGAAACGCCAAGTGTTGCAAAATGCCGAAATTGTACATTATAACACAGGCGGACAAAATAGACGTTTTTCGACGATAATATATTCAAATTACCAGAGTCCGAAAACGCCTTTATTTCCGTGTGCTACATGCAATTCTCCTATATGAAGTGTGCTTTTTTTCAATCAAAGAGGAGCAGGAAAAATTTTAAATCAAGGACTGAAAACATGTTCAATTATTTTCCTGGTTAGTTATGCTTGTATAAAGTGAGCACATACATACCTAAAGATTTAAAGTATGCTCGCTCTGAAATAAAGTGCCCCATCATAAAACAATAAAGCGTTAAATGTGAAAAAATGTAATATCAACGGTTGACTTCTAATATTTTGTCTGCAGCTTATTTGAATGTCTTCAAATTGCATTAAATTATTAGCTTGTAATAATGATATTTGAGAGACCGAGCGATAGAGTGAATGAAGAAAGGAAAAGCACATTCAATATATTTTGCATATCTAAGCTCATATAACTAATAATATAAAACAAAAATTGACAGTTGACTGACGCATTCCACGCTGATGCCGGGTCTGAGATTGTGCAGAGAAATAGCAGCAATAGCGCCTTATGCAATTTTATGAATTAGCTAACCCTTCGTGTTTATCGTGATTTGATGAACTGTCTGACGACCGGTTGCTATAGTCGTAATCAAACCTTTGTGCAACTCTTGTACAGGTATTTCGAGCTGATATGCATGTGCTGGTAGGGGAATCTCGGGCGGTGTGAGTATGACAAGAAATTTTTTATGATTTATATATGAAAGCTTTATCAGTATCAGAAAAGCAATTCCACCCCGAATGTGGGGCATTGGGGCGGTATGGGCTATACATTTTGTAATAGATTTGATTCTACACAAATAAAGCGAGTTTAAAATGTCCAAAATTTAAGCAATTATTTATAAATTACAAAAATAATAACATAAAATTACAAACAATCAATAAATTATGAATAAATTAAAAAATGATTAATAATTTTTTAAAATGTGATTACTAGAAAGTCCGAAACTAAATAGTTACTCTGGGTAAATATTTCATAGTCAACAAAAAGAAGCATATTTTATTTTCTAAAACATTAATTTTTATAATTAAAATGTAAAAAGTTTTAATCTGATTATGAATAAAAAAAAATTAATATAAAACAGAAGAGATATTCTAAAAATGCAGAATTTATTCTTGGTGTTAATTACATGGATAATTCTTTACATTAATAACGACAATAACATTTCAAGTTAAATAAAAATGGCAATAGAAAAAATAAATATTGTAAAAGTTGATAAAAGTCTTCATGTATATATTAAGTATCATGATATGCGAGATATAAAAATTAATTTATAAAAATGAGGAAGGGCGAAGTGACTGCTGCGAGAACTAACAGAATTCTGTCAAAATTTTCAAATTTTAAACTGACAAGAGCGTTTCGATTAAATATTCTTGCTTATACAGTCTAATACGCATACACATACACCACGTTTACGCCCGCTGACCGAAGATCCATTGCGCCCCGTTTCGAAAACCCATACCGCCCCAATACGATCATTTTTTAAATTTCATTATAAAACTTATTTAATACACTTTACTTATAAATTTAAAGTATGATAATTATCCGCAAATCTATAATGAATCAAATAATAGTAATTACTAATTAATAAAATCTTATATAAATAGTTGCTTCATTGATTAAAATGTACTAAAATTTTTCATTTTTACTAGCTGATTTTCAAGAATTTATTTATAGTTCATTTACTTAAAAAAAGCAGTAGTTTTTCTTTAAATTTTTATCTTCTCTAATAATTGCATATTATAAAAAATTTTCATTCATTTGAATAATTATTTTCATTTAAAATGTTACATAACCTATTTTACGCGACAACCAATTCCACCCCAGGTTCCCCTATATTGTAGAAACTACTATAGCATCTACAACATTATTAGCTGATGTTTGTTTGCTGTTTTAGCTGCAATATTTATAATAAGTGAAATACTATTTTAATAAGTACATTTCATTGTCTATTTCTATAAAATTGTGTCTTGGCAAGTAAGAACTAAAGTTATTCTCTGACAAAGTCAAATGTGAGCTTAAACCACTTTTATAATTTTTTATTATGTTTGTATTAAAACCATAAAGAACTTCGTATATAATAATATAAAAGGCATGGTGTAATGAAACAATTATTAGTTTGTAAAAACTTGTTTTAAAGAAAAATTTTAGGTCAGACTAAAAATTTTTTATATTCTATATGTTTTTGATTTAGAACTCTAATTTTATCAACAAAATGTAAAATTAGAAAGCGCTTATATGAGTTATACTAAACTGACGTTATATGAGCTATACTAAATGATGAGGTAGGTCCCTGAAATTAGACTAGACTTGAGCTAATTGGAAGCTCCAAATACTCATAATTCATATCAATTTTCTCGATAATTATTAGTTTTAAAGTAAAAATGGATAGGATGAATAAAATTTATTTCAATGAGGTTTACAACATTTGTTTGCAAAGATGTTTTTTTTGAAACTCAAACTTGTTCCATACATAATGGTTTCTATAATTTTTTTATCAATTTAATTTTATAATTTAATTTTGCAATTAAATTTTTTATTTCGTTTCGACATTTTTTTCAATAATATGGCATTTTTTTATGTTAAGGCGAGCAGTGAATGTATAATCCAGATGGTTAAAATCGACAAATTTTTTATTTTCATCTATATATAATCTAAACTTTATTCTGAAAAATTAAATAAGCTGAAATTTTTTTTACATGTTGGGATGCTTGGTGTTAAGTTTGTGACAAAAAATGTCATATAGGTCGTATATTATATGACATATATCATACTTAGATCTTGAACAGCAATGATGATAGAGTGAGAAAAGAAGAGAATACATATGGCCAATACCATTATAGGTATAGGTATTGAAATGACGCTGACAGCTTATATATATATATAATACCCGCTTCGATGTTACACACTCATTTGAACCGTACCGTAATTTCCAAATTATATATTTCGTGTACGTATATATATATATATATATATATATATATATATATATATATATATATATATATATTCACTGTAGCAGGGCTCCTAATACTTTATCTGTACGGTACTGAATATTTACTGCAACGCCACCTCTTTAAAAAATAGAAACTAAAATTCGCTCATTTTTATTTGCCGAAATCACAATCAGTGTTATAATAGTAATATAATCGTAGATTTCGTTTTACCCCCTTAATATCACAAATAGACGGATGCAATAAAGTTCATTCGTTATTATATTCTACGTCCGATTTGACCCAAATTTCTGAATCATTATACGTATAAAATGTATAACATTAGTTAGTTATTTGGTGATGAATCAAAGCAGAAATTTCTCTAGTACATAATCCTGGAATAATCATACAGTTGCTTTATCAATCTGTACGATTCCGCCTCTTGGCATCTGCCTCCCCAAATTCTTCATATTTCGGTTATTTTAAAATTTTTAATCTTCTAAAAGTACTCCTGAGCATAGTGTTACAAAAAGTATTCTGGCCAAAATAATTTTACGAGAGAAAATAAAAAAATAGGAGAATAGTACATTGTGACATAAGAGAACAAAATGGCGTTTTGGGGCTGGGTGAGGCGGGGTATTGAGTATTGGACAAGGGTATAGTATGAAAACAGCTTTGCTCCCGTGTGCCGATACCATTTTCTCATACGATGGTGCCTTCTCTTATTTAAAACAGTGCGCAAAAAATTGAACTCATAGAATGAAAAGATGTAAAACTTTTCCCTTGTGTTAGTTATGTTTGTATAGAGAGAACAGGTATAATATCTAAAGGTCCAGATGACACCGCTCTGAAATAAGTTGCCCTAACATAAAATGTAATCTGTTGACTTTGAAAAAATATAATATCGGTTTTCTCTTTAGGTTATGTCTGCACTTTATTTGAATTTCGTAACATTAAATTAAACGAGTTCCTCTTTTAATTGGGAATTTATAGAGTATTTTAAGAAGAGCTTTAGGATCGGAAGATGGAAGTGTAGGGGCGGAGTATCCTCCTCCGTAAAAAGAAATAAGAATAATCAAGTTGAGATTATAAGTTTGTATATAATACAATCTTAAAATGAAATTGAAAAATATTTAATAACATAAAAAATAGAAATAAAAATTAAGACTAATTTTTACAAAACTATATAATTAATTTTTATTACTTTAAAAATATTATAATCATCCTTATACCAAATTTCACATAGAATATAAATTTTATTTTATTTAAGAATCTCGAATACCCAACTCAAAGTGCAAAAAATCGAGCCCGCAGACGAGTGACGCATATAAATCCAAATATCGCAAATGGCAAATGTTACGCAGGCACGGAAAACTGAGAATTCTTCCCGACTACTCGGTTTCGTTCATTCGCTTTTCCTCCCTAAGTAGGAAAAGTAAATTTCTGCTTTCTCATTGGTCGGGAAGAATTCGTAAACACTTCTGTTCTCTAGGGAGGAAAAGTAGTATTTTACTCCCTTCTAACAGCTGTAGAAAATCGGACTTTAAGCCCTAAGAGCAAGAATAGTATATTTTTTACGAGTATGAAAAGGCTTTATTTACGAAACGAGAGGTTTGCGGCCCGAGGCGAAGCCGAGGGTTGTAACGAGATTCGTAAAAAAGCCTTTTCGTACTAGGTAAGGACTATATTTTTCCTCATGAGAACGGGAATCAAGCGGTGAAGGTGCAATTTGTAGGTTAGAATGAGGAAAAATACTTCTCGCACACGGGGCACAAAATATGATTTTCTGCAGATGTCTAGAGGGAGCAAAATACTACTTTTCCTCCCTAGGGAGGAAAGGTGTTTATGGCCACTTCCTGACCAATCAGAAAGCAGAATTTTACTTTTTATCCCTTGGTAGGAAAAGCGAATGAACGAAACCGTGTAGTCCGGTAGGATTCTGAGTTTTCCGTTATTGCGTAACATCTGGCATTTACGATATTTAGACTTACGAGTATATGCGCCAGTCGGCCACAGGCTCGACCTTTTGTTTTCACTTTGATTTAGGTATTCGAGATTTTAAAATAAAATAAGATTTATATTCTATGTGAAATTTATTATAAAAATTCTTACAATGTTTTTTAAGTATTAAAAATTATCTATATCTTTTTTTTAAATTAGTTTTCATTTTAAATTCTATTTATTATGCTATTAAGCTTTTTAAAATTTTAATTTGAGAGTAGATTATTAACAAACTTATAATCTTCAATTAATTAGTCTTATTTATTTTTAGAAAAGGGGGGCTCTGCCCCAACCCCCGGCGGGGTTTCTCCCCCTGTACCCCCACCTCTCGATCCTACATCTCTTCTTAAGATACTTTATCAATTTTCAAATAAGAGAAAATTATTTAAGTTAATGTTATTAAATGCAAGTAAATTACAGAAATAACCTTAAGAGAAAACCGATAATATTATATTTTGTTGAAATCCAACGAATTACATTTTATTTAGGTATCATTTGGTCCTTTAGATATTATACCTGTTCTCTATCTAAGCATGACTAACACATGGGTTGACATTGTTTAATTTTGTGAGTTTGCCGTTCAATGTTTTGTGCTTTTCTTTGAGAAAGAAAAAGCTCCCTAGTATGGGAAAATAGTATGTGACACAATGTACTATTCTTCATGCCAACAATGTCGAAGATGTTCCTGGGAATTTTATTTTCAGCAGTTTATACTTTAATTGTACTTTTGTCGACCGCCTATATACAAATTAATAAATACTCTTTCATTGGTCTTACAGTCCAATCAAATCAATCGGAAACAATGCGTAACAATATCAATACATATCTACATTAACATTAATACATCAATACACAAAAATAATAAAAATAAAAATAAAAATGAAATTAAAAATTATAATGACAGTCACACTGTCCTTGTATACAGTCAACCCCGTAGAGTAATCTGAAGATAAAATATTAACTGAAAAAATTTTTTGTTAGTAAAGGGCAATCTGACTGTTCCAATACCCTTACCTAATTAAAGATCCAGCCCAATGTTTCGAGCTCGCTACGACTCCTCATTAGGGACTAAACTAAACCTTATATTCTAATCCATATATACCTTATTCCCACTACCAAATTTATTAAATTAAATCTAAATTCCCCCTCTACACAAATTGTTCAAAAGCAATCAATTTAATAAGGAATGATAAATATTGTCCAATTTACTAGATTCTAACATTAAATTCACATTATTCCGATTCCTGGAAATGTGAATACTTTCAAGACTCTCCCTTCTATACTTATTATTAATACCATGTTCCGAAATATCCACATTCACAAAATCAAAAGAATGTAAAAACTTCAAACAATGCTCCTTTAAACCGGAAGTAATATGTGAGCTGCGCAAACTATATTTATGTTCATAAATTCTCTTTTTTAAATATCTACCTGTTTGTCCAATATAGTATTTATTACAATCCATACAATTAATCTTGTAAACAACTTCCGATTTTAAACATAAATCATCCCTATCTTTGCAATTATTAAACAACTTACTGAAATTATTAGTATTTTTAAAGAAAATTTGAATGTTATATTTCCGAAAATTTCTTTTAATTCTTTCAGATAATCCTCTAACATATGGTAAGACAATAATTTGCCTCTGTAAACATCAACTCGTGCATTATGTCTATTTTAGGTATTATAAATGTCAAACCTTTTAATGCTCCAATTTTGTTTCTGAATTGGTGGTGTGAATTAAAATCTAAAAACCTACCTGAAGGTGTCAAGCATTAAAAGGTGTCATTGACAGAGCAATAAAATTATCACATAAAGATTTTAGATAAAATAATTTACAGATAGTAAGAGAAACTTTCATTTCTAATGGTTATCCAATTGAATTTATTAATAGATTAATTGCTAAGAGATTGTTTAACATTTATAATACCGAAAATAGATATAATGTACGAGTTGATCATCTTCAATTAGGTAAGGGTGTTGGGGACAGTCAGATTGCACTTTACTAACAAAAATTTTCTTTCAGCTAATATTTTATTTTCAGATTAGTCTACGGGGGTGACTATATACAAAGACAGTCTGACTGTCATTATAATTTTTAATTTAATTTTAATTTTTATTTTTATTATTTTTGTGTATTGATGTATCAATGTCAATGTAAATGTGTATTGATATTGTTACGTATTGTTTTCGATTAATTTGATTGGACTGTAAGACCAATGCAAGAGTATTTATTAATCAGCAGTTTGTAATATGAAAAAAAAATTATATATATATATATATATATATATATATATATATATAGAGAGAGAGAGAGAGAGAGAGAGAGAGAGAGAAAACAAGCGTAGACAACTCACTTTATTTAATGCACACTTAAAATTTATTAATTGTACGGAATACCAAAAGGATGGAAATAAAGTGGTGAATATTGTATATCGCAACGACTTCACATTTCGTGCGTGCTCTAAAAAGTAATCCAAAAAGGATTCTTACGTATTAGTTATGTAATTCTGCGTTCACACTCTATTCACTTTCTAGATATTATTGGAAGTATGCACTGACATATAACTACACAACTATATATATATATATATATATCTTTGTCAAACGGAACAAGGCTCTGCCCAAAATTCGTAATGATGGATTTTTATGATCTTTAGCTTAAAATGTTTGTTATTAAACACTTCTCATGAGCCTATGTAGCCTTTTAAAAAAAACTAATATGGCGGCTTAATATGCCCGCTTAAAATCAGAGAAAAATCAAGATTTTGCAGTAAAATGTTAGATAAAAATAAACCTTACTCTCAATTCCATCGATTTTAGGTGCAAGATATTTGTTATTGACAGCCCTAGATATTTCAATAAGTAAGTTAGCGAAATCCGAGGTGGCGGATCCAAGATGGTCGCTGAAATCCAAAAAACGTCAAAAAAATAAAGACTCTGGCCTAAAATTTGGATATCTACCCTTTTATATTAATTTTAAAAGCTGAAATTCGATCAGATATTTCATATGTAGCTTTCTAAGAATCGGAAATCTAAAATGGCTGCACAAATTAACGCCAAAATGTAGAAAAAACAGCGAGAAACTGCGAAATTCTGATGACATCAGTCTCGGACGTATATATTAATAGTTGACAGATGGTCGAATGACTGTTATTATTTTATATCATGAAATTAAATTTTATAAATCCAACATGGCGGATCCAAGACGGCAGCGGATACCTTAGAATCTTCGAAAACTAATGTGAACTCTAATTTTACGGTAACTGGAGTTTACAAGAGCTCTCTGCGTTGGGACTGTCTCAATATACACGAAACCCACAGTACCTTTTTATATTAGGTTGTCAAATATCTCCCTTCCGCTTTTTTGCTCTTCATTCAATGCTTTATAAAAAGTGTTACAGTGGTCGTATTTACTTCAAATATGCGCCGTTTGGTTCGATAATCTGTTTCCATATAGACGGCAACATCATAATACCCCTCTCGTAGAAACCCGTCTCCTTATTTGCGAAGAACTCGGACAACCACTTTTCACAAGCCTCTTTGGAGTCCAACTTTACACCACCAAGGACGTTCGACATGGATAGGAAGAGGTGAAAATCACTTGGCGCTACGTCCGGGCTATATGGTGGACGCGATAAAACCTCCCATCCGAACTCCCGTAGCTTCTGACGAGTGATCAACGAAGTGTGTGGGCAGGCGTTGTCCTGGTGGGACACTACACCTTTCCTGTTAGCCACTTGTGTACGCTTCTGGTCGATAGCTTGCTTCAAGTAGCCCAGTTGTTCACAGTAGATAGTAGAATTAAGCGTCTGGCCATATGGGAGCAGCTCGTAGTGGATGATTCCCTTTGAATCTCACCAAACACATAGTAAAACCTTCCTCCAGGTCGTCAATCCTTGCTTGGCCACTGTTGGGACCGTCCACCGTCCTTGGACCACGACAGTTTTCGCTTGATATTGTCGTATGTGATCCATTTTTCGTCGGCAGTAACCATCAGCTTCAAAAATGGGTAGAGTTCGTTCCGTTTCAGCAGCACATCGTAGGCGTTGATTCGGTCCAGAAGGTTTTTTTGCGTCAAATCATGCGGCACCAAAACATCAAGCTTTTTTTGTATCCAGCCTTCTGCAGATGGTTTAAAATGGTTTTGTGACTAACTCTCATCTCCTGGGCGATGTCACGAGATGACACATGTCGATCTAACCCGATAAATTCCATGATTTGATCTGTATACGTCGCCAGAGCTCTTCCGTCGGCTGGCTTATCCATGGTGTTGTTTTCACCGGCTCTGAATCGTCGAAATCATTCTGCTGCGGTTCGAAGTAATAACGTGTCATCCCCGAAAACATCATTAATCTCACGGAAGGTTTCTTTAGCGGATTTGCTTTTGTCGAAGGAACACTTTAAAATAGCGCTAATTTCGGCTATTACTACACATGCGCGCGAGTTAAATAACAATTTTTTGAGAACCTTGTGGAGAGAACCTTTGAGAAAACTTTGTGTTGTTATTTGTTGTATATCCTGTTATATTTCTTTACATAATATCGAGGCTTGTTTTAATAAGTTGGATTCCTGAAATTCTAGTCAAGAAGATAATATTAAATAACTGGATAAAATTTTTTGATAGGTTTGTGTTAACATTGTTAAATTTATCCGAAAGTATAAATAATGATAATTTGCAATAATTCTTCCTATTCCTTGCTGGTAAGCATAGTATGTTTTATCGGTGTCGATTTCATCACTTGTCACAAGAGTCGTGGCGATTATTCTCAAGAGTGCCGTCTTCATCCTTCTGTAAAAGAAAGGAAGGATTTCTTAATCTTTTAGCACGCCGCAGATCATAGTGGCGTGGTTGTCCGCGTATATAACATTCTAGTGAAGGGCCTTTTCGTTTTACAAGTCATTTTTGATAGCGAAGCGCAGTTTTATCGCGTTGTTGTTGATGTGTTTTAACATAAATTTTCTTACTTTCAAGCGCCTGATTTGATTCACCGGGTAACTTTTGTTGCCTTTTCTGTTTGTTATATAGCTTGTCATAAAAAAGGTAGAATTTCGTTTTTTCGAATCTCATTGTGATTTTCAATTACGTCTGCTTCCGGTGCAATAATATGTTTATGTAATTCGTCATACGGTCCATATAGATGTGGAAACAGTGCGAGTTTTGTGCAAAAGTGAATGCTTTGATTATATATAAGTATAGCCGAGGTCGTATGATTTTTAATAAGTTCATTGGGATTTTGATTCACCAAAATGCCTAATTTCTGTCTCAGAGTAGAATGTAGCCTTTCAATTGAGTCATTAGATGTATCTCTGTGGACGATCGTTTGGTGGCATTCGATCTTATGAATTGTGCAAAATTCTCTAAATATTGCCGAGTTAAATTCACTTCCATTATCGGTAGTAATTTTGTCGGGAAACCTATGGTGATATGCGAAATGTCCTAATTTATTTAATACTGTAATAACATTTCCGTCAGGTAAAAGATAAGCTTGAGCGTATTTCGAAAAGATGTCAATTATAGTCAGAAATATTTCTTTATTCACGTGAAAAATATCTATATGTATATGTTGAAGCGGTCTGTTAGCAATAATGGGGCCGTAATTTTCAGTCTTATAGGGTCTTCTCTCATATTTGTGTTTTAAACATACTTCGCATGAATTAATATAATTCTGAATAATTCTCTCCATATTTAGTATATAAAATTTCTTCTTAAAATGCGCTGTTGTTGCTTGCATTCCATTGTGATTTTGGTCATGGTATTCTTCGAGCCTTTTCATAAAGTTATTTTGACTTATTGAAGGTGTATAAACGCTTGTTTTCACAAATTTCAGCTTTTCATTAAAATGTTCTTTTAATATCCTATAAATAACGAATTTCTCATTCCTTATTTTCGAAATAAATTTCGTATTGTTTGTTCTGTTTAACGTTTTCGTTTAGAAATTTTAGTAATTACGCTTCTGCGTGTTTCTGATTGATTTTTACTATATATTGTAGTTTAAGTTTATCTTTAATTTCTTTTATGTCATAATCTTTACCATGCTGGAATATTATGCTGTAATTGAAAGCGTGAATATTTCTCTCGCTTATCGGTAGTGAAAAGATCGGATCTTCGTCTGCAGATTGCACTGTTGCAGTTTCGTCATCGAGCTCTTCAATCTTGCGAAGTGCAATATCAGGTGCTTCTGGTATCATTGAAAATAAATCCTTCTTGTCTCCTTGGGTGTTTAGTTCAATTTTATTTAATGCGTCAACCACATTATTCTCTTTGCCTTTTTTATATTTTATTTCGAAATCGCATTCCTCCAGTTTTATTTTCCATCGACTTAATCTCGCATTTGGTGTTTTTAAGGAACAGAGCCAGGTCAGTGGATTATGATCTGTTTCAATAATAAATTTTTTCCTATAAACATGTGGTCTAAAGTGTCTACATGCTTCTACGATTGCGAGTAATTCTTTCTCAATCGTAGAATAATTTTGCTCCGCTGAATTCAGTGTTCTACAGTAACATGAAATGAGGTGTTTGTCTTGGGACAGCTCAGCTCCGAGGTCGATGCATCTGAGGTAATCACGAATTGTTTAGAAAAACCCGGGTATGCCAATACGGGAGTGTGTAATTAATTCTTTAAGTTTGTTAACTGATTCTACATACTCTTGATTTTCACAATTAATTTTCTCATTCTTTTTAAGAACTCTGTGAGTGGCTTCAAAATTTTTGCATAATCTTTGATAAATTTTCGGTAATAACCAGTAAGTCCTAAGAATGATTTTATTTTTTCTTTCGTTTTATGGGATAGGGTATTTGATTATCGATTTAATTTTTTCAGGGTTCGGTTTAATTCCTTCCGGTGTCATGATATAGCCAAAAATGGGACTTCTTTCCTTAAGAATTCGCTTTTGTCTGGTTGAATTTTTAGTTCGTAATTTTTTAATTCGTCGAAAATCAGTTTTAAAAGTTGTAGATGTTCTTGGAGAGATTTAGAAAATACGACAATGTCGTCCATATAAATGAAACAAAATTTGTGTAAATATTTCCTTAAAACTTTATCCATCATTCTTTGAAAAGTTACGGGGGCGTTTTTTAATCCGAACGGCATACGAACGTATTCGTAATGTCTGTTTTCAACGGTGAAGGCTGTTTTTTTCTATTGAATTATTATCAAGCGGTATTTGATGGAAACCTTGTGCCAAATCTAATGTAACGAAATATGTACATTTGCCTAAATTCTCTAAAATTTCTTCCATTCTAGGTAGAGGGTACTTGTCCTCAATGGTTTTATCGTTAAGTTTTCGATAATCTATCACCATCCTCCTTTTTTTCCACTTGCATCTTGCTTTTTGGAAACAATCCAAACGTCCATACGGTAAATTAGTTGATCGTGTTATTTCATCGTTTAATAACTTTTTTATTACCTCTTGTATAACTTCCTTCAAATGATATGGATACCTAAAACTCTTGACATATATTGAGTGATCGTCTCTCTATGCTATCGTAGCGAATAGCTTATCATTTTTGCTGTAGAAGCAATCTTTATACCTGTAGAATAGTCTGATAATTTTTACCTTTTCTTCATTATTCATATGAACAGTCCTTATTTGCATTTTTATTTCTTGATGATGATTTAGGGTCGCCTTTTTACATTTTTGTGGTAAGTTATGTAAATAATTTATTTCAAATTTTGCTGTACTGAACATCTAGTTTTATAATTTATATTTGCTTGTAATTTTCGCAAATCTTTATGTCCAATTAAGCAGTCATATGTAGATTACCATGATTTTATTAAAAAGGTGATTGGTGTATTATCTCCGAATTCGCACAAAATTGGGAATGTAAGTGCGTATGTATCTTGTATTACCTTATGCACTGATTTAACTTCAAAGTTATGCGGAAAGATATATTTGGAAAATAATTTATAGGCTATTTTTGGGTTAATAATTAAGACGAGGCTCCAGAATCTATAAGAATTATTAACGGTGGATTTGTTGTTATTATATGGGGTAATTCGGGGCAAATTCCAATATTATTCAAAAAATCCGGCGGGCCGGTGTTTTTGAAAAAGTTACTACCTCTTGATCGTATATTATTCGATGTCGCTGAATTGTTATTTCGACCAAAACTATTATTTGGCCTGCTCGTATTTCGGGTACTTATTGATATTGGAGTCGGTTGATAATTCTGTGGTCTAGTATTATTAAAATTTTGTTTTAAATTATTTTATATTTCCAAAGGTGTTTCCAATGTTTGTGGGTCTAAAATTAGGTTGCACTTGCGGGGCTGAGAAGGCATTTCTAGTTTCGGGGTTTCGGGGCGTATTAAATGGATTAAAAATCCTTGCGTTTGTAGGTGCACTAAGTGAGTTAATATTTCTCGAATTTAAGGATGTATTCCTAGAATCATTAAAGTTACTAAGTTTAGGTTTCTTTTCTCTGATTTTCTGAAAATTGAGAAATTCAGCTTGTTGTTTATGATTATAAAGCTACCTACATTTGATTAAACAAGATTCGATATCGTCTAGATCGAAGTGTGTTAAGTGTGAGTGATATGGCCCTTTATGCCATTAATAAAAGTATTTCGCGCAATATTTTCAGAAAATTCAAATTTCATTTACCTTAAATTGGCATCTTGAACATTCAACTGAATATGTTCTTTTAATTTATTTAGACGTTGTTTTATTTCGTCAGCGTATTTATCAAAATCTTGATTAGATAATTGATAATACGTCGTCAATTTATTAAATAATAAATCCTCCGAACTAGGAGCACTATATCTATTTATTAAAATTCTTTTGCATTCGTCCCATGTTCCGGGATTATTTACAACAATCAAATCTAAAGCGTCCAGATAAAAGTTAGCCTACGCAGAACAATAGGAGCTGATAAGACGCCAGACAGATCGATGCGTTGGTACATTGATGTGATTCATATAACTCGCGCGCGCGCGTGTGTGTGGTTGTGGGTGTGTGTGGAATGTAACTGTTCAAAACCTTAGTAAATCTGAAGCGTCGAACATATATCTGATGCTGTGAAAAATATGTAAAGTTTCTGTCAATATACGAAATAATCTGTCGCATAAGGTGAAGTTTTTTCTCCTACGAGATTTATAGAATGACCGACACAGGGAACCCAAACAGCCAGATCATTCCTCTGGTTTATTAAAGCCTGTAAACCGTTAAATCTGTCACTTATTGTTGAGGCATTATCATATTATTGGCCCCTGCAATTGTTTAAATCAAAGCTATTCTCTTTTAAGAATTTATTCACACCATCAAACATACCTATAGCTTTATTACCTTGATTTTCTAAAAATTTTATAAATCTTTCGACAGGATTATCATTGTTATTAATATTAATTAATATTATACTCATATTAATTAATATTACACATTATCTCGTTCAATATATCTTAATATTACTATTGATTGATTTTGATGACCCTTGTCCATTGTACCATCGATAAAAATATATTTTCGCTACTTTCACAGGCATCATGATTTCTTTATGAATAGCAACACCGATCTCTTCAATAAGATCTTCAAAAATTGCAGAAGATAAATAATTCGTGTTACCATTTCCAGAATTTCTGTACTACTCGACATGTTGTTTCAAGAAAGGATCATACTTATTAGCATTTATATAATGTCTAAAAAATTACCGTTATCAGGGGATCTTCAAGTTTGGCTAGTTGCTCTACAAGCCAAACCATGTTCACCTAAAAACATTATTACGTTTACGACACGCTTCAAAACTTTACGCCAATATTAAGCAGGACTTTCATTTTGCATTTGTAACACTGCATCTATGCGACCATATTGTTTCTTCATATTATTGAAACTGACTACTGATTTCAAGTGGATATCTGATGTTTCGTGATGTAATAAACGGTCAAGAGCGTATTTCCAATCATAATAACCATCAGAAGCAAATGGACTATTCTTAAAACCGAACGACTTACAATAAAAATAATATAATATAAACGTCCAGTACCCGGTCAAAAACATAGCCATTTACAAAGGTTGTTGAAAAAACTAACTAAATCTTTCTGCTTTACTGATTTTTCTTAAAATAAATCATTATTCTTAGATATCTGGATATTAATATTTTAATTATAGAACCAATAATCAGCATTATTTGACATATGTGCAGGGTAAAATCCGATATCGCTCAATAAATCTGATTATTTTCGTTCTGGATCTGGAGACGTACATTTATATGAAATTGTAATATTAGGTACATAATATCAATTTTTAAATTGATTTGACAATTAAGAAATATGATACGAAAAAAACAAATGTGGTAGTCATTCTGAATTAAATAAATAAAATAAAACATTTTATTTAATGCAACGTTTCGTCCATGGTTTTTGACCTTCTCAAGCCTCTGATTATAAATTAACTTCGATTACTGATACATATTAAGTTTAGAAACAAGAGTTGCGAAGTGTAACGCACTTCATGTGAATAATAATACTGAATCGATCATTAATTTAATAAAGAAATTGTATATTAGTGCAATGTCTATGTTATCAAATAATACTGCAATAGTCCAGGTGCCAGGAAGGTTTTTGTAACCGATGGAGGCCCAGTCAGTCAACCAAGTTTTCTAGCGGTACTTTAATACGCGAGAGTGTTTTTGCACAAAATTGTAGTTCAAAAACTTAATACAAATTAAAGGCTTTAAACGTTGTGGACAAGGAAATTGGAACAACAATCATATTTTAGACCTATAGTTTTTATTGCATTTTCCTAGGAATCAGTTTGTTTTTTTTACAGAATTAAAAATTTTGTATTAGAATTAGAAATATTGTTAATTTAGTAACTACTTTTTGCACGGTTCCGAACGGCGCCGAACCACGTTTACTATTTATCTTGCCACTTCGGTTTTACTGCTATTTTCAAGACTTAATATATCTCATTTTGAAACTAAAGCAATAATGAATCAAGTTGATCCCGTAATATTCACATAAAATGTTATTAAAAGTAAGTTTTGACTATTTCAATTTAAAAAATTATCAAAACAAGAATTCTTTGATTTGTTTAAAGCTAAATTTGACTCGCCTATTTTAAAATAAAACGAAAAAAGCACACAGAATTATTTCTTGTTTTATAACGAACAATTTTCTGTATTGTAAAGTTTGATTACTGGCATTGATTGCCCAGAAATAAACTTTGAAGTACGCAATCGCTCGTTACTATGGTGAGCACCCTTCATGCTGTCCTTGTGTAATACCGCACCTCGCCTGAAAATGAGCGATCGTACCGATGTACCAATGTTGGTAATCGAGCTTTACAATACATAAAATAGTTCATTATTCATTATGATTAAATTACTCTTGTCTGCAATAGCTAATGAGGAGTTTAATTGTGAAATTAGAGAACTAAGAAGACTTGAAAAATAAAATTCCGAACACGGCTGAAATACCAAGGCGAAAATGTCTAGGGAAAATGAGTAGACTAAGAAATATGATTTGAGCAGACTCGAAGTGACATTTATAACGAATTAAAAGTCTGTGCGATTTGCAAAGTCGTACATGAAGGACCAAGGAAAAGTTTAATATTATTCCTTATAAGTATGTGATAAGACGCGTGTCGATATATTCACATGAAAATGAGAAATAGTTAAGTTATTGTTAACTAGATTACACGCATACATTAGTGAAACAGAGCAATTAACGCTGGAGACCACTCTAAAAAAAAGCACTCTTGCCAATCAGTTAACCAAACAGCCTGTACTTAAGCGTTAATGATGGCTACTCGAATTGCATGTGTAAAAGATAGAAAGTTGCAGCCTACCGATTGACGGCCGTACTAATATATCGAATGTACCTTTATCCGTAGCAACTGCATATGAGTACAACATGACCATTTCTCGAACTGTATTAATTTTAGTTACCTAAATCGAATCAAATAGTATTTATGAGTTTTTCCAACATTTACAAAACAATAATTTTCGTTCTATTTTTAAATAAAGAGTTAAAATCAGCAATAAACAAAAGTTCTTTTATTTGATAACTTTTCTAATTTAATTTAAATTTATTTGATAATTTTCTTTTACCAAAAAAATTAATCCAAGAGATTGCATGACATTTTGTGGCAAATATCGAATTCTGTGCTCTAAAGCTACGGAAATGTTGATAGTTGCAAACGGTGAGTCTACTTTGAGTAAAACAAATGTGTATAAGTGTTGCAAGCTGTTCACAAAGGCTAAGAGATGTTAAAGACGAACTTCGCCCTTGTCGTCCTAGTACGTCAACAACACATCAAAACATTCAAGCAGTGAAAGATATTATGTTAAAAAGTCGTCGAAGGACTATTAGAGAAGTTATTGAAGATGTTGACATATCGGTTGACCCATGCCATGCTACTTTTTTCGGCTTTTTTGGACATAAAATATGTGGCAGCGAAATTTGTTCCAAAACTGTTTCATTTTCATCAAAAGAACCGTTGCATAATCATAGCTCAGGAGATGTTGATTGAAATCAATAACGAAGCTAATTTTCTCAAAAGGGTTATACCTGGTGATGAATCGTGGATATATGGTTAAGACATTGAAACTGAAGCCCAATCGTCCCAATGGAAGAGTCCAAAAGAACTAAGACAAAAGAAAGCACGCCAAGTTCGATCAAATATCCAGATTTTTCTTACTGCCTTCTTTGATTAATATGACGTAGTGCATCAGGATTTCTTAGTACAAGATCTTACGGTCAATAACGAATACTATCTTGAAGCTATGCTCTGTTTGCGACAGGCGATATGCAAAAAACGTCGGAACTTTAGAAAAACAATTCTTGACTTTTGCATCACGATAATGCAAGGAGATAAAAACTGCATCGCTGAAAGGACTCAAGGCTATACCAAAAAATGATTATCAGAAGTGATTCGAAGACTGGAAAAGACGTTAGCACAAGTGTATTATATCTGTAAAGGGTTACTTTGAAGGCGACAACATAAGTATTGATTAATAAATAAAGATTTTTTGAGAAAACCAAAGAGTTATCTTATTATTTGAACACACCTCGTATACATATGTTACTTTCAAACTGTAACAAGTTTTTAGTATTATTCTAAAAAGATATTGTTGACATTTTAACAATCTTTTATATTATTTTTAATAACTCATTATAAGAAAATGATTCAAATTTAGTTATAATATTTACAATTTTTATTGTTCAAATTTTTAATAGAATATTTAAATGTCTTCCATGTCCTTATTTCTATAGCGAAGTTTATAATATTACAGATTAATTGAGTAGAATAAAATTATTATAATACATTTTAATTTAAACTAAAGAAATAATAGTCATAATAGACTTTTCGATTGATTTAAAAAGATTAATATGAATATACGTACAGGATGTTCTAAAAAGGTATGCGGAAAAATATATCACCGGATAGGGGAGCCAATTCTAAGCCGAAAAGTTATTATCACTTTTGTCTCAGATGCATAGTACATATATTTTGAGTAATATTTAATCAAAAATTTAGGGTGTAAAGCCAACCAAAGCCCGCATCTATTTCAAAAGGCGTAAGGAAAATGAAAAGGGTGTAGCTAACACCTTAAAAAGCCTTACAGTGTTATCTACAGTAAGAACTAAATAAACGAGTGCACGTATAGCGACTATTGTTTTATTTTCACTAACTTTGTGATCATCCGCGAATACAGAAGAAATGTCATTTCCTGTTTGATTCGCATTTTGTCGCTATTTTCTAACACAACAGATATTTCATTCGGAATATTTTCTCCTGAAGCTGATCCTGAAGATATTGCTTGACTATCAACAACAATAAAATCAGATATGTGTCATGTCTGCAATCATTTCTGCATCTTTTTTCTCCTTATTTACATTTAATTTACGCTTTGCAGAGCCACGTTTGAAATCACACACTCCTTTGTGTCGATCGATCCCTTGACTCATTATTAACTCTTTTAATCAAATTTATTACTTTACAACAAGATCACTATAGATTATTACAGTTAACTATATCTAAGAATAAAAAAGGCTATTACATATGAACGAAATAGTCGACACAGTCAAATGATTTTCCAATTCAACAAACGTCTCAATTTTTCAAAGCATGTCAAGACAAAAACCAATCTAGTGAGTCACATTTAGAAACTCAACAAACCGGGATTTTTTCTCGATATTATTTTAAAATCGTTATTCTCAACGACATCAAAAATTAAATTAAATTATTAAAACAATTAAGTATAAATTGTTTTGAAACAACTTCAATTTTTAATCCCTTTCAATTAGATAAAGTTATACATACATTAAAAAGTACGAAATTAATTTTTTTTCATAACTGTTAATCATTTTATATCTTCTTTAATTGTTTTTACTCGAACTATAATTTTTTTAGTGATGAAAAATGATTTTTTCATTTTTTAGGGGTCGCTGATGTGTGGGGACCCTGGGGCACGCGCCCTAAGTGCCCATAGGTAAATTCGGCGCTGTTGCCTTTCCCGAAAAAGATAAAATGAAATGTATATATGTATATATATATATAAATATATATATATATATATATATATATATATGTGCGCGCGCGCTTGGGTGTTTGTGTGTGTCATCCAACATGTTATACGTATTACAAATTTTCAAATATGGTAGATGAATATTTCTGTATTATTAGAGATGTTATTATTATATACAATATAGTTTTACGCAATATGTAGATAATAGTGCATTAAAAAAAATTTTAAAAGTAATGCTACAGTAATATGTTCTCTACATATTTCAAGATTCCTTCACAAGCATTTCTAATGAAATATGTCTGTAACATTCAATTTGAAATATGATAAATACAATTTTATGCTATGTTACTAATGAACTGCGATAAGTAATTACTTTTCGTAATAAAACATAATTATGTTCTATTGCAGAAATATTACAACTAAATATTACAATCGTAGTTGAAAAGCAACGTTAGATAAATACTACTTATATATTTTCAAATTATATAACCTTCACCGGTTCTGTAGTCAAAATATTTATGTGAATCTATATTGGAAATATTTCAATTGCAATATAAATTAATATTATTGACATATGAGGGAAAAGAACAGATACACGACATATGTAATATATCGTGTATCTGTTATATTGCAACTGTAATATATATATATATATATATATATATATATATATATATATATATAAATATAAATATATATATATATATATATATATATATATATATGTATTATTGCAAGTAAACCATGAATCTATTATACATTTTATTATACATATTATATACACATATACTATTTCAAGTATAATAAAGTAGAATATGAAATATTTCAAACGTAATGTTAGATAAATGTATTATACATACATATCAAATATTGCCTTGATAAGATTTCAGTCCTGATATTTTCTGTAACAATACATTTGAAACTATTTTAAAAAATTTACTTATTTTTATCCTACAAATAATTAAGTTTAATACAAATTATGCAGGAAAACTAATGCCTTAGAATTGATGCAAAAATAACCTCGAAGTTTTTCAGAATTTTTCGAGGCAGCTTTGAACTTTTTAATTAATATGAATTTTTCAAAAACAAATAAGGAATCTGAACATTATTTCTTAGATATGTTTTTATGATAATAACAAACGACAGATTATTAGTATATATTATATTTCCATCTATTAATTTAATACTGGACAAATTTATTACTAAAAACATACTTAATTTCAAGTAAAAAACTCTTAATATTTATCCTCGAAAAATGAATGTAAATTGTTAACAATTTTGGAAAACTCAAAATGACACTTTGTGTTTATACCTTAATTATTACTTTTGAAATTAGAAACCCAAAATTTGAACCGAAATAGGCAGAACTGACAAAGATATATGATTTGCATATTAGAAAATGTTCAACTTGTTTTCAAGTTAATTAATTAAGAATTTACAAGTAATCACAGTTATTAAAATATTGAAAAATTTGCACTTTAAAAAATCATATCATTTTTATATTTATTTGTAGATAAAGAAAAATTTTTAAGGATAAAACCTTTAAGATTTGTTTATGTGAAATGCACATGTATTGATTCAATTTTTCCATGAGAATTACAGTAATATTTCAGACACGTGTACGTGTAATATGCCATAAGCAATATTTCTGTATTTCATAGCACCTAATAGTGACTAATAGTGACAACTAACAGATCTTAGTAATATTGTTGGGATTAGGGCAATGGATATTAAATCGTTTATTTCTTAAATATATATTATCAGTTTATTCATTTAAAGGATATACAAAATACAACATTTGATTAATAACAGAAATACTTATAATATCTGTCTATATATATATATATATATATATATATATATATATATATATATATATATATATAGTTATAATATAAATTCGGTTAATAGAATGACAGTACAACAAAGGGGCATAATATTATTGTACCGAGGTCGCTTCAAGACTAACTGTACGAGCAGTTGCGCCTGTACAGTTTAGCTCGATGCAATAAAAATGAAAGTCGCCCCTTTATACCTGCGCTACCTTAGGTATCGAATGCATGGAATTGTAGAATGCCAACACCCTTCATCGACAATAACATGCACTTCATATTAAACTTAATCCGCAACCTTCAGCAAATTGTTTTAATTTCATTTTATTGAAAGGCTTCGTTCGCATGTCAGCCAGCATATTTTCAGTGTGACAGTAATTAATATTTATTAAATTTTTAGCCATCAATTCTTTGATAAAATGAAATTTAGTATCAATATGCTTTGTGCGGTGGCTGAATTTTTTCACATCGACCATTTTAATACAACTCTGATTATCTTCAAAGATTGTCGTAGTTTTTAATTTATTTCCTGTGAAGTGTTTTATTAGCTTACGTAACCATAGCGCTTCCTGACACGCTTCAGCGAGCGCGATATATTCTGCTTCTGTTGAAGATAGCGCGACGCACCCTTATTTTCGACAACTCCAGCTTCCGGTAGCATTGAAGTATTTAAAAACATACCCGCTGTTTGATTCTCTATCAGTTCAGTTTTCTGCCCAGTCCGCGTCAGCAAAACCAATTAAATCATCTGTTTTTCCGTACTGGCCAAGCACAAGCCCGTAATCAGACGTATATTTTAAGTATTTACAGATTTGTTGCTGCTATCCAGTCAGCTATTGTCGGATTTTTATTACATTTACTTAATAATATTACACTTGCAGCAATGTCCAGTCGCGTACTAACAGCTATATACAATAACGATCCAATAAGCTGTTGATAGACTTCACTTCCGTGCATTGGTGGCTGATTTTCTCTATTTTTAAGATATCCGTCTTCTAACGGTATGTACGAAGGCTTAGCATCTGTTAAATTAAATCTATCCAATCTGTTTTAATATATTTATTTTCTTTAATACAATATAAATTCTTATTATTTCTACTAACTTCGATACCAAGGTATGTCTGTAAAATACCTAAATTAACCAGCTGGAAATGTTTATTGAAAATCTCTGCAATTTCATTAATATAATCAAATTTCTTTGCGGCAATTAAAAAATCATCAACATGAATAATAATATAGATAATATCCGAATTAAATCTTTTAATATATAAACATGAATCTACCTCACCTTGTACAAATTTTTCAGACTTTAAAACACTATCTATTTTCCTATTCCATATATTAGCTGATTGCTTTAACCCATATAAACCCGTATTTAATTTACAAACTAAAAGATTTCGTTTATAATCCAATATTTCATAACCTTTTGGTTGCTCCGTGAATATAACCTCGCCTAAATTTCCATTTAAAAATGCAGATATTGCATCAAAATGGTAAATAATTAAATCCTTTCTTCCGGCTATAGCGAGTAAGACTCTAAATGTGGCTTGTTTTCGACGGGTGCAATTACTTCGTCGTAATCCCCACCATATTTTTGGGAGAATCCCCGTGTAACGAGTCTTGCCTTATACCTTATAGAGCCCCCGTCTGGACCATTCACTTTTGTTTTATAGCCCCACTTACATGAAATTATGTTTTGAAATTTTTCGGTGGCAGCACGAGCTCGCAGATATTATTTTCGTGTAGAGAATTAATTTCCTCGTCCATTGCTTCTTGCCATTTTCCTCCATCCGGTCGCGATAAAGCCTCTTTTCTTGTTCGTGGATTCGTATCGACAATTCTGGATGACTGTGCACCCGCCATACACCTGTCGGGCGGTACACCCCTATTCTCTCGCAGATCTTCTTGGTTCATTTACATTATAATTGTCGTGCATATATATATATATATATATATATATATATATATATATATATATATATAGTGTTTCAGATGTAACTGCCCTTATTAGGGGCAAGGTATCGGGAAGGAAAAGTTATGTGAAAATATTAATATTCATGTAGGTCGATTTTTAATAGTTTTTGCCATACGGGCCAATGTTTGTCAGCCAATCAAGTCTCAGAAATGTGGGTCATCGCCTACGAGTGACGAAAAAGAGATCAAAGGAAGGGCAACATGGCGACGTCGAATGAACGCGGCAAAAAGCCAGTAGTTGTTATTTTTCCTCTCGATTGTCAACGCTCGCGTAACTGCTTAGAAATACGGACACATTCACGAAGCGATGATCATGCGTCGTATGAATAAAGATTATCTTTCTTCGACTAAAACGTTCCTTACACATAATTTTTGTCCAGCTACCCTTTTTTACAACAGCCAACTCCATTGCATTGGAAATCAGGAAAAAAGACGAATGTTTCCTATCAGCCCTCGAGAAAATCGGTATAGACGCTGACGGCTACGAACTGACCGCGAGCGCACACGTATGCTTTATAAAAACACACATATATATATATATATATATATATATATATATATATATGGTTGTCAAATATCTCCCTTCCGCTTTTTTGTCTTATGAATTTCGCGGCTATGTACAAAGCGCTACAGAGCTAGTATCTGGCAATACTATATGTCATTTGAAAGGTCGAGGTCTACGGTGGCTCGATCGCTAGAGCGAAGGACTAGTAACTTGGTGATCCGAATTCAAATCCCGGTCTTGGTCGATTGACATAAACACCGCTGTAATAATTTACATGTGCTTCATTTACAAACACATCGTAGACCTCCGTCGCTGATTATTACCAATATTTGAAAGCATAAATAGAGCGACGTTAAATAACATAAAAAAAATTAAAAAAAAAAAGAAAGGGCTTGACTTAACGTACAAAACGACGCTATGCATGATTAGGAATTGCGGTAAATCCGGTAGAGAAACGTTCCGTGAGATTCATGTTGTATTGGGTGATGGCACGCTATCACTTTGAACCACAGAGGAATGGTTTTGACGATTCAGAACCGGTGAAAACGATACCATGGATAAGCCAACCGGCGGAAGACCGTTCACGACGAATACCGACCAAATCATGGAATTTATCGAGTTAGACCGGCATGTGGTATCTCATGACATCGCCCAGGAGACGAGAGTTAGTAACCAAACCATTTTAAACCATCTGCAGAAGGCTGGATGCAAAAAAAGCTTGATGTTTGGGTGTCGCATGATTTGACGCAAAAAAACCTTCTGGACCGAATCAACGCCTGCGATGTGCTGCTGAAACGGAACGAACTCGACCCATTTTTTAAGCGGATGGTGACTGGCGACGAAAAATGGATCACATACGACAATATTAAGCGACAATGGTCGTGGTCCAAGGCCGGTGGACCGTCCCAAACAGTGGCCAAGCCGCAATTGACGGCCAAGTAGGTTTTGCTCTGTGTTTGGTGGGATTGGAAGGGAATCATCCACTACGAGCTGCTCCCATATGGCCAGACGCTTAATTCTGCCATCTACTGTGAACAAATGGACCGCTTGAAGCAGGCCATCGATCAGAAGCGTACACATTTGGCCAACAGGAAGGGTGTAGTGTTCCACCAGGACAACGCCAGATCACACACTTCGTTGATGACTCGTCAGAAGCTACGGGAGTTCGTATGGGAGGTTTTATCGCATCCACCTAATAGCCCGGACGTAGCGCCAAGTGATTTTCACCTCTTCCTATCCATGTCGAACGTCCTTGGTGGTGTAAAGTTGGACTCCAAAGAGGCTTGTGAAAAGTGGTTGTCCGAGTTCTTCGCAAATAAGGAGACGGGTTTCTACGAGAGGGGTATTATGAAGTTGCCGTCTATATGGAAACAGATTATCGAACAAAACGGCGCATATTTGAAGTAAATCCGACCACTGTAAGACTTTTTATAAAGCATTGAATGAAGAGCAAAAAAGCGGAAGGGAGATATTTGAGAACCTAATATATATATTATAACGGGGTATCTGGGTACCTAAGGGATACGCCCCTGAGATTCTTTATTTAATCCTAGATGCCCACACGGATCTAAGTCCCCGTTAACAGAGGAGAGGATGTCTCGACGGAGTGGGTTAATTTATAATTAATCGTTGTTGAGCGTAGGATCCTCCGATATATTCAACAAACTTAGCTTTTTCCCTATATTCCTTTTCTTTTAATATTATTAACTTAAATCAGGAAAATTCAAAAATGAGGGAGACAACGATTTATTACAACGGGAAATATATAAGGAAATTTTTTATTTTTTGTATTTCAATGTATACGCATACTGCGGTTTATTCTAATAGTTATTTTGCGGATTTAGTTATTTCTCTTATCTATGTTTAAGAGAGACAGGCCACTCTACCCCCCCTCCAAACGTACACTGATTTCATGTTTTTAATATTAACTAAGAAAAATAACGAATCGTGCGTTAAAATTTTTAGAGTGAATTAAAACACCATTCTTAAGTTAATTCGACGCTGGAAATCCATGATGAAGGAATAAATACCCCTTCCTTGTCAGTAGTTGAGCTAATGGTATTCCGTATTTGCCGATACTCCAAAACTTTAGTTGGAAGTTGTGTATTCGCTTCGTATTTGAATTAAGAAAAAAAATTGAATACAAGAATTCTCACTTAATCCACGCTAGAATGTATATTTGTGTTTAATTAATAATTAAAAGTCAGGATGAAAAAATACTAGGACAAATCGTACCTTTTTTATTAGAATAATATATATTATACTATATTCAAAAAAAATTAACATCCTATACCTCATTCACAATCACTCTCTCTCTCTTTTCCCTTTTCCTTTCTTTTTCGAAATTAGTATTTCTTAATAACACTGTATAGGTGACCATGCCTTGTACGTGTTACACTCCCCTTCGATTTAAGCAACTCTGTACCAAAACATAAGGGATGACAAAAGAAAATTTAGACATGAAAAACGAAATAATTTTAATAATGGTAATAAACAACTTTATGTATATATAAAGAATATATTAAACCCAAACCTTTTTACACTAACACCACAACTGCAAAAAAAACTTTCTTTTTTATCCGCTGTTGGGTGTCATGTATCGAGAGAGAGAGAGAGAGAGAGAGAGAGAGAGAGAGAGAGAGAGAGAGTTCACAGGGCCGTTGAATTCAACCGCCTATAAGGAACCAAGATATTTTCTTTAGTATCTTATTAACGTTACGATTTGGACATGTATCCTCTTTGATGTCTCTAGGATAGTTGCAGAAAAAGTACCGGTGGTGTCGGTTGTATCATCCATTAGGATCCGGGATGTAATACGACTGGAAGTCCTGTGACAGGCATGATGCTGGCATCCTTCTGCTTTTTAATGCCTTAGTTACCCCTGGTCGAGCGTCATTCTTATTTTGACTGCTGGACGGATTCTCCCTGCCACGACCAGCACTGATCCACCACGACTCCCCCCCCCGGGTTACAGAACCGCTTTTGCTCGCAGCCGCTCATCCGCGGCTAAGTCCGCGGAATCCCGTAGCGATGAGGGGATACCCTCCCCCAGCCGACGCGCTTCTTCGCGGATACGGAGGAGTTCCGCTTATACTCATTTCACCTCGGCCTTTGCGGCCATTAGGCAAGCCAATGTTATGATAAGTTCCTCCATCTGTTCCTTTTACCATCGTTGCCAATGTAAGCTCAGGAATGTCTTCTGAGTTTTAGTCGACGCCTCTAAGTCATCAACTTTTTGAGCGATAACGGGACCGACCTGCTTTCGACCGCTGGGTCGATACCGTAACTCCTCCCAGAGAACGATAACTCTCACCTCAGCCTTCTTAGCTATATCACCCTTGCCTTTATAGTCAGCCAAAGCTTCTAAGAGGCGTCACTCCATACGTTATAGCGGAATCAGCGTTGGAGGATGTGCTCTTGTTGCCCCGTCTTCTCCGGTAGCCGAAACTCCTGCTTCGGAGGGAGTGGACGAGCGACCGGAGTCAGACGACTTCGATTGTGGAGGTCTCTTCTCGCTCCAGAACTCCAGCTGTGGAGCTGAATGGCGTCTCCGCCTTCGGAGTTTCCTTCTCTACTTCTTCAATTACCTCAGCTGAATAATCCGGAGGGAATGAACATGGAGGGATGGGACGGGCAATTCGATAGCCTAGACAGAAAACCGTCAAGGCTAAGCCTTGCCTCCAGATGACCCCAAGTAATTCCTTTAGTTGAGCGACGAAAGTTTCGATCATCAGATTCTGCATCTGCAACAGGAAAAGATGAGACGTGCTATATTAATGGGAAGGTAACCTCTCTTTCCTCGGTCTACCGCGTGGTCTTCACTCTGGAAGGTCCTTATTATTAAAAAGCGCCATATCATGAGCCGAAGACTGTTGTACTGTTGTTTTATTTTTGTGCGGATGACCTTGCGGCCTACCCGGGACGGATTCTACCGGATTACGAGTAGGTACGGGTATGTCCTGCGTAAAGGATCTCGCACTGGTGAATGTCAAGTCACATACGATGGGTGGGTGGCGCAATGCCTCCTTCTTGTCTAGCGGCGGCTGAGGTATACTTCCGTATGCTCGGTTTGCATTACTTGAACCCGGTATGACTTCCAAGAGATCGTGTTCCTCTGGTTGGACGAGCGGTTTGAGATGTTCAGCATGAACTAATTGCTCAATCTGTCCGTCACAACCTTCCAGCGTGTACCAGAGATAATAAGGTGAGATCGCCGATGCCCATGTTATACATTGCAGTAAAATTTTGATACTCAGCACTACGACGGTGAACGTCGGTACTCCGTTAGTGCGATATTCCGGATGTTGGTTTTCGAACTCGTGCTATCGAGGGGGGCCATGTTAAGCAGGGGGGACGCCGGAACAATAGATGCAATAAAAGGGATTAACTGGTGTCGAATTCTTTAAGTGTATATAGATTTTCTTGCCTGCGTGCGCAAGTGTGTATGTACTTGTGTATGCATGTGTTTATATATACGTATTTTCTTAACAGTTTAAATTCGGTGCCTGGCGATGAACGTGGTGCGGAACCAGGCTACGAAAAGGTACACAGACTTAAAAAATTTCTTTGTCAACACCAGTGAATCCCATATATTACACCACGCTGCCAAATTTTTAAGAAAATAGGTATATATACGTATTTTCTTAAAATTTTGAGTTTAAAACTTGATAATAAGACTACGTTGACCTTAATAATAATAAGACTAATTTGATATAAAAAATTATACTTTCTGTAAATTAGTTATGTAATAACATTCATTACATTTTTATATAATAAATTTTCTTTCATTGCTATTTACATTATATCATACAATTTATAAAGAATATAATTTACATTCTTTTACTATCTTATTGAGAAATAAATTTGTATAAATTCAAATAAATCCATTTTATAAAAGAGGTATTATTTGAATCAAACAAATATTTATTTAAAGTAAATTAAATTCATTAGAATTAATTCAATAGTTATTAGAATACAATAAATATTTATTAAAATTTATGTTTAAAAGAAAAATATACATATTTAAAACGAATGAATATTTTGTAATTTGGAGTAAACCACATATTTGAAATAAACAATTAATATTATTTGAATAGCAAACATATATTTATTACATTACACTAAATAAATTTTAGAAAAGTAATAAATATTTCTCGAAACTTGAATACTAAACGGAATTATACATACGTAAAAAATAAAGTTATTTAAATAAATATTTGAAATACTATATATATACATATACTCAAATTTAACAAATATATTTAATTTTAAGAAAAACTATTCAATATGAACAAATTAATATTAAATAGCTTTATCAAATGGTAAATTATATTTATTTTATTATACCCAACGCGTTGTTGAAAACTAATAAACATTTCTTCGATTTTATTAAATGAAGCACAACAATTAAATATTAAATTTAAATGAATAAATCTTTTAATAAAACTATTTATATGTTCTATATAAATAATTTTCTCAAAAATAGAAAATATTTTTTTATTTGTATATACATTTTGTAGTTTTTACAAATTATTTATTAAATTTAATATTTAAATTTTTGTGCTTGATTTAATAAAATCAAATAAATATTGAATAGTTTTTATAACTTGCAGGGAATAATCAAATAAATCTAATTTACCCTTTGAGAAAACTATTTCATTCTTTCGAGTAAATGGTTCTTTAAAAAATTGAATATATTGTATGTTTGTTTGCATATATATATATATATATATATATATATATATATATATATATATATATATATATATATATATTATTTTCGAATACCTATTTATTAAATTTTATATTTCACGTACATGCAGTTCTGTTTAGAAAAAGTCAATAAATATTTATTATTTTTAATTGATTAAATGTAATGTAATAAATATATTTTTTCTATTCAAATAAACCTAATTGTTGGTTTCAAAAATACAGTAACTCAGTATACAATTACAAAATCTTCACTCGTTTCAAATACGTATATTTTTGTTTCAAATAAGTATTAGGAGTGTGAATAAGTCTTTCCCGTTTTTTGTAAGAGATGGCGCCACCAATACTGTGCGAGTATTCAATGGTTACATATGTCATAATCAAAGCTTATTCATATGTCAACAATTCCATACTAACACATTAGTTAAAATTTTTTCGCATCATAAATTTTTGATATCGTGAAAATGTCGAAATTTGAGCCGAGTCGACGTCATTTGCGGGAAGTTTCACTTTATTGGTTCAATTTGAAGAAATCTGCTGCCGAGACGCATCGATTGCTTCAGGAGGCTTGTGGAGAAGGTTGTGTCGATGATTTAAGTGTTCGCGGATGGTTTCGACGCTTCAAAAGCGGTGATTTCGACGTGGAAGACAAGGAGCGTTCCGGGCGGCCGCAAATCTTTGAAGATCGAGAATTGGCGACTTTGCTTGATGAAGATTCTTTTCGAACGCAAGAAGAACTTGCTGAAGCATTGGGAGTTGACCGAACAACCATTTCCAAGCGTTTGAAAGCCATGGGAATGATCCAAAAGCAAGGAAATTGGGTGCCGTACGAACTGAAGCTGAGAGACGTCGAACGGCGTTTTTTCACTTGCGAACAGCTGCTTCAGCGACATAAAAGAAAGGGTTTTCTGCATCGTATCGTGACTGGCGATGAAAAGTGGATGCGTTACGATAATCCGAAGCGAAGAAAATCATGGGGACTACCCGGCCATGCATCATCATCGACGGCCAAGCCAAATATTCATGGCGCCAAGCTCATGCTCTGTATATGGTGGGACCAGCTAGGTGTGGTTTACTATGAGCTTCTGAAACCGAATGAAAGGATCACAGGCGAGGTCTATCGACGACAATTGATGCGTTTGAGCCGCGCACTGCGAGAAAAACGGCCACAATACTCCGACAGGCACGACAAAGTTATTTTGCAACATGACAATGCTCGCCCACATGTTGCACCGCCGGTGAGAACATACTTAGAATCGCTCAAATGGGAAGTCCTACCCCACTCGCCGTATAGTCCAGACGTTGCTCCGTCTGATTACCATCTCTTCAGATCGATGACGCATGGCCTGGCTGACCAGCACTTCCATTCCTACGAGGAAGCCAAAAAATGGGTGGATGACTGGATAGAGGCCAAACCGGTCGAATTTTTGAGCAACGGGATTGGTATGTTGCCAGAAAGATGGGAAAAAGTTGTAGCTAGCGATGGCCAATACTTTCAATAATTCATTTGTAACCATTTTTTCACAATAAAGGCTCAAAATTTGAAAAAAAAACGGGAAAGACTTATTCACATACCTGATAATATTTGTTTGATTAAAATAAATACACTTTTACGATATTGACTCATTTGCATTTAACTTTTTTTCAGTGTGTAATACAGTGTAAATAATATTCTTTAAAAAATTGAACGATATGATACTGTCAGTAGAGAGAAGTAAAATCTATAATATAAAAATGTAATACATTCTGTCAGATAATTAATTTATGTAAACTAGAATTATTTATGTATTTGTAACGTAAAAAAAATATATCAGGTATGTGAATAAGTCTTTCCCGTTTTTTTTCAAATTTTGAGCCTTTATTGTGAAAAAATGGTTACAAATGAATTATTGAAAGTATTGGCCATCGCTAGCTACAACTTTTTCCCATCTTTCTGGCAACATACGAATCCCGTTGCGAAAAAATTCGACCGGTTTGGCCTCTATCCAGTCATCCACCCATTTTTTAGCTTCCTCGTAGGAATGGAAGTGCTGGTCAGCCAGGCCATGCGTCATCGATCTGAAGAGATGGTAATCAGACGGAGCAACGTCTGGACTATACGGCGGGTGGGGTAGGACTTCCCATTTGAGCGTTTCTAAGTATGTTTTCACCGGCGGTGCAACATGTGGGCGAGCATTGTCATGTTGCAAAATAACTTTGTCGTGCCTGCCGGAGTATTGTGGCCGTTTTTCTCGCAGTGCGCAGCTCAAACTCATCAATTGTCGTCGATAGACCTCGCCTGTGATCCTTTCATTCGGTTTCAGAAGCTCATAGTAAACCACACCTAGCTGGTCCCACCATATACAGAGCATGAGCTTGGCGCCATGAATATTTGGCTTGGCCGTCGATGATGATGCATGGCCGGGTAGTCCCCATGATTTTCTTCGCTTCGGATTATCGTAACGTATCCACTTTTCATCGCCAGTCACGATACGATGCAGAAAACCCTTTCTTTTATGTCGCTGAAGCAGCTGTTCGCAAGTGAAAAAACGCCGTTCGACGTCTCTCAGCTTCAGTTCGTATGGCACCCAATTTCCTTGCTTTTGGATCATTCCCATGGCTTTCAAACGCTTGGAAATGGTTGTTCGGTCAACTCCCAATGCTTCAGCAAGTTCTTCTTGCGTTTGACAAGAATCTTCATCAAGCAAAGTCGCCAATTCTCGATCTTCAAAGATTTGCGGCCGCCCGGAACGCTCCTTGTCTTCCACGTCGAAATCACCGCTTTTGAAGCGTCGAAACTATCCGCGAACACTTGAATCATCGACACAACCTTCTCCATAAGCCTCCTGAAGCAATCGATGTGTCTCGGCAGCAGATTTCTTCAAATTGAACCAATAAAGTGAAACTTCCCGCAAATGACGTCGACTCGGCTCAAATTTCGACATTTTCACGATATCAAAAATTTATGATGCGAAAAAATTTTAACTAATGTGTTAGTATGGAATTGTTGACATATGAATAAGCTTTGATTATGACATATGTAACCATTGAATACTCGCACAGTATTGGTGGCGCCATCTCTTACAAAAAACGGGAAAGACTTATTCACACTCCTAATAAATTTTTTTTTTAAATAGACCTAAGTATTTATTTCAAACAATTCAATTTTTCTCGAGAAACGCTGTTAATAAATACGAATTCAATAGAATATAAAAATTGTATTTAATCAGATGTGCGTTTTTTTTTAAATTTTTTTTGGAAATTTGACTATTTCCTGAGATATGTTCGAAAGACTATGTATTTATATTTTTTGACATGAAAATTAAATTTCTATAAAATGCCACTATAATAATTTTACTTAGCAACCAATAAAATCGATGAATCTGTAATGGTCATTTATCCATTTACAGTTTATTATACATAATTATATATTATATTATACAGTTTATCCACGATCGCCCGTATGGTACTCACATTGCAATTTTTATCGTAGCAAGCTTGCTGCGAGCACGCATTTAGACGTCCGCATGATTGCAGCAGCCTTAGAGCAAGGCTGCATTATCAAGAAATTTCCGTGACATTTACATCGCAGTGATCTTACCGCAAGCATAAACTATTAAAAAAAAATTGTAAAAAATTAATCGTGAAACCATCAAAATCTATTATACTGTTAGAAGTTGTAATATATATATATATATATATATATATATATATATATATATATATAATATAATACATAAGATTATTAATGTATTATATATAATATAATACATTATATATATATATATATAATACATAAGAAAATTATGTAAATATATTTATTCTTTATTTAATCTTTATATGTACGTTAACATAGTTGAAGATTACGAAAATGACGGTCTAATAAATTAAGAGACTACCGTTCTACTTTATATTTTGTTTGAATTATACGGAATTTTAAAAAATATTTCTTTAAAACAAATAAATTTTTTTCAAACGAAGAATAGAATTTCTTAAAACAAATTTTTAGTTTTCATACATCAAAAAAATTTTTACCGCATTTAAACATTTCCGTATTTTAAATATATAAATTACTTATTTTGAATATATCGTTTACTAATGGTATATGAATAAACTATTTGTATAATTAAAAAAAATTGTATTTAAATACATAAAATTTTAAATTAAAGAAAATCTTCAGAGAAACTAAATGTAATACAATCGCTCAATTTATTTATTAATTGGAAATTATAAGAATAAATAAGATATTTGCATCAGTTATTAATACCATTATGTTTAAGAATATCCTAAAAAATCTTGTACTTTTCACTAATGTGCACGTTTTCAGAAACAAAATTAATTGAACGCGTTTTTTGTCTGAAGTTCATAATTAAATAACTTCTATCTTTTAAATATTTAGAATTAAAAAAAATGTATATTTTATGGTCTAGATAGTCTAATTGCAATAACTATATGTATTTTTATTGTATAACTTTATTTTGTCTCTTTACTTCTTAGAATAATTAATGTATTATATTTAATATGTAATGTTTCTGTATTTAACAAAAACATTTATATTACAACAAAATTATATTCACCCAAAGTAGAGTCTAGTTCAGCTTTTATATTGGTTGGGCTGAGGCCTTTCAAATAAAAGTATTGTATCACATAACGATGATCAATTTTTCCATATTTACAAATGCACTGAAAACGTTCACTATTGATGGCTGTCAAACAAATAATAAACATCATGGCGTCTTCAAACTTGAGACATATGCTTTATAGGTTGTCTACTTTCGAATACAGTGGTATTTTTTAAGCAATTACCGACACCTCTAGGTCTGTCCAGGTACTTCTGGGACCACCCTCATATCTTCTACACGTCACGTAAACAAATCTTTTGCAATAGTATCGAAGCATTTCAAAAACTTTCTGTACCACGGTGCCATACCGAAGAAACGTCTGAGTTGCTTCAGATTTTTCGGTTTTGTGTATTGTATCACTGGTTCACTCTTCTCTGGATCATGACGAAATCCCTCACAATTAACGAGAACGCCTAAATACTTATCTTCAGTATGTCCAAAGATGTTCTTTTCGTGATGAATCGTGACTCCAGCTTCAGATACTGTAGCTAGAACAGGATGAATCCAGTCTGAATGCTCTTCGAACGTTTCTGTCGCAATGAATATTATCGAGATACGAGGAAGCGTTCGGCTCGAGGCCTAGTCCTATTATTCGGTCTATCACTCGGTCAAATGATGCTCCAGCATTCGACATACCAAAAGGCATTCTGGTGAACTGAAATAATCCTATTCCAGGTACCGTAAATGCCGTAATCAGTTGATTCCAGCTAACGTGGTATTTGATGGTACGTACAGCTCAGATCCAAGGTCGGAATATATCTACCTGACTACAGCTTTCGTAGGATCTGATCCATATTAGGCAACGGATATGTATCGGGTTTCGAAACTAAGTTTACTTTTCGAAAATCGCTACAAAACCTGTTTTTCCCGTTGCTCTTTCTTACCATCACCACTAGGCTTGATCAACCACTAGTAGCTGGTTCAACTACCCCAACCTCTAACATCTCTTTAACTTAAGAATGTATTTCTTCTTGAATTTTCTTAGAGACTGGGTAAGCCTTTTGATTTATTGAGCGAGCATATACTACATCTATAACATGCTCTGTCCAGGTCGTACGTCCCAGTAACACTTCTCCCGCCGGCAGGAACTCATCTAGCAGTATCTTCAATTGCTGCTGCTCCTGCCGGGTTATATCCACAAGACGAATGAACGCAACAAATTTTATCTTTCAAAATATTTTTGTTATATACACAAGTCGTTGACTATATTGACATCGCAAGCAACTTTCATATCATAGGAAATGTATTGTCTTAACCGTTGCTTACAACACGGAAAGAATGCTACGAGACAACGTGGGCATGATTAAATCGCTTGCCATTTGTTGGCAGTTTAAAACATAAACGGAGAAAACCCTTTTACGCCTCACGTACGAAATACTCTATATTTTATAATTTACAATTTATTGCATTTTTTAAAATAAATTCTCTATTGTGTTCAATTATTACAAAGAAATAATTGAGTTAATATTTTATATATATGTAATTAATTCTATGTTTAGTTCCAGAAAATGTTTCCGATGAAGTTACTGGATCAATACACTTCTCAGAACAATACAGAAAGCGATATGGTTCACTTTGCCCTCAGTTTTTTACTGGCACTTTTGAAGATGCAATTGCAGAATCTTGCTCTAAACCCCCAAGAGAGGTAAATTCTTTTACGTGTACAATGCATTCAATCCGAAAAATAAGATATATATTTTAGCAATTTCTATTAATCCAAATGATTTTCGATATAGAGAAAATTATTGGCTGTATATTTACATCATGATAGCAGCATTCTAGCCAATGTCTTTTGTACCCAGTTACTAGGTTTTGAGACAGTTTTACAATTATTATCAGCTAATTTTATAGTATGGGGATGGGATTACACTTATGAATCAAATAAACAAAAGTAAGTCTGCTTTAAAAAATATTAATATTTTAACACGCATTTTAATGCTTAAAATATTTTAGGTTTCTTACCTCTATGCAACAAGTGTTAGGATCAGCTGCATCCATGACAGTAAGAAATATCGATGTGGATACAATGCCAGCGCTTATGATTATTATGCGATTTAGATCTAACACAGATGTTTTTACAATAATTCATGGAAATGTTGGAGTTAGTGATTTACTCACGAGTTTAATAGAGGCTGTAGATATTTTTCAAGTATATATAGCTTTTTCTTTTATTTCTTACTTTTTTAAAACTAGTATTTCATTCAATATTCATAATAAATATTTCAGCAACAGAGACAAAACGATATTGATTTTGAAGATGAAAGGCAAGCTAGAGAAAAGGTAAAAGAAGAACAAGATCAAGCTTATCAAGAAAGTCTCGCTGCTGATAGGTAATAATATAGAGATTTTGAAAATATTATTAAAAATTAA
This sequence comes from Sycobia sp. Sy_11, assembly GCA_018907035.1. Lineage (NCBI taxonomy): Eukaryota > Metazoa > Arthropoda > Insecta > Hymenoptera > Epichrysomallidae > Sycobia > Sycobia sp. Sy_11. The sequence continues at coordinate 2,816,798 of JACCIC010000027.1, read as the reverse complement.
GTTCGTTAATTCGTATATTTTAGAGCGAAAGAAGAAGCTAAACTATTAATGGAAAAAATTGAAAAACAAAGAAAAGAGCAAGTAGAAAATGAAAGATTAGCCGAACAAGCTCGAAAAGAAGCTCGTAGATTAGTAGTACAATCTAGTTTGCCGTCTGAACCCCCCCAAAGTGAAGGGGTTTTAAAAATAAAAGTTCGACTTCCATCAGGGCAATTTCTAGAACGCAGGTTTCATGCCAATGCTGCGCTTCAAACAATCTTAAATTTTCTAATTGTAAAAGGCTATCCGACAGAAGATTACAAAGTTATTTCAAGCTGGCCAAGAAATGATGTAAGTAATAAAAATGAAAGCCATAGTGAAATTTTGTTTAGAGACTTCCGCGACTTTTACGCTTCTGTTATGATATAACATTTTCTAATGAATTTTTTTAAAAGAACATGTAATGTTAATTATATCGTACAGATTAACAACAAAATGAACTTTAAATGTTTTGCTTTAAAATAAGCACTATCTAAAACATTAGAATGAAATAAAAAGTGCTTTTCAGAAACGACTTCAAAAAATGTTGTAATTATATTCATAATTAGATATTCTTCTTTATTAATCACTAGTAGCGTCTTATTTCCAATATGGAAGTCTATCTAGAAATTCAAATAATAAAACATTTACATCCTTCTGACATAGACAACCATCGGCAAACTTTGAATACTTATTCGGTTCTATGTCCATTTGTTGAGTGTCGAGAAGATTGAGAGAGAGAGAGAGAGAGAGAGAGAGAGAGAGAGAGAGAGAGAGAGAGAGAGAGAGAGTTGGAGTTATTTTTAATTACAGAATTATTGAAATATTTCTTTTTTTCAGCTTACAACAATGGATACAAATCTAACACTTAGCGAATTAAAGTTCTGCCCTCAAGAAACTTTAATTGTAGAAGAACGATAAATTCTTAAGATTTCAGAAGTAAAACTCAATATGTGACACTAAACATTATTATCGATGTATATTATTAAATAATTTCTAATTACAACATTAGATTTAACTATGTTTGTACACATGGCTCATTTTACATAACAAAATTTATAACCACCGTAGCTTGTTTATATAAGAATACTAATAATAAAACGAAAGTATTTTCACGAACATTATTGTATGATGAAGTTGAATTACTACCAGCACTAGCACTACTATTACTACTATTAGTATATTACGACTATATAATGTAATTTAATCATTAAAATTTTAGTTCAGTCCCTCATAAGTAGCCAAAGCGGCTCAAAACATTTGATGAAGCAGATATATAGATTCGATGAATTTGATGATAGGGGTAGCTACATTATATATATTTAGTATTTTTAATTGTTTCATTCTTTCGAAGTAGTATTTATATTTCAGATATTGCGGGGTCAAACAAGGATAGTTGAACTACCATTATAATTAGATTATTTTATAAAGTTTTGAAGGTCAAAAAATATTTATCGTTATACCACTATCACTACTATACTATGACTACCGACTAGTAGTACTACTATTGCTACTGCTACTGCTACTGCTACTACTAATACTGCTGCTGCTGCTGCTGCTACTGCTGCTGCTGCTGCTGCTACTAATACCACTTCTACTTCTAGTAAAGAATGAATAGTAATATTAGTAGTAATAATAGCTTCAATGTCAATGTTAAATCGATCAAATTATGATATGCATATTTGTTAACAATTAAAATATTTTTATGTCAAGAACTATGAAAGGAATGAACAATATCATTTCAGAAAAAATTTCATTTTTAATTAATTTATTAAAAATATTTATATCGCTGTACATATAATTGAGTAAATTATAAATATAATGAAGCTGCAAATACAATATCTCTTTTAAGTAACTTAATGGCTTCGCTAAATTTATTTTCCAGATCTGTGTTCCCAATATTTTTAGCAGCTTGCAAAAGTTGTCGAAGAACTTCTTCTAAACGTCGCATACATCGAATAATAGAACCTAAATATAAGTATACATTATGTATAACAAATAAAACAATTTTTGATTTTTCATTACATAAAATAATTACTACCTTCAAATATGTCAGTCATTTTACAAATTTGTAAAAATGATGCACCTTTGCACCATGCGTAAACAACGTCCATTAAGTATGGCTTAAACCTTTCTACATAAGAATCTTCATCTAATTCTAAATTTGATAAGGTTGATATTTTTGCTATTTTTCTTGCTATATCTTGCATTTGTCGCAATGGCCCGCTTAATTCTTCTACGCTTTTAGGCGTTTCGCTTGACTTGTCATCACATACAAAGCAACTTATCAATGCAGTCATTTGAGGAACAGTCAATGAATTAAATAAACCATTAAAAATCATTTCTGTCATAAGCAACTCATCCGCTCCATTAAGTTCACATGCTACGCGTCCTTTCACTTCAATAACATCTGCTACAGTACAATAAGCTAGTCGACGTAATACTCTTTTCCTACATTTTAATTCATCCATCTGTAGGACTGATTTTGCACGCTTCAACTCTGATTTAGCATTTATTAACTTCCCTCCTATATCTTCTTTAGCCAAAAATTTTTCATATAATTCATTCAAACTCGGATCCTAAGACAATGATATCAATATTATATTATTTTACATTTTAAACAGTATTTAAGTTTTAATAAATTTTTATTTAACGAAAAAATATATTACAAGTAATTTATAATTATCAAATGTTTGTTAATATTTTATATGCCTGCTTGTTTCCCTTAAATCTGTGTTAGTGAAAAAATATTTTTTTGAAGCCATAGTGCTTCAAATGGAGCTGAAGTGTCTGGAAACGTTGACATTCTAGATGGGGAAAAATTATTTTGACGAATGGTGTAAGTTTTATATTTCAGATTCTACGGAGGTGATTATAAAAGCTACAATTTAACTGTTTTATATTTATATGATATTCGTATGTTAAAAGACAGTGAGACTGATAAAACCAGGTGATATAAAAAAATACATCCTAAAAAACAATATTTTTATAACTATTCAGTATATATAATATGAAACATTATGTGATAAAAATACATCATTTTTTAAATACACTGTGTGCTAAATACAAGCGCTTAAATAAAATCAGGTAAAAAATACTGCTTAGACAAGTACATGATGGTACATGCCATTAGCATGAATTTCACTATACTTTACGTAAAATATCAATACAAGACAGTCACGAAAGCAGTGCATTCTATGCTAAAAATAAAAATAATCATAAATATAATTATCGGATTTAGAAAAATAGTTTAAATTCGAATAAGCAAAGTATTTATTTGAAACAAAACAGTAAAAAAAATAAATTAAGTCAAGCTTGTTGGAATTGTGTAAAAGTTGGGCATAAGCAACAAGATTGCTGGCATATTCGTGGAAACGAAGCTCAACTGTCTACAGGCAGTTCACAGCACATCAACAAGAATTCAATGAATGGCGATGACGCTTTGGTGAGAGAGGTATTTCTTTCTTCAAACAGCGGCGACCGAGCTACTTCTTGGCTACTTGATTCAGGTGCTCACAACATATGTGTAATAAGCGCGAATGGCTTACAACGTTCGAAAAGCTGTCTACTGTCTACTGTTTTTTATAAAAATGATGAAGCTGTAGTAGTTGGCGAAAACTCGAAAAATGAATCCATATTTGTAATGAAAATAAATATTATTAAATTAATTTCTCGCGCATAAAAATGTAAAACAAAATAATGATAAAAATTCTATGCAAATATGGCATGAGCGCTTAGCGTATCAAAATTTTGATCATATCAAACGTCTTCTGAAAAACAACAATATTTTGAAAGAACCGATTCCGTTCTGCGATGCATGGGCACTCGGTAAAATTCATAGAAATCCGCTCCCAATAAGTAAATCTTACACCACTAGAACTTGCGAAATTATTCACTCGGATCTTTGCAGTTCTATGGAAGTCGATTCTCTGGGCAATCGCAAATACTTTTTTCTTTTTGTTTGGTGGAGAATCGGAACCCTGCTTTATAGAAGCCGTACTTCGTATATAGAAGCCATACTCTCCGAATAGCGAGCAACAGAGAAAGCAAAAGCAAAGAGAAAGGAAGAAATTACTAATTGTGAATATATAAATTTATTGTTACTCTTTCTCGTGATTGTTGATCTAGATACTCCTTGCTGTCGTCGATTTGGAGATAGACCCTGGTTTTTTATTTTCTGGACTTGACCTGGTTCTTAGTTTATGGGTGAGTACATTTCTTGAAGAGTGTTTTCTGATTAAGTTAACCTTGATAAGAAGCCAATGAGTGAGTAAGAGTGAAGCCAAAAAATGGGCCCCTTTCAAAAGAATGGCTCCCCTTTTTTTCTCTCCTTGTTCTCAGAGGTCCATTTTTTATAGTCATTATTCTTGATTAATGTCTAGAAAATGATTTTGGACTAGTCGGATTATAAGGTCCATTTTCGTTATCCCTTTCCTATCAGGTGTAGGCAGCGTGCAGTGGAAGCGAACCGGCTCAGGTTCTCTGCCCTTAAAATGATGGCAGCAGGAGTCTAAAAATTTTACAATTTTACCGGAATAGGTGGTAGTCTGAAGGAGCAATGTCTGATGAATACGGCGGGTGGCATAGGACGTCCCAATTCAGTGGTTCTAACCTTTCCTTTACGATTCTTGCGTAAAGGAATTCGTTTAATCTTTAATGCTCTGCTCAATTGCAGCAGCTGTTGTTGGTAACGTTTCTCGGTGACGATTTGATTGTCTTGGAGTAGTTTATAATAGATTACTCCAAGCTGATCCCACCAAATGCACAGCATTAGCTACTTACCATGAATGTTTGGATTGGCCATCGAATTCTCCCCCCAGCATAAAAACGATTTTGAGGAAATGAAACAAGCGTTCTGTCTCTATTTGTACGTAATAAGGGGTGGAATGTGGTAGAAAAATATACAAGATCAAATTTGACCCGGACTGGTGCATTTAAACTCCACATGTAAACTGAATCGGAAAATTTTTTGTTCCTATATTTTGTTCCTATATAGTTTGTGTTTGTCAGTTTTTTTTACGGCGCAAAAAGTTTTGGGGAGTCTAGTTCAAAGCAATCATAGAGACAACTTGGTTGTGGTTTCGGGTGGTGATGTTTCTGATGTTGGATTTGTAAATTGCTAAGCTGTTTCAATGTCTGTTGGGGCACTGATGTGGTCTTAACTGTTTCGGCATAATAATATCGGGCTTAAACTTCTCCATATGGTTTTAAGCATATGGGATAAAAATGTCTATACTTTGCGAAGCGCTTAGTTATTTATGAAAATACTGATTAACATCTTTATATCTTTAATGGTGAGCAAAAAACCAATGATCCTTGGGCAGACGGTTCCGAAGGAAAGAAGCTTTGCCATATTCTCCCCATGCAGATTCGACTAATTTCTTTACTGCATTTTCATTTAGTAATTTTTTCATAATTCTGCCTTCTTCTTTTAATAGATGACCATGCATTGCTGTCGCTATATCATTTAGTAGCGCGAATGTTTCGACTAGAAATATAATGGAGTCTCGCAGACTATCCAGAACCTCTTGATTGTAAATTTTATAAGTAGCGAGATTCTATAGATTCGAAAAAAGCTTGTACCATTTATCCCTGACTTCGTATCTCGTATGTAGTCTAGGATTACAAGTAATCTATGTACTTTTGTTTTTTAAGATGTGCGTCCTCGAAGTCACATATAACCTGGTGTATGCATTTTACCAAATGGATTACTTCTCCCGCCAAAATTACCATATACCCATGTCCTTTCATGAGGTCGTATGCGAACGCATCCAGAGCCTGAGTGGAAATTGCAAGCGCGTTTTTCATGGTTTCACTCATTGATTTCACTCTATGCTATAATATTCAATACTACACCTTTATAAAGTTGTTTCACTTTGATACGTATATATTTTTACCGGTCTTAGCGAATGAAAGACCGCACTTACTTTGGAAAAAGTTTTGGCTGTTCCGTTTTCCTTATTTTATATCCAAAAACATATTCGTGGCCTCTGCTATCTAGCACAAACATAATTGATTAATTCTCTCTTGAAGAGAGAGGGATTACACGACTTGGTCCTGTTCCAGTACCAGATTAGTTATTTTCTGCACGATTATAGTATCAGATTTAAAGGACGTTGTGTTACTATTTAAATCGATATTTCTAAAGTCATTGGCAAGGATTATTACTTTTAAGGCCTGCAGAACTACAGAGTCCCATGATCTACAGGGATCGGTATAACCGTCACCGCTACATGTTGACCTTACTGGCCAGAGTTATGCCGTCTGAAGGGGTTTGCTTAACCCTGAGGTTTTCTGATACATAACTGCTTAATTTTAGTATGTATTGTAGGTTTAGATTTAGGTTTATTGTAGGTTTATGTATGTTTTACAATTATTTTGGTTTATTTGTCTAATGTATTGGGTTCTACCTCTACTTACAAGTAATGTGTAGTGCATCAAAGTAAAATAACGATATTCTATTGATGTCTTTTATTATTACACTCTAATCTCGGTAAATCGGTTTATTTGAAGTACTTCAACGTATTGGAAAGTGAGGTCACATCCTTAGATGGGATTATGCATTCTCCTATTTCTGTAAACGCTATTATCGTCATATTGGTGGATGGACATCCACCATCATATGCTATTATTCCTGTTGCTGAATGGACAAGGCACCAAAGGTAAATAAATATTATTGTGATTATTTTCCCTTTTCTGTAACATACAATCAGTTTACTTCATGTATTTTTTTCTCCCTTTTTTATGTAGAAAATATAACCGTAAATTTAAATATAATAAATGTATTTAATAGAGAAGTAGAATAAGAAAAAAAACTTATTTTATATATACTTATTTTTCAAACACTCTCACACACACACGCGCGCACGCACATATGAAAAAAATAACAAAGTAAAGGAAGAACTGAGAGAGGAAGAAACAAAAAAAAAGTTTTTCAAATTTCTTTGTGATATTACAGAGTCATTATCCATACGAGAAATTCTTAGTCTATTAGCATGTATGATTTTACTCCTTATATTTATTTGTATAAGAATATTGTTTTTATTACATATTTCTAGTATTTTGTAGGAACATGAATATCGGTTTCTGAATTTCTCAAGCTTGGGGCCACATAACAAAAATACGTGGTTATCTAGTCTAAAATTTTCAGGATTTAATTTTCGGCCATAATACCTTTTCGACTTACATTTAGATGAGACCAAGAGGTGGTAGGCAATCCTCTATAGACCATTTACGCCAGTACAAGGTCGATCGATTTCTTAGGAAAAACGTGGAAAAAATAATAATTTACCTGTTAATGTAGAATGCATATAAATTTGAATAATGTATTAGTTGTGTGTGTGTGTGTGTGTGTGTGTGTGTGTGTGTGTGTGTGTGTGTGTGTGTGTGTGTGTGAGGTGCGTTAAAAAAGTAACGAGAATTTTGGAATTTCGCGAGTTTGGAGAGTCTACCTGTATAAAATTTTTTTTATTATGTTGGTACGCATACCCTTGAAGTACGATAAAATTTTCAGCAATATTCATTGCTCACTTTTTAAGTGGCAGCCGCTAACGTTAGACGTGTTTTTTGAGCTCGATGATTTTCCTTTATGAAAAAATCGAACAAACAATTTGTATTCAATTTTGCGTAAAAAATGAAATAAAGTGTAATGAAAATTGTAAAATGTTAACAAAGGCATATATGGTGAGTCTGCTTTGAGTAAAGCAAGGATTTACGAGTGGTATAAGCGTTTTCAAGATAGTCGCCAAAATGTTAAAGATGACGAACGATCCGGACGTCTAATCACATCAAGAACTGATGATGTTGGCATATCTGTTGACTCATGCCGTGGAATTTTTTCAGATGTTTTGGATATGGAACGTGTGGCAGCAAAATTTGTTCCAAAATTGTTGAATTTCGGACAAAAACAGTGGCGAATGTAAGTAACTCAGGAGTCGCTAAATGAAGTTATTAACGATACAGAACTACTAACACGTATTATAACAGGTGACGACACATGGGTTTACGTATATAATATTGAGAATAAGGCTCAATCATTCTAGTGGAGGCATTCTCGATCGCCAAGACTAAGAAAGGCTCGACAAACAATAATTGGGGAGCTCACAAAACACGTCTAACAATAGCGGCTGCCAATTCCGATTTTAGTTTTCTACCTGTGATAACACTGCGAATGTATTTCGCCACCGTAATAGTAGATCCCTATTATCTCGAGTGAGACATTGACAACCTTTGTACAATCATTGCTTCGTCAGCTGTTTAGTGTTTTGTGACAAAGGGAGAGTAGTGCATGTCACGACAACAGAACCGAGAAATTTAGAGCAACGGTGCGCGATAAAATTTTGTGCAAATCTCGGCAAAATCGCTACAGAAACTTATGAAAAAGTGCTTATAGTTTATGGTAGTGATGCCCTAAGTCATAATCAAGTGCTTTGATAGCACGCCGATTTTAAAAAAGGCCGTGAGACCGTCAAAGACGAGGCGCGGAGCGGAAAGCCAATTCGTGTATGAACCGACGCGAATGCGCAGCGCATCCGCGCTCTTGTTCATCAAGACCGGCGACACACCATTCGAATTTTGGCTGACGAGTTGAATATTAACAAAGAAACAGTTACAAAAATTTTAACCGATGATTTCATCATAAAAAAGCTGTGCCCGAAGATGATACCGAAGAACCTTTCAGATCAGCAAAAAGCTCACCGAATGAACATCGCTTAAAATTGTCTCGAGCAGGTTGAAAATGATCCTACTCTTCTCGATCGAGTTATTACTGATGATGAAAGTTAGTTCTTTCGATATGACCCCGAAACTATACATGAAAGCCAACAGTAGCTGTCCCCTGGAGCGCCAAGAATCTGTGACGAGTTAGTGTATAGATGCGGGTGGGGACTGCTTTGAAGAGAATCGCCGCGATTTACCTCAATTTTTAAATATACTCGATTTTTAAATTTTGACGCATTAATTAATTGTCTGATCTCGTGTATATATACAGATATTTGTGTGTCTGTGTGTCTGTGTGTGTATGTAGATATATAGCATGCCGATCTTGGCTTCATCCGATAGAGTATCGTAACCAAATGATCAAATAGTTAAATACTATCTGTTTATAGAAATTGTTGCCGGAACTGAAGCCTATTTTAAAGAAAAGGATAAATGCTTTTATAAACATGGTATAGAAAAGTTGGAAATGCGTTGAAACGATTGTATCATTCTAAAAGGAGATTAGATTAATGAATAAAAATGATTTTTTGGAATAAAAAGTTGTTTTCATTCTTAGTCTCGGGACTTATTGAACGACGTGTTAACATATTTTAGTAATTATGGTAAGAAATACCTTTTGTATTCCATTGGATTCCGTAATCATTTCGTTCTAACTTGTGAATGATTTCCTTGGCTGCTTTCGATAATGCATCCCATAGCATTGACGGTTAAAAACCGTAGATAGTTCACCACATTCCAAACTGAAAAAACATGATTTTAAAGATAAATTTTGGCCTCTATTTATCTGCAAGTCTTACATGTCACAGATATATACCTTATCCACCGGAAATTTTTTGATATATACTTTTGAAACATCAAATAATATTCCACTCTTCTAACCATTTCTAAACAATTAATTGAAAGAAGTTTGATTGTATTTTTAAGCGTTTATGCATTCCTCTTCCTTTGTTGCATCCCGTCACTCGTCTTCCTTTCAGAGACAATTTCTTCGATCGAGTATTAAAGAAGAAAAGTTTTTACCTGATTGACTGTTAAAGCGACAATACTTTCCTCTACTTTTGATTTCATTTCTGCTCTCCCTTCCTTCATTCCTCTTTACCTTTCTCCTTTCGCTACTTTCCAGAATTTTGTTTTCTTCTTCTCTAGAAGATGGAAGCCTGTTCGGAGGAGTTTACTCGGTGAATCACTATCGCGACCAAAATATTTCTCAGTCTTCTTCTCATTTGAATTGAATTATCGACTAAAACTACTATATTTAGACGAGTAACTTTAATAAAAGTTAAGATATTTTCTATTGCATCAATTGAACATGCTGAGCAATTACTGTGCCATTGTTTTATCTATTCAAAAATTTAGTAGAGCCAATATCCACTATTGGTTGATAATGTATTATTAAAAATTGCTTTATTGTTTTCCTTAGTATTCTCCATAATGATCAATACATCTTTACATGCGTTCCAACCAATTTTCGTAACACTTTTTACACTTCGATTGAGGTATCTCCAAAACGTGGTTTTGGAATGCACCAACGACTTCTTCAGGTGTCGAAAAACATTGACCACACAATTTATTTTTGATTTGTGGGAATAAGAAGTCATTGGGTGGCAAATCAGGGCTATAAGGCGGATAATCCCTCAATTTGATGTTTTGGCTTGTCAAAAATTCGTTTGTTTGAACCGATGTGTGAAAGTTCGCATTGTCATGATCTTAGTCGTTTCGTATTTCACAAAACACTTTTGGCAAACAAATGATTATATACCATTCAGAATTCACTGTTTTACACTACTCTAATGGCACGACTGCCACACTTCCAGTTATTCCAGTTGGCGATTACTTGCTTCGAGGTTGTTCGTAGGATTTTAGGATTGTCGTTATCCTTTGTAGGATTGGGCTCGTTTTAGAAGACCGATGTAGTGGATTGCTATTTTTTTCGGGCTTATACGCATTGATCCAAGATTTGTCACCTGTCTAGATGTTATACACAGCTTTTGATCGACAACCGCACCGCGGTTGTATTTCTCGAGCATTTTATTACACTAATTGACATGAGTATCTTTTTGAGCTTTTGTTAAATTATGGGGGATCGAACGTGAGCAACTCTTTTTAACACCTAAATGTTCATACAATATATTATTGATGCTCGTCATGCTAATATCCAAAGATGCCTCAATCTCATGGTATGTCGTATGACGATCTTGCTTTATTAGTTCGAGCACAGCATCAATGTTTTTGACACAACAACCGATTTTAGACAATCTTCACGGATCTCGTCCTGAAGCGAACTGGAGCCGCGATTAAATTCATTATACCAGTGGCCAAGGATGGAGCTTCATTACTAAAAGTCAAAGTAAGTTGATACCGACACATTTTCCATAGTGTTTGCATTGGGCGACTGTCATAGCCAATCCAATGTAACGATGCCAGATTCATTTTTCTGATGAACCATCGTTTGGCAGATAGCACTAAAGCCTTTTTATAGATTTTTATTATTTTCTCGGCATTTAAGTTCTTATGTAGGTTGTCAATAAAGAGGTGCGAAGTACCGAATCCCTGCTTTGACAAAGCAGCCCCAAAGATGCTCCTTTATTCCGTGTTTTACGGTGCGCTGAACAAGCCTATTGGTAGTATTTGACCAGGCTTGCGTGAGAACATAACGTATTCGTATAGAACATTGATCATTAAGAATGACATTTTCCAAATCTCTATCAATATTGTCACGCGCCCAAGCGAGTCGCTTGCTCACATGTTTTCGGGTCAACAGAGGCTTCTTCATTGTGTGGCGCCATTTCAGGCCATGAGTACGAAGATGGGTTCGAATAGTTTCGTAGAATATATCTAAACGTTTTGCCATTAATTTTGCCAGTAATTTAATTTCACCGAACCAAAGAAGGCAGAATAGTTCGTTTCATAAAAGACAACAATTTTTTTTTTTTCTCTTCATACAAAATACTACTATAATGCGTTAGTATTATGTATCAACACTCCATTTCATGCGGGTACAGACAGTTTAATATTCCCGGACCTTTTTTTCTACCGGTCTTCGGTACAATTGATTCACTATTCCCTTGTGAGTCTCCTCTCCGGTACACGCGCGATTCTCCACGTCTCCTTTGAAAAGGAGAGTTTATAACTGACAAAATCGGTGGTATAATATGTTTCAAAACCGAATTTGCGCTCACGTATTTCAAGTGGAATCGTTAATACGAAACCGCGAGCGAGTGTAATTACAGGAAAGAGATGCTGAGAAGACGACGACGAAAGAGAACCGCTATTATTGCTTCAATTATCTACTTATCAGATAGAAACACTGCACGATGATCTTGTAACCTTTGCATCTTTTTTCTAGCGCTTGCAATTAACTTCTGAAAAAGAGAGATTCGGAGCCTTCTCCGAAACTGCGCTTGAGTTGACGACATGCACGATAAGTGGGAACTTCAGAGCATGTCTGCTAGTTGCTCAATAGATCTGTACCCTGCTGTCGGAGTGGGGGGATCAACTATGAACACTAGTACACATAGTCATGTCCATTATCTGAGACGGACCTTCAGCAAATGCATTAGACTCCCCAACAAGTCCAGTAGCAGTAATAGTAAGTAGATAGATAATACGCACTATGAATATATCGCAAATAAATACTCCTCTCCCCATGTTCTACACATACGCATTGAAATCGTAGTCGCTAAACTCGCTCAAATAGATTGTTGAGATTCGAAAATACGAGCGAGCCAAAAAGCTTGTAATAAAAATATTTGCTAGTGCCGATCTCTGTATTTAGTTTTTTATTTTTTACCTTTTCTAAAATCCCTATCCCGTTCCCACCAGCATTGTCAAAACAGTACGACGGTAAATTAAGTATCTATTATATATATATATATATATATATATATATATATATATATATATATATAATTAAATTTAAATTACTCGGAAAGTATTACCGTAATAATTGAAAACTCACTATCACTACAACTCATTTTGATTATAAATTATTATTTTTATTATAAACTCACAATGAGAGACTCGTACGTTGAGGTTCTGGATTTGCCTGGAACTCAATAGAATCATTCCTAATATGTCCAAATAAAATATCTTTACAATTGTTTTTTTAAATAACTATCGGATTCAAAGAAATTTTGTTTGGAACTCTTAAGCAAACATACACTAATAAATGGTTTATTTTTATTCATATTCTTCACCTGACGTACAGAAAACTTATACTTTATGTTCGCAGATAAAAACGGGCGATTCATTGACAAACAGACGATGGCCAGTAAAACAACGGCATTTTATTTATTTTATTTCGTACTAATTCATTAATCTTAATTTTTATTATTAACAAAATAATCGTTTTTTAGTAGTTAAATAAATTTGCAAAACCCAAAAACAACCAGGGTGCTTTATATTAATAGAATAATTTGTCGCAGTAATTTGCATCCAGTGGATTGTGAATAAAACTTATTTGAAATTAAAATTAGCAACTATTTATTAAAAGGTATAAAATCAGTATACAGAAATATATATTGACAAATATTGAAGTGTCCCTTCCTTCTTGGACGACTTCACCGAAAGAACTAACGCACGCATCATCCGTAGAAGCGAGAATATCTCGCTTCTATACCTGCAAAACCCATGCACCCTAATTAGTTTATTATAGAGCACAGACGGATCACACATAATGCCATATTTTCGGGTCGGTCTTGCGAACCTCTCATACCAGGGGATTCCCCGGCCTTATCTCTCTACTACTCATAAAGTTTTATATATATATATATATATATATATATATATATATATATATATATTCTTGAAGGTGCAGTTTTCTAGCCTACCTCAATACTTCCCTTAAAACTTTACATCCAAGAATTCAATTAAACAATTAAGCTTCTTTCTGTTTTCAGACCTAATGCATCAATTAAATATAAAAATCTAGGTTTTGCTAATGCTTTGGTCATAATGTCTGCAATCTGATTTTCACTCATTACATACTTAATATCAATCTCACCATTATTATACAATTCACGTACAAAATTATATTTTACATCTATATGTTTCGCGCGTTGATGGAATTCCGCATTTTTTATTAATTTTAATGCACTCATATTATCAATATACAAATTACATGTTTTCATATTTATTTTACAGTCATGAAATAATTTCTTAATCCACACAATTCTCTTACTTGCTATAGCTGCGCTTACATATTCGGCTTCGGTAGTTGATAACGCTACGCATTGTTGTCTTTTACTTTGCCAGGTTATGGCTGTATTCGCATTTAGACAAACTACACCTAATATAGATTTTCGTAATATTTTGTCACCTGCATAATCTGCATCACAGTATGTTTCGTAATCACCGTTTTACAATATAATATTCCGAGATCTACAGTACCCTTCAGATATCGCATAATACGTTTGACTAACAGCCAGTGCGCATCAGTAAGTTTGTCGAGAACTCTAGAAGCAACGTTTACGGCAAAGCTAATATCGGGCCTACATACTACTTGTAAATACATCAGACTACCTACAGCTTCTCTGTATGAGACTTTACTGTCTACTTCCTTTGAAATCTTTGCATCCCAACGAACTTCAATTGGAGTCCAAACAGAATTTGCCTCCTGCAAATTAAACTTTTGTAGCATATTTGAAATATATTTACTTTGATGGATAAAAATACATTGTTCATTTAATATATTAATTTCTATACCAAGATAACTGGTAACATTTTTAGTGTTCGTAACTGTAAATTTCTTCTTAAGCTCATAAAAAATCTATCTATTAATGTTTCATTAGATGCAGCTAATAATCCATCATCAACATAAATAACTAATAAGATTTCATCGTGATTTTCTTTAAAAACATAAAAACATGAATGAGCTGTACTTTGATAAAAACCAAATTTCCGTAAAAAATTCGAAAAATGATTAGACCAGCATCTCGGAGCTTGTTTTAAACCATATAGACTTTTTAATAATTTACAGACTCGCGCTGTTCTATCGTGAAAACCTTCTGGCTGCTTCATATAAATTTCTTCCTTTAAATCGCCATATAGAAAAGCTGTTTTAACATCAACAGTCTTAAACATAGATTTTTCCGTGCAGCAAGACTTAATACAAACCTTATTGTATCATAACGAACGAATTTAGAATTTACCCCTTCCTTTTGTGAATAACCTTTGATTACTAGGTGCGCCTTATATCTTTCTGTTCCGTCGATATTCTATTTTTTCGTAAATACCCATTTACAATTAATCGCTTTACAATTTTCTGGCTTATCTACGAGAATCCAGGTTCGATTTTCATACAACGAATTCATTTCTTCATTCATCGCTATCACCCATTTCTGCTTTTCATTTGAATTTATTACATCCTTATATGTAGCGGAACAGTCTCGGCTACACGAGTAATCGGACAACCGTAAAAATCAGTTTGTTTAATTAAACGTTTATCTCGAAGAGTTCTATGATTATTTTCATTGCTATTATTATATAAACTTTGTAATGGCTCTACAATTTCTTCTGTTACATCGTTCGATTTAATTGAAGTTTCATCGCTTTGTGATATACTTTCCTTTACGCATATTTCTTGACTTTTGTGAACAATATTTTCTATTTTAAAAACTACATCACGACTTAAAATTATATCTCTTTTACTCGGAATATATATAAGATATCCCTTTGAATTTCCAATATAACAGACAAAATACCCAAAAATTGATTTTTTATCTAGTTTTCTTCTTTTTTCGATTGGAACATGAACATAGCATTGGGTTCCAAATACTTTCATATTTTCAAAATTTCCTTGCTTACCACACCATAACTCGAAGGGAGTCTTGTTGGTATGCCTTGTTGGTCGCGTCCTATTTATTATGTAAACCGCGGTGTTCATAGCTTCTGCCCATAGAAATATCGATAATTCGGATTTAGAGTAGATCATAGATCGTGCTCCCTCTATTACAATACGATTCTCACGTTCCGCGACACCGTTTTGTTCGGGCGTATAAGGGACATTTATCGAATGTATCACTCCTTTACTTTCTCAAAACTGACTTACTTCCTTATTTTTAAATTCGCGACCACCATCTGTATGTAATTCTTTAATTTGCTCACAAAACTGATTCTCTACTTCGGTGCAAAATGATTTTATTTTTCCTGCAACTTCCCATTTATTTCGAACAAAATAAATATATCGATATCGCGAGAAATCATCCTTTAAAATTAAAAAATATAATTTTCGACCCAGAGATTCATGCTCCATAGGTCCGCATAAATCTGCGTATATTATTTCGCGAGCTCTTGTAGCGCGTTCAGTGTTCTCGTGAAAGCTAAGTCGATGATGCTTACCATAGGCACAACCATCACAAAAATCATTGTTGTCTTCTACTCTTATACCTGCGCTTTTCAAAAAATATTTGACATGTCTTTTATCTTGATGGCAAAACCGTTCATGCCATAATTGCAAGGATTCAATCTTATTTTCTTTATAAGAAAAATTAATATTTTTTGGAACTACTACAGAAAGATTAATTTGATACAAATTACCATTGTCAGAACCTATTGCTACAATATTATCATCGCGCATAAATAAACACCGTTTACGTGACTCTATTATTATAAAGGTTAAGCCCTTTTGAGCTGCAACTTTTACTGAAAATAAGTTGCGTTTTAAATTCGGCAAATATAAAACGTTACATATTGTTCCGGGAATTACTTCATCGTTAACAAAGGTTTGTATACCTATATCGCCCTTATCGTATGCAAATATACTTTCGCCATTTCCTAACATAATCTTAAGCGGTACCTTAAATTCGCTGTATTCGCCATACCATTCACGGTGAAACGTCATGTGATCCGATGCTCCAGAATCAATCTGCCATATGTCATTATCTGCACCATTATCCCTGCTTCCCAAAAAGAGCTGTCTCCTTGTTTCTCGTTGTTCTTCACCGCTGTCGTGTGAAGCATTAGCTTGTTTATCATTTGATATAAAAGCGTTGCGATGTGAAGTATCCCTCTTCGTGGAACAATTCATACTTATATGTCCTTTCTTTCCACATATAAAACATCCGCGGCAGCCCTTGCTCGTATGACCTTTCCAGCCACAAGAGTAACAACTTAAATTCTTGTTTGACTTTGTTTTGTTATCCTTGTTAAATTTCTTTTTCTCCAATCCGTCTCTTCTTAGCTTTGATATG
Organism: Sycobia sp. Sy_11; assembly: GCA_018907035.1. Classification (NCBI taxonomy): domain Eukaryota; kingdom Metazoa; phylum Arthropoda; class Insecta; order Hymenoptera; family Epichrysomallidae; genus Sycobia; species Sycobia sp. Sy_11. The sequence goes on along the minus strand of JACCIC010000027.1, from coordinate 2,799,873 downwards.
AGAGCAACCTTTTTTCATCTTTGTCTTTATCATGCACTCTGAGTTCTTCGGCCATTAGACGGGTTGTTAAATTTTCTGTTGTTTTCCTCGCTTCATCCATCGAATCCCATGCGCTATGGAGATGATTGAATTTTCTTGGTAATGTTGAAAGTACGCGAGCTATAAACATTGAGCTTGATACTGTGCTTCCAAGTGCCTTCATCTTTGATGAGATCTGTTCTAGCTTCGACATATTTTGCGCAACATTTTCAGATGGCTCCCACTTGAAATCGAAAAACTGCTTCTGTATCATGCTTAAATTTTCTTCTGACCTCATGTCGTATACAGTACTCAACTTTATCCACATTTCACGTGCTGTTGTACAACTCAAAAGCAGTTCAAGAGGTTTCTTCTCGAGCGTTGTTACAATCAACTTTCTCGCCGCACTGTTTGCGTTCTTAAACCTCTGAACTGTGTTTTCGAAATTTTCGTCACTCCTTATAGGATACTTAAGCGTACCCTCGCGGACTCCAAGTATGTCACTTTTCTTCCCGAAGCGTGTGTATTACGAAACGTCATTCGAGCCAATTCTCAATTTTAAATGTGCCTTCCATTTTTCTTCTTGTTTGTAAAACTGTAATAATTACTTCTTCTTATTAGCACTTACTACAACTTTCTTCGATTTTATCAAACAACTCTTTCCTTTTATAAATATCACTATTTAACACTTCACATTCACTATCAATCAACTGGGCCCATAACCTGTCGCAGTAATTTGCATTCAGTAGATTGTAAATAAAGCTTATATGAAATTAAAATTAGCAACTATTTATTAAAAGGTATAAAATCAGTATACAGAAATATATATTGACAAAGATTGAAGTGTCCCTTCCTTCTTGGACGACTTCACCGAAAGAACTAACGCATCATCTTTAGAAGTGAGAATATCTCGCTTCTATACCTGCAAAACCTATGCACCCTAATTAGTTTATTACAGAGCACAGACGGATCAAACATAGTGCCATATTTTCTGGTCGGTCTTGCGACCCTCTCATACCAGGGGATTCCCCAGCCTTATCCCTCTACTACTCATAAAGTTATATATATATATATATATATATATATATATTCTTGGAGGTGCAGTTTTCTAGCCTACCTCAACATAATTAAATACCAAAGTCCAACAATATCCAGGGTACATGAAACAGAGTAACATAGATTTCGAACTCTGATGCGTGCATAAAGTGGTGGTACGATGGCAAATCGCCAAATAAGAAATCGTTATTTTATTTATGATTTATTTCTTATAATTTTTTATAATTATATTTTGATATAATTTCAATAAATTATATTTCTTTTTTTTTATTTTGTGTCGTATAAATATTCATTAACATAAACGATGGAGACAGTGAAATGAGTATAATATTTTTTATTAAAATATTATAAAATATATATTATAAAAGGAATTATTATGAATAAATTTATATATATATATATATATATGTGTGTGTGTATGTATGTATTTATGTGTATATATATATATATATATATATATATTATAACCTCGGGTTTTAGAGGAGATTACCTTACCTTAGTCTGGGGGCTAGTGGCGTCGTCGCAATGTATTCGCGGACAGACTTGCTGCTTCTAAATAGAAAGAGAAGGATGCAGGGGAAAAGGGGGAGAATAAAACAGAAGCGTATAGTAAATACCGTGGATAATTCTAATTTATTAACCTGAGTATAATATTACAACTATGTATATGTATTTTGTATATTATATCGTACAACTATGTACATGTATTTCGCTATATATAGATTGCTCGGCCTGACTAAACTCGATTTTTTAGCGGTAATATTCGACTCGAAAATTCCTAGCGGGTTCTACAGTGGGGCATATGTATGCGTGCTATTTTGCGTGGCATTCGGCACGTGGGATATGCAAAGGGAGGGGCGCACTCACTAGGGCACCGGATATCTAATGTATAGGTATCTAATGTATAGGTTAGTGATAGCGGTACTTGCCGAAGAAGGCTCTGCTGTAGTCCTCTTGGGTAAACCCTCCTCTGTCATCCTCTGGATGAGACAGTGCGTTAGTGCGATAGAGAGGGCGGTGGAATTATGGTGGGATGCTGATAAATTACAGCCGTGCATGTTTGGGACTCCGACGAGGCCTGGGCGTCCCGCGCTCTTATTTTACATGATGATTCGATCGTACACATGATCGAGGCGGCAGGAATGGTCTTCCCTTTTCTTCTCTACGGGATAGCTACACTATACTGGCGAGTACGCATGTACGTAAAATATCCCGTGTCAAGCGGCGGTGTATACTCGGGAAGGGGTTATTGGCATACGCACTTGACGAGGGCCACAGCAATTCTGATGGTCGCGGCGCGTCTATCTATCGCGTTGACCTCCCACTAGATATATCACGCGAAATATCGATATTCACGACATATATATGTGTGTGTGTGTGTGTGTGTGTGTGTGTGTGTGTGTGTGTGTGTGTGTGTGTGTGTGTGTGTGTATTGTAATCGTCACCTCGACACTTATTAAAGTGTGTATGAATCAAGCAATATATCGACCCACGTGGCGAATGTGCGACGTGACGATTAGATTCGCTTCGACCGTGGCAGAGAGGGATGGCAAGAATCGACTCTCCACACATCACATATACCTAATAATCCATACTTAACATTGACGCTACAAGAAGAGGGTGCCAAGGGTCATAATTGGGCGAGAAATCTGGAGACTCGTGAGATCAGTAGCAGAGTGGTGGTGATAATTTCATCGATGTGCTTGTAGAGACGAATTAAATAGAATACAAAATATGTATTTTAATGCGATGTACAATGATTTTGTAAAATACATTTGTGTAAATTTTAATATTTCCCGAGATATGTACAAAAAACTCTGTGTTTATAGTTTTTAATTTGAGAATTAAAACAAACTCGACAAATCGATTATGTTCGTCTTTCGGAAGTTCATCCACGATCTCTATTATAGACTCATATATCAATTTTTATTGGATCAAGCTTGCTGCGAGTACGCATTTAGACTGCCGATGATCACAACAGCCTTGGAGCAAGGCTGAATTATCAAAAATTTTCGCGAAATTTACATCGCAGCGATCATACTGCAAGCATGCACTATTAAAAAATATTTATAATGTAATAACTGTTAATATATATATATATATATATATATATATATATATATATATATATGCATCTGCCGTCTCGGCTTTACTCAAAATAGTAATGTAATCAATTTATTAAATAGTTAAATAATATCTATGTAAACAATTCTCTATCTATAAATCTATATTCATATAGATAATTCCATTCTCTGAGAATATTTCTCGAAAAATAATCAAAAATTTAATCTTGCTTGGTTCCTCTGAAGCATCGGCAGTGTGACTGTATTGAATAAGTCCTGTCACTATTTTTTTGAAAATTTGCATACTTATATTTTTTGGAGCGCGGATTCTTAACATCATAATAACGTTAGATCGAAATTAAATATGTATTCCCAAATCGATGAAAACTCCATAAAAATCATGGTTTTTTGAATTTATCTTAGAAAATGAAAAAATTTAACATTTAAAACCAAAATCATAGAACTCATTAAAATACATATTTTTTTGTTCTATATAATTATTCGATACGAACTATATATTTTTGGAGAAAAGTACAACATTTCCGTTTCGGGATCCCCGGAATAATTCTAGGTTTATACGAAATATAGATACATTCGAAACATTTTTCTTGAGAAAAATGCTGTTTGTAGAAATTCAGCGCATAGTACAACAAATGTATGTTGATAAGATCTACAACTTTTGTTTGAAATACTTTTTGTAAATTGAAGTACACTAAAACAAAATTTGATAATTTTAAATAAATACATTTCTTCGAACTTAAAGAACGAAGAATTTGTTTAATATAAACAACTGTTTTTCGTTAAGAAAAATATATATTTAAATGTATTAATTGATTTAGTTGAAACGATATTTTTAATTTAAAAAAATATTCAAAATTGTCTAAAAACAATTTATTTAAGTGGCTTTATTATTTATAGTTATATGTTAATTTATTTTATCAATTTCATTTTCTTAAAATCATTAAATTGCATTTCATAAGCATATAATTAATTTTCATATTTGGTTAGTGAAAAATAAAAATGTTTCCAAAATTTTTCCGCTAAGTATATCCAGGATTTTCATCGCAATTCGCATATTAACGCATGCCTGTACTGGTTGCTACCACTTATAATGAGATTCTTAACCTTTATAATTATATATGTAAAGTTTGAACGGCTGAGATTTTGCGTTTCAAATTAAGTTGCGTTGCGCTGGCTACAGTACTAATATAATATTGTGTGTATATTTATATATATTATATAATGCATAAGAAAAAATGTACATATAATTATTGTTTATTGCAATATAACATATATCATACGTTTACATAGTTGTAGATTACGAAAATAACGGTCCAATAAGTTAAGATACTACAGTTCAATATTATATTTTGTTTCAATTATACAAAATTAAAAATATTTTTCTTAAATATTCATTTAAAGCAAATAAATATTTTACGAATTAAGAACCGAATATCTTAAAACAAAATTTTATTTTTCATACATCAAAAAATATTTACTGTATTTAAACAAAAATATCAGTATTTTAAATATATAAATTTCTTAGTTTCAATAAATGGTCTACTAATAGTATATGTATAAACTATTTGTTTTTAAAAAGTATGTATTTAAATGAATTAAATTTTACATTACAGAAAATCTGCAGATAAAGTAAATGTAACAATCGATCAATTTCTTTATTAATTGAAAATTATAAAAAGAAATTAGATGTCTGGAATAATGCTTATTATATTTAA